>JAYKKI010000069.1:7500-2517500 GCA_039881145.1 Druceiella hillmani | reverse complement strand
GATTGTCAGAAACTGGTGCTGAACATCTGTGTTATTTTGTTAATTTATCGACCATGTGGCAACTTTTGTCACCCTATTTGATCTATTAATATTCATAGATATAGATACAGGTACAGATACAGATATTAAATTGATTGACGGGTAGACCAAAAAGCAGGACTTTGGTTAATACAGTTCACTAATATTATCACAAACCACTAATCTACGAGGAAACAATATGTAGTTATTCAGAAATTGTACACAGGTGAATCACCCCATCTAGTCGACAACGGCTTGGTGATTCTATTTTCATCTGTAGTCAAATACATCAACCTTTTAATTAATCAACATCTCACTTAAAGTGATTGATGTGATTGTACCCTGAAATAGTTGCACCCATTATAATATGAGTAATGCCATCAATTAATTCATTCAATACTGTTGTCAATACTCGAAAATTTCTCCCAATTAGAATTAAAACTTATATTTGCAAAACTCTGCTTCAACCTACTTCTTATATCTGGACAGCTTCACATCATATAGCAATGACTCATAAAGAATATATAAGAATGAAGGGCCTCTGCATATATTTTTCTGCTCCACTGCTTATATTTTCTTTTTTATTTCAGCCTATAATTATATTGTATACTTAATGTGTTCCCACTCCATCGTAGGTTTTATACTAAATTAAAGATTTAGCAGGACATGGCTTTGTATAGTTTCCCAAATACAAAGATATCCACTCAATATATAAATCTAGAAAATAAATGTGTGGTGAAACTTTCAATGTCCGTACAAACAAATTTCAGAATTGAAATGATTTAATTATACGTGCTGAGCCCAGCTATTAGGGTAATTACTTATAAAACTCTTGGTATAATTACTACAAAATTATCTTAGTTAATACTGAAATAAACAGATTTATTAAATAAATAATTCCACAGGTAAATCTTCATTTACGATCAATTGCTATTTATACAATTGACTATAATATACTTTGGCTTTAGAATAGAATGTCCAAATTTAATCTTGATAAAAAAGGATATTTTTTCTCAGTACTCGTAAATTAAAAGGCCATTGGTTTTATATATGACCTAGAACTACAATAAAAATACATTCAGACGAGACACGTAACATCAATAACTGATAATTATTTTATAATGGGATTATTTTGTTACATTCCAAAGTAGCAAAGTCATTTCATTTACCTAAATAGGTTATGTTATAGAAAAGGAATCTCCATTTTTTGTTGGTATAGAGTAGAAAAAACAGCTAATTCTGTTAAAAATGCCACATCAGTGTTTAGAGGAATCGATCCATTTAGTGGTCTTATTACAGTCAATTTTAGGCGTTAACCGAATTTTCCGTAAATTAGAACAAGCAAAATTAATTAGAATAATGTTTCAGAAAACTGATAGTTTCACAATAATTTTTCTCATTATTTTGGTTACTGCTACGAGCATCTGGTCCCACAGTATCTCTTTTCATGTTGAAAAAAGTATAATAGAATGGTTTTACCAAATATGTGATGTTGTCAATTTCATATTTGTTGTAAAAAAACTTATTTACCGATTGCTTGCAACAATTTGATAACATTTTCAGTCTTTACAGTATTTTGTTCAGAACAGCCTGTTTTAAAAAGTTATAAATTATCACGCCGTTAGGCATATTTATTATATTTACAAGCCAGTTAACATCTTTCATCATTAGAAATTTTGAAAATGCAGGTCTTTTCTCCATAATAATACATTTCAGTGTTTTTGCTAACAGATTGGAACTGTTTCTAATGTGTCTACTTACAAATACTATTCTTCAAATATTAAAAGCGATGAATGATTATCTGGGTCGTATGAATAGAGAAATATTTCAAAATAAAACAAACCGTCTTGTGTTACCCAGTGGCAGACTGGAATGAATTATATGGGAATATTCATTTTGATGTTTCAAGTAATCCCATGTTCATATCGATTTTGCCAAACATGTTGATTACAGCAACTGAAATATGCAGTAAAATCAATCAAATGTTTGAATTGCAGGTACACTCGAACGAGTTGAAATAACTAGGATAATTAAGAATATTTTTTTGTATTAATTCTGTCATTTCATTTCAGGTACTTCAGATTGTAGTGTGGACTTTTCTTTGGTCGGTTAATACTATTGGATTGGTGTTGGACTTGTATATACGTGACTTAAGTAATAATGATATTGTAGGTATTGTTATAATTTCAGAAAGATCTACAATATTAATATATTTAAACACTTCTTACAAATATATATTTAATTAAGTATTATAATTTCAATACAAAGAAAATGTAGAATATGTACAGAATATTGCTATTAATCAAACAACATTTTAGCAATTATGGTCACTAGAAATAATTAGGATTATTCAATGGCTGGCAATTAATGTTACTGACTTGATGGTTGTCTGCGTCTTCAGTGAGATGTTAGTTGTGGAATTTTGTAAATTGAGAATAATCATTACAAAACTGAGACTTTCGCCTCAAATGTGTAAGTATTTTTATCATATGTTATACTAATATTATATATTTTACTAATTTTATATTATACTAATAGCGTCAAGTTATTAATTATACTAGTATTATTTTAAAGCCAATTGTAAATATTAAGTTTGAATCAGAAAATAATACATACCGAATCTAATTTCTTTACAAATTTAACAATTTTTACTAAAATATCAATTTTTCCAAAGAAGTTGTCTTTCATTTTTAATATTGGTCAGCCTTGTGAAGCCTGGGTCTTGTGATATTCCATAACAAAACAATACAAATACTTTTTTGAAATTTCTTTTTGAAAATTATAACATTAGAACATATAAGTCTTTGTTTACATGATGAGTCTAACTGGACTATCATCTAACACATTTAACATTATTTTGAATGTATTAGCTACGAGACAATCTATAACCAAATATTTAGAGAATCTAATTGAATGAATTTATTTTTAATTGACCAGGTGTAACCCAGCAGCTAAGCTTATTTTGATTAGCACTAAAATAATATTTATTATTAAATTACTTATTATTGTGAACCAATCAAACTGACATTTTTGCAAAAGTAATCCTGCAATTATTCGACAATTGAACACAAATATATTTAATTCTGCATTTAGTGATGCATTTTAATTGTAGCAATTTAACAATATACAAAGCGTGTAACATAGCTATTCACTTATGAAGCACCAGTCTTGTTTATTATCACACCTATTTATATCATTAAATGAACAAACTCTCGAGATTCTATAGTCCATTTAAAAATAAACCAAAAACCAAGTGTTGACAATTGAATTGACCAAGTATTACAAATATTGAGTTTATGCCCGACTATAATGAAAATCCAAGTAGAGCAATATGTGTTGCAATAGATATACTGTACCACCTTATCACCGTGGATTCATTCGCATATATTTGCTTTTTTCGCAGTAGACATTTTCTCCTATAATAATACTTTCATTCCTAAACTTACCTTCAAAATAAAAGCAATTTATTTCTTAGCTTCAGTGATGTTTCATCATCTCAAAAGCACCCTTCATTGTGATAAAATTATTGCATACTTTAGCTGTACTTTAGGCTGAATGTCTGTAGTAGTCCCGAAGATTTTTTTTTATCAGTTTTACACACCGTGCATGCGTGACAATAACTGAGTTTCAAATTTCTAAAGGAATTTCTTCCTTAGGAAACACTATTTAAAATTTTAAATTATTTCTTAATCAGTGAAAGTTTGATTCAAATTGACTGTCATTTTTAATAATGATCAAACAAATAGGCGGAACGTTCCTTAGGAAACATTTTAAAAATGCAAGTGTAGTCTAAATTTCAATTTGAATCGCAACAGCTATTTCAGTAAAAGTTTTTTGTGAAGTAAAAAAGAAATTAAATTTTTACGAGGGTCATTATTTTTTGTCTATGTGTGAATATTGCTTATACTTTTTTATTGTAATAACAAAAATTGCATTCTAAAAACATTTTTAATTAAACAGGTCTTTTTTCTTATGGAAACCAGGAATTTTTTTCGTCTGGTTCATTATTTTTTACACTCATAACTACATATAAAAGACATAAATACTTCAAATACCTTGCAACTGCATTTCTTGTCTATCTGTGTAAACAATTTCACTGTAATGAAAGCAAACTTTCAGAGTTATAAATAATATTATTAAGATGGCGCGAATTGCTACTACATGAAGTAGCCTGTGCTTTTGAGGGGTTAAAAGTATGGCAGTGAAATCATTACTACATTTAACAGATTTTGAATTGTCATAGAATTAAACAATATAATATTAATATAATGAGATTAATCTATTCTATGAAACAATTATATTATCAAGGAAAAAATAAGTTAAATGAACCAATTTTTTCATTTTGTTCAAATTACATTGCTTATTATACTAGTTATTAAAGTTAATTTGTGAAAACCCACATTACGGTTTTAGGGAATTATATATTGGTTATTATAGTAATACAAATTGTTCAAGTATTGTTACAAGGCACAACTATTGCATAATTATTTCAAAATTAATTAATGATTACTCATCTTCAATATGCTTACACAAACCACAGTTCGGATGAAAGGGTGCATTATTGATATATATTTTCCCATTGCCAGATTTTGGTACACAACACTTATGCATGAATGAAACAATAACTTTGGAGGAATTATAGACTATTTTATAGAAAGTGATCTACTTTACACACCAGAAACCACAGACGTACTTATACATTTTTTGTATTTCAGCCAGCTTATATGTCAAAAGAAAAAAGGATGAAAATAGTTTGACTTAATTGTCAGTCTTATGCATACTGCTCCCTTATCCAAATTGAAAAAGTGAACCATGTAACAATAACGATTCCACTGAATTCAGTCGAATATACGATTCAAGTTTATTGTGCTTGTGAATATGTATTTTTACATAAACCCACAATGTGTAGATTTATATAATTATATGGACTTTTTTAATAATCTCTGAGTACTTTTCCACTTCTTTTTTTTTGTTTAATTACCCTTTTCTTGTTATTTAAGGGTCTTCACTTGATAATGAATTGGCAAACCTTGAGGAAATCTTACATGGAAATAATGGTGGAACTTTCTCAGTGTGTCATCTCTTCGACCTGCGTATATTGTTGCTGCCTAATTTTTTTAATCTTGTTATTACATACATTATTGTAGTTTTTCAGTTAAAAGGCTTGCGTAAGTGAATAAATTGAATTTTTGTAATTGTAAATCATAATATAAATTGAAATTTTCATTAATGTGGCTTTATTTCATTTCATTATATATTACATTTTTATCAAAATATAAATATTTTCTCGAAGTTACTGATTTTCATATGAATGAACAAAATAAACTAATTTATCTCTAGAAAGTTATTTCACCCTTTTTTTGATCTAGGTGGTGACAATAATTAAATTGATAAATTCTAAATTATGTTGCTTTACTTATAAGTTCTGATTACATATTCATGCATTTTTAAAAATAAATTGACACAAATTTTATGTCCTCAGACCTCCTTAGTTCGTAAAAATGTTCGAAGGTGAAGTATTAATGCTTTATTCTGTTATTTAGTTTTTATATTGGCTTTGTTTCTAAACATTTAATTATTTATAACTTGAAGAATTTTCATTTTGTATATTTAAAAATAAAATTAATCATAAATGCTAATTATTTTTAACCTTAGCAATGGGAGATAAAGAGAAAGGTAAATTTATTTTCAAAGTTTTATTTTTTAATATCCTTATTATATGTGCTTATAATATATAATAGCAATATAAGCGAGTTTTGGTTTTCACACGTTTATATTATTGTGTTCCAATATTTAAAAATTGTTTATTACATCTGCCTAATTATAAAAAAGAAATTATTTTCAAATATATGTCTCGAATGAAATAATCAACACAATTAAATACTACATCACGTAGTTTCATTTAATTGTGAATAATGAATTTCTACAAAATTAAAGCCAAATATGTTCAATATTTGAAATAATCAAGTAAAAAAAAAGATAAAAATATTTCTGTTCTTTCCTCGGTAATATTTAACTGGGCGCTTGGACAATTCTGTTTATTTTAATATTATTTTATAGTATTTGTAGTGACACTTTGAAGCCGCCACATCACACACCATACGGGTCAATCTAGGGCCGTGTCTCCCGCACTAAATACGAAATGCACTTCAACATACATTAATATTGCTTTAATTAATTTATATTACATTAATATTGCATTATATGTAAAGTTTATGCAACTGAGCACTTGTGTGGCAATTGTCTGATAATTTTCCACAAAATTATTTATAACGTTTGATAAATTAATTAGTTTAAGGATCAGCTGAATGAATTAATATTGTCAAGTTATCGGAATACAAATGTCTTAGAAAATAAATTACATGTTTTCTGAATAACATAATTAATTTTATTATATGCATATATGAATGCCTATAAAGGAAAATATGTGCATTCTTTCTATGTGGTACTGAGAGAAATTTCAAATATTAATTTCATAAACCTTACAAAATATGTTACAGTCACTTTCAACATAGTAGGGTAAACTGTTGTGCAGTTGTCACAATTTAGTTTTGGTTGCTCATAAAATTGTTATAACACAAGGGTACACTAAACTAAACACATAAAGTAAAACACTGATTGAATTATCAGCATTTACACTGTCAATAAAATTGGAGCTGAACAAACATCCTGAAGGAGCAGTTTGCAAAATGTCTACCCTTCATACAACTAACGTGTCAAGATGTATATAACATGAGGAAATGAGACATAATTCTAATATTTAATGTATTTAATCATGCTGAGATTACAGAAATAAACAAGAGTGTCTTGTTAATAAGGCAAAATACTTTTAATTATCTAATTGATAAATCAAATATTTCTATTCATGTGTTACCATAATTTCTTTATCAGTATTAAAGAGCTATACATACAGCCTGTTCAGAATTTTTTCTAGACAAGAGTAAAACAACTATGGTCTAACTATTTCATTCTAAATCCGTGTTCCGAAATTCTTTAAAAATTCAAATTATTTGGTATACTTTCTTATCATTTTTGTAACATAATAATTAATAGAAACACTCCATAGCTTTAAATATTTAATGAGTGTGTACTTCTAGTGTCAGTTCCTCTCACACTTAACTTGTCTATTTTTTATGAATTCTAACAAGTGTTTGGTGTCTTGATCTTTTTGATATTAATTTAAAAATAAACCATAGAAAATAAAGTGTTTGAAATTTGGAAACAAATTCAGACTGTGGGCTAATAAATATTTTTATTTTAATGAAATCCCATTCTAGCATAAACCACTTTAGAAGTAATACTAATTGGAACCAAAAATTATTTATTAAGTGTATTTCTATAGTATATTTCTCTGGAGATATTCTAAGTATATTTCTCTGGAGACATTGTTATTCTTTCTTGATGCAATGTATTCATGCAATTGGTATAATTATGATTCCACCACATTTATTTGCTCCAATTGTAATATTTTTCTTCGGGTTTTTAATTTTATTATATATTTCAATGTAATAAATTTTTATTTGTTATCGCAAATAATTTTATTTAAAAAAGAAATATGTTTAGGTATATACAATGACGTAAATTTAAAACCTTGATATAGTCATATTAAATTTTGAATTAAATAAATCTTTAAGCGAACTACTTACAAATAATGGCCACATTACATATTAAAAGATGACTAGTGCATGTTATTAAGACAAGAGCAAAAAGTATATTTAAATGAAAGCTTTTGTCTTAATCGGGCTTAGAATAAACTGTAATGTAATGTAATTAGGAAAATAATAAAATGTATTGCAATATAAATACATTATGGTCTTTTCTTGTAAAGTTCTTGTAAACAATTTGTAAATTCCAGTCCATTTCATTGAATTAAGTGATTGGAAAGATTACATCATACAAGTTATTTAACTTATATGACGCATTCTTACAATAAAATGAATGCATAACTTTGAATTAAATTACAAAATAAACAATTAAATTAAAAAATATGCAATTAAATTAACTAAAATTGATGCATGGTATTAATGTACAACTTGTCTGAAAGCTTAATATATTATCATTAATACCTTTTTAGACTTGTGCAACACAGCATTCAGTTATTACTCTTGGTATAAAATAAATTCAATATTCACTATGATATTAAAGACACAGTTGTTCTAATGGCACAGTTTACACAATAAGGAAATCAGTTTGGCTTATTAAACATGTTCGATATATTTGAAACAAATGCTTCATTCGGCTTGAATGTAATTAATTTCTTTACTACTTACATTTTTGTGCTTTTGCATCTCCAAGAATAAAAAAGCCCTTATAATTTTTGTTGACAGTGGATTTATCTTTAAAACTATTAAAATAATATCATACCAGCAATTGGGTTATTTTAATGTTACACATAAGTTTTGGAAAATTATAAAAATATAACAATTTTTCACATTATTATAAAAATACTGCAAAAATCAATTTACATATTGACATTTGCTGTTACATATTTAAACATGTATAATATTGTCTTTTAGAAGCTTCAACAATGAATTACAGTCTTTTTTATTAATTTCCATTGCAGAAAATAAAATCGACTATAATTCAGAATTCATTTTATGTTTACAATATAGAAAATTATTATTATTAAAGTGATAAACAAAAAAATGATAGAAAATAAACTAATTAAAAAAATAAATGGACTTTAACAAAGACACATCACTTTCAAACATCTCTAATAACTAGGTTTAGAGGTTATATAAAAGATAATTAAAGAATATAATATTTTTTATCAAATACTTTAAATATCATCCACCAATATACAATTAAAACGTATGACCAAAGTAACACATGATCTAAAAATTTATGAACTAAATTATTGTGTTGTGTAATTAAAAAAAAAAGTGTAGTTGAATTTTGTACAATAAAAAAATTATTAACATATAAATTTACAAGATGTGTGTATATATATATGTAAATATGCATATACATAACCATGATAAATGTGACCAATTTCTGTGAAAACTTTATTACACAGCATATTCTTTGGTAGGAAACGATATCCATAATTCTAGAAGTCAAGACAGACTAATTTCCAATTCAACAATTAGAATTTAAATTGTCTAAACTTAATGTTCTTTTCCTATGGCAGTTATTGTGTCCCAAAAATTTACATTAGTAAATCCTGATGGTGGTTTATGAAAGCAGATTAAAAATTCAATTGTTTATTATTTTTTACAAAGATTCGAAAAATTATTTCATAATGGTTATATGTCAATGATTAATATTTTATAAATCCCACAATGTGGTTTTCATTAATATACAAGCATTATAACCGGTTTGATGAATTAACTTGAAGCAAAGATGATCAATGATCATCCTAATGAGATGACAAAAGCTATTTATTAATTTAATTATATAAAAGTATTACTTTGTTTAATTTGATTTCTCCTCGATTATGTAAAAACAAAAAAAAAAGGTCCGTCTGATTTTATAAAATTATTCAATTAATTAATTAAATAAAATCTATTAAATATAGTGATATTATTTATTTCACAAATTGTTAAGAGATTTATGCTAAAAGAATTTGCTTGTCTTTTTAAAAAGTTACACATCATTTAATTAATATTGAATATATTTGGCGTTAATTTTGTAGAAATTCATTATTCACAATTAAATGAAACTACGTGATGTAGTATTATTTCTACTTTCTTTAATTTCTTTACCACGACCTAAGTTTCGTTGTATTACAACGTCTTCAGGTGGGATATTAGCAAAAATAAGATTAATTAATATTATTTATTTACTGTCGAGTGTGTTCAGGTCAGAAGTGGGCGAAGAACTCAACTCAAAAGGAAAAGAGATGAGTCGGCCTTTGGTTGATTTTGAAATGAGTCTCATGTTTTCACTATATAAACATTACAATGTCAAGTTATGGGTAATGAAGGGATATATGTGTTCATGCAGGTACATATAAAGGAATTTCTTAAAAGTGAAGCTGACTTCCTTGGTGGCCAAAGTAAAATATTATTTGTAATAATTATGAACGGAATATAAAGAGCCGATATTGTTTTCCAACGTTTAAGAGGTAACTGCAATTACTTGAAAAACTTTGCTGGAGAAATATAACTCTTGGCATGAGGCAGTCGCCACTAGAACAGTATTAATAATACGGTTCAAAAATAAATAACATTTTTTCTGCCGATGCCATCAAAGAGCAGTTAGGCAAATGTAGCAATTATTTTCTCTTGGATACTAATCTACATTCAATATATACTAAGCTACATTTTTTGAAATAGACATTTCATTATCTTTACTTTTTTACTATACTATATTTTAAACTTATATCTGATACATAATTTTCCTTTAAACAAAAAAAAAGTTTTTCAGCTAATTTATATATACAGATTGAGTCATTGGGCTTCATTAGGGAATATATGTATTTTAAGTAGACTGCAGTTATTTTCTTAAAAATGTGTATGGTTTAATCATAAGTTACCTGTATAATCTTTGGTTTAGTATTGTGATGAGCAGCGATTGTCTTACATTTAAGGCTTATAAAAGGGGAAATGTAAGAATAGTGTAAAAACATATTTGAATGGCATCAAGTTTGAATGACTCGTGTATCAAACAATTAAACAAACAATTCTCTATAATTGTTACAGAAACATGATTTTTAAAACTAACTTGATTTTTGAACATATTGGTGTGTTTGTCTGTATGCCAATTTATATGAGTATCAGACAACAACTAATTTGAATGAAATTTTTTGTCAGAATGAAAAATTTTAGCCGTTTAAAAATGGAAATTTAAGACGCCCTTGTTCCTGTAAAATATTTCCTAAGAAAGGTTTCGTGTCCCTATTTGTTTGAGTACTACATAAAAACAACTCAATCAATTTGAATTAATCGACCAGTGAGACAATGATAAAGATTAATATTTAAAGTGCTGTTTTCTAATATGTCTTAATGTATTTGAAATTCCATAAGAAATTTAAAGCTCAGATATCAGTACAGGCTTAGAACTGATAAATAGAAATTGTTGAGACTTTTATAGACATTCAGTCTAAAGTTCAAGCTAAAGTATACGATACGTTTATCCAGGTGAAGGGTAGTTTTGAGGTGCAGACATCTTTAAAGCTAAAATATAAACTGTTTTTATTACACAAGTAAATTTGGGATGAAAACATTATTACCGGGAATATCTCCACAACAAATATATATGAACAAAGCCACATTGAGAAGCTAGAATACAGTGCATTTGTTGCAAAACATATTACTCTCCTTTTCTTTCCAGGTATAGTTGGACATATACTAAATATCTGGTTTTTTCATTAATTTTTAAACGGGCATGATCACAAGAATTTATTCATATAATGAATACATAGTAATAAATAGGAGTGATGCTCAATAAGCAAGTAGATACGTGACTCACTTTTTAAATTTTAGATATAACACAGAATATTAGACTAAC
Source organism: Druceiella hillmani (assembly GCA_039881145.1). Lineage (NCBI taxonomy): Eukaryota > Metazoa > Arthropoda > Insecta > Lepidoptera > Hepialidae > Druceiella > Druceiella hillmani. The sequence continues at coordinate 2,506,031 of JAYKKI010000069.1, read as the reverse complement.
ACTGGGTAAAACAGCCAAATTAGTAAAAAAATTTGGTTCGGTATGATTAATTTGAAAATTCAAACCTGTTTACTTTATTATGCACTATTTACATTCAAATAATACTAGGTACAAAATCAAATAATTACACATTTGAGGAGAAAATCTTAGTTTTGTGATGATTATTCTCAGTTTACGAAATTCCAGAACCAAGATCTGATTGAAAGTACAGACAATCATTAAGTCAGCAATGGAAATTGTCAGCCAAAGAATAAAGCCAATCATTTCTTGTGACCATAGTTGCTAAAACGTTTGATTAGTTTCAGCATCTAATACAAGGTCTATGTTTTCATCGGTTCGAAATATTTAACATTTAAGTAAATATAGAATTGTAAGGAAGCAGAGAGCTTAATTTAATTACTGTTATAGAAACTTTCAAAATTATAACAGTATACTAACACATAATATATATAATATCACTATTAACACAAACTTACCTCACGCATATATAATTCCAATACTGTTTGAATAGAGTTAATGGACGAAAGAAAACTCGAAACTACAAGCAAAAGTGTCTGAAGCAGAAATAATTTAGATTAAAATAATAAAAAATAAATATTGTTAAATATCCTATTTATTTCAATTTATTCCAATGTACCTGAAATTTAAACATATTATTGAGTGTACTGCATATTTCATTTACTGTAATTAAAAAGTTTGTCAAAATCGATATGAATATAGGATTACTCGAAACATCAAAATAGCTATTCCCATATAATTCATTCCAGTCCATCACTCTAGGTAATACTAATTTGTTTGTACTGTTACGAAATATTTCTTGATTCGTACGTCTCAAATAATCGTTTATTGCTTTTAATATTAGAGTGATAGTATATGTAAATAGACACATTAGAAGCAGTTCCAATCTGTTAGTAAAAATACCGTAATAAATAATTATGAAGGAGAGGGCCAGATTTTCATGACTGACAACAACCAAAGGTACTAATTGACATATGCTCAATAGCATCACGATTCTCAGTTTTTTAGTGTTTTGTTTTAAACAAAATATTATAATAAACTGAAAATCGCCGTGAACAATCGCCGTGAACAATCGGCAAATAAATTCTTTTGCCAACATGTGCCAACTGATAAAACAAATATGAAATTGTTAACATTACATAGTTGCAGAAAGCATTTTACTATATTTCTTTCAGCATACAAAGAGATTTGGTGATGCTGTATGCTCGTACTGATACCCAAAATGATGAGAGAAATTAATGTCAAACTGTAAATTTTCTTGTAAATCATTTTTATTGATGTTGCTTGTTGTAATTGATGCGAAATTCGGTTGACACCTTAAATTGACTGTAATGTAACTAGAAAATTAATCTATAAATATTAAACTATAACACAACATGTTTAACTGAATCGATTGTTTCTTCTACTTAATCCGAACAGAAAATGAAAACCCTCTTCTTTATTTTAACATATTTAATTAAATGAAATGGCTCGGTCTACTTTAACAATATAAACAAAACAATTTGTCCTCCTTTATTAAAGTAGTTATTGCTGATTTAATCCGTTTCGTCTGAAAGTATTTTTAAAAATATTTTTTAGGCCGTATGTAACCTACATTAATGAATAAATTACATTAATGAATATTGTGACGTTCTAGGTCTTCTTTTTTGCTTTTAACATATTAAATTTAGATATCATATTTTAAGGTGAAGCTACTTCATTTCTCCAAATAGCAATTGATTATAAAGATTTACCTAATGGTTTACTCGTTCAATAAATCCGTTAGCATATTTATTTCAATATTATCGGAGATAATATTGAACTAAGTATATCAACAGTTATTTAAATAATTACACTAATCATTGAACGCAGTATGTATACATGAATTGATTTCATTCCTAATCTAACTGCATGCACACTGAGAGATTTATCATAGAATTATATTGCATGTTGAGACATCGGGAGGATATTATAGTATTTGGAAAACAAATAAAAGTCATGTGTTAGTAACTGTTTTTAGAAGAAATGAACAATTATTAAAAGTACGATGCAATAATAAGGTTAAATGAAAATGCGAGAAGATGTAGCCAGGGAGCAGCACTATGGTGGCCGAAATATACTTCCTGAGACTCATCATTGAGAAGCATTTTCAATAAAAAGTGTAGGTTTTACAGTTTTCCAGAGTATGATGAATATGCGTTTGGCATTGAATTGGGAGGTATTTTTGAAATATTTACAAAAGAATAATACTAATAATCACTTGGGGTCAAAATTTATCCTATACAGGTGTGACTATTTCAGGTCACAATTCCATTAAGTGAGATGTTGCTTAATTAATAAGGAATATACATAATATTTCCCTATAGATAAAAATGGAACCATTAAACCATTGTAAACCAGCTGGGGTAAATCAGCTATGTACAATTTATAAATAACCAGAAATTTTTTACTCGTAGACTAGTGTCTTGTGGTAATAATAGCTAATTGAAGAACTACACATTAACCAAAATGCTGCCACTTGGTCTACTGGTCGATCAACTTGAGAATTACATGTGAGGTATCTATTGGTATGAATACATCAAATACTTCGACAAGAGTTCCTATATAGTTGATGAATGAAGAAAATAAAACTGAAGGCCACCAGTCGAAGAGATAAATTTTGTAGTCTTTGATCATCTATATCATCTATATAGCTAATGAAAATACAACAATAAAAAATAGTGTGTGAGGGACAAATGCAATTGCACTTTGATTTGTGAAGGAAATTTCATGAAAATTATTTCCTTATTGAAATAACCCGGCATCATTTAGTTGGCTTCTAGTAGAAATTTAATTGTTTTTCCAATAAAATTTAATTTTCATTCTACTGTGCAATTAACACAGCATCATTTCTTAATGTAACAACACCTAATTAGCAGTTAATTTTGTTTTACATTATCGAGGAATAAAGGAAAAAAGTAAAAAAGAAGAATTAGGACAAGCCACCTACACTTGCAAAAATCTAACTTTGCCAAACAAGAAAAAATAAATGTTAATTGATAAATTAGTGTGATTTTGTTCAATGAATGCACTAAAATATAATTTCAAATATGTCATTTCTCCAAGAACAATTTAACAAAATGAAATTGGAAAATGGCATTTATGTTCAAATGCAGTTTTCTTTTGCTAGTGCTCCTCCTACACATTTACATCTAATTATATAAAACTTAAAACCGTTTAGTGCACGTTTGTAACTTCTGCATGCTTTAAACACAATTATTATAGTAATAATATTATACATCCAACATGATTTGCTAAACTGTATGCTGGTTAAGGTTAAGTTTTGAGTTAAGCATTAAACTATCTGCCCTCAATATTTTGTGTTTAGACAAAGTGTTATAATTTATGGAATAGTTAGTGTTAAAAAAATAGGTACATTCAGTTGAAAGTTGCAACTTAAGGTATGTGATAGTCAAATCCATGTCATGTGATAGTCATGTGATAGTCAAATCCAAAAGCAAAGTTTAATACTAGATAATAAGAGAAATTTTCTTGTTTTATCGGATTCTTAAGATTCTTTCCGTGTAATTCATCTGATAAATATATGGACTTAAGTTATGAATTAACTTGTAATTGTAATTATAATACACAATTAAATGAAAATACGTGATGTAGTATTATTTCTACTTTCTTTAAGTTTTTTACCACGACCTAGGTTTCGTTGTATTATACCATTTTCATGTGGGCATTAGCATAGATCTTTGCTAATAGCCCACCTGGAGATGTAATACAACAAAACCTAGGTCGTGGTAAAGAACTTAAAGAAAGTAGAAATAATTCTACATCACGTAGTTTCATTTAATTGTGAATAATGAATTTCTACAAAATTAACGCCACATATATTCAATATGTAATTATTATATTTAGCGTGAAATAGTCAAAAAATCGAATAGTTAGATGAAATGAGATTTTTTTAACATTTGACACTCTAGTATTATTTTATAGACTAATTAAAATCAAATTATATTCCAACGTTTCTTTTTATATAGTATATAAAACTCTCTAGCTAATAATGAGAGGGAGACTAAACTTATATACTCTATACATCAATAGGCTAATTTTAACTTGTAATAATATGACTTTTTGATTAACTGAATATTTAATTTAATTCCTATACACATAAATAAAGTCTTTCTTCTAAATGAAAATGCATAATATTCACAAGATTTTGGAAAAAATATATACTGGGTATTGCTTCTGTGCTGTGCCCAAAATAACAAAAATGATAAATACTACATAAGTATGTCTTATATAGAAAAATTGCAATTAGTATAATGATATTTCTAAGTTTATCATATTTGAACAAATTATGTAGATGAGGCATATCAAATTGTTCATCTACTTCGTTAATTCAATGTGTTATATTTCTGTACATGTTCGTATTCCACAATATATCTTAACCTATCAAGTATATTGCAAAACCACTTTTAGTAATATTGAATATCAATAGTAACTTTCGGTTATTAGAGGATATTATGTTAAAAAACAATGCAATTATAAAGCAATACAAATTCTGAAATAACAGTATATTTTGGCTCTTAATGAAATTTGAAAATGTTTCCCAGTATGGAAGAAAAAATTGCAAAAGGAAACATGCCAGAGGGTCTCTTTGAAATTAACATTTTTAGTTTTTAAATCGATTACTCTGTTTGAACGCATTGGTAATTTTTATAATGCAGTTATTAAATGAGAGTTGAGGTAAGAATATACAAGTCTGGGCAGCAACCGACTAATATATATGAAATTAATTATAATAATACGTCCTTAGCAACCAGTTTACAAGCAAATGTAGTGCCCTTGTATAAATATATGAAAGACAAAGCCTTTACATCAATTAAATGACTATTATTACATTGTAACAACTTCTATTTTCAGCGCCTTTCGACATAATGATTTATTTTTCGATTAGTACCTTTTGACTCTAGTCTAATAGAATTAACAATGATCATTTAAAATTTTATTGACAATCACCTTATATGAGAAAACATACAATTATGACAGGTTATTTATTAAGTGCTGACTACATTGTTTGTGAGGGCATTTCAATTCATTTTCCATATATGTCGACGATATTGACAAATCATCTTTGTGATAAGTGTTTTTATTCATGAAATTAAAATTTACCTTCGACACATTATCCTACTGAATTATTTTTATAGCCTGTATGTTGTGGCCCTGAGATATATTTAATAATAAAAATTCCCTCCATGGTAACACATTCGTCTTTTATAAAAAAATACCAAAAAATAATTGCAACTCAATCTAATTTGATGGTCTCATCATAAAGAGCAATCACGTGATTGTGAAATTTATATTCTGCTGTTGTGATCAGCGTAATGAGTTTTAATAAGACCATTAGATAAAATAGTTCACATCCCACTGGGGTTTTATTCTGGACCATTTCATGATTAAATGGTCGTAACAAAGAATGAGAAGAGAAGTCGATATAATGGGCTTTTTACTGACTCATGTCAGAGTTGGGTGAAGAACTCAACTCTAAGACGAAAGTACTTTTTGGTTGATTTTGATATGTGACTTAAATTTTATTTAGATAAACATTAATGTCAGGATATGGATAATAGAGGTATATATATACATGTATATGTATACATATATATATATATATATATATATATATATATATATATATGTATATATATAAATATATATACATATATATATATATATATATATACATATATATATATATATATATATATATATATATATATATATATATATATATATATATATTGTTAAGAAGCAGATTGACTCAGGTTGACTTCCTTGTTGGCCAAAGTTAAATAAGATATTAGATTCTAAAATATAGGAAATAACTGCAATTTGTGGAATAATTTTACCACAGAAATAAACAGATACTACCATTAGCATAGAACAATCGCCACTAGGACAGTATTAACAAAAATGGTTCAAAAATAAATAAAGAATGTCACAATTATTTCCTTCTTAATTTTATTTTGTACATACTAAGCTATGTTTTTTGAAATGGACATTTTATTCTCTTGATTTTAATACTATACTCGACGTGAGTTGGAATCATTTTATTAGTTTGATTAATATAAATTAAAATTTATGTCTATTATATAATATTAGCTTAAAGAAATTATTTTTTGGCTTATTCATATAAAGAGATCAAGTTTGTTTGAATTTTATTAGGGGTCATTTTATAGTGTATTCTAAATAGAACAGAAGTAATTTATTAAAAATTTGTGTGGATTATTCATAAATTCCTTGTATGATCTTGATTTAGTATCATGTGGAGCAGCCATTTTCTGTCATTAAAATTTAAAAGAAAGAAAATGTGAGAGTAGTGTCAAAAATACATTTAAAATACTATCTCAGGACATCATAGAGACTTCAAGCATATGAAATTTTGATAACTCGTGTATTAAATAATCAAACAAATATTCCTCTGGGACTATTATACGGAACACGGTCGCATATGTCAAATCAGAAAATGTAGAAAAAGTACTAGCACCAATTCAAAAAACTCAATTTTAAAATATTACTTGATTTTTTAACACATTGGTGTTTGTCTGTCTGTAAATTTATTCGAGCATCATGTAAAACAACAGGTTCAATTTGAAAGAGACCTTCTTAGATTAATCTTAGCAATTCAAATTGAAACTTAATATACCAGTTTCCCTTTGTAATATTTCCAAAATACTCAAGGAACCATGGTTGCAAAAGAGTTGTTTGATGATTATTGAACATTGGAATTGAAATGTTAATATTTAATTAAATACACAATCGTAGGGAGGTAGAAAACTAAAATGAATTCCAGTTCAGGAATCATTATTACTTATGTCACGCTTATATAAGTCCAACACCATTTGAAAACATTTAATGTACGAAAGAAAAGTCGACACTACTAGCTGAAACGCCTAAAGCAGAAATAATTTAGATTAAATTAATACAAAAAGGAATATTTTTAAATTATCATATTTATTTCAATTTATTCTAATGTACCTGCAATTAAAATATTTTATTGAGTGCACTGCACATTTCATTAACTGTAATCAATAAGTTTGGCAAAATCAATATGCACATAGGATTACTTGAAACATCAAAATAGCTATTCCCGTATAATTCATTCCAGTCTGCGGGTCCGGGTAATACTAAAAAAAATTTGTATTATTGCAAAATATTTCTAGATTCATACGTCCTAAATAATTGTTCATTGCTTTTAACATTTGAGTAACGGTATATGTAAGTAGACACATTAGAATCAGTTCTACTCTGTTAGTAAACACACCAAAATAAATGATTAAGGAGAAAGTCGCAGATTTTCAAGATTTTTGAAAGCGATGAAAGCCAATAAGTGACTTGCAAATAAATATATTAAGTATTCCTTATAGTGTCATGATTTTTAATTTATAAAATCATTTTGTTCTTAACAAAATACTGTAATAAACGAAAATGTCATCAAATTGTTGAAACAATTAGGAAATAAATTTCTTTGCTAGAATATGTCAACTTATAAAACAAATATGAAATTGATAATGTTACTTATTTGCAGAAGCCATTTTGTTATATTTTTTCAGCATACAAAGAGATTTAGAGACTGTATGCACATAGCAGTACCCAAAATAATCAGAAAAATTAATTTCAAACTGTAAATTTTCTTGAAACATTTTTTTATTGATGTTGCTAGTTCTCGTAATTGATTTTTAATTGAATTGATTATTTCTTCTACTTAACACCAATAGAAAATGAAAACCCTCTTCGATATTGAAACCTATTTAGTTAAATGAAATGACTTGGTCTACTCTGGCAAAATTAACAAAGCAATTTGTCTTCCTTTATTAATGTAGTTATTGATTACTGATTTTATCTGTTTTGTATGAAAGTAGCTTTAATACTATTCTAGGTCATATGTAAAAGCTATGGCTTTGAAATTTGTGAGTCTTGTGAAGATTTAGGTTTTCTTTTTTGCTTTTATCATAATTAAATTTGTATATCATATTTTAAATCTACTCTTTTATTTTTATGAAGAGCAATTTATTATAGATACAAATTTACTTACTGGTTTATTTATTCAATAAATCTGTCGACATATTTAATTTAATATTAACAGAGGAAATATTGAAGTTATTATAACTATAATTATATAAATAATTATGTTAATCATTTGCCGCAGTATGTATGTATGAATTGATTCCATTTCTAATCTAATTGCATGCATACTGAGAGAATAACCACAAGATTATGTTGTACGTTCTCAAGATCATCGGGAGGATATTTTGGTATTTAGAAAACAATTCAGTCAAGTGCTTATAAATGTTTAAATTGGTATCAAACCTATGAAGGAATGAGATGATGTGATTATAATGTGAAACAAAAATGCGACAAGATGTAGGCAGTAGGGCAGCAATATGATGGCAAGAATATATTTCCTGAGACCCGTCATTGAGAAACATTTCCAATATAAAATGTAGGTTTTTGCAGTTTTCCAGAGTATGGCGAATATGGGTTTTGCATTGAATTTGTATTTCTGAAATATTGACAAAAAAGTATTCCATAAATAACTTGAGGGTATAATTCGTCATATATAGGAGCAGCTATTTCAGGGTGCAGTTTCATCAATTGCTTCAAGTTAGATATTGCTCAATTAATATATGAACAACATGTAGCATATACACAATATTTCACTGTAGAATAAAATCAGCTACGTACAATTCATTAATAACTAGACTTTTTTACTCTTAGATTAGTATTTTATGATAATAGTGACTATGCTATTAAACTATATATCAAACGATATGCTGCCGCTCACTCTACTAGTTGATCAACTTAAGAGCTATATTCAAGGTGTTTATTGGTGTGTATATATATAATATATATTTATTGAATAATATGACGAGTGTTGTCATACAGTAGATAAATTAAGAAAATAATGATGATCGCCAGTCAGAAAGGTAAATTTTGTAAAGTTTTTGATTATCCATATTATTTGTATATTATTAATAAAATACAACAAAAACAAATAGTTTACGAGAGACAAATGCAACTATGATTGCGTTTGAATGGTCTGCATATTCATTTTTGAAGTGACCCTTTTATTTGGGAAGAAAATTTCATGAATATAATGTCCTTGATTCTGTGAAGTGACATAGCACATACATAGAAAAAATACATACACACACACACACACACACACACACACACACACATGTATATATATATATACATATATATATATATATTTATATATATGTATGTATATATATATACATATATATATATATATATATATATATATATATATACAAATGTGATATAATCCATTTTTATTAACCGTAATACTATTTCCCCTACTTTTGCTTTGCACTTTGCAGACAATTTTTATCTTAATAATATTTACACATTGAACACGATTAGCTAAATTGTATGCTAACATGGAGCTTATAAAAAATTGTAACAAAACAATATGAGTATATTGATAGTATGAATGAGATAAGCATTGAACTATCTGCCCTTGATATTTTGTGTTTAAATAAAGTGTTATCGTCCTGTGAGGAATAGTTAGTGTTACAAGAAATAGGCACATTCTGCTGAATGTCATGACTTAAATTAAAAAAAACTAATAATTTTCGCTAATTAAAATAAGTAATGATTTCCAATATATCTAATCTAACCTTCTTTTAAAAGGACAGCATAACACACACCTTAACATACCTCAATAAAACATACTATCTATATAAAAACTACTCGGAATAATAAAAAAAACACAAGTAATAATTTGTTGTTTCACATCAGGAGGCATATTGACGATAATGTGATCTGTGCGATATTTGCGTCAACATTTAGGGTGCTTGAGATTGCATGATAGTATTTTTTTCAATAATTAAACAGAAACGAGTATAATTATTTGCGTTGAATTTAGTATAAATAGGCAATATACTAAAAAAATTCAAAAACATTAAGAGGACGTAATTCTCCAGCAAGTGTCATTGCTCATTTATACCACTTTTCACAGGTTTATCTAAATAGAATGGCTGTAATCATATTTTGGAATGTAATTCTATTGAATTGCGGTGAATGTAAGTGACATTAATTGGCATTAAGATTAGCCCGGCCACAATATACAGTCTTACTTTGTGTCATTTAATGAAACCGTTGTAAACTGTCAAGGAAATATCCCTAACTTTCATTTTATATTTTAGTATATTTTCATCCAATACATCATATGTAGATATATATATATATATTGCAAGTGCAAAAACACTTCTAGACTCTACTCCCTATTAACAGAGTGTGTGTTGTCTACGATATATATATCATTCTCTGCTTGATTTTGTGTAAGCAATACTCAATAATGCAAGAACTTAGTTAAATGCAGAACTTGATTTTTTAATCCTCCATTTGAAGCTGGGAAATTAAAAATAGCTGAAATCTGCTAAGATTAAAAAAAATTATTTTTATTATATTTTTATTATATTAATGTAAACGAAACTGTGATAAAAAATATAATGATCAAGTGCCACTATGTGTGATAAACATCATTTATTACATCGTAATTTTGTAATAAGCAAGGTAATTACTAGCAATAATCAATTAAATAATCTCAGTACCTTTAATACATATTAATTAAAATATAGTTTTGTGGTCACAACTCAATGTCTAGGTTAGAATAAATTTATGGCATAAATAGGCTGATGAAACAATTGAAGGCAGTGAGAATAAAGTAATAAAAATATTTTTGTCAATTTTACAACAAAACAATTGCTTTTTCTCTTATGGCTGCCGTTTATCTGGTTATCCAAACTTAAGTGAGTGTACGTAATGAATCTGTTAGAGATAGTTTTTCAATTTTACAATAGATATTTATAGCTTATTTATACAAATTCTAATTTATTACTATTTCACTATGTTTCTTCAAAAATTAAGAAACATAGTTAAACTTGCAACAACGAAATATACCATTCGCATTTCATATCTAGTACGGTAAAGTATGATTGAAATTATTCAATTTTAATGAAGATTGATAACTAGATTTCCAGCTGCGATTAAAAATAATTATCAAAATGTTTCTAATAAAATCCAGGATACTACTATTGATGCTGATCAGTCCGGTAAATGAATAATGGATTTATTTCTGAGTTGTAAATTATATTTGACAGCTGTTCTTTTTTCTCCAGACTTTATCATGGTAAACCGATTTGAACATCAAGTTTATTTGACTTCATAATATATGAATTGAATGGTAGTTTGTAGACTCTAATTCAATATTACATCCAGACTGTAATGTTTATTTAAGTGACTGTTAATATTGAGAGATTATGAAGATAATTCTCAGATATTTTACTCATTACAATGACATTTGGTAATATATATGAGAAGTAGACAACCAATAAGTAAAATATATTACTTTTTGGTACGTATTAAATTTCACATGGAGGTAAAAGTGAGCTTGATATAAAATCATCACCGTAATTCTCTAACTTTTTTGTACTTGGATTTTCTTGTATGAGATTAACTATAATTTCAATAAGTCAAAACATAGGGTTTTGTCTGTCTGTCTACATATCTACATGGAAAACTTAGGAAATACTCATCCAATTATGATGATATAATCACATATGTGGAATTTACTGAATCTTATAGAACTAAAGAAATTTTTACAGTCTACATCATTGTGCCCGTTTTTAACCTTGTAGCAGTCATGTGGGTGTTAATAATCGTCCACTTCTTGAATTTCAATATTGTTAATTTCGGTAAAGCCGGACCACCCAAATTATTAGACTATATTTTATTATCTTGATTGTGGCCATGTGCTTGAGTCAGGTGGTGGACGCGATCAGTCTGGTAAATGAATAATGGTTTTAATTTTAATCCATAATAGACAGTTGTATATTATGTTTGACAACAGACTTTATTATCTGTGGACACTATCATGGTAAGTAGGTTTGGCATAATATATATTTGACTTTCATCATATTAATTTATGGAAGGTCATAATCTCTAAATCAATATAAAATTAGAAGCTATCGCCTTCCATAAATTTAAGTGGCTATTAATATTGACAGATTTTGAAGATAAGGATGGAAGGGCACAACCTAGTTCTTGCATATTTTACTCATCAAAAGGCATTTGATAAAACACATGACAATTAGAAATCGAGCTAGTAAAAGGTATTACTTTATATTATTTATTGGTACGTATTACGTATTGGTATCATTATAATAAACCTTTAACTTTCGTGTATTATAATTTTCTGGTACTAGGATAAGTATAATATTTATAAATTGAAATATAACTGTTTGTGTGTCTTTCTGTCCACTTATGTACATTGGAAACTTAGGAAATTCCCAATCGATTATGGTGATATCGTATTTGTGGAATTTAACAAAACATATAGCGCTAGAAACATTTTTACAATTTACGTCAATGTGCCCATTATTACACCTGAAATAGTTGTGTGGGATATAATAGTCATCCACTCCTCAAATTTCAATAATGTTCATTTTCGTAAGCGGTACCACCTAAATGATTAAACGAGTATACATATATATGTAAGTATATGTATATGAATATATATAAAATAACTAAAACACCACACAACTACTTTATGCAAAATATTGAAAGAACTGTCGCTCCGGTGGTTTTGATTCCGAACACCACACATATGTACAGCGGTGTCTGGCATCGAAACCACGGCAAATGACAGAAAAATATTGGGCAAAGATAGATCTTCACGGCATTTGCAAGGTGCACGTTCATTAAAATACTGTAAATAAACTCGAAAGAATTTGTTAATCTGGAATTCATAATCCAGTAACTAAGTAAATATTAAATTTATTTTTAACAGGAAAATTTTGGAAAAAGAGGTTCCATTAAGGTTTCATCTAGATGAGATTTCATTTGTTACCAAATTTTGGCAGTTTGACCAAAAAGTAATTTTTTTTTAGAAAGTACTTTTTGTTAAGAATAAGAAATATATTGAAAAGGTTTTTTTTATATTTCTAGTTTTTCCTAGCCAAAATAATGTAAAAAGTGACACTTGTACTGAAAAATAATGAAAATATTGTGATATCAACACTTTTCCTGTTTTACTTCTCTAAAAGTAGTAATAGTATTTGATAAAGGATGAAAAGAATCAGCCCTGCGGAAATGTGTTATAAGAGAAATACTGTCTGTGCACATATATATGTATATACATATATGTGTATATATTTATATATCCCCATTTCTGAAAATTAATAATTTTACATGTATATACTGTTCAATATAGCACAAAATTTTCATTCAAAACCATTGATGCATTTAAAGAAATTCTTATTTAGTTCCTAATTGAGGTATTTGCTTTATGGCTCAACCTTTGAGGACAAACAAATATTATTTTAGTGCTTTTAATCTGGTCTTTGAGCATTCTCATGTACCAAAGACGTTTTGTTTAATTTATTAAGCCGCAAAAAATAACTTTGGAGAGGCTGGATAGTTTGTCTTACTGATATTTGTGATTAAATGTGTAATCCACACAATTTTCATTAAGAAATTCATGTGTATAGAAATTTCTAACATAAATATTATTTTACTTAAAAACTTATTTCTTATTCCTGGCTCCCAAATGGATAAAGACAAGGACAAAATTACACATTATAACCCTATTTCGGTTCAATTTTCCTCACTAAAAACTCTGAGTTCGCAGAAAATTTTTTCTTAAATCTTTAATATCATTATTATTACTATGTCTATAAATAAATACCTTTCGGTATTTCATAAATGAACATTTTGGGTTGTGAAAAATCTTTAATAAGTAGCATTTAAAGTCTTCATAACGTACCAAACTTGAAATTGCAAGAGCTTTAACTAAAGTTTAAAATGTGTCGTAATAGTGGACACCGGGAAATTTTGATTGATATTGCAGGAGTGAAAATGTAAATTTTTTACTAGGTATTATTTAATTTTTATGAAGATAAATAAATATTACAAAAGGCAGGAGTGTTTGAAAAACTTCCACAACCTGGCAAACTAAGAATTAGTGCCCCGCATGTGGCTGCCGATATAGTGTGGTGTATACCTTACCTAAGCAAGAATTTTAATGAAGTAGGTGTAAACTGAACTTAACCCTGTATTGCATTCAGTGCATTATGTGTCACAACCTATATGGTGGCCAACTGGGTTAAAATATGAACAGGTAGCCATATTTAGGTTTAATCATAGGAGAATGGAACTAGGCTGATATCCAAATACAACACATTAAATAGTAACTTTGATACTTCTTCTGAGAAATTGGTTTAAAATTTGTTTTAATGTGTGGTCTTATATAAGAAATTAAAATTCTGTAAAAGCTGTTCAAAACAGTTCCTGGTTTATTGTTCATAAACAGTTCCATAAAGGAAAAGATTTTATTTTAGGAAGTGTACACTAGCACAGCAAATATGTCTTGTTTTTTTTTGTCTTTAGGTACTGAATAGTCCTTTTCTTTGAATGTTCCAAATGTATAATTCCATGCATTGATATTTCACTTTATTTTAGGTCACATTGAAGGAAGTCTTGTTCCAATGAGATATTGAATAGTTCTTATTTTCACAATTAGGATTCCAAGGACAAAATCACTTATATAAAATCAGGAAATCCTAAGAAAAAGAAATGCCAAGGTATGCCTAAAAGCAAAGCGCTGTTGGTAGACGAATAAAAGTATATTACCAAGGCCTGTGACATTCTACAAATTGCATAAATGGGGCTACATGCTGCTTACACTTTGGGTCAAATGAGTATTTATATGCGGTCTTGAAACATATTTAGAATAGAAGGATCATTTAGCCTTAAGTTCTTCTAGTGATTTATTAATAAAGGTGGATCATCACCAGATAGAGAATAACATTAATCAGCATATGGAAAGTGCAAATTCGTTAAATTAATTCCTGGGAAATATAAAATACATATTCATGAAATATATAATAATATGTTCTCGGATGATAATTTATAACGTGATGTATATGGCACATGAGAAAAACAAACAATTTAATATTGAAGTATTTATGTTAGATATTTTTTAATATTTTGCCATGGTCAAGAGCACAAATAAAATTACAAATATATTTGTGACCAAAAGTAAAAAGACCTAGATTGGTTAACAAAGTTCCAGTGTAAACAAGATCGATATTGCATTTCGTTACCAATAAAGTAATCAATAGATTCCAGCAGATGTTATGGATGTTAAGTCAAAAGACATTTAAACAGCAAAGTGTCACTTGTTACTTGAAGACTCAATAAAATACTTGTGCTAAAATTCAGTTGGAACACAAATATTTTACAATAATCAATATGGTCAACGAATCAATTGAAGATACCCTTTGGCCAATTTTAGTGTATCAGCAAATATTTGGTGTTTGCAGAAAAACTGTTAACAGAGTTCCAACGAAATTTATATTATTGTGTCGAAAGTTATACAGTTTGTTAATAATGGGAATATTGATTTCACTGCAAGTTGCTGCTGGCACTTTGACTTTTACCAATAGCACTTTGATCTCAACCCATAACTGCATCTTCCTTGCATTCGGAGCAGTTCACATGATTCACTCTCTGTATCTATTGTTGATTGAAATAACTTTTGACAGAAATGTATTTGAAGAGTTGATTCTGAAAATTCAAGAAATAGATTATCTTTTCAAATTAGAACACAGAAGGAATTTTTTGAGACAGGATAAATATCGAAACCTCATAATTATTGGCCTTCTCATAACCTATCATATTCTTTACGCCTGTATTGATTTTGTTGATGGAGGTCTAAAATTTGGCCTGAGTGCTTGCATTTATTCCGTGTACAATATTATTGCTGTGATTATTTTTGATCTAGAAATAATACTCTTCTCTTCGATATTGTTTAGTGTAACAAAACGTGTGGAAATGTTGAATGTTTTCTTTGAATCTAAAAATAGAGGAAACACATTCACATCTGTTGATGTCATATTTGGGAGTCCACAACATAATCCCAATTCAAACAATCATTTTATATCTATATTGCCCCTTAACCAAAATTCCGTTTACCATTTATCCCAATTCTACATCCGTTTATTAGACCTGTGTCTATGTTTAAAGAAAGTCTTCGAATTTCAGGTTTGTATTAAATACTTTAAAATTTTTAGTTAAACACTTTCGAAAATGTCGATACGAACTACTAATATAAATAAACTTTTAACTTCAATTTTCAGCTATTCATGTCACTCACTTTGATATTTTCTGGTGTTCTCCTTAACACATATTTATTTCTTGCAGATTTAAAGTATAATGTAAGTACTATCAACGTCTATACTAACTAACTTACGAATAAAAAATTATAAAGCCATAAACATAATACAATAATACAATCATAACTAATACCCTGTATTATATGTACTATATATATGTAACTAATACAGGGTTTAAGAATAAAAACTTGTTTTATAAACTAACAAATTCTTCAAATAATCAAGAATATGCTTACAAAGAAATTCATGGCACACTCTCGGAGTATTTTGACAATTTTGTAGCTTTCTTTAATTAAAATATGTAATTTTTTGTAGATGAAACAAATCCAGAATAAACGGATATAGCAGTATCACAAAGGACTTACATCCAGCAGTGAGCAAACCACTTGTTGGTGAATGAGTTGATAATGTGTCTGGTGGGGACACTTCACCTGTTTTGTTGATCATTGTGGAATATAGTCCATTATATAATTCTGTTCATCCCCATTTTCTCTTTGCTATAAATTTACTAAATTTTTCTATTTCTATAGCTCTAACGTAGGAGTAACTAGTCATGTCTTGTGTATCAGTACCATCATAAAATATGACTGTGGCTAATCTTGATCTAAAATTTTTGGAAAAAATTGATTACTTCAATAGTTTTATATGTAATTTAATTACATCTGTAATAGCTAAATTAGAGCAATTAGGTTTAGGTAGTTTGTGATTTCTCTACACTTGCTGAATATTTTCCCTAACTGCTGTATCACTGGTGATAACATGTAGAGTTTTGTTGCCTATGATCACCCCTAGAAATATTGGACTCCATTAGTGAAAGTACAAACAAATAAATTAAATTATTCTCAAATATATGATGAGGTGAATTCACATATCAGAATTTAATTTGCATATCATATTTGCTTCAAATTATGTGATTGAAAATTGTATTGTAAAGATAAAAAGTAAAGCATAAATGCTTTAATAAATGTTTATCAGTAAGCAGCAGTAGATTTGAAAAATGTCCGTCAAAACGTAACTTTTGCCCATAAAGTGATGAATTTACCTTTGACTGAATATAATGTAGATATATAAAATAGTATAAACCTTTTTTGTTGCATATTCATCGATAAAGAAAATATTTCAGAGAGGAGATGTGTCACTTTCCATTATTTACGTATCGTGGCCATTACACCATGTTACGTCGTTGATAGTTATGTGTCTCGTGTGTGAGAAAATGTTCTTGCAGATAGAAAGAACAAAATCTTGTTTGATGCCAATGCTAATCGATGATGAATTACGTAAGTGAACAATTTTTATTTATGCATTTACAAATGACTTTCTTTAATGCTAGAGCTATGCTTATGTAAAATAAATATTTACAGATTAATATCATATACTATACATTAGTCCATAAATATTTCCTCTAATTTAAAATTATTATTTATCTCTTTTGGGATCGAGATATGCGACAGATAGAGGCCAACTCCTCTTTTCCGAGTTAAATAATTATTCTATCTGATAAGATACCTTTGAAATTCGTATTGTAACGAGTCACGTATAAAGAGTTACAGGAGTAAAGTTTTGTGTCGAAATAGAACAACGCAGAATTATAACTAAGTACAAGTAAATCTATTGTCATATATAAACAGATAAGTAATCATCAATAATTTGTAATTAACTTTTACTCAAACCTATGCATTGAACGTAAACTACATAATTTTTTATAATTCTACAGAATTTTCATTAACTTCTTTGCACTGTTGAAAGAATAAAACAAGATAATGTTTGTTGCAAAAAATGTGTTTCGAATTTAAAAATGTCAACGTTGATTTTACTCTTTTTTATGGAAACTGCATTACATTTATATTAAACAACATTTTAGTAAATGCGTAAGGTTATATCAATAGTTGTCATTCCAATTTATTAGAGTTGCCATCTGAAAACAGCCTCTGACGTTGGAGGGTTTCAACCTCCCGGCACCGCTAGCAACAGAACTAAAAATTTGAGTTTCGTGGGTTGCATACTTAATTCATTCCAATGTGAATTCTAATTAGTATACAATTTGATATGGGCATAGGCAAGTTTATAGCATCATTGAATTAAATGAATTCTTCTCTTGTTTTATAGAAGAAAATGGGTTTCCATTTTCTTTCCTCCTCAGAAGTGTCTAAATTTTCGGCACTTTTTTCCTTTTCCTTACAACTATCTCTTCGCAAGTGCTTATAGCAATTCCTCATGTTCTATCTGTAAATCTGTCGTTTAGTTTTAATTTACTTTGTTCTTTCTGGTTTGATACTTTTTTTCCATTAGATTCTCCTTCCTCTATCAGATATTTTGACAGATGTCTCTCTAATAATGTAAACACCACAGACTTTGACTTTTTTGTCTGAAAACCTCTTTCATTGATTTTATTTTTGAAATAGATTTTGTTGTTAAAAGTATAGCATTTTATAATATGGCTGACTATGAATCATTCATAATGATTGCTTCACCATAAATTATTTTCACATGATGTATATTTTAAATTATTTGATTATATACTTGATATATGCTTCATGATAGACATACAGACAGCTATGTTACTCACTGCCATAACAATTTAAACAAATAAAGAACATTAAATTCCAAAATTCACTTTCATAAAATACAAATTCCAATTGATTTTTGTGCTATGAAATGTTTTTATTAACTATATAAAACACAGGTTCAGTGAAACGAAAGTGTAAAAACCTAAAGATGGAGCTCTAGAAAAAAAAATTTTAATTTTTAATTGAAAAATAATACTGGTGTACAAAAATATAATTTATTATAACATTTACTTTTGTTTTGTATGCAGGCCATGTTTATATACCTATATATTTATAAAGCAATATTTGAGGATATAAATTTGTTTGTAAATAGGCTGTTCATAAATGTATTTAACCAATTTTAATAAGACTTTTGTGAAAGTGTCATAAGGTTGATATTTTCACAAATACTGTTATTGATTCTGGAGAAAACTGACTGTTGCTAGTTTGTAATGGATGTATACCAGTTTCCCTCTTATTCAACAAATGTACTGCAATAGTCAAGTGACTCCGTCATCAGTTTCTGAGATTCATTAACAATACCTTACTATAAGCTTACATTGTTTATTTTTTCCAGCATCCATTGTACGACATCACGTGAAACTTATTAAAAACTTGATAGAAGAATGTGAACTTGGTCTGTTCAAAATTTTCCAGTCGTTCAACCTACGAGCTTCATTCCTACTCCATTTTCTAGGATTGATCACGAGTTACTCTGTTGTTCTGATTCAGTTTATTAATGTTGATGAGCTGTTTTAATTTAAAAATTATAATTCAGTTCCTTGTCAACTTTACACAATTTCATGTTTGACTAATCACTATATAATGCTATCTACAGGTTTCTTAATAGTATGTACTTACTTTAGATGTTATGTGCACATTTTTATTTTTTCTCATTCACACATTTAATTTGTATATATTATATATATATATATATATATATATATATATATATATATATATATATATATATATATATATATAAAATATATATATATATATATATATATATATATATATATTAATATGTAAAAATTATACTAAATCACTTGGTTTGCATGAGTTATGTGAAATTATATATTATAAATACAGCTTTTTATTTGCGGAATGTATTATTGAACAGAAGTAATGTTAAAACTTAATCCCTGTTTAAACAGTTTATTTGTCTAATTACAAGCCAAAAGTTTTTAAATCTTATTAAATACTATTCGTTTCATGTTGATGTATAAAGTCCATTTCCCTATGCTTTTACTTGAACTTATGGAAATAATCTAAGTGCTCATTTTTTGCAAAGGAGTATACTCGTATATATGTAAAAATTGAACTACTTAACTAACTAAAAAACTAAGTGTAACTAATAATGTGATTTTTTATGTGTAAATTAACTAAGTGTATGTGTAAACTGATATGGATTTGTAATGAGTGTAACTATTTATTTTAGTTATTATGATTAGTTTAATTGTATTAATCGTAAGTTGTGTAATAAATCCTTAAAGTTATAAAAAGTAAGATGACATGCATTTAATTTACTGATATCCGTTAAATACATCAGTTTATATAAACTATTCACAGCATTATTTCATAAGGACATTCCCTAATTCCATTAACATTGATGGTCTGCATTAGTTTCTAAATGTTTGTATTAAGTAGTAAATTGTATAAACAATGAAGCATAGGTTTGTTTCATTATTCGGAACACAACAGATCAAACAATATTTAAATTTCACCTGCAACAAATGCGCGGTGGATTAATTACATACATTATTACTCAAGAACCCTCATTAAAAGAGAAATAAATATATTTGCTTTGAATTCAGAAAGAGACAAGGTAAGTTGTCTTAATAAAAACTTGTACAAAAATAATAAAATATAAAGAATAATAAAATATAAAATGTAAAATTATGGAAATATATATTGTGCACAAAAACTGAAATCAAGGTCACATTGTCATTTTCGCAGTCCAATACGTTCTCCGTATTACGCCAAATTGTGAGCGCACCACAATGTCACTCCCACTATGACTTTCTTCACAACTTGAAAAACGATCATTTTCATTTGAATTATTTTAGTATTCCGACATTATGGGTTAAAAATTTTCTTTTCCTGGATCCTTTTTATATTGTAATTACTAATGATATTATAATTTGAACTTTATGTAAACGTAGAAAGATAAAAAATTAGTGATGCATGCGAGCAACCTCAAATCGCGCTCTAAATGGAAACTGATTTCGCGAATGCCATCGCGCTCGTGGCAAATTTAGTAAGTATGCGCACGAGCGCGATGGCGCTCATCGGCACTCAAATGGATAATATAAATAAGCTAGAGAAATTTCACATTCTTTTAAATTTTACTGCATGCTGTATACAACAAAATATACAAATAACTCGCAATTACATATGTACAATTGCATTTGTTCACATTTTGCTGCCCTTTAGTCTCTCTTCTTTTTTTACATCGTTTGACAATATAGTTGATAAAATTAATATTAATCATTTAGAAAATAGACACGGCTTCTCTTCCAATGACTGTCCTTTGTGGGATCCACTCATTTCTGAACAATACATTCTATTAATCACTTAAGACTTTTGAGCTCCAAGTTAATGTGTTTTTACAAGATCAAATGCATATGACAAAACGAGCCGCACTATAATGACAATGAATCACATAACTGAAACTAACATTGCACATTCATAGACGCATCATCATGTTGTAATATTCATTGTTTCCATAATTTGCATATATTTTGAAAGATGAAAATACAAAAAGCCTATACAGCAACAAATAAACTACAAAAACGCTAACAACACTGTAATAAACAGGAAGAGCAACAATAATGTGACGCCTAAACCTAATCTGATAATTACTAAAGAATAATAAATTATACCTGAAATAATGTAGACACAAAAGAAACAAAAGGATTGTAATCTGTGTGTACGTCAATATGTAACAATATGTTGGAAAGGGATAAGTTATAATAAGACAATGTGTATTACCATGCACACTATAATATACGAGTATTAAATATATAAGGCCAATTTGAAGATAATAATTCAATGGTACGTTTATGGGGCACCTGTGTTCTTTCTGGGAGTTTTCTGATTGTTACTCTTTCTGGGTATCACGATGTTTGCGCCGGTGCAAGTCCGTTCATATGAGAATATTTAATGACATCAGGATAATGATAAGAAGACAATAAAATTGGCCATTAAATTCAACTATGGTTTCTACTATGGATTGTACCTGTTAAAACTAAATGTTAGATTATCAGTATAGCTTACCTTGGAAACCACATCCTCACCATTGGAAACGACATGCTATATATCTGACATACATACTTATTATATACGAGAGGTATGAACTTCGTCTCAACAATGCCATAATTGGCATTGGTTTCTCGTATTGCTAAGCTTTTTTCGCGTTGGTTAAAGTGCAGACGCCTGAAGATGTCCGTCTATTTAATTTCAATCCCAATGATACTAAGACACAAAAATATATGCAACTTATTATAACAGTTGGCATCAGGGGCCGGCGTACTTTATGCAAATTAATTTAATAGTGGATGGTGTTGCACAAGAAGTGTTATCTACCTGAACGTCATTTTGAGAAACTACAAGTTGTTGATTCAAACAATTAATTAATGCTTTTTTTATAAAACATGAACGTTTTTACTGCAATTTTTTATTTGTATATAACTCTTTGTTTTAGATTTATTTTTACTAATGAATAGAAATAATTAAAAACACTTACTCCATATGCGTTAAGAGAAATTACATCACATAAGAAGTAACCAATTTTTATAATATAATTGTGTGTCATACATATTTATGAAAAGTGTAATTGTATGTTTTCCTCTTAATCACTGGTGCAAAACTATTAGGAATTATTATGCATTTCCAATCCACTTTTTAAATCATTTTAATTGACATTGCGCAATTGAGTTACCTTGACTTGAGTTACCTTGCATTCTTTTTGCAAAATTTTTAACATGCAAACTTCACAGGTACAAAAAATTACAATTACTCAAAAAAAATATTTTTGTGGCAAAAAATATATTAGGCAGACAAAAGCAGTTAATTAAACTTAGTTATTTATTTTTGTCCTGAATAATATAACTTGGTTTTCTTTCTGGCATTAATAATAGATTTTTTTCAGAACGATTAACATCAAATAAAAAGCCTCAAAACGTGAGGAAATGTAATTTTTCCTCCATCATATTTTTCTTGAATTTATTAGCAGAATGCTAATATTTAACATAAATTACAACATTTTAACAACATTCAATAGTTCTCTATTTTTATCTTAATAATATATCACTAATGACAGAGAAAAGAAACCTAGAAAATAAGTTTATTTAATTAAGATATAGAAAGAAAATAAGAACCAAAAAAATAAAAAATTGATATTTAGCTGCATCTACATTAGAGTGCTCGTCCATGTATGAGAATTTTTTTTTTCGAGCTACACTAACTTGACAGATATCAAAATTCGCATAATTTTATCCAGATTACGAAAAACATACTTTTAAGTTTTGTCAATTTTACATATTTATATATCTAAACCATATGCCTAAAATAATACAAAAAATCAAGTTTAAAAGGAATTTTATTATTGAAATTAATGAAATAAAGCACAAGAAAATAAAATAGAGCTTACAATCAAAGACAAAAACTTAGAATTTAAACTTCTTTTTGTGTTCAAAATTTGGCAAGTTTATTTTTTTGTTACCAGTTTAAAATATCTTCCTACAGATTGTGTGGGACAAGGCAAGTAAACAATTTAGTGATACTTTCAGCTTTTCTAGCTTTTATTATTCTTCTTCTGAATGTGATCTCTATCATCAAACAACATACCGACAAGTAGGTTTTCTAGGTGCACAAAAAACGAATTTCTTTTGATAACAGAATCCATAACAGATCTCGGATAACTGGGTAAAAATCGAAAGTACACAATCAGTTGAAAAATTTATTTGGCTCCATCCTTAAAAGACATCTTTTGCTTCGTTAGGAACCAAATCGGAATGTATTCTTTCGGAGTGTAGACTAAAGTGATACAGATGAATTTACTGCATCTTCTCCCATAAATCAACAGATAATTCCAGGTGTCTCATTCCAGATGTCGACAAAGGTTCTTGTTAATGACAGTGACTTTTCAATTATAGCGAATTCATGCTCTTCATACAATATGCAGTCAATTGCTCCTAGTAATAGTGAAGAAAGAATTCAAACAATGATACAATAACCACACAATCATTGTCATTTTATTCTACTCCTACATATGAGCCTACTGTTCTGGAGAACTACTGTTCTGGTAGAACCTCCGTTATCACTGAATGCAAATTTGATCATTAATAGCGTCATTCTTAGTTCACCTGGTGACACTATCTCAGAGTATGACGATAGAGATAGAGGTGCAACTTTCTATCCTACATTAATAGAGTCGTCCAGTGCTTCGAGTGATAAAAAGGAAACAAATGCTATTTTAAGCTGCATTCAATCCAAATTTCAAAGATGGTATAATCTCGAAGAGTTTTAGGTACATTCTGATATAGTCCAATGTGTTTTTATAGTCTCCAACTGATAATTGTTTCTATTATTATTTATTACTGAGTCACTTGTTATTATTTTGTGATGAAAATTTTTTTAATAAGACTAATTTTTTAGCTACAAAGTTAAACTGAGTATTATTGACTTTTGGGGAAAATGAATTTAGTACTCAGTGACTTAATTAAATATTATTTTTTAGACTTTGGCAACAAGCTATGGAGAAGTAATAGTGCTGATTTTCACGTACATGATGATCACAAAGTTAATAATGCTGATTCAGCTGGCACAAAATCACATAGGATAAGAAGAAGGATTTCTGTTTTTTTTGTGAGACTGATGTTTTGAATTCTGCTCGACATGTAATGCATAATCACACAATGGAAGCCAAGGTGCAAAAAATTATATCATATCCCAAAAAAGGTGTACTCGCAAAAAATTTCATGCTGCTTTCAATAAGAAAGGTAATCAAATACATGGCTAATATCATGAAATGCATTAAACCTATAAAAAAATTAATCTTTATCTATACATGGATTACTTACTATGTGAAAAGCACTTAGGTTTTTATTTAAAGAATAAAAACTTAAGTGGAAAGGAAATTGTGGAATCATAAAAGGACATACCTTCCATAGTTCAAAACTTCAAATAACGACAAAATTCTATTGTTACTTACATCAATGTAGCCGATATACAAAAAGTATGGGTGTTTCCCAGATCATCAATGAGACCAGATCACGTCTGCTCAGTATATGCGCGTGCATTGAGAAAAATATTTCCTTAGTGTTAATTTGCAAAAGATGTGAGAGCTGGCCAAGCTAGTTATAGAGTTACTAAAACCTAACTAAACCCTTCTAAGAGTAAACTAAAACCTTCTATATGGGATTTATCAGATTGTTTCAAGCCTCAACATTACCACTTTATTGTTATTGTAGTCAAAAAGTATCCAGTTATGAAGATAACACAGATTGCTACGGTACTCCAACATATGCTATGAACTAGCACAAGCTTAAAACAATGCTGCAATGTTGCAATTACAACAATATTAAAATCTGGTGGAAGTGTACAAACTAATATAATGGAAGCCGATTTCAAAACACTTATTGAAATCATTGAGTCAAACTGGAAATACAATATTTCAAGTTAAGCATTCAGTGACTTATGGACTTATTTACAAAATTGCACTGTTTGAGAACGGATATTTATATGCTGTTAAATCACTAACACAAATGTAGCGATGCCACTTATTGTGTGCAAAAAATTTATAGTATGTTCGCATTATCTTGATTATGGTTAAAGTGAAAATATGTATTCAATATTTGTTTGGTAACCAGTTGTATATATGTTGTATTATTAAAATAACATCGATAAAACAATAACAAATATTAATATTAATACTGTATTAATTCTCATTTAAGCCATTGACCAGGCCAGCTAACTGTAATGGCTGTGATAAAATATGATAAAATCATTGTCTTTTAATTTCTATGTGCAGCTATATCAAAGTAGCAATAACTCATGCCTACTAATTAGTGTCTACTATTCTTTTGCCATTTTATACGTGCTTTGGTTATTCAGTTTCGGCCTGAAAATTAAAAACACAGTATAAAAATACAACCACTAAATATTGAATTATTAGTTCAGTAAGAATTTATGTACAAAAAAGTGATTTTCCTTATATTTTTTTAAGCTGCTGATGCACTTGCTTGCTTCATCTCTTCCAAAATGCCCGTAGCCTAGGAGTAAATGACTTAACATCTATTTAATACAAATAATTGAATAGAGTACCAATGATAAATATGACAATTATTGGTCCAGTTATTTTAAGGCCAACCTCTTGTAAACTAACATGTCCCAGAATACAATTATATCCTTTTAATGAATTGTGGCAAACTATCTTATAAACCGACATTGTAATGGCGACAAATAAGACATTTGCTGCTTTTATTTAAGGTTACTGCCTTAAAGCTACTTCTTAACTATCTTTAAAGTAATACTGCATAACATATAGAGTATTAGAAAATATCATTGTACTTTGGTAATTAGCGTTAAATAATAAAACTTACGATAAAATATAATATTGAATATATTTGGCGTTAATATTGTAGAAATGTATTATTCACAATTAAATGAAACTACATGATGTAGTATTATTTCTACTTTCTTTAATTTCTTTACCACGACCTAGGTTTCATTGTATTACAATATCTTCAGGTGGGATATTAGCAAAGATAATATATAAATCTTTGCTAATATCCCACCGAATACAATGAAACCTAGGTTGTGGTAAAGAAATTAAAGAAAGTAGAAATAATACTAAATCACATAGTTTCATTTAATTGTGAATAAAATATAATTATAAGCCTTTTGATATCGCCTATTTCTTTTTGAAAAAGATGGTTGGCGGGCCGGGGTATGATATAGGCTTATACTTTTTATTAAGGGAAATTTTTTTATTTTGAGAAAATTCTTATTTCGAACATAAAAATGCACAATGAAGCAACATCAAAATGGAGTAACTGACTGACATGATTTTTTAAAACGCTGTGTGAGCAATATCAGATAGCAACAGAAGCCCTTTTATACCTAATTTAGAGAGAAATATTTAGGGAAGTATTATAAAATCGCAAACAAAAGATTTAGTATTTAATTTCCTTTATTCATTCGAGATGCCGCTGCTTGTTTTAATTTCACCCAATAAGTTTTTAATCATAACCATGCGAGTAAAGCTGTGAGTAAAAGTTAGCGTTTATAGATATAATAGGATTTTTTATACAAACATTAAGTAAATATGTGTTATTCTGGAATGTTAGTTTGAAATCGTTATAAAAAAAACACGTAGCATTTCATTTGTTTTCACATATTTGAAATTCGAATCAAAAGTAAAAAACAAATTAACGATTTTGACGAGGAATGAGTTGTAAAAAACTATTTTCATAAAATAAATTTATGAAACCACTAAAAAGTAATTTGCTGGAATCATAGATGAAGGTTTGATCAATTTTTCCATATCAAAATCAGTATAGAGTATACTTGGCAAAAAAGAAGGTTTTCGTCGTTAACACACCCTTAAATACAAAATATATTAGTAACGTTATTGAATTTTCTACATTTGAATAAACAATTTCCTTACAAATTTGGGAAATAATTTAAAAAATCTATTTGAATCAGTAATGCTGAATATTTTTTAATTTTGTTGAATGCTAAATATTTTTTAATTTTGTTGAAAAAATTGCTATCGTGTAATTTCAGGACCCAGAAATTATCCATTTAGATTTGTTAATATGTGTATTTTTAAATTTCAAATTTTGTTTAATTTATACAGTCGCAAATGTTAATTTATTTAGTATACATTGGCATCTAATATTTTTTTAGTGTATGATATTAGCAGATAAATAATGTGTTTTACACAAATTTAACCATCAACTATTTTTCTACTTTTTCTGAGCTATTGCACTTGAAACATTTTTGAGTATTTCAGGTCCTAAGACCTTATCTCTTTTCTTCCCAAATTGCATAAATGATTAACTCACTACAAAGACATAAATCATGACCAGTACGTTCGAACTACATCTACATCAGTTAATTACAGCAAGTAGTTATATCAAAGTCATTGATTAAATCTAAAAGTTTAGAAATATATTAAACATTTTTGAGTATTTCAGGTCCTAAGACCTTATCTCTTTTCTTGCCGAATTGCATAAATGATTAACTAACTACAAAGACATAAATCATGACCAGTATGTTCGAACTACATCTACATCAGTTAATTACAGCAAGTAGTTATATCAAAGTCATTGATTAAATCTAAAAGTTTAGAAAAATATTATCAGTCCTCAGTGTTATAAAATTAATTCACCCATATAACAGTATGAGCATTTTGATGCTTGATTGTATACATTAAATTAATTAGTTTTCAACGAAACTTTTATAATTGTGAGCAGCAATAGAAGTGAAGGAAATATTAACTAATAGAGTATAAAATAAAAAATAAAAACTGTCTATAAAAAATTTTCTTAAATATTTTTTTATTTTGATGCAAGAATAATATATATATTTTGAATGAAAATTGCAATAACTCCATAAAAAATAATTTCATATTGTTAATATTTCTCAGAGAAATATATTTACCATATATGTATATATATACCATTTAATCTATATACCATATATGGTATATTAAACTGTTAATTAATATATATTTTTCGTTTGGGCATAGGTAAGTACACCATCTAAACCAGATTGTTAGATAATGATAATGTGAAACAAATTTAATTACTAATTATATGATATTAGAAAAGAAGATGGCGCTGTGTTATTTGCATAATAGACTTAAATGTAATTTTTTTTAAAAATTAATTCAGTTTTTACTAGAAGTCAACTAGATGGCACTTTAATGCTTTATAGAAATAAGAGAAGTTTTGAATAAAATTAATTCGCTAATCACAGTATCAATTCAAAAGTGGATTAGTTAAGTGAAATTGTTTTTGTATTTATCCCTTATGTACAGTTTTTTTCTAATTATATATTGATTAGCAATAAAAACAGTATAGATAATTCACTTTCCCGAATGGCATTTGCCATTGACGTTATTTCGTTATTTTACTATGTGATATACCTTGTCAAACTATTTGATATATTACTGTTAAATGTACTTTAAATACAGATATAAAATGGGTCAACTAGTAGACCAAATAGCAGCCTTTGAGTTTATATAATTCACAAATAAATTATTATTATCACTGCCTGCTAATCTAGGAATAAACTACATATAATTATTCATCAATTATACATTAGTACATTATTCATAAATCGTTTATTATAGACACAAGCCATTACAACTAGTTGAGGGGAGCTAATTCACCCCAGCTAGTCGTAATGGCTTGTGTGGTAATGACCATTCTTACCTACACTAAAATATAACAGCCTTTTCTTGATCAGAATCTTCACTAGAAGTAATTGATGAAATTACAACTAAAAATACTTGCGTTTTTCAAGTAGTTTACTTAATACGCTTCTGTCAATATCCCAATAATTCCTTCGAATTTAAACCAAAATTCATTTGACAAATTATGCTTCGATCGTCATTTTATATCTGAACAGCTTCTCAACCTTTAAGGTTGAATAAAAAAATTCCTAAAGAGCTTATGGTGTATGCAAAACACATTTAAGTCACCATATTACTGCTTCTTTGAATACATCTTCTCACTCTCATTTCACCTTATAATCACGTCGCATTCTTAACATCCTCTCATTCCTTCGTAGGTTCAATACTGATTCAAAAATTTATCAGTACATGCTTTTAATTGTTTTCCAAATACCAGAATACTCTCCCAATGTGGTAACATAGAATTCTGTTGTAAATCTTTGAGTGCCCATGCGATTAGACTATGGAGTCAAGTAGATTTTACTTTACGTACTGTCTCCAGCAATTGGTATAATTAATTATATACCTATTGATATATCAACTTCAACATTATCTTGGATAATACTGAAATAAATATACTAACAAATTTATTAAATAAATAATCGGTTAGGATGTAAAAAATATTTTCTCATCAATGGTTATTATAGCAGTAGGATGTCCAGTATCATTAAGTTATAGTAATAAAATTTAATTATAGTATAATTAAGAGAGGAAATTTATGGCCTTGCTTTACATATGACGCAGAATAATAATAAAATTACTTTCAGATACTACGAATAATGCAATAATCAATAACAACTTTAATATAGAAACACAAGTTGCCTTGTTTACTTTACCAAAGAAGGTCAACTCATATTATTGACTTAAATATGTTATATTATCGAAGAGACTATTCATTTTCCATTGGTGTTGAAAAGAAGAAACAGTCAATTCAGTTAAAAATGAAGTGTTTTAGTATAAAGCAATCGATTCATTTCCTAATTGCATTACAATCAATTTTAGGTGTCAACCGATTTTCATATAAATTAGAAAGTCCAACAAAGTTATTTAAAATAATTTCAAAGAAAATTTACAGTTTGATATTAATTTTTCTCATCATACTGGTTACGGGTACGAGCATATCATCTCAACGTTTGTCTTTGTACACTGAAAAAAATATAATAGAATGGCTTTATGACATAATTAACATTATTAGTTTTCTATTTGTTTTATCGATTGACATATTTTGGCAAAAAAAATTATTTGCTGATTGTTTACAGCAATTGGATAACATCTTTGTACATTACAGTAATTTGTTCAAAACTAAATGCATTAAAAAATTAAAAGTAATGACTCTATTGGGCATATTAATTATATTTGCGAGCCATTTAACATCTTTAGTTTTTAGCAGTCTAGAAAATCAGAGTTTTTTCATCATAATCTTATGTTTTGCGGAATTTGCTAACAAACTGGATCTGCTTCTAATGTGTCTACTTATAATTACCATTATTCAAATGTTAAAAGCGGTAAATAATTACTCGGTTCGTATGGATCTAGAAATATTTCATAATAACACAAACCGTTTAATGTTACCGAGAGTGGCAGTCCACAGCGGATTAAATGAGAATAACCATTTTGATATTTCAAGGAATCCTATTTACATACTGATTTTGCCAAACATATTGAATGTAGTAAATAAAATATGCAGTGCACTCAATAAAATGTTTAATTTACAGGTGAGCTGTAAAACATTTAACTAAATTAGGTATGTAGGAATTTTGTTTTCCTACTTAGTTAATTAATTTCTACTTCAGGTACTTCAATTTGTAGTTTCTACTTTTCTTTCATCAGTTGGCTGCGTTCAACTGCTGCTGAATTTGTATTTACATGATGTAAGTAATTGTGATATTACAGAAATTGTTTTAATTTTGAGTCTGTCTATAACAATAATTAATTCTGACCACCTTTGAGAGACTTTCTCTATACAATTTTTTACTTAGTTAAGCATTGATATTTATTCACAACAGAACAAAAGAAAATACAGATTACGTACAAAATATTTCTAGTAATCAAACAATATTTCAGCAAATATGGTCACTATCAACGAGTCGCTTTATTCTATGGCTGACAAGTTCCATTGCTTTCTTATCAGTTGTCTGTATCGTCAGTGAGATGTTGGTTCTAGAATTTCGTAAATTGAGAATAATTATCACGAAACTAAGACTTTCGCTCCAAATAAGTAAGTAGTACCTTCAAGATATTAATTATAAAGCGTATTAATAGAATAACCTGGTATTTGTACGCATATTGTGTTATTTACGTTGGAATCAGCAAATATTCCATAACAAACCTAATTTCCTTACTAACTTAGCAATTTTATCTAACATATGAAAGGTGCAACGGTTTAACGTCTGGTATACAATTCGAACAACTAAATTATTTGAAAAGATATTTGCCGAACCGTTTCAATTTCAGTCAGTCTTACAAAGTCTGTAACTTGTGATTGTAAATTTACATGAGAACAATAATTTTTTTCATCTTTTTCCAATAATGGTAAGATGCAACTACACAAGATTTTGTTCACATAATAAATATCTAATATAAATCAACTGTCTTATAATCTATGACTAAATATTTTAGACAATCTGACTACATAAATCTATTTATAATCAACAAAATATGTAGTATAAACTTTGTTGATTATAAATAGAGCAGCTAAACTTATTCTAATTAGCATTAAAATAATATTTACTTTTCAATCACTTATTATTGTGAATCGCTCAAACTGGCGTGAACAATTGACTACATAAATATAATGAAAATTATATCAAAGCATAGTCTGTGTTCTTATAAATCTAAAATCTACATATTTTAAAACATGGAATAATTTTAATTTACATTCTGTTAATATTTACCAAAGCAATTTAACGGTTCTCTGATATGTTTCTGATGGCTTATTTCTTGACACTCATTATGAACAATTAGCCAGTCCGGGGAACATTAGTGTGTTGTATCTAGTATTCTAAGTCAAGATATATATGATTCCTCGTGGTATATTGTAACTACTCTCTGATGGAGCATCAGTCCTATTTCTTATAACTTACTTATTAAATGATTAATTAATCACTTTTGACTTTACCATCTATTTATAACATAAATGAAAAAGTGAATATTTAGTTTATGTGGACAAAATATTGATTACACTGGAAACAAAGGAAGAGTAAAGTAATAGCAATAACCATGTTATATTATATATCAGCTTTTCCCTGTGGCTTCGTTCACATAACAATTTTTTTATTTCTGTGATAGTTTTTCTTCCGCAGTAATGTCTTCATGTCAAATTTCCCTTCATCTGAATAAAATAACTTATTGACCGGAATAAAACTATTCTATACCTTAGCCAGTACGCTGATTGTTTGACTTGTTTATTTGAGAAAACCAATAGATCAGTTAGAATATTAAATATATAACGTATTGAGTATAGTATTAAAGCAAAGAGAACAAGAATGTGTAGCTGACGATGTATGAAATAAAACAACAATTAAATAAACTGCAAGAGAAAGTGACTGCAAAATTTGCCTAATCACTCTTGAACAATATCGACAGGTAAACTTTTATTTACTGTCCCAGTGGAAATTGTTCCATGCTAAGAGTTATACTTCTTTATTTCTCTGGGAACATTAATTAAGAAATCCTAGTCATTTTCCACACGCAAAAATAATATATTCGATAAGAAATGATATATTTTAAGATGAATATTTCAAAAATATGTAGATTACAGCGTAGGAGAAAAACAACAATTAAATAAAGCGCGAGAGAAAATGACTGCAAAATTTGCCAAAAAATTGTAACAAATAACATTACAAATAAAAAGTAACACTTCGTACTTTTTAAAAAATTAATCAACAATCACACATTGCATGTATTTTCCATATATATATTTCGATTGTCAAACTTGGAAAGAAATGCATGAAAAAAATTGGCTTTAAAGAATCTAAATGCTAATTTCAAAAGAAACCATTAACAATATTTCAGTATATCTGCTCTAATTTAACAACTTTTTAATTAAATTCTATTTTATCATGTTTATGTATAAACAGGGTCTAACAACGAACCTGTCTATTATTCAAACAGGCAACACTCTGCATTAAACTTAATTTAACATTAGTGAACAATTTTGGAAGGATTCAAAATGCGCGCCGATAAGTGTTTATTATTATTATTTAATTTACCTTTAGTTTATGCGGACACGTTTATTTTAGTATCATAATTCATAGACACATTAATTGAGACGTAAACATGCAGACAAATTAACTGCTGTAGACAAAGTACACAAATATTAAAAGAAATAAATGTTAAACACATCAATGTTCAGATGAAAACAAGATCAGTGTTTTGCTTGGCCTGTACTAGCAGTTGGGTTTGCAGTAAAATAATTGAGAACCTCTTTCCGTAGCCAGCATTGAATTAGGTTATCTGAAACTAGCATTGTCGGTTAAAAAAAGTAAAAAAAAATATATATATATATATATATATATATATACATATATATATATATATATATACATTTATACATATATACTCAACTTGTAAATTTGTTTATTCAAATGTATATTTTTAGTTATACCTAAATGAAATGTATTTATGACTCCATACAAAGTAATATCCAAATCTATTTTTTATGTGTTTAACATTTCTATGAATTTTTTTTATTGATTATTTAAGGCCCTTCAAGTGACACTAAATTGGCAAAGCTTGAAGATATCATACGTCCAAGAAACAGTGGCACTTTTGTAGTGTATCAGCTGTTTCACTTAAGAATATCGTTGCTGCCTAATTTTGTTAATCTTGTTATTACATATATAATTGTAGTTGACAAAGTATTTTATAAAAATAACAAAGTATTTTATATTAAAACATGTCACTAAACAAAAACCTGAACTTGCATTATAATAGATACAAATAAAACGGCAGAATCGTAGCTACATTAAATGCGTGAATTCTGCAGCTCTACAATAAGAAAGTATATAAATGATCAGAGAATTATTTATGAAGATATTAAAAGGATTAATAAAACTTATTAACTAATTTTTGTATCTGATAGCTACTAAGGTAGTTTGAGTTTATTATTGTAACTATCTAATTTAAAAATACAAATTAGCATTAGGCAGTCTGTAATTGTTTCAAAATTT
This sequence comes from Druceiella hillmani, assembly GCA_039881145.1. NCBI lineage: Eukaryota > Metazoa > Arthropoda > Insecta > Lepidoptera > Hepialidae > Druceiella > Druceiella hillmani. The sequence goes on along the minus strand of JAYKKI010000069.1, from coordinate 2,471,593 downwards.
TAAATCTATATTAGAACAAGTTTTTTCATGATAAGAAATTCCCAAAATTCATATTAATTTGAAATATGTTCTTCATATAAGAGACTTAGTACAGATATAGTAATGGAAGTTGCAATAATATATAGTTACCTAAAATATGTTCCAATTGCAGCCATTCATTTATACCTTATATACTTATTAGGTCTTTATTTATATAGCTACCATTTTATTTTATACTAGCTATGCCTGCGGCTTCACCCATGTGGAATTCTGTTTGTGACTATAAGAGTATCATTAAACAAATAGATCTACAAATTTTTATCACTCTCCAATTTAAAAAAACTCATATATTTTTTAATACGAAAAAATTGCGGAATTTTTTAGGGTGTTCTTTATATTTTTTATTTTTAATTGCATAAACTTTTGTTTCTTTATATTTTCGTGTTTTTTGTGCAATTTTTTTTATTTTATATTTTTTGGTATTTAATTGCGCATTTTTTAATTTTTTTTTGTGATTTTGTATTGAACATTTATTTTTTTGTTATTTTTATTGTGATCTGTAGGTGATATATATATAAATTTATTAGTGGCTTAGAGCTTCTCTGTACACATTTGATGTTGTGTAATTTGGTATTTGATGTTGTGTCATTTTTAATAGTAAAATGTACTGTTTCTCTGAAGTTCCAGTTTGTGATAAACCAACATGTAGGTGGCTATAGAAAAATACTTATGTATGGGCCATTTACATGTAGTATATGTTACAGCATGTGTATTTTTCATCATGAAGGATAACTAACTTGCAAGGTTTTAGTTTTTCTGTTCATTTTGTCCTTATGTGTAATTAATTTGTTCTTTTTACTTTTCAAAGTGTTAGATTAATTTTATTTCCAACAAGGACCTGCATAGTGGCCCGAATTAAAACACCATCAAATACATCATATTTGATGGTATTTTAATTCAGGCCGATGGTATTGTAATTAATTTATAAAAATAAATATTGTGATAATCCATTTGGGATAAAATTATTTCAAACTTGCTCCAATTTTCAGGTTTTCAATAAATATATATAATGTTGGTTACTAAAACGTTATAGCTTTAATGTGTTATCATACAACTTGTATATAACACAATCATACTGATCATAATAAACATAACAAATTTTTGAGCTTATTACTAATCCACAATAGCTAGTGTGAAACAATTAATTGTTAAAGGATATTCTAAAACACCGACCCCTTAAGCAGTTACAGGATGGGTTAAATTCAAATATGTAATTTGAGTTAGATAAAAATGTGATAAATAAACGTTGACTCGTTTCAAAGATACCACTTTTACCCTTGTATTCTTATATTCATCTTCAGCGAGCACTCAGGATGAAAATTGTGATGAGTCTGGAGTTTGTCCAGATGCTCATGCTTGGCCTGTTTCGGTTAGTCTGGACAGGTATGTGAATGCGCATTCAAAAAATTTCTTAAGTCTGTAGAAAAAGCTACCTAAAATTTCTACAAAGGGAATTGTTTTTATGGTTTACACTATTCAAATGTTAGTAAAAATTATTGACTGACCTACTGTTGGTAATTATCAATTATTAAAATTTAATTAATTATTGAAATAAAATTGAATTAAATTTATTTATTAAATCCATTTGTTAAATACCTTTATCACTCATCTTTGTTACATACAATTAAATATGCATATATTATCTTATCTTAACTTTTTTGATAAGGAATTGAATTATAATTTTCAAGCTACGACAGATCACCAACATTAATGAATTGAATTAAAACAACAGAGTAACTCATGATCAAGCCTAAAAATTGGAGCAGCAATGAAGCTCGCAGGTTGAAGGCTTGGAAAATCGTGAACTGACCAAGTTCACCTGCCTCTATCATATTTTTAATTAGCTTCATGTAATGTCGCACAATGGATGCTGGAAAAAGAAAATAATGTTAGTCCATTGTAAGGTATTCTCAATTAATCTACACTTTCTTTATAAACAAATGGTAACCAGTTTTGTCCGGAATCAATAACAGTGGTGTGATGATATTAAGATTATGATGCTTTCACAAAAGTTTTACTAAAATTGGTCCAGTAAATTATGACATACTTACACACAAATTCACATTTTCAAGTATTGGTTTGTGAATATGTAAATATATACTTTGTACATATAAATAAATGTAATATCAATTATATTCTTATGTAATATTATTATATTTAATATTACAAACTGCCTGACTTCCAAATGTGTGATTGATGACAATGAGTGAGACACATTTTCTTTAACATATCATATTTTAAGTGTAATCCTAAATGAGTATGTCATCACAATTCAAGATAAGTTATTTATTTTTGAACAGTTTATTAAGAGTGTGATAAAGAAATCATACTTGGATGTAGGCTATTTTGGTTAGTCGAGTGTAGGAATGGATTTCAGATTCTTATGGGAGCTACACTACTACTATGTTATTGAGTCAAGCCTTATTTTTTATTATGTAAATCTTGATGAGTATAATGCAAATAATTTAATCATCTGTATAATACACGTATAATATTTTTGCAGATGACACAGTCTGAGTAGAACGAAAGATAGATTAGAAGACAACTTTTACAATTTTATATAAATTTTACACGTTGCATGTTTATTTTCAAATATTTTTGTTAGCCATCCTGTGAACAGTAGTTTCGCCAATTCAACTATTTATAAAAAACTGATTTAAATGACGAGGAGTGCATTTTTATTTCCATGTAGTATTTTATATAATAATGTAGTTCATCATTAATTAAATTATGTAATTTTAATGATATACTAGTTAGTAATAGTCCAATGTTGTTTTAAATTCACAATAAAAGATAGAATAATGGCTAAGGAGGCACTAGAAGAATAAACAATTTATATCAATAATACGATACAAAGGATACAAAGGATAACAAGTGATTCATGTTTTTTCAATATAATTAAGTAAACAAACAATCACTACTGAAGATATTGGCTTTACGTGTATTCATGAAGAAGCTGATAAATGATCCATTTTACTTACATAAAAGTTGTACAAAATATATCATGTTAATACGAGCTTTGGACATGGATATTCTGGTCATATTTTTAAGAAATATGTATGAATTGCGAGCAAAAATATACAGAATGGTGAGAAACAAGTCAATGGCATTTAATTGCACCAATTCATTAAATAACTTGGCCTCAGCTCTTTTCACAAAGCCCTGTCTTTTTACAAGCATCTGTCAAATTTTGCTACAAATTTTTCTTTAAAGGGAAGGGAAAAAGGAAGGAATTGAAAAACATGAATTATTTCATGTTTTTTTATAATTAATTTCCCCTGATGACATATATGATTCCGCAAGTAACACAAAAATAAACCCTGGTTAAATATATACAAATATACAAATGCATAGAATCAAAGGTAATGGTGTAAATAAAGTCAGTAAGCTTTTTGTAAAAACTATAGAAAATTCTCAATACAACAAAATTTATGGCTTTTATTTAGGAAACAAAGCACCATTTTGGAAATACCTTTTGCAACAAATTTGAAGAGTAATATATATCAATCCAATAAGTCGGCGTTTCCTGAATATATCTGCCAACAATTTAAACTTGGAACTTGTGATTGGTTATTAAACTCTGTTAAAGGATTACAACCACACTGGGTTCAAGGTGATCCTACACACCTTTCAGCGCATAATATTGCATAAAGATTCAATACACATGTGATTTGTCAGTTCATTTAGTGGGAGTCGTCAGATATTTTCTCAGCCAAAGGCACAAAATTTCTTGTTATTCATATTATGCCAAGCTATAGCTGCTTCAGATAAAAAGACTCCTCTTTATCATTATATATCATGCAAGACGTTAACATATAAGGTTGATAACTAATAAAGCTGCCACTTCTTAAGGGCTCCTGGAATGTTGTGTACATAAAGAGCATACAATTCGACATTCTGTTCACTTAACAACTGAATTTCAATAAATGAAAGACAAACAAACTATACAAATTTGACGAAGAGAACTTAAAGGATCTTGCGTCATGAATTCCAATTAAGAGTGGAAAATGAGTAAAGTTTACTTTACTCACTTTCCAAGTCCTCCAATGCAATATATACGCAGTGGAAGGTGGAGGTCCTATGACACAGTCAAACATTGGTTTCAAAGATTCAAAAAGGGTAATTTAGATCTCTTCGGTAATCTCCATCTAGGATAAACTCTCTCATTCTCTCATTAAATTCAGAATAATTAAAAAACCTTATTGGAACAGATCCCAATTTGAATGTGCCTTATCTGGTAAAGCTACTTTCGTCCTCTTATTTAATTATTTTTTTATTAGTAAATGAAGCTAGTCCTTGTATGTACAACTGAAGATTGTTTTTTTTACACATAATGAATAAAACAATCTTGTGAATTTAGATGACTGGTTTATTAATTGCCAATTTAAGGCTCTTATTAGTTTTATAACTGTAAAATAATTAGTGACGATATCTTTGTGAACAACATTTTATAAAATGATAGCAAACCATGGAGGTAAGGATCTAAGATGCGGGTATACATCCATACTCTACGAGTACAGACTTTGTAAATTTTTGACATAATTTTGTAGGCGAACACATGTCACATTTAGTTACATTTTACAGTCATTCTAGTTTCTCCTCTGTGAAATATATTTATTTTTGTGGACAAATGGTTTTGTGTTCCATCAAAAAGTGAAAGAAATGCAGGGAAAAGACACGTGAACTTAATAATAATGTCCATTGTCGTACATAAATCCACTTTTATTTAATTTTCCAAGTGTAAATAATTTATTTTCATAGGAAATTGAGTACTTAGTCCAAAAGCTCGGGGGTGTTAAGAGGTTAAAAGCCTGCAATGTCAAGAATGTTTTCAGGTGCCAAAGCTAATAAAATAGTACTAGTATTAACCATTATAACCTCGCATATTGCTGCTATGCAAATTTATAATTTTTTTTGGTTAACCACATTTCTCGGATTGAACATTATCTTGTTTTATATTTTTCTAAAATAAATATTGTTTTCATAAAAATTATCTGTCGCCACACTGGGACGATGAGCGGTAAGTTTGTCGGTTGTTGCTCGGACAAGTTTAGGAGGAAGGCCTGTGTCGCAATCCAAATTTAATATTTATGTGCCTTTATTGTAGCATATCTTGGGGTATTATCCACCAGTTTTTGCGCAACTTTATTCTGGTGGTTTATGATTCTGTCTTTGTATGACATTGTGTGTCTATCAATTCCCTCTCCAACTGTAGGTATTTGTATACATTGCTTGGATTGTTACAAACCAGGGGGCATTTGTAATTATCTGCAACATTTTATTGTGATATCTTTGGGTTATATCAGTATTATGCTTAGGAAGTTTGCGTGCCGGAAGAAATTATTAATAATTTCAATTTTTACAGACTATTGTGTAATCTAAATTACCCTCAGCATGCTTATATTGACAGTATATAAAAATAGAAAAGTAACGAAAGTATTATAAAACGAACTTAAGTCATTTGTAAATGTGCATAGAAAATTGTTAACTTACGTAATTCTTCACTGACTTGCATTGATGTAAGATGGGATTTTGTAGTCTCTATCTGTAAGTACATCTTCTCAGACACAAGACATAAGGCCACCAATGACACAAAGTAATGCAATGTCCATAAGAAGTGAGCAATGGAAAGAGATACATCCAATTTCTGAAATATTATCGTTATGAATGAATGTGTGAATTACTTTGGGTAAAATTGTTAACAAAAATGAAAAAAAAACAGCCATAACTCAACAACAATTGGATGTAAATCTTATTATGATGGTGTTGTGGCCATTCATCCCAAGTTTCTCTCATTCAAAAAGAAGTCTAAATAAGTTGAAATAAATAATTAAATAATTGAAGAAAACTGCAAAATTGTTTTTAAACGCTTCATTGACTCTGTCATAAATTTTCTTACGAGCTTATTCCTTATTGTCTAAAGAATTTGCAAGTTTAGAAAAAGCTTAGCCTTCAATCCCGCATTCTGTATGATTGTGTTATCATTTTATATTTATGGCTATATAATTTTTGAACTTATGGTTGCGAATTAAGTAAATTAACATATACATCAATAGTACTTACATTGTATTTCAAATCTTCAAGAAAACCATACGTGTTAAGAAGTATTCCAGAAAATACCAGAATGAGTGACGGAAGTAACTGTAAAATAATGTTAAAAATTAATTCAAAACACTTTCATTTACGTTTTTGAAAGTGTTTAGTTATAGTTAGAATATTATTATTAATTAAAATATTTTATACAAACCTGAAATTCAAACACCTTGTTCAAATAGTGGCACACATCTAACAAATTAATATAGAACTTCGATAAATTGTAAATGGAATTTTCATTTAGCGGTAATTCAAATGTAAAATGATTGTTGGAAGTGGGACTATGTTGAGGATTCCCGAATATGGCATTGACAAATGTGACTATATTTCTTCTATTTTTAAAGTCAAAGGAAACATTTAAAATTTCCACACGTTTTGTTATGCTATGTAATATCAAACAAAACAATATTATTTCCAAATCAAAAATAACAGTAGCAATATTACTGAACATTGCAAAAATTAAGACGTAGAGACCATGTTGTATTCATCCAGCTATAAAACTAAAAGTGGCATAAATAATATGAAAGGTTATAAGAAGACCGCAAACTATGAGATTTCGACATTTATCATGTTTCAAAATGTTTCTTCTATGCTCTGGTTTGATGAGATAATCTATTTCTTGAATTCTTACAATCAATTCTTCAAATACATTTCTGTCCCAAGTTATTTCAAATATAGAATATGAATTGTCTGAAGTGTCCTGAATGCTATCGCCCTATAGACTTCACTGAAGACCAAAATGCTAGAGACAATGTGCAGCACAAGGAATATACCCATTATTAACAAACTGTATAACTGTCGCCACCACAATGTAAATGTGGTAAAAACTCGGTCAGCAGTTTTTCTGAAAACACCAAACACGTGCTGATACACTAGAATGGGCCAAAGTGTACGTTCAATTGATTCGTTACTCATATTGGTTTTTGTAAAATGCTTACGTTGAAACTTAATTCCAGCACAAGTTTTATATTGTGTACTTGTGAAACAAGTGAAGCTCACTTCACTAATTAAATGTCTCTCTACTTCACATTCATTAGTTTATCACCTTGTTGAATCTAGTGAGTGTTTCACAAAAGTAACAAAATGTAATATTTTAAGTAATATTTTCGATGTGGGAACTTCATGAAATTCTGTCTACGTCCTCTCCATTAATAATTGTTGCTACGTTACAATAATTAAATTATCCAGGTGTCCACCATCACTGTATAATATGAACTCTGGTTTGAGTATTTGTATATTGAAGTTTGCTGTAATACAAAGATTATAAAATTTTATTTATCACAGATTTTTTAACAAAACTTTTTAACGTATTGTAGAATAGTGTTATGAAAGTCTAACAGAAGAAATATTTCTTTCTAGTAAAGCAGATTGAACCGAAATAGGTTACAATGTATATAAACCTAATGTGACTCGCTTGATTGTTTCAAATAAAGTTTCATCTCAAGTTGCATGTTGTTGCATCTACGAGCCACCTGGGAAAAAAAGGGTTTTAAGTAAAATATTATTTCTGTTTTTTTTGTTAAAATAATTGGATATACATATTTATATATATATATATATATATATATATATATATATATATATATATATAAACATATAACAACAAGGGAAATAAAGAACATATCTATCACTCAAATGGGCGATTCTGTGCATCAAACTGAGTAGAAAATATCAAGGAATTATTTAAAAATTCTGACTTGTTTTTGAAAAATCACCTTATGAGTTTTAAAAAAAAGAAATTTTGGATTGCATAGCATTTTGGGAAAGATATTTGTAGTTTTCGTGGAGATTTCCCCACAGCTTTAAAATTAAAGTAAAGGAAGAAATGAATCCACTATGAGACCATTACAGTGGTGCATGCACCGGGCAAATGAGAGCAACATTTCTAAAGATATGTAAGTGTAGTGCATTATTTCAACTGATTATGAGCTTGTAATGAGAATTTTTTGCTTGAGTATGTGCATATATATTTGCAATAAATTGTTTTAGTTTATAGGTTTTGACCAGGCCTTGGCACAGATGAATGTTAACTGAGTACATCAAAAACTCAGTACTCTACTCAGTACTGGACCCCCAGAGGATGATTCAGCTTGTGAGACCGAGAACTAGGTAGAGGAGGAAAATGTGAAAATCTATGAAAACAACCCATAATCTAAATACTGAAGAATTTTCCACATCCACGTTCCCATTCTTCACCTGAAACGCTAGCATCTGTGTTGATTATGCAGTTACCACAAGTCAACATCAAAGGTGAAAACATAGATTTATGGACAAATAAGGAACAAATGTTTTCTTGTTAAAACCATTAATAGTGATTTTTAGTTGACTTAGGATAAAGCGTTCAAATGATTTTTCAATCCTTTATCCTGATTTTCATTCAAATGATTGAAATTGGTTATGCCGCTGCCATGAGTTGATAAGGATTTGATTGTCATGTGAGATGTTCGCGGTTTGCAGATAAAAATCTGTGGCTGCAACGAATACAGAACAATCTTTATATACCAGTCAGAATAGTTTGGTTTCTGTTGATAGCTCAATGTAGTAATAATTACTCTGAGACTAATATTTCTAAAGATGCACAAATTTGTAATAAATATATATTACAAGAGATGCGTTCGAGACAGATGCAAATGTCATATGTACATTCTCAGTAAGCCCGAAAAATATAGAATTTAACTCAAAATGATTTAAGATAATTGACAAATGCCATACCTTACCTTGGATGAGGGACAGGTGCTGGAGGATTACTTGTTGACAAGTATTTTACGAAACAATTAATGTGCAGCATTCATGGCACAAACAGGAATGTTACAGTGAACAGGATTTGTTCATTTATGATTGTTAATTGGCCAGCACGTTATTTAGAAGTGACTTAAATTATACACGTCAGTTTATGAAACAATGTTGAATGATGATTAATGTATGAAAGAATTTTAAATGTATATAAAAGTCCCAATTTGTTGTAATATCTAAATATTCAAACAAAATTTGTGTTAACTATGCAATTTTGTAATGTGGTGAAGCAATAAATCAAACGTTCATGTCTCCTCCCTCTCCCTCCCTAATTACATATTTTCTATAAACAAGTTAAATATTGTCAAATAACCTTGCCATATAATGGGCACTAAGCACCTGACAACAGCCTTCTAAACGTAAATATAAATTGATTACGATTACAAAGTGAACACAATAAATAAAACTCCTTGGCCATTACGTGTGTAAGGGTATTTTGATTATTTTCCACAAAAATTGAGATAAGTGATAAATTATCTTTATAATGGCCATGAAAATTAGATTTGGATCTAAGATGTAATGTGTAAAAATCAATGTTCTAAACATTGATTTTTTTAATGTGCGTGCTATGACTTAAAGTAATATTTATATCACGTGAACCCATTCAATTATTGTAATGAAACTCATGAAAATTTATTACTATTCTACATAACTACATATTCTTTTTAATTAAGGGCAATCATGCGATTTTAGGTTGCATCATCTGCTATTTTGACACAAATAACAAGTTTTAGTATTAACATAAGACAAACAGTTTCAGTTCCTGTTTGTGCCATGAATGCACACCGCATGTATGGAATAACAATCTATTTAGTTACAATGAAATATATTCATGCGTAAACACTCGAGGCAAACCTATTATTACTAAAGCGATATCCAAAGTGAATGAAAAAAGGTGAACCTAGTTTGTATGCAGGTATGAAGGTTACGCCTGTGACACCACGGGTGCAAACATATGTTGATAGAGCACTTTGTATTTTACAATAGAAATTATTCACTAATTTAATTATATGCATGTTATATTAAAATTTATAAAAACATGTATTATCTTTTAACCATGTTAGATCTTTTGGCTATGTTGTTGCGAGGGGTAAATAGTAAATAGTAAATATATATTACTGAAATGACGTGTCCATCATTTTTAAACTGTGCGTTTGTTTCCATGCTTTGTCCATCAGATACACAAAAAATTGTCATGCTAAATTTTTGCAATGCATACTGTATTATATATGAAATTAATCAATATTTAATGAAGATTACGCTTGTTCCCCTCAATTTATTCATTGTGTTTATTCATCAATTTACATGTTGTGCCTATCAATTTATTCGATGTAGCTAAATTTAATTCATACATATTCAATTAAGCCAATAAAGATAGAATTTAAAAAAAATTATGAGAATATTATTATAGGTATTAATATAGGTCTTCAATATTTTATTAGCTAAAAATTGATATATATATTACATCTTGCTTATATTTCAAATACAAAAAATAGAGCAAGACATTGGTCTTTCTGAAATGAACTTTAGCTTTCCAAGAATGTCTACATAACTTCTCAAAAAAATGGGGTAGGAAAAGGGGGTAGGAAATCTTTAATGAACCAAACATACACTACACAATATCCCATATTTTAAACCTGTGAAATCCTGTTATCACTAGCAAGGTACAGCATATCAATATTCCAATTCAAATAATGGAATTGCAAAAGGCGGCTCCGGAGCACTGTTCACACAAAAGGCTTGACAGAAAGGTAGAAATATATTCAATAAATGTCAAAGCAATACAGCAATGAGTGCGAGGAATAGTGCCATCATAGGTGTGCTGCTTTAGAAAGAACAAAAGACAGTTTATTTGTTTTATCTCATTATTCACACTAAATGAATTTTAGTTGTAATTTTAGGCATATTACATCAAAAAATCTAATTTCATTTTATTATAGGTGATTTAATTGGTTGTAGGTGAATTGAGGGTATGGACCTTCGAGAGAATCAGTGAATTGGGGACCATCATGGGGAGAATCCATGACATGAATTTGGGGCGAAATAATGCTAATGATGAAGTAGCCAGTCAATTTGATCACCAAACATAAAATGATCTGATTTACCTTAGTCTACCCTAATTTCTTATCTTAATAACCTGATAAATTCCAGTTTTATGTAGCACCTAAAATATTTTTATTTTAATAAAGGTACATACTTTCAAACATGCAAGAAGAGAATATTATACTTGTGCCCAATTTTGCATGAGCTGTGCTCATCAATATCTGGTCATACCAATGTAAAGAAAGATTTCAATGTCCACATCTAAATGTCGTTATTTGAATATTGTCTGAGGTAAAATGTGATCTCAGCTGATATTATTTTTAATGAAAGGATGAATCATTTCTAAACTTGATTTTCAATTAGCTTGTAAAAAGTTGAGAAAACCCTATGTACTGAACGAAAGGTAAGTTTTAATAATGAAGTTTTACAAATTGAACATTATTTGAAATTTGCGTATTATAGTGAAACTATGACATATATGATGACAATGCCTCCAAAGTTGAAAGGCAAAAATATCTGCAACTCCAATATTCTGTTAGCAGTAAATGTGTTTATTCAAATATACTATAGAATTCTATATGTTTAAACTTGTGTCGATGTGCTGCAAATGATAGATTTCTTTAATAACAAATTGTACGAGTATTGTGCTGCCTATGGAAGTTCGGATGATTAATGAATGTTTGTTATTCTGGAACTTTGTAATTTCTGAATGAATATATACGAAACAAATAGATTATAACCCGACCTATATTACTTTTTATCCTGAAACCTGAAGTAGTTCCTAGGGAGTAGCAATCACCTTTTGTGATGTTCAGTAGATTCCTATTGAAATCCGAGTGTGGTTCCTGTGCGATAAGTATGAAAGTATTCTCCTTCTTTGCAATTCCATCATATTTTTACTACTGGTTGGGATTTGATTTTTAATAAATTGGAACGGAGATAAATTATAACATCGATTCACATATAGGTTACACTATTGTAGTCCATGCGCATCAAGTTGCAGGCAAAAGCTTCTTATTAATAACTGTGAGTTCAGTCTTAAACCCGAGTAATTATATTTTGTATCTTCAAATGGTCGCTAATGGTAATGGATTTGCATTTTGTCACTTGGCCTATAATTATTCTACTAATTCTTTATTCTCATCCAATCCTAATACTTCTACTAAGTCAAAATTTTCCATAATTTTAGAAAAAGAATGACAAAATGATTATTACCATTTTTGTCTCCACTTAAAATAATACTTTGTGACCGATTTAAAACACTGATTAAAAAATAAATCTTATAGAGTTTAACAGTACTTTTTAACAAATTAACAATCAGATATGCATGCAGGTGTAAATATTTTGTTTGAATTGGTCGATAACCACAAAAACGAAAAATATTTTATTAATATATTTAATACAGTTTTCTTTCATTTTTCTTGAATGTGTAGTGCTTATGCAGACATCCTCAGATGCAGAAACAAATTTTATAACCATTACATTCGAGGCTGCCAATGACTTGAGAACCCTGAATATATTATGTGATCAAGAAAAATGTGATATATTTGAAATGGGACCATAACACCTTAAGGGTTTTCCAAAATATCAACAGGTCTATCACGGAGTGTTGTTACATTTCTGAGTGCGCCATTGGACTAGAAAAACTGTCTTTGGTTATATTATTGAAAAATATTAGATGGTATCTTTGTACTACTGCTTTACTGACTGATTATTTTGGGGAACAGTATTAAAGCAGTGGAATTTGATGTCAAAATTGTTGTCCAAATTATAATTAGATTAGATTATCTGCAGTTAAACTTCATATTTTTGACATTATCAAAGCATTGTCTTAAATAATCCTTAAGAGTCCTGGTAAAGACGAACATATTGAAGCCAAATTGTTATGAACTAAAATGCTAAACTATAAGTTTTCACTTCAACCTGAGATTATGTGTTGTGTTCTGAATGACCATAAGTTTCAGACCAATGTTACAGCAGCGTTATGACATTGATTTGGAAAGGATATATAGAGCTATTGGTGGCATGAAGGACAAAATCAAATAAAAATATTTTGGATTCATTTCATTCCGAAGTTACTAAGACTGCATAAAGTTATTATATTGATCCCCGTTTCCAAAACAAAAGGCAGATAAGAGCCTAAAAGCCCTAGGATGAATTAGCACCGGATCACTGATTTCACTCTCAATCTTTTCAATAACTTAGTGAAAACAATATCCATTCTGTTAGATGTGTTTTGATGGGATGCATGAAGAAGTGTTATGAGTTTAGAGAACTTTCCACTTTAACTTTTTAAAATTCATCATCTAGTGCAGCCTGATCTAAACGAGGAATTGACTGTTCACCAATCATATCATAATAAAATTTGAAGTCTTCGAATGCAATCTTATTATATTCTGGTAACTCCTGTAACCGATGAAGATCGTTCAACAAATTGAATATCAATAAAGAATATCTGGGGAACATGTGGGGCAAGACCCTCTATAATACTTATAATTGACTGTAATAAAAAGCGAGGAGACATAAAATTTGGTTATGAGCGTAGTTATTGCCAACCTCACAAATATTAAGTCGCGACGTAGGTTGTGATTTGTTTTATTTTCGATTTGCCCGGATTTTTATTTTGAACTAAATTTTTATTTGATTGAATGTTCATAATTTTGTATACTTATTAAATCGATGTTGAGTGTGTCTACCTAATAATAAATATACCTGTTAAAAATTAAAAATTTGTTATTTCAATTTGCTTTCTTTTTATTTCTAGCATTATTATTAAAGTTACTACAGCCTGCATGTGACCTATAAATTAGTTAATTCCATACGTTAGTTAGTGCCAGATTTATTGTTCAAAGAAAGTAAATTGGTTTATTTTAAATTCAAAAATTTTACCATTAGAGAAGGAGGCTATACTTTCTTTTTTACAGCAGGGCCGTTAACCACCTAGCTATGCCACTATGTTTAGACAATTTAATCGAAAAATAATGTAAGAAGCACAGCAAGCAGTAAACACAAAATTGGGTTACATAAATGTGGGGTAAGAAAGGAAATGATAGAGAAAATTAAACTAAAATTAGAAATATCAAATGATTAGTGTATTTAGTGGAAGTACGCCCAAAAATACTAGGAATAGTTTATGAAAGAAAGATATTTTTTGACAATATTTACAATAAAAATTAAACTTAACATAGGGATAAAAGTGAGTTTGATTTAAATTGATTATTATAATCTTCTCATGACACAATAAAATTAAAATTATCTTGACCTAATATAGCAATTATTTATACCAAAAAAACATAGTTTTTGTTTGTCCATCTATGGATGTGTCTATGTGGAAAACTTAGAAAGAAGTCAATAGATTATTTTGATATTTTCATAGGTGTGTAATTTAATAAACAATATAATTATTTATAAGTACCAGTGAAATTTTTACAACACAACAAAATTGCAGTGATCATGCGGTTGACAATAGCCATCCACTCCTTGAATTCAAATGCTTTTTTTTATTGTTGTTGATAAAGTCGGATCATCTAAATTATTAAACTAGAAAGTATATTGTGTCACCTCAATAGTGGAAATGAGCATGAGTCATGCGGTGGAAATAGGGATTAACTAACATTCTCCTCTCAACCAACTACATAAGTTTTGAAAAAAATTACTTTTGGTCATTTATGGACTTTGTATAAATGTGTATGTGCATATATATATATATATATATATATATATATATATATATATATATATATATATATATACACATACACAAACACACACACACACACATATGTGAGTGCATGTTCATATTTTCGTGACTTTTATGTACGAATTCTTGTTGCTGTTGACTTTTGACTTTTTCTTTTTAATTTTGTGAACATAAATGTAGTAGTTAGATGATAGTTGAACCAAACATGTAAGATGTTTACTCAATCAACTGGGTGACTGTTGATTTAACAATAAACATTATACATAACTTCCAAAAATTGTATATAAAGAAAATTTAAATTTCACACAATGCTTAATCATATTAACCGCTCAAAAAAATCATGAACTTTTTTTTACTTCACAATCAATAGAATCTTCAAAAGAATTTCAAATTAAAATTATTTTGGTTAATTTGTGTAAACAATTCAAGAAGTAACGACAGCCATGGAACTCAACTTATAATATTTAATATTTTAAATTGTTAATGTGTACGTTATGAATGTTTGGAGTCTACTCAGGGTATTGTGTGTTTATCTGGTGATGCTAAATATAGAAATGAACTTGCATATTTGTGCTTGTGTACTTTTAACTTTTGCACCTCAATAATAAAAAAGACTCTTACATTGTTTTTGTAATTAATGTTTCACCTTTAAAAGTGGTAAAATATAATGGTTCCAGCAATTTGACACAATTACATTAATGTTACACATATGTTTACAAAATTATAAAAATACAACAATTTTGCACATCATAATAAAAATTGTGTGAAAGTCTACTAACAATTGCCAAGATGTGTTCAAACACGTATAATATTAACTTCAAGAAACTCCAACAGTCAACTATTGTCTTTCTCGTCATCTTCCAGTGCTAAGGCTGAAAATGATTAGAATCAAATTATTGTTCATGTTGTTATGTGAACGAAAACCAAGAAGATATAATTATAATTTCATATATTTTATGAAAAAATTTAATACATGACAAAATGAAATGAAGCTACTGTAATAAAAAGTTAATTTACAATGTCGTTAATAATTACACAAGTTCCATTTATTTACTCAAACGCAAGCCAATTAAGTGAACAATTACAATAATGTATGTAACAACAAAATTGGAAAAACTGGGCGGCAATGATATTCGTAGGTCGAAGAGCCGATACACTGTGAAAGTTCCACTGTTACTTTGATATATAATTTCTTCAAGTTTTGCCAATTCATTATCGATTGATGGACCTTAAATAATAGGCACATGTTAATGATACAAGAAAATGGAATAGGATATTGTACAGAGTTGAAAATTATGGTTGAATTATATACAAATAAAAAATATCCATCCAAATATAAAAGATGTGGATATATCTAATAATATACATACATATAAGAATAATAAAATTTACTGATTTCAATGAAATCTTTATTGTTATACGGCTTACTCTTGGTAGGGAGCAATATTTATAAGTCTGCAAATCAAATTATTTTCCGATTCTGTAAGTTTTGGCATTTAACATACAAAGCTGGCTACACTCAAATAATATGCAGAGTTAATAGATCACTTGTTAACTATTTGAATTTATATTGTCTAATTATATTGTCTAATTTATATTGTCAATGTTTTGTTCGTATGGTAGTACTGTGTTTCTAAAGCTGACATTCCAAAAATCTTGATGACATTTTATGCTAGCAGATTAAAGATGAAATTGTTCATTAATTTTTTAAATAATTTCAAATAATATTTGTTATTTCCAATGAGTTCTTTGTTTATAAATCCCATGATGGGTTTTTCAGTCATTTACTTTAATAACCAATCTAACCACTTTCATGAAATTGCTTAGAGCAAAAATGATTAGTGGTTATACTAGCAATCACAAAACCCATTTACCAATTAGTTTTAATTAAAGATAAATGTCGGTTTGTTTAACTCCTTTGATTCTCGTGGAACTTATATTTTTAGAAAGACATATCTACTTTTATTAATATTATTTTATGCAATTAAATAACAAATCAAAATCAGTTAAATATAGTAAGAATTTTGCTGTCGTATCAATGAGATTCTGGCTAAATGTCTTCTTAAGAAGATATACCTTATTTAATTATATTTTTTTATTTACTGTTGGGTGTGCTCATTTATTCACATATATGTATATATGTATGTATATATATATATATATATATATATATATATATATATTTATTTATTCGTATACTTCGTTGTATTTGGTTGTTACATATGGTGGACTTATTGCTATGAGAACAATTTATCACAGCCAACCACAACACCAGACCAGCCCTGCTTGATTAGCAATCGGGAATTGAACACCATGGTGTGCCATGCCATAAAAGGCCTTATGCCTTGTGATCAATCTACCACGCCACGGCGATGACATAAAATATAGGTATACATAAAGCAATTTCTTAAATGCGTAATAGCCAAGTTTTTTGGTGTAAGGTAAATATAATATGCAATACTCTAGCACAGAACATAAAAAGTTGATATTATATTCCAACATATAGACGGTACCTTTAATTGCTCGAACAATTTTATCAGCGAAATAAACATATCTCTTAGCATAGAACAATCTCCACTAGGTGAGTAGTAATAAAAAATATTTATAAATAAATAACATTTCATCTCTCAATGTTGGTCAAGACCAGTTAAGAGAATATCGCAATTATTTTCTTATGCGACATATTACATCGTAGTTTTATTTTATACATATCAAGGCACATTTTGTGAGACAGACATTTTATTTCAATTTGTTACTATATTCGCCACACATTGGTATTATTTTATTATTTCGATTATTATAAATTCTAATTTATATTTGATAAGTAACGTTCCCTTAAAGAAACAAAATAAATTTTTGGGATTATTGATATAAACAGATCAAGTCTCTCGGATTTCATTAGTGGACAAAGGTATTTTAAATAAATTAGGGTTAGTTTACTAAAAATGTTTATGGTTAATTATAAATACTTCAGTTAATTATAAAATCTTCCTTGATTTAATATCGTGTGGAACAGCGATTCTCTATCAGATAAAATTTAGAAGAAAGAACTATTTAATTCTCCTGTCAAATACACAGTTAAAAGGCAACCTCTACACATTTAAAAACTTCTATCATACATAATTTAAAACATTCTCACAGAGACTCTAGGTTTTATGGAACCTGATCACATACGTGAAATCGAAAAAGATGTTAAAAAAGCCTCAATCATTTAGGTTTATTATTTGCATACATGTCTCATCTATGTTGTCATTTCCTTTATCTGTGACTTACACGTTATATTTTCCTATATGATGTGACTTATACATTAGAAGCTGACAGATTGAGATAAAAACCTATGAATCTCTATGTACGGTTTTAAAACTGGAACTTTTGGAATTAATATTTGTGTGTCTGAAAAGCAATTTTTGGAATTAATATTTGTGTGTCTGTCAATTTATTCGAATATCAAACAAAAACTAATTAACCAATATGAATGAAACTTTTGTCAGAACAATCCTTCCTGAAATTTAATATACCCTTATTCCTTGGAATATTTTCGAAGAAAGGTTTTGTCTGTCTGTCTATTTATTTGATAAAAACAACTAAACCACTTTGAATTAAATTTCACCTGACCCCATGATTAAGATTTAAGTGAATATTCAAAGTACTGTTTCCTAAGGTACTTGAAACTTCATGCGCATGGGCTTAGAAGTGATAAATATAAATTAAACTTTTTGAAACTGTTACAGACATTCAGCCAAAATTTAAGCCAAAGTTATAAAACACTCTAATCCTGCGGAGTGTATTTTTGAGATGTAAACGTCATTAAAGGTAAGATATGTTATTTTTATTATGCAGGTAAATTTGAGGATGAAAACATTATTACTGGAAGAAATATCATCCACAAACATAATACATATATATATATATATATATATATATATATATATATTATCTGATTTGATTTTATTGAGCATTTTATTATATTCAAAACTACATCAAATTATGTCAGGCGCTTAACAAGTAAACGAAACTTGGGTAATTTAATTCTGTTATTTTATGAAAAGAGTTGAAAAAATTTTTGTTTTGTTTTTTATACAGTCACAATCATAAGTCACAGGCTTCATCTGATTGACGGATATTAAAATTGAAACACAAGTTTTTTACAAAATATAAGCTAATAAATTTTATTTGTTTGAAAGAAGAATAAATATCAGCAGAAGAACACATATTTCATATTTATATGTTAGATAAAACAACTGAATGTAAAGAAATTAGTTGGGTATGATTAATTAACCAACTCAAAGCTAGACCATTTGCATTTAAATAATACCAGGTGATGATATTAGTACAATATAAAATTAATGTCTTGGAGGTCCATGAATACATACTAACAAACGGTAAAAGTCTCAGTTTTGTGACAATTATTGTGAGTTTGCGAAATTCCAGAACCAACATTTCATTGGAGGTGCAAACAACGATTAAGGCAGCCATGCGAATTGTCAGCCACACAATTATATCAATCATTTCTTGTGACCATAGTTGCGAAAATATTTTTTGATTGATAGCAATATTTCGTACACATTTAAACTTTTTATTTGTATATATTTATATATCTTTAACATATACAAGTCACATCAAGCATATACAAGTCCAACACCAGTTGAATACCATTAATGTCTAAAAGAAAAGTTGACACTATGAGATAAAGTACCTGCAGTAAAAATCATTTAGATTAGATTAATACGAAAATACATTCTTAAATTATCCTGTTTATTTTCGCTTATTTCAGTATACCTGCAATTTAAACATTTTATTGAGTGTACTGCATATTTCATTTACTGTAATCAATATGTTTGGCAAAATCGATATGCACATAGGATTACTTGAAACATCAAAATGGCTATTTCCATATAATTCATTCCAGTCTGCCACTCCGGGTAATACGAAATGGTTTATATTGTTACGAAATATTTCTTCATTTATTCGCCTCAAGTAATCGTTCACGGCTTTTAACATTTGAATAATGGTATATGTCAGAAGACACATTAGAAGCAATTCCAAGTTGTTAGTGAATACACCGAAATAAATTATTATGGAGAAAAGACTCAGATTTTTTAGATGAAAAAGGATGACTTGTAAATATAACAAACACGCCCAATACAATTATGATTTTAAATTTTTTAAAGCATTTTGTTCTAAAAAGAAATGAAAAATTACTGTAATAAATGAAACTGTCATCAAATCGTCATAAACAAGCAGCAAATCAATTTTGTTGGCAAAATATGTCAGTTGATAAAACAAATAAGAAATTGGCAATATTGCTTATTTTAAAAAGCCACTCTAGTACATTTTTTTCACCATACAAAGAGATCCAATGAGACCATGTGCTCAAAACAATGACAAAAATTAATGTCAAGCTGTAAATTTTCTTGAAAATGGATTTTATTAATGTTGCTTGTTCTTCTAATTGATGCGAAATTTGGTTGACACCTAGAATTGACTGAAATACAAATAGAAATTGGATCGATTTCTTTAAATTATGAATCAACATTTTTAATTGAACTGAATGTTTCTTCTACTTAATACCAACACGTAATGAAGACCCTCTTCAACAGAATGTAACCAATTTAAGTAAATGAAACAAGTTGGCCTCCCTTGACTTGAAACAAACATGACCATTTGTCGTTTTCCATTAAAGTAGTTATAGATTATTGATGTTATCCGTCTTGTCCGAAAGTATTTTTAGAACCATTCTAGGTCGTAAGGAAAAGCTATGACCTTGTAATTTGTAAGTATTGTGAAGCTCTAATTTTTCTTTTTTGCTTTTAACATAATTAAATCTAAATATCATATTTTAAAGTCAAGTAATTGTTGTTAGGAGCAATTGGTTTTATATAAAAATTCATCTAACAATTTATTTATTCAATAAATCCGTTGGCTTATTTATTTTAGTATTATCGGAGATGATATTGAAATAATTACACCAATAGTTACATAAGTAATTACACTAATCAATGAGCATAGTATTTATACATGAATCAACTTGATTTCTAATCTAACTGCATGTGCATTGAAGAAGACGCATTGAATTTGTAATAGAATTATATTCAAAGTTCAGACATTGGAATTTATTGATAACTTTACAAATCGGTATCAAGCCTATGAAGAAATGACATGATATAAAGTGAGTGATATAATTGTAAAGTAAAATAAAAATGTGAGAAGATGTAGGTAGAGAGGCAGCAAAATGGTTGCTAAAATTTGTCTCCAGAGGCCAATCATTGAGATAATGACCAATATAAAGTGTGGGTTTTGCAGATTTTGGCCAGTTTAAATATTTACAAAAGAGTATTAAATTTATCATTTGAGATATAATTCACCATATACAGGTGCAACTACTTCAGGGCACAATTCCATCAATTACTTCAAGTGAGATATTGCTGGATTAATAGGTATACATACAATATTTCACTATAGAGAAAATGGAACCATCAAACCATTATGAATCAGCTATGTACAATTTAGGAATAACTGGAAATTGTTTACTTCTAGATTAGAATTTTGTGATGACAGTAACTATGTTACTGAACCATGTTAACCAAAATGCTGCTGCTTGGGCTACTGTTTGATTAATGTAAGAGCTGCATTCAAGGTCCCGTTGGTATCAATACGTCAAATAGTTTGACAAGGGTGGCCATGTAGTTGATAAGTGAAGATAATAATGCTAATGGCCGACGCCGGTACAAAGGTAAATTTTGTATTGAGTTTGATTATTTATATTATCTGACTAATTAATAAAAATATGACAATAGGAAATAATGTACGAGGGGATAAATGCAATGCAAATTGCTTTCAAATTTCATGAAAACAAAAATGCAATTTTCTTTTACCAATACTTCTTCACTGTACATTGACTCACATGTAATGCAGAATTTCCATTTTTGTTAAACTTAATACTATTTCACACATTTTTGCAGCTTCCACGCACTTTGCCCACAATTATTATCATAATAATATCTACACATCAAACATGTTGAACAAAATTGTACGCTGGTATTTGGAACATATAAAAAATTGTCACAAATCTGAATGAGTATATTGATAGAATACATGAGATCTGCTGTCAATATTTTGAGTTTAAATAAAGCATTATCATCGTGTAAGGAATAGTTAGTGTTATAAAAAATAGGCACATTCAGCTGAAAGTTATAATTTAAAACAAAAAGACTAATGATTTTTGCCCATATATGAAATCTTCTCTCAAAAAGTATGTGGATGTTATAATGAATTACAGTCTACAAATTTCCATTAAATTAATATAATGTCACATCAAATACACATTATATTCAAACCTACCATGATGTTTGTGTAGATAATTGTCAATCATACTTTAGGTCAGTGAATTAAGAATCAGAATGAAATCCATTATTAATTTTCCGGATTGACCATTATTGATAATATTCTGAATTACATCGTAAAAATATTGATAGTTATTTTTACTTTAAGCTGGAAAACTAGTTATTGAATGTTAATTTTAATTATACCAAACTGTGACTGATACGAAATGACAATGGCTTATTTCATTGTTTCAGATTTTGCTAAGTTTCTTAATAACATGTTATGTTTACTGCTTGCTCTGTTTCTTAATTTTTTTTTATTAAATTATTTCAATAGCTCTGCGGCCAGAAAGAAATTATCGGAATAAATGTAGTTAGGAGTTATTTAGAAGTGACATAAATTGCACATGCCAGTTTTATGAAAAAATTTAAACAGATATCAAAGTTCCAACATAATGTAAAATCTATATAATCAAACACACTAAAGCTAATTAAAACAGTACTAATTTGTAATGTACGTGAACCAATAATCCTACTACTAACCTCCACCCCACACCCACCAAGTTACTTATTGTCCATAAACAAGTTAAATATTGTCAAATAACCTTGCCACTTAATGGGTATTAGCACCTGACAACAAACTTCTGGGCGTAGATATAAATTAATTACTACAACAAAGTTAACACAGTAAATAAAGTCCTTTTAGTTATTTTGCGTGTAAGGTCATTTCAATTCATTTTCCACAAATGTTGAGGAAATTGATAAATTATCTTTATGACAAGTAGTTTATATTAATATAAAAATCAGATTTGGCTCTAACATACTACGAGATTGGCTTTTTTCCAACATGATTACTATGGCTTCCAGAGATATTATTATTAAGGCTACCCACTTAATAATTATAACGAAAGCATGAAAATTTATTACCACATCATATAACTGAACATTCTTCTAGAGGGAAGTCATGCGATTTTGGGTTTTATCGTCTGTTATTTGGAAGCAAATAATGAGCATTAGAATAAACATAAGATGAATAGTTCACAGCGTATATATGGAATAACAATATACATAGTTATGATAAAATGTATTCACTCATGGAACATTCGAGGCAAATTTATTTTTATTAAAGCAACATTCAAAAGGATTGCAAAGAAAGTGAGCCCAGATTTTACGAAACTGTTGAGGTTACAATGTTGTGATACCACATGTGTAAGTATATGTTGATAGAGCACTTCGTATTTCAAAATGGAAATTATTTCATAACTTGATAATATGTTCCTTATATTAATATTTATAGAAATATTTATTATGATTGAACCATATTAACCAATTAGTTTGTTGCTGTGAGACCTAAACAGTAAAAATATATTATTAAAATGAATTGTTACTCGCTAATCCTTTGGTAATAGATATTATATTATATATGGGAATATTCTGTATTTATTGATGATCATGGTTCTCTGAAATAATCAACAATTAATTCAACTTAAATGTATTGAATTCCTGCATATACAAGTACACTAATAATAATGGTAGTTGAAGAAATTAGTAATATACATACAAT
The DNA here is from genome assembly GCA_039881145.1 of Druceiella hillmani. NCBI lineage: Eukaryota > Metazoa > Arthropoda > Insecta > Lepidoptera > Hepialidae > Druceiella > Druceiella hillmani. The sequence goes on along the minus strand of JAYKKI010000069.1, from coordinate 2,448,039 downwards.
ATATATTATTTTGTCTTGCTTGCATTTCGCAAACAAAACAATTATTAGAACCAAATGCCGAGAATGATTTTGGTACTGTGCCTATATTGTAATTACATAGTAAAGGAATATGAAATATGGGATGATGAACTCAATTGTCGTTGCATTTGTCCCTCATGGACTATTTCTTATTGTTCTATTTTCATTTATCCCAAATAATATAGAAAATAAAAAACTTTATCTTTTCCATTGGTGTCTGCCATTGGCATTATTTTTTTCATTTATAGATTATATGGCAACTATTGTTAAGCTATTTGTTGTGTTCATATGCAAGAGATATCTTGAATACATCTCTTAAATTGATGGACCAGTAGACCAAGTAGAAGCATTTTAATTAATATAGTTCATTATTATAACTATTATCATCATAAGACACTAATCTACGAGTAAAAGTCTTCATAAATTGTATATACGTAATTCACACCTCTATAAGCAAATTATGCCCTCGAGTGATCGATATAATACTCTTTTGTAAATACTTAAAAATTCCTCCCTTCATATTCCCCTAACTTTTAAACACTCTGCAAAATCTACAGTTTACATCGGAAATGCTTCTCAACATATGAGACTCACAGAGAGCATATAAGAATGATGGGTCTCAAGGTATACATTTCTGCTACCATATTGTTAATTCACTGCCTACACCTTGCCGCCTTTTTATTTCACTTTATGAACATATCATACTCTTAATATCCTCTCATTTCTTCACAGGTTCAATACCAATTTAAACATTTATCAGTACATTGTTTTGAATGGTTTCCGAATACCAAAATATCCACCCAATGTTTCAACATAAAATGTAATGGTGTGATTATTTTTTCAGTTTGCGTACAATTAGATTTGGGATGGAGTTGATTCATATATACATGTTGCTCTCAACGATTAGTGTAATTAGTTATATAACTAATGATATAATTACTTCAACATTATCTCCGCTAATACTAAAATAAATATGCCACCAGATTTATTGAATAAATAAAGTAGTAGGTAAATCTTTATCCATAATCAACTGATATTTAAAGCAATTGAATTGCAGGACTTTAAAATATGATATCTAAATTTAAGTTTCATGAAAGCAAAAAGAAAACATAGATCTTCGTGATACAAATTACGAGGTCATAACTTTTACATGTGACCTAGAATAGTACTAAAAATAGTTCCAGACGAGACGGATAAAATCAGTAATGGATAATTCTTTTAATAAAAGAAGATAAATTGTCTTGTTTATTTTGCCAAAGTAGGTCATTTCATTTACCTACCTCAGGTTACCTTGTCAAAGCGGCTCTTCATTTTCTGTTGGTATTGAGTAGAAAGAACAGTCAATTCAGTTAAAAATGTTGTGTTATAGTTTAGAGAAACCGATTAATTTTCTGGTTGCATTACAATCAATTCTAGGTGTCAACCGAATTTCGAATCAATTAGAAGAACAAGCAATGTTATTAAAAATAATTTTCAAGAAGATTTACAGTTTAACATTAATTTTAATAGTTACTTTGGGTACCGGCACGGGCATCTGGTCTCACTGTATCTCTTTGTATGCTGAAAAAAATATAATCGATTGGATTTTACAAATATATAATGTTGTCAATTTCATATTTGTTTTATCGATTGATATATTTTGGCAAAAAAATTTATTTGCTGATTGTTTAAGGCGTTTTGATGACAGTTTCATTTATTACAGTATTTTGTTTCGAACGAAATGCTTTAGGAAATTGAAAATCATGACATTATTGGGTATTTTTATTGTATTTACAAGTCATTTAATGCCTTTCATCGTTTTTTGTCTTGAAAATCTGAGTTATTTCTCCGTAATCATTTGTTTTGCTGCACTTACTAATAGCTTGGAATTGCTGCTAATGTGCATACTCACATATACGATTATTCAAATGTTAAAAGCCATGAATGGTTACTTGGAACATATGAATCAAGAAATATTTCCTAACAATACAAACCATTTAGTATTACCTAGAGTAGTAGACTGGAATGAATTATATGGGAATAGCCATTTTGATGTTTCAACTAATCCTAAGTGCATATCGATTCTGCCACACATATTGATTACTGTCAATGAAATATGCAGCATATTCAATAAAATGTTTAAATTGCAGGTACATTTGAATAAGTTGAAATAAATAGTACATTTAAATGTGTTTGTTTCATATTAATTTAATCTAAATGGTTTCTTTTTCAGGTATTTGGGCTTGTAGTGTCGACTTTTCTTTTGTCCCTGAATGTTATTCAACTGGTGTTGCACTTGTATGTGCGAGATGTAAGTAATAATGATATTATAGATATTGTTGTAATTTCAAAAATTTGTATAACAGGAGTTAATTACAATTTTTTATTTTCGAATTGAAAATTAAATTAAATATTAATATTTAGAAGCAAGTGAAATGTAGAATATGTACAAAATATTGCTACTAATCAAACAACATTTTAGCAACTATGGTCACAAGAAATGATTGGTTTAATTGTATGGCTGACAATTTGCATCGCTGTATTAATAGTTGTCTGCACCTTCAGTGAGAAGTTGATTTTGGAATTTCGTAAACTGAGAATAACCATCACAAAATTGAGACTTTCACCTCAAATGTGTAAGTATTTATTCACGGTCTTTCAAGATGTTAATTTTACTTTGTGCTAATAGCATCAGCTAATATTATTTAAATGCAAATGGTGTTATCCAGGTTTGAGTTGGCTAATTAATCATACCGAACGCATTTTTTTTACATTCAGTTGTTTTATCTAACATATAAATGTGAAACATGTGTTCGTCTTCCGATGTGTATTCTCCTTTCAAACAACTGAATTATTTTAGTTTATGTTTTGTAGAAAAGTGTGTTTCACTTTTTAATATCAGTCAGTCATATGAAGCCTACGACTTGTGATTGTGACTCTCCATAAGAACTAAAAACAAATATTTTTTCACTACTTTTCCAAAAATTATAACATCAAATCAAGTAAGTTTTGTTTATATGGTAATTGTCTAACATAATTTAATGTAATTTTGAATACAATTAAATGCTCATGAAAAACAAATCAGCAAAGGAAATTAATAAGCGTTGCAACTAATATTCTAAGTCTACATGTATTTATTTTTGATTAGCACATTTAGGCTGCAGCTATGTGAAATCATACAAAGTGAGTAACATAGCTACTTGCCTACGGAGCATCAGTGCTATTTATTATTACATATTCATTACATGAATAAACTCTTATGATTTTATCATCCATTTATATTAAGCTAAATGATATGTTTAAATAGTGAGATTTAATAATCAATCTTTTAATCGTAGGTTCCAAATTCCAGAGAATTATTTGTTTGATTGTTTGATACATTAGTTATCCAAACTCTATATATCAGAAGTATTTAAAATGTATGGATATAGTTTTTTATATGTGTTTTTGACACTATTTGTATGTTTCCTTTATTGTAAACCTTAAAGGTCAGACAATTGCTGCTCCACACAATACTAAATCAAAGAAGATACAAGTAATTTATAATTAATCCACATACATTTTTGTATAAACTAACATATGTTCACTAACTAAATCCAATCAATTCGATCTATTTATATAAATTAGCCCAAAAGCTTATTTTGTTTGTGTAAGGAAAAATATGTATCAGACATAAATTTATATTTGTAATAATGTCTTCATCAAAAGATCTAACTTAGTATTTACGAAATATAACTACGATGTAATAAGTTGCAAAGGAAAATAATTGCGATATTATGACGACACCACTCTTTAATAACATAGATAGACAAAATGTTATTTATTTTTTAATATTTTTTATCAATACTGTTCTAGTGGACATTGCTCTACACTAAGTGTTATGTTTCTTTATTTCTTTAGCAAAATTGTTCCTGTGTGTGTATACTTCCGACACGTTGGAAAATTATATAATTTTTTTACATTCCGTACATGTGTATTCCATATTATATTTACGTTGACCATCAAGAAAGTCAACCTTTCAGGAAATTCCTTTATATATATCTATATATACGTAAATATCACTTCGTTGTCCATATCTTGACATTAATTTTAGTCTAATGAAGAATAAATGAAGCATAACTTTTAAAAAGATCTTTAGCTAGAATCTATTAATTCTAAACTACATTTTTCAACTCTGTTCAATATGCTACTCCATTTTTTTGTAAGATTAACGTGTACTTATTATTTAAGGTCCTTCAATAGATAACGAACTGGCAAAGCTTGAAGAAATTATACTTCAAAGTAACAATGGAACTTTCGCAGTGTGTCGGCTCTTCGACCTACGAATATCATTGCTGCCTAGTTTTTTCAATCTTGTTGTTACATACATTATTGTAATTGTTCAATTAATAGGTTTGCGTTCGAATAAATAAATTGAATTTGTATCATTATTAACGATATTATAAATTGAATTTTTTATTAAAGTAACTTCATTTCATTTCGTTATGTATTAAATTTTTTTCATGACGAATAAGAAATTTATAATTATTTTCTTTTACGTAATAACATGAACCACAATTTCATTTTAATCGTTTTTAGACTTAGCAGTGAAAGATGATGAGAAAGATAATAATTTATTGTTGAGTTTTCTAAAAAATAATACTATACATAAGTAAGTTTTTACATGTTTATAAGTAACTTTTCACACACTATTTTTGTAATAATGTGCAAAGTTATTATATTTTTATAATTTTCCCAAACTTATGTGTAACATTAAACTAATTATTTTTATAAAATTGTTGGAATAATTTCATTTTAAATGTTTCAAAGGTGGAACAGACAATAATAATTTTAAGGTAAGGCAATTTTAAAGGGCTATTAAACTTAATATCACTTCTCATTACCAATATACATAGTTATTCTTAATGGCCAATTTAATTATAAGGAGTTTACTATCAGAATATGGAAATGAAAGAGAAAGTAAATACAGTGACAACATAACCCCTTGAACAAGCTAACATTGACATAATTTAGTTTCAATAAATTAACTTTATTGATTGCAGTGTACAATTAGATGTAAGAAATCGACATTATGTTCCCCGTCAATAAATCATTGTAATAGTTCTCATTGCAATATTTACTACTTATACGATTGTAGGTAAATAGTCACAGATAAATGCAAAATGCAGAGTAATTTCCATTAACAGAAGTGACAAATTATTTGTATTATTACGATACATTATTATTTTTCTTCCTTTAAATAGAAATGTCCAGATAAATGTATTATTTTTATATTTTTTTGCTAAATTCTACAATATGTTTAATATTTTTGCATTACATTTAAACAAATAGTATTTGGTATTTACTTCATTATTAATTGAAAGACATTTAAGGTAAAATAAAAATCGTGTTTATCTACGAGGCCTTTACCGATGATGCTATCGAAATAAAACCGTGTCTGAATATCTAAACATATGACGTAAAAGAAATACTGAAAAAAGAATAAATATTTGACATATGCCTAATAAATATTAAATACAAAATTTTTCAGATACTTAAATTGGCTACTGCGTGTAATAGAATTTCAGAAGGAACATAATAAATACATAAAACAAAATAATAACAAAATGAACATAAATAATACAAAATCATGACGAAATATGATGTTATTGTCAGCCTCATTATAAGCGATTTCTCTAATTTAACTCTATTGCTTTCTTTATCTCATTTGTCCACTTATTGTCTTTACAGCTCTTTCACAGAGTATTATCGTTACCACAATCATACACATTATCTGTTTATATAAATTTACATCTACACACTAGCTACAGCTAGTTAGGCTACGTTAACTGGTTATATATATTTATTTCTTTACATTTTGTTTATGTTAAGCAAGGGAAAAAGAATTCCACACCATAAAAATTACTGAGTTAATGTTGTATTTATTTTTCAGGTTTGTTCTCGGGTTTTCCGGGTCTGTTCGATTTTTCAGTTCCATTTATTTTAAAATATTTTACATAAACATTTCTGTTTGCATCTGCTTCTATTTTCTGCATTATATTTTCATTTCAACTTCATTCCATTTATATTTACATTTCTTCCACAAAATCCAAAATTGACTGCCGCAAGCATTTGTTCACTAATAAACTGTTGTGAACAGTTTCTATCACTTTTTTAACGTACCCTATACCAAAAAAAATTAAATCACCCACATGACTGTCTCTCTGCTACACCTGATTTTCCCAGAAACCTTCAATAATAGAAATTTTCAATCCGTGAATATTAAACCTTATATTCAGTAGCTAGTCCTTAATAATATTTCTATGATAATTTCATATGGGGCAAATTGTGTAATCGCAAATTTTATTATCATTTTAAGTATCATGTGCGGTGTGGTTAAAATAGCTAGTTGTAATGGCAAAATAAGTAGAGTTTATAGTCTCTCTAGAAGGCTCACTGAAGCAATTAGATTAGATTCGTTTGCTAATAAATTACAATATTTTTACACATGTGCAAGATGTACTGGGCAGTATAACAATTATTCATATCAACATATTTGGGGTAGTCCTTAATTAGGCAAATTCATTCAGCAAATTGCTTTAAGCAATGCAAATTTTTTAGATTTTAGAACTACTAGAATTTTATCTCGTACATACAATGTACAAAACTGTAAAGTAATTACTGCACGATATTACAATTTCTTGATACTAACCTTTTATTTTTGCACTGGAGTCTTTCTGCATTGATGAGGTTCACGTGATAACAATATACATCATTAGGTTAAAAATAGCTTATGTCTCTGTATAAATATAATACTATCCGCATTACAGAAATAGCATCGTACAGAATAAAAGTATTATATATTTCAGTGAGAACTTTAAGCCAAATCTTTATAATAGTATCGACAATTTCTTTTCACCACTTTTAAACCCGTGCATCTTGAAGTAAGACCGCATACTTTCTAAGCATTAATTATTGAGTGTCAATTTCTTAGAAAAATTTAAGAAAGAAATTATAGAAGATAAACTGCGCCTTAAGTACAATGAAGCGAAAATTTACATGATGCTCGATCTAACATATCAGTAGATAAATAAAAAGAGACAGGCATACAAAATGTCTCTCAATAAATATTGAAATGAACAAAAGGTTGCCTCGATTTTAAATTGAATCCAAAGAATAATTTCAGTGTGAGTTTAATTCAAATCGTTTCAACAGTTCTTACATATGACACTTAAACAAATGAAACTTACTAAAACAAGTAAAAATTAATAAAACTGTTTTTTGTGTTGAAACTTTTTGGGTTAAAAACCTTATTCCATTATTTTACCATATTCTGCTAATTTCTTAAAAAATATAATCTATTTACAGACATGCTTCCGTCGGAGTTTTATAATAACATGTTCTATAAATATTAACTATTCCTAATATACTATTTCTATAAAATATTATCTATTCCTAATATAATTTCTGACTATACTCAGATTTACAGCCTCAATTCTTGACCTCGAATTGGAGCCTGGAAACTTCCTTCTGCTACTAACTTCATATATAATACTGTATCACTCCATATGAAATTGCATAATTCATAAAACTGGCTCGTTTTAAATTTTGCTCAAACTTAGTGAGAATCTTCTTTAGGGTTCCAAAGAAGGAAATCTAGTGTCATTTAATTTTCACACGAGTCAGTCCCCTCTTACCCAAATGTAAACATTTAAATAAGGTAATTTACATGCTTTGATATTTTCAGCTGTTAAATTTTTTTTTTAAACATTTCTACAATTTAAGATCACATTTTAAAGCTGAAATATAAATTTTATATTATATACAATATAATATTTATATAAAATATAATAATTTCATATTATATAAATATAAATAAAATATAATATTTTTGTGTATAAAATTTAAATTCAGACATTTAACATCATTGAAATATAAAAAAATAGGCATTTAATTTTAAAATAAACTTAAGCAATGTATGTTTTGAATATAACACTGTTAATAAAAAAATATCACTAGTAAAAAAGTGGTGATATGCTACAACTTTGTTAACAATGATAATAACGTTAAAACTGTAGCATTCTTGTAATTTGACATAGTCAGTCGATTGTGAAATCTATATCTAATATGTGTAAATATTTACCTATTAATACCTTGACTTATACATATAATTATTTTACAAATATTGAGAATGTAGGTAAAGTTAAATAATATTTTATACAAATAACGGTGCAAGTAGAATGGATTTATTTACAAAAAAAAAGCAATTACTAACATTTTAAAGGTGTGTTTTTGCCGAGTTTACTCTAAACTGTGGAAACATGTAATATAATGATTTTGATATGGAAAAATACATCAAGCTTTCATCTATAATTCATGTTCATTACCTTTTAAACTTTTTACACGTTTATTACATAAAAATCTTTTTTTACAACTCATTTCTTGCTGATATCAATAAAGAGGGGCAAGTTCAGAGGATTCATTCCAATTATGATTTAATTTAAATGCGAAAAAAGCAGTAAAATATGATTACTCATATCCTCTTCTTTAATTTATATAGAGAGAAGTTTAGATTGACGGAGTAGTATAAGAGGAAAGAAGAAATATTTGATCAATGAAAACATAGTTCCAATCTTCCATACAAATGGTATGTTACAACACATTGGCTAGCCATAATGCACCGAGATGTGCTCATGGTCGGCTGTATGTACACTTTCAATAAAATTATTTCGTGATCTTGGCTACACTATTAATGTAATTATTAAATAGTTAGATTGACCATTCATAACAAAGGTTAACAAATTTATCTATTTTAAATATTTTATTTCTAATCAAATTTCTGGCATACAATCTCTTTTGTATAGACTCTAGATGTTCAAGCTGCTGATGAATATTTTTATCATAGATATTCATAAATATTAACACAATCAAAGATATGAAAATATATCATAGTTTCGTTCTTCCCTCTCACTATCAATTAAAAGCCCAAAAATATACAGCATCTGTTAAATTTAAAATGATTAATGTTGTAAAACTCAGAGCTAAATTTTCAAATAAAAAATAATTTTTTAAAAATTATTTAACTTTATAACTTTCAATGTTCTTTTTTCTACCATCTCTTACTTACTAAGATAATTTTAATGTTAACATACTCATAATTACATGAAAATCCATTATATAATTTCACATTAAGGATTGTTCTTGATCTTTATTTTATTCTCACCTACTCACAAAAACATAACAAAAAGAAATAAGGATAATACATTCAATTGTAATGCGAAGGTTAAGTTGTTGTGTAAGTATTTTCACATCAAAAATAATATTATTAAAACTGGAAAATAAACAAATGACTGTGCTTTTACTTTTTTTGAACAATTTGCGAACAAAAGAAACATTGCCAATTTTTGAAGTTCAAGATAAGGACTAAATATAATGTATGTTTCATATTTTTATTTTGTAGTCAACACATTAATATTAGTGCCTAAATTATATGGTTTTTTTTTAAATTTCAAACACAGATTTTCCTTATAAAAGAATGGGCTGAACAAGTCAATTATAGGTTTTATTTCTTCTACGATATGTGCAGAACTCTGAGAAATATTAGCTGTTTATATTCGATAGTAGAGACACTGGAGCGAGTTGCAAATGACAAGAAATCAGTAAAATATACATATTATCAGCACCCTGTCATATTTGTAGATATTTTTAAAAGAAAAATTTTAACAGCTAAAAATTGAAGTATAAAAATGACATTTTGTTAAAAGTCAGGTAAGTAAGGATTAGCAAATGTGAAAATTAAGTAACGCCAGATTTCCTTCTCTAGGACTACATATGGAATGACTCATTACTAGTAATAAATTATTATGAAGAAAATATAGGTCTTTTGCATGTGTTTAAAATCTTGTTATTTATGTTATGGTTTACCAATCAGGTTATAAATTAAAGAAAAATGAGATGGAAGAAGTTTTAAATTTTCCCATATTATGAGGTGTTTTTTTCATTTTCAGCCATTTCTAAACATGTCTATTATTAATGACAGAAGAAAAAACAAACAATAATACAGGAAAAAAAAATTAGAAATCAAATTTTATTACCTGTTTTATTCTGCTTAGCAAAATATATCTCTTTATTATCATGAGATTGTTTTATTTTTTAATTTTTCGTAAGTGTTCATTAATTTTAAAGTAGTTTGCAAGTTTGCGTTTAGTGAAATTTTGTATTTTACAAAAAGAAGGCCAAAATAACTTAGTCCTGTAATTACATTATATGAATTCAAATTATTATATAGTAAATTCAAAGTGTATGGCAATTCACAATAATTTTGCAGTAAAGATTCGAGTGTGGTTAAATGGAAAACATGTATTACACGTTTCATGAAAAAACATAATCCACAAAAATGGCTGGATACTTCTTTTCCAATGTAATGCTTCTTAATTGGTATATAGCGAGTGTTTCAATTTATTTCAATTTATTAGTAAAAGTAAAGAATTTTGTTTCATCACAATACTAGAACAGATAGAAATGCAAAAATAACTGCAAAAACTGTTAATGTTTTATGAAAAAAACACTAGTGTATTGTTTACGCCAGCAACTTGTAGTATTTCAAAATGATGTTCAGGTGGATTATGCTGTTTTGCATAATACCCTCCATTTGTAAATCAATGTGCATAAAGTACATTTGCACTGCTTTAGAATCTAATGTAGACCATCAATGTTAATGTATGTAGTGAAGAATTTTTATGAACCGGTATATTTGATGGGTGTCTATAAATCAAATATGTTTATGATCTTATTTTTTATAAATTCAATGATTCATTACACAATTTATAATTAATATAATCCAACTGATCATAACAACTATAGCAAATAGTCATGCTTATCACAAATTAACATAGTTTACGCAAACACATAATTAATGCATTCATTATAGAACTTACTTTTTAAGTAATTAAAATAAAGGTTAAATGCAAATGTGTCATCTGAGAGTACATTAATTAAACTGGCACGGATTTAAAAAGAGGTACTTTAAATCTTATATTGTTATGCTGGGGCAAGCGTCTACATAAATATTCTGGTCAATACTCACTCTAGTGGAATAAGAATATGCTGTTAGTATGTTTTTTTCCACCTACTTGCGTGATTATATGAATGTGTTTTCATAATTTATCAAAGAAATTTTTTTGCAAGATCACAAATTTAAAATTTATTGTGGTGCATTTTATACTGTATGACTGAAGCTAAAATTATTTTATAGAAAAAATTATTTTCTTAAAAATATGCGGAAAGGTGAAGTGGTAAGAGTAGTTTAAAAAAAATTTACTTTAATGTTTTAAGACATTTTGATAAAAAATGTTGAAACTAGGTATTTAAGTTTTAACGTGTCTTTCATTTGCCATTAACCATCTTCCATTATAAAACACACTTTATCAAGAAAAAACAAATAATGACATATTTTAAATATTTTAAAATATATCATTATACAAAACTTATGCAGAACAAATCATTGAATATAATTTTTAAATCATGCAAGTGGAAATGCGTAGATAAGTAACAATAAAAATATGCCTATAATATTTAAAATAAGCACACACTAATTAGAAACAAGTAAGTAGCTTTATTATCCAAACATTTAAAATGTGTGAAATTTATAACATTTAAATTTATAATTTTTAAGTAAAGACAGACCATCGATATTAATGAATTGAATCATAACAACAGAGTAACTCATGAGCAAGCCCATAAATGGAGCAGCAATGAAGCTCGCAGGCTGAACAGGTGGAAAATTGTGAACTGACCCAGTCCACCTGCTTCTATTATATTTTTAATAAGCTTCATGTGATGTCGTACGGTGGATGCTGAAAAAGTTAATAATAAAAGTTTATAGTTGAGTATTGTTATTGAATGTACGAAACAAATGACGGTCTCTCGATTATGACAGTACATTTACTATTTAGGTGTTGAACATGAGGAATCTTATAAAGGGAAAATCTTATAAATTCATTACAAATTAGTATTGGTGACCAGCTTTGTCAATAACAGAACTTGTGACAATATCAATCTTTTGACACTTTTATTAAAATTTGTTAAATCAAATAAACATAATGAATAATAGAGAATTCAGACAAATCAAATAAACATAATGAATAATATGCATTCAGGAAGTAATTTTATATGCATTCAGGAGGTAAATAGAACTATGTCCATTTTTTGTACAAATTGGTTATTTCTGAGGGCTCCACAATCAGCTTTACACAATCTCACTTTGTTAAATCAACATTTCCTATAATTTGTGAAAAAAAATTTAATAGCACATCAACCATTTGAATTTATAGTATGTGAAAATATATTTTGAAATTAGTTTTCTTTATTTGGTTAAATTGTTCTTACATCATTGTGGCAGTGAGTTAAAAATCTATCTGCATGTTTATTCTGAAGGAAAAACAAGTACCTGTTCAAACATGATTACATCATTAAAATGTACATCATTAAATAAAAGAAGTAAGTAGTTAGTTTTAATGATAGTTAAGCTTTTTTTTAATGATTATTATATTTATCCAAAAAAATATCTATTTCAAAATTAAAGTATTTTTTCAAAAAGCCCAAAGTAGTTTTTAAAAGAGAAAGTCAAAGGCTGATGAGATTAAATTACAGACTGGATCTCTGTCAAAATATCTGGTTGAAGGAAATGGTTTCAAACTTTTTTTTTGTTCTGACTAGGAGAACCTAGTTCAGAACAAAAATAAAATGAAACCAAAAAGAATGAGATGGTTTTGTAGAACTGGAAAAAGATTTCATTCTAAATGTGGTTCCATTTAATTCAATGATACTGAAATTTTGTCAATGCTCATATCAGACCATATCCCAATTAAAATCATCAAGTACTGAAGTGAGATATATCAATGTCAAAAGCGTCCCAATGTTGTTTCGTCTTGACGTTTGTTCTTTTGTATAAGCAATTAAATGAAACTATGTGATGTAGTATTATTTCTACTTTCTTTAAGTTCTTTACCACGACCAGGTAGGTTTCGTTGTATTACAACATCTTCAGATGGGCTATTAGCAAAGATCTATAGAATAGCCCATGGAATCTTTATTAATAGCCTATGGAATCTTTGCTAATAGCCCACCTGAAGATGTTGTAATAGAACAAAACCTAGGTCGTGGTAAAGGAATTAAAGAAAGTAGAAATAATACTATATCACGTAGTTTCATTTAAATGTGAATAATGAATTTCTACAAAATTAACGCTAAATATATTCAACACACTTTTGTATAAGATCGAAAAGAATTTAAATAGATAGTTCAGTACATTTTGGAGTGCTCATTATGTTCTAATTACAGTCATGTACATACACACACCCACATGCACACAAACACACAACCGCTCACATGTCAACACTTGTACAAAGATACAAACACACGTGCATACACATGTGGGCAACATGCACGCACACACACACACACAAATGTGCATACGCACACATACACACACACGCACAAATGCATACAGACACGGGTATGACTCCGCCCCTAATTACTCTGTAAATTTATAACAAATTTTGTAACCTACATTGGCTACATAGCTGTGAGTAGAAGTTAGTGACCAAATTATTGATGATTTACTATCTGTATATTGCAATATATTATTCGATAATCTGTCTGTCTGGACTTTATTATAATGCGGTGTTGCTCTATTTCTACATGAAACTTTACTCCTACCTATATGATTCTTCATATATAAGTTTTATGACGTAATTTTTTAAGGTCTAATAGAATGATTATTTAACTGGACAAGGGAACTACGTGACATAGTGTTATTTCTACTTTATCTAAATTATTTACTACAACCTAGGTTTCATTATATTACAACATACTCAGGTGGGCAATTGGCAAAGATTTAATCTTTCTAATTGCCCACCTGAAGATGTTATTAATATGTGGAATCTAGGTCATTCATAGTTTCATTTAATTGTAAATAATGAATTTTCACAAAATTAACGCTAAATATATTCAATATTTGGGAAAGGGAAGTTGACCTTCATCTGCAGCATATCCCCGTGTCAAAATAAATTAATAATCATTTTTAAGTTAGAGGAAATACTTACTGACCATTGTGTTATTTAAGGTACAGTTCAGTCTTGTAAATATTTATATTATCTAAAGATATAATCGTACTGACGTTAAAGAAAGCCATTTCCAAATGCGCAAATAAAAATGATTCACTTACGTAATTCGTCACCAACTTGCACTGATGTCAAACAAGATTTTGTTGTTTCTGTCTGCAAGTACATTTTCTCACACACAAGACACATAGCCACCAATAATGTAACACGGTGGAACGGCCATAATATGCGAATGATGTAAAATTACATGACTGCTGTCTGAAATATTGTCTTTCTTGATAAATGTAGAACAAAAAAGAATACTGTTTTATGTATCTAAGTTAATATTCAGTCCAAATTGATTTTATTACTTTAAGGGCAAATTTTGTGTTTGGTCAGACGTTTTCACGTCTATTGCTGCTTACGGATAATCATTCATTCAAGCATTTAAGCTTCACTTTCTTTCTTTACAAAACAAAATTTTTTTACAAAATTTCAAGTAATTTGTTTGTAACTTTCACTGATGGTATCCAATATTTCTAAAGATGATCGTAGGCTAAAAATATCCTATAATATTATCACCAGGGATGCAGCAGTTAGTGAAAATATTCAGCAAGTGATATAAAAATCTCTAGTAAAACACGTTTTATCGCAATAGACTGTCTTTTATTTTAGCAAATTGTCATAGACAGACAAACAGTTTCTACAAAACGATAAGAGATGGCGCTACTATTCACTAATTACATATTTTGATACAACATTATCACACCCCCACTTATCAAAATAAACAACAATTTTATTTAAGTACAATGCCCAATTTACACATAAACTTATAATGCTTAATAGTACACAGTCCTTTGGTAAGTAAATCGGCAGGCATTTCCTCACTACACAAGTACATAACTTTAATATATTTATTTTTAACAACATCTCTTACATAATGGAATCTCACATCTATGTGTTTTGATCTGTTGTAACTTTGGTTACTTAATGACAACTTTAAAGCACTCCGATTGTCACAATAGATCTGTATTACAGATAAGTTACCAGTTATTTCATGTAACAGGTTTCTCAAATACACTCCTTCGCGAGCTGCCTCAGACAAAGCAGTATATTCTGCCTCTGTACTAGAGAGCGATACGGACTTTTGCTTTCTGCTTTGCCATGAAATGGCAGATCCCGACATAGTAAAGCAAAAGCCCGTGTAGGACTTCCTATCTATGGCATTGCTGGCCCAATCGCTATCTACAAAGCCCTCTAACTTGCTACCGCCCTTAAAATATTTTAAACAGTAAGTTTTTGTACATTGCAAATATTTAAGAATGCGTTTAGCATAATGCCAATATGTAAGATCATAGCAACTGTTAAATTGGCTCAAATAGCTAACAGAATAGGAAATGTGAGGCCTGGTTAATACTGTCAAATACATTAATGATCCAATTAACTTCTGATATGGAACATCAGGTACACATTTATCAGGTTTCTCTAAATTTAATTTACACTCTATTGGTGTTTTATGCATTTTACAATCCAACATATTGAACCTAGTTAATAGCTGATCAATATACTGCTGCTGATCTACAGTAATTACATTTTTACTAACATTTATTCTCATGCCTAAGTATTGCCTTACAGGTCCTAAATCTTTTAGCTTAAATTCTGATCCTAAAGTATCTTTTAATTTTTTACTTTCAACAGGACAGTTCGAAAAAATTAAAAAGTCATCCACATATAAGGCCACAATAATTTTAGCTTCACCTTTAGTTTTTGTAAACAAACATGGCTCATACTGACTGTTTTTAAAATTTAATTTGCATAGTAAATCTTTAACTCTGTCATACCACGCAAGGGAAGACTGTTTTAACCCATAGATTGCTCTTTTCAATTTTAAAACCTTTCCCCCAGTTTTGTTCATAAAACCTTGAGGTAATGACATGTAAATAGTTTCTCTCAAAAAACCGTTTAGGAATGCTGTAGTAACATCCAAATGATCAATACTCATATTCATCTTAACACTGAGAGCAAACAATAATCTGAGCGTTGAATGTCTAACCACAGGAGAGAACGTGTCCGTATAGTCAATTCCAGGTTTCTGCGAGAAACCTTTTGCCACCAATCTAGCCCGAAACCGCACATTATTGTCCACATCAAACTTTTTGTTAAGCACCCACCTGCACTTCACAATTGTCACATCACCGGGGTTGTCAACGAGCTCCCATGCATCGCTGTCCTCCAAAGACTGCAGCTCGTCGGCCATGGCATTCTTCCACTGTTCACTCTCAGGCCCTGCAAGAGCCTCTGAGAACACTATCTCCTCTGATGCTGAAACAGTGTTGGAAAGACATGTAAAACCATACCGTTCAGTTGCTTTCCTGGAACGCTTTTCAGGTAATTCTGGTGTCTGTTCTGGGGTTGATGTCGTCTGGACTTCTGTGTCTAATATGTCTGTGGTTGGAGATGAAGGTTCCGTTATTGTTTCATTACTGAAGAACATTTTCATTTCTCCAAACATTTTCTCCTCATACACTGAAGAATAATCTGATGGGAGTCTTCTGTCTCTGAAATATGAGACGATTTATCCCCCACTGAAACTGTGCTCTCTTTTTCTATGTTATCTGCAAGTGTCTCTTCGTTAGGAATCCAGATAGCTGACTTGTTGCCTGTTTCTTTGAGCTCTGATTAATTTTCCATCACGATGACATCTCTACTTATAACAAGACTCTTCTTCGCAGGATTATACAGCCGGTAACCCTTGACCTCTTCACTATATCCCACTAAAATGTGCTCCATGGCTTTCTTATCCCATTTCAAACGACGTTCCTTGGGGATATGCACCATGACTTTACTTCCAAATAAACGGATGTGACTGAGATCTGGTTTCTTCCCATACCACAATTCGTACGGAGTTGTCTGAAGTCTTGAAGCAACGGATCTATTCTTCAAATAGACAGCAGTGTTAGCTGCCTCTGCCCAAAATCGTTTATCCAGCTTTGCATCATACAATAGACATCTAGCCTTCTCCACAACTGTACGGTTGGCTCGCTCACATAAACTGTTCTGTTCAGGCGTGTAATTATTTGATTTTTGATGAATTATACCCTTTTGTTTCAAATAATTATCAAACTCCTTATTGCAAAATTCAAGTCCATTATCTGAACGTATCATCTTTATTTTCTTATTCAACTGATTCTCACCCTGTGTTTGGAAGTCTTTGAATTTGCTGAGCGCCTCACTTTTATTCTTGATAAAGTATATAAAAGTCATCCGACTGAAGTCGTCTACAAACAGTATGAAATATCGAGCACCATTCAATGACGTGGTTTCCATTGGTCCACAAATATTTGTGTGAACTCTTTGTAATAATTCTGTGCTTCTCTCACCAACATGCGAAAAGGGTAATCTTGTTTGCTTTCCCTCGCAACAAGTTGTACACTGATATTTGGTTATGTCAAAATTTTGTTCATATGACAAAAGATTCACAGTATTTCTCATCTTGTTCAAGTCTTGACTATTTAGGTGTGCTAATCTTCTGTGCCACAGATTTCCACTAACTGCTGGTGCGGCCAACATACAAGTCTGTGTTTCTAACCTCAACTTGTAAACACCATCTGACAGGTCGGCAGTAGCAATCAAAACATCATTCTTGTCTCGACTGTAGCAGTGTTTTTCATCAAATATCACATTATTTCCGTTTTTAATCAGTTCACTCACAGATAATAAATTTGTTGTCAAACTGGGAAAGCACAGCACATCCTCCACTGTAATTTCAAATTTCAGTTCTGAAACAATGTCGACGTTTCCGGAACAAACTACTGGCACTGTAGATTCATTTGCAACCACTATTTCTGGTAAACATGGTGATCAGTTCATGTTTTTTACCCAAGATTCGTTCACCGTCATATGAGCGCTGGCACCTGAATCCACGTACCATTCAGTTTTATTGAACTTTCCATTCAGGAAAACGACATTAAAAACATATTTACTATTGTTTTTATTCAATAAAGGGCACTGATTTCGATAATGACCATTTTCTTTACATTTGTAGCATGTAATTATTTTCGATGAATCTGTCATTGCTGCTGTCATTTTCTTGTTTGATACTGACGTTGAAGGACCAGGACTGCCTTTCTTTGACTTATTGAACGAATGATTATTTCGCGCGGCAAATGCAGCACCTGCGTCATTGTCTCTGGTCACTTCTATGTCGAGCAATTTCGACTTTATGACATCTGCAGTTATCGAAATGCCCGAATGTTCAATTGCCATTATCATGGGAGAATAACGTTCTGACAAACCTGCTAATAATAATGAACCCACCCATTCATCGGTGATTGTAAAACCTGTGCTGTTCAACCGTTGAGCTGTCTCGACCATTTGAGTCACATATGTAGCCATTGAATCACAATTATCTAGCCGAATAGAAATCAAATGTCGCAGCAATGTTATTTTGCGTGAGAAACCGGAGTCATCAAACATGGTCTTCAATGTAGTCCATAATTCTGCTGCGCTCTTGGTATTCTTAATATGCACATACAACGATGGGTCCACAGTCAATATTCTTTATAAACTTTCACAAATTATCTATTTTCACGAAAAAAACTGATAATTTAGCACAGAGTACGCCCATAACCTCTAGTAAAACACGTTTTATCGCAATAGACTGTCTTTTATTTTAGCAAATTGTCATAGACAGACAAACAGTTTCTACAAAACGATAAGAGATGGCGCTACTATTCACTAATTACATATTTTGTTACATTATCACAAATCTGTTACTTGTGTTAAGCACTCAATAAATTTCACAAAGTGATAAATTGATTTTAAATTAACACTAAAGATCAGGATTAGAAACTTTAAGAATACAGTCAGTGTTGAAAACATTGTAGATTATTTCATATTCTTAAATTTCCATTATGTTGAAAATTTATTTGAAACACTGTGTCCAGAGTTGAGTTCAATTTTAAATTAATTATTTAATGATTCTTCACGTAAAACATACATGTTGTTTCTTATATGCATCAACATATAACAGTTGAAAAATGTAAGTGGTTGGCGATGAAGAAAGGATACAACTAGACTTTCTGTGATATACTTTGATAGTTTATATTAATATTTTGACCTAGTACTTTACCCTAGAAAGATAATCATATTTAGTTGTACACAAAAGAAAATCATGTGTGAAAATGACAGGTATAAGTCTCATGAACATTATTGACATTATTTTAGGAAATATTATGATGTGAAAAGGTGCAACAGGTATTATATATTACTTATCGTTAAATAAAATAATATATATAAGTACCACACAGTTATTACTTCGTTATTTTTATTTATTTATGATTCAAAAAATTAACAGTAAGAATAAAAACTTTAGAATTCAAAAAATTTGCTAATTAAACTTGTTTTCATCATGAATCAAATAATTTTAAAATTAATCAGTCACTTGTCTTAATAAAAAACTATATCACATAAAAAAATCGGAGTATGTCAAGATGGGTGCCGAAAATGTTCACACCGCCTAAACAACGCCGTGTGGAGTATTCTCACGCGTTTTTGGACGTCTGTAGTGAAGACAAGGATGGACTATTGAGTCGCATTATTACTGGAGATGAAACTTGGGTTCATCATTATGAACCTGGGTTTCGGTTCATCTTGTCCACAATAATAACTTTATTTCTTTTGTTTTGCAATTAATGTGATGTATGTTTATTAATTATAGGTATATTGTCATATTTTTATGATCATATATGTTATATAAACATATGTTATAACTTATAAAATGACGTAATTTGAAAAAAAAAGATATATTTACATAAGTATTCATCTTTAAAAATTTTACTAGTATAAATTTGATGTTATAATATGCTACAACTGGTTTGTAAGCCGCATGCACAAAATTAATAAACATTGAAAGCTGAGAATTATAGATTTATTATGTCAGTCACAAAACAGAGTGAACAAGAAGAAAAACATCACAATATCTCACTGTGTCTCGCTCGAAAAATACAACAACCAGTTTAAAGAATACTATAGTAATGTATGATGAAATAAAAGAATTCCATACTTTTCTTGAATCATTTATCATTTTATTTTCAGGAAAATCACATCATTTGTCTCACAATTTTTTACGAAATTCAAAAAAACAAGTTGTAAAATTGATAATTAATCAGTTTTATGAAATTAATTATGCGACCAATGATATATAGATTTAACATGTTGCTTTTTTTCACAAAGTTTATGAAATTTTTGAGTACATGTGTGTAATTTAGATTTACATAACTTGTAACATTTCTTTTGGAAATTTATTTGAATTTATTTGAATAATTTGTTTTCATCCGCAACAATTCATAAAATATTGAATATATTTGGCGTTAATTTTGTAAATATTCATTATTCACAATTAAATGAAACTACGTAATGTAGTATTATTTCTACTTTCTAAGAACTTAAAGAAAGTAGAAATAATACTACACCACGTAGTTTCATTTAATTGTAAATTGTCATAAAATATTGTTAAATAGTTGAAAACTTGGCAAGAAATAGATCTTTAAAATGCTTAATAACATTTTTTGATTTGTCCTCATAATCTTGGGCAAAAGAATTAGTTTAGCATTTAGGAAATATCATAAACCTTTTCAAAAATCAGTGGTTTTAGATAGTTTTCCTTGAAGTAGTCTCGGCAATTAGTTGATAATTAAACTTTGGGCATGCAGCTGTGCGAATTATAAAATGACATAATTTGTACGGCATTCTGCGTAAAGTCCCTAATTAGTGCCTGAGCCCTATCTGGTTTAAAATTTTATCATCAAATGAAGTATAAGAGAGTACTCATGAGAGCTTACAAATACAAAAAATTAAATTTCAGAGTGGGTAATTTAAAATAAATTCATATGTGGATTAAAACTCGAAAGATATGTACAAAAATATAATAGTAATAAATAATTGATAATTTAACCATAGTGGTATGAGGGAACCATTAACATAAATGAAACATACTCAGGCTGAACAATGACAAAATTATTACCTTCTTGTAGTAAATTTATTACTTTCACTGAAAATATGATACATATATATATATATATATATATATATATATATATATATATATATATATTTACATATATATATATATATATATATATATATATATATTTGTGTGTGTGTGTGTGTGGGGGTGTGTATGATATATATGAATAAATACTTGTGCTTAAATAAAATAACGCAACACAAAAAAATATTTGAGAATAGATCAACAGTCAATCCCACGGTCTAAATTTGCAACAGAATACTGGTTATAACAGATGATGTCTAATAGTTTCATTCATTCTCATATTATCTATTATATCTATATACATTGTTTTTATGTATCTTTAGTGCTTTAGAAGTTTAACTAAAAAATGTGCCTGACACACTTTGACTCACTTCAGTTAAATTGGCTATCTCAACACTTCAATCACGACACTACATATCTCAACTTTATAAATGGCATGAATCTTATACACCATAGAATTATTTTGTACATTGTCTTGTTGTGAAGTGTATGAACACACTTCACATCGCTTGAATGAAACTGTCATGGTTTCAATTTTAGATCAAAAAGTACCCTGTGTGCTTTCACTCCATTCAATTAAATTTGCCATTGCTCATTGCCTACAAGCTCTAAAGAAATATTATACAACCCGTATTCATTTAAATGCTGCCCACTATGCAATTGTAAATTAGGAAAGTAGTTTTTGTGTCAAATCCTAAAAATAAACAAACAAACGAAACTGTCCTCTTTATACAATTAGTGTGACATTATGAAAGTATTAGTGCTTTAATGGAAATACTTATTTTTACTAACACACTATTGACTACTTGTCTGACATATTTCAATGACGAACCGTTTATATTACGTGGCCTCTAATATTTATTTTGTGCGTAGACTTGCCTGACGGTGGAACAATAAATCGTGTTTCGACATGTCTTCTACCGAAATTACAATAATTGATAAAAACGAAAATCGGAATGAAGGTTTTGTAATAACGCTCCGACCTGTCCTGTTTCTTCAATCTGCATTTGGTGTATGCAGAAGGACGACGATCGAGAATAAATTCTTGTCCTGCTTTAAGACAATTTATAGCTGTATAATTATTGCTTTTCTTTTATTGATTTCCCAAATAATTTTCATTTTCAATGACCGTGGCATTTATGATTCACTTCTAATTATTGAGGATATTTTCATCATACATTTGTTTTGTACTGATGTGTTTTGTATGAAAAATTATTTCATAAATTTGGTTAGCCGAATTAACAATCTGGATAATCTTTTGGATCCTGTTCATAGAAGCAATATTTTACAAAAAGATACTAAACGTAATCTCATTTTCATGATTCTAATGATATTAGATTTTGTAATTTTCATAAGTGCATATATCTATTTAACCAATAAGGTGGGATTAGAATTTTACGAAAATCTCATATTAAGAATTGTGTGTAGAAGTGTTTATGACATAGAAATGATATTTTTCTGTATGCTAATGTGCAGCATTCTTCATCGAATCCAATTACTAAATAAGTTTCTCAAACACACAAACAAGCAGAAAAGTCCTGCGTCAATTGACGACATATTTGGTAATCCACAACACGCAATGTCTAGCAGCAGTATTAATGGTGGCTTTAATTTACCCCTCAAAGAAATAAATATTCCCAGTTTGGTAAAGTTCCTCATTACATTTTTAGAACTCTGCAGATGTTTGAATCACGTATTTAGGATTCAGGTTTGTTGTAAATATAATGTTGCACATTTATGCTTATTTCTGGCACTGTAGACAATATCTGCTTTATTTAAGATGCTGTAATGGAGTATACAATTGTGCAATATTTTGACTACTATATTTTGTGTTTTTTTATATATGTCGAATGTTTACATTATCTATTGACGAAATTAATTAATAATGTAAAAATGTATTACTAAACCAATTTTATTATTATTTCAGCTTTTTTTTACTTTATGCAGAGTTTTCATACGTGTTGTGCATAATGTTTTTCTCCACTTGCATAGTTTAAAATATGATGTGAGTACATTTTTATTCATCATATTTTTAATATTGAAAATATTTTTGGTTGTAGTAATAATTAATGGATGTATATAATAGTAAATAATAATTTACACGAATGTAATGGATAATTACCTATTTTTTTCAGCGATTTGTCTAAAAAACTAAATCAATAATAAAAGGTTTAGCGTTAAATTTTAATAAAAATTGCTCTGAAAAATTTTACAATTAACGTTACAGGAAAATAATGATTTCACCACACTTAATTTTATTTAAAAAATGCATTCAATGATTAGTTTAAAGAACTAAATAAATGTAAAATGATGTAACATTAAAATTTTGAGCAAAATGTTAGCCGTTTAGTTTTGGTAAAAATCGCTCACAAAAATTGTACTTAATTTTATTTAATTTTATTTAAAATACGCGTCGAGTGATTTCTCTAAAAAACTAAGTCAATGTAAAATGTTGTTATATTAACGTATTTAAAACAAATAATAATTTTAAATAAAAAAATGTTGTAATAACTTCGATTTTACTGTCAAGCCACAACTATTTTAATAAGAGCAACAATTTTATAACATTTGGCAATATCTTTATAATTGATCAACAAATCAAATTATTTAATAACAATAAAAATGGAAAAGTGTATAAATGCTTTTCTTGTTATCTAGAAACTAATGTTTAAATATTTTTTTTCTAGAGATAAGGAAAATATTGAAATTACATTTATTATTTCAGACCGTCCGCAACTTTGCACTTTGGCATGCTGTGTTTTGGTCGTCTCGTTCAGTAATACAATTAGTGAGCATCTGCATCCTCTGTGAATGCATTCACTTGCAAGTGAAGACTACTAGAACCTGTCTGACCGTGATTCAAGCTGACAGGAAATTTTGTTAGTGTCTGATACAAACATTCATTGAAATACTTACTGTTTACACCTTGGTTTATTTCCGTGTTTTAAAACAATATACATTTCATAATATTTTATTACATTCTAACATTAATTATTACATTAATAAAAATTAACCAATATAATTACGACCATGGTATCTAAAAGGTCATTCAAAGATGTCACTATTTAATTTTTTTTATAATAAATAAAACACATATATATCTAAATACTTACAGTATACCTAAATATAAATATATATATATATATATATATATATATATATATATATATATATATATATATATATACATATATATTTATGTATATATATATAAATATATATATATATATATATATATATATATATATATATATGTACATATATATATATATATATATATATATATATATATATATAAATCAAATATAAAAGGAGGTTTCTTTTTCAGAAAATTACTTGACCCCTTTTGCCATAAAAATTAAACATCTTGCTATGTAATATAGCAAGACATTTAAATTAGTTTAATGATGAACATTAAATGTAACTCTTACGAATGTAATTAATTACATTATTAATATACTCTCGTTCATGTTGTAGTTTTATGTTGTATTTTTTATGTGCATACAAAAATTAATATTCATATGTGTGTACATAATATTCATGTTGTAGTTTCTATGTGCATACAAAAATTATTTTGCATAATGTTTGCTTAGTGTTAAAAAATATATTCAAAATATTTTCTGCCTCATTCTAAAGACAAACAAAACTACGACAATGGACCAAATGTTTTTCGGTCTCCATCTGTACGCTCTCCATCTGTATCTGAGGGCTTTATCTGAGCAGTACTATACACCCATATGGTCCATTTGTTTGGCTTTGCTTCATTTATATTAATAGCACAACACTTTATATTCACCTGCTTAACTGTGAAATCACATGTCAAAATGTTCCTAATTTGAGTAGCATAGAGTAAACATAATAATAATAATGTTCTTTTGTTAAGCAGTAAAATTTGAACATACTCTATTCACATGGGATCCATTATAGCAGTGATGACAATACTACACAAATGGAGTAACCAATTGTAGCTTTTATGTTCTTAATTAACATCTCTAGGAAATTTTAATGAAAAAATTCCAGGAGTTGTGTAGGGAGTTGTGTAGAAACTTTGAGTAGGAGATGATTTCCTTTCAATATTTAGGAGGTTCGGTTTCAATTCAGTTTTCGGGATGCTAACCTACCATTTGGCCATCATTTTGAAACGGAGATATATTTGGTTTTATTGTACATTCCGGTAGCCTAAATCTGTATTTCTTATAGAAAATTAAGTTATCTATAAGCTTTCATAATAATTTTTCCCATTTAATTAATAACTAGAATTTCAGGAGCCAGAGCAAACAAACAGTTTAGGAAAAAAAAAACTTCCATATGCCATGACGTCTTTATTTTAAATTTTGTTAATAAAATTCATTGATACACTTGTTTAAAGAATTTCAGGACAAGCATTTTAGGTACAAATATTATTTAATTCTCTTTATTTTGATGGATTGTTAAAAAGGGAAAAAAACCAAAGATTCAAAGAGGGCAAATCAAAAGTAGGCAAAATGCATATCCTGCTTATTGAAACGCTGTTATAGAAATAAAACTATATATAATTTAATTTGTCCAGCTTACAAAGTTTTTATTTGATAATTAAACTTACAAATCTGAGAAAAATAACATTTTGTTAAAAAATTTGTCTTCATTTTCAATTTATTGAGATAGTACATGAATTTTTTCATGAAGTCTCAAGACAAATTTCAATTTACATATTCTTTAAATTATCATTAATTTTATTTGTTGAACAATGTTTCAAAGCTACAAATGCATATAACATTAATCATAATTGGAAAAAATATGTAGTTAAAAATTTTAGCCTAGGAATACTCTATAAAAAAATATTCAATTCCATACAGAATGGAAAATAAAAATATTATAACGCCTTGAATTTTTTTTAACCAATTTCTTTCTCTTCTTTGGCTTCTAAAATTTGAACTGTTTAACCTACATAAAAAGTTATACATTAAAAATATTGATAACTTCGTCTCCAGAAAAAGCCTGTTCCAAATTTTTGTCGTACTTATAGTTAGTGAAATGATAAAAGAAGTTACATATATACATCCCTTTTAAATTAACAGCCTCTTGGGATACATTGAATCGAAAACATAAAAATATAAAACTACCACACATACAAGTATTTCTGAAGAAAAATTCAACTTCAAAATTAATGATATTTTGCTTGCAATAAAATATGCGGTCGAATGCACGTTACTACATACAGGTTTTAATTAAAAAAATATGATTCGTAATTTATATACTATAGAGTGAAGACACGATCAGATTGAGCAATTTTATTTCGTAATTTTGTTTGAGTTTGATTTTATAGCAATCAAGTTAAACAATTTTTTGCAATGTCATAAAAATTTAAACTGCAAGCCGATAATTCAAGATAATTTTAGGTCGAAAATTTTAAATATTAGACACAAAAGTGTTTGTACTCTCAGAGCTAGCGGTTAAAGAAAGTATACAAAAAGTCAGAGACCATTTAATGGTAGTTTTTCACAAACTCTAATGCAATAGGCTTAGTGGTACAAAATATAATGAACAAGTGTTATACTTCTTTGAACTTATGAATAAAGTTTATACATTCAAGGCCAAGATTTAATTTTTCAAAGAAAAGTATTTATTGTGTTTAGCTTGACAGGATCTTCGTATGACAATGATCCTTTTATGTCAACACATTCTGCTGGAGTATAATATCTACTAATTTACATCTGCAAATAATAAAATGTAAGCTATATATTAAATAATATATTCCCTCAATCTTCTTTCAGCTACTTGCATGCGTAAACAGATAAAAGTGACCCAAGAGCTGATAGAAGTCAGTAAAATGGGTCAGTTCACTGTGTTCCAGATGTTTGATCTACGTACTTCTCTGCTACTCAGTTTGCTGAGTCTTCTTGCTACGTACATTATTGTAATGATACAATTTCTCAACATACATTAACATGCATTTCAAAATAAATATTCACTCAATGTATAACATTAAGGTAACATTAATTTGTGTTCTGTGTTGTATAATTACGCTTATTATATAAAAATAATAAAATGTCTATTCTGCCAGTTGATATTACTTTTATTTTCTAAGTGGTAATGGTACAATTGCCCTAATTGTACCATATTCACAGATGAATTAGCATTTCGATGTAATCTTCATAAAAATATATAATTTGCTAATGAAGGCTCTTAAATAAATACAGGGAAATATACAAATTTGTAGAAAAGAAAAATAATTAATGTTACTTTGTATTAAAGGGTTGGAAAATTATTTAAGAGTTTCTAAATAATAAGTTGAGAAACGGATATTTATTTCGGAATTAAAGTGAGAGGACCATTGATACAAATTTAATTAGTATCCAAAAATAAAATTAACCTGACTGAACTGTATTGCAGCTCTTTACTTGGAAATTATTGTGTCATCATTCCTTGTCCACTAAATATTAATTTGTTATACTATGAGTGTGCTTATAAAATATGTAATAAATTATATTTAATGTGCCAATTTTTAAAAATATAATTTCTTATAAATTTTTGTCTCATACTACATTACATGCTTGTCGGCTGCCATGGTAATATTTATATACCCTCTATATTTTACCTGCTCCATTTGCCTACAATATTTTTATGTTCGTTTTAATTGAATATTTTCATAAGGTTGTAATCCTATAGGTGTGCTGTGTATTATTGGGTTGAAAGTATACAAGAGTAAACAAAACAAGAATAAGTAAAAAGTTATTGGGTTCAACATACTTCTATTTTAAACTCTATGTAAATTCAACAAAACAATTATTTTTCTCATAATGTGTATGGTTCATTAAAATTGTTAAATATAAATAATTCTCTATAAAAGCACGACATTCAAGTGGAACTTTTATTAAATTCTAACTGACTTGTTCTCCTTACTAGATGTGCTGATTGATTGCTGATCGTAGCATTAAATTTTAAAACAGTATATCAGCTTTCTGACATATTCCTGGTGCCACTAGCTAGAAGAAAAAAACAGTTATTTATGGCATACAAGAATATTGTTTCAGGAACAAGTGCACACTGTCAATAATGTTGTCACTAAAATGAAGTAATACCATATTTTATCACGATACTCTCACTCGCAAATTATTAAAAAAAATTAGTTTTCATATAATTTTTATCAGTTAGAAAAGGAAAATTTGACGTTGACCACAATAAAATTTACCGTACATCACTATAAAATTTTGCTTACTTTCAAACATAAGAATTTTTAATCAGATTTAAGCAAAAAATTGATAAATACAACGTATAGCATTGAAAATTTTTACTTATTTTTACTTTGACTTATTTTTACTGGGGCTATTTAAACTTTAATGCCGGTAAGTTAGGATATCAGTCCGATACGTGCGCTCAAAAGAGATGACGTATTTGTTGGGCGTCTTTGGCTTTTTCTGACCATTGTCAATACAAATTAACTCATATCGTGTCATTTTTTGTAATTACTGTATATTTTTATGGAATTTTTCACTTTCGGTGAATTATTCAAGAATTAGTTTATATAGGTACTCATATTTAAATGTCTGTTAAATGATGAGAGCGTTTTCAAATAACTATTAATAAATATTTATTTCTGTTGCAAGGGTTATAGCATCAGAACTGTGAGGTTGGATAATATTATTGTGGAGTCATAAATGTAGTAAAGTTTTTCATATTTTGTAATTAATTTTTAATTTTATGTATTAAAAAAATTACAACTGCACTGTTATTGTAAATAATTTTTAACTCTAAATATAAATATATATTTACAAAAAATATATAAATTTGTGTTTGAAAAAATTATTTTTAATTTTTTGTCCCATTTTTATCAATCAAACAGCTGGACATAAAGCTCAGATCGATGTATTGGCTCACAGGTCCTAAATCGAGACTTACGCGGGAAAGCAAACTAGCCATCTACAAGTATATCCTGAAACCAATCTGGACATACGGGATTCAGCTATGGGGTACAGCAAGCAACAGCAATATCGAGATTTTCGAAAGATTCCAGAGTAAAGCACTTAGAGCTATGATAAATGCCCCTTACTACGTGAGCAACAAATATATACACGAGGACCTAAAAATCAACACTGTTAAGCAGGAGATTGCCAGATATAGCGAAAAGTATCAGAAAAGAATAGCAACACACGTCAATGAGCTGATAACACAGCTTGAGGACACACGAAGTGTCACATACTCCCGTCTCACATACTCATAGTGTATCTGCACTATCCGCAAGATTTGACAGCAAATGACAGGAACTCGCCTAAACGGGGTCCTTCTGGCCACAAACGACATTAACTTCAACAGATTGGCCCATTGTGTCAACACACATTGCCAAGTTACAGACAGATAAAGAAAAAAATAAATAAATTTTTATAAATGTAAAAAGATGTAAAAGTCAATTTAATTATAATAATGCAGACCAAAAAAATTCTGATAATAAAAAGTCATAAAACATTAAAAATTGTATTATTACAGAGCAAAATAAATTTTACCATGGTACCATTATATTTTTTATTAAGCTTATGCTATAAATTTTATTTGGCTACTGTTCCGCACTATGGTAAGTTTTATCAGGGTTCTCTATAAATTTTATTTTAATTTCCTTTCCGTGTATGTAAATTAACGCATGTGTTATGATAATTTATTTGTGTTAACCGTAACTTATTTAGTTTTATTTTATATTTACAGGTAAACTACTTAACAACAAGGAAGTTACAAGTATTCTTACCGATGAGGGTAAAATATCGATGGTTGAAAAAAGTTTGGAAACGTACAACAGACTTTAAGTTTCCACAGGTACTAGAAGGAAAAAAAACAGGTCTTTTCAAATGAACTGGCTAAAGGTACATGAATGGCTTGCATACAGCAAAATTGCTGGTGGCGGATTGTGTAAGAAGTGTATTATTTTTGGACAGCGTGAAGCAGGCACGAATGATGTAAAGTTCCTAGCTTTTGTTGGGGAACCGCTGAAAACATTTAAAAAATATATTGAAATGCTAAGACGCCATGAGAACACGAAATACCAGCAATCTAATATGATAGCAGTTAAAAATTTTTTGATGATAATGGAGGGAAAGTTGATGGATGTTGTAGTCCAAATGAGACCTCAAGAAAGAAAAACAATTGAAGAGAATCATAAAAAAATTGTTTATACCATTAAGAGGACATAGAGGTGATGGTTATTTAGAATCAGAAATTTCTCTTGGACAAGGTAATTTTCGAGCGCTATTGAAATTCAGAATCAACACTGGGAACAAGATACTGCCTGATCACGTTAGAGATTGTGCTGAAATGCTTCTTACATTAGCAAGTCAACACAAAATGATTTTATCGAGTGCTGCAGGGAGTTAATCACAAACAAAATTGTGAACAAAATTAAAAAAGCCAAATATTTTACTATTATAGCAGATGAGACCACAGATGTTTCTATTAGCGAGCAACTGTCCATTTACATTCGTAATTTCGATGTTGATACGAATGAAATTCAAGAAGACTTTTTTAAATTTGTTAAAGTTGTGCATCTTACTGGTGAAAATATTTCTCGTCATATTTTAGAGACGTTAGAAAGCTTGCATTTAGACATTTCGTTATGCCGAGGTCAAGCATATGATGGAGGAGCCAATATGAGTAGTAAAATAAAAGGTTCATGCATATGTGTCCAATATACAGTCTTTGAATTTTTACACACACTGTGCAAGTCACCGACTCAACTAAGCCATTAGTACAGCTTGCACTGTGCCTAGCAAAAGAAATGCTGTGGGGGTCATTTCGACCGTTGCAACTTTTTCCGTAAGTCAGCTGGATGAATTCATATCCTCCTAGAAAAAATGCAAGCTAATTTACCTAAGGAAAAACAAAACATACTAAAGAAAATGTGTGAGACGAATTGAGTGGAAAGACATGAAGCAGTTCTAACATTTTTGGACGTTTCGCCGTGTCTTTCTGCAATTTTGCAAAAAATTACCGATAAAGGGGATAAACGTGCTACAAATGTATTTTCATTGCTGCAAGCTGTAATCTCGCCGGAATTCCTTGTAAGCTCGGTCATCCTCGCTGATATTTTAGGAATCACTCTCCCTTTATCTCAGTCCTTAAAAACCATCGAAGTTGATTAAAGCTGTGAAATTTGTTGATATGACTACAGCCAGCATCCAAAAGCCACAGCTTTTTGATAAAGTTGAAGGCCTGGAAATGAAATTGGAATAGAAATCACGGTCTGCAGAGTAGTCAACCGTCAATCCAACTGATGTAACATTCAGGTTCAGTCTGCAAAAGGGTATTACCGATTATCGGTGTACATTCCTTTTCTGGATTATTTATTGAACGAAATGTCTCTAGATTTCCCAAAACTGAGCTGCAGAGAATTGGACAGTTACAAAAGTTACTGCCGCATAAATTTAGTAACGAAGATGTAGAGCATATTATTCAAGGTTCTTTATTATATAAAATGACCTTCCTTGTTTCTTATATTTGAAGAGTTAACTAGAAATTTGGCAACAGATGAAAGAAAATTTGTCAAAGTCTCCAGTAGAGGCATTAAAAGAGCAACGGCGTTGCCAAACATAAGAACCCTGTGTCAATTGTTGTGTACGTTTCCCGTAACAACTAGCACTGCGGAGCAATCTTTCTCCACTCTGCAACGACTCAAAATATATCTTCGCAACAGGATGAAGGGTGTTTAAATGGACTGGCTTTAATGCATATTCGTCAAGACATTGCATTGGATATATTGAAGTATTGGATATATTCAGCAGGAACATAAAAAACTTTCATTTAATTATTTGTAACTTTTGTATTAAAATACAGGTAAATAATAAAAATTATATTATTTCCAATATGTCTTTATTTACAATTAATTTAAAGAACTTTTGAGGACACTCGTTGCCAACTTGGTTGTGCAGTTGCCAACTTAGTTGTGTGTTCCCAGAAAAAAATTCTGGATCCACCCTTCATTACATATATGTGAAATTTAAATGATTAATGCTTTAGTACGTTATACTAAGGTGTATGATTGGGTCACCCAAGGAAATAAAGATTAGACTATGAAATAGTGTGTTTTTAGTCAGTCCAGGGGATTTGCTTAAGGTTATTAGTTTTAGTTTTCATTTCGATAATTTCCTGTAGCCTGTAGAGATTGCAAATCTATTTAAAAAGTAATTATGGATATTTTGCAGCTTTTTAGGAGAAGACCTGATTAAACCTAGTTAAGTAAGCTGCCTGTGGTTACCCTTATCAATGTTTTCAATGTACATATTTTATTCTTACTAAAATTACCAATATGTATTCTGTTGTATGTGTGTCTACGAAATGTCATCTATACCTACTTTATCGTGTAATTTACATTTCATTTTTAAATTAAATATTTTTGAATTAACAACAAAGTTATCTTTTCTTATCCTTGTAGGGCTTACAAGGACCCTTCCTATAAATACTTTTTACTCGACTACTCTGCTGCCCACGGTGGGCATACCGCAAGCGAAGTAAATGGGCTATTTCCTCCCAACATCATTTATAATTTCAGCATTTGCACCCAAATTTTTCATCACTGGTGAAACTATAACTGTAATTCATTTTGATCGCGTGCCTACTAGAGTGCTCCAGGATCTTCATTGCACCCGGATGCTACATGGGCTAGAGCCAAACCAGAGAAATAGAATGTTCAACTAGAGCATATGCCATCTCCACTACAATGCTTGGCTCCCACATCGCCTGTAGGAACATTGTTCTTCTGCAAGAATTCGGATGGAACATATTCACTCATTCACCTTATAGTTCAGTTCAGACTTCGCACCAAGTGACTACCACCTGTCTCCTAAGTTAAAAAAACTATTAGCTTCAGAGATAATGTGATGAAAGAATCAGTACGCACCTTCTTCAATAATATGGCAGAAGATAATATGATACAAGCATACAAGAACTGCCAAAGTGCCTACAAAAATGCATTGACCAAAATGGTGATTACGTAGAAAAATACAGGAATGTTCAAGCTTTAAAATTATGTACCAATTGTTTTTAACAACTTTTTCTATTTTCAGAAAACAAGGACATTTGTATTTGGGGTTGCAACTATATTAACCAAAATAATTGTTTACCTAAAAATCTTTCTTGTCAAATTTTAAACAAGTTAAGGTAATCTCAGAACCTTGAAATGAAATTGTGGAATCTAATAATTAAACTACTACATCAAATTTACAGATATCACAGCGCAACTTTGGTGCAATTTTTCTAACTAAAAAGATTCTAAAAATATTTCTTCGTTTTGTCTTTTGTATCACTATTATTGAAAATGTAGAAAAAAAGTAAACGTTACTTGTTTAAAAAACCTGTGATAATTTCTTAAAATCCTTGTATTATACCAAATTCAAAGTACAAAACCCGAAGTGAAAATGAAAACTATGCAATAATGTATTTTTTAATTGATATTTGGTATTGATAATATGATTTTACTTCATCTAGGCAAGAATTATTAATGGGGAGGGCGCAGACACAATTTACTCATACCAAGAAGATCAATATTATGTACTGTTGCTTTTGTTAAGCACACAATAGATTTTACAAGGCGATAAACTAATGGATGTTTACTTAACAGACATTTAATCCATACTGTAAATGTCAGTTAGTGCTTAAACACTCAGTATAACACTTGTGCTAGAATCCAGTTGCAGAACAAAAATATTTTACTAAAATCAATATGGCCGATTCAATTGAAGATACACTTTGGCCAATTCTAATATACCAGCATATTTGTGGTGTTTGTCGGAAAACTGCCAATCGTATTCCCATCAGATTTGTATCATGGGGTGGAAAGTTTTATAGCTTGTTAATAATGGGAGCACTGATTGTGGGGCATGTTGCTAATAGCATTCTGTTCTTAAGCGATCAGTACACCATTATAGCATATTGGACACTTAGAATCATTTATGCTCTGTATTTATTATTGATTGATATAACTTGTGACAGAAATAAATTTAAAGGGTTGATTCTGAGAATTCAAGAAATGGATAATCTTTTCAAATTAGGACATAGAAAAAATCTTTTGAGACACGATAAGTGTCGTAACCTCATAGTTATTGGCCTTCTTATTCCCTATCACATTTTTCTTACCGCTTTCGCTGTATACGGAGCAACAAAACATGATCTAGATATTTTCTCCTCTACTCTGTTTGTTATTATTGCTATTATAACTTTTGATTTAGAAATAATATTGTTTTGTTTGATATTGTTTAGTCTAACAAAACGTGTGGAAATATTGAATGTTTTCTTAAAATTAAAAAATAAGCAAAATATGATCGCAAATGTTGACTATATGTTTGGGAGTCTTCAGCATAATCCCGATTCTAGTTACCATTTTACATTTGCGTTACCTCTAAAGGAAAATTCCGTTCATTATTTATCCCAATTCTACATTCATTTGTTGGACTTGTGTCACTATTTAAACAAGATATTTGAATTTCAGGTTTGCACTAATCATTTAAATTTAAAAGTTAAAATAGCAGGTAAACAATACTTTCAAACATGTTACAACACAGTTTAATTTGAACTAACCTTTTATATTTTAGCTCCTTACGTCACTCGCTGTAATGTTTTGTGGCACACTTTTTAGCATTTACTCTTTTCTTGAAGATTTAAAATATGATGTAAGTTTTATTAACACATATATTAACCAAATTAATTAACAGTTTTAAGCCAAACACATTTAATAAATTACAAATTTACAGACGAACATACTTACTGTGCAAACTTATCATGTAGTCAATGAAGCATAAAACAACAATTTTGTTGGTTTCTTCACTTCTAATTTGAGTACATTTAGACTTTCCTTTACGAATGGGAGAAACGGATGGGAGAAATGGGTGGGAGAAGTCTACGACCGACAAGCGTGATGCTATCATGAAAATGCCTGCAATCAGTGGTTTATGAATTTGGGTTTAGAAAGAACAGTTACTTTCTTCGTATATAAAACAAATACGCAAACAGTTGCTTTTGTTTTATAAAAAATAAAGTAACAAAAATATGATTTGACGCTCTCCTAGCGATTGAGCTAGCAATGCATCTGAAAAACATGACATTTCACTTGTTTTTTAGCTATAACATTGTGGAATTCAGTCTTTTATAATATTTATCTTCATTTTTCTGTTTTTTAAACTTATAATATGATTTCATTTCCCAAAACCTAACATGACTGGTTGTGTTTTGCCTTCAGTTATCATTATAAACTATGATTGTTACTTATTTACCAAAACAGAAAAATAATTTTCTAAAATACTTGCATGCGTTATTTGAATACTTCTGAAACAATTTAATTAGAGTTCAAATTTTACATGGTTTTTTATTTTTCTTTAAGTTGCCAGTATTTTCACTTACTGCCTCACAAATATTGATTCCGTAAGTGAAAATTACTATATACAAGTTTAGCCGTTTTCCAATATATTGTGAACCAGCGGACTTTGAATTATATAACATGTCAGCTTGGAATTAGAAAATTATAATAAATAGAGTGAATAATTGTACATAAATGTATGAAGTAATAGATTTGGAAAGTTCTCATCGATACACAAACCTCGCCACTAAATGAGAAAGATAAATTCAGTTTTTTCAAAAATGTAACCAGTCCCTCACATAATCTCATTATTTGCATTTTCGTCATATATTTATTTACAAAGGAATTATTTCAGAAATTGGACTCATCACTTGACTTCGCTTACTTGTTGTGGCCATTTTCTTATGCTGTTTTGTTGGTGGCCATGTGTCTCATTTGTGAGAAAATGTATTTACAAATAGAGACGTCCAAACTACTTCTGACGTCAGTGAGAGTCCATGAAGAATTATGTAAGTGAACCATTTTACTTTACGTTTCATTCAAATTTTTTTATGTTTCTTTCCAATTCTTTCTAGGTCAGTACTGAAGAGGATTTCAATGTTACTTTGTTTAGTGACTTTATTGATATAGTATTTAATAATGACGAGGTGCGTTAATGTAAAATTATTTAACTTATTTAATAATTTGATTTATATATCAACCTTTACTGAAGCTTGACAAGCTAAGTGAACAGATTGCAAACTTTATGCTATAGTAGCGATTGCTTGTACATTAGTGCAATAAAATCATACCCGCATATTATTTAAATTAATGTAATTCCAAACAACTCTCAAATAAACGCACTGAGGATGCACTTTTGATATTTGTATTTAATTGATTACATAATTTCGTGGTGCACACAATAAATTATTCTCCATAAAGTGTTGTTCTGTACTGAGAGATTAATAGGGTCTTCTAGTCTTTATGAAAGAGTTTAAAGTAAAGAGCTAAAAGGTGTTGAAATTTGATGATGAGAGCATTATTAAGGATATCATATAGAAGTGATAAGATATATAAATTGCATATTTCAAACCATTTTATTTGTGATAGATATTCGGAAATATGGTAAGGTTTTTAAGGTTGAGGATGCATTGATCACGCAGATCTTGAAGTTGTGCTCATTCGTTAACAAGTTGCCTGGTTAAATTCAAATGACACACATCTCCATTATCCAAAATAGGCAGAAATAGAGTTTTAGAGAACATATGTACTTTGGATTGAAGCGACAGAAATTTCAGTAGATGTTTGACAGTAAATTCAAAAGGCAATCATATGACTAACGTCATTTATCTAAGGATGTCATGTGAGATGCTGATCAATCAGTAGGTCAAATTTTTTAAAATCAGAAGAGGAAAGTATAGAATAGCCTCTACTGACTAGTTGTGGTAAAGCAATCGTCTTGCAATTTTTGGAAAATTTAATTCTATCATGAAAGGGAATAAAACATAATAATGTTTACTACATAAAATATGTTTTGCAATGTAAAATCATCAAACTGCAATCAATTTTGTTTACTTTTGGAAACACTTATATTAAATTGCATTATAATAAATGTGCGAGGTTAAATCGATAACTGGCATTCTTACATAATCAGCTATGGCACCTGACAACAGGCTCTAACATTGAAGTATTTTAACCTAGTAGCACCTCTAGCAATAAGCTAAGTGTACAACACCTTTAACCCAATATAAATTTTTGTGTTGATTATGTGTGTCGTCTACTCACCATCGACTTGGATATAGAATCTGTTTTTGCCATTCAGAAACAAACTACTGATCTTCCTTATATATGTAAACTTAAAAATAAATTAGAGGAAAATAATAAACATTTAACATCTTTAAAAATACAGTAAGCAAGGTCTCAAACAAACCGTATGATAGCATTATTTGGTACTTACCTAATAAATACGAAATTGCCTAACCCAACATAACACAGTTATTGAATAATGTAAATATATAAATATGGAATGAAATAGACGTAAGAGGAAGCAGTTCAATATCTGATAGAGTAACATTACCTACTTGCCATGAAGTGGTTATTTAGTACAAGCTTACTTAATCACGATTCTGGTCCCTTTATACGATATAGGGTAAACTTCTGTCAAAACATCATTTTATTGCTGATATGAGGAATACCAATATGAGGAATTAAAGCAAACGCACATATTACATATAATGTAATAATATTTCATTTTAAATCTATTTTACAATGATATATGAGACCATTATACTCAACACTTTTGGAGGTTTGCTTTTAATGATATTATCGATTCTGTTCCTTGGGCTATATATAGGTAAGCAGGTTAATACAATATTGACTACATGTTTTAATATTTATATTCCAAAGAACTTATCGAATCTAATTCCAAAGCCAAAAACAATTACAAGAACAATGTTTACGGTGTGAATTATTAAAACGTAAAATCTTCGAAAGAACACAATACACTACAGGCATCTCATGGTGAATGTGTCACTTTATTTCTCCATGCCAAGAATTTTTTTTCATAACTCCATAACTTAAAAGGAAAAAAGTAACTTTTACGAGATCTATCATATAACAGTTACTGTCAGATGATCTATCAAAACCCATTTGTCCATTTGACATAATTTTTCTTTTCAGAAACTGTTTGATTTAGAAACTTTAAATTTACACAGGGTAAATATGGTAATAAATTTTTTTTCATTTCGTGAATCATTTGGGATGCTAACTGAAAGAGCAAATAATAAGGATACCAAAGTTTTGCAAAAACATATACCATGAATTATATCAAAACTCAAATCTCGGAAACTGATGAAAACTGTAATGATGATTCTAAATTTCATAGTTTTCAAGATATTCTCCATATTGTTATGCCTGTGAAATATACTACGCAATATAGGTATATACATAGTTAAAAATTACATTAATATTTTGAAATATTTAATGTAACACACACCCTTGAAGTTTGCATGTGCCTAAAATCCTAGTGCATAGAACCTATGTAGTGAGGGTCCCACCCGTAGGTTTTCTCTCTCATTAATTTCTCCTACAAAGTTATATCTACATAATGGGAAAAGTTATAACAGATGAAAACAAATTTTTAGCATTTATTATATGGAAGAATCAGTAACACATAAATATTAAATATTTCTTTTCATCTAATGTCCGACATCACAAACAGCTTATTAAAAATAATGAGGATTTACTTGAAAAAGTGTGACAAATGCTAAAAACATGTCAAAACACTTTATTTTGCAGGTAATTAAATTATAATAAAACATACCTTTGCCATAAAATTTAACATTTAAGAACAAATTTTCTATTTATTAGAAGGGAATTAGATATTTGTAAGGAGAAAATTTATTTTTCTTTCTTTTTATGGCCTAAAAACGGGCCGTGTCCAGACCCGTCCGTTAGTTTTTTTGATGTGCATATGTCTTTTTAATTAATAAAACTTCAATGATGATATGCATGTGCTCACTATAATAATAATGCTATACATGTAAACAGGTAGCACAAATGTTTAGGTTCGTTGAAACTGACCAAATAATTTATTTTCATATTGTGCAGATAATTTTATTTTTTATAACTATATAAAAATTATTATAATTATTTATTATATCATTGTGTTCATCAAACTGCAGCTGGTTCTGCACAGTAGTTATCAATCCCTTAATTTTAGAAAGTAGGGGGTATCTAAGAGGAAATAAAAAATAGCATGTATTTATTGCTAGATTTATTTACATATATTACCTACGCATAAATCTCTACATTTATAGAACAATATTTAAAAGTATAAACATATTTATTAAAATTTTGCTAAACGTTTTGAAAAGTACTCTTTAACTTCTGAAAGCATTGCCACTGTGTTATAAATATATACTACTTTGCCTCTTGTAAACACATAAACAGTAAACAGACTGCCCTGATTGAGAGATTCTATAATCTGTTTTGTAAACTCAAATAATTCCATATTATAAACATACTCTATTCTCTTCTTTCAGCATCTAATTTCCGACGTCACGTGCAGCTTATTAAAAATATGATAGAAGCATCCAAACTGGGTCAATTTACAATTTGCCACTCATTCAACCTGCGAGCAGCAATAATGCTTAGTTCTTTAGGATTGCTCATGAGTTACGCTG
Organism: Druceiella hillmani; assembly: GCA_039881145.1. Lineage (NCBI taxonomy): Eukaryota > Metazoa > Arthropoda > Insecta > Lepidoptera > Hepialidae > Druceiella > Druceiella hillmani. The sequence continues at coordinate 2,408,439 of JAYKKI010000069.1, read as the reverse complement.
TTGTTCTGATTCAATTTATGAATGTTGGTGATCTCTTTTAAGTTAGAAATATTAATTTGCCAAATTTGCTATATCCAAATTTTACACTTCTTAGGGTTTGTCCAATTATGACACAACATTATTTGCAGATTCCTTACTATGTGTGTTGATTTTAATTAATTTCTCATTTGTGCATCCAACCACTCACCGCTTTTCACCTTTGCAAAGTATAATAAAAATAATTATTAGTTTTGCCTGAGTTGTGTAAACTGACATACTTTAAAAATTGTTTCTCTTTATGGAATTTGTTTTTGAATGAAAGCTGGCTAATATCAAATGAGTCACTTTGAAATATTAATATTTTAAAAAAATCTTCTGATACTTACTATTAACATGTATTGTAACTACTTTTAAATTAATGTTTTGATGTGTGTTTAATACACATCGGTTTTGTTCACATTATTTAATTAATGGTTTATTTTATTTTAGTTATTTGTTTATTTTAATGAGTGTGACTATTTATTCTAGTTATTATTATCAAATGATGCATATTAAATATGAGTTGTTTTTAATAAATTTACATATTAATACAATACAAATTAATAGGCTTTTGATTTATCATTGTTCTGCCAAGAAACTTATCTTTTCATTACTATTTAATGCCACTCTTTATAATTGAAGAAAAAGTGTAAAATGCAAAGTTTACAAACAATACAAAATCTTACAATAGTAAAAGCAGGACCTGCTTAAGGCTCAAATTTTGTCTATTGGATAGTGAAGAGTTGAAAAGAAAAAAGAACATCAAATTTTGAAATCAGTTTAATTCTAACACATAAATGATAAAAAGATTTAGTACACAAAGTAAACTAACATCAGATTTAGAAAACAAACTTATAAAAATGCAGCAACATATGGAATAACATCGGGTATACATGAAATTTCAGAACTCTTTATTTTGGTAATTTTTTCGTAGGGTTTGAACTGTTGTATATGCTGCTAACCTTCATTCCATTGTGAGTTGAATCTACTACAACAGACAATTCTGTTAACATTTACCGATGATTCTTAAGGCATTTAACCTATACTAGTTATTGTATCATCTTCAAGGGAAATAATATATTCTTTTTAAACTATTACAATACAAATATATTTTAAACTACATTTCATCCGTTTTAAGTTGACTGATGTCCAAATGAAATGTCAAACACTCTACATTCCTAAAACAAGATGTGTTCCATCCTATCATTCACCAAACTAGTGTCAAATTCTTTTGGCCTAGCTGTTTGCTTATATTTGTCAAAGATTAAAGAGGCGTTTTAAGTTTACATTCCCTCATTTGGAGATAGTTAATTTTTACAATGTTTAATCATTTTTCTAATTTCAATACTTATACTTTAAAATTTACTTTGATATTGTAAACATATATATATACTTCAAATTGTTGTTCACTTATAAACATTACAGTTGTCCACAACGCTGCTGGAAAAATGCTAGACACAGTGCTTTTGAGCAATGACTATGCTGCCATTCTTTTGCACGAAAGAATGAATAAGACTATGATTTATGAATATTAGTAAATTTTGTTTCCCAACCATTTTGGTGAGAATGAAGACAAAAGGTGGAACTTTTCCAAAGGCTATAATGCCAATATGCTTCTACATCTCCTGACAGAGATTGAACAAATTTCTTGTTAAGTAATAAGAATATATCAATCAAAAAACCCTCACCCCCGAAATTGTACATAGCTTTGGTCTTACACTAAGGATCCAAGAACCTGTCTTTATGCAGTGGCGCTATGGTTAGCACTGGCTGATGATATGGCAGTCATGTTCACCTTGCGAAAGCTGCATTTTGCTACCATCATAGTGATAATCTGGATATCATGTCGATTACACATTCGGACTTAGTTGCAGCTTCCGTTAAGCTAAAAAAATAAATCATATTTTTGGTGATTTACCTGGTTCATATTCATTTTGCACCAACATATTCATTCAAATGTCAAAATATAGAATATATTGACCAATATCCATTCCATGGAATAAAAAATCATCTGGTTTACGCTTACATCTAACAGTGCATTCAAATTGGTATTAGCCTTCAGGAGAAAAAATTCCTCTGTGAACCTCTTAAAATGTCAGATTTTTTTTGTCGTAAAATCAACTCAAATATTTATGAGAAAATTTGATTTGTTCCCGTGCGTTAGACAGTTTGTTATGAAATAATGACAATGAACCTTATTTTTAACATTGAATTCTCTTTCCTATTCCTAAACTCTGAATTTCACGTCAAAATTTTATTTGATGCTATAGAAAGTGACACATTATATAAAGTGATTACATTTCAAATGTTGGACCTTCGTTATTAACAACCTTTGCAAATAATATTGGAAGTGCAGTAAAAATTTCTACTCGCTTGTTATTCACAGGGGAAATTAAACTTTTAAGTTCATCAATACTGTTTTCAAATGCGGCATAACTTTAAGAAATTGCACACGTATTCTCCATCTCATTCCTACGTAAACATTTTGAATTCAGAATGATTTATTAATAGCAATGTTTATTTATACAAATTAAGTAAATGTTCTATTAAGTGTCTGGATTGGCTGCGATGATATATTAAACAAATATGCAAATGAAACAAAAAACAGCCGATAGTCAAAGTAGCACAAAGTCCTTATAAGTCCTTATAAAACGTGTTTTATTTAAGAATATATCTTTCCATAAAAACTCTTCGTAGATTTTTACCTCCAAGGAAGAATCCAATATTAAATAAAGTTATAATATGAAATTTAGGGCCTACGAGTAGTAAACAGAACCAAGTTTTACAAAGGGGTTCATTGTTATTGTTTCATTACAATCCGTCTTACGCTCAGGATGATATCTAATTTGTTTATCATAATTAATATAGATATTACAATAAGAGATACAGAAAGAATATTTTAAGAGGTTTCTGGAGGAATTTTCTCTCGTGAAAGCTAGTTTCATGTTGAATGCACGCTAGATGTAAGTGGAAAGCGGTTAATATTCCATTCCACAAATTACATGTTGATTAATGTAACAATATTGAACATGTATTTAAACAGTTGAATGAATGTATTAATGATAATTTTGAAATAACCAAAAATATAATTTATTTTCTTAGCTCAAAAAAAGCAGCAGCTAACTCAGTATTAGTAATCAGCATGATATCCAGTTTAAAGCAAAGATGGTAGTAAGATGCGCCATTGCAAGATTAACATGATGCTGCCATGTCATCAGTGACTGCTATTATCAATATTGCATAAAACAAGCTTTTGGTTTCTTTTTGTATGACTAAAAAAATGTACAATTTCAACCAAAAGATTTTTTCATTAATACATTCTTATTGCTTTACAACTATTTTGTTCAATTTTAGTAGGGAGAGGTAAAAAAAAAGTATGTGTATAATGGTCTTTGGAAAAGTTACAAATGTTTTCTTCATTTTCCCCAAAATGATCGAGAAATAAAACCTATTAATAGTTACAGATAGTTTATCATAAAGAACTTACTTATATCTACTTACTATTTTTTTAAACCAATGCAAATGGTAATATGGATTGTGATTTGTTCAACTTTGTGTTCAGTGCAAATCTTTACTCAAACATCAGTTAGTCCAGGGCATAGTTAAATTTCATAAATAAAGATCCTATGTCAGATTGTTTCAGTATAAAGGCTTTTGGTTATCGACAACCAAACTTGAGAAGAAAATTATACACATACATGCTAAAAACATTTATTAAAATGAATCCAGTAAAATGAATTATTTATATTGAATAAACGTAGCTGTAATATGTGGAAAGCTAAAAATAATACTGTGTTTTCACATTTCTACCCATAGTTACTGCATACAAACTCGATAGGAAATGTCTAGTCAACTTTCAAGATGAAAATTGACTAGATTTCTTTTGAAGTAACTCTTTAGTTGCCTTTCTGATATCTGCTAATTACTAAATCAAGCCGAACACTTAGTAGATTGACTCTACGCTGTCAGGATGTAAAAAATAATGATGATAATTGAAATATCTTATGTCCATTGGATAAGAATCTCCTGTATGCTTTAAGTTTATGAAGTTCGTGCGATGATTTAAATTCATTTGATTAATTGATTATAGAAAGTTCCCCATGGTAGTTTACATACTTGGCGAATGAGAATCAGCCTGAAAAAAGAGTAAGATTTTGACCGCTACTTTTGCCACAGTACAAAAGTGTAAATTTTATATAGTATGTCAAATTATTTTTCTGCTAGCTTTTTATTGTCTGCCAGACCGTTTCCAAATTGGTTTATATTTATTTGCATTATAAATTATTATTTGATCATTTATTAAATATTTAAAATTGATAAATTACAATCAATTTTCCGCAAATTAATTTATTTTCATTATTATTTTATCAATAATTAATTAGTCAAAATTGATAAACTACAATAAATTTTCAGCATATTCATTAATTTGATGGTTCAATAAAAATTCAACCAATAAGGTAAATTTAACAAATCATTATATTCATTTAAATTTTTAAAATATTTGAATTCAATTTTACATTCAATATTAAAATAATTAAATTTTTAAATAAAATAATTAAAATAAAAATAAATAAGTTTTAATACAATTTTAAAATTAATTTAACATTTAATTTAAGAGATTTTTTAAAAATTTGAAAAAATATTTAAATAACTAACTTATTTAACGTATCTTAACTTATTTAAGAAAAAAATTATTTTTAGAATAAAAAAAAATTTAAAAGGTAAAATTGTTTTAAAAAAAAGGTAAAATTGTTTTAAATTGAATAAAAAATAAAATAATAATATTGAATAATAATAATGATAAAAAAATTAAAAACATAAGAATTGTAACAATTTCACAGATGAGAGTTTCACCATTTGATTTTTTAATAAATAATATATAGTGAACGGAACATCATTCCAACCAGGTATCCTACAACACCTCCCTTTATTATTAGAGTCTCAAATGATGTAATGTTGTTAATTTTTTAAGATATTTTTTCTTTCATAAGCCTACATTAATCTTTGTTACTGTCATATACGTTGTAATATTTCAAATGCTCCTTTCGTATTGCAAACGTTTCGTCGGGGTTGAGTGATATCTTTTACTCTCCCTACTACAATTTATCTTTCATGAGTTTGAAATAAACATTAATTTGCTGAAATTTATAGCAAATATGAGCGAGAATAAACATTTTTAACAAAGTGAATGTATAATTCTGAATAAAATACATAATTAGTTCCCTGCCCTTCCCTGTATCAATCTTCACTTTGATTTTAATAAAATCACATGTTCAGATATAAATGCAAGTGCTACTCTATATTTACGTTGAGGTATTTATTTATCAATATTGCATCAATAAGCAAATATTATTTTGATATACCACTGTGATAGTGCAAACAAAAATTTATTAAGTACGCATATTTAGATTTGCCAACAATTGAAACAAATTAATATCAATAATTACAGTAAAATGCTAAAAATTTGAAATAGTTGCCACATATACATTATTATTTAATATGTTTATAAACTATAATATTAAACCAACCATAACAATATGTACACGTTTACATATCCCATTAGTTTTGACTCAAACTTTCCAAATAGTAATTTCTTCAGCTAACAGACGCTACACAAGCATAGATGTACCAAATCATCAGTATCAATCTGAACAGGGCTCTTTAAGTTACTTTATACCATGTTGTAGTAGATTTGAGGAATATTGAGTTTTATGTTGACTGAATAATGATAAAATGTGGTGGATGAATTTATAGTCGTATTTTCACATTTAAAAACTGCAAGTATTAAGAATAACATGAATACTCAGTTGTTCATATATATTACATAACATTTAAATAATACATAACATTTTAAAAAAGGTTTCGTTTAATAAAAGATATATTACATAACATTTTAAAAAAGGTTTCCTTCTAATATCAAAATGTTAACCTTCACAAGATCAGTTCAGCAGTATAGAAAAATAAGCATAATTAATTAAAAATATATATAATTCAACAACAAAAAAATTCTTATTTCGATAAGCATGCTATGTGCACATCACAAGCACTTCACCATGTGATTGTATCGGTACTGAGCATTGTACGACATGTATCAGGGGAGATGTGGTAAATAGTTAGGATGGTATTTAGACGTCAAAACACTGTGGTACCACTGAGAATGATTAATATTACAATTTATATTTGTGTGAACAAAATGCTCATAGGGAGCTTTTTCACGGGTTAAGTGCGCATTAATTGAAATAAGAATTTCATGCAATATAAAAAATTTCAAGTATAACAATTGTTAAGTGCCATCTTTCAGCTCAAAATATTGGCAAAGAGGTCAGATAGCACATTCCAGGTGTGTCAATATTTATATTCTAGGAAATATTGACACACCTACATAAGTTATATGTTTATAATATGTTTTATATTTATACTTTCAACATGTATGAGTTATTTGTTAAACGCTTTCCTGAATGCTTTAAAAATAAATTTAGTATTACATTATCCTTACATAACGACTTTTAAACTATGTTTAAATCAGGCTGTCAAAAGAAATGTATTGACTCCTTCTTAACAATTTTGATCTATTTATTATATTTGATTGATTTCCCTACCTCTACATTATTATAAAACTGCAACTTAGAGTAAGTCTATAGAACAAAGATATTTTAGAAAAAGTTAATGGAAAATGCTGTTTAATTTTTTGTGTACTAAAAGTGCATGTTTTTAGAATTGTTGGCTGCCTTTCTGTTGGTTTCTCTGTTTGAGTATCATATAAAAACAATTAGATTTTTCATTACATATAGCTATAAGCTTGGATTAAAACTTAGCATACTTTTTATCACAATTTAAAACAGATAGTCAGAGGGATTACCTCAAAATTATTTTATTCAAACTTATAGTCTGAGCTCTTGGATTCACACCATTCATTCAAACAAATATGGAGCCTAGAGCTAATGCCACAACATGCACTTTGTTTCATTAGATCACTAAAGAACAATCCATAAAAAAGAGTCTCCATGTCTACTCCATACTAAACAAAATGCTCCGGACATAATTCTTACTGCAAGTATTTCATATTACCGAATATACCTAATTTTTCACAAAAAGAAATAATCACTTTATTAATTTTTGAATAAGTTTCATAAAAAATAATTCAATGTTAAAATTGCTTTGCGATTTAAATTCCCCATTCTATATAACACATCAACAGTATATCTGTGGCAGTTTTTTTTGCGATGTCTATAAATTGGTTGTATCAATGGACACTGCGGATTGTAGGTGTTGATTTGGGAATAGCATGGTTCTTTCACTACTAGCTCTATATTGTGTACTCTAGAATGAATGGACGCTCATGCCACTTGTTTTTGCACCCAATAACAAGACGAGGAAAATAATTCATAGAATAAAGACATAAATATACTTACTTACTGTATTTAGTTAATTTTAGTTTAGTGTGTATGTGTGTGTATATATACACACACACACACACACATATATATATATATATATATATATATATATGTATGTATATGGTGTTACCAAATAAATAGCCTATTAATTTGCTTCAGTGACTGATCTCGATACTAATGCATTGCTACCAATCCGCTTTAATTACTTGAATATAACAATAAACTTCGAAGTACGTACAGTAAACATGAACAGGGCTTAATTTTGATAATCGATGAAATTATATAGAATTCCCTTTAATTAATTAATTGTGAGAAGGTAAGAAATTGCAATGTGTAGAGTATCACAAAATACTGTGCAAATGACAAAACTTTTCACAAATTTGTTTCTTGTATAAAATTATGATACAATCTAGTCATCATTTACATTCCCCTGACATAGTCACTTTCTAGAAGGTGACCTCATATCAATATGCTGAAAAATAACAGTGTACTACTTGACCGCTCCACGCATACATTGAGTGGAAATTTAAACATGATTACAAAAATAAGTTTGATGTTAATGCTGGTACAGATAAAATCTGATTTCATTACAGACATTAATAGCTCAGAATGTAGCATAGTCTTTTTAAACAGTTTTGGAGTACAGAAAGTACACCTTCTGAAACTGAAAAAATAGGATATTAATCGGTAAATAAATAATTCACATATGTGAAATTTTAAATTCATTGCCATTCTTATGGTTTAATATAAAATAAATAGATTTTAATGCAACTAAATGTGAAAAGATGAAATTCAACATGAAAGAGAGTTTTTAACATTTTCTCATAAGTATTAAACAAACATGCCTAATGAAAATTGACTTCTTATTTTTTCCATCAAATGTATGTTTGTTTGTTTGTAAGTGAAACTGAAAAATGTTTGTAACCGAACTATTTACTAAAAAATAGAAAAGTAAAAATAATAAATTAAGAATAAATGATTCTTTTGAAATCTCCACGTGCGCAACTATGATTTAGAACCAAAGTTAAACTTTAAAAATTAGTGTAATAACAATAAGTAATAAATGTTTGCCAATAAATGCCTACAGCTCAGTCAGCCGGTGGCACTTATAAGTCCACAAATGAGTGGGGCAGTGATAAGTGCAAGCATGGCAAGGTGAGGGTGCATGTCAGGGAACGAGTAACTTGAACAGGCACACACATATGTGCACTTGTCATTGCGAGTAGACTTCTCTGAGCTAAATTTTATAATTGTGGACGGAACCATTAATTGCAGGAAACATTACAATGACTTTCCCTTCACATTAACAGGATCTTCGTTTTGTTTTTATGATTTTGAATAGCTGATTGTTTATAATTATTATTGTTTCAATCCTAAGAATAACACATTAGCTTTGGCTTTATATTAACTCTTTTTCTTTTTGTGAATTTGGATAGTTGATGGCATATATAGGTGAGTGTGATAAAAGGTAAATATGGTTATGTCAAGAATAAACCAATCAAGGGAATGCACCACTTAAGACAGCTTTAGATTTTTACATTTACTCTCAGTTCGTTATAGAGGAAAGCCATGAAAATATAATTTATAAAAAATTATTGATTGTTACTGGAAATATAAACATGAAAAAGGATAATTTAAAAAAATTAAATCACGACGGTGTGAAAAAAATTGAACTGAAAATTAAAAATGAGGAGTTACAGTGGGCTTGTGATTAAGAACCTAATAGTAGGCTGCTCTCGACTTTCAACCGCAACATATTTAATTCTTTTACTGGAGATATATACTCAACACAAAGGTAATTAAATCTTTTAATACCTTTGTGTTGAGTAAGTTGGAAAGCTTATTTGAGAATCTTTTTTTTAAATTTATTGGCAGTAATGAACTCCACAAGTAAACATTACTTATTTAAATTAGACTTTTATCAATTTACATCATTTGGCCCTTTGTAGCTAGAGAGTTCATGCCATCATCAGGTGAATTAAACCAGGTTCTCTTTCAGGAAAATAAATTGAAATGCTTTTACGCACAAAATATGTAAAAGGATTTTATTTACTGTGTTCACTTTGTAATAGTAATCAATTTATCTCTGTCGTCTAGAAGGCTGTTGTCAGATGCTAATGGCCATTACGTAGCAAGGTTGTCTGAAAATATTTAACCTATTTATGGATAATGTAGGAACATACATCATAAAATTTTATAGCAATTGGAAATTATGTTTATTGTATTTCATTACCTACATTTTATATTGACATGGAATTTAGGATCAATAAGTTCCCACATCAAAAAGATCAATATTATATTTGGTTACCTGTGTTAAGCGCTCAATAGATTCTACAAAGTGATAAACTAACGGATGTTTACACAGAAGACTTTTAATCAACATAGTAAATGTCACTTGTTTTTTGAATACTCAATAAGACACTTGTGTTGAAATTTTGTTGAAATATTTTCCAAGAATCAACATGAACAACGAATCAATTGAAAATACTCTTTTGCCAATTTTAATATATCAGCATGTGTTTGGTGTGTGCAGGAAAACTGCTAACAGAGTTCCCACCACATTTACATTATGGTGTCGAAAGTTATATAGTGTTTTAATAATAAAATTAATGATTGTGTTGTATGTTGCTTCTAGCTTTTTGATCTTAACCAATAGAATTTTTATTTCAATCGATGAATACACCTTTATAGCATTCAAAACACTTCAGATAATTCATGCTCTGCCTTTGTTGTTGCTTGAAATAATATGTGCCAGAAATGTATTTGAAAGTTTGGTTCTGAAGATTGAAAAAATAGATTGCCTTTTCAAATCAGAGCACAGAAAATATTTTTTGAAACTCGATAAATACCGAAATTTCATAGTCATCGGCCTTCTAATACCATATCATATTCTTTATGCCACTTTTGATCTTGTAATTGAAGGAATAACACATGGTCTCTACGTTTTTATTTTTTCTACGTTCAATAACATTGCTTCCATTATTTTTGATTTAGAAATAATATTGTTCTGTTTGATATTATTTAGTATAGCTAAACGTGTCGAAGTGTTGAATACCTTCTTTGACTTTAAAAATAGAGAAAATATGGTCGCGTCTGTCGATGGCCTATTTGGGAGTCCACAACATAATAATAATTTTACAATTGCAGTGCCTCTAAATGAAAATTCCATTTATAATTTATCTCAGTTCTACATTCTTTTGTTAGATCTATACCATCATCTAAACAAGATGTTTGAATTTCAGGTTTGTATTGAATATGTTAAATAAAGTTTTTTAAAAAATAATAACTTTATTAAAATGTTTAATATATATAAATTCAATAACTTCAAATAAGCATTGTTACTAATTAACATTTTCCTTTTTTTCAGCTTTTCATGTCATTCATTCTGATATTTTCTGGCATACTCATTAACACATATATTTTCCTTGAAAATTTAAAATATAACGTAAGTATTTATAACTCATATATTAGCTTATAATTCATATGTTACTTGAGACTACAAGTTTAATAAACTATAAAGGTATAAACAGAAAACGATGACACAATCACAATGAATATAGTGTAAAAACTTTTTTTATAAACTTATAAATTCTTCAGGTATTGGAAATACGCTTATGAGGAATTTTTATGATACAGTCCATGAAGCTTTAAATAAATATATTTAAAATTTTTGTATAAATGAAAAAACGTAGGATAAATGGGCATAGTGATGTCACAAAGAGAGCTACACCTAGCATTGTTTGAATTCAGATGTTTTTATTTTAGCTAGTAAAGTTATTATTTTAAATTTAGAGTTTATCTCATTGAATAAGCTGATGTTGTACCTGGTTGACATATTTTATTTGTTTTTATTGTTCTTTGATTTATTTCTTTTTATTCTTAATTTTTTTTTGTATATAATTCACATAATTGTTTTATTATCATACCTTTACATAATTGATTGTGTCTTACTACCCTTACATAATCTTGAATTGAAGTTTTATAAATAAAATCAGTTACTTCCGTGCACCATTTAAGTACTTCGATTACAACTAAATTAGAGTAATCCGTTCTAAGCAGTTTGTGATTTTTCTACCATTTATATTTTTATTTACTTCTGCATCTCTTTTTACAACATTGTATAGTTATGTAGGTTACCACCATTACTAGAAATGATAGTTTTCATCAGTGAAAGTCATAAATGAACAGATTCGGACATTCTTGAATGTATGGTGAAGAATTTAAATTACCCAACATATTTGTATGGAATTTTGTAATTATAAATTGTGTTGCAAAGATAGAAAGGGAATTATATACACTCAATTGAATGTATACCAGTAAGCTGCAGTAGACTTGAAAGACATCCGTCTTTCAATTTTGTCTACACATAAACTTAGATATATAGAATTGTATTCCTTTTTGTCCCTTATGTATTAATCAAAAAACTATTTCAGAGACGGAACATATCGCTTTTCATGATTAACATTATATGGCCATTCCACCACTATGTCGCAATGGTAGCCGTGTGTCTCATTTGTGAGAAAATGTACTCGCAGATAAAAACTATGAAATCTCATTTGACATCAATGCAAGTTAATGATGAATTACGTAAGTAAATTGTTTTTATGTCTTCACAACTGACTCTAAGTTCCTTTCATATTTGTGACTCTTAAGTTCCTTTCATAGTGCCTTTACATAGAACAAATGTGTGTGGCCTTAACTGTATTCCTAAACATTATAATTACACACTAGTATATAAATATTTTCTCTAATACAAAATTACAGATAATCTCTTTTGGTACGGGTATATATTGCAGGTGAAGGTAAGCTTCTTAGTTTCAAATTAAACTAATTATTCTATTTTTTAGTTATCAGTATTTTCAAACAAGCTCAATGTTATCAGATGGCATTGGGACTTCCAGCATTTTTAAATATACCGAAGGCTACTAGTGTCCAGGACCATTTGTCCCATTTAGCTGCGGTCTTCCTTCTTTGCCCTTCTCTTCCACCAAGCAAGGTTACTATGTTAGCGCTAAGTTGGATTTTGTTCAGTTCTTCTTCAACCATTGTCAATCAAGTGGAGGGTGGCCTGCTACATCCTCACTTTGTTGTTGCTAAGTTTAAGGTAATTGAATATATTTGGCGTTAATTTTGTAGAAATTTATTAATCACAATTAAATATATGAAACTGCATGATTTAGTATTATTTCTACTTTCTTTAATTTCTTTACCACAACTTAGGTTTTGTTGTATTACAACATCTTCAGGTGGGCAATTAGCAAATATTAACTCTTAGGAACTTCCAACAGCATTTATATATTACACAAAACAATAGCGGAAGCTGGGCTTCTGCAGATTTTCCCACTGCTTATATTAGTGAGTTTATTGTAGGGTGGCAGTGTAACTTTTATTAAATTTATGAAAGTTATACAATATACAAGTATTTTAGTGATGGTAATAAATTAAATTGATGTTATTCTATGAGGTTATACAATGCAGATATTCCGGTGTATGTAACAAAATTAAATGGATATTATTCTCAATAATGTATTTATACATGGCAAGAGTATCTGATAGTTAGAACAAGGTTATACCACTAATTATACATGTCTACCATTTCATTTTTTTATTTTATTTAGATGTGTAGCTGGGCTAAAACAATTTGAAGTGTACTGCAGTATCAATGTTGTGTAACTAAATTATTTCTAGAAGATATTATGTATGGGTGATGATATTGTATTTAGTTGTTCATTGAATATGTAAAATTTAGTATGTCTTTTATGTCTGCTTATCTCTAATGTTTTTAGGATATAGTTTATTGCTTTTTGTATTTATTTGTAATATAAAGGGAGCATTATCAGTATGAGGGTGATGGTTAATTTCAATGCGTTGTTTTGCAAAGTGAGATGTGTCTGGTTTGTTATTTCGCCAGCTAGCAATGTGTTCTATGTATCTGGTGGTAAGTTATTTAAAGTTATTTAAAGTTATTAAAAGACAAGTTATTTAAAGTAATATAGGCATATGTGGTATTATTTATATTTTTAATATTAGTTAAGAATTTTCCTAGCTCCGCTATTTTTTTGTGTAATATGTAAATGCGGTCGTAAGTTCTTAAGGGTTAATTTTTGTTAACAGCCTACCTGAAGATGATGTAATACAATGAAACTTAGGTCGTGGTAAAGAACTTGATGAAAGTAGAAATAATACTACATCACGTAGTTTCATTGAATTGTGAAGTTTAAGATAAGTTTTATCATGTGATCATCTAGACGTCTCCAGATTTGTACATAGTATTGGAGACATTTTTCTTTATATTTATCTAATACATTGCATGCGGTATCTTTAACACATTGTATACGGGATAAGTATTTATACATTCTATGTTGACAGGTAGTAGAGCGCGGGACACATATTTATACGTTTTTTATAGACTAGCGGTAGAATGCGGGTAATGTATAAATACATTAACTTTTATACTTTTCTATTACTCAAAAGATATGTTAACATGTAGATATACGAATTATAAAGGATAAAATTTGGATCTCTAACACATACAAGGGTGAATTATGTATGTACTTAATAGGTATTGTATGGGGAGGTATGGGTATAATGGTAATCTATTCAACTGCGGAAAGTCATCTCTTCACACAATTCTCTTCTTTGCCATGCATTCAGTGTGATTGTATTAATTGGAAAGGGTGCACACTTCACAAAATCTTTGTAGTTTTGATCAAAGTGACATTTTTTGAGAGACATGAACCAATTTGATGATAAAAGTGATGAAGAATTGTATGTTAATCATTTTATCGGATATTTTGTGTGATAGTGATATTGAAAATCATTCAGAATTGGAAAGTGACAATGATAGCGATAGTGAAGATATCCCCCTACCTACAAATTTTACTCGTCAAACTATATCTTCAAGTCTTGTTTGACGAACCTCCAGTTCTTGAAGATTTTATGGGTCGTCCTGGAGTTATTTCGAATGCTGCTCCAGAATTTCTGATTGATGTGGTTCTGTGGCTCTGATCCATGATTCTCAAAATTCCGTCTCATTTCTATTATTACAAAACAATGTAAATTTAAGAATGCCTTTAAAAATTACAATGTAAGGGGTCACGTGAGGAAGCATGTAGGAGTAAAGCTAGTCTTGTGTCAAAATAGAGCAATGCTGTATTATAAATAAGTATGGGCAGACAGTTGATTGATATACATAAAATCCTAAATGCCAAATACCAACAGATAGATTATATTGTTTGCTAGCTCACGACAACCTAATATGATATTATAAATTTCTAATTGAAATTTACATAATTTTTAATAATTCTACAGAATGCAGGATCATTCATTAGGTTCACATAAAAATGTTTGAATCTTTTGTCTGAATTTTTTTCTACTATAGAAAAGAACAAAAGGGTGTAATGTTTATTAGAAAAAATGTGTTTCGTAGCAAAAAAAACACCAAAGTTTTTTTTAAATTTCTTGTCTGTAAAAATGGCATTACACTTGTATTGAATAGCTTTTTAGTAAATGTATGAGGTCAGATCAATAAAGGGCATTTCTATTTTATTAGCTTTGGCACCTACCAACAACTCGTTATATTGAAGGGTCTCTACCTCCTCCCCTAGCAATTGAACTAAGAACTCAACTACTCCTGGGTCGGATACTTATCTCAATCCGATAAAAATTTTATGTCGATTGTAACATACAATTCATGTAACATACAATTTGTAGCATTCAACCTCTTTGTTGATTAGAGAACATTTAACATATTAAATAGTACAATTATTATTTTATAACCATGATTGATCTTTTTATATATGATGTATTAATGTCATGTATCTAAATTTTTCCCGTTAGAAAATGTCCTTCCAATTCTCGTATTATATATTAAAACTTAGAAAAAAACTATGAACTAATATTTTTTTTTTTTTAATTTTGATATCATCAACGATATCTTAATGAATTTGTACACTTACATTAAATAGTACTTGCCTAAACAATAAAAAAATTATCTTAACTAATGATAATAAATGTGAAAGAAATAATTGAAGTTTCTAAATATTTGACGAATGAGGAAAAAAGATTCCAATTTAATGTTTGATAGAATTTTACACATGTTACTTTGCATAAACTAATGTTTAAATTCAGCCAACTTTTTGAAATTTCCTTTATAATTGTATGAAGATCCATTCAAGAGGCACTGTATTAAATATGATTACCTCTTTAAAACCTTGTAAAGTTTCCCGAGATTATCTCCAGCAATTTGTTCTCTAGCAATTTTGTTGTTTTTTTATATAGTAATTTTGCTGTTTTTTTCTTGTGTATACAACTTTATGTATTTGGTACTTTTTAGAATACTCAAGTCATTTAAATTCCCATCTGAAAATGAGAAAGTCGACAGAATTTATTGCAAATTACATCAAAACTCTTCACTATCATCTAATGATTTATCAGTTATATAATTCGGTTTATTATTAAAGTCAAAGACTGCTGAAAAATCAATTAAGCAATCATTGTAGGATGTGTCCATACTTATGACTTGTTTTTAAAATAACATTCATGTACACCTTTTTATTATTCTTTTTTAATTGAACAATGCTTGCAGAACTCTTAGATAATATTTTTTGTAATTTTTCACATTTGTGCTTATTACAGAGCCATATTAACTTCTAAAATAGCATTACAAACTTCTAAATAAAATAAAAATGTAAAGTTTCAATAAATGATTCCCATTTATCTATATATACCATATATACCGCTCGATCAGTGGCTCGAGAGTGGTGTATATATATATATATATATATATATATATATACCACTCTCGAGCCACTGATCGAGCATCTAAATTTATATTCGAGGCACCACACTTTACTTCTGGTATGCTCACTATTTCCCTAACATTTTCATGGATGTGATCAAACCTTAATAAGCACTCCGATGCACACCTAACCATCATTTCAAAATTCATATTGATCTCTTTATGGTGATATGTCTGACTTCAATACTTAATGATTTTAAATTGGATGAGATTTGATATTGGCATAGGCAAGTTTTTCTCTCTTGAAAAGTAATTAAAATTTTCTCAGTTTTTTTCCTTTTCATTACAACACTTTGTTACATTGTTAATGTAATACAACAAATTTGTTACAGTAGCACCTTCATGAGTTATTAAAGCAATATCCTGATATTCTATGTACACATCTAATTTTTTCTGCTACAATAGTTCTTTTGTTCTTAAATAGGTTTTCCACCTTCAATCAGATATTCTGACAGAGATCCAATTAGTAATTTAAACTTTATAGTCTTTGACTTTCTTTTCTGAAAACCACTTTGATAATTTACAATTAACAATAATTAACAATTTATATTTTATTTACTTTCTGAATGTAGAATAACTCATTATATCTATATGCACATTAGAGTGGGACTATATTCACATTAGAGTTCACAAATTTAATTCGTATTGAATGGCCATTTGCAAAATTGTAAAATAAAATTCATTGTGTGCACATAACTACTATAATTTTATAAAATTGTTTCGACTTAGCTATATTCAATAATTATTTTGTTAGGTTGGCAATCAATTAATTGAAATTTCAGTTTGAAAACATATCTAATTTTTGATATGTTATAAATAAAATCAATCATAAGGAGTAGCTAATAAAGAATTCTTGAAAAATTCTATTGCAAAAAAAAATGTTTAATGGAAAGGCTGTCTATAAATTATTTATAGTGACTACTTCATTGTAAATGATTTGATATTAACACTGAATACTAAATGAACAGAAGAATCCTGTAACATAACACAGCTATCTATCACTTGCTTCTAGACTGCAGAGATGAACTTCCTTCCTTGTAAAATGTATGCTTTTATTGATAAATTGCGTAAGTTCAATCTTAAAATCAATCAATATTAAGATATATCCTTAAAATTATTCTGAAACTGATCACAGTAGAAATACGAGAGATTGGGAAAGTAAAGTATATAAGAAAGCACTTTCGATGTGATCCAATTGAAAGAGTTTTCATGTCTCACTTTTACTGTGCTGGATGAACTATTTCATGTAAAAAATCACTACCTTAATTTGCAGCAAGTTTAGTGGCAACTTAATTGTTCAAAATAAATATTAGCACTTAATGTACTATTAGTGAGATTTAATTCCATTTATTCTCCATCACAAACTTAAAATAACTTTTCGGCTACTGTCATACTTTTATGTTAACCATTACTGTCATATTTTTATGTTTTACACTCTTTTCTCCAGCTCCTAGCTATTAGCCTTTTGCGTAAAGTTAACATATATCATCCTTTTTCATCTCTTATAATGAGACGGTTTAGTTAAACATGCAGTGGCTCTACACACATGTGGGCCCTCTTTTGGGATTGAAGAGGTGTTGTGTAGCTGTCTCATGTGGTAGCTAAACAGAATATTTTCATTTCTTCTCCAAAGCATGAAGTTGTTTTTTTAACTTTTGCAATATGGGAGCATAAGAGTAGCTCTGCCAGAAACTTAACCTGGGATCTGTTTCAATGAGGCTTTTGAATTTCTCCTAATTCAATGCACAAATTCGCCAAGATGAGGATAATCAAAGAGATCGAAATTTTCATTTTTGAACCTATGGGACCAATATTTGACTGTGTAATAGGGGGTTACACCCTCATTCATCATTATGTATACATATGGTTACTTTACTTACTTTCGACCATCGCGCTGGGTTTATTATTTACCAATGAAATATATTAATGTACTGCATATATGATGAAGATGAGAAGTCTACCTATCCATAACAACTGAACTGAAGCAACTCTAGTTCAATTGATCTGATTAATGAGAATTATGAAAATATTTGCGGAATGGTGATATATTTATATAATAAAAATCATTAATTCTCTTGAAACATGATCCATGCTTATATTAAATAACACAACTGACAGTATTTATGCCATTGGTTTTGGTATTATACATTTTGCTTCTGCATTTTTATTCCGACTTCGTTTTTGTGCCACCACATATATGTAATCTGCGGTAATTAGTTATAAGAATGTCATTAGATATTCTTCGTGTCATCTCAAATTTTTCCTTTCCCTTTAAAGGAAGTTTTGTGGTTAAATTCAATAGATGCTTGCAATAAAGATAGGTTTTTGTACAGACCTGAGCCAAAATTTTCTAATGGAATTAAATACCCCCATCCATTTTCTACATTTTTGTTTACAGTACGTACGCATAATTCCTATTTATATTATTAAAATATTCAGATTTATGCTCAGTTTAAAACGTTTCATTCTGAGCGAATTTTGTATACCGATGAAAGAAAGTAATTCATCGCCTTCTTCATGAATATATTTAAAATCAGTCTTTGCTTGATTCTAAAAGCAAGAATAGCATTTGGTAAGAATACTTTCTTCTTTTAATGTATATTTAAAAAAAACATTGAATTTAGTTCTATTCGATGCAATTTAAAAAATTACCTAGTATTTACATTGTTAAATATTAATTAACAGCATAATTATCTAAAACAATACATAAAAACAAAAACACATTTCTCTGATACAAATAGAAATATAAAATAAAATATGTTGAAAACATTAATTTGTGCTGAATGACTTACACATATTTCATTTATAATTCAGTTGGAATAACAAATCTCTCAGATTATGCGCTGGTCGACAAAACTATTTAAAATGCATTTGGTTATGGCTTTAAATTAACTTGATTTCATAAAAGTTTACATTTAAACTATTCTTTTTTGCTCGGACTGTTTTATCCACAAAGGTATTATAAAGGTACAGCCGACTAAATTACTTACTTTAAACTTTTCAAGATTTATGAAATAAAAAATAAGCCGTAACTCAATTATGATAGAGTGTAGCTTAGATAGGCACTGGAAATTTATTCCTCCGCCCACCTGACCAAGGCACCCAGCAGCCGATCATTGTTCCTTCATCACACTATTGTTCCTCCAGTAAACTTTTCTTGCAATATTAACTGAAATTGAAACTACATAACTTATATATTTATGATTCAATATGTTATATTTATCAAACTGTCTCAATGCACAGCAGCCATCAATCACTAGACGTAAGAGAGTCAGGCAATATTTCACAGGAAATATAATATTAGCATTAAGAATATCATTTATTATTATGTTTATATCAACTTATATGCATGCAGTATGTCTCTGTAATCAACTTGAAACTACAATTTTTTTGAGTAAAGTTTAATATCATAAACTGTTAAACCAATTTTAATAAACATTTTTTTTTCTTTGTAAAGGCATAGTTAGCTTGGATTTGCCATAATTACTGCTAGGTATTCTGAACTAAGCTGGTTATCATTGCTAAATTATAATCAACGGACATCAGTTTTCTGCTTGTCATCAGCAAATAGAAAACATACCACTCTCATTTTAAGAAGCTTGAACCTGTTGTTTGTATTCATTAATAATACTTTACTATGAGCTTATATCAGTTTCTTTTTTTCAGCATCTGCTGTCCGACATTACATGAAGCTTATTAAAAACATGATAGAAGCAGGAGAGCTGGGTGAATTTACAATTTTCCACTTGTTCAACCTGCGAGCTTCATTGCTGCTCCATTTTCTGGGATTGATCGTGAATTATTCTGTTGTTTTGATTCAATTCGTTAATGTTGGATATACGTCTTAACTTAAAAATTATAACTGTGTTTTTAACAATTTTATATAGTTTAATGTTCAGCTAAATATTATATAACATTATTTGATGGTTCCTGATTACTATGAGTCGATCTTTTATTATTCTCGGTTACTCTTTTCGGTGTGTCAAAAACAAAAGCTCTGATCTTTTGTTTCGCATAAGTTATGTAAAATTATTACCTTTGTATGAATCATGTTGAATAAAGAGTTTAATATTGTTTTTTCTCTACAGTCTTAGTCGGCCAAAATCAAACTAAAGTCGTGTTATGCTTAAATATATAGTTAACATTTATTATAAAAATGTGACAAAAGTTTAAATTAATTTTTCTGAGAACTAATTCTTTATAATTTAGATTTAAGTAAATTTTTAAAGAGATAGATTAAGTTAATATACTCTAGTTTCTATACATATGGTTTCTCCTGTACCCCG
This sequence comes from Druceiella hillmani, assembly GCA_039881145.1. Taxonomy (NCBI): domain Eukaryota; kingdom Metazoa; phylum Arthropoda; class Insecta; order Lepidoptera; family Hepialidae; genus Druceiella; species Druceiella hillmani. The sequence goes on along the minus strand of JAYKKI010000069.1, from coordinate 2,387,938 downwards.
TAACTGTTTCTGTTAGAGACTAGATGCCTTACAGTTTAATTAATGTATTCAGGCTGGCTTTTTAAAAGACTCACAACTGAAATATTCAATCCTTAACTTTATTGTTTAATTGCAGCTGGATGGAAATGAATGTTGGCATTATTTGTAAAATTTATATAAGTTTAATAAAAAATAAAGCCATATGTACTCTTGACAGTTTTTACATTACCAATAATCTCAGGAGGTCAACATAGGTACTAGACACCCAATACTTTTTTCCATATGCAATATCTTATAATCTCCTTTAGACTGCAATACCTTCATATTTGTATCTCATAAAGGAAAGTTTGTATAAAAATATTAGTAGACACTTTTGATTGCCTTTCGAATACCATATGAATTTTATCCACCCTATTGGGTCTCAAAAAAACCAAGAGATGTTTTTTATATATATTCATGTACTTGAACCACACCTTCCACTTAAATTTTATCACAGTTGGTATAAGTCTGAAAGAGCTGAGACGTTGTGATGTATAGACGGAGAGATAGACGTGAGGGAAAGTATGTTGAAATGACATAAAATCATTCATATGTATCCTACAAAATTATTTATAATAAATCTCTTACATCTTATTTATATTCCAGTGAAGGAAAGACGACATATAAACATTTATATATACATGTACGTACCAGTTTTCCCAAAGTGAACATTATGGCTACGTGACAGATTAAAATTGAATGGATACTTGTGTGGAAAAGGCCAGAAAGCAGCTGAAACAAACAATTTGAAAAAATTTTCATAAGCAAACATCGATCTACTCGAATGCTTCTGATATTACATATACTTTGTGTTCTTTTAAACAGATTAAAAGTATTCATCCCTATTTTTAAGTGACATTTATTTACTTAGAATAATGCTTACTGTGTTGAACGTACTGAAAGCATAAGTTGTTTATATGGTAAAATTATATATATGTATTTTACTTGGTTGGTTGAAATAGGTAATACGCGATTCCCTTCGTGAATAAATAAATTGTTTTAAATAGTAGGTAAATCTGTTGCATTTTTATTTTACTAAACTTGTCATTTGTGTTTAAAATTCTTATCTTGAGTGGATGGAAAAATAACCTGCCAGTCATTCAAAATATTTCCTGTATAATAGTTATTCACTAACCTAGTTGCTAATGACCACGGTATGAGATTCTGAAGACCTTGTCTTAAGTAATGTTAGATTAGCAACTAATAAACCCACCATATCACTTCATAGGTATTAACTGATGTGACGATCAAACAAAGTATTTCCACTTCATCCCTAAAGTAACAAGTAGTTTTTTTTTTCAATTTGGGGTAGCTCTACTTGATGACGCCCATTTAATCTGGGAGCTATTTTAAAAAGGTTTTTTAATTTTTCTGACTTTAAAGGAAGAAGTTCTCCTACTTGAGGATTATTGGAGAAGTCAAGATTTCCATATCTGAACATTTAAACCAATACTTGGCTATATCAATCGAGGGTACAACTTCATCTGAGGGTAATGCTTAACTTGGAACGGTATTCATGAAAGAAGAGCACTTATTAAAGTTTTTATATTTTGATTGTTCTTCACTCGTTGTTAACTAAAAAGGCAATCATATACCACACTCGACCCCCCTCCCCCTCTTACCACAAGTTATTAACAAATACAATGAGAAAGTTCGGATTTTATTTATTAATTTAATATCAAGTTCGGGTTTATGGTTCTTCATTTAAAACAAATTCAAATAAATTTTAGAATGAATGTTTTGACTTCATTAAAATAACATTTAAAATTTCGCCTCAAGTATTAATAATGCCGACTTTTTACATTTTTACATTTGCCTAGAGTCTTTCTCTCTTTTACCTTTCAGTCAAAATGAGAATATATTTTTACTTTGAAGCCAGTGTATTTATTTCTCAATACAATTTGTCGCACTGTATCTCGGTATTTTTATAATTTTGCTAGTGAAAACTAATTAAATATTAGAATTATTGTTTAATACAAACTTCCTGCAAGAATAATGCAGTGTGATATCATTTGATGATGTAAGAGGTGTATGTGTGGATTATACGAAACAAGCAAAGGGCTATTTATTGAATTACTTTCGCTTTGGAATTTATAACTCCAAGGACAAGGATACTCGGTAATAAAGGGACACATGGTGATTGAGGTTAATGGAGATAAATAGATGGTAATTGTGGTTGCAACTTTATCGAATATTACAATTGAATTATTAACATTGTTTGATGTTAATGTCAATAAAATATTGAGTTATTTGATAAAATATATAAATTCAGAAAAAGGGGTAACTCGTTATCTCAGCCGACTTTTGAAACCAAATGCCATTGGAACATTAAAAGTTTGTGAACAGAATAAAATTTTACTAATCAAACACCAGATTTCATTCAAAAATGAAAGAGCCTTAATGATCGTGCTTATTAAGAGCAATAGATTTTCTCAAATAAAATGGGCACCAAATCCAAATGAAACTATATTTGTTCAAAAATCTAATTAAGTGCATGTCCGAACAAATACAAAGGAAAATCTCTATATCTTTTCAAATTGATCTTTGAAACGCAAAATAACCGAAATAACTTTACCAAATGCCTATATTTTTTTAAGATTTTTCAGACCCAAGTGTGTAAAATTAAAGGAATGGGTTTCGTTGCCCGACACTTAATAGCTTAATATTTTTCAAACTGCATTTAAATCGGAAAATGGTAGATGGAATTTTAGTTTCGTTTTTAGAAACCTTTCCAATGATACTCTGTTCGATGAAATAAGCAGAGAGTGTATTTATGTCATTATGCTTATATGTTTGGGGAGGCATTTCAAAAAAGTTTTTTATTATTTTCGATTGTTTAATTTCTATGTCTCGATGGAGCATTTGTTTGCGTAATGCCATATATATCATTGCGTAATGCCTGAAAGCATAGAAACAATAAGGCTTTGAGAGATGAACAGGTAGATGGATGGATATTACCAAATTATTCAGGTTCTTTGTTTTACTGTGAAAAACCAATGAAAGAGCAATATGTTTGACCATGTACAGTTTCCAAATGGTATTGTTTCAATGATTATTCATTTCAGTGCTGTTTTTTTGTTTAATAATTGAAATTTTAACAATTAAATCAGAGAATCAAAAATTTTAACGATTAAATCAGATTTTATTTTTAGTCAATATCATAATAATGATACGTGTTTACAGTTTTAAGCAAAAACTACCCAGTGCACATGCAAAATAAAATTTCATGAACAATCAATTATGTTTGAACCTCAGATACTCGTACATTATAATACAGGTATTTTGAACGGAAAACTGTTTAAAATAATTAAAACTATCACTTTTTTGTCTAACTTTGGGTTTCAGATGTACATAAATAGTATAGAGATATATTTCTAAATTTTCGTCATCATTTGTCAATTTTCATCCCAATACGTTTCCACTTTACCAAGATGACTACAAGACCAAGGAGTTACATTTTTTAATTTTATAAGTTCTTATAGTGTACTGACTTTTATTCTTAGCAAAATATATTACTTTTTCGTTGAACCAAATCAAGTTTTTTTATTATTAGTGGTGTTCCTATTTATAATAGATTGATAATCTAAACTTTGACAGGATTTTTGTGAAAATAAAATGATATAACTATGGTTTTTTATGTCGCAAATGAATGTCGAAGGAAATGCAAATTTCTTCTTCAATTTTTGCTTTCTCTCCAATTTTCCTATCTTTTTTAAACCTTATTTTCTGAAATGTCTTAGTGTAGACAGTGGTTTTTTGGAGCATTTGTTTTGGAATCGATATCTCTTCATATCTAATATGACGATTTAGAAAAAAAATAGCTTCCCATTTCAGTCCCTTTAATTAACCCGAAAACAAATATTGAAATGTTTTATACATTGGATCGGGCCGTTTGGGAAATAATATTATGTTATATTCCTTTTAAGTTTGAATAGAGAAAAATATAAACCTCAGATATGGAACTAACCTGAAATCCATATGCACCATTAAATAAATAGCATTGCTCGCTTAAGATCATATAGCTTTCTCTAAATTTTTTGATTTCAATTATAACTTCCATATCATTATTTTCACCGATTATTTCATTATCAGCCATATCTTCAGCTTGAACATAAACATATCCCTCCGAAAATTTATTAACACTTTTCAGAATTATGTTTAGACGCCGTCTGAATACTTTCAAATTTACGATGCACTTCCAATCTTGTACTTGTAAAAAGAATTGGGTTATAAAATATGATAGACTATCGATAACCATTTCAATGTCATAAGCTGTGTAGTGTGAAATTATGTCAAAGAACACAATGAAGACTGAGGTGAAACTAAAAATCTTAAATAATTGGTTAAATGATTTTCTTTCACTCATATACATAGGGATTGTTACTTTTAGTAGATTGTCGATATTTTTATAATTTTCAAAATATCTATGAATACTTTGATAACTTTCCGCAGCAGCAAAAATGATAAGAATTACAACTTGTATCCTTGATGTTATTGTATGCGTCCGGTCAAAAATGTCTGATACAAGATAATCGGTGAAAAAATTATATTGAATCAGAGTTTTTGTGCATAATATTATTATAAAAAAGATTGTTATTAAAGCCCTTATCATGATACTCTTCACCTTTATATTATTACTTAATTTTGAAACACGTGACAGTGAAAATACACGAAAAATTGTATTAAAATTTCCCATTACATCATAGGTGTCCATTTTTCAACTCCACTAGCTCCTAAGAACTAAATGTTACAAGGAGTTAATACTACAAAGTGACTTGTTAAGCATAATGGATCGATATTACTAATGTTCTTGTATATGTATATGTGCACAGGACGAATTTCGTTGAATCAATATATTTAATTTAAATTTGTACCCAGGTTATAATAATTATGTTGAAGTGATGGAATGTAAAAACAAACCTCAATTAAAAATTTTAACCGTCTAAATTTGCAAGTATTACTGCTGGGTGAACTAAATCTAAATGGCCATTTATAACTCTAAGGAAAATAGTGACTCTGAGATAGCGTTGCGACAAATCCTTGATGGGCTTGAATTTTCACACTGAAAAATTGTAAATAAAAAGAATATACTAAATAAATTGCTAATATAATTTACACTAGTTTGAACTGTGAAGATAATTAGGTGTGTGCCGTATTAGCTGTGTGATTACCTTGGTCATAATGGTGTTTTACATGTCTTCGATTGATTAAAACAGTTAGAGAATTGTTTCCATGTATTTTAACTAATTTGTATGGACCTTCCCATAGAGGGGACATGGCTTTCCTTAATCGTAAATGATTCTTAAGATACACATAATACCTACTCTATATATAATAGGTTTTGTATATAAATTGTAATATTCTTTTGACTGAGGGATAGTCTGTAGGACCTTAGTTTGAGAATATTTTAAACATTTTTGACGAATTCTTACGTATTTCGGATAAGCAGCATCTAGCTTTGATTTGCAAATAGAATTGGGTACGTAAGGATTTTTCTTAAAAAGAAGTTCATGGGGAGAGTGGTTAATTGTGCTGTGGATATTAGTGTTGTAAGCTAATAAGGCTGTGTATACATATCGAGGCCAGTTGTCTTGGTTTTCGTTGATGTAAGACCTTAAAGTATTCTTTTAGTGTGGATTGACTACACTCTAAGATGCCTTGTGTTTGAGAAAGAGTGTCGATCAAACGGATTTTTAAGGCTAGACATGGCTAATTATTTCATGGGTTCATCAGTAAACAGCAGAATTTCTTGCTGCATATTTCTCTGACTCTTGTACACATTGGCACAGGAACAGGTATCGAAGTCATGGGCTTTGGTAAATAGTATGTAGCAAGTTTTATTTTGGACATGGATTTAAATAATGGAATGAAGGGTTCTCTTGGACTCCAAAATATCGAGGCTGGAACAATTTGAGCTCATTTCTTCAGCATAGGGGTTCGAGTCTACTAAGCCGATTGAAGTAGGAATAATAACATATTTTTGTTTGCACTTGAATAATGATTCGTTGTATTCTACGTTAACTGTTTTATAGAGTATTGCAGTTTTAGAAGATTTTTGTAGAAATTCAGAATAGGAGTCGAAGCTATTATCATCATTTAAGAGGTTTTCAATATCAGGACGTAAGTCATCGTTAAGTTTGTCTACTTTTCGCTATGAGTAAGGATTCAACAGGGCTTTTACTAAGGATGAGGCCTTCCTTTACTTCGGGATTAATAATTGAACATTCAATAGCTTACCTTTGAGGGCGAATTGTATATATTGGATCTTATTTGCATTTTTACTTCAAAGTTATTCATTTTTAGGGTGCTAACACTATCTCTAATTTATCTATAATATGAAAGTGGTAAGAAATAGTTTTATTATTACAATTAAATGTTATAGGTATGTGACCTTGAGTCATAATGGGGCTACAACATACATCAATGCCTTTTATTTTTACTTTGTAGCGAGTAATTTTGAACATTATTTCGATGACTGATTTCTTTATCGGGGTAATTTATGCACAGATGTCAACCAAAAAAAACAAGGATTTAAGAGAAACTGGGGTCTTCAGAGTTAAATGGCGTGAATATTTTTTGGTAGAGTTTTGCGGTTACTTTGTATATTTCATCTGCTTCATTAATGGGAGAGAATGTGAATTCTGAATGAAGTTTATAGGAAATAGATAAGGTTGTATTTTCATTTTGCGGTTGGTTTTCCTGTCGTGTAACACTTTCTTGTACAGGATATATAGAATTGTGAAATTAAATCAAGCTCTCCGTTTGTTTATTTGACTTAGTGGAAGTAGAGGGTTTGTGACAGGTAATGTCGTCACGAGTATGAATTTGGAAACGGTTACCCGATTTGTTACTACACGATATTGATAGACTGGTTATTGGTTTGAAGAGATTATAATGCATAATGAATATGATTTTCAGGCTGGTTACCCTTTGTTTCTGTGCAATCTGGATACATTCGAATTAAGAATGTATTTATTAATTAATGTATTGCGAGTATGATTTTGGAGCTGATCACTTGGTTTATTACTACACAATGTAGTTACAGTGGAATTAGAAATGTATTTAGGAATCTCATTTTTTTATTTAAATTTCCTGCACGACACTGATTGGGAAATTTTTGTTTTTTAAAGAGGTATCTACTACATCAATACCTTCTTATGAGGTGGTGTAATCTATGTTAGAATTCATTGATTGGGATTTTAATCAAGCGTGTTGTAGTGACGTGGCGAGAAACTGTTTGGATTCGATCTCGAGTTATTATATTGTCTTTTCTTACAATTGTCTATAGAAAGTCCCGTGAACTTGCAATATCGACAAACAATGGGGTCGGGTTTATAGAAAATTGCGTAGGATGCAATACTTCAGGTGCAGAATGTGTGTTCGGACGGAAGTGGAACTCTTTTTATTGGGAGAGCAACACTTATTTTGACTGAATGGTTTTTCCATTTGTGTTTTCAAGACTGCAAAACTGATTGCGTCATTCAATGTACTGGGGTTACAAGATCTAAATATTGTTGACAAGGTTGGATTTAATGCTATGATAAAGGTATGCACAGCTAAATCCTTCATTGTAGCCACTCGACTGGCGAGCGACTTAGAATGTATTTTAAAATCATTTCTTTTTAGCATTAAAATGCTAGATTTGATTTTTCCTTGCCTTTCGACATGGTGACAAAATATGTGAAAATTAAACAGGTGCTACTAACATAATCAAGTGTTATGTTAAATATCTTTCTCTACGAGCGACTTTGTTATGGCCATGTCAAATAAGAGTTGTTTATGTTAACAATTGATAAGGTCTTTGGAATACGGCAATACAGTTGGCAGTAGACTTATGCAATATAAGAGGTCAATCAAACTTACGTATAATAATTTTATAGTTAAATTAACATTACCAATTAAAATATAGAAATTTGAGAGTTGGATTCTTGCACAAAACACTATATAGAAAAAAAAATGAGTAACTTACTGGAATACAATAAGTAAACTTGTCTTCAGGAACATTGTATGTTGGCAGCGTCGTTTAGGATATGTTCGAAATAGGATGACCTGAAGTATTGAAGATTCGCTTCATAGAAAACGACAATGTAGACGGTGAGACTTTCGCGCTGTGATGATATCAGTTTTAGTTTTGCAGTGTAGCCCAAGTAGCCTATTGTCATTCTCAGGAACCACAAATAAGTTCATTGGATATGGAGTTTGGACACAGAATTATATAATATTTAGTAACAATCAATCACTTCTTGATTTAATATTTCACTGTGGTTTGTTGAATTAGAATTTAAGATGTATTATGCCGTTGAAAAACAGAGGATCTTACTGATTCCATTATGCTGCCACCAATTTATGTTATATAGGTTTCGTAAATACGGTTTTTAAAAAATTACATATTTAATTTATCACGATGGTTTATTTTAATATGAAATAATGGCCAACTGTTCTGGATGGGAGCTGGGAATCTATTGACGGGAGCACTTGGCGTCACTAGCAGATCACAAGCATCGCGAGGATTGTTGATTAAGTGGAATTCTGACTTAGCAGAACGATAGGGCTTAGGTTAGCTGTATCTTTTACATGGCAGGGGTGTAACAGTGTGGAGATGATGATATTACAATGATTCATTATGTAACTGTGGAATCCTATAGAGAATGCTTGTAATTAAGGATCTTAAAATTGGCTGCAATCTTCGTGTGACCGATTAGCAATCGGAAATGGGTTAATCACAGACACCATTTATTAGTTAACGGTATATACTACCAAACTACTAAATAGTTGTTCATGAAAATATACCTACTATATAGCTGATGCATGTCTGACAGCACGATGGTGAACTTCTCTCGTCCACCAGGTGTGCCGTTTTTTCAGACCTTAAAAAAGAAATAGAAAAACAAAGTTCTCAATAACTTTCTTAAGCAATTAAACATATATGCAGAATTTGCAAATTATAAAAATTCTTAAATTTGAAAAATAAAGAAGACATGATCGCACCTGTCCATGCCATTTTTGGTAGCCCACAACACAATCCCAATTCCAACAATCATTTTAAATTTGCATTGCCTCTAAATGAAAATTCCATTCATAATTTATTCCAATTCTACATTAATTTGTAAGACCTGTGCTATTATTTAAACAAGGTGTTTGAATTCCAGGTTCGTATTGAAAATTTTAAATAAATCGAATTATAATTTTAACTTTAAAACACTCTCAATAAATTAGAAAAAAATGTTATTGTGAATTAATATCTTTAACTTTGTTTTTCAGCTACTCACGCTACTCATTCTGACGTTTTCTACCACACTCCTTAACATATTTCACTTTCTTGAGCATATAAAGTCTAACGTAAGTATTAAAACATATATTAATTAATTTAACTTGCAAAAATCTTGTTTAAAAAGCCAAATCTTGTTTAAAAACTAGGTACAAACTCCTGAACATAAAACAAAGATGCGATCTCGAGGCACACTCTATTAGGGACTAATATCTAAGCTGACAAATCCCTAAAAAAATAATAATTACGCTCCCAGGGAGCATACATGTAATGGAGCTTATGGAGATGGAAAACTTTATAGATTTTTCCATTTATAATTTAAATACATTTGGTGTGTAACATGTTAATAATTTTTTGTAAATAAGAGTCCAGGAAAGAGGTCAAGAACTAACGAGCATAACGCTATCGTGAAGAACTAAAAGAGCATTGTTTGAATTAAGACTGAGGAATAAGATGACCCTCATTTTCTTTTTATTTGAACCAATTTGTTATATTTTGTTATCAGAATTATTATTATTAGACTTGCTGATGATGATCTGATTAATATATTTCACTTATTTTTTTGTTCACGTCATGTTTCTATGATTCCTTTATATTTAAATTTCATTTTATTTTCTTTCTATACTTCTAATACGACCAGGTGTGCCTTTTATACCAGTATCATTATAAAATATGACTGTGATTAGTCTTAATCCTCAGTTGTTTGTGGGAAAATTAATTACTTCAACACATTCATGCATTATTCAAACACTTTTACAACAACTAAATAAGGATATTCAGTTTTAGGTTGGTTTATATTTTTCTTTTCTACAACTTGTTGGTATTTTCACTAATTCGTCAACTTATAGTTACCTAATAATAATAGATAAGTTTAACTCAATCTTAAATATATGGTAAAGCGATAGACCTTGAATTACATAACATATTCTTTTGGGATTTCCTAAATAAAAATTATATCGCAAATATAATTAGAGAGCCATAAAAACTAGAGTGAATCAATGAAAGATTATATTATCTGTAGGCTGCACTAGATATGAAAAATGACCAACCAAACATAACATTTTTAAATTTTGTGCAAGATTAAACCTGTCTTCCACAGATTCTGATTACTTTTAAACTAAAACAATATTTCAGACCTTGGATCCATCACTTTTCTTCAGTCTCATGTTATGGCCATTCCGTCATATTATGCTATTGATGGCCGTATGTCTCCTATGTGTAAAAATATACTTACAGATAGAAACCGCAAAATCTTTTTTGACATTAATTCAAGTCGATGGAGAATTACGTAAGTGAAAAATTTTTGTTTATGTATTTATAGAAGATTGTTATATTCCTTTAATATTCCTCCAGTTTAAGTGCTAAAGAATTTGTTTGAGGTTTTTAATTGCCACATTTAGTGTTTTTGTTAACATGCTGTTTAACAAGAATGAAGAGATCAATAGAAACACATTTAACCCATATATTAATGACAAAATAAACGGACAGACCTATGGATTATTTAGGTAATATGTTTTCAGAAGACATTCGAGTGCAGACATTGATGGTGCACTTTCTGTGTATGTATTTACTTGATTCCATAATTTTATAATGTGTGCAATAAACAATTCTACCTAAATGGAGTTCTGTGTCAAGGGATTCAGAAGATCTTCTTATCTTTGTCAGTTCAAATCATTCTTCTGATTGGTGGAATTGGGATTAGAGATACATGAATTTAGCCTGTTGTATGTCATTGTTTCGTAACCATTGTAGTTGAGTTTGAACTGATATGCAACACAGGTTTTGAAGTTATTGTAACTTATTTAACAGTTTTGTTTAGGTAAGTTTGAATAATTTGTATCAATTTTGAACTGAAGTAGGAAACATACTTCAAGATCTTTAAGAGAGTGTTCACTGAAGGAAATCATATGAGTAACATTATATATTTGAGGATGTTATGTGAGTTGCTAATCAACCATTTAAGTCGAGATTTTTAATATCAGAAGAAAAAGTTATTGAATAGCCACTAACGAACTGTTATGGCAGAGTAGTCATTGGTTTTAACAATTATAGGACAACTTTCACATTATATTAAAAAAGGTGAAGTTACACGAAGGTGTATAAATGTTTTATATAAATCTACACAAAATTTATTTCTACTAAAAAAATAAAATGTGTTTTGCAATAGAGAAATCATCAATGTTAAATTGAATTAATGTTTGTAAAAATTGTGCAACAGTTCTTTTAAATTGTAATGTAAGGAATGTGTGAAAATAGATCGATTATTGGCATTCTTAGTTATCATAATTAACAACAGATACTGACATTGAAGTGTTTTAATCCCCCAGTGGACCTAGCAATTGAACTAAGTACACCACCCCTCAGTCCAACCTAAACCTTGAGTTCTACTTTTTACTTTATCTATTTTCCGCGAAGAAGTATTCCATTTAAGTTAAATTAATGAAAAAATGCATATATATAAATATATATATATATATATATACATATATATATATATATATATATATATATATATATATATATATATTTGGATTTATGTATATATTTGCAATGTCATACAAGAGAGTAAGGGCGTCAAAGCTTTTTCAAATCACCTCCATGTATTGGCAATAACATTTTTGGTTTAAACAGTTATTTTTGATATATTTTTTTATTTTAATCAAAGTTTGACAAGTTCTTTTTTATGGAGACACAAGCAACTGTGATAGATATTTAAGTTTTTTTAGTCAGATTAGGTGACTAATGGACCAATTCAGTGGTATAGTATTTATTTTAATAAGTCTTATGGCAGAGGAAAAACCTGGTAAAAAGGGTAATGCCCATACACTAGATCAAGAACAGAGCATCATATCGAAAGTGGTTGTACCTGAATGAAACTTACTTCATTTTGTCGTATTCAATCAATATATTTATATTAAAAACATTCCCAGTGTAAATATCTCAAGTAACTAAATATGGACAATTGAAGTTGTGTCATGCTGAAGCACTATTTGTTTCAACATTGCTGGAAATAAATTATTTTATGTCATCATTGAAATCTCCAGCTATCAATGTTATGGAGCACGCCAACTTCATATATTATCAAACACGCCAACTTCACCGAATAGTGACTTTCAAAACATCAAACAACTCATACGAATCTTGTACCTTTGCTCAAATCTGGATAAGTTGTTGTGTAGTTGCTCTGATAGGTGTGAGCAATACAATTATAGGAAATAAAAACCAATATACACTGTATGTACCGTAACCATGTTTTATTTATAAGCTAAATTAACTATGATACATACGTGATTAGACACACTACACGTAACACTGACATTATATTTCTTGGGATTTGTTTTTGATGATGCCCTTGATTCTTAAGTAAGATTTATTGAGTTTATATAATAATGACTACACTTTTTAATAATTATATAGAAAGTCATTTATTGTAACAAATTAAAATATAACTCTGAAGCAGTAAAACAAATTATAAAAACTATATTCACAATGCGAAATATCAAAACTCAAATATCCATAACATTGCAGCCATCTTGCCCAAACCATTTATTTATTTATTCAGCAATTTTCATTTCTATTACAAAATTGACTTACAGAGATAAATTTACATAATGTGGGGAAATATTATATATTAAATAAAAAAAAGGTTTTCAACATTTATAGAGGGAGATAGTATGCTAATCTGAAACGTGCAATTCCGCATTTACTACGGATGAAAATGTTTCAACCGTTATTTGGATGTAATTTTAGTCAATGATACCTGTGTATGAATGTGTCACCACAATAATAAGACTAATGGTTATACAAACTAATTGCAAGTACATTCTATATGTGGACACAATACAGATCGATACTAATGTACTTAAGCGTAACTGTGTATTTTTTTTAGTTTAGTGTTACATAGTGATGTATTCAAGGCTTGAGTTGTTTCTTTTACAAAATTAAGTAATGGCTTTACTATTTAACGCAAATACAAATTGAACCATTTTTTAATTTATTAGTCATGTAGATTCGTTATAACAGAAGTGAAAAAATGTAATAAATTTGAAGGTAGTCATATTTACAGTTAGGACTAAATACGAATAGAACTCGCGCTACAAGGATTCCATAAACACGTGGAAACATTTATTATATATTAAACTACTCACAAATATTCATTGCTTCAGTCTCCTTAAATTATTAGTGACAGTTGACCAAAGTCATAATTGTTCATGTTTCGTATAGTTTTTGTACCTTTTTTTCTCTTTTAATCCATGAAATTTGGTTTAGGTATGATAAGTTTGTAAAATAATCATATCTAGAGCATTGCGGTAATTTTTAAAAAGAAATTACTAACAAAATATTTGGTGTAACCCATTTAATGAAAATTATAAATGAATAATTCTTTCTTCATTTTTTCCCTTCTTTTCAACGACCAATAGAATAATCCTGTATATTGCAGGTTAAAGTTTATGTCCAGCTGGTTACCGGTAACACAAAAATGAATAAAGCATAAACTCTAAGCCTGCTAAGACATTGAGAACTATTTCACCTCTAAATGACGTGCGATTAACTCATCCAGAGAAAATATGGACTTTTCCATTTATGACTATGATTACTGCAATACGTCATTTTGAGTGATGTCAATATTGGTCAGTGCCCAAAATTAAAAAAACGGTAGAACAAACGAAAGGAGCAGACTAATTGAGAACACAGTAAAATTAGAACATTTTCTGTCTCCGCTGAAAAAAAATGATTGAGAATTTAATTAATTTTTGTTGCAATGTCTCATAACCCTTGTTGGCTTGTATTATTTTAATTTGAGTTGTCCATAAGTCTGGAAGAGTTTTGTATTAATTTAGTTAAAAATATTGTAAATTATTTTTTTTAATCACTAAAATCAATTAAAATATCGGCTCAGGTTTCAAAAAGTTTGTCAATGGCAACGGATAACAAAAAGGAAAGTTTTATTTAGTAACTTGTTTTATGTCAGTATAATAATAGTCTGAAAATAATTACATGGATTCCATCCCCTGGACAGGTAGCCGAAATACGCTAAATCTAAAGTATTTGCGGCTATGAACTTGCAACTAATTGCACAGCGCAAGATCGAGAGTTATTTTATGAATTTTTTTGTAAAGAAGTATACTGTTGCAATTGCATCAATGACATAGCAATGACTGCAGAGTAAATAAGGAATTATAACTGCCCCCGAAATGCCTTGGAGACTTTTTTCCTTAAACCTTAAATTAAAGATTGAAAATTGTAGGCACCTACTAATACACTGTAGTTGTTTGAGTACTTCAATATTCCGTAGATATGCGGGTACGTAAAACCCATGAAAAAATGTAACATTGTTTCATCCCACTATGCTATAAAATCTATCAAGCATAAGTAAGAACTCTCACAATGAGGGTCTCCGCACATTTAGGCACTTATAGACATTTAAATGTAAATAGTATTCCTGTTAAACTACTTAAAGTATTAATCTTTTACAAAGTGATAATAATAATAATAACCCTTGTTGGCTTGTATTATTTTAACTTGAGTTGTCCATAAGTCTGGAAGAGTTTTGTATTAAATTAGTTAAAACTATTGTAAATTATTTTTTTTATTCACTAAAATCAATTAAAATATCGGCTCAGGTTTCAAAAAGTTTGTCAATGGCAACGGATAACAAAAAGGAAAGTTTTATTTAGTAACTTGTTTTATGTCAGTATAATAATAGTCTGAAAATAATTACATGGATTCCATCCCCTGGACAGGTAGCCGAAATACGCTAAATCTAAAGTATTTGCGGCTATGAACTTGCAACTAATTGCACAGCGCAAGATCGAGAGTTATTTTATGAATTTTTTTGTAAAGAAGTATACTGTTGCAATTGTATCAATGACATAGCAATGACTGCAGAGTAAATAAGGAATTATAACTGCCCCCGAAATGCCTTGGAGACTTTTTTCCTTAAACCTTAAATTAAAGATTGAAGATTGTAGGCACCTACTAATACACTGTAGTTGTTTGAGTATTTCAATATTCCGTAGATATGCGGGTACGTAAAACCCATGAAAAAATGTAACATTGTTTCATTCCACTATGCTATAAAATCTATCAAGCATAAGTAAGAACTCTCACAATGAGGGTCTCCGCACATTTAGACACTTATAGACATTTAAATGTAAATAGTATTCCTGTTAAACTACTTAAAGTATTAATCTTTTACAAAGTGATAATAATAATAATAATAAAGTGAGATAAGAGCAACATGCCTCAGAGGCGTAAAATTCAAAGCTGTAAGATCTGGGATAATTGCTACAACTTTCCTGTTATATCTTAGCTAACAACATTGTGGATATTTGTACAGACCTCTGGCCTTAAACTTTTGTCCTAATAACGTAAAATTGAAGAGATTTAGAAATTTTGTGAAATACTTTTGGGAAGATACTCTTGATGGACATAAAAATTGAATTTTTCGTCAACACGAGTTTCTTAATAAAATACATGACAATATTTTGGTAGTGCTCCCATCATTCTTTTAGATTTCACTTTCATAGAGTCAAAACAAATTATGATTAAATCTATTACATTTTTAATGCTTTTATACAAAATATATATTATATTAAATTAATATGATATTTCAGTGTATGTAAATTAAATAAAATATTTCTTTTAACATCATGAAATCAAATAGCATTTAATAACATGAAATCAATGGCCTTGGCCGTTCAAAACTATTTTCTTCGTTAAACATAATAATTACGAAGAGGATTCAGTAATGTCCTTCACTTTTGTAATGACGGAAAACAATAAATCGATAATACTTCCGAATCTAATTTATATAACAGCGTTCATTATGTACTCAGAATTTATGAATTTCAATAAGATAACAAATATTAGTTTATATATTATGTAGAAATTATGTATTTTATTTTTACAAATTTATATGCAAAACTTTTATATTTAAAATAAAATATCTACACTATGATAGAGGTATAATAAATTTATCCATCTTTATAGATTGTTATTCAAACTAACACCTGTATTCAAACATACAAACTCTTGACATGTGACGAAGAAAGTGCAAATTCTGTAATTGCAACAAACATATTATTTGTAATACAATATTCTATAATTTTAATCACACATTTGAACCAGTAATTTAAATCTAATATTATAGTTCAGAGTCCACTTAAATTTTATTGATAAACATCTCCAGAAAGAACAAAGTGTACCATTTAATTCAGCATCATACGACAATCGAATACAACATGCTTGATATTAGTCAGCTGCTGCTTGCAGATGGGTTACTTAAACAGCACTCACTTTCTTAATCAGTCTTATGTGATACCAGTGTGTAAAATAAATTTTGTTTGCATAGTGCAATCAACACAAAATGCTAATTATCTAATTATTTTATGAACTAAATTGAGTTAATACGATTCCATAACCAATTAGAGCGCTTAAGACACTACAAAATAGTGTGTAATCCAATTTAACGTAATCACATGCAGAAAACACCAAGGTCTGGTGTTCAAGTATGATGCTGAATTCCTGAAGCATACTCAATACTTTAGGACCTGAAATTCAAAAGAATAGTTTGAAGGAAGTCAATTAATGTAACTGTTAAATCGATCAATGACTTCCTCAAGCCAATAATTTGCAATAATATCTGATCACGAAATGTGTTGTTACTAATCTAAATTTATTTACACTACAATTATAGTTTTGTTTTGTGTTTACAATAATAGGTCTTAAGTTGGCTTAAATGATTTGAATTCTTACCTGCATTGCATTCATTCAATATGTAACAAATTAATTAAGTTTTTGTTAAACTTTATCTGTACATATCTTGGCATAAATAGGCCCAATTATCCAGAATATAAATATAGGGTAACTGTATACAGGGAATGATAATAAAACAGCAAATTACAAGCTAGGGTGTCGTTTAATCTTCTTCTTCTTTTTCCTGGCTATGGTCCCGTATCTCGTTTGGGGTTAGCCCTCCTCGTACATTTTCGCCACAACGGTGTATATTGTGTTGTCATTGAGTTCAAATTCATAATTTTAATATCTTTATCTATAGTGCTTTCCAGGTAACAGCGGGTCGACCTCGGTCTCTCTTTCCTTCTTTTATTTTTAACACTGCCTTTGTCAATGGTTTTCGTTGCACCTCATAATGTGCCTGTACCAACACAAGAGATTTTCTCTCAGTTTTTTCTCAATTTCTGCGACTTCCTCTAATATACTCATTTTTTATTCTGTCCAGTCTTATAATTCCCCCGGTCCAACGCAGCATTTTTATTCCGGCCCATACATCAATACTAGTTGTACTGCTTGTTTGTAAAATTGACCTTTGAGTTTGATGGGTATTCCAGAGTTACATAACATTCCGGTTAGTCATCTCCATTTTAACCAGGCAGTTGTTAGTCTATACTGGATAGCTTTTTCAGTGCTTTCTTTCGGAGCTACAACTAAACTGAGATACTTAAACTGCCTTACTTTCTTAAGAGATGTTCCTTGGATCATCACTGATCAGTTGTCGTTGACGTTGTTTCCAAACATATCACACCACATGTGTAGTGCCTGTTGCTAAACATTTAGTTGTTCCTGTACTTCTATTTGAGTTTCGGCAATAAGAACTATATCATCAGCGTACAGAAGTGTCCAAGGTGCAGGTTGTTGCAGATGTTCCATGATATAGATAATAACTAAGTTAAACAATAACGAGCTTATTGTGAAATTGGTGAACTCCGACCTTAACTTCAAATTTGTTAGTCTGGCCTAAGGGACTACTAACCCTTGTGGTTATCCCTTAGCATAGATCTTTAATAATGTTTGGGGACAAATTGTGATCTCAAAACTTGCCAAAGCACATCTCTATGTAACCAACCAAAAAATTGATCTAGATCGATAAATACAAAATCTAGGTCTTTCTTCCGCGATCTATATTTTTCTGTCAGAATCTTCACGCTGTATAGACGAATGTCATTTAATGTGACATATAAAATTTGTTAAGGATTTTACATAAAAATATTGTTTCAATTAGAATTGGTAGAGTAACTTTAGGCAGGCTTTTGTGTATGGTTGGACTAGTTTCAGAATTCTTATAACTCATTCTTTCAATAAATAAACTGAATATTACATGAAATTAAATAAAAAAATCATTACATCATTTATCCTTTAAAATTTCTGTAAAAATATATTTGAGTGTTAATTGAAATACATGCGGGCTGATATGCTCTAACACAGTGTAAAATTTCAAGTCACTTCATAAAACGCTTACTTATAAAAATGCCTGTGAGAGTCCGCCGGATCTGTGAGTGACTTTTTGTGGAAGGATTACGTTATTGTACAACACTCAGTATTTGATCAGATTTTAGTGAAATTATATTAACAAAAATCTGATCCGATACGGATTAAAGATAAATATTCTTGAAAATAATAAAATTTTAAGCTTTTTAACATTTTAAGTCCTTTGTTTTGGTTGATTTTACATAATGTGTAAACAACATATATTCTAATAGAAACGTATCAGTAATGATTTTCTCGGCTTCTCCCTTCATTCATATCTTTATGACATGCTCCATTGTTGGGTTTATACATGGTCTACAAAATATTAGTGTTCAAGCTAGATTTCATTTGGACATAAAGAAAATTATACATAATATTTTATTTTTAGGTCTTTATTTAGTCATCTATGATTTTAAATACTATGTGCTGTGGACTTCACTTCGGCAATGGTCTTTCTTTCTTAATCTTATTCACATATCATATACAGAAGTAATAAATTTCGACAAAATATTTCTCCTCATTATTTCTTTAGGAGTTTTAAAAAGGGCAAATAACTAAAACTGTAGTACCACTAAACATGGTAGGAGTCAGTCAATAATTATAAAGTTTCTGTACATAAGTCACTAAATACACTGTATGAAAAGAAGATTAAAATTACCCGCTTTTATAATTATATTATCATATTGACCATTAAAGCTCATCTATGGAAAAAAAAAATGTTCATATAAGTATGGGGGGTGAAAAAAGATTTCTACAAAGTCTAAAATATATTTATATAAAATATATTTACTCCATGTAGAAATCGTAAAAAATAAGACATTATGACTAACCACTCGTACGGTATCATGTTCTGTAAAAGCATGTTTTAGTTAGTTAATAAATATTAATACAATTAAATGTAGTGTTCTTATGAATATTTCTTGTTATTATGTAGATAATACAGTCAAAGTTTACTTAGAAATGAAGGAAAGTTATAGTTACTATTCAAATAAAAAAAATATTTGAAAATAAAATTATGGAATAAAAATGAAAAAATTATCATGTCTGTGTACGCAATACATCTGTTCTTCCACTGGACCAATACAGCGCCTTCAATTATGTTACATTACATTTATGCAACTAGGACTCAAACTCTCCACAATAAATATTCAAAACGATGTTCAAAATTTTAGACAAATTGAAAGAGTGAAACTCGTACTAGGAAGCTTCCCTACACATGAAGGTATATAAAAATTTTATCATTTAAGAGTACAAAGTATTTCTATTACGCTATCAAATCATTAGTATTGTTTCTCTCTTGTGTATCATTCACAAGCATGGTAAAAATAACTGGCTGCCTATACTTTTTTAGTTTATTAATTCAAGCTTTCTAGAATAATTTTGTACTGGAGTAAACGCTTCCATCCCGTTTTTTAATACATTTTTTTATATAAATAATTAAACAGTTGCAAGATATAATGCTGACTTTTCCGAACCAGATTTCTCATACGAGAGGCATGTCAAAAATATAACTGTAAATAATACTCAAGTCACTTAGTGAGGAAATTTCTGATAATTTTTGAGAACATTTTCCTACTTTGTATTCAAGTAAGTCTTGCTGTAAAATGTTATTATAATCGGTCTTAAGCTGAAAGAACAACAATTTTGAAGGCAGATGAATGACCAGGATGACATTGTGAGGGTTCCATTGTTGTCATTTGGTTGCGAAAACCAAGAATCCACTAATATGCAGCATGTTGCAGTGCATTAAATAATGATTAAAAATATATGTATGAGAACTGAAATATTTCACTAAATTTTAAGATAAAACTGAAGAGGCACACAAACGAACATTCTCTCTGCCTGCATAATTATCATGCGGAAGAATGTAAAAAAAATAAATATATAGTCCTACTGTATGGTCAGAAATGGCTACACAAAATTTACAAAGAAAGACAGACTTTAATCATGTCCTTCAATAAACCTAAGTAAGGTTTATTAAAGAACATACCTGCACAAATGTGTGATTTGAGATCGTTCTATAGTCGTGGTAATTAATTACAAAAAAGCTTGGTAGTTGTGGTAGTGAACAACTTTATACAAATCATATATAATTGTTATCGTGATTATTCTCAGGTTATCCCTTTTTATTGCGAAGGACTGTCATATAGCCAGTGCACTTGACGGTATTGTGTCCCTAGGATAAACACAAGGCAGGACAAAAGAGAGAGGGACATAGATTTGGAGACGGTACGAGAATGATTGTTTCCTAATCACTAGGTTGTTCGTTTACGGTAATGCCATGATTTTTAACATATAATTCTTAACTAAGTTACATCCCAGTTTCGTTTCACTACTAGTACTGGTAGCAATGTCATCAGCCCTTATCCACTTACATTCAGATAAATTTTAAAGTAAATATCGGTTTACGTAATGACTCGCTCTATAAATTAATTGAACCAAATTTAGGTTCGAAAAATTTAGGGCAGAAAAAAATATTAAAAAAGATAACTAAAATGGACTTTATAAAGATGAAACTGGTAGGCTATTCTCCATGGTTTTTGCTATATGTATTAAATATTTATGGTATCAGATGGAGGTAGATATGGTTTCATGTTCTAAGTTACATTCACGTGAATAAAAACAGGAGATATGAAAATTACTCTAAACTTACCAATTTGTCCAAAGCGTGCATAACGGTTATATGAAAAATAAGTGTTGAATAAAGGATCATTTGGAAAAATGTGAAAAGCAGCTGAAACAAAAATTAACAATTTCATAAACTAAGGAAGGTTAGTTTAATCATTAACTGTTAACACTCATTTAATGTATTAAACTTAGTAACTAGAACCTATATTATTTTTGTAATATTTTACTCATATTTAAAATAATAAATAAAACTACGAAACTCATGAGGACGGTGCTAATGATCAGTATATATAAAGTTTGGAAGTCCTCGTACCCGAAAAAAATATTTCATTGTACGAATATTCATTCTCTTTAAACCCTACTCATAGAAAAAGAAGACAGATTTTCAGTTATTTTAAAATTTAGACCACTTTCTTCAATGAAATAATTAAGATGTGATGATAAATTATCATCATAAATTACCACATAGTCAAAAATTTTAGGAGCCCTAATGCTATAATGAATGAAACGACGGGCAGATTGATTGGACACGCAATATTTATATTGTTTCCTTCTTTCACTGTGGAAATGAGGACCACGTCTAGTTTCGAATACTAATTTTCTTCAGTAAATGTGTATATTTTTGGGATTGGTCTAATTTTCATTAAAGTAGAAAGGATGGAAACTTTATTGAAAATCTCTTTTATGGTGTAACTCAAACATTTCGCATATGGGGATTTGAACATTAGATGAATGGTTTAGTTTAATTGTATTTATAAAAGAAAAATAAGAAATTTAGCACAATTTTTAAATAAGACTTATAGTCCTTGACCCTAAATTCCTTCAATAAAATTAATTAATATTGGTTTATCAAATCAAGGCTCATTCATACTATTATCTGAAATATTTTTAGACTTTTTCTAATGGGAGAGCTGTGAAACAATATTAGGTAATATTCATTGTGTATATAAGAGTTGATTAAAAATATTATCGGTAAGAAATGAGTATAACTAACTTGAAATCCATATGAAATATTAAATAAATGGCATTGTTCACTCAAGAGTATGAAGCTTTCTCTCAATTGCTTGATTTCGATTATTACTTCTGCATTGTTCCCTTCGTCAATTCTCCAATTATCAGCAATATCTTCTACTTGAATGCAAACATATCCATCTAACGCTTTTTTTATACGTTTCAAAATTATATTTAGACGATTTCTGAATATTTTCAAATTTACAATGTACTTCCAATATTGTACTTGTATAATGAATTGGGTTATAAAAAATGACAGAAGTTTGACAACCGCATTAATATCATAAATTACGTATCTTGATATCATGTCAACAATCACAACAAATGTTGATGTGCATATAAGCATTTTAAATAGTTGATTAAAAGACTTTTTTTCGTTTATGTACATCATGGTTGTTATTTTCAATAGGTTGTCAATTTTTTTATAATTCCCAAAATATCTTCGCACACTTTTGTAACTTTCCACTGTAGCAATAATAATAAGCATAATAACTTGTATTCGTACTATTATCGTATGGATTCTGTTAAACTCTTCTGATTTTCTGTAATCAACTAACAACTTTATTTCAGTATGTGTCACAAGGTTTATGGATAAAAGAATGATGAAAACTATTGTTATCCAAGCTTGTTTCGTAATATCCTTCACTGTTATATTATTGTTTAATTTTCCGATACGCGACAGTGAACATACACGAAAAATTGTATTAAAATATCCCATGACATCGTACGCGTCCATTTTACAAATGTAATTTTACAATGTGTTAACACTGCAAAGTGTTTGTTGGAATGAGTTATATTGATTTTAATTTCAATGATGTGTATGCGTACATAGACTTGCGCACATTATAGATGTCTACAGCAATCTATGTAATTTCAGTTTCGTCACTAGGTTATAATAGTTATATTGAAATGACATGAAGTAATTATTTAAAATTACATGGAGATTCAGAGGATAACATAAAACAGTAGGTATTTTATAATAATTTCAGTGAAGAGAATAAAAACAAATTTTGACTCTCAATTTTTATATCTCTATGAGGGAATTTTTTTCAACGTTTAGATTTTTTTTCTGTAATAAAATGATTTATCATTATCATTTGTCATCCCAATTTTATGTAGCTTTCTTTCACTGAGCTTCTTAAACTTATAATACAGTGTAATTTTTTATCTTTTGCTTTTTTATAAGTTAAGTTTTTTTCATTTTCATGTATATTTGGTATTATGTTCACTTCCTCCAGTAATTAAAATAAATTAAAAATGCAAACACAAGCACATATGACATGAAACTATCCTTGAGTAAAACAACATATAATGAAGTCAATATGAACTACATCCGTTTATCCAAAGGTAAACATTCTTAACTATATATCTGACGTTGGTATACAATTTTAACAGTAAATGGTTTAAGTCCGTAAACTTAAATGAAGCTTTTATTTATTGTGACACAGCTTTGCGGCAGTTGCAAAAAACAGATATTTTTTAGAACTGCCAGTAACAATATTAAATTTCTCGAACTGGTAACAATATTTAATTTTTTCTGTCACTCTTTGACCTCTTTGAATGATTCGTATATAAGATAACGTATATAGATTTTGTGTTTTGCATAAGTTAGGTACAAACCTTAATAGGTCTCTGTAAAATTTATTATTTCAAATGCTTTCAATTGCAACGACCTTTTAGAAAATCTTTCAGCAGTTTGAAACATGTTAATTCAGTTATGTAAAATTGAAGGGAACTACATTTTGTTGTATTATGTTGGACAGATAATTATTTGTTTATTCACGACTTCGTCCATGAAAGATTTGGAACAGGATATTGTAAAAATGGAATGATTAATATCAACCTTACTATGTTTATACAACCTTGATAGTTTGCCTTGTGGCACTAGCATCATTAATCTACCAGATGTTCATGTTAATAGAATAGAAGAGAAAGACAAAATGTCTTTCTCTTTCTATAAATACTTTCTATTTCTGTAAACTATTTTGGTGACTGAAATGGTTAGTGTCCATGTACATTCACATAATCAAAATAATGCACCCAACATATTATTAAGCTTTTCAGAAATTGGTCTGAGAGTTAATGCTGCTAGAACACCTTTAATCGCATATATATAAGAATGATCATGTAAATACTTAAGAATTCAATTTAGATATTAAAAGAATGAACATTTTATTTAAATAAATAAGATTAGTTCAGCCCACTGATAGTTTCACTTTACATTTAATTTATAATTTAGCTTTCAAACGTATAAGCAATAGTAATTATTTTTTAAACAAAACCACATTAATATTTGTGCTGTGACTTACATGACTTTTTATTTTATCTTGACATCAGTAAATTCAACACTCAAATGGGAGTACAGATTAGAGTTAAACACAAAATATGTTTTTATTAAATTGAAGCGATGGTGTACTCAAAAATATTGTCAGTTTCATATCAAATTTAGTTAAAAATTGTTATTAAATTTTTTTTTGGTATCTAAAAATGTTAAAATGGCAATGTTAATATAAAAATGTTTAAAACATTGGAAAATCTCTGTACAAAAAAATGTTAGGGAGATGCTTTGAAACAATGCAGTACAGTTATTCATAAGAAGGTCAAACAGAATCAAATTAAACAAAATTTTTAAATATTCACCATAAAATAAACCAAAAGTCATACTAAAAAAGATTAACACGGTTGGCAATCTAGTCGCGACCGTGCAAATTCAATCGATCTTCATAATTTTAAGTCAATTACATTTTAGCTTACAGAAAAGCAATCTTCTTTAGAATGTGCTATTTAAACCTTATTGTATTTAGTTAACAGGTCCGTAATGTTTTGGTAAGAATATGTAATACTTAAATTTAAAATATGTGAAATTGTTTAATAGGAAATTTCCATTTTATAAAAGCCACAACGTTACGTAACTTGGGTAACGTCATTAGGAGATTTTAATTAATATAATGATAACAATCTACGGCAATTAGAATATGATGTGATCGTTATTCTCATTTAATCAATTAGGTACACTTTTTTTGATTATAATATTGGAACATTTCGTGCGTCATTACTTGTCGCTGTGGCGATATCCAAAAATAGTAGATGAGCAATTAATCATGAAAGTAAAAGAAAGGATAAAAAATGACTAGTCAAATATGTTGTCAATGAAAATAATTAGTTTTTGTGATGTTACCATGTTTCCCATATTTATATAAATGGCGATAACAGCTTGATGTATTTTGTCATTGATGATTGTACTTAAGCAAATTTGGTATCCACAAGACTACATTTCTGTAAAAATGCAACCGAAAAACAACCGCAACAAAAGAAAACCGAAAATTTATTTACTTAATGAATCGCTAACCGATGGTTGCAAATATTGCAATTAAATAGTAACACACCTAGTACTAATTTAGTCTATTCCTAATAAAAGATGCTTTATATTTATGGAAATAAAAAAAGTTTATAGTGATAAAACAGGTTAATTATCGATAGGTAATGCTTGCGGTACTAATTAAAAATATCAACGATTTTGATATATGTACCCGTCAAATTTATTTAACTTGAAAATTGTTTGCAACAGCCATATGAGTCAATTTGTTTTACAATGATTACAGTCAATGCGAAATAACACTTAATCAATAAGTATCTCATCTAAGAAACTGGTATTAGAGGTGGCGCCATACAATATATATAATTATTTTCTGGGAGTTTTATAAATAAATAACTCAATGGTTTTTAAGAAAAATGTAATTTACGAATAAAGAGAATTATGTTTTTTTTTATAATAAGTTGAAGAACACATTCATATTAATATTCAGACATAATAAGAATATTTGCTAGAGAAAGAGATGCTAGAAATATTAATCGAAAATGCACTTTCACCAATATTAGCATATTAGCCATTATTTGGTCTTGCTAGTCATATACATAACAGGACTGAATATAACAGATTTAATTAATAGAGGAAACACAATATTTTATCATAACCTTCAAGAATCTTCAAACAATACATGCACTGTACGCTATTAATACTTGTAATGTGAGTCTCACTGTCACAATTTATGAGTTTTTTACTACTTTAAATTTTATAATTTAAAACTTATAAATACATATCAATAGCCAAAGTAACCATTAGTGCCTTAAAGTAGTTTTTCATAAAACTGTGTGGTTGAAATAATAAAGCAATGTGATTAAATAACATAGAAATTATTCATTAATGTGGATGCCGCCAAATACCAGAGACTAAAGATTCTCAGGGAGATAAACACATGCTATACTTAATTAAAGAAAATGAAGTATAACTTTGTATTCTAATCCATGCATGTTAAAATTATCAACTAGTAATAAGTTTGACAAACTGATAATTTGAAGGAAGAAAATAATGGAGTCGAGTATTAAATAGTACCATAGAGAATGGGATCTGATAAAACTCAAGAAACTTACTTAACTGAAGATTAGCAGGTGCATAGCTACTGCCCACTAGAAGAATAATCTTATACTTAGAACTGAAGTTTACATGGCAAAGACTCTAATTCTGGAACTTGGTATTGAAAATTCGACTACATTGTCCTAAGAGGCTAGAATCGTTTTGAGTTTTCAACCTTTTTGCTATTTACAAAAGATTATATTTATGAATACAATGAAAAGAATTATGATAAAAGTATTGAATTTATAATAGTATTAACCATATTGTGGAATGTATTATCTTCGTAAACTTATTTAACTCTGAACGTTTTGATTTGGACTAAGTTGACTAAGCACTTCCTTTATTTTAAATAAGAGGGAATCTACTTGGTACTAATAGTAGTAAACTTCGTTATAACATCCTGACTGATTATTTATAGAATTTTCACAATTAATTTATCACAAATATCTATATTACTTTTAAATTCTAACTCTACATAAACTAAACTTTATGGTTGAATTAACGCCGATTGCTCCACTTTATGCATGGATAATGATTAAAAATGATGAATTTCATAAAAGATGCAAACATCATCATGTAGACTGTAAGCAGCATTTTATAGGTGACTTTACTGTTGAAAAGGAAGAACGGTGTTCTAACATGCTTTCTAACAAAATGACTGTGATCAATAGCGATAATCAGTCTATCAGTTGTATTAAAACGCTTTGATTCATCTTTTCCTAGAATCTGCCTTTGATGTTTGCAGAAAAACTACCTTTAAAATAATCTGTTGTCAAGTTTTATAACAATTTAAAATTGAATATTATTTGTCACAATGTTTTACTTTTACTAATTTTATTTTTCCCGGATATTAATGATTTTTATATTAATTATTTACTCCAAAATAGCGTGATTCCGTATAACATTCATTTGTTTTGTTGTTTGCATGAAAAGAAATTTCACAACATTAGTTAATAATTTTGACAAAACTGACAATAAAACTTTTCTGTGAACAGGTTCGACCTGTTCATAGAAAAATTGTATTGCAATAAGATTCTAAACGTGGTTATATTGTTACCAATTTCATGGTATTATTATTTATTATTAAGTTAAAAATATATTTATATTCCACCAGCAGTCTGCGTTTAGTTTAAGTGATAAAACCGTTTCAAATTATATTTTACAAAAAGAATATTGTGTAAAATGATTTGTCACTTAGAATTTATGCTGAACTTGCTGCTATTTGTAGTATTTTTAAAACATTATGCCACTAAACAAACATCTTGAATGCATGAACAAAAAGTCCATTTCTTCGCTGATAAAATATTTATATGATAGCCCTTATAACAGCATGTTTAAGAACGATATTAGTTTTATGTTCAACATACCACTAAAAAGGGGATATATCACCAAATTTTCGAATTTCTTCATTAATATTTTGGAACTCTGTAGATATTTTAAAGGCGTGTTTATGGTTCAGGTTTGTGGTGATATTATGTGTCTCATAATGTTTATGGTGCTCCCAGCACTAATTCGTTACTTTTCATGCACAAAAACTATTACTTAATTTCATTTTCATTTAACTATGCAATTTAAAAATAACGAAGTAGATTATTATTAACCGAAGCGCACCATTTTTCTTGATGTTGTCACCTCTTAAAAAATTGTTTACCCAAAAATATATAAAATTGTTTAATTGCTCAATACTGAAAAATGTAAAATTTTATGTATATATATATATATATATATATACATATATATATATATATATATATATATATATATATATATTCATATATATATATATATATATATATATATATATAACATATAGTAATTGCAATAAATTATAGCTTGGCTTTGTTTAAAATTAAATTAAGCATTTGAGAAAAAAATCATTAGTTTTTTTCAAGATTTTCTCTACTTATGGCATGCATAATAAAAATGAATAGTTCGTACTAAGTCAAATATACAGTTGTCACGTAAGTATTTGAAACTATTTATTAGAAATAAAATGTTGGGCAGTATACTAATGAAAACAAAAAATATACTTTTCCTGCTTCTACTACAGAAAAAAGGTGGTAAAATACAAAAATCAAAAAATTATTTGCGAAATTGCCAAAATAATTTTGTAGATTAATGTATAAACACACGCTCGTACGCACGCACGTACACGTACACACACATACGTACACGTGCACGTGAATGGGCATACACTCACGCGCACACATACACACACATGTTTAATGTATTTTAATCAATAAAATGGTAAAATGTGACAAAATATTTAAATAATTTCAACCTAAATACTTTGGCTATTCGTTGTGTTCAGAATAAACATTTTAGAAATTTAACATAGCGGCCTTAATAATACATCATATAAACCAAGCCATGACATAATATAAATCGATGCAAATGTGAATCGTACTGCTGCAAGCAAATATATGTGTCAATTTCCTGTAGTTGGTGGGTAAATTTATTCTGCTGGTAACACCATGCGCGTTGAGGGGTGTGGGGGCTAGTATGTGGAGTGTGGTGCCCCCTCCACAGATTTTTGGCTTCACCACGACCACGAAGAGATTTGTGCATATGCGCCTTCTGGATTACTCTATATTCTAAATATTTTGTAAATATACTCAAGAATAAAATTTATTTTAAAAAAAATAACTACGCTGTTAAAAAAATATTATCATATTATTTACCTTGAAGTAACACTTTAAATGAATACCAGTATTTATTTAAATTATATCATAAAGACAGATTGAAATTAGTTTGCTTTTTAATTAACTTTTCTCCTTATGTTTATTTTCAAATAGCGCACCCAGGTGGTAATACATTGGAGCTAAAATTATAATATTAATTCAGCATTTCAATGAGTGTTATTAGTGAAAATCTAAGATCTATGCAAATCAATATTTGAGTTTTTTAAGATGAAAACTACCTGTTAATGGAATAGTAATTTTTATCAATAAGACATTTAAATATATTTAAGTTAACAATAATATCTACATGAAATCACATTGAAGAAACTTTCTCATTGTGAGCGTGTGATCATTTCAATGATATGGAACTCTTGGAAAACATCAGTTCATGTAGCCAAGTAACAGTAGCCAAGTCAAGAAAAGATAATTATCTATCTTGGTATAAATTTTGAAAAATATAACATCACGCAAGGGTGATCATTTCAACAAATGAAAATTATCCATCTTTATATGATTCTCTTAGAAGAAATGAAGATTGGTAGTAGCTGTCAGGTCAAAGAAAGATAATATTTATCCTTATATATATTTCAAATTTATCTCTGAATACATATGTCTTTTTAAACAAAATGTTAAACAATAATATATTAATTAATTACTCTGTACAAAGATGAGAAAATGGTAAAAAAATAGAAATGCATCCGTCACTCGTCATTTCGAATAGGCTATGGCCAATCATCCTGAGGATGCAAAAAATCTGTAAGGGATCATAAGTTTCCATTTTTATTTTCAATGACCCATAAACTTGGGGTTATTTTTAACTTATGAAGCAATATTGTGATGGCACTTTGATTCCAGTTGTTTTCTCAGAGAAATGAAAACGACACTTATACTAGTACGAGAAGTGCTAATTATCCCTGAGTGATCTAATTCCTTTTACCCCAAGTTATTTTCAATCCATATCAGGAAAACATGTAACATGGTACTTTCCATTGCGTACTGTACATAAACATTGCTGAATAGTCACCATTTATGTTAAAAGAAAGAAGGGCGGAACTTTTTTACCATTAATTTTCAAAGAATACATTGTATTGCTTATTATTGTTGACGTACGTAACTTGCAATCTATTGCTTGGTAGCCCACAGAATGAAATTCTCACTTGTGATTTAAGTCAGTAAGTTTACATTAAACTCGTAGTTTTATCGGCACTACTTGACTTAAAAATGAAATGATCAAAGATGAAATAATGACTGTTAATTTTCACATTTAAAAAAAAATTGGTTTCTAAAAAACTAGTTAACATTTATACTTATTCATGTTAATGAGGAAGAAAGTTTAAATTGTATAGTAATTTCAATAGAGCCTTTTTCCATTTTTTGGTAACTTGACATACCAAAAATATAAAAATAATAATGTTGAAAGAAATATTTTACATTTAGAAAAAATTAAAAATATCATTCTGAAATTCAGAAAAAGTAAAATTGTTTTGAAAAGTTAATTTAAAAATTTTTATCAGGGTTTTGTAAACCACTAAATATCTTTTACTTCAATGTGATAATGTTAAAAGAAATTGGTTCATTCACAAAAAACATGTACCTACCTTCTCCCGAAGTGAATGCTGCACTATCTACCTAATATCATTTTTTAAATGTTCTCTTTTAAGGAAAATTAAAATCTGTTTTCATGTAAACCACGCAGAAAGAAATGACTTATGAAAAACGACTGGAGTAACATTATAAAATTCATCTTTGAAGTCCGAAATTCCTAGAGAAATTATGTATACTTGATTAACCACAGCTGTTAGTGAATAACTGTATTATCCCATTCTTCTCAACTGCAAAACATATCACATGGCATCCTCAGTTTAATTATGATAATCAAAACTTTCACAAATGATTTCAAAGTTTTTACTTCAAACACTTGTCAATTTCAATTTCTACCTACGGTCATAAAAAAGCGTGTTATTTTAATTTAAATGCTCTTTGATTCAATTATGTCAAAATATCATTGTCCTCGATGACAATGTTCACAAGTTGTTATGTATTAGAACCTAATGATTGATTTTACTCTTAAACCACGTCTAAAAATTATCCTCAAGAATAATCATGAATCATCTCGCCTGCAGATTTTCTGTCTCCAGAATAAGTAATGTTTCATAAGGTGAAGCTATAGTTCACATTTACGCATTGCAACGTGTTATACAGAAGACTGAAATATGTAACTGGCCATTGTGTCTAGCTTTTTTGAATACGAGACACCTTTTAATTCCATCTTGTGGTGCTAAATTAAATAATGTTATACATAAAAGAGTGTTAAGGGTGTATGAAATTAGTCAACAGCACATAATTCCAGATTCTTTTGCCCGAAGGACATTTTTTTTATTTATTGTACTTTTACATATTTTGTTTATCCATTTGTCAGCTCTACAGAAAATTCCTCGTGAAATTCAAAGAGTGAATATCCATGGAAATACGCACTTGCATGTGCAAAAAAGATTTTATATAATTTTTTAAAGGTATCAAAAGGAAACAGTGTACCTGGCGTTATTCGCAGTGCTCTCTGCTTCATAAATTTTTGAAATATTACTAAAATATATTTTTTTTATTTTAAGGATGTATTTACTTCATAATAAAGTGGCCATCGATATTGTTAATACAAAAATATAACTCTTCTGGATTTAATTATGAACATTAAACCTAAAACAAAAATTATTATTGAAAATCTGATTTTAGTTGATCTAAAATGTTTATTTCGGTATGAATGGGTTTTGTATTACTCTTTTTAATTAAAAAATTAATAATGTAATTTTGACCAATAATAAAAATATATTTTGATTGGATAGTGTTCAATACTAACAAAATTGAATATAAACCTGACGATGTTTTAATTTATTCATGCATCTTTTAAACAAATTTATAAATTTGCTTAGAAAATTGACATAAAAAGCCATGAATGTGGAGTTTACTATACAAATTCAAATCTTTTGTTTTGTTGCATAACAATATAATTACATTTTACTAATCTAATTCAATTTAATTAACAAGATGTATTTCAATTTAATTAATAAGATTTTTTTTCATAAAATAAAATTGAAATATCACAATGAAATTGGTTGTAAGAAAACTCAAAAATTTAAGGAATGTAGATACATTCAGAGTAAAGAGATGAGCGATTTTGAATTCAGCAATGCCAGGTATTGCCAGCAGTTGACACAAACCTTCCAATTTAGGTTGCAGTTCAGCGGCTGTAAACATTTTTTTTCCATGTAAGTATAGTAAATACATGATGTAATGAATATTACCAACTATAAAAGAAAATAATATGATTATTATCTTGTAAATGTTGTATAAAATAATTATCTCCATATTTATATTTAATACTTGATATGGAATTTTTTTCTGGATTCGCCAGGGAGGTTATGGTTTTTATATCTATATTTCTATCAAATGCAAAACACATATATAAGAAATTGGATGTAAATAAAATTCTCAAATAAAATTATCACTACCTATAAAACTTTTGAGTTTACTTGTGAATATCTATGCTATTAAAACAGTTGAAAAATTTTTAAATAAATGATTTAATTTATGAAAATATTTATTTTTCCTGTTACTAACTGCAGTAGAAGGATAGTTCAGTGTCATTATTGGCTTTTACCTTGAGGAGTAATCTACTAACGGTATGTAAATTGACTGAATTTCAGTCACAATAAGTTACTATATATCAATTGGATTGCTCTCTTTGATTTTTATTGATCGTCATCGTCATCGACCATTTCAATCCAAACCGTACAAATTTGTCTTACAGGCTCACTAAATCATGGTCGTGTGTTTCTCTTGTTATGGATGCCTGGAACTAGTTGCTGAGACAAATGTATATCATCATGGAAAAAAATTTACTCACAACATGTTCTTCCTTCTTGCATCATTTCAACAAAATAATGCACTCATTCACGCATGCTTCATGTTTTCAACTTTTCCATTCTGCTAATTTAACATAGTTGATTCAATATTCTTTTGACAGTGAGAAGAAACAATCACTACTAACTCAGCTATAACGTGAGAGTCTTCCACTTTAATTTCACCTACTTCAATTTATTATTATTCTTCTTAGGATCATAGAATCCCTTTTCCAACTCAAACCGACAAGAAATAATGAAACTAATAAGTAGTCTTTTTATTTATAGTACTTGGCCTGTATATCGACATTCTGTTATATTCACACGAATATACTTTCGCATTTATAAATGAGTCCATTATGAAAATACAGAATAAAATTTTCCATAGAGGCAAATATACAGTGACCCGTAAATATAAACAATGCAATTAATAATTTGTAATGATAAAAAAATATGTACATAACTCTAGAAAGCAAATTTAATTTATCGTTGAGACAAAGATAATATACAGGAATAATATTACAGTACAATGTGACCAGTGAGATAATTGATAAACTTATTTATAATAAATTGACTTACGTATTTTTTTATACATTGTTATTTTTAGTCCAAGTGTCCTTGTAAAACGAAGTCGCTGTGTAAGTTTCTCACAGGTAAAAAATATGACCAAAATATAGACCCTGTCGCTGTCAGTAAATACAGATCAGTCTAAAATAACCATGTAGTTGAAATTAATATGCTGGTATTATCGAAATTAAATAAATTATATAAAAGTGATAGTAAAAACTACCACTATTTTTACTAACCTTCGAATCGGCGGAATAAAAAATTAATCCAGCGGTAATAATTATACCTCCAAAATAATTATAGAACACTAAAAGAATCTGCAATAAAATATGTAGATTTAATAACAATTATTTCTATATTCATACGAATATGACATAGATATTTTGAAAAGGCATCAGCTTTTATTACGAGTATATACTAATCTTGTAGATGCAAAAGTTGTCAAAATTACTAGTATCAATAGAATTGTAAATGAGAATAAAAGGCATACTCAAGATATTTTTTATAGAAACAATACTATTTTCAACAAGTTTACGTCTTTTAATCATTAAATAGGAAAACATACAAATTAATAATATAGTTATTAAATTGTGTCTTACATTTAAGTAGAAGGTTTCATATGCAAGAAAGCAGACGTCAAAAACTTTTACGTATAATTGGATTATTTTATCAAAACATGCGTTCAAACCATCCATTGCGATTATCATTGTATCGTCAGCACTACGCAAACTAAGGTAGTCATCGACACTAAACAGAGCAGACAGTTGTAAATTTGCATATTCAATTCTTTTCAAAATGTCGTTAAGCGATGTGCAAAAAAGGATACGTTCAACATCGGTATACCAAAATACAATATAGCCAAAAATGAATCGTAAATTAATATCGTGGAAAAAATATATACATCCTGTGAAAATCATTAAAAAAAGAGGCAGACATATTTTATATAAATTTGATTGATTTTGCTTCCACGCTTTTTCATATAATGATCTCTTAACATCATAGTCCAAATAATGATCCAGCACTTCCATTTCAGCAATAAATTGTGGAAATGTATTCCATTCCAAAAAAGTAGTTGCGACAATGTTGGAACTAAATGTTGCAAAAAATATTACGTGGTTGATGGTTTGTAAAACGGCATTTTCGTTTGATATAAGATCGAAATATACGTCCATAATTAGTAGCAGAATAAGTAGTGATAGAACTATTGCTGCATACATTATAGTGATTACACGCTTTATTATTGTCTGCCAGGTTTGAGAGAATATTTTCTGTTTTTTAATTTCCATATTTCGGTGAATGCCCATTATAATTTCCAAAAATTGCAAATATTTCCACGTATCTTTATAGCATATTTCTTCCATTTTCAGACAAAAGTAAAAGCAGGAATAATACAAACAGTTTAATTTCTATATTTCTGGTGTATGGTGTGACACTAAAGATAACCGAGTAAAGGACTGGTTAACAGAAAAGTAGAAGACTGACAGAGTAATAGAAGGTATTATTGATTTTACTTCATCACTAATCATTATAAATGATTCTGTTAGACCGTAGACACATTACGGCCAGAAAATATAATAGAATTACGATAGTTTTCAAATAATTAATTAGAGAAATTGATTTTCCTTTGGTCCTTGGAAAGAACCAAAGCTATGTCAATATGAAATTGTATAGTATTCAAATAATTTTTAATTTTGGAGGTCAAGAAAATTTTTGGTTTAAGGAAAAATTGCAAAATCATTTTCTACATTATGTTTATTGAAAATTTTACAATAGTACGAATGGAATGTGTAATAATAACAAAAATTATAAATTTTAAAATTTAGAACCTTCAAAGGCAGAACCTTCTTCTGCACTCATTTGTTTATCTAAGTGTTGAATTTTACTTGTTTATAATGTTTCGTTGGAATATTTATTATCTGATTCTTTGACGGCTGAAAATTGTTGACGAGTTAACAGTTTCATGAATTTAGTTTATTGTATGTAATCTTTGATGACGAATTAAGATATACTCGTATCCAGGACTCTTTGTCAAACTATTACTGACATTTTCCAAGTACATTTCGTTCGTTTCATTTGTAATAATAAGTTTTAATGCACAGCTTTTGACGCCTTATATCTTTATATTATCAACCTAGACACTTTTAAATGTTTCTTTCTAAGCTTCATCAATGTGATTTTTGATCCATAATATTATTTCTACGTTGTATTTGTAAATTATTGTTAATGGCGTCCAATAAGTATTTTCCTTATTACCAACTATTCCATGCCCCACTCCTCTATTGAATTCGCTTGCCGAATGCTTAGATGATTATGCCATTCTCAAATGATACTCCAGGTGGTGAATATGTACTACATGGTGCATCCGTAATCAAGATAAAATTTAAGTAATTTTATTG
The DNA here is from genome assembly GCA_039881145.1 of Druceiella hillmani. NCBI lineage: Eukaryota > Metazoa > Arthropoda > Insecta > Lepidoptera > Hepialidae > Druceiella > Druceiella hillmani. Next base: position 2,351,792 of record JAYKKI010000069.1, on the reverse strand, counting down.
TCTAAAACTGTTTCTAGCAACGCGAAACACAGGCATATAGGTATATAATATAACGCAATACACAGGCATATAGGATAATATGCAAATTTTTATTGAATTTACATAATATGCAAATTCAGTAGATATTATTTCCATGAACAGCCATGGCAAAATGTTATGTAAATGTAATATAATACATAAGAAAATAATTAGTTTTTCAGAACTATGCTAATAAAAAAAATCGTAATCAAAATCAAGACCAAATAAAACTTTTTAAAAATATGCACGAAGCCTGTGTCCAAGGCTCACTTGTAACATGCGACCCGCATAAAACTTCATTAGATCTTAAGAAAGCTTGCAAATATTTTTTTGGTACTGCTTCATGACATTATTGGGATGTAAATTATTAATTTGTTGCCATTCAATAAATAAGATTATGTCAGTCGTTAACATTTCCAAAATTAATTTAATATTATCATTTTGACTCTAATCCATATATATGAATTTCAAACTAATGAAAACTTCTATGTTGCAAATTGTGTTAGAAAGAAGATATCTTTCTACAAGCAACCGACTCCAGAATAGTTGAACTTATTCATTTTAAAGTTGAAATAATTATAAAGCTTACATTTTTGTTCATAATGTTAAAATGTTGCCCAACCTTTTAAAAAAATGTACTGGAAAACACAGCAATAATCTGGCATTAAAAGTGGTCGCATAATTGGTTGTTATCCAGTGTGGATAGGTAATATGGTTTTAAAATACATTTATCACAAAACACAGTATCAATAATGTAATGTAATAATTAATTATTATATCGTCCATAAATATGCAACTTTTAATAAATATAAAGAAAGAAACCAAAATATATGTAAATATATTACTTACTTTATTTATATAATACTTACTTTATTACTTAAACCTTATGCGATAGACCTATTCCTTAGATAGATAGCAGTGTTTATTGCCTCTGTCTAGAACCTTTTATCTAAGCATATATAATTTTCTTTGCATATTTGTTTTTCTACCATTGCTATATAAATATATACATTTTAATTTGTTTACTTCTTTGTTTTTCTGACATTGTTTTGAAATGCTTAAAGTACTTTAACACTTCTCCTTTTAAAACAAAAAGAAACGAAGCCAATATGTATATTCTCGTCAACAAATATAAGGAATTACATTGCTCTGCCAATAAAAGTCAACTCCATAGGTCCACACACATCAGCATGGACAATATCCAGTGGCTCATGGTTCCTTGTTCGTATGGACCAAATAGTAAGCTTGACTATTTTCCTTGGCAGCATATGTATCATGTATTCTTGTTGATGACTGATTAACCTATTTACAATACTCCTGTGACTGCTCCATCCTTCATTTTATTCTGGTTCGTTCACATTCATATGAGCTAATCTTCTATGCCATATTTCACTGCTAGTTGCTGAATAAGGAGATGTTAAGAAAGATTTTTTATATTCTATGACCAACTTGTAAACACCATCTATCTGATTTGCCACAGCCACCAAACTGTTTTCTCTATTGTAAACATTGCATCACTTTTTTTTAAATTCCACTCTATTGCTGTTTTTGATGAACTGACTTATTGATATCAAGGTTGCCAAGTAGATATCTGCCTTAGGTATAATGAAGTTCCATTACATATTGATTACTTTTGATAGTTTTAAATACAGTGTTTCATTAGATTTTAGGCTATTTATCAATAATAATTACTTAAAACAAATTGAACATTGCAAATATCTTGGATTATATTTTGATTATTTCATGAAATGGAATAAGCATGTAACAGAAGAGGCCAAAAAAAATATTCCACGTTTTTCTTTTATCAATTAAATGAATTACTTAATCCTATGGGGTTGAAGTTTAATTATTTAAACCCTTTTTAAAAGTAAAATTAATTATGGCGTTATTGCTTGGGATAATTTGGCTAATTCTTTATTCGTAATACAAAATATATTATTAAATTTAAAATAAGTATAGAATGCAGTGCTCTATTGAAAATGAAGTACGCTTCTATCGTGATTTCCTTAATTTATTGGTACAATGAATGTCAAATTTACTTGTAGAAAGGCAAGACAAAACCAGATCTAAGCGGTTAATGCTACCTAAAATTAACAAAACAATTATTACTAAGACTGCGTGTTATATTGCAATTAAATATTTTAATCAACTATCTAGTAAGTAACTGAAATAATTCAACTGTTTAAATAATTTAATAGAAAAAAGATTTGTAATTGGATGACGGTTAATTTTACTAAGTGATTTTATAATGCATCTTAGATAAAAGACATTAAGTGTAAATATATAGATTGGGGTTGTGCATGTAATAGTTTGGCTAATTCTTTATTTGTAATACAAAATAAATTATAAACAACCTTCTTAACAACTTTTAAAATTCTTAGCAATTCTTCATGATTACTACGTAATTGAGATGTACATGAAAGAAAAGAATCAATAAACATTTGTCGTTGTCACATTGTTGTTACCATTGTATAATCACACTATAATTATAACTACGACAAGTTTAGAAGTTCAAACGCATAAATAGATTACTAGGGATGATGGGAAGTTAAATTTCCCAATTAGACATTGACAGCCCTTGATGTCTCTAAGCAAAAACAGAAATTGCAAAAGATGTTATTTGTTGATGAATTGCAGTTATATATAACACTTGCCTTTAATAACAGCTCTTTAGAAAATAATGATATGATCTCTAAAGGAAAATTCAAATGCGTTGTTAAATTGGTGAAAGACAAGACGATTATTATCAATTAATATTTTTCGTATCCTATCCCTTTCTTGATATATACTGATTCCACACTTTAGTAAAGGACAAGGGCCTTGCAACATACGCACGAGCATCCCATGGCATCATCAAAGCTTTGTATGACGCAACACACATAACATCTTATTCGGCCTTGAATGATGAGCAATACCAGAGTTCTTTTGCAGAAAGGAAAATTGTCTTTTTTTACATGAAGATTGTGTTTACAATCAGGAAACATTTAAGTGTAATTATGATGGAGAAAATGTTCAAAATAAGGAAATGTTTTTCTGTTGACATTATTTTTCTTATATAATGCGCCGAATCGGAAAAATATATAAATATTTTTCGTATTATATTTTCTACATTTTCGTTTTATGGTTTAGAGAAATAAAAAAGCTCTATACTGAATAAAAGTAAGTTCAAATATTGAGACATTCAAAAATGGTATCAAATCCGTGAGTGAAACAAAAGTATGTAAAACAGAGTGTATAATTTATAGTTTTCAAAATTGAAATTTGAAATTTACAAAAAATCTTTTGTTCATATATAAAAAATAAAGTAAGCATTACATATCTTGGCTTTATGGGTTAACAAACAAACTTGGTTTTTACCTTTTTTTAGTAATTTTTTAAAACAATATAGAAATATTTCTAGACAAAAATTGTTTTCTTATTTCTTCGAACTATAAACAATAAAATGTATGTAGTCCTCCGACTGCTGTATAAGTAGATATTTCGACTCATATATGAAAAATGTATCAAGATGGTGGAAAGGAAAATGATAAGGCAACATAAAGAAATGTGACGGCATTCTATCATTTTTTTAAAATATATTATGTATATATATATATATATATATATACTATATATATATATATATATATATATATATATATATATATATATATATATATATATATATATATGTATATAAATACATATTTTTTTTTAAATCTTTAATTACAACCTTTCCTAGGTTGTATGATGTTTTTTCCAATATGCACAGTCCTATTTATACTTACCTGTGAAAAGTATTCCCATCCTTTTTCAGGTTTTCCTGTGGTCTGTTACTACAAAACTTTAAAACACAAACAGCCATTGTTTCGTTTAAAGTTATTTGATACTTCAAAATGGTGTTTATAGGACAAGACTTTGCTACATACTGACATATTAATGATCCATATTTTTAAAAGTAGGGCATAAAGAGATTGACGTTTTTAATGAGCTTAAAGCGGGCCTATGTACATAGATATTGATTACCCAGCAAAGATGTGTAGGGTACGTTCCATGTTTAGTTTTAGCACTTTCTTATTGCTACGTGAAGAGCTTATGAGCCAGGGAGCTGCCTTTTTTCTTTATCAATTTCTCTATGTTTGTGCATATTTTTTAAACAGGTTAGAAATTTCCAAGATGAAATTATGCATGAGATAGCACCCCAATCAATATACTGTACATCCTTAAGTAAAGATTGACATTTCGGCTAAGATTTTGGCGATATATTATTTGGAATGAAGACTTTAGACTCTTAAGATTAAGGAAGATATAAATAGAATAATTATGAGAAAACACTAGCGTAATAAGTTAACCACAGATAGCACAAAGATCGGGATTCGAATTGAGTCGAGAAGGAATGTCTGCAGAAAAAATTCTGCAGATATTTAGCTTCAATTATTTGAATGTATTTTATTTAATTGTCTTCACCAAGTTTATAATATAAAATATAGTAAGACGCTTAGAAGTGCTTAACTGCTCAGTGTATTTTTGAAGGAGTTCTTCCCACTTGTGTTGACGAGTTTTTATTGCTAACTAAGAAATCTTGTCTTTCTCATGTAAATATATATTTAGTCTCTTGTAGCCATATATGATAACTATCACACAAAAAAAGGAAAATATAGTATGGCGTCATTTGCTTTACCACACTATATGAAGGTCAGAGCAGCCTGTGCTCTGTTACTGCTCCGTGATTTCTTTCAAATTTAGATAAACGAAGGAATCTTCATAAATTGTAATTTACTATAAGAAGGAAATACAATTTTACGTTAATATATAATTTATTTAGTTTCAAAAGCTCTCTAAACATGTTGTACATTTACTCATTACAGACTGAAATTATTCGACGGCAAATAATTCCTGATTCATTTACCTGAAGGACGGATATAATTCCTTTTTATTTATCATAACATATTTTTAAATATATTTACGATAAGTTATAAGAAATTTGAAACATCCTTCACAAAAGTGAAGCAGGTAAAACATGGCTGGATTATTTATTAAATGAAAAATCCAACCATGTAGAAAATCCAACACAAAATTCAAAAAGTGAATATGCACAATAACATGCACACACACAAGCACACACACTTGCACATAAAAGATTCTATTCTATTTTTTTTTATTTTAAGGTTATAATCCTCTAACCTTAAAGTAGTTATGTCACAAAATATTACAGTGTTATTGAACATTAACATATTAAACATTACTGTTTAAACTTAAATAAAAATAATTTTTGATTGTCTTATTTTAGTTAGGTTAAAATTTAATTTCCGTATGAATGTTTTTTTTTACGTCTTTTAATGTTAAAACCGAGAGTTGTAACATAATTTTGACCTAACAAAAAAAAATATTTGTTTGGAATGCTGCACAATACCGTTGGGTTTTACGAATCTAAAAAATATCAATCGAAAATTATTCAGAAACTTGCATCTTATGAATCTAATTATAAAGGTTTATTTTTCATAAAGTAAAATTGGAATATAACAATAAAATTAGTGGGATGAAAACTCAAAAATTTAAGAAATGTCGATACATTCATGTTAAACAGGCGAGCGATCTTGAACTCAGCAATGCCAGGTATTGACAAGATTTGACACAAATCTTCCAATTTGGGCAGCAGTTCAGCGGTTGTAAACATTTTTTTCATGTAAAAGTAGTAAATACATGATGTGATGAATATTAGTAACTATAAATTATAATAATATTATGCTTGTCGTAAAGTATTTATACGAAATAATTATCTGAATTATATGTCATATTTGAATGTGAATTGGATTTTCTTCCTAGATTTGCTAGAAAGATTTGGCATTTTATATATTCACCAAATGCAAAAACATAGATAACTAATTGGTAAGTATTTTATAACTAATATTTTAAAAATAAATTATCAATACTTATAAAGCTTGTGAGGAACAGCATTTATAATTTTATTGGCATAAAGTTTATATTTGACTACTAACGAGACGATTAAATCAGATCAAATGTTTTTTAAAATACATATTTTTATATATGGACAAATATATTATATATAATTATCCTGCTACTAACTCTTTTAAAAGAACAGTTATGCTATTATTGGCTTTTATCTTGATCAATATACTGCTGGCAGCACACATATTGATTAAATGCAAGTCATTCCTATGACGCGACCAGAAATGGAACTTTAGGTGAAGAAATAATAACTTTTAACATTTTTAAGTGAAATATAAATAGTCTTTAAGGATCTACGTGGATCTGCCTACTTGAGGTGAAACTCTCGAATAAAGAAAAGTAAACAAACAGTAGATTATTTATGTTCTACAACAAGAAACATTCGTATTTACATTAGATAGGCTGCATTAAAAATTAATTTTTTAAATTAGGTTAGAAATTTTAAAAAAAAATTACTGACAAATCATAGGTTAGAATAATTTGTCAGTAATTTTTTTCGAGGATAATTTTAATACATGTATAATTTACAAAACATTTATCGAGCAGTCCACACAACGCAAACCGTGGTCGAAATATGCGCGTAAAAAAAATTTATATTACCCTACTTTAACATACCTATAGTTCTACAACATAACCTATCGTTTAATGCCATCTAAAGTGCAAGTAGGGAGTAAGGGAGCTTTGCGTACCTGTGAATTTTTGTAGACGCGTCAAGGTCGGAGATTTATGCTAATGTCACCCTGCGACACTGTCGGTACATTTTGTGTCTTATTTTTAAGGTACATTTATTTTTAACAAACTATGTTCGTGACTTCATTGTCATGAACTCTAGGCTCTACTGTTGTACTCCACTGCATATTTGGCCCAACTTAAAATTCAGGCCACAGAATACATGTGCAGGATGTATGCAACACATGTGACATGTGACATCTTCAGTAGAGTTACATACATTGTAATGCACACACACACGCGCATGCCACGTGTACGCATTCAGTATGGCTTGGCATAAATAAATATCAGAACTATCTTGGTCTTTTTTCATTGTGCATGGATAGGTCCTTTAATTGGTATAAATCAGGTGAAATAGTTGGTTTTGGAAACCTAGGAGAAATAAGATGTTTTCCTCTAATTTTGGTTACCCTTCATGTGAAATTAGAATTTTGACGATTTCTATTATTTAAAATTAATTCAAAATAATTGTTAGTCTCCTTTTTCTCCATCTCTCTTTTCCTCTCTATTTCCACCCTCTCCCCCACTCTCACCGTCTCCCTTTCCCTCACTCCTTCTTCCTCTTTTCTTTCTTTTTTTGTCCCAGCTATGTCCATGACTTCGTTCACATGGAATTCAGAATAAGGAAAGTTATTTCGTTTTTTTTTGTATTTTTGTCTCTTTTTTCTCTCTGAACTATATGAACATGAAATTTACTAAAACGCTAACACATGGAAATGGCAGCCAAATCGGCTCTGCCGTTTGTAATATTAGCATGCATAATGAATATGACATAAAGATTGACATATTCTTTTTTCAACCTATTGAAATGAAACAAAACCTGCATGTTAACCTAAGCTAATTTAAAATACATCACTAAAAACCACAACCAAATCCATTCAGACGTTGCTGAGATTAGCAAAGAAAAACACACAGAAAAACAGATTAGCAGACAAAAATTCTAAACAATATTGTTTTAGGCTTAGTAAGATGTTTTTAGTAAGTAGCACTTAGTTTTATTCAAAAACATTTAACTCGTACAATTTTATAATATATTTATGATAAGGGTACATCTACATATTTGTTGCTTACTGTATATACCAAAAACTTTTTGTGAATTGATATGGTAAGTTAACTTGAAATTATATATTGTTGAATTTTTATCTTTTCCATGAGTTGGGTTAAAGGACAATAGAAACTGTTTTAACCAATAAATCAAACATCGAATGATAAAGGTGGTAGTAACTTTACGGAAGAGGATAATATTTCCATCCACGTTACAAATCTGAACAGGAGACATGATTTCTGACGATTCTGAGGATGATGTAAACTCTAAGTTAATATTTAGGTGAGGTAAAGATAAATTTATTCAGTAGTTCAATTTGTCTATCAGGACATGTTGTCAAAATATACTCAACGAGGGATTCGGAACGAAAGGAGCAACCAAGTCTTGCAACATGCGAATCGGGTGCTTTGAGCTATTACATTACTAAAGAAATAGTTGAGGAAGTGAAATTGCAGTCTAATTAATTTTCATCCTAAAAAGCCGTAATGGAATTAAATAAATAAGACTGAAATGTTAATTAGTTTTAGCTGGGTTATGTAAAACAAGCTGTGCTAAGTTGAAATAAAATTGTGATGATTCTAGACTTGGTATTTAAATGTTTTTAAAAACGATGAGTTGCGATCTTTTTTAATTTTGTGTTACGTTTCCTGTAGATAGTTGTTATCATTATTTGACTAGCAAAGAATTGCTTTGAAATATTTCTATCTCTTAGAAATTTATGTATATCTATAAATATTTTATTCACTTAGTGAACATATAAATGGCTACCCAAATTTAGAGGGCAATAGTGTTTCAGTTTTATCGACTGGCGAAAAGAACTGATAAATATACTTTGAAACAATTTTACATTGTGCGGTGTTCTGTCTTAGGTAATAACCGGCAGGCAAGTATGGTTAAAAACTCAGTGATAATGTCAAGTAGTTATATTAACCCACTACAACTTATACTAATTGGTGTTCTAAAATATCATTAGGACAAAGTTGCTGAATTGTTTGTTTACATAAATAGATTTATAGGATATGTCAATGTCAAAATAGAAAAGCAATATCTCCTACTTTCCTCACTAATTGCGCCCTTGGGCCTGTTACGTTTGGTTTCCATTTGTTATTATTGCCATCAACAGTGTTAATTCTAAACGGTACATTTTTGTCTTACAAGCTGATTAAATCATCCCCGTGAGTTTTTTCCCCTTGCTTGAGTCTAATTATTGTGAAGAATGTGTTATGTTATAATTTTGAAATGTCGGAAAAACATCTGACACAGAAACTTTCCATTTTATTTCGTCAGTTCATCAAAGTAATTCCTTCATACACGCGAATTCCCCGTGGACATATTTTAAGAAGCAGAAATACTCAGTTTTTGATCTTTTCATTTTGCTAATTTAGTATATAAATGGCTACCCAAATTTAGATTTACAGACATTATTTTGACAAAAATATTAAGTTGGCTAGTAAGTTTTTAGCTTCAACTTTGGGACTTTTCTAAGATTCTCAAAACTTCTACAATGTTTTACTGTAGGGTATAAATAGGCCAAAGTGCAATCAGTTGACACCAATCAGCGCTAAACTTTAAGTAAATTACATAAAAGTTAATGGATTTAAATATGTATCTGATACGGATTCTATTATTTTACAAATTTTATCTGGGCCACGATGCAAATATTGCCACAAATAATATATGTTATACAATGGGTAAGTCCAAGGTGTCTTATGCGATGGCAAAGATTTGGTTCAGAAAGTTCAGGAATGAGGACAACGATTTGGGGTACGAACCCCAATTTAACGGGGCATTTTAACAGGGCATTTAACGATTACAACGCCTAATTGAAGAAGATCCTCGACTGATGACTCATCAATTGGTAGATGAGCTACACTGCAGTCATGACACCACAGAAACATATTTGTACGAATCAGAAAAAGTTTCAAAATGCAGTGTGTAGATACCCCACGAGTTGTCATCATTTCACCTTCAATGTAGAATCGATACTTTAACAGTTATTGATATTGAAATGTAACTTCTGAATTAGTTAGTGACTGGCGATGAGAAGTGGGCGACATACGTTAACCATACAGGCAAACGTCAATGGCTGGGTGTGGAGAAACAGGAATTTCAGTATTCAAACCTGAAATAAGTACCAAAAAGGTGCTCAGTGCAAGGGCATTATTCATTGGGAATTGCTTCCAGAGAGATCTACAATTCATGCAGATATTTACTGTCAACCATTGAACCGATTAGCTAACAAATTGAGTAGTCAACAGGATCGAGTTTATTTTCTATATAATTATGCTAGACCACATGTTGCAAAACGTACTCGTAATAAATTAGAGGAGGTCGCCTGGGTTCTACTCACTCGTCCACCATATTCATTGTACATTACGCCCTTTGATTACCATTTATTCAAGGCTCTAAGTAACCATTTACGTGAAAAAAATTTGACGTTAAAGAAGATCTCCAAAACGACTTCACACAGTTTTTTGAATCAAAGTCACCGGAATTTTACAAGAAAGGCATATTGTCACTGCCAACTAGATGGTGACAAGTAGTAGATAATAATGGTGCATACTTAAATAAAATTTATTGCAACATATAAATTTTTTAATAAAAATTGTTGAGAGCAACTTGGGGTTAAAAACTTATTAGCCAACCCAATAGAAACACTCGCTGCTATTACAGCTATAACTTGAGAGTAGTGTTGCTATAAGGATATCTACAGAATTGATGTGGTTGTTTTTTTTGACAATCATACTGTTAGCTGCCCTCTATTCATTATGATATCCTGTTAATTGCGTTTAAGAAGCTTTTATCTTTAAAATAATTTTAGCAGTTTCAACTGGAGACATTTGCAAATCACCAACAGCAAATCAGAAAGAGCCAAAATTTAATAATGCATCTTCTAGGTGGAAACGTGTGAATGATGGTTAGATGTCTCCGGCAATGACCTTAGTGTGACTTGATACTAATTAATATCTCATTTAAAAATCGACACAGTTTGTAGAGGTAAACTAGAAAGATTATTTTGTTAAACCTATTTCGTGCAGATGAAACACAATTGCACATCAATTTTAAAATAAAATGCGAGGGTTGCCCATAAATTTAATAATACTATCTATGGAAATAAATCTGAAAAAAATTACGATTCCTCCCTCCCCACTTTTTAACAGTGTGTCTGACAAATATGTGATAAGAAGCAGGATTACGACACATCATTAGTACTTCTGTACAAAATTATATCAGTTAACTCGCAATAATAAATCAAGAGCTATATTCTTATTTTTTTTACGCCTGCAAAATGTGGGCTGGGCAACATATTTACATGGTAAAAGGTAATATCGATGTTTAAAAACGCAATTATTTCTTTCTAATTTCTCATTTTTAATCTCTGTAATTGTTCCCAGCATTTTTTAAAATGCACTGTCATCTAAAGCTTATATTTTTTAAATCAATGGCAAACAATTTTAATTTTTATTGTTTGCCAGTGCCATTGTATTTTTATATGTATATTTTTTAGGTATTTTCTTAGTAGAGAAATAAAAACATTTGACATTTTGAAAAATTTCTTCTCTTTTTCCTTCCGATCATTGACTGCTAACCTGCAGTATTACATACTTGAATGATATTTGAAGAGAAATAAAATTAAAGCATTTTGCTGCATAAAATTATTATCCCGTTTTATTCATTAATTTGATACGTGGGGAACGATGAATTTTAAAATTAACTTCGAACATTATCCAACCTTATAGATGAAAGCAAAATAGGAGGCTTTGAGTCTTGTCGCTCATTCTTAATACAAGCATCAATGTTGTTTAGCTATAAAACAATATATTATTGTTCTGTAGCAGTTCACCACTATAGCAATTCACACACCAAATATTGATACCATCAGTCAAGGAAGTTAGTAATTTCTCTGGTGATAACAATACTTTATCCTATGATTGCGTCATCATTTGTAAATTTTTTAAAGGAGATACTCATTTTAAAGATAAATGTTAATATGATGACATAACATTGAGGCATAGTATGTAAGTTGTGTTTTAACGTTAACTTTCTTACAAACAGAATAAATATTTAGTAAAATGTTAACATTTTAGATGATGAATTTTAAGTTAAATTAGATGTGTTTTTAAGCTTTCACAGCTGTAAAAACACAACAAAAACATATTTAAAGTAAACCGGACTTACTGACTCGGTACCTCAGAATAGTATCCTTCCAAAATTGCAGTTTTCTATATTTATCAACTATGTACACTCACCGTTCAAACTATTATTTCCATCCCAGTGAATTTTTATTGCAATAGTATTTTGAATGCATATCTTAATGTGGTCGGGTAGGGAATCAAACAGCAAAGTATTTTAATTAATATTATTACATCACAAGCTACTTAATGATTGAGTTGCACCAACTAGTCATTAATAGCTCAGTAGCGTCATTTTCATCTACAATAATATATTCTTCTACTTGGCTTTATTAATGTCTCACTTAGCGTAATTGAGTAATTCATTTAGTTGTACGATTTTTTTCAGTGATTTTGAATTTTTGTATATATATATATATATATGTATATATATATATATATATATATATATATATATACATATATATATGTATATATATATATGTATATATATGGGTCGAAACAGGTCTACAGCATTTTTCCACAATTTTAATATAATATTTAAAATTAATAGTATTTTTATAGTGTTTCACAATACTTTATTTATATATTCACACTTTGGTAAGTTTATGTTTGGTTTTTAATTGTGAAATAATTTAATTTTTAACAACTAAATGAAACTATGGGATGTCGTATTATTTCTACTTTATATAAATTCTTTACCCCAACTTAGGTTTTTTGGTTGACAACATAAAAGATGCTGACAACATTGTAACGATGCTGATCTCTGAAAAATTAAATAAAAACTAATTTATATAAAATTAATACTAAGTATATTCAATATGTCAAATACCCAAATAAAGTGCCAAGACTGTCACATTTCCTGCTGGCGAATTTTCCATTTTGATGCGATATTTTGATTATAAATTGAGGATTTGTTAATAAATTACATAGGTTTTACTACTTTTACATTGTATAGGTATAGATCTAAAACTATTTAACAGTTTATTTACAATAATATGACATTAAACACAAAAACTTTCATTTCAAATCAAAGTGCATGGTAAAGACATCATTAGTCTGCCGAAATTTAGACTTGGTTTGTAATTTGTTACGTTTTAAAATTAAGGCAGACAACAAATGAGCGAAATTGTTCGGTGCCGTAGATGGCTTGTTGCGTGTTCCCACATGTATTTAATGCACTTTGTCATTTTCCTTTGAGGCAATTACGAGATGAAATGTAAATAAATTATTTTATTTTTTGTTATAAACTTTCATGCTTAAAGGTAAAATTGATCACAATTAAATGAAACTACGTGATGTAGTATTATTTCTACTTTCTTTAATTTCTTTACCACGACCTAGGTTTCGTTGTATTACAACATCTTCAGGTGGGATATTAGCAAAGATCTTTGCTAATATCCCACCTGAAGATGTTGTATTACAACGAAACCTAGGTCGTGGTAAAGAAATTAAAGAAAGTAGAAATAATACTACATCACGTAGTTTCATTTAATTGTGAATAATTAATTTCTACAAAATTAACGCCAAATATATTCAATAAGTAAAATTGATATAATTGTTATATTTATATCATTGTTATATTTAATATTGCAATATATATGATGTGACATGTGCGTTTTTTGTCATTTTCTTGAGAGGATATTGACTCTGTACTTAGGAAATTACTTCAAAATCCCTAAAGTCCAACAAAGTGAATAGATTTCATGGTTTTTAAGTAGAGTTAACTTGACTTTATCACATTATTAAAATTTTGTGAAATATGACAAAGAATATAATGAAATTTTTGTAACCCTTTTTGGCCGATTTTCTAATGTTATATATGTATATATATATATATATATATATATATATATATATATATATATATATATGTATATACATATATGTGTATATACATAAATACATATAGTGCCATTTATAGCAATGCCAGCTTCATATCAAAATCGAATGCCCAAATTTAATTATCATAAAAGCAAAAAGGAACAATTCAGAACTACGCACCTGTCATTAAATTATGACTCCATTGCTTTTGTATTTGAAAAATTATTTTGAGACGGGACGTATAAATTCAACAATCAATAATTGTTCGATTATGTCTAGTTTGCTTCAGAACATTGCAGCAGAGAGTTTTCATTTTCTGTCAATATTGAGTAGAAAAATAATAAATTTAGTTAAAAATGATGTGTCAGTGTTTAGAGGAATCTATTTACTTTCTAGTTGTGTTACAGTCAGTTCTAGATGTTAACCGAATTTCTTATAAATTAACAAAACAAACGTGGTTAATTAAATATATATTTAAAATAATATACATTTTAACAATAATTTTCTTGTTTATTTTGAGTGCTATTACAGAAATACAGTCCTACCATGTCAATTTTTGTGATTCGAAAATTATAATATATTTGCTTTACCTAGTAACAAATATCTTAAATTTAACATTTGATTTAGCCATCGATATATTTTGGCAAAAAAAATTATTCGCTGATTGTTTACGGAGATTTGATGATATCTCCTTTTACTATAGCATTTTATTTCGAACAACATGCTTTAAAAAATTAAAAATCATGACGTTATTGGGAATACTTATTATATTTATTAGCCATTTAGCCTCTTTTATGGTCAGCAGTACTGAAGGTCTGAATTTATTATCCATAATATTTTATTTTGCCACATTCGTTAACGAATTGGAATTGCTATTGTTGTGCATACTCACAAATACTGTTATTCAAAAGTTGAAAGCCGTAAACGATTACTTGAAACGGCTGAATCGAGAAATATTTCGAAACGATGCAAACTGTTATAATTTAATCTGAGTGACCGTCCGCAACAGATTAAATGGTGATGGCCATTTTGATGTTTCAGGAGACCCTAGATTTATATCAATTTTACCAAACTTATTATTTATGGTAAATGATATATGCACTAAACGCAATAAAATGTTTAATTTACAGGTATAAGATGTAAAGAAATAGAATATTTAATAATCTTTTTTTTTTTCACCCTTATCTGTGTATGTATTTCAATTCCATTTCAGGTAATTCAGCATACAGTTTTAATTTTTCTGTCATCCATTAGTGGTATTCAATTTGTATTGGACTTGTATGCGCATGACGTAAGTAGTTGTGGTATCATGGATACTAATTTGTTCTAAAAATTGTTACTAATTATTGATTTTACCACTAATGTTTAAAAAGTTTAATAAATGTTTTCTGTACCAAATTTACAACTAACGAAACAATATTACAGCAACCACTTGAACGACAAGTCATTAATGTCTTTTTGTGGCTGACAATTAACATTGCGATACTCATGGTTGTTTGTACCTTCAATGAGATGTTGATTCATGAGTTTCGTCGGTTGAGAATAATAGTTGCGAAGCTGAGACTATCACCTCAAATGTGTAAGTATTATTTGTCAGTTTTAACATATGTTTGTTTAGATTTACTTCACAACATTAATTTTATTGTTTTATCTGAGTGTAGAACGGTTTCTAAGTCAGGTATGGTAAAGAATCCATATTGAACTTCCTTCACTAATTTAGAAGTCCTTTCTTGTTATGTGAAAATCCTTTTGACAATTTTTTTTATTCATTCTCATCCACAATACTAAGTTTTACAAGCTGCTATATTATAGAGTTTTTGAAATCATTTCTGACGTTACAATCTATGTTCCCTTTAGAATGTTACATAATTATTTTTTAGCACATAATACAATTTTAAACTAAAAAATTCATCGTTAAATCTTCTGGCAACTATTGGTGGATATTTTCAAACAACAAAAACAAAACAACAGTAATTAGAAATACTTTTCTGCAAGATACTTCATACTGAAAGACTCAGTTGTCATTCCATCTTGGCCTGAAAGGATATATTTTGTTATGAGTGCCACGTACAAAAAATATATGAAATCGTTTTTCTTTGTTTACATCCAAAAAATGTACCGAGGAATAAAAAAAAGTAGATGACCTGTTAGATTTTGATTCTGTGAAAAAAATATGATAAAATAACGATGTAATTATTAAAAAGGTGTGTGAGAAGAATTTCTGTCTACCACAACATGGCGAACAGGCAGTCCCGTTTAAAAAGAATTTAAATGTATGATGTGATATTAGAAGATCAAGTTTGTTTGCTACTGAAGTAAAATATAAAAGTGTATGTGCTTGTGATACACACATTGAAGAAATCGGTACTATCCAAAAAAATGAAGAAAAAAACTTACGTGCTAAAAGAAAATTTAGACAAAATTTCTTTGTTTGCATGTTATTACATTAATCATATCTGGTCTACTACATAGATAAATTCATCCAGCGGACCAATAACCACCCTTTAAAGTGTAGACCTGGGGTTTGTACTCAAAGCTAGGATTTGGCACATCGGCAAATAATACAAAAACTGCCAAAATTGTCCGTATATCAGAAAACTTTATTAGCAATAAAGTCTTCTTTGCAAGGTGGTTCATAATGGAAAATAAAAATTAGCTACTACAACATCCCAATGACCCAAAAAATTTAATTCACATATGTACTGACATTCATGATTTCCCTTTGTAGTTCCAAATTCAAATTCCATAGATTTGTCAAACAGACTAATTTCAAATACATCTTTTACAATATAGTACAAGATTTTGTACATATGTACGCTTCAAGTGAAATACACCTGAGAACTTCTGGTTTAAAAGAACCGTTAAATATTTTGTACATATGTTGACGATTAATTTATTTTTATTATATTAGCCCAAGTGTCAAATATATTAAATTTTTATGTAATTTAAACAAAGTACTAATATAATCATATATTAATATGACTATTTTTAAATTTAATGTTTTTTGACTACATTCTCAGAGTCGGCAATTTTGTTCACATTAATACAAAATTGTTCTTGACTATTTTGTTCATATTAGTACAAGTTATATTAAAATTTAAATTAATTTACATGTGCTAAATATAGATTGTGCTTATTTTTAAGGTCCTATGTTCGATGGAAAATTGAGAATGCTTGAAGAAGTTGTATATCAGGGCAACAGGGGAACTTTTTCAGTATGTCAGCTCTTCAACCTACAAATATCGTTGCTGCCTAGTTTTATCAATCTCGCTGCTACGTATATTATTGTTATTGTTCAGTTAACAGGTTTGCGTTCCAGTGAATGAGTTGCCGTTTCCTAACTATCAATCTGTTAATTATTTTAATTCCTCGTTAATATAACTCTTTTAATTTTATTTTATTTCTACTTCTCTTGTAACAAATTTTTATGAATGTCAAGTTTAGTACCTGTTTTCCAGGGCAATATGAATAAAATTCATATGAAGAAAATATAAATATATGACAGACGAAGCCACTACTAAAATATATATTTTAATTGTTTATATTTTCCTTCTTCATCTTTTCTTTCAAATTTAAATTTTTTTAGGTCAGTCCTTGCTATTCTTTTATTCGGTTTACAATTTTTTTTTTCATATGTAATTACAAAAACAAATATGGTAAATGGTCTATGGTATAATTTTGTGTTCAAGATTTAGGTAATAATTTTATTAGCAAGTTGTTAATTGACTTAACCATTAAAATAAGAGAAGACCACAATAGTAATTAAATTGATTGTATTGGGATAAGCAACCTAAAAAAATATAAGAAAATAATATTAGGGTGGGTGTAAATAAAAGTGGTGGGATTTTAGAGAAATTATGATTAATTATATGAATATATTTATTCTGCTACATTAAGATGAAATGTTAACGTGTCTGGTGAACTGACATATAAGCTATTTAAGAGAAATTAAAATATGGAACAAAATGTAATACATTTATATTGATTAAAATAACACTAAATTTGGAAAAACTAATTATTTTAAATTCAAAATAAGTTATTATCGACCATGTCATTAGAACTTTCTAAGACAAAAATAACCATCAGGTCTAGTTTTTAAACTTTTCTATAAAATTTCAATACAATTTGAATGCCGCTTGTATATCGAGTTAATATATTGAGCTAAAGCATGTATATTGAGCTAATAAAATATGTTAGCTTCCACTGCACACAAAATTTACTTTCATACACGAAATAAACCGTTGTACACAAAATAAACTTTCATAAATTTGGAGTTAAGAAAAGAATAATAAATTTTAAAAGTTATATTAATGAAATCAATCTATTTTGAAAAATAATTTTTTTCTTATGGAGACCATCCGAAATTTTGTTAAGAAGTGTTTAATAATGTCATATATATGTCATATATAGGGCGTGTTGGTTATTATTGACGCAGATGTAAAGTATAGGGAACACAAGCACATATAGAAGGGTGCAAGCAAATGTATACAAATTATGCATGCGTGTACATATGTTTTCTTCCACATTTATGTGCAATTTCTTGTTCGCTAATTTTCACCGTTTTTGATTCAGCCACATTTTTCAATTAAATTTTTAAATTATTAGAGTATTAAAAATTGCATCTTTTTAATTGAAATAAACTTTCTCTCTATTAGTGTTCAAATTATTTCCATTTATTATTTAGTTATGCGAATAGGAAGTGGTGTTATGATTATTTCTCAACATTAGAAATATCACCCTTATTCTTATTTTGAGTATGACCAGAATACAAGTTGTTCACAGTAATTTAAGTGTCGATTTATGAAAATATGTTAACATATCTCCAATAGGTAAAGATGAGACTATTTAGAGATCATGACGTGAAATAATTAACCTGAACTTGATGAAATATTTGTCGTTTTTCTATATTTTGATTGCTTTTTTCGAATCTTCCACAATTTTACAAGAAGTACATAAGTCACATATTCTTGTTTATGTACAAAAAAAATTAAATACTTTTTTTTTTAAAAAAAACTGCTTAGAATGTGATTTTGTGAGAATCTTAAGCTTCTTCAAACACATCCATTATATTGTTGCAGCCATATTATAGTAGTTTGCCAGCATAGATATTGTCTTTCAATTAATGGAATAAATTCTATGTAATGTTTAATACCTCCCACATTTTGTGTAGATGCTTTGTTCTATTTTCCAGTTTTAACATTTCTGAACCATTCAATTTTCCTATTCTGATCGTGGTAAGCCTATCATTTATGGTAACTAAGATTTCGTTGCTCTTTTTTGTTAAATGAAAAGCCTGGTTATGATACTGCTTAATCTTATGTTACTGTTTAATCTCAGATATTGAACCTTAAACTAAATGAAGGTCAATCATCTAACTGTGAAATCTCCTTACTGAATTAAATTATTTTCCAACAGTTTCCTAACATGTTTTGTCTATCGTCACATGCAAAGTTTTTCCAATATATTAAGCAACATTTTTTTGTGCAAATTTCTGACAGGTGGCAAGTATTTGTGTTTTAATGAGATACATTCTTAACCCAAGTATTCACGTAAGGGAGTTTTTCACTTTTTTGAAATCCAAACTCCCTTACGATATTATTTATTCTTTAATGTCATCTTTTTTAATTGTTGACTCATCGTTAGACACCACTTTCTTCAGTAAGCAAAACACTTCTTGAAACATGTTTTGATTTAAACAAGACGATAGTAAATAGGAAAACAAAGAAGATAAATTGAAATTCAAATGAAGGGCTAACTGATTTCCTTGGTTTATTGGTAGTGATAACCTTTTTTTAAGTCAGAGGTTGAAGTAGGATAAGTAGACTCGGTGGGATTATTTTCTTCTTTTTGGAAATGTTCTTAGGCTTGGGTTTGTTTTTTTGTAACTGTCGCTATTTAATCCTTATGTAGAAAAATATTATTATGCTTCCCTAATGAATTGAGTGGAACAATAAAATAGCATAGTGTTCTACACATGTTGAAAGAAAAACCTAATGGCATTAAACAATAAAACACTCTTTATAGGTAAGCTATTTTATTTTAATTTTGACAAGTATGCCACAATACAATTTTTTAACATGTATTGAGAATATATTTATAGTGCTTTACCACATTTTAGTTGAAATCTCTATCCAAAGCATCTATTACTTACCAAATTGCATGTAAATGGATCTAAAATGATGTGTCACTGCTTAAACGTAATTAAGAAATTGTTTCCGTAATAAAATATTATAGTATTATTAGCTTGGGCTATCCAAGCAATACATTGTTGAAAGGTTTTATAAATTTAACCCTTTATATGGTATAAGAAATTAAATCAAACCATATGTGATATATTACTGGGAATGATTACTCATTACATATTTCGTGTGAAAAAATACTTAAGACTATATTGCTTATTTAAAACTATAAATTAGCCAAAAAGGACAAAGTTACATTTAGCTAACTTAGTTTAAGTCAAATAATTTTAGCAATAAATTTCCCTCATTCCTGACAACTTGTGACTACTTTAGTAGTAACAAAACAAATATATTTTTAACACTCTTAACATGTCTAGTACTTATCCGTTTATGTTTCATGTTACCACAAACAATGTTTTAATATTTTGCACAGCAGTTTCAGGAAGCAATGTAGTTATTTCATTGATTAAGTTAATTCGTGTCCATTTTGGTTTAGATGATAATTTACTAGTTTTACCAAGAAATTTATTTTTTAATCAATTTATTGTCATGACAAATAAAGTAATCAACCTTAAAAATATACTCAATAAATAAATAATTTTTTTGTATTGAGAATTGCTTAGTCTTAAATTTAAACAGTTTGTGCTGTGACTACCTCAGTGAGAAACAAAGTGACGTTATTGTTGTGGAGTGCTCCAAATGTTGTGTGTTTACGAGGTTAAAAAGTAAGAAGAGCAACACTAGAGAGAGCCTAATTAGAGATGATCACAATTCGCGGTATATTTTTAATTGATGATGAAATTATTTTCGTTTCTTAGTTGAGTAGAAAGCTGTTATCCAATAAATAAATGAACTTCAAGGATTAATGTTTTGTCAAATAATTGTTTCTATATTTTTAAGCTAGATTAATTTTAAGCACAGTTTTATACATGCTATGTTATTTCGAAAAGTGTTGTTCTACATACTACATAAATAAAAATTTATATGTACTGAAATATCATAATTTTAGTTTTTTACCCATTCACTTTCTTTCAATCATTCTAGTTTTCAAATCTGTCTGCACTGATATTGATGTCACGAAATTAAGTATCTGATTGTTAAATTGAAATAGAATTGCTATTGTAGAAACTACTGTTTTCGTGTGAAATATTATAGAACTCCTCACTTCCCCATGATATTCAACAGTTGTGTGATTTATGTAATATAATATCCAAGATTGGTTGAATTGAATTTTTGATAATGATGAAACCTTAACCTTCCTATACTCGCATGTTGGTCTGTGAGACCGACAAAACACTTTTTCGTAATTATTTTTATGCAAGTAAATCCTGTGAAGTCGAGTTCCTTGATAGCTGCCGGATTTGTGGCTAACTTCATTTTAGTGCACGCCGCGCATTCGGGTGAAACGCACGTGTTGTAGCATTCGGCGCCAATCGGTCCATGAGACCGACGCGAGAATAGGTGCAACTTTTTGTGTAAGTATTATATAATATATTTAATGCATTTATATATTTTTTACAGACTTTGAATACTTTATGAAGTACGTATAGTTAAATGTATGTATGTATGTTGTTTTATATTATATTTTGACCAATTTATCATTCTTTTTTAGGTTAACTTTCATATCAAAATGGATGGTGATCAAATCAGATTGTTGCTGGACGAATCTAGTTCTAGTTATGAAGACGAAAATGACAGTGAGGTGGAAGACCACGTGGAGGTACAAGAAGAGACGTACGACACTGAGCAAGACGATGACAATGACGAGATATCTGAGGGAGAACACAGTGATTTTTACTTGGGAAAAGATGGACAGACAAGGTGGAATAAATTTCCTGCCTCAAACCCAACTAGGCGACGTGCTATAAACATAGTCACTCAACTTCCAGGTGTTAGAGGAGAAGCTAGAAATTTGAAGGAACCAGGTGAGCTGTGGCGGCTTTTTTTTCGGAGGGCATTATCAACCTGACAGTAAAGTACACCAACGAACAAATTAATTGATTGAAACATAATTTTACAAGAGAAAAAGACTGCGCCAATACAGACATTGAAATTGAAACTTTTTTAGGCCTTTTACTGTTTGCTGGAGTCAGAAGAAACGGTTGTCTAAATGCCAAGGATTTTTTCAAAACTGACTGGTCATCCCCGGAGATATTTCGATTGACTATGGGCTTTACCAGGTTCTCTCTATTGATGCGTTGTCTCAGATTTGACAATAAAGATACGCGAGAAGAGAGAATAAAACTGGATAAACTGGCACCTATTAGAGAGTTGTTCGATGAAATTGTGGGAGCGTTCAAAAAATATTGCAGTGCGTCTCAGTATGTTACGATTGACGAAAAACTAGAAGCTTTTAGAGGACATTGCAACTTTTGCCAGTACATTCCCTCAAAATCTAATAAATATGGAGTAAAAAATGGAGTATAAGTTTATGCATTGACAGATGCTAAAATGTTTTATACCCATACCATGGAAGTTTACGTTGGGAAACAACCAGACGGTCCATATCAAGTTGATAACTCCGCTTTGGCTTTGGTTTTGCGATTGAGTGAAAATATTCACAATACTGGGCGTAATATAACATGGGATAACTTCTTCACTAGTATGCCATTGATATATAAGCTTGAGTCTCAACACAAATTGACAGTTATTGGGACGATTTGTAAAAACAAACGAGGATTGCCTAAACAATTCACGGATATACGAGGAAGAGCAGAAAAGTCCAGTTTATTCGGGCACTGACGCAATTGCAGTCTTGTATCCTATGTACCGAAAAAAGGCAAAAATGTCCTTCTCGTATCCAGCATGCACGATGATGCCCAGATCAATGAAGAAACAAGGTAAACCGGAAATTATAATGGACTACAATAGAACCAAAGGTGATAACGTGGAAAAAATGTGTGAGACTTACAACGTTGCACGCGGGACAAATAGATGGCCAATGGTGATATTTTACAGTTTGATGAATGTAGCAGGTATAAATACGTTTATAATATACTTGCACAACAACCCTACCAAGAAAATTAGCCGTAGGATCTTTCTTGAAGCCTTAGCATACAATCTGATCAATCCGCAACTTAGACGACGGGCTCTCATGACATCCTTACCGAGAACCATAAGGAACAGGCTCACCGAAATATGTAAACTAGATGGACCCGAGTCTTTAGCAACATCTAATAATAATAAAGTTGGTCGCTGTGGATACTGCTCATCAAAAAAAAAACCGCAAAACACGTTACAACTGTGCCACCTGCAAAAAATACTTTTGTTTAAAACATGCTGTAACCGTATGCCCTGATTGTTATGGTGAGGCTCAAAACTAAGCCAAACATAGATAAATATGTTCTTTGATATGTTTATTAATATTATTCAGAAGTTTATTTTGTTTTTAAAAAGAAGTTCAGATTTTAATTTTGTTTTCCTTGTACTTAAGAAAAAAATCTCAAATTCGAAGACTGATTTGTGATAGAGTATAAGCCAGTAAAATAATTAATAAATTAAGTATTATTCATACTTTTTTGTTTCATTACATCCTAAACTTTAAAATAATAGTAATAGTATATGGGCTTCTTAGTAAAAGAAATATGTTGTAGGGGTAAAAACTATCGGTCTGTGACACCGTGCGCGAGTATAGGTGTTACAAAAATTGGCGCGAGTATAGAAAGGTTAAGAAAGAAATGTCACATTAAATAAGAAATATTAAAACATATATTTTGAATTATGTGAAAAATTTTTCTTTTTTCTCAAATATCAAGTTAAAGTCTCTTAAATTTTTTTTTTCATTTTTCTTTATCTGGACGGTGAATTGTTCAACTGTAATTTCTTTATGAGTTGCGAGTTACCTTTTTAAATAGTCACCAAAAATGCCACAATAATATTTCGCCTTAAAGATTTGCAATAATTTGAGTAAATTTTCCATGTATTTTAAGTGTTATTTGTGTTTATATCAAATGAAGTCATTAAATGGAGGACATGGAGACATTAAATTAATAAAGGATATCCTTATTCAATTTGCTTCGACATCTATTAATAGGTGCTGAGAAACGTTAGATCAATTATTGGACTATTGAAAAAAGTTGTGTCGCTAACATGATAACTTCTAGTCTATGTATCTCATACTATAATTCAGGTATAACCATTATTAAATCTATTTACGGTGATACCGTAATTGATTAATAACATTAATGGCGTTCACTAATCCACAGAATTAATTCAGGATTATATTTATAGCGTAAAGGCACTAAAAAGAGAAGTGGAAATTGCAAGCTGATTAAAACTATAACTTGATGTGATAAGGGAGGTGCAGGCAATTATAATGATATGAGTATATAGAAATTAATTGTAATCACTAAAAATATTGAAATTAAGATTATTATAGGGACCAGTTCTAAAGTACAAATAGAGCACAAAAACATGAAATAAGATAAAAAACACACAAACTGACTACCTTCAACACTGATGACCTTTAACACTGTTATCCTCGTAGCATGGTTTCCTACATCACACTTGCGTCCAATACTTATTTAAAGGTAGCAATCTCAGTCCAGTTATTAATTTGAGTGATTCCTCCGAAGCAACGTACATACCTAGCAGTCATTGCTAATAATTTAGGGCAATTAATTATAACGTTCAAGTATAGAGCCAAAGACAGCAAAGAAAAGAGGAGAAAAGAAGAAACAAAGAAACACTTGTTTTTTGATAGTCTCATAATGTTCCACACTTTTTATATGTTCATTATTTTAATTTAGTGTTTTACAATTAATCATCAATTTCCATTAATCTAAATGCCAGACAACTACTCGCATCTATATATAGCAGGATGTGATGAACAAATTCACTTTCTCGATAATTTTATCACTTAATATTGATTGAATACGAGCCAGTTGTCATCATAGTACACCAACATCGGTTAGATTGAATACGTGTTTTAAAAATCATTGTTTTAGTTAAACATTTTTTGAAATAAAGTTTTAAAATGGAGATTGAAGAAGAATGTACGTATGCTGTTTACGATACTTTTAAAGTAATTAACTCAATTGAATCTTCTCTTGGCTTGTATAGGAGAAAAGACGAAATAATAAATATTTCTAAAATATGGCTGCGAAAATTTTACAACTTGACAATTTTGGTGTAGGCTGTTTACACAGTGTATTTTAATTCACCAGAAATTAATTTGAAAGGAACATCACAACTCATGACTGTGGTGTATCGAATTTTATTGTGTATTTTCTTTATTTATATAACATTCATAGAAATTCTTTGGAAATTGGAAATGGAAATGCATGATGATTCATAGAATCGATGAAAACTTCAGTGTGGAATCCAAAAGACAAATATTCCTCCAATCTAGAAGAAACAATAACATGCTCATCGCGTTAGAATTTTTATCATATGTTCTATATATCATAGTCGAGATAAATTCAGCAGGTTTGGAATTTATTGCGAAATATTTCTTCATGTATACCTTTAATGCTTTGTTAGATTTCAAAGTTGTCTATTTTGCCATGCTGATACACAATATTAAGGAAAGATTACAGTCCATAAACAAGTGTTTAGAAAATAAACTTAAGGCTTTTGAAAAAGAACCAGTCAACAATTTATTATTTAATTTACCCGCATCGCCCAACTTACAAATTCAAACCGGTTCCACAATCAATATAAAACAATTGCATTCTTTTTATGGTGATGTGTCTCAAGCATGCCAACTCATCGAGCGTACTTTCGGTGTTTAGGTAAATATTTTATAAATAACAAATAATAAACTTTATCAGTATTTTAAAAAAAAAAGTGAAAAATTATGTTAAGTATGAATTTTGCACACTGTGTTGGTTCTATTAACGCATTTAAGCAGCTGCATAATCAAATTTTTGCCACATTTTATTTTGAAAATTATTCTGGTTAATTTATGTAATATTAATAGAACTTATTTACATCTTATTAGATATTTTGATATCTAATAAGATATCTTATCAGATTAACTGTCTTATTAGAAAATTAAAATTAATATTATTTAAAATATCTTATTAGATTAATGAACAATTTTTTTAAATATTTTAGTATATTTTTACTGAAAACCTCACCTTATAATATTTTATAAGGTAAGGTTTTCAATAAAAATGTACTAAAATATTTAACGAAAATTGTTCATTAAAACTATAATTTTGTTCGTAAATAAACCATAGCTATGCTTATAAACAATATTTCAAGAACTTGAAGTGTAAATATTAACCACATTTTTAAATTATGTGAAATTTCTAAAATTCCTAGTTGTAAGTAAATTCATTTCCTATTTATTTTAGGTATTTCTAGCCCTTTCCTATAATTTCATCGCATTTATTAAATACATAACTTGGTTTGTGCAGAAGTACCAATTTGAGGTAAGTTCGTCTGAAACATGGTAAACATTTTTTGAAATTAATATTTATTTCGGGATTTGTCTATGCCTTGCAATTCCTTCATCACTTCTTAGACTCAGTCATCAGTAAGTTATATCTAATCATTACAAGCGATGAATCTTACAAAAATTATCTCAAAGTTCTATAAAATTAACTTTCATGGAATTTTATAGAATATATAGAAAACGAAAAAGATAACCTTGACAAAAATGCTCCTAAAGTGTTAAAAAGGTAATCTAATAATTTTAAATATTAATACTGAATAAATTCTTTTTATCTTTAGTTCTAAAAACATTCTTATTTACAAAATTTAATTGAAATGAAACAATTTCATTCTAGGTAACATGAAGTTAAAAATTTATTTCATAAAGGTCTCTATAAATTTTTAAAATGGAAATTTTATGTGATTTTAATTGGTTTAGAAACGATTATTTTTTCATACTGCATATAGTAAGTTGTTTATTTTAAGGGGATTTTTTATTAAATCTTTATTTACTCGTACTAGTTTCGGTGATTTGCCATTATTGTTCAAAATTAAAATATTGACTTAAGCACGAGTTTAGCATATAGTTGGTAAAGCGTTTGCTTATAAATTGTAATATTACATAAAACATTGCAATTTCAGACAAATGAAGAGTTGACAGTCAATTTTAAATACATCCTTTTTACATGGACTTTGTGTTGTTTACCAAGTTTGCTAGCGGCCTGTGTATTTGGTGGAAACTTTAAAACTGCAATTGAAAATACTAAATGTGTATTAGTGAAAATGTTGCTTGTGGCACATGAAGGTAAGTCAGATCTATTACTACAATTTAACTGTTCTTTATAGAGAACAGCTCTAAAATAGCAAGTCTTTTAATTTATATTATACGGTAGCTGATGTATATTATTGAAAATAATTTTGAAGCAAAACACGATAGAGTTAATAGTGAATATTTTTGTGTGCGAGTTTCGTATCAACTTGTTCATTCCTGTACCTTTTTTCCATGCTCCTCAGAACCGTGCAACTGTTCGGCAAGATTGTATGTATACGCATTTGTCTCAAGCGAGTGAAAAACTACCACCATGGGTCTGACAGATCTCTGTTAGGTGATTACGTGAGTTTTCTTTAATCGTGAATTTTTATTGTTTTACTTTAAAATGGCTCTTAGTGATTCCAGTATCGAGCGATGGTTGGAACAAAATCTATCAGACGATGAAAACATGGTGAACGATAAGCATATTTTACATAAACACATTTACCATGAATATATTTCTTATTCGATAATAGACTATCAGAAACATTAATTTAGAACAAATTGTAATTTACTTGTAAAGGATTGGAGTGTCATAATTTTTTTATGTACAGAAGGAAAATATTGAACTTTTTCTACTCTTTCTTACTAAATATTGAAAATGTTTATAAATAAATTTTCAAATATTTATAATATTTATAAATTTTCCTCCAGCTTGTGCAATGAAATTATTTCAGATATAGGTTATACTCAATTGCTTTAGAAAACATCTTTAATATTTGACCCAGGTATATATAAAATAAACATTTTCTAAAATATTCACAGATGAATGGCAAAAAATAGCAGACCTCTACAAATTGGTGCATCATAGCTCAATAGGCGAGTTCAACGTATGTAAAATATTCCGAATTAACGCTGCTTTATTGCTTAGTTTTATAGCCATTGTCACTCAATATGTTATTACATACACGCAAATGTCAAGTCTTTTCCTTTAATAATGTACAATGGGATATTATTCATTACATTCAATTAAGTTCTTAAACTGAAGCGCGTGTTATCAACAACAAATTTAGTGTTTTTCTTGACCGCAATAAGAAAGGAGCCTAGACGAAATGTGATCGATGCTCAACAGATTTGTGGCGCCTTCCCAGAACTGACATTTGTGCTAATCAATTACTATAGATTAGTGAACATTTTCAAGAGACTCACTCCATTATGAGTGAGTTAATAACACGTATATTTATACGTAACTACATCAGCAAACGTAGATGGTAATTTAATTTTTTAGAGGTTTTGCCTTAATAACCTCCAATCGAGTTTGTAATAACTAAATAGTAATGATAGTTATTATAGTTAGCCCTCATTACTCTTTAGCTACTACAAACTCAGACAAATTGTTCTGCAATGCACAAAATATACGCATTTGTTATCATCAAATCAGTTTTCCCACTTACTTCCCGATTTGATTTATTGGCAAAATTTGTACTAAAAATAGAATATTAAGAACAGAAGCAATATTTAATATAAAAGTTATTTTCTTCATTATAGAAATGAATTCTTACTATTAGAGAATAACTAATTTTCATAATGAATTTTCAAATGGAACAGGAATTATTTCTTTGTTTTAACTTTCTTCTTTACTTAGTTCTTTTCTACAGATACACATAGCAAATTTATTGTAATTACAATATTGTATTTTTACTAAAACAAATAGAAATACGTGTAATTTTACTTATACCACTTGTATTATAGTTAAGGTATTTTTCATGCAATAAATTACTCTATTTTCTGATTTTTTTTGATACTGTGTAAAATAAAAGAAGATTTTATTCAAGAGTAAAATACACTATTTCAAGATATGTAAATGTTGCGATGATAATGAGAAGTAGTTACATTTACATATTAGTTTAATTTAGATTCGTAAAACTAAATTATTTATAAGCATACTTTAAGATTATAAGTGCAATTTATCAAAGAATGCTGACCATTT
The DNA here is from genome assembly GCA_039881145.1 of Druceiella hillmani. Classification (NCBI taxonomy): domain Eukaryota; kingdom Metazoa; phylum Arthropoda; class Insecta; order Lepidoptera; family Hepialidae; genus Druceiella; species Druceiella hillmani. Next base: position 2,322,796 of record JAYKKI010000069.1, on the reverse strand, counting down.
AATATCTGATTTCAATACATAAAATTACAGTAGCAGTATTTAATAATATTTATTGATCTGTGTAGTCTAAATATTTAAAAATGGTAAGTTTGTCAAAATGTGTCATTTTTAACTTTTGTAGTCTTGTATATTTTGTATTCGTATTAAATGTAAATTTTAAACTTTTTTAAACCATTAATTTCTTATTACGAATAGGTTACCTGTAATGTAACAACAAATGTTTGTGTGTAAATAAATAAATATATCACGGTTATCGGCAAAGTGTCTCTATTTTTTACGCTGTCAGGAACCAACCGGTAATATTTCCCTTGATTCAAGCAAATGTTACTTTGAATGATTAAAATTTTTGTAGTTGTATAAAATAAACCTATTGTTATTAACTTGTAGAAATTTTTAAATATTTGGATAAATGTATGGTGGTTGTACAGATTTATCATCACCTTATTATTGTTCAGGGCGACGTTTCACTTTTTGAGTGATTTATTTTGCTATTCAATTTTTTTTATTTTTGCACTGACAAATATTACTCAGCGATATTTTTAATGGTTTATACACATTTATTTTGTCTTTCATCTTATTCACAGCCATTGTATCTATTATTCTCGTCCTTTATTGTACATTCAATCGTAAAGCATAAATTAAGCTTGTAAAGTGATAGCATAATGATATTACTAAATTCTGACAGTTAATGTATTTGAGTTCTAACGTTACAAAACTTTTCTTAAACAATTATTCATTTTCTCTACTGTACACTAACAATCATGCTCAAAGTGTGATCGACCCCATGTTCAGCAGTAATGTCAGACACAAATGTGTCATTGTGTATACAGCCGATAGTCCTTTTCCGCCTTTCTGTTAAACAGTGAACAGTCAACAGTCAGAAACAGTGATCAGAATCGTATCATTGCACACAATTAAATTATTTTATTTCTGTTAGTAGGGCATGTGCAATGATTATGAGAGCAACAAAATGTGAACAGAAGTAGATAGACAACCAGTGTCGCAGAAGCGTCAGTGATTTGAAATTAACCTGTTTTGAAATTAATTAAATCTAATTTCTCTTTTATGCTGCAAAGTATAGAAAATAAGCACACTCAGGGGAAAATCAGTAGGAAACAGAAAAAGGAATACACCATATCGTCACATGTACAAATATCCAGCTGTTTTGAATACATTCATTCATTAGACTGTATTTAGTTATATTTGGGCTCCTGATAATAAAACCGCATTCTAATATGTTTCTTAAAGTCATTTATATTTAGTTAATTCAGGAGAACAGTTTCCAGCATTTCTTAATACAAATCCAAATTTTTTGAATGAATTATAAGCTACATTTGCCAAGTGTCAACAAAATGTCAGGCTCCTACATCAACTAATTCCATACTTCAGCAAAATGACGTCTCATCAGTGACATAATCATACTTGAGACAAGCATATACTCAATCGTTTGCAATGCTCCACATGAGAATAACATTGACATCATGCTCCAACAACTTTCAATCTGCTATATTTCTAATAGTTGAGAAAAACTTTATGTGATCCAGGAATAGAAAGTACTCTTCAGTTTTAACCCTAATTTGATATTGTTTACCTGCATAATGAAGAGTAAAGTAATTTTGAAATCAATTACATGGTATTTTATCACTTTGAATAATAAATATCCATACCATAATTTATAATTTGGGAACAATAAAGTTTGTTTAAATTCAGGAATCTATGGGATAGATTTGTTATGCAGTCATATATTTAAATTAAATTGGCTCTGCCAATTTAACTTATGATACTAAATGACTCAAATATTGTATGGAAACTGTCAATTGTTGTCCCGCTTATATATTAAATCTATATATCTTGAAAATTATTAGCACTTGAGTAGCATGTGATTTGAGATATTGTAGAATGGATTTTATTACTGCTTTCTGCAACATTCATCAAAGAAATTAAAAAGTCAATAAACTCCAAGAAGAAATAGACAGTACACACCGAGTTCTTTTTATTGATCTTTTTAGTGCCTACCCTGTTAAAGAGGCATTCAAGGAAAAATTAGTACGGGTCTGTGATTTTGCTAACGATACTGTTTCTAAATGATTAAGTTTTAGTCCAATAAATATGCTCCTCACATTCATTTTTATTGATTTATAGGATGTAAACACAAATAAATCTTTTTTAACTGTTAAGAATAGTACTCAGTTCTTGAAGATATTGATTGACTAAATTGATAAAATATTAATATATTTCTTTAATTTTGTCATCTACAGTAAGTAACTTTCTTTCTGAATACGTATTTCTGTCAACTGATAATAATTTATGTATAGCTTTAGAAAACAATATAGTGAACCATTATTTTATTCTTTATTTTTAGAAAAACTGTTCTCCTGTTTATACGATTATGTCTATCTGTCAGTTTCTTTGGCTATCATCAAAAACTATGAAATTTCATTTAAATTGCACTGCTATGTTTTTCCTCTTAACTTTTTACATCTACAAGTTTATTTATTTATCTATTGGTCTGTTCATTTGAGCATCACGTAGAAACTACTGAGCCGATTTCAATTAACAAGTCTTCCACACTGCCATAAGACCTAATCACATATTCAGATTAAAAGAATTTTATTATGAATATTTTCTAGGTAAGTTGATATTTAAATGTTACTATTCTGTCACTAAATCCGAATGTGTAAGACTATTGCAGAAATTCGCTTTGAAGTTCAGATTAAAATATAAGGTTTTTGCCCAACTGTACTTTCAAGACGAGGGTAAAACTTGGTATCTGAATTCAGACGTGGATCGGTGGGAGGGAATGTTCAGATTTGAGGAATTAGATGTTGAAAATTTTCATATGGTAATGGTTAATTAAGCTTAAGACATTTTTCGAACATAATGAAAAGAGGCATCATCACTTCAGAGAATTTATTTTTAAAATAACAATTAGATTAAATTAAGTTGTGCCAGGGTAAATTAGTACACACTAGGTTTTTGCCTTTAAGATTTTATATGTAGGGAAATGAATACGTCTAAAAAAATAAACGCAAAGACAACTTCTGCCAGATGAGCAATTATTATATGCTATATAATAAAAAATATAGATTCCTAAAGTGGTTCAATTTGTTGAGTGGTTCGTATAGTGAGCTCGTATTTAGTTTCTTTGATAATGCTAAACCTACCATTTATCATACTATCCAAATTCATACAAGCAAAAGAAGAAAACTGTTAACAAAAAGAGTCATCAGAATATTTCCTAGAATGAAAAATTTCGTGCAAAATACTAAAATGAAAAGAGTGCTTAGAGATATCCATGATATAAACCCTCATGTGTTTGCCCGTTCGGATTAAGTATTCACTGACTCTCCCATCTTACTGCTATCTCACTTCCATGTGGATATGAATGTACATTAACTGTAGACTGAATTCTAGGTGTTAATTGGCCAATGCTTATAATTTAATGTCATTACAATATTTGTTTGGTTTCAAATCATAAATATCCATAGGTGCTAAATGTGAGGATTATGTTTCAGTTTATTTCATTTACCTAAAGCATGCACGACTAACCTACAGCATTTACCTGTCTTTCGTGCAGTTACATTATTCAACGCAGTATTGCAAGAAGCATACAGTATGGATATTATTTTTGTTCCCGTGGCATTTTTGGAAATGAGATTATGGAGTTGCTTGGCAGTTCACGACTGATAAACCAGATGATATTTGTTCCAATACCTCTGTGTATCTCTCTCATTAATTATTATTAATCCTTTTTTCTCTTATTCATTGTGTTTTTATAACCATTTATTTTTATGTTGTTCCAAGTGTCTAGAGATTTGGGTAAATTTTTAAAATGTTTTCATAAAATAAATAAACGTGGTTGCGCTCGATTAATGTATTTTAAAAATGACGAGCTTTTTTGGGAAGCTTTTCATCTCCCACGTAACGTTACTATTCAAATTCGCTTAATACCTTGTAAGTTAATTAATAATATATTTCAAATAACCCTCTTTAAGTTAACCACTGAAAGTATCCACGAAATAATTACTATTTATAGTCAAAATAAATATGTACATGAATACAAAATACAATGGTAGCCGATTAGCTCATTTAATATCATCTGTCTAATCCATTTACTTGTCTTTTGAAGGGCGCAAAACCACCGTGACTATTTTAGTATGGAAACAAAATAATTAATTGCCAAAATAATATATTAATTGACACACCCCCACCCCAACTCCAGCCAAAAGAACTTAAAACAAATATGAAAGTCAATCTAAATTATGAAAATTAAAAACAACTCAATATAATTTACAACATATTTATCGTTCAGTGTCCTTGAACACTTTGCTACGTGGCACTAGCTAGAAGGTATGAACAAATAAAATTATATTGATCTGTATTATGTCTGTTTATAGAAGGTAGCTACGACTTGACTACACACTCCATTAGTAAAATGACCAAGAATCCATAATACTCATTGAGTAATACTTAACATGAAAATTATTCGATGAACCTAACAATACCCGAGGCATCATTGACAATTTGTTTTTTAAGTTTAACACATGTTAGTTTAATTTTCATGCGATCCACTTTTCGCTAAATAGATGTAGATGGGCAGTCGACAATGCTGGTGCATATACCACTTATGATTAGTTGCAATAAACTGATATGTAGATATATTTTTTCCAAACACTAACTATTTTTTAGCCCACCCAGTATATAATCATTTTAATGTAATTGTTTCAATGTGATTTATGAAAATAATAATAGTATATTGATTAAATGTCAAGAATACTCTTAAAAATATTGATAAGCTACATAATGTTTCAACTAATGCAGATGTTGTGGAACATGCTACACAAAGATATTAACACATAAACTTTCAATGATATGAGTAATACTAAGTAAACCGTGAGCTGTGTCGTAATGCAGTTGTGGGTAAACGGAACTTAACTTGCATTTTCAATCTTCCATGTTTTAAATATTTCCCGTTTGAAGAATATTCAAAATTTCACCCGCTATTAATTTGGGTTAGAATAAATTTTCATTTGCTTCTTTAAACAAATTTGGCATTAGAGAATAAAGTGGTTACGTGCGAGTCGGACTCACACAAGAATTGATTTGTAAAAAAGTATAAAATAATTGGCTAATTACAGAATCAGAACAAGTTTTATGCCTATGTGTGGCCCAAGAACAAAAAATTTTGAAAATTGTATTTATCTAAAATTTGTTTCATAGAGACCCATCATTTGAGATTTGACTTACTACCTTTTTAGTTTATTTATTGTGATAGAGACCATAGTAAAACAATATTCTGTGAAAATTTCAAGTGTCTGTCTATTACATTTCAAAAAATAGAACCCTGAACAGACAGACAGACGCATGGACAGACGGATGGTAGAGGCTTAGTAATAGGGTACCATTGGCAACCATTGGATACGCAACTCTGAAAACTTATGGAAAGTACGTGCAGTAGAACAGGATTTAGTATCTTTAAGATAATAATTTCAAACAATTCATGAAAATGTATGCAATATGGATAATTACCAATTAATTTAATTTTTCTAAATATACTCTTTTGTTAAATGTTGGTGCATATTCACCACGTCTTTTGATATGCTGTTTGTCATGAGATTAATATTATATAACATTGTATATTTATTTTTAAATAAATTTCCGTAGTAATTTTAAATAATTTTGATACTTATTATTAAAGAAATCTCCGAAAATTTCATTTTATATATAAGATAAAGCATGTATATACACATATATATATATAAATATATATATATATATATATATATAATACATTAGCAAAAAAGTAAAAATTTCTAAAACTAATTTACAGGCTGGAATATAATATGACATGTCGCATTTAATGTTATACCTCGCCTCTACTTATATGGAAATCAACTTATGACTCAATTGGCTGAATAAAATGTTTATTTTAAAAATGGTATTTATAAGCACTAATGCCTTATTTAAAAAGGAAATCATTTGGAACAAAGTGTATACAATCTTAAACACAAAGTGAGTGAAGTCAAAAATGTTTTTCAAAATTGTGGAAATTGCACTTAATATTAATTTAATAATACTCATATAAGCATTACAATTGATTCGACAGTGGTGTGAAAACTAAAAGTAATTTTGTGGAATTTAATAGGTAAATTCATACTGTTTTACATACACCTGCTTTCTGATACTGTTTACATTTCTATTAAATTGAAAAATTGCACGTAAACAATGATATATGTGGCAATTAAGCCTGCAAAACTTAGTATTAAAGAAGATGAGAGTTTTATCAAATTACACACTCTAAACTCGCCAATTCCGCTTCTTAGAATCAGTTTCTGGATGTCTGAAATCTGGTGGCGTTCATCTGAAAATTGTGAATTAATTCTTTGAAGGGGTTGTATGATTTTTAAAGATACTTTTTATAGCTTGAATCATACAATTTTTTATCCGACATGACTACTTCTTATTTATCAACAGGACATCAATTTTACCTGAACATCACTTGAACTAAAATAACTGGGAGATTTTTTTTTCAAGGTGGCTAAGTTAACACTTGTTATCTGTCTTATTAATTATTATTAATCACATCTCTTATTATTTAGCAATGTGCTGCGAAATTTGACCATACTTTAATTTTTTCACTTTTGACACCTAACACTAGGTGGAATACTTTGGCTATTTATAGAGATTTTTTACTTCATTTAATTTATCTCAGCTGAGCTTCAAGATTTTTGTTTGTGTAAAATTCATTTATCCAAAACTGAAAGAGGCACCCAGTATTTTCTACAATCGGTTATTCAATTTCCTAGCATTGAAATTGGACATACTAAACTGAATTAATTGAATTAAATATCTTGAAAACGCGTAAAGGTATTATTATGCAATTTTGGTACTTTTGAAATTATGTCAATTCGTAATAAAAATGCTTTACATTTTCTCAGTTTCCGAGTTTCGGTTATACAAGCACTTAAATCACTAGAAACATGTTCACTTAAGGGGCTTAGTGCCCGATAGTGCTGTAAGAAAATCAGCCATGTACTAGCATGTATTCAACATAAATTGTCCAAGACACTTTATTAGCAACTTTTGAAATTGCATTTATTTAAAAAATACTATGCTAATTACTCTCCAACTTACCATTATGGGCCACAATCTTAATCTTCGTTAGAATCTGTTTAGAATTTTGTACTTCATGTTCTAATTTTTCACATATATTGCAAGCCAGTATAAGAGGACAGAGAAAATGCAGTGACCAAACCAACAAGTAGATGAACCACAACCTGAATTCCATCTAAAAGTAGTCATAAGTAATTATAATTGATTTCTATATCAAGTCTGTTCATATTAAAAAAAAATATAGCATATTTTCATTATTTATATTTTTATGATGCAAAATGTTTATGAAGCATTTTAACTACAAAAAATAAATCACTACTTACTTGTTTCGAAAAGAAGTTGATTGCATGAGCAACTGATGAGAGTGTGGTTAAGAAACTAGTCAAGAACGCCAGCAACATCTGCGAATTTTTGTCAAAAAGTATGATGTAAATGAGGCGTGAAAGTATAAATCACTGTAACACATTTTGATTTTCATTGAAGTCAAGCAAGCAATTAATTAGGCAGGAAGAAAACTTTTGTCAGAAAATTAATTTTAGTTTCACTTTTAAACGCAATGAAAAAACAGAAAATAGTGAAAAATTATTTTCGGAATTATTAAATAATAAATAAATTGTATAAACAATTGTGCTAATAATTAAAATTTATTATACCTGATTTTCGAATGTCTGATTTATAGACATGCATAAATGTGAAATATCGGCATAGAAACATGCTAGTTGGAAAGCACCTTCCGTGTTGGACTCCACTGTTATGTGTTTATAATTATACATAACATCATTCAAGTACAATATATTACATTGGTTTGGTCTCTGTTCGCATTGAGATAACACATTGCTCAAATGACAGTTTACAATTTCAAGTCTTTTATAAACGTTATATAATAATGAATTTAAATAAAATACTTCTAAATGAAACATAATATAGGCCGAATAAATAGAAAAATATTTCATAGTTAAGAATGTAAATTCAAGTCCATCAATGATAATAACAAATGTTTGCGTTATCAGAACAAATAATACAAAGTATATGTTCATGCGGAGGGATTTATCGAAAAGATATTTTCTGTTACTCTTATCGAAATATTGATCGATCTCATTGAATAAAGACATTAGTTTCAGGTGTGTGTTTCTTTGCCACAATATGTCCACCAATACAACATAACACAAATGTACTCCAAACAAAATATTGTACATGCGATGGAAAATGTAATAAATATGATTTTCTTTGAAACTTGCTCCGATTAGTTCGCCAGTGTAGTAATAATTTAAAATGACGCTGTATATTGCAGTAGTTATGCTATATGCTTGTCGGATTCGAGTTACACGCGAATACCTCTCAGTTGCAGTATCCAATCTACACGACCCCAGGGCAGATTGTAACACATTCAAGGGCTGCAAACTTTTTTCCATGATACAAACTCGTACGCCACGTAAACTTTCTTGGCCTGCTATATTGAATATTACTGTTTAAAACAGCTCCAAAATTCATAAGTCACATCTACCCGTTTTGTCTATTTTACAACAAATACCTATGTCCCTGTAAGTTACCGTCATTTATATGGGTCGCTATATCAATTATATTTGATGATAATTTATTAATTCGACAATAATAGCGTCTAAAAATAAGGTTTTACTACAACATTTAAAAGTCATTTATAGAATCATTATATTGTATGCTTTGCGTGAAAAGTGGATTGAAATGGGATGAAATGTTTATCGGACAATTTGTATATTATGATATCTGATCAAATCTACTAAAAAAAGCATAACAGTGTTGTGTTTGTTTATTAGGCGCAAAAACTATTTCAATCAAAAAGGGGCCTTTGACTACAATTATTCCTGAGGTTCAATTAAAATTTAAATTATGGTTTTTACCCTCTCCAATATTTCTTATGGAAAGTTTTCTGTGAAGGCATTTTTTCATCAGATTTTTCAATTTTTGTAGGTATCACGGAAAAACTAGTCGATCTACTTGTATTAAACTTATGCTATGATAATTCTTAAAGTAAAGATTAAAATTTAAAAGGTTTTTTAATAAAGATTTCCAAAATATTTAAATTTTTCGACACTCAAGTAGTAAGGCTGAGCACTGAGGACTGAAAGCAATTAAAATCAATTGTTGAGAATATTACAATTCAGATTGAAGTTGAAACTAAGATACAACTAATATTGCTAAGATACAAATTGTTTTGAGTTGGGTTTTGAAACCTGCCTAAATTTGGTGGAGGAATGAGTGGACGACAAGGTATTACCACTTTCACCCTCCGAAGATGTATAGTTTTTGAAAAATTAAATTGAAAAAAGTTCCATGCTGGTTAGAAACTTTCATAATACTTTTGTGATCTAGTGAGGAGCAATGATATTTTTAATAATTTTTTAAAAATACTTTCCTGAGAAGTAAATCTTTCCCATTCCTTACATTAGAATTTTTTAACAATACTGCTTTTGAGCTAGGTTAGACAAGGTTTCTTTAAATCAGGACTACATATATTTGGGAGGTTTTTGATTTGTTTACATGACATTTAACATATTATTTTGGTATAATTTAGTTACAGTTATTTATTATATAATTGTATTGACCATGAGTTCATTTTGTTTGAAATTGCATCCGTTTTGGTTTATATATTTATATATTTATCGATATGCAAATGCTATTAGCTTTAAAAAGAATCTGTTACGCACGTTCAAAAATTACCAAATTATGAATGAGATAAAATTTATTGTTTTTGTTGTTTTTATATGACGGGAGTTAAGAGCGATTCTCAAAATAAATTTCATTTGAAATAAATATTTATAATTTTCTAAAGAAAATTTCACTATGGATCGACGGTAGAAATCAGCTAGTGGATCGCTATGGACTGTTTATTTATCTGTTTAAACAATGGTTCATACAATATCATATTATATAAAATAAGTATATCCTAATTTTTTTTATTATATCGAATAAAACATTTGTATATGATTTCATAATACAAACTTTGCACTGAAACGACAGAGAAGCTATCCTAAAATTAGTTGTCCAAATATTTTATTCAATACTGGGAGTACTGATATAGGTCCTATATTAGAAGAATCTTCGTTATATTCACTTTTAAAGAGTGGTGACTATTTTTCATATTTTTTCAAGTCAATTTAATAATTCAAGTGTATTTATTAAAATTAGCCAAAATAATGAGCAACATTTTTGATTATAAAATTAATAAATTTTAAATACAAACTTTGGAGTTACTCTGTTTCTTTAAATTTAAAAATTTAAAGATTTGTAATAGTTTATCTGAAGAAAACATTGAAGTAAAGTTCCCTACGGGCCATTCCAGAAAAATTTTAATGAATCCAAGTGATAAGTTGAATTTAAACAATGTGATGGTGTATTTACATAGAATTTTTCAAAGCAACGATTTATTTATTTACCTATATTTGATAGAAAAGAGGTACTTGTTTTGCGTAATAAAGAAATTTAATACTACTCCAAGCGTGTCGTGGTCACAATGTTCAAATCTTACATTTTTACTTTTTGTGACTATTTACTAAACTTAGATGTCGACACTAGTCAGCAAGCAGTACCATGTGTACTGTTAGATGAAGAGATGGTCTAACAGCCCTTTTAATAATTTAGAACCTAACATCTGTATAATAAATGCAATTAATTGGTACGATTTAAGCAACAGTCACGTATATTAACATTTTATTACACTTTATTCTGCCATGTCGACGATAACTCCCATAAATTCATAATTACGAAATGACGTACACTATAATAGACAACAATACACCTGGCACATAACTTATGTGGTTCTGTTACTCTGTACTTTCACAAAATATCTTTCTCTATGTCAACCATATCTATTAGAGTACACATCCTGCTCTATATTTTGTTCCGTTAAGTATACCTTCTCATTAAATCAATTTGCACTATCCAGATCCTTATTTCCCCATGTGTACTAGAGAAATTGAACAGCTGGTTGTATTAAACTATGGGCAGCATCAGTTGATTTCTTTATGCAATTATAAATGCATAGGAAAATGTGTGTCATAATGGAAAGAAATGTGTATCTCTATATAACGACTTTAATATATCAGTCAATAGATTTTTTTACATATTTAAGCAAAGACTTTATGTCGTAATGCAACAAAAATACTACAATCAGTTTATTGTATTTTCTACCAAATATATCAATTATACTAATTTACAATTAAAACTTATTTCTTAATCTTTGGGATTCCGCACTAAAGACTCCGCACGAAATTATATTCACATTTAGTAACAGCAACCACATCTTGAAATCTAATATATTGACCAAATAAATTTTGAGCATTACTTATTTGAAAAATAGGCATTTAAACAGTATTTTTAATGTCATTGTAAAATCGTTACTGGAAAACCTTGTGAATATCTAATATTCTAGTTGCCTCAAATTTCTATAATTTTTTTAAATCATCTTCGATATTGTTTGTCAAGTGAATAAAGTGGACTTGAAAACTTTAGAGGCCGCCAAAGAAGAAATTAATTTTTTTTTCATCACATTTGTCTCGTAATATATCAACGGAAAGAAAGTTTTAATCATTTTATTAATGCAAACTCTTTAGTACAATTAAAAAACTATAATTATTTAAAAACTAGAATGTTTTATTTCCAACTAAAAACAAAAAATAATTGTAGAAATATTTTGGAAAGATTCCAAAAAACATATTCCTCCTCTTCTACCTCCGAAATAGCTGAAGTAAAAGTTCAGTTTTTGAGAAATTCACCATAATTTTATATCTGTAAATAACATATTAGATGATGTGGTGAAAATTAGTACTAATATTTGTAAATAGTTTCAACGAAGTACCATATACACTTCCATGTTTATAAGCACCTATGAATTCCTTTCATATTTAACAGGTTTAATGTGCTTTTTATCAAAACTTTACGGAAGATGTTAGTATCGCTGCGTAATACTTCATGATGCTTCAAAAATATTTTCTTTTTTCATTTTCATCATATCTTATCAGGTTAAATAAATTTTCGTGACCACTATGTTGTAATGTATGTCAATACATGAAAAGCAATGACGTTTTAAGGTTCTATCTAAATTAGGAACACATATAGTTTCACTATAACAATCTGTGTTCGCATGTAGACTACTGGTGTTATAAAGCTGGACTTTGATATGGTTATACATATTTATAACTCCTACAAAATTATGAAATAAAACTTTTTTTTCAGAAACTTTTTTTTCTTAAATTTTTTTTCTTCGCCTACCCCTTAATGTACCCCTTAATGTCCATGATTGACGCCAACTTCACATACTTACACTTCTTTTTAACATATTAAGAAATCCTCGTAGCCCAAATTATCTTAGTGGCAAATTTAAAGATTTGTTGGCTCACGGCCTTGGGCTGCGATCTAAAAGTTCACACACCCTACTTATTCCTAAACATACCTCTACCACTTACGAAAAATCCTTCACTGTCCAAGCAGCAAAAATTTGGAATCACCTGAATCCTGATATCAGGAAAATCATGTCTAAATATTTTCAAAGATCGAGTGAAAAAGTCCTGCACCTCCTGAAACTTTTTCCTTTGTGTCCTCGCCCTTTCCTGTCTTTCACATCCAAAATCATGTCAATATTTCGTTTTCTTTTTTAATTTACTTTCCTATTTTTTTTTGTCTAATGTGCTATGAAGAATTTTCATTGTAAAATCTCTTACAGTCTATCAACTAAATTTTAATACAAATTGTTATGGTTGACTGGAAGAGATGGCTCATGTAGCAATAAGTCTGCCATATGTATAATACATAAAAGTCAATAAATAAATAATGTATCGTTGAATAAGTCTTTTAAAACAGATTGAAGTTATTATATAATGGGGTCATAGACACTTTTTTAGATATAAGGGTCCATTTACAAAATATTAAGCATTGAAATATTCATTTTACATTCATGTTACAGTTACATGCCCACTATCGGATTAACCTCTATATTAGAATAATTGAAAAGTATTTAATATACAAAAGTAGTACATAACACAAAATTAAAAGGAAAACTATCCCAGCAAAAAAGATTCCATTATCTTATGAGTAATAGTCGATAAACTTATGACATGAAGGTTTGCCTGTAAATAGTTCACAGAAACCCAGGATAAATGATTTAAATAAACATTTTGAAACTACTTTGCATTTTAAAATGTTTATTTAGTGTGGTTATGAATGATATGTTGGGTAACATATTTATACATTTATATAGTTACAAATGATAATATTATTCCTAAATAGGTTAACAGAATTACTATATGTACTTAAATGTTCATAAGTTTAAGCGAGTACGAAACCTTCGTGGGTTTTGATCGTAATTTCCAAGTTTATTTATTATTAATAATGGTGTTTCTTAAATCTTTATAAAATTTCATAAATTGCTTTTGGCTGGAGCGTTTATTGTAGATAAAGGGATACTCAAATCTTCATCTTGAGACTCTAGTGTAAATAATTTAAGAAAAGTTTTGCTGTCATAGACGAATGGATAGAATACAAAATGGCATTCATGAGGTGTAAAGAAAGACTAAAAATACGATGTATGTTTTTTCTGCTTGGATGAAATTTAATTTTTTTTATTAATAGATATGGTCCGTTTTCTTAGATTGAACTTATATAAAACATTAACTTCTTCTATTAAATTTTGAATCTATATTGATTGTTGGTTTTTTTAATCATGTTTCATTACACATAAACAAATAATCCGCAGTGCTCACCTAATTTTCGCGCACTTGCACAGATCAATGTTATGTCACAAGATGCGACAAATCTGGATACTGTTCTATTTCCTCAAAATGTTTTAGGAATGCAGTAATGGTGTTGCTTGACTTAATAAAATTTAACATTAGTTAACATGAAGTTAATCCGAATTGTTCTATATTTAGTATATTTTATTAATTATTATTTAATTTATAATTACAGAACAATATATTTGTTCACTTGGTGCTTAAACATATCGAAAGTGGTAAATTAGCCCGTATGGGTTTATAAAAAAACTAGGAAGAATAATATACTTTTTTTTACATCCAGTTAAGTAGTAAAATTTAAGTAATATAAAGAGATCAAACATTTACTACGTGCAATATACAATGGTGAACTTGAATTTAAGCTTGGCATCCATTGTGAAAAAAAAAGAATGCGATGTGAAATTTTTGATCGGCATATTAATAACTTTTGAAATCTACTGCACAATGATGGTTTACTTGGAAAAGATGGCCGTTACAGCTGGCAGTGTTCTAAGCACTGAATGTACATAACAATTTAGGAAAGTTCGGTTTGCTGGAGTGTTGTATAGGAGTTTTTGCTCACAAAGAAAATATACAATTGCGCATTATATTGAAATAAGAAGTTAAGACTTAACATTCATTCTATAATTAATATGAATTAAAATGTTTTTTTTTTTTAAATGTGATCCCAAAGTCAATACATGAACGTCGAATATAGTAAATCCCTATGAAAATAGCATTAAATATTTTATTGAAATTGAACACCGTTTGCAATTATTTGTATGCTGTAATATGTCAATTTAATTACTGCCTTCTTTTGGTAAGAAAAAAATGATCATGGTCATGTTTTCAATGTCTAGTAACATTGAAAACATGAGGATGTTGGATAAGTAAAGTATATTATCTACAACAGGCATATTTATATCTGCTAAAGCAATATATTGCTACTTTGTTGTTATAATTGCGCATAAATTTATTTCTCTGTATCTGTGTAATGATGAGAAAAGAATAGTTTTTAATTTATTGAATTTTATGAAGTGCACTAGAGCAATTTTTATTGAAAATAATTTCTTTTTATCTAGGAAATAAGAGATAAAAATTTTTAAAGTACTTCAAAGTATTAATGTTATTCGTATCTAAATTAAACAATGAATTATTTTAACTTAAGTGAAATATTATGTTACTCACTATAAGGTCAAAGCATTGTTTTGGAATATTCGCTAACGCTATATATATTCGCTAAATGGAATTTGTAATGGCTTAAAGCTTGAAAGGGGAAAAAAATTAGCTGGAATGTACTGTAATTAAAAAAAGGTATTTTTAACGAAAAATAAATTTCCAATTGCACCATTTAAGCTTAAAGGCTTGCGTTGCTCAGCAGATTCACTGCTCAGGTATTTATAAATAAAATTGAAATGATGTATGGTACATCCCTGTGGTTCATTTTCTCTGTTGCTAACCCTGTTATAATTATAATCCTGCTATATCTGTCAATATCCCTGATTATAACCATGTCATAATTTTAAATTATTTTGAAGACTCCCACTGGTTTGCTTGTATACAAATTAACAAAGAAAGCTGTTATTTAATTGAAGAAAATAAATGGCTCAAGTCAATATTCACGTTTGTCACTTAAAGTCCTTGAACATGTTACACGATTACACAAATGAAAGATGACATTTTGTCAATATGTATTGGGTCAGTGTATATTTTTGATTAGTCCACTCCATTAGTCAAATGACAATGATATCACTTTCATATATAAAACCACAAATATATTTCTCTACTTTATTAGCGAAAATATTATTTTGCACTGAAATTATGATTAAAAATCTTCAAATACACTTCCATCTACAGTAAACATATATTTGAAAAATAATATAATATATCAATATATATTGGAGTGAATGAATTTACCTACATATCTTTAATCAATATAATGATTTACTAAAATTAAAAAAATATATTATGTTACCAATTACTGAGCATGGATGCAGAAAAATATAATATCACATTTGTTAACTTTTATTGCGAAACTAAGTATCTAATTAAGACAAACCATAAGCTTAGGGGCAAGTAGATGAGTTTACTTGATGTGCAAATTTATTGCCGTGGAAAGCTGAGACATATAAAATAATATGAAATGTACACATATGATCTTGTTTGACACATATTTGCATCACTCTACTTGAGAGTGTGAAGACCAAAACGAAGGTACAATAGCTGTATATAATTGAAAGAACTAAAAGAAATTAGAAAACATAAAGATATAATAGATATAAAGAAAGGAAAGTCGAAGCGCCCTAAGACAAAATTTACCATTTGGAGCTCTTTCAAACCGATGTATAATAAACCAATGGTGTGAATAAAGTGCACAAACCAAAATTTAAATCTCCAAGTATCACTTGCTCGTGAGACATTTAGATTTGTATGAGTACAAATCAAATTATAAAAATACTTTAATATGTATTGGGAAATAGACCTCCTTCTGGCTTCCTTTGTTTATTTGGTAGCGGAGATATTTTTAATTTGAAGATTATTTTGAACCTCACTTGGTTTTGGCTAATAAACTGTGTGCAATACACGATTCAGCGTGAAATTTAATTATTTCTTATCCAGTTTATTTGAGATTTATAAATTTTAATTATATGTCAAGCTCTTTAGTTATAGAGTCCACGTCAAAAGTGCTGGGAATAAATTGAGTTTAGAGTCAAAATTTATTTCATTTCAAGAAGGAAACATTTTTAAAATTTTTATAATCTGCAAATTCTGCATCTATGTACAATTGCTTAAGAATGTTATTGAGAAGTATGCTTGTTTTTCAGTCTTTTTTTTTAAGGTCTGATAAAAACGGCATACCTGGTGGATGTGAAATTTTCACCATTGTACTGTCAGACGTGCATCAGCTATATAGTAGGTATATTTCTGAACATGAACTACTATTTATGCCAAGAGTGTTGAAGAGTGCCGAACACGATTCTGAGTTAAAATCTTAAATTATTATGGCTACATTAGAAAATCATATGAATGATATAGACTACAGGAAAAGCTATAAAGTAGTTTGGCAGTTTACACCGTTAACTAATAAATAATGTCTGTCTTTACTCATTTCCAATTGATAATGGTCAAGTGACGAGTGCAGCCAATTTTTAAGATCCTTAATTACAAGCATTCTCTATAGGATTCCACAGTGACATAATAAATCATTCTAATACTCTCCATACTCTTACACCCCTGCCACGTGAGGCATATAGCTAACCTAAGCCTATCATTCCACTAAGTCATAATTCCACTTAATCAACAATCCTCTCGACACTCGTAACCTGCTCACGATGCCAAGTGCTCCAGTCAATCGATTCCAAGCTCACAACCAGAATGGTTGGCCATTAATTCAAATTAAAAAAATCATTGTGATAAATTAAATATGTTATTTTTTAAAAACCCTATTTACTAAACCCGTATAACATAAATCGGCGGTAGCGTAAAGTAAGAAAAATGTCCTGATCAGTGTTGTGCGGTAAATTTCAATAAAAAATATGACACTCCTAATTACACTTCTGATTCCACTGTATCTACTATGTAATAAACCAGGTAAACAGTCCCAAAATCATACTTGCAATGCATTAATTAATAAATACATTCCTAATTTGACTAATTACTTTTATATTCACGATGCATTAATTAACACATACATTCTAACTCCACTGTGTCCATATCGTGTAGTAACATACCGAGTAACCAGTCCCAAATTCATACTCGTGACAATCTCACCTCTCATAGACCCTCTACTTCCACTAAATCAAGTAAATAAATTGAGGGTTCGATTTCATTTCACATTTCATAGTTGGCACCCTAAAAATGAATAATTTTGAAGTAAAAATGCAATTTATATAGCATTCGTCCTCGAAGTGAAGCCATGATTGAATGTTCCATTATTAACCCCGAATTAAAGGAAAGCCTTATCCTTGATCAAAGACTGTCGAATCCTTACTCGTAGTCAAAAGCAGCTGTCCTTTATAACATAATTTTGTATTTGTTTCGTAACACTGGTATCTCTAAGAATTGAATAGATTATAAACTTGCTACCAACTTTGGTAAATTGTAGATAGCAAGTTGCATTTTGAACATGGATTTTAATAAAGGAATGAAGAGTTCTCTGGGACTTCAAAACATCAGTGTTGGAACAATTTGAGTTCATTTCTTCAACATAGGGGTTCGAGTCTACTAAGTTGATTGAAGTAGGAATAATAACGTATTTTTGTTGGCACTTGAGTAATAATTCATTGTATTCAACAATTACTGTTTTATAGGATGTTGCAGTCTTAGACGATTTTTGTAAAAATTCAGAATACGAGTCGGAGATATTATCATCATCTAAGAGGTTTTTAATATCAGAAAGTGAGTCATCATTGAGTTTGTCGCTAAGAATTGGAAGGCCTTCATTATTACTTTTGTCTAGGTCTAGGATAACGGGTGCACAGGAGGTTATCGAGAGAGTGCGTCTGCAGCACTATTTAATTTTTCTTTATGGTAAACAATTTCGTAATTGTATTCTTTTATCTTAAGTTTCCATTTTTGAAGTTTGCTGCTGGGGTTGGTGTGATTAAGGAGCTATTTAAGGGGTGATGATCTATGACAATTATAAATTTACTACCATAAAGATAGAGTTGAAAATGTTTACATCCGAAGATAATGGCGAGTAATTCTTACTCTGTTGCACTACAGTTACACTCATTTTTGTTTAAAGTTCTGAATGCAAAGGCTAATTGTTTATCTTTTCCGATTTCCCTTGAGAAAGAATTTCGTATCTATAGCATAATTGGATGCATCACAAGTCAACAAAAATGGTCTCGTGAAATATAGATAAATAAGTACTGGGGCGGTGGTTAACAAGTGTTTCAATTCATCAAAGGCAAGTCGTTGTTGGTTTTCCCAGACAAATTTTATATCTCTCTTTAAAAGTTTTGTCAAGAGTTTAGCAATCTTTGAAAAACTAGAAATGAAACGATGATAATATGAAATAAGGCCAAGAAATGACTAGATGTCCTTAGGACATTTGGGAACAAAAAATTCCGAAAAAGTTTTTAGTTATCGGGGTCAGGTTTTACACCTTCATCTGTGAGAACATGCTCGAGGTATGGAACCTCTTTTTGCAAAAACTCACATTTGTTCACGTTGTAATTTCAAGTTGAACTCATAAAGCCGTTGGGAGACATTTGAAAGATTACTAATGTGTGAAGTTAAATCATAGGAGTAAACGACTACATTATCTAGATAGAGGAAACATTTAATACCTTGTAGGCCAGAGAGAGCAGAGTTCATAATTCTTTGAAAAGTGGAAGGGGCATTTTTTCTCCGAAAGTCATGCGACTGAATTCAAAGTGGCCTTGTGCCTGTTTATAGGAGTTGTCAGGAGACATTTTTGTCTGGCGGAACCCAGAAGCAAAGTCTAAGGTACTACAGTATTTGCTTTTACCGATTCTTAGGTAATTCAATTTTTGGTAGTCGATGACAACATGCTATTTGTGTGGTCCAGAACTGTTGAGTTTCTTGGGGACAACCTATACAACCGAGAACCATGGGGATAGTTTAATTATATCTTGTTTAAGCATCTTGGTAATTTGGGTTTGAATTTCTTGTTTATGGCACTCCTGGAAAGGATATGACTTTACATGAATAGAAGCAGATGTTGTGGTTTTGATTTCATGCTTCGTAGCATTTGTATAGGATAGTTTGTCAGGGAGGTGGAAAATATGAAAATAACTATAACCGATTTCGTGTAAATAGTTGATTTCTTCTTGCTTTAAATGGAAAGCACGTAATGATTCGAGAACTTCCTGGGTTCTTATGTAATTACCGTTATGATTAGTTATTTTATTTATGGAAGATGCTTCAGCATTGCTTGTTTGTATTTCATTGATATTATTATCCATGGGTAAGAGTTTTAGAATTAAATTAGTATTGACAATATTGGAGACTTATACATTCTAATTACTGATATGTTTATTCGATAATTTGTTTTAATAGCTGCTATACAATTCGCTATGAGTAAGGATTCGACGGGGCTTTGATTTAGGATAAGGCCTTCCTTTAATTCAGGATTAATAACGGAACATTCAATAACGGCTTCACTTCTAGGACGAATACTTCAAATTCGTTAAAATGGTGCAGTGGAGGTTTAAGTTATTTCCATGGGTGCATGATTTATTTTACGAAGAGCTTTATTTGTTTGACATGATTGACGTTTTTTTGTGCAATCTTCTATTTCAGTTCACATAACCATCCAGTGACATTGTTCCGCTGTTTGTATATATATATATATATATATATATATATATATATATATATATGTATATTTTCTGAGGAGATTAGATGGCCGGCTATCTGAATATGATGATTCGCCCTCAATATTTTAGTGATTTCTCTAGGAATTGCATACTATTATATATAATATATATATATAATAGTTTGCAATTCATAACGGTAAAGATTATAACGATACGACAACATATAACGGTAAAGATTTCTCTAGGAATTGCATACTGTAATTGGAAACACATATTTATTATTATGATAAATATGTGTTTTGATATCAGTGTTATGAATCAAATACAAAATTATGTTATAGATTTTAACAAAGGAGTGTTGATCAAATGGATTTTTAAAGCTAAACATGGCTAATTATTTTATAGGTTCATCGGTAAATAGCAGAATTTCTTGTGGAATATTTCTCTATTCACAGTGCATCATTTGAACGAATTTCTCTAGACATTGTTGATCCCGTTCCTGAATCAACGCCCGATAAGCTCAAATACATACTTACCCTCCAAGACGATCTTACTAAATGTTCCGTAGCCTACCCTGTGTAAAATGCGACAGCAGAAGAAACCAGTGAATTCCTGCTCCATTTGACCAAAGCACCAATTTTACCGCCGAACTATTTAAACAAACATGCTCTTTCCTCGAAATCAAACAGATCTGATCCTCCCCCTATCTTCCTCAAACATTAAGTATCTTAGAGTGTAGTCAATCCACACTAAAAGAATACTTTAAGGTCTTACATCAACGAAAACCAAGACAACTGGCAACTGTTCTTTGAAAAAAAAAAAACCTCTATTTACAAACCAAACCTAAACGCTGCTTATCCGAAGTACGTGAGAATACATCGACAATGTTTAAAATACTTTCAAACTAAGGCCCTACAGACACGTCACCCTATATCACACGGTCAAAAGAAAGTGTAATTTATATACTAATCCTATTAAATATAGAGTAGACATTATAGTAAGAATCATCTATGATTAAGGAAAGCCATGTTCCATCTATGGAAAGGTCCATACAAAGTAGATAAAATACATGCAAACATTTCTATCTATTTTAATCAATCGAAGACAAGTAAAACACCATTATGACCAAGTTAAACCGGCACACACTGAATTATCTTCACAGCTCAAACTAGTGTAAGTTATATTAGCAATTTATTTAGTATATTTTTTTTATTTACAATTTTTCAGTGCAAAAATTCAAGCCGATCAAGGATTTGTGGCAACACTACCTCAGAGTTACTATCTTCCTTAGAGTTATAAACAGTCATTTATATTTAGTTTACCCAGCAATAACACTTACAAATTTAGACGGTTAAAATTTTTAATTGTGGTTTATTTTTGCATTCCATCTCGTCATCATTATTATTATAACCTAGTTACAAATTTAAATAAAATTGATAGATTCTACGAAATTTGTCCTGTGCACATATACATAGACAAGAACATACATAATATCGATCCAATATGATTAACGAGTCACTTTGTAGTATTAACGCCTTGTAACCTTTAGTTCTTAGAAGCTAGTGGAGTCGAAAAATGGACACCTACGATGTAATGGGAAATTTTAATACAATTTTTCGTGTATGTTCACTGTCGCGTGTTTCAAAATTAAACAATAATATAACGGTAAAGAATATCACAACACGGGCTTTGATAACAATATTTTTTATAATAATATTATCCATAAAAATTATGATAACATCGCTTCATTATTTCACTGATTATCTTGTATCAGACATTTTTGACCGGATACATACGATAACATCAAGGATACAAGTTGTAATTCTTATCATTTTTGCTGCTACGGAAAGTTGTCAAAGTATTCACAGATATTTTGAAAATTATAAAAATATCGACAATCTACTAAAAGTAACAATCCATATGTACATGAATGAAAGAAAATCATTTAACAAATTATTTAAGATATTTAGCTTCACATCAGTCTTTATTGTATTCTTTAACGTAATTTCACACTACACAGCTTATGACATTGGAATCGTTATACATAATCTATCATATTTCATAACTCAATTCTTTTTACAAGTACAAGATTGGAAGTGCATCATAAATTTGAAAATATTCAGACGGCGTCTAAACATAATTCTGGAAAGTGTTAATAAATTATTGGATGGATATGTTTACGTTCAAGCCGAAGATATTGCTGGTAATGAAATAATCCGTGAAAATAATGATGTGGAAATTATAATTGAAATCAAAAAATTGAGAAAAAGCTATATGATCTTAAGTGAGCAATGCAATTTATATAATGGTGCATACGGATTTCAGGTTAGTTCCATTCCTTGGTTTATATTTTTCTCTATTCAAACTTAAAAGAAATATACACTAACATTATTTCCCAATCCAATGTATAAAACATTTGTATATTTGTTTTCGGGTTAATTAAAGGGACTGAAATGAGAAGCAATTTTTTTTCTAAATCATCATATTAGATATAAAGAGAAAGGTGGTTAAAAATCCAATCCAAATGGTGACAAATCCGAAAATGTATAATTTATTTTTCTCCCAAATCTTTTCATCAATTCTAAAATAAATGCTCCAAAAAACCACTGTCCACCCCAAAGGGTTTCAGAAAATATGGTATAAAAAAAAATTGGAAAATTGGAGAAAAAGGAAAAATTTAAGAAGGTTGTGAAATTTGTATTTCCTTCGACATTCATTTCCGACATAAGAAACTATTGTGATATCATTTTATTTTCACAAAAATCCTGTCAAAGTTTAGATTACCGATCTATTATAAAAGGGAACACCACTAATAATAAAAAAAACTTGATTTGATTCAATGAAAAAGTAATATATTTTGCTAAGAACAAGAGTCAGTAATAGTGACAAGAACTTATAACATTAAAAAATGTAACTCCATGGTGTCAGTAGTACTCTTGGTAAAGTGGAAATGTATCGGGATGAAAGGTGATAACTGATACCGAAAATTTAGAAATATATCTCTATACTATTTATGTACATCTGAAACCCAGAGTTAGACAAAAAAGTGATAGTTTTAATTATTTTAAACAAATAGTTTTCTGTTCAAAATACCTATTTTATAATATACGAGTATCTGGGTTCCTATATAATTGATTTTACGTGAAATTTATTTTGCACGCACACCGGGCAGTTTTTGCTTAAAAGTAAAATAAACACGTATCGTTATTATGATATTAACAAAAAATAAAGTCTGATTTAATCGATAAGTAACTGTTAAAATTTCAATTATTTAACAAAAAACAGTACTGAGATGAATAATTTACTCAATGAAACAATGCCATTATAAACAGTATATGGTCAAACATATTGCCCTTTTATTGGTTTTCGCAGTGAAACAAAGTACCTGAATAATTTGGTAATATCCATCCATCTACCTGTCCGTCTCTCTAAGTTTTATACTTTCAGCCATTACGCAATGTTGTATATGGCATTAAGCAAATAAATGCTCCTTAGTGACATGAAAATTATTAAACAGTAGAAAATAATAAAAAACTTTTGAAGTGCCTCCACAAACATATAAGCATAATGGCGTAAATACTTTCTCCGCTCATTTCATCGAACGGAGTATCATCAGAAAGGTTTTTAAAAAGGAAACTAAAATTCCAACTACCGTTTTCCAGTTTGAAAAATATTAAGCTACTTAGTGTCGGGCAATGCAAATCTGAAAAAAATATAGGCATTTGGTAAAATTATTTCAGTTAATTTACGGTTCAAAGATCGATTTAAAAAGATATGGACAATTTTCCTTTGTACCTGTTCCCACACGCAGTTTTCCGGGTTTTTGAACAAATATAGTTTTGCTTGGATTTTGCCCATTTTATTTGAAAAAATCTATTCTTCTTAATAAAGCACGATTATTAAGGCTCTTCCATTTTTGAACAAAATCTGGTGTTTGAAAAGTCAAATTTTATTCTGTTCACAAACTCTTAGTGTTTCAATGGCATTTGGTTTCAAAAGTTGGCTAAAAAGAAGTTTTTGAACTTTTTCAAGCTTGTTTTCACCGCTTGCTAAGAATTTGACCTTTTGAATTGTGAAAAGTTATCTACATTTCAAAAATATGAAAACCGGAAGTGTTTATAAATATAATTGATTTTTACTAATTTGGAACGATCTGTTCTGCAATGGATAGTTGCGAGTTAAAGTGAATAAGTGATGAGGAAAATTAAATTATCAGTACTCGTAGTCAATTTTTACAATACCGGCTTTAATTATTGACAACACATACTTGGCGTGACTGTCTTGTTAGCTTTCGTGAAGTTGGTAAGTGACATTGGCGTAAGTTTATTAAACTATTGCCTTGAGTTACTTCTGACTAATGTGTATGCAACATTGTTTTTTTATCACCTGGGTTCGACTATCATAATTTTACAGTTCTACAGGTTTCATGTCTTGGTCCACGTCATATTTAGAATCTCTTCACTTTTGGGCTTGTTCAATAAAATAAAAACATTTGAATTTATATACTTTATCAAATGACTCAATATTTTATTGACACTAACATCAAACAATGTTCATAATCCAATTGTAATATTCTATAAAGTTGCAACCACAATTATCATCTGTTTATCTCGATTAACCTCAATCACCATGTGCCTCTTTATTACCGAGTGTCCTTGTCCTTGAAGTTATAAATTCCTAAGCGAAAGTAATTCCATAAATAGCTTTTGGTTGTTTTATATAATCCACACATACACCTCCTATCATCAAATGATATCACACTGCATTATTCTTGCGCGAAATTAAACATTTACAACTAATTAAACATTTGAATTAGTTTTTAATACAAAAACTAATTCAAATGTTTAATTAGTTTTCACTAGCAAAATTATATAAAAACCGAGATACAGTGCGATAAATTGAATTGAAAAATAAATACGCTGGCCTTAAAGTAAAAATATTTTCTCATTTTGACTGGAAGGTAAAAGAGAAAAAAACTCCAGGCAAGAGAAGTAAAAAAGTATGACATCGGCATTAGTAACATTTGAGGCGAAGTTTTAAACATTATTTTAGTGCAGTCAAAACATTCATTGCAAAACTTATTTGAATTTGTTATAAATGGAGAACCATAAACCCGAACTTCATATTAAATTAATAAATAAAATCCAAACTTTCTCATTATGTTTGTTAATAACTTGTGGAAAGAGGGGTGGAGGGGAGTCGAGTGTGGTATTTGGTTGCCTTTTTATTTAACAATGATGTAAGTACAATAAAAATATAAACATTTTTGTAAGTGCTCTTCTTTCATGAATACCGTTCCGAGTTAAGCAACACGCAATATATGCACAACACTGGATGAAGTTGTACCCTCGATTGATATGGCTAAGCATCGGTTCAAATATTCAGATAAGGAAATCTTGACTTCTCTAATAATCCTCAAGTAGGACGACTTCTTCCTTTGAACTCAGAAAAATTAAAACCCTTATAAAATAGCTTCCAGATTAAATAGGCGTCATCAAGTAGAGCTACCCCATATTGAAAAAAAATTACTTGTTGCTTTGCGGATGAAGTGGAAATATTTTTTTGATCGTCACATCAGTTAATACCTATGAAGTGATATGGTGGGTTTATTAGTTGCTAATCTAACATTACTTAAGACAAGGTCTTCAGAATCTCATACTGTGGCCATGAGCAACTAAGTTAGTGAATAACTATTATACAGGAAATATTTTGAAATATTGGTAGGCCATTTTTCCATCCACTCAAGATAAGAGTTTTAAACACAAATGCTAAGTTTAGTAAAATTAAAAATGTAACAGATTTACCTATTATTTAAAACAATTTCTTTCCTCACGAAGGGAATTGCGTATTACCTATTTCCATATCCAAGTAAACAGTTTGTGCTCTCAGTACGTTCAACACAGTAAGCAACCCTTTTAGTTATATTATGTAAATAAATGTCACTTATTATTAGGGATGAACACATTTCTTCTGTTTAAAGAAACACAAAATATGTGTAATATTAGAAGCGTTCAAGGAAATTTATGTTTGCTTATGAAATTTTTAAAATTGTTTGTTTCAGCTGCTTTTTGCTCTTTTCCACACGAGTATCTTTTCAATTTTAATCTGTCACATAGCCATAATGTTCACTTTGGGAAAACTGGTACGTACAAATATAGATAAATGTTTATATGTCACCTTTCCTTCACTGGAATATAAATAAGATGTAAAAGATTTATTATGAATAATTTTGTAGGATATGTATGAATGATTTTATGTCCTAACTTTAGAGTGCAACCACTCTAGACAACTGAAACTCAAATCCAGCCCTCTTTTATTATTTATTTGGTATTTTATCGAAACTTGAAATACATTTCAGTTCCCTCTATGTTGTATTTTTTAATTCTTTTTTTTTGTATATTGCTTCTATGGAGAAATAATTTTTGTCCTTAGAATTAATGCCAAATGGCTAACATGGATTCCGCCTAAATTCCTCACGTCCATCTTTCCGTCTGTATATCACAACGTCTCAGCTCTTTCAGACTTATACCGACTGTCATAAAATTTTAGCAGAAGGTGTGGTTCAACTACATGAATATATATAAAATCTTCATCTCTTGGTTTTTTTGAAACCCAATATGTTGGATACAATTCACATGGTCTGCGAAAGACAATCAAAAACCTCTACTAATATTTTTATACAAATTTTCCTTTATGAGATACAAATTTCAAGGTATTGCAATTTGAAGGAGATTATAAGATATTGCATATGGAAAACGTATTTGGTGTCTAGTGCCTATATCGGCTATCCTATAAAATATAGGTCACATATTACTTTTCCATTGCCTTGTGAAAAATGTTTTAGGCAATATATACATTTATATTTTTATGTATATGTATGTGTGCATGTGTGTGTGTGTGTTTTTGTGAATAATTAAAATGGATAGATCCTAATTAAAATAGAGGTAACGCAAAGTCAAATAAGTAACTTACTCCTAAAATTTAAAACCTTCATGTGAACCTAAGTGTGCAGGAACCTTCGTGGAGCAAGTTCTATTCGCATTTAAAATGTTAATTTAATTACAACGAAGGTAATCATTTCTTTAAGTTCCTCAAAATTCCAAACATTGCCATTCACTACAAGTTCTCATACATAGAGAACACAAGGTATAAATCTAACGCAAAATATCTAATATTGCTGTAAAGGACAGATATATGTAATATTATAGATAGCAATTATATTTCCTAATTTTTTAATCAATTAATTAAATATTGTTTTTGTGTACGTACGTACCCAGTACTATTTTATTTACATTGCCACTGCAATAATTCTTAAAATCTTATTAACCTTTGAATCATTTTAATAAACTGACTTATTCTTTTACAGGAAGCCACACCTTTTATGTACTTAATAATAATTACTTTTTTGATACGATTTTTGTATGGAGCTACATTATTAATTATACTATTGAGGGAGTCGGTCATTGTACAGAGACTCAGATTCTGTTTGCTGTCAACAATCGACAGTGGCCGGATAACTAATAATTATGGTAAGTATCATAAGCACACTTTTCAATTTTTTAGTAGAATATTTTCCAAACTCAATCATATTCAAATATTTTTGCAATCTGTACTAGCATATATGATAAAATGATTCTAGAAGTCACTTAGGAAATTTTAATGATTTACAACCTTCGAAAATCTGAAAGAGAATATGTGAAAAAAGATTTTGTAAACATTTGTTGCTCGACTTACAAAATGTGAGTTTGACAGAGAAGTGCTATGCAATCATTTTTACTATTTCATGTAAAAAAAGATTGTTGCTGAAGTAGAATTTACTGTACAAAGCATGTGAATTGACAAACAGTGTATGTATAATTTATAACCGTGTTAGTTAAATTCAAATGATATGCGGTTTCTAGTTAAATAGACAGCTCTCTGTATTCAGCGTAAAGACAATATAATGAAACATGATGTAACTAAAATGAAGCAAAGCATAAATAAAATGCATCCATTAGAAAGGAAAATCTGTATTTTCTCATTGTCTAAAAATCATAGGAAAACTATTAAACCAGCTGATATAAAATGTTGGATGGTCTGATCTTTTATTATTTTACCTTTTTTGGATATAGTTACCGGCTAACATATCTCTCGTTCGTATACCAACATGCACAAACATATTTTACTGAATCATGAAAACAAACAAATCAAATTAAGAGGATAACTCCTTAAACATATATTTTTGGGGAAACACTTTCTGCAGTTTAAAAAAGTTACTTAATTTTATCATGAGAGAATATATAAATTTAATTCAGTTCATTGTTTTCTTTATTACAGTAACATTCAAGTTACTCAATACTAATTTTTCTCGCTACATGTTTCTCAAGGCGAGGTAGGTTATAGATCAATCCAATTACTTGAATCTTATACGAGGCTTAGTAGCTTGACAATTAAATGTGTACAACCATGTTCAGTTTATATTATTATGCTAGTAGTTGTTCTTGCTCATGACATGAAGAACTCCAATCTTTATCCTTGTGCTCAAAGGGGCTCTAGACAACGAACTGTGATATCCTTTTCCAGAAAAATATACCATTGTAAATAATTGTTTTCCAAAATATCTTCAATTAATACTATAGACTCTGTTTTCATTTATCTACTAATCAGCTAATTGAAATCAATGTACTTAATCTTGATTTACCATATAGACTTGTAATTACGTACAAAATTTGTACGTACAAAATTCTCATACATTATATTACTCTGTGCATACATTGGTAGCTCACATTGTGATCATATCACAAGTTTGATGAGGCTAAATTACAGGAAGGTAATGTCAACTTGAATAATTTTTTTTCTTTATTTCTTTTTATTTCAGGTTCCAATCTATCAGACACTTTTCATGAATTCGGCATCGTGATTAAACACCAGCCTTTAGTGTTCAGCGCAAACGATTATGTGAAATTGGATTATTCATTTGTTTACAGTATGTATACCGCCATAATTAGTTATGGAATTGTATTAACTCAGTTTAATTAGGAAATTACGTAATTAATTACAACTTTGTGTTGTTATCCTATGTAATAAGTATTTATTTTAAATCACAATATAACATGAGACTCAATGAAAAATTAGTGCTTGAAATTAAAAATTAATTTATTTCAGAATATAATTCTTTTTATTTTAATGGGCTACATATTACCTTTTCCCTTCCAAAATAATCAATTATTTACATTGCAATATTTCAGATGTAACTATTTGTATCTTCAAAATAATTAATTTATTAGTGCCCTTAGTAAAATTATAAGAATTTGAAAAGATGACTCTGAAGCGTAATTATTATGCAAACAAGTTTTTTAAGCAACTACTTTGAAAGTCGTGTTATCTATTATTTGGCGGCTTACTGTTCGATTTACCAAATTTATTATAGAGGACAGTAACTCTACTCACAAAAGTTGTATCATTGTAATTGCTTCAAAAATTATAGTGGGTATATACTTGATATTACATCTGTTCTTTTTTATGCACTGAAACAAGTTCAAACTGTGTATGCTGTTTCAAATTGCACGGACGTATTGATACTCTTCATGATAAATTAGACCCAGTGATAAAATTGGAAAGTATAGTCCATGTGTTATCCCACATGAATGACACGTATTTTCTTATGTCATGTAGATTACTTAACTTAATGTTGAGGAAACCATAAAAAAACATCAATGCATAACACTAATTAGTTTCACACGCAAGTGCAACCTAGGCGCTAGACGATAAGAGCTTTATCGTTTTGGAGATCGATTATGTCTAGACAGTCATAACTTATCTTGAAGTTGTGACTGCTAGATTGGTTGTAGTAAATCACATAAATAAAAGGCGTATGTCCGTAGAAATATTTTATTAAAGAATCATTATCATATACATATCAAAACTTTAGAAGGGACAAATAATCTTCTAGATTGTTTTTCTAATTTTTTTACTATATGGTTATCAACTGAGAGAGATACTTTCAAAATTATTTATTTTTGAACTTATTGCAAGATAGAGATATTATTAAAAATATCAACTAAAATATGTGCCCCACCCCATTTTCGAACTGCTTAAGTGAAAATTATGAAAAGAAAACATTCGTTGGTAGTTAAGTTAAAGCTAATTAAAAAACTAAACCACCATTTTTTTAAAATTTATGGTATTTTTATATCAGTGACGGATGTATTATTGAATATGTTTACATAGTGAAAAGTATCATAACTTTAACCATTTACAAATTACAGGCATTTGTATATGGTTAAAGTTTTTATTGGCATGTATTTTAACGTCTAAATAAAAATTTCCCCAATACTTGTATTACGGCTAGTTTTATATCCAATACCTTGTGTTCTTATGAATTAAATAAATCTACTAAGAGAACAAATTATACAACACTAGAATAGGGTGAAATATATATTTTATAATAGGAAAATTTTAAATTTTAAAAAAATAGAAGATGAGTCTGTCGATGCTGGAAAAAATAGTGTCTACAAAACAGGAGGGTTCTTTAAAAAGGTAGTAAACCTAAAACCACAATCAAATTAATGCACGCATAAAGGGTCTGAAAGCCTATAAAATTTATGAACTAGTACTATTCACCTTTCTTACTTCTGATTCAGTCAAGATACATTATTATTATTGCTCGTTTATTAATAGAACACGGCCAGCCGTAATCCAATCAATCCAAATAGTAAATTATAGCAGAACTCGTGTTCCAATGTTTCACTGACAAGAATGAATAATGATGATGAGGTGACAGGCAGCTTTCCTTTGTCAAAATTATTTTATGTTTTCACACGAGATTTCATTTGAGTTTACACAAATTAGCGAATTAATTAAGGAAAAAACTTCATTATTTTGAATTCCTTGTTAATTAGAAATTTGCTATACAGCTCTCATTCAACTGATGGGATATGCATCACTTCAACAGCTTTGATTCTTAAACTATTACTCAAGTCACATATAAGAATTCAAGGTCGTGAGCTGGATCAGCTATTACGAAACGATTAATTGTAGAGGAAATTAAGAAATTTACAAAATATGGAAAAAAATAATATCTGACTGACATCAATTTATTTGAACTGGTTATTTGAACAAATTTATTTAAATTTCACACATGCATATTTCGGACAATTAAAATGACGAAACATTGTATGAGGAATAAATTAGTTTAGACTACTTTGAAAATTAACCAACATAACATGAAAACTGACAATGCAAAATGAAAAGCTGCTGTTGTTAAAAGTAACTAATAGCAATGGCATGGAAGATCAATACTCAGCCTGTCAGCATTACAAATTGCTAGCTTCTTTGTCAGTTTGCATTGTGTACTACTTTTACGTTACCTAATAAATGAGTATTAAAGTAATTTCATTACTTTGAGTATTTATTGTATTATTAAAGTATTTAGCTGAATATTGATATAATTGCATATCTATTTCAAAGACCTCTCGAAAAAATATATGTCTGGAAATAGTATTAAAATAACAAATTATTTCCAATAATACCAAGATTGCAGTTAACATTCATTCACTTATGTTTCAAATATTGGGAAATTATGGAATATTACACACATGTTCCAGTTGATTGAAATAAATACTTGTTCTTGCTTCAATATATGTTTAGATATTTTATCATTGCCATAACATATGTGACAATGAGAATCAGCAAGCCAAGTAGCAGTGAGGTGCGTACATCGAACGAGTGGAACACTGTGAACTGACCCATTTTACAGGCTTCTTTCTGTTCTTCGATTATCTTAATCTATTTATTTAAATGAATTGACAGAATGTAAATAAAACAGTACATTAATTAATTGACATTTTGTTGTTTGTTATTAAAAATACAACCAAAAAAAGTTTATTTACAAAATAACATTGAATCGAAGAAATAAAATTACATAAAAGAAAATAACATTTAACTGAATGATGTTCATTTAAAAGAACTCAAAAAGGAATGTTCGCCTTAATTGTGACAATTTGCAAGTGTAACTTGAAAATAATTACTATACGTCTATAAAACACCTTACTATATATTATTTTGAATATTAGATGGCAATGAAATATGTCAAAACAGAAGAAATGTCATCATGCAAGAAAATTGTAAGAAATAATTTTGATGTGAAGAAGCAAATATTCTGCAGAAAAATTAATCTCGACCTTAATAGTGATTACATATTCTCAAATTATTACGCTTTTTTACCATAATTTGAACAATGAAACAAAATGCTTTATAGTTCATTCGAGAGAAAGTTCACACTTCAAAGTTTTTTTATTAAACATGATTCTTTCTATTTATAATGCTTAACCTGCTTGCAAACGTTTAACGGTCACAGCTTAAACTTTTTTTTATATAATTTTTATTGTAAAACAGTTTTCCATGAATGTGGCAAATAATACTAGTTTAGTAGTGGATTACTTTTAGTGGTAACTCAGTTGATCAATACATTGTTAATATAATAGTACAAAATATCGACAGGGGACATCTTATAATGTTTTGTAAACAATTTCAAATAAGTGGCATTACAGAAATCCCACTTGTAACTGGCAGTGGACTGGTATTGTGGCCATGATTCACAAAATTACCATTCTATACAAGCTTCGAAAGGAGGATGGTACGGACCGCATAAACCTACGTTTATGCATTCAACAAGCACAGAACCAAATGCAAATCCTTTCCGCTGTAATTTACTGTTGTACTGTTGATAAAAGTGTATGAAGTGTATGAAGTATATAAAGCTTGTGATAAAAGTATATGAAGAACCTTGTTGCAAGCAACAACAGGACATGTATTAGTCGATAAGTTAATAACCACATGTTGTATTAATGATAAACACTAGTAAATGACTATTTGTTTCGAGTAGATACTTCTCTAATAAAAAAAGTTGTTAATTTATTAAAATCTCAGTTTGGCAAATGGTTCTGACGTAAACAAATTGTGGACTACAAAATATTTCATAATATTTCTTCATCTATTATACAAGTTTCCAAAATAATTTTGTGCCTATTACAGGAGAGAATGTCCAAAATCTATTAGCAAGATTGCTTGAATTGATGGCCATCAACCACGTTTCACGGTGCTCGGCTTAGTTACCCCGAATCTCAAGTTTATTATTTTCAGTTATTTACGTTTATGCTTTCAACTTGCTTAGTTTCACATTATTAAAATAAATAAAATATTTTTTACAGTGATTTATGTATTGTAACTCTTGGAAACGTCTTGTTGGAAAATTAATTTTTTTTACAGATAATTACATAAAGGCACAAAATATTTAGAGTGATCGGTAGAACTTAAATTAGATTTGTTGAGTATACCTCTGTCAAAATAAACCTAAGGCTTTTATTGAAGTTTTTGATTTTAATTTTATATTTAAATTGAATCCCAGACAACTTTCATTTATACATGTATACTCAATAATTTAATCATTCACAGGAAGAGGTAGAACATATTTTTTTAGGGATATATATAAATCTTGTAATTAATTTTATCATTTGAGTGACGATGTATCTCAGTACACACATACCATTTAAGACTAGTTCCAATTATTGAGATTGGCCGTCATTATTATAAAATCTTCTATACTTAATACTTTTTATTTCAGTGCCAATATACACTGTCCTGTAATTCCCAAACTTCTAACAGACAGGACAGAAAAAGTTCTATCTTTGTAATTAATTTTTACTTTAACTTCATCAATACACCGACTTGAAGTGCTCGGAACAATTTGAGCAATAAAGAAAAAAATGTAAGAAAGTGCAATGCCTGGTTTTATAAAAAGGCATTCTATTGCAAGTTCTATTGATTCCAAAAATTAATCGCACAATCAGTATAATCCAAATAGAGTTTTCAAAAATATTTGCTTCCTTTTCCATATAGTCCCAGTCAATAACTGACTACAAGAAGACGTGTATCAAGGCGATAAAGTTGTTGATTAGCAACCATTATAAATGAGTAGTTCAAAGTGTTACATTGCATTTCATTTGATATTAAATATCAATTTGAAAGTGTGTTTAACACTTTTAATTAAAACCATACGTGTAACTGAAAAGCGAGGATAGCAGATGTAGAAAGTATATTAAACATTTTCTTTGATCATGTGGAGACAAGCTGAAGATTTTGAAGTTAAGAATGTTAAAGCAGATAGTTTATTACTATAATAGGTATCAAAATTGTAGGTATTACATTTTGTTTTTGCTAATCACAACTGTGCCAAATCAATTTATACAAACCTCTTTCGGAAACTATTGAATTGTTTCCTCATATAAAAGATCTTAAATTTCAAATTCTATTCTAACGAACTGAAGGTATAGCGACCCTGATAATTTAAAATTTACAGCAAATGTTAAATCATTTTACAAATTGTTTTTCCAAAATAGATTTGAACATTTTTTAAAATTATGAATTAAATTATAATATATATTATTAATTGTATATTAGCAAATTTAAAAAAAATTATTACTACAATCTAAGGAGAAGAATGAACAGTAAGAAAAAGAGAAAAGAACTTAACAATAAAATTAATTCTTCGAAACCCAACAAATGTATAAATTTATCAAGATTAACGAGATAATAAAAACCTTTAATTAAAAGTCTGCACCCACGAGCCTTTCTTCAATTTGAAAAGCCTGCATATAAAATAAGATGATTATATTCAATAAAATCACCTTTTTTTTCATTCCTTTCTTTAGATAGACTGTTTCAATGTTAACTAAAGAATCACACACCGCACATTGTAATTATCCAGTATGGAAGATATCTACATCACAGATAGATTCAGTAAGGTAAAATTAGTATTTGAGTACATACAACCACATAAAACATTTGAGTATATACAAACACATCAAATAAAATCAAACACACACACAAAACTGTACCACATTACTATGATCCACAGAATTGTTTTCATCATGTGAGAGCTTATACTTATAAATACATATGCTATAAAGTGAACCACTCATAAATGTGTGCGACTAATGATTATATCAGCTATACATTTATCAATCACCTAGATACTAAATATAGACTATCCTTTGTAATAGCTAATCTGTCAGTTTTTAATATATATTTGTGATGGCTCAACGTATTTTTCCTACATATAAAACAGTTTTCATTGAAATTAAACGTAGAATACTAGTGAATAAAATGTTCTACCAAGACACGGGGAAATATTTAAGGAATATTGAAATGTTTATTGGATTAAGAAGGAACATAGAAATGAAATATAACCAAAGATTTCTACAATCTCGATGGGTTACCTTAATGAATTTTGTATATTCAATATACCCCATTATCATTGTTATAGCGTTGCTATTAATTTGCAATTTTCTCAAATATTCCATTTCAATAACTAATGTAATTCAGCTAGCGTGGTTCATCCAGAACGTCACTTTATGTACAACATTCTCTTTGATTCTGCTTAAAAATAGATTCATGAAAACAAACTTCATGAATAAATTTATTTCCAAAATTAATGCCATTGATCGACACTTGGAGATATTATTTGTACAACAAATTAATAAAGAAGCACTGAATCGGAACAGACTGGCGTCATTCATTATTCTGGTATTCCACTTGGCAACAATACTCTGGTGTTTCATAATCTACCTAGAAGCACATACACTTCACGTAATACTTTTGAATGTTTTAGCATTGTTCTGTACTATGGAGAGTGCATCATTTACATTTCACCTCAGAGATATTATAAGGAGAATAGAATATGGAAATAGACAATTGTATTTCTGGCTCGATACATATCGCCATCCAACTATTAGTATAAATGATAATCAAAATGAACAAATAGTATATTTTGATGAAGATATAACTTCTAGAATTGATGACATTCTTCAGCTGTATTTAAAAATTATCGATGTCTCTTCAATTTTGAATGAAGTTTTCAATTTATCAGTAAGTAATATTTTATTATAAATACTCAATAGATGTGATGTTAAATGAACAGAGTGATGTTCTGACAATAAGTCAAGTATGAGAAAGAGAGAATTAACTAATTCATGGCAGAATCAGATTCTAATGTGAATGTTTTCTGGCAAAGAATGTTGGTTAATTGTTCAATGTACTTTTCCCATTCATATTTATTGAAGTCTTAATTTTAGCTCAAGGAGAATGTGTGAACTGTAATAGTGATAAAAGATGTCACTGCGTATTTATAAATCTAGATAATATCATGTAATTCGCTAGGGTAGATAAAAAGTTATTAGTGTAGCTCATTTTATAAAGCTTTCTTTCTTTTTATTTTGCTACCTTATAAAGGTAGCAAAATAAAAAGAAACCCTAAATTGATAAAACCCTAACGATAATCCATAATTTAGCAATCGTCTTGAACACTATATAATACTCTATTTTGTTTCAGATTCTGTTGATATTTATCAGTAGCTTTGGAAGCATATTCGGTATCTACACAGATTTAGTTTACGTGGAAATTTATCAGGTAAACAACAATTATTAAGAGTGTTATTGGCTTTCAGAACTAACTTATTAAGTTTATTCTTTTACCAATTTCAGGGCGGAACCGAAATAATATTGAGCTCGGCTGTGTGGAGTATTCAGAGGCTACTCAATGTAGTAGTAATCTGTTTTACCTGTGAAAAACTTAATCACCACCTCCGTGAAGCATGAACATTTGCTTTAAAGTTGATGGTGCAAGATGAAATGAGTAAGTAAAGTAAATCTATATATAACGCGTGGGGTATATCTCACAGATTAGGATAAAACTTGATTTTCTGAGCTGGCAAAGACGTTATTGTGTTGCCATTTAAAAAAATTACAAATATATTGTGTAGTGACAAACATCAACGTAGAACTTGTCAATTTATAATAATTAATCTATAGGACAATGAATCCTAACACTGTCTTTCCAGGATAGATAATGGATTGAACAGATCAGTTTTCCATGGAGTAAAATAAGTGAACAATTTTGTATGATCTCAATACTTCATTTACTTCTTATGTCCTATGAGACTTCAAAAAAGGCTGGAGAAAATCCATTTTTCCGAGTTATGTAATTCTTACATAATTACAAAATAGTTTTAAAGTAATACTTTCTGTTTAAATAGTTCTCTTTTTTTTATTATAGAAAGTAAAAAATTGTATAACTAATCATATACAGTTTATATGAATTATGTAATGTTATTTAATAGTTAAATTGGTATAATATGAAATTAAATGAAAAAATTATGCAGCGACACAAGTCTTGCTATAAACGTTTTGATATACATTTTGAATATAGATTCCGGCTTCGTGATTTTCAACCATACGATGACATTCTTAGTAATTAACAATTGTTAATTAGGTTAAGACCAGAGGAATGACAACTAACAATGAACCTAATATGTTCAATCTAACTTTATTCTGATAGAACTCAAACAAATGAGAAAACTTGCTGTAATTGTTGTCGGCCAGTTTATAATGAATATTAAATGATGGTGTTTTCAAAGTTCTGACGATTTCATCAAAATTTAGTGTTCGTTAGGGTTCCACTTCTCAAACTGAAAAATGGAACCCTTATAAGATCACTCTTGTATCTATCTGTCTGACCATTTGTCACAGCTGATGTTATCAAAAACTATACAATGTAGAAACTTTAAATTTGTCATAGCAATACATTTTATTAACTCACATATTTTGCACTGGCCAACTGTTTTAAAATGTTCATACAGCACTTAGAGAGGCGATAAATAAAGCACTCAGAACGTCTTTCTTTAATTACGTATATCATCATTTCAAAGATATGGTATACCATTTGAAAGAGATTCTTATAAAAATCCAAAAAAGTTCTTTTACTATCTTAAATAAATGGGTTAAAGTTATTTTCAAAAATATGACAAAATAGAGTATCCTCCTCCGAAACAGCTAAACAAACAGGGTTGGTAAAATCTGAACAGGAAATTGTAGAGATTATCCTAGATCTTAAAATTTTTGAAGTATGCACCATGTTTTTACACCTATGAAATATGTAATGAACAATATATTTACATTATGAAACATTAATGTTCATAAATAGTTCAATAGAAACATTATAAACCCTCAAATGTTTACAAGTGCTAAAATGTAGGTGGACTAAAAGAATTGCGAAGGTTTATGTCAATTTGGACATAAACCTTCGCAATTCTTTTAGTCCACCTCTAAGTTATTAAATTTTTATTTGTATCTGAGAAGTCAAAAACAAAAATATCCAGATCTGAATTTTGTCGACTAATAACTGCTCCATACGAACATATGTATCGTTGATATGCTTGCTTATATTAAAAGTTACTGATAGAAAATATAAATTGATTGCTGCTTTCATATGAAAACATCTATCATTTACCTCATGAAAATAATTATTAATAATTCTTCATTACGAAGTGAGAAATTGTTTGAATATTACTAAAGAGTGACCTTGTAAAACATTCAATGTCTAAAACGAGTTGTGTTTTTCCAGCGCTTAACTGTCTGTTAAAAATAGAAGACCTTAGCCGCATGCTCTCAATACCTGAAGTAGGCACATTTAGAGTGGCTCGTCTCTTCAAGTTGAATATGTCACTGCTGCTTGGTTACTTAAGTTTTTCTACCACTATTTTAGTAGTAGTATTTCAGTTTTATTTCCTGAAAGGAACAAAAACTGAAATACTACTACTATTACAACAACTACAACTAAACGACAATTTAACGTAGATATTAAATATTGCCAGTATTATATAATAAAAGAAATATATGTATTAAAATAGATTCAACTCAACAAAAGGAAGCCATACAAACAAACTAGGACTTTAAGTTCATTAAAATATAGAGTATGATGTTCAGTTTCTACATTTAGAACATGAAGCAGTAAGAAAATGCATAGAATATAAATATTTTATAAATTGTGAACTGACATGTTTTGCTGGCTTCTATCATATTTTGAATTTATTGTTCAATGTATATTATTCTTGTGTTTATCGTAAACGTGGGGTTCTGAAAGTTAAAAGTATATTTATATTGTATAGCCTTATAAATGATGCATTTTATTTATAAATTTAATTAAGTATATTCGCTTTCATTAATATTCCCTATAAGTAAAAATCACATTAACAAGTAATTATTTAATAAAATCTTTCATATAAAACAGTTTCAAAATTAAACAAATGTTTTCTGGAACAAATTCCATAATGATTAATATTATACTAATAGTATCAGTTATTAATTAGTATTTTATGGCATGGTAGTTTCGGAATTTATATAATTATCAAGAGAAACTCGTAAATATGATAATTAGTTTCTCGATTTTTGTGAATTTGGAGATATAATACATACATACCTTTATATATATGACAGGTTGCGATGGGCTGATATCTTAACGGAGATCAGTTAAATGGTAAGACAATTTGTAAAGTTGCATAAAGAAGAGTTTAATGTTGATTATATTTGTGAACTGAGAGTTTTCTAGCAATGTGTGTATAAAAAGCATAATATTTGTGAAATATTACAAGATTAATAAATTATTACTGTCTAAATTTATAAATATTTCATTGATTTAGATATGGCCTTTACACAATATCACCTATAGTACTAAAAACAATTTTTGGGAACATGTGGTTCTATTCTCACTCCACACAAACATTTGAAATGATTCATGAGATCCTTCTTTACTTTTTTGAAGTTTTAAACCTGAAAGTATTTATCGGTTATGGAATATCAAGCAAACATCAAAGGCGGAAATGTTAAACAAACCGCGCTTTGTTGTCCTGAGTGCACTACTTGTGTGGTCACCCACACTGACCACATTTCAAATCTATTTTTTCATAAATTTTTGTTAACATTTTGGTTATGTGATTACACATGGTAATAGCAATCTCAAATATCTTAAAAATTATCCTAAAATCATTAATTTCAAAATTATTAATCAACTTAATTTACAAATAAGCCAAAGTGTTTATATTTTTGCAAAGATTATGCAAAATAAAAGAACTTGTAAAGTAATACTTATTCAATAGAGGTGATCACAGTTATTAACTGCAAAGCAATTAAGAGCAAATAAGCTCGGACCTATAAAGAGATAAATTGAATTTATTGTTAAGAGATAATTAGACAAAAATTATACAAATATGCTATTTTTAAATATAATTAATGAAATTAAATTCAATACGCGCAATATATAATAAAAACAAAATGCATTTTGTTTTAAAGTTATGACCGTTTTAAAATGCGTCGGGTATTAGATACCCAGCAACAATGACGCCGGGTTAACTGCAAAGGGCAAATAAGCTCAGACTAATAAAGAATTAATTTGAATTTATTGTTAAGAGATAATTAGACAAAAATTATGGAAATATGCTATTTTTAAATATAATTAATGAAATTCAATTCAATGTTTTTTTGCATATATGTTAACAAACCTCAGCTCATAAGGTTTATAAAACCATTAAATGACAGAGAATTTTGTGCTCCTATGATAAAACAACTCCACGAAAATGGAGATGATCATTTAATTCAAGTTTTTGTTCATATTTAAATAGATTCAGGTGTTTAAATTAAATAGCAATCTGCCATTGAAATCAGTCACCACACAGTGGCATGGTCGAATTTGAGTTAGAATTGAATATTTCAAAATTTTATTGCCGAACTTAAACAACTCCCAACAGACTTTATATTCTGCCTTGTTCTATGTAAAATATTAACGATAATTGTTTTTTGTATCATTTGTAAGATGGAGTGAAGAGTTCATAGTTATTTCACAAATATATTATTTCAAATATTTTTACTTTTTATGATTTATGCTTTTTCCTAACATTGCATAGAAAAGGCTCTACTCGTAGGTACATTTGTCTCTATGTGCTCTATCTTGTAGCATACTATTTACATTTATTTTATAACATAAAATCGGTTTCGATGTTCTTGTATGATTCGGGTAAACACAAACTAATGGATATGAAGTAAATTTGTTTATAATGTTACTTAGATGGCATTTACCTGAATCTACTATAGAGTGGGGCATGTATTTGTTAACTTTTGAGAAAATAAGGACAAAAATGAAACTATTCAGAGCGTAGAATATTATTATTTCCTATAACTATTTCGAAAGGGTAACTTATAATGATTAGTAATGTCTTTCAATATATCCTTGTCAGGGTACTGAAAGACAGAAGCATAAATAGTGTTTATTAGACAGTTTAGTACCTTATATATGTACAGTTTAATTCTTTTTCTAAATCATGAATTTACAAATTACCCTTCTTTATTTTCTTGTACCCATGACTGAGTTATGGATAGGGGATTAATCCCCTACCCATAACTGAGTTATGGGTAGGGGATTAATTTTGGGATATATTATTGATTGCTTGAAAACACAGCAAATAACAAAAGTCTCATTACATTTTGAGCATAAATTTAATTAATGATTTAATATTTTATTTTTAAAAACTCTGACTGTAAATAGCTGTATAGTTGTAAAAAGAGGAACGAAGTTAAAAGTAATGTATTTCAAATGGACTTTTTTAAGCTAAAAAAACAAAAAAACATGAGTCACTAAAAATACAGCTCATAATCAGAGAACATAGGTAGAGTTGTAATAATATAATTTTAGATAGAGATGATATCTGTACTGATAAAATATATAGGTATATTTATGTGTAATTTAAACACAAATGTGTTGCCACAGACATTTGTCTAATGGCGAATGTGGACTAATCATAATTACATTTGGTACAACATAACTTGAGTCAATGTAATGTCGTCTGTTCATTTCAATAATGGCTCCTCTATAGTCTGTTGCCACGTAGCAACTTATGTTACGTAGATAACATTTAATTGAATCTGTTGTAGATTCAGGCATGTATTTGTTCACTTGTGGAAAAATAAGGACAAAATGAAACTATTCAGAGCATGGAATAATATTATCCCCTATAATTATCTCGAAAAGGTACTTATAAGAGTTTAGAAGTCTTTCAATATATCCCTGTAATGGTACTAAGAGACAGAAGCATAAATAGTGTTTATTAGACAGTTTAGAACCTTATATATATATATATATGTATATATATATATATGTATGTATATATATGTATATACAATGTAATTATTTTTCTAAAACGTGAAGTACCCTTCTTTGTTTTCTTGTTATGCTAATTTAGTCACGGGTAGGTGATTAATTTTGGGACATATTATTGATTGCTTCAAAACACAGCTAATAACCATTATAAAAGTCTCATTAAATTTTGAGCATTATTTTACTTAATGATTTAACATTTTATTTTTAAAAACTCTGCCTGTAAGTGTAGCTGTATAGTTGTAACAAGAGGAATAATTTTAAAAGTAATGTATTTAAAATGGACTTTTTTTAAGCTAAAAATACAAAAAACATGAGTCACTTAAAATACAGCTCATAATCAGTGAACATGAGTAGAGTTGTAATAATATAATTTTAGATAGAGATGATATCTGTGCTGATAAAATATAGAGGTATATTTGTGTGTAATTTACACACGAATGTATTGCCACAGACATTTATTTAATGGAGAATGTGGACTAATCATAATTACATTTGGTACAACATAACTTGAGTCAATGTAATGTCGTCTGTTCATTTTAATAATGACTCTTCTGTAGTCTATTACCATGTAGCAACTTATTCAAGGACTTTGAGACATTAGCTTGAGTTGTATCGTTTTTAATGCCTTTCAGGATTAACCTCTATAAATTTTTTCATAACATCAGAATAAATTCATTTAATGAAATCACTGGCAACCAATATTTTGTTTTGACAATTAATGTAATTGCTTGTTATCTATGCTAATTTAAAAATATTTTGGTTTTAATATCTAAATTATTAAAGTAAATGTGGTTGGATAATTGAAAAAGTCACACTCAACTGTCATTATATTTTGCTCTTCAGGTATTCCTTCTGTGGATTGCATGTTGTCAAGTTGTGAAAGTACACTGCACAGGGAGAGATGTAAATGATCGCTCGGTTTGAATTTTAACCTGAATCACTTTGATAGTCCTAACA
Organism: Druceiella hillmani; assembly: GCA_039881145.1. Taxonomy (NCBI): domain Eukaryota; kingdom Metazoa; phylum Arthropoda; class Insecta; order Lepidoptera; family Hepialidae; genus Druceiella; species Druceiella hillmani. The sequence goes on along the minus strand of JAYKKI010000069.1, from coordinate 2,279,672 downwards.
AATTCTCCTTATCAATATTAACCTGCGGACACATTTCTTCTGTGTAAGCACAAATTGTTAAAGGTCAATTTGCTAAAAAATATAAAGTCTAGTCAAGGGATAATCTAATAATCCACTCAATAAGGCTCATAGTGGTCATTTTGATAGAATAAATTCAAATTGGGTTAAGATTACATCAAAAGTTCAAAGGAATCTGAGAAAAGGTCTGGTCATTCGCTTTAAAAAATATGGTTAGTTTCTTCATTTTTCCCTAAATTTCTTATAACTGGTGATCTTTACAAAAATTAGATATAAAACTATCAAATTTCCTGCAAAAATATTCCTTTTTACATTTTAATTTAGTAAATTTTGAAATAATTGATAGGAATGTTGTCTAATTTATACCAAAGTGGCTGTTGTCATTGTTTTTCTGAATAGCTAAGTATTACAAGCTTCACAAGCAGACAATCCTTTACACAATATCAAATATGCATATGTATGTAAATTTTTGAATAAGGTTCAACTTAACAACTAAATGAGTGTTCACAGAAAGATACATTGTAATTAGCAGTTAGAAGCATTTACTAAGTAATCCCACACCATATATCTGGTATAATTAAATATTTATCTTATCTATCACACTCTAGATGCAATATAGAATAATGATTTTATATTGAAGACAATTTATATTCAGTTTAACTATGATCTAAATTCAGAATCATAATTATATCAATTGAGTTTAAAATTATAATGCAGACATTAATTAAGATAACAATTAATATATAAAACTTTCATTAAAACAGAAAATTAATCAAAGTCTGCCTAATTTGTTTTTGATACATTTGAGAGGCTTACATATATTTGTTTTTAAGGAAATGCTTGTAAAGAAATTATGTCTAGCAAATGAAACACCACGTTTTTCAAAAGCAATACGAATAGGTGATTAGTGAATAATTTATTATCTATATTAAATGTGTCAACGAAGTCAGCACATCGATGTAGATATGAAAGTATACAACATATTTCAAGGTGAAGTGGTTGCTGAGAACGACACCACACAGATAATTATGAAGAGTTCATCCTTCATGAATGTCGTAAACCTAATGCTTTTTAAGCATGCTTTTTCAACGATTAATTGTCATGCTAACACACTGACTCTTCTAATTATGGTTACGTATCTGCAAAGAAATTTTCAATGTTTTTAGTTTCACTCTAAGCAAAGTTTAATGGAATTATTTGTAAACAAATGGCCCAGGGAATGGCTAAAATGAAATTGCAAATATTTATTTACTTATGGGACTAAATTGCAACAAAATTACATTTTTTTATCATTATTTAAAATGTAAAATATGTAAGGTCAGAGGTGGCCAAGATCTATTAATAACACAATAAATTTATAAATGTTACAATAAGCATAACCCTGACAGATACTTGGTAGTATTGTTATGAAGATATCTCGCGGTATTGTCGTGTTTTTGTCAACGACAATCATACTGTTAGCTGCTATTTTGCTTGTGATATATTACAAACACAAGATATAATTTCACACAGTTCATTCAGCAAAAAGAATATGTAAACTTTTTCTTGAAATTAATATCCAAATTGCAATTAATGAGGACAACATATTTGTGATTGTTAATCACTTGACTAAGATTCAATTTTATACATTCTATTCAGTTCAATACAATTATGATTCTGAATATAGACAGTAATTATACTGAATAGAAAGTGTTCAGTACAAAATTAATATTCTATGTCCTCTTTAGAAGGGTGATAGATAAGCTAAATATTTAATAATATCAGATTTATTGTCTTAAAGTACTTTGTAAATACCTCTTACTACTAAATACAAGGTATTTTTCTGCTAATGCTCCTGTAGAGGGGATGCTCTTAAGTACTGAATGAAAGTGAACTTTAGTCAATATGTCCAAAATCTATTTAGGTAATGACCATCGAATACTATTTCATTTTAGTATTTGATAAAATATAATTTTGACAGAATGATCATGTAAATAAGTTAAGTAAAATATTTATTTGTATTTTATTTATATTTTTACTACAGCTAACCGCTTTAGAAAAGATGTTGAAATAAACAACAGGACATACCACAGTACAACGAATCAATAGTATATCCCAACATTAAATAGATAAGTAAATTTGGTTTCCTCAAATTCAACATGCACGGCAAATTCTACATTTTCCCACATAAGTGCTAACGTATAAAAAGATTTTCTGTCATCGCTACTTACTTGAAGTTATTAGAAAGTGGTAGAAAGATGTCTGTAGTAGTTACGTAATTTTAAACACAAGTGAGATATGACAGGAACTAATTTTATTTTCATTTATCAAAGTTGAACAAGGGCATGTTTTTTCAGAAAAAATAAATTTGTTAATTCAAACAACATGTGCTTATAATATAAGATCTAATGTCTCCTAATATCTTTTACATGATACCAAACAGATTTTCTAATTAAGATCGTAAAAAGACCTGAACATATTTTTCATTCTATTTTATAAAAATGTAAGTCGAAGTAAAAGCAATGCTATAGTAGTGCGATTTGTGTTCTAGTAGAAAAGATATGCCCGGTTCGAATCTTAGATTGTTGCACCCTTTTTTTTTTGTTTTCACATGTGGTACTTTTTTATTTAAATGCAATTTACATGGCTTCAAATAAATTTAAATAGTATCCATACATACAATGATATCCATACATATTTCACATTATTTAGAAAAGTGATAACATATTAACTTTTACAATATGGCATAAGTAATTTAATTAGCAGTTACTCGAAAAAATATTCTGTTCTGTTAATAATAAAATAAAACCTTTTATTAGGTTTTATAATTCAAAAGTTAAAAAATACGTTCAGAACACCATCAAAACTCATGGTGAAACATAAAACTTATTTTATTAAAATTAGTCTAATTTACATTGCATAAACTGATACTTATTCTAAATTAACTATGCATCCATACAAAATATCTTGATGATCAGAATACATTTAAGCTAAATAAGGTTAGCAGGAAAGCTCTTCCCCAAACATAGAATGTGTGGATTGATCCATTTGCCTCTACTTTCGGCTGAAAAATGGCATCTAATCATTTTTCTCTAGTAAAGTTTTCGAAAATTCACATGTGAAATACCTACATATAAAAATAGTGAAAATGGATAATAAACAAAAACGTCACCTGCAATAATTTATTCAATGCCTATCGTATTTCTGCATCTTCTTATGGAAGTTTTATATTTTATGGACTGTTATTGTATCAATAGGGATGAGAAAAAATAGTAATTTAGGTGAAACTAGGGGGAATTGTTCATAAATAAATAAAGAGAAATTTTCACAAGTCTGGTGAAGAAAGTTATTCGGAATGGCTGACGAGCTCCATCAAAAAAAATTTTGTCATAATTTTATCTTATTTTAAGCATTATATCGTTTGTTTTTCTGAAAGATGCACTAGATTCATACATAAGTTTGATAGGAATACTAAATATCCTTAAATGCCTATGTGTGCCTGAGTATGTATGTGATCCTCATAAAATATATTTCATTAGAACTTAATGAGTTTAATAGTTTTCACAAGTTCCAATAGTTTCTGTTGCATTCACGATGGCCTCGACAACAGCTTGTTTTCCAACTTTAGGTGGGATATTAGCAAAGATCTTTGCTAATATCCCACCGGAAGATGTTGTAATACGACGAAACCTAGGTCGTGGTAAAGAAATTAAAGAAAGTAGAAATAATACTACATCACGTAGATTCATTTAATTGTGAATAATGAATTTCTACAAAATTAACGCCAAATATATTCAATATTTAAATATCTCATATTCTAGGTGAATTAACATAATCACGGTAATAAAGACGTACTTTTGTTTCATTGTTTAATCTGATATTTTCTTAAAATTGTTTTATGTCCTACTATTACTTCATTAAAAGTCTACAAAAAATTATTGCTGATTACATGTACATTATTATATGTATGTACGTAATGCTCAAACCCAAATATACATTTTAGAAAAGCACACCCAAGGAATATGGAAATAGAACAAAGATTTTTAAAAGATTCAACGATATAATGAAACATATCCTCATTGACATTCCTACAATACATTATTTATTTAAACAAGAGAAAACTATTACATAATATTTACAAAAAGTTTCTCAAATTATTCTGAATTGAAAAATTTTCAGAAAATTTGTTTAACATATATAAAAAATTTACATCTGTATAATTTGACTTTAAACTTTATAAACAAAATAATGACATTTATATGAAATTGACAAAGTGAATCACAATAACATGCGTCTTTAGTTAATTATTTCGCCTTCGTCTCAAATTTATTTTTTTTATTTCCTGTAGTGAAATATGGAGCATTTTAATTCCGTCTTGTTCGTTCCGCCTGGCCTATCTGTCTGTCCCAACTTCTTGGTTTTTAAAGTGTTAGTGCAACCTGATACTTCAGGTGGAGATCTCAAGTAATAACTGGTGAAAAATTAAAAGCCAGTTCATGTACTTCCCCATAAATATAAAGCGGGTTAACATATTTCTTCAGCATCCCACAATGGGTATTTTTTCTTTAAACAGGCCATTCTATATAAAACTGAGTTTTCATTTATCATTATTCATTTCTAAACCCCGCTTCTGCTTACTGCACCCTGCACCGAGCAAATATTTGCAAAACAAAATGTGCTAAAGTGTGTCTTTAAAGATAACATTCTTACTTTCTATGTAGAATATTCTTAGTTTCTACATGGTATATTCTGAGTTATTCTGATAGCCTTATTATTTTAGTTGCTATCTAGACTTGTATAGTCTAGATAGCAACTAAGTAGTTTAGGTAACATCAATGGTCAATAAATGTTTGACACCAATTTAAATGAATAAGGCTATATCCATCATTTATCAACTGACCTTAATTCATAGCTTTGAAGGATGACTCGTTATCTGGACGATGTTTAGTAGATTTTATCATCACTTTATACGTCAAAATATAACATTAATCTTCATAAAATTAAGTACAATGTAAATCAATATTTATTCTTTTATCTGGCCCCATTAACTCACTAACGTACGTTTGAAATTCGAAGAAGGAAAATACTTGGGTTTTATTTATGTTACTGTTGAAGATGTTATCCACGATTATGTATGACAATGATTTACGATCTCGTTTGTTAAATGAAATTATATTTTTTCAGAACAAAATTCTAACAGACAGCTAAAAATTTTCTAAAATTTAAAAATGAATTTGCTTTATCAATAACTTATTGTATGTATAGGTTAACCCGTAAACGACCCAGGCTAAATTAGTAAATAGATGCAGGAAGCTCCAGTCCAGATTTTGCATACATTACATGCATGATATCTAGCCCTCGGGTCTTCTGTTTAAATTTGTATTCGCACCTGATATTGGCCACTCAGGCCGTCTTCCAATTGAATACAGGTTGTTCTTGAGTCTTGATATTTCAATATAATACAAAGAATTTTTTTGACCTCTTTTCACATATTGTGAACTTAACGATTTAATTTATTGCCATATTGCTTTTAAAGAAATGATGTATTTGAATACTGGATAATATCATAATTCAATCTAAATACTTGTTCAATGCATAATATGTTTATATTCCCCATTTTGAAATACCAATTCTTATATAAAATTTATTCAGACAAATTATTACTAAATGTTTGTATTACATGGTTTTCTACTTTTTTAAATATTGTGTTTGAATACAGTTGCTATTAATAAGTTCTATTAAGGTTTGTAATATTTGAATAGCACATTTTTTTATAGGTTAGCCTGTATTCATTGTCAGGCAAGTTCTGTCTCATACTATTTTGTTAGATGAAATATTCGAGTAACAAAATCAAATGTTAATTATGTTACATTATATAGTCTAACATATTTTATGTCTAATGACAGACATATTCAATCCATTTTTGAACACCAATAGATTTTGCTATTTTATTTATATGTCTAATGCTTTTCTCTTTGTTACATCCAGTTATATTATAACATGAGGCATTTCTTCAATAGTAGTTTAGAAAAAAAAGAAACCAAAAATATGGAAACTTGAATACACTAATTCAGAGTAACTCTTGAAAATATACTGAAATCAAAGATGTAAGAAAGATATTTTTAACATACAAACACACAAGAATTATTTTAACAGATATTTTAGTTTTAGTGAGATTTTTATTTGATCTTCGTTAGCTGCAATTAGAGGACAGGTTCCATGAAGAAATCATTTTTTGAAAATTATATTATTTTACACAATTTATGCATTATAATTTTATAGCAGTAAGTTACAAACTTAAAAGTGATGGTGGAGTATAGTGTATATATGTAGTATAGTGTATCTATATATATATATATATATATATATATATATATATATATATATATATATATATATATATATATATATATATATATATATATATATATATATATATATATATATGTATATATATATATATATATATATATATATATATGGTGTAGTATAGTGTATGTATATCTATAATGTGTATGGGAAGGTTATATAATAATTAGCCAAACATTAAAAACTGTGAATTTTGTGAAGATGTCTAATTGTAATTTTTAAGTTAAAATAGATTATCCACATTAAGAAACTGGATCGAAACAACAGCGTAACTTGTAAAGAGGCCTAGAAAATCAAGCAGCAAAGAAGCTCGCAGGTTGAACGAATGAAAAACTGTGAATTGACCCAGTTTGCTTGTTTCTATCATATTATTAATGAGCTTCATATGGCGTCGGACAGTGGATGCTGAAAAAAAGAAATAATGTATACTTATAGCAAGGTATTGTTAATTAATTTAAGAAAGAGGTAATAAATTCTTAATTAAGAAATTATATTTGGAAAAGGGGAAAGTAAGAGATGTTTACAAGATAAAAAATGATAAATATTCACTACAGTTCATATAGCAATCGCAACCAGCTTTGTCTGGAATCAGTAAGAGTATTCGTCATAAATATACATGCATGTTATTTATACCTATATTATGTGCATATATGTACATCTAAATAAATATAATAATAATGATTTTTATTTCAGCCTTAAATACGTAGATAGAATTGAAAGAGAAAAAAATATCGTCTAATTTTTTTAAGCAATTACGTCAAATAATCTTGAAGTTAGTTTCAAAGTGACAATAAGTTATTTACAGCTTACTTGTACTTCTAATAAATGTTTTAAAGCATGTTTATTTAATATAGTTAATCCCATGTTGCGTTGATTATTCTATATGGATGAATTTATTAAAAGCAAAAAAAAATCACTGAAGCAATAAATAAAGTTGCATGGTAAATAAATAGCACAGCACAAGATGTCTGTAGTGTTACGGGAATAAATGTTTTGAGAGTTCACATTATGAATATTGTTTTTGATATTGGCTTTATTGCTTTAGAATTATGTTTTAATTTGTTTCAATAAATTATTTTCTATATCTTATTTAAATATTTTCTTATTATTGCAAAAACCTATTACGGCTTACTTTAAAACAAGCAATCGTCATTACAATCAAGAACAACATCAGAAAGAAATTCCCGAAAATGTAAAGATACTATAGAGTATAGTGACTCCAGTAATAAGCATTATTGTTTACTTAGCTTACGAATAAAATATTACCTCTGTCATAATAATATTGACAACAAGTTGTCCCGAATTGCGTAAACGTAGCAGCCATATGAATTGTTTGACGTATTGAAAACCTCATCGTTATTATTTAGTGAAATTGGCGTGGACCATAACATATGTGATAAATAGAGACTTTTTGATGACTCATGATTACACTACACGAAATTTCAAACAAAATTGAAAAAAATAGTTATCGAGCATTATTGACTTTTCTCAACATCAATCAAGATATTATTTAGTTATCCCAAATTTATAGACAGGAATGCATTTTTTTTATTTCAAAATAATGAATAGATTTAATAAAATAAAGTGAATTTTATTGCAACTAATTTCGTTATGGTATTGTGTTCCATAATGGAGTGGGCATTCCTTTTCTTGCCATTTTTTCAGTGCCCCAATAAAATCTATGAAAATAAATGTCATTACACCAAATGAGGCAGTCTGAACAAAAAAATCAAGCATCTGTCACAATTGTTAATGTCATCATAAAAAAAACTCAGAGAACTTGAGCTGATACGAGAAAAGAACAGAAAAGTAATAACTCTAAAACAGTAAAAAATTACTGGAAACACGTAGGGTGATTCGAATATGTCTTGATATCCTCCACTCTCTTGCCATTTCTTGGGAGATATAAATACATATGTACATATAGTTATATGGAATGACCTCTTCATGGCAAATGGACGATGATGCCTTATTATGTGTTTAAAAAAAAATAGATTGAAAAAAAAAAGATTGAAAATAGGTCTTACGGCTAACTTGATTAATTTTATATAGATACATGACATATTTAAAAAATCAATGGATCGATCATTTTTAATCACTGTAGTATTATAATTGTGTCATCAAATAGTTAAACTGTTGTCTAGTCAATAAAGAAGATTAATGTACTAAAAAAATTGGGTGTGCTTTTTGGGTAGGGCAAACTACTAAAGGAGACACTTCTTATTAAAGTTCTTACCAATATTCTTGCCAATTTTATGTTTCTTCCTTCAATTTCTTATTAATTTAACATTTTTGTACACCTAAAACTACACCGCATAAGCCACTTAGATTAATATAAATGGTATGAAATTATGAACGAAACAAACATAATGAAAGTACTACAACCACGCTTTGCATTAATATGTTAAGAATTATTTCTTTATATGTCCTGCCAAAACGTGTTTGCAAACTGCTTATTTAAATAATTTCAACATAATTGTCATTCTTAGTGACAAGCTATTTTCAAAATGATTTTAATATTCTTTCTATTAATATTCTATTGATATTCTTTCATTTATAGAAGGAAGAAAGTGAAATTATCGTCAAGCCCTGTTCAACATTTTCTTCAGAATACAACTTCCGGTTAACCACAAATATTGTTTGGTAAAATGGCATACAGCACATTTATTTGGAACATGTAATTTTAAAGCTGACTTCAGTCTACCATTCAAAATTATACCATTATTACAATAAAGAATAAATTTTAAAATCACACTTGTATGACATATATTACACCATTTCAAATTTTTGCAATGAAAACACGCAATAATAAACTAATAAAGTGAAAACAAAGAGAGAACAGGCATCACAATAATCAATTCAAAAAATTATATTCAATGACAAAATACAATAGGTGTATTTAAAATGTATTTACAAAAAAAGATTTTCTTAAAATTTATTTACTTCAGCTTGATTTGATTTGTGTGAGGGTTGTTTCACTCTGAATATAATTAAACACAGGTTTTTTCACTCGGAAAATAGCCAAAGGTAAGCTAGCAAGTTATATCTTATTTTCTCCCTATAAATTCAAATTGAAAATTGAAATTAATGGATGAATGAATAAATTTTAGTTTCTTACAGGAAACTTTTACAGTACAATGATCCATGGAAGTAGATAGACAGGAAGTGTATACATTTTATCTGTTACACACACTGGTAACATTCGAGTTATCAGTTTGGGCTTGCCAACTTTGCATGAACACCATAAATTAAATACATTTAAATATTCGTAAATATACAATATATGCAGGTCAGATGTTCAGAGTAAGCTATGTGTAATTGGTTATATGGCACTGCACATCACTGTGGACAAATGGCAAAGTTTAGGTTGGATTAAGAGGATCACACACAGTTCAATTGCTAAGGGCATTGGCAGATTGAAACACTTCAATGTAATTGTTCATTGTCGGGTGTCAAAGATAATTAGAATAATAAGAATATTAATTATGAATTGAATTTTATACATTTAATACAATGCACTTTAAGACATTAGGCTTTAAGACGTTACTTAAATTTATAAACATTAAATTAATGAAACTTTGATGATTTTTTTATTGCAAAATACATTTTCTTTTTGTAGTGGAAAGAAATTTTGTCAGATTCAAGCAAAACAATCAAACATTTCCCTTTTGCTCTGCCCTCTACAGAGTTGTTTGGGAGTTAATATAATTGTCCTTCCTACGAAAATGCAACTACTCTATCACAATTGTTCTTTAGAGGCTATTCAATATCTTTTTTCTTCTGATGTCAAACAAACTCAAATTCACATCTTATATAACATCCTAAGGAAGATTATGTTACTTGTGTGGTTTCCTTTAGATTACATTCTCTCAAACAAGTTCAAAAATTTTCCCATTTCCATTCAAAAAAGGTACATATTTTTTAAACTCTATTTCTGCTTATTCTAAATTACGGAGGTGTTAGTTATGAAAACTTAATCAAGGAACTGTTGAATAATTTAGAAATATTTCAAAACCTGTATTGTGTGTTCAGTTCATCCTCAGTCTCATAAAATGTAACCATATTTCCGATAATTATTCCTAACTGAAATTGTGAGTTGACAATCACAATTTTAGGCAAAGGAGTGGGCAAAATCTATATATCACTGATTCAAATTCAAGAACCTATCGGATCATCACTTTCATTAGCTTTATAAAGATGAGAAAACCTACCTAAACCCTTAACACAGAACAGCTTTATATGGAGAATTTCTTTTTTTTTTGAAGTGATATGTTACATATTCATATAGAAGAGAATGTTTACACATTCATAAAATACAATTTATTAGCAGTGACATTGGAAAAACATGAAACAAACATAAAAATATTCAACAAATATATAAAGAAAAATTGTTCACTTACGTAATTCTTCATCGACTTGCATTGACGTCAGAAAGGATTTTGTAGTTTCTATCTGCAAGTACATTTTCTCACATATGAGACACACAGCCATCAACCGAACAACATAGAGGTTTTGCCAACAGAGGAAACCTATCAAAAGTGATGTATCCAATTTCTGAAATATTGTCTTTATGAATGAATGTGTGATAATATAATAATGAGATTATTTGAAACACAGTTTTTATTTCAGGCAAAATTTATCTTCCTTATTTAAGGGCATAGTTTTTATGTGGATGGTAACTTTTCAGAGCTACTGAAGTTTGCGGATAATTATGCATTAATTAACTTTTTGTGTCTCAGTCTCTTTCCCGTTAATTAGAAAGTTTTAAATAGGAAATTACAAGCAAATACACAATTCAGATCTGGCCACTTCATTGTACATTCAAGAATGGTTAAACTTACGTATAATTAATTTTCATTTGATATTTCTAGATATGGTTATATGATTCCTAACCCCACAACATTATCAACAGGGATGCAGCAATTAGTGGAAATACCAGAAGTTTTGAAGAGAAAACTAATTGAAACTAATTTAGTTGCTTTAGAAGTATTGTAATAATACTTGAGTATTGTGCCTACTAATTCATTTTTTTTCCTGTAAAACTGTAGATCAACACTGGTTACGATCATATTTAATAATGATATTGGTGTATAAGGAGTAAATAGTAGATTTAGGGATACCGAAACAAAACAAAATTAATCTAAAAATAAAGACAAATTTTATTCCAGAGTTGAAGATTGAAACACATTGGGGATTGGATGCCATAATCATATGAAAAAAAACACAAGTGAAATATAAAATATCAATCAGACGTATCATCATCCCATTCTCTGGGGGATAAAGCAGAAAATAAATCTCGGCTCTTTCCTTGACCTCAATTCAGTTGCTCCTGGATGTAGGATTAATTTTTCACATTAGTATTATTCTTGTCAGACCTGGCCTTTTCTCCTAGATTTTCATCCATGAAAAGAGTCTAAATGTGTTTATATATCCAAATATATTTAAATTATATTTGAGAAAAACATACACATGTTGTTTATAAGTCTCATTCATTGTGTGACATGTTTCTTTATAAGCTATATTATTTATTTATTATGTTTTTGTGATATTTGTAGGTTTAAATAATAATTGCTTGGCATTTCCTATTTAAATAAAAATTATTTGCCTGTTGTGTGTAGTCTATTGAATGTAATTTAGCTTAATGTTTCAAGTGAATTAATTAATATCTTACTAATACTTACATTATACTTCATATTCTCAAGAAAACCATACATTGTAGAGAGCATGCCAAAAAACGTCAGAGTGATTGACATGAATAGCTGAAAAGTAAAGGTTAGTTCGTAATGATATTTGTGTTGACATTTTTTGAAGAATAAGTTAAATTTAAAATATTACTTCCATATTTTTATTAAAAATTACTAACACAAACCTGAAATTCAAACACTTTTTTTAAATGGTGGCAGAGGTCTAACAAATTAATATAGAACTGAGATAAACAGTAAATCGAATTTGATTTTAGCGGCAATACAAATTTGAAATGGTTGCTGGAATTGGGATCATGTTGTGGACTGCCAAATATGGCATCAACAGGTGCCACCATATTTTGTCTATTGTTAAATTTAAAAGATATATTCAACATTTCCACACGTTTTGTTACACTATAAAATATGAAACAAAACAATGCGACTTCTAAATTAAAAATAATGGGTGTAATAATATTGAATACAATAAAAAAGGAAATACTCAGGGATTTTATTGCTACAAATACACCAAAAGCAGTAATAAAAATATGAAAAGCTACAAGAAGACCCATAACAAGGAGGTTTCGACATTTGTCACCTCTCAACAAAAATCTTTTGTGCCCTGGTTTGAAAAGGTCATCTGCTTTTTGAAATCTCAGAATCAATTCTTTAAACATATTTCTGTCACATGTTATATCAATCAACAATAAGGGGAGAATAAGAATCATCTGAAGTGTCTTAAATGCCAGTATAACATGCTGATGATGTTTGATTAATAATGCTGTTTCCAGCTCCATCAATGTAGCAATTATTAGCCAAGTGTATTGCACCATAAATATTCCAATTACAAGTAATGTATATAACTTTTGACACCATAAAGTAAATTTGGCAGGAATTTGATTAGCAGTTTTTCTACAAATTCCAAACACATGCTGGTTTTTTAAAATTGGCCACAGTGTATTTTCAATCGACTCGTCACCCATATTAACTTTCATAAAATGTTTGCTCTCCAACTGAATTCCAACACGACTATTTTATTCACTGTGTGAGAAGCAAGTGACATTTTATTGATTGAATGCCTTTTGAATTAACAGTCATTAGTTTATCATCGTGTGGAATCTCTTAAGTACTTAACACAAGTAACAAAACATAATATTGATCTTTTTTACGTGGATATTTTCCATATTGAGTTTTGTTTAAACACTACCTATTAATAATGTTTGCTTAAGTAAAGTATGTACTGTACTATTAACACCGAACACCAATAACCAGGTGGCCAACATTACCATATATTTTGAGCTTTAGTTTGAGGCTTTATATTTTGAAATTATAAAATAATTTTAAATACTATTATTCCAAGATTTTTTTTTAATGAAATAAAACTACGTGATGTAGTATTATTTCTACTTTCTTTAATTTCTTTACCACAACCTAGGTTTTGTTGTATTACAACATCTACAGGTGGGCTATTCGCAACGATTTTTTAGTAAAGTAACTTTTTTTATCCAATGTAGTTTCTTATATGCCATAAAAGCTCATCAATCACATACTGTACCTGGGTCATATAAATGATAGTATTAAGGCATATAAATGATATTAATTGTAAAATTTTCTAAATAACTCTTTCAACATTTACAAATTTATCAACATTTTATCCCGATATAAACTAAATATTCACCAACATCAAACACTCTTTAAATTGACCATTAAGATCTTATCGAGGATTGTTTAATGAAGAGACGATGAGAATAACTTGAAAATAAATGCATTTGCACATTTTCTACCTTAGGTAATTTGATCTAGTTTCATGAAGACGGGGCGCAAGAATATGTAAGCTGTGAATATGTCACAGAAATAGAAGGTGGAGAATAAGTGGACTGCACCTGCACCGAATATATATTCACAGCGGGCTCATTCTCCTTGTTCTCTGCCTTCTTTTTAAATTTAAGTATTCCCACAGCACTGTTTACCTCAGGTCCCGATTCTTAGCTTTAATTGTGCATAGCCTTGCTCATCATTCGGAAAATCTCCTTAATGTACTTATTTCCAAACAGTCAGACCAGGCCTACGATTATTCCTTCACTGTTCATACTATGAAATCAGTAACGCACTGATGTCCAGAAAGTACCAGAATTGGCGCATTCAAAGATCATTAGAAAAAATTCCCATTGCAAGCCCCGTTCCTATAAAACCATTGTTCCCTTTCTAGTTATTCTCCTATTCCTATCCCCCTCCTTTATTATTGTGAATATATCACATATACGGGGATATATTGTAAATCTATTTCTGTAAAAGTTATTTTCTGGTCCAAAGTACTCGTGTACAACATCTCAAAGGATTTGTAATTTTGGAATTAAAATAAATAATAAAAATATGTAAATAAGAATATATTTTTTTCATTTCTTTTATATATTTAGTAATTACTTTTTATTTGATATTTTATTGTTGTTAGCTTGCGACTTTCTTTGTTATTGTTTTAACTACGTACGATAAATCTGTCTTATATTCTTGTATATTAAAGTTAATATATACATTGAGGCAAATATTAAAGTTAATATATACATTGAGGCAAAAATTTAAAAAACTGTATAAATAAGAATTCATTTCATAGCTTTTTACAAATAGATAACTATAGTATGTACAATAAATAAATTAAATAATAAGAAATAGCCAAAATATTCTTTGATTTCGCTCGTATAAGTTTTTCCTAATATATCACATGTAGTGTTATTTGTAGCTAAAACTTGTCTTCAATAGAAAATCTGAAGCATTTAAATAAAAATAGCTGCTACAATTGAAACATTGCATTTATAAAAAGACAACTTCATTTCAATTAGACAAGTAAATAAATACGTTAAAATTTACATCTAAGCGAATAGTCACTCCCTTGAGTGCATGCAGCAAACTTGAAAACTATTTGGGATAAGGCATTGAAATAATAAAAAAATATTTTCATGACATATACCGTTGACATATACACTTAATTATTAACAACTTGTACAGACGAGACACACTTTCGGCTAATTTAATAGCATAATCTAGGGACAAAGGCCTTCATATAAGCCAAATCTGTTGAACATTTTTTGTTTCCACGCTGTACAAAGATGACCCGGGTTTTTGTTGTCTTACAGTAACAAATTTTTATTTTTTTTTGTATAAACCACCTTTTGCAGATAGTAATTAAAGCCTTCGTGTTTTGACTGTTGTAATTTTGAAGTGTGTAGTATCAAATCACTGTTTGAGAAACGGCTATAAGCAACGTATGCTAAATATGATTAGTATAAGAAAGTACCCAAAACAAAACTTTGTTTGAAGAATATGTTGTTCCAACCTCCGTTAAAGTTCTCTTTCGCCCAAGTGATGTTTTGCACTCGACGATGAGAATAACTTGAAAATAAATGCATTTGCATATTTTCAACCTTAGGTAATTTGATCAAGTTCCGTGAAGACAGGGCGCAACAATATTTTAGCTGTGAATATGTCACAGATATATAATATAATGTCAGATATATAAATATAAAATAAATGCAATTTCTTTACCTTCACATAGTGTCACATGTAATATTTACATCCTTTTTATGCAAAACTATCTGCTCACCACCCAATACTAGACGAGGATTCTTCTGAAACACATGTAAAATTAGTCTACTCTCCTTTTCATTATTCTGTGCAGAGACATGCTTTAGAAGGGATTTACATTTTTTACATGGTAAAACTATTTCACTCACTTAGTTGCAAGTGCCTTCAATATCTTCAATCATTTATTTTGTAGCATTGACTCTGTATGGTATTTTCAGTTCTTCTGGATGCAAACACAGAAACATAATTATCTTAATGGTTCACTTTTATGGTGCAGTGTGAATTAATTATTTGTATACGGCAAACGACTTAATTCAAAACCAATTTGGTTTATTGGATAATTTGACTGAAATCTAAATGTATGGCAGAGGTGACTTAAATTGTTGAGATTAATTACAATTTCATTTAATTCTGACATTTCAAGGACTACTAGAAGTTAACAATATATTTGTTACATAAATTCGTGTCCACTAATTAACAACATTAGATTTTGAGAAAAAGTTATGTTTCGTCAATGCTGTGAATATTCAAAAACTAATATTACAAACTAACTTTAGAAAATTGAATGCATTGTTCAATATCAAAAACAATGATACTACTTAAAAAAAGAAATGCACAAGAAAACTAATATTTCAGACAATAAATTAATATTTAGAAATTAAAATAGTCGCAGAAGTAGAAAATCAACTAAAATAATTATGGTCCATATTTCTTTAGTAAAAATAATTAACCTAGGGAAAAAATTTAAATAATTTCTAAATACCTACATTTTTCCCATATAATAACTCTAGTCGTATTGGACAGCCAACTTAAATTAAAACATATCTTTTAGCATGAAATAAAATTGTCAAAATTGTTATAAGATGTTTTATTTAAAATTACATTCCACTTTAATTTCTAATCATGTGGTGTACAATTCCAATGATATACTTCTTTTATGTATTGTTGCTTTATTAGTGAAAATATATTTTCCACATTTGTATTGTGTGCCAATATTGAAAAAAATGTAACGTGAAATTTTTTATCATTCTCTGCGAGCAACCGAAATGCCGAAGTAATTGATGGAAAATTTATTTCAAGTTTTGACTAAGAAAATAATTTTGTTAGAAATATCTGATTTCATTAGTAATATCAATGACCACATCTTGTCGTAAAACAAAGTAATGTTTTGAAAAAAGAACTATAGATTAAACTCATTTATATTATAAAACAGCATACAGTTTAATTTCTCACATTCATCTAAGGGTTATATCCAGAATTAATTATTTTTATAAATCTCTTATGAATAACTAAATAAACAAGAACTAATATATACAAATATTATTCATTATGTATGTATGTATGTATGTATGTGGGTATATATATATATATATATATATATATATATATATATATATTCATTTTTTATGCACTCTAAACTCTAGTACTTATATATTCATTTTTTATGTTCGTGTTTGACTGAATATTTGTTTCATTTGTTGAATTATTATCAAATATAAAAAACGATTTTTACATTTTTTAATCACATATTAATTTTAAATGTAAATGAACGTAAAACTCGAGTACTTAATGGTAAATGAACGTAAAACTCAAACATTAATCCATTAATCGAAAATAGAACACCAACATTGGCCATTATTGGCAGAGGCACTTAATAAAACATTATACATGTCTAATTTTATTCCTTGCCAGTAATCAACTTTAATCGTTGCTTGAAATAAACATCTTAAGCTAAACCATATTATTTCTATTTCAAATGCAATGGAGAGACTGTAAAATTATATATGAAATGAACTTAAATCCCCAAATGGGAAAATACAACACAAATACAAAATTTAAGCGACAAACAAAGAAGCAAATGAATAAGAGGTTTCATGTTTTATAACATTTTATTTCTGTAATTCAGTTTGAGAAGTTTATCCACTTTTGATTGAAAAAACAATTCTTTTTGTCAATGTTGAAGTGTCACTGACGTTTTGTTGGACTTACAATGAATTATTTACAGCCAGTTGCAATGTATGTATAAAACACACTTTTCCAATGTATGAACTCTCTTTGACTGCTTTTACTATGTTAAGTTCATTATTACAAAATTATCTTTTCGAGTTTCCAATAATTATACTTTCCGGGTGTGTACAAATGAAAAAAAATATTATTTAGGGGCATTAAGGATTTTCTTTGACCATCAATAAGTAGACTAAGTCAAAAATTATCCCAGTCAGATCCTAGTCACATCTAAGCTCAAGGAAGTGCTTTTATATAGTACAATATGCTTAGGTCGCTTTATAAAGCAGATTTACAAAAAATATTTTACGAAAAGTACAGACACAGAAAAGTTACATTAAACATTATTATCACTATGAAAACCAGTCACGATTTAAAATTTGATTGTTTGGTAATTTTAAAATTTACCATATTTTAAGAATGGTGTGTGGGAAAGTTCTTATTTTGAGCTTTATTTTTTTAGTGCGATTAACAATTCCATATAAGGTAAGGGCGAAAATAAAATTTTATAAAGATAAAAATGTGTAATGAAGCAGTTAAGAAATAATTTGAGGCTGATATACTGGTAATGAATCGTTAATGAGAATTCAAAAGTGGATAAACTTCTCAAACTGAATTACAGAAATAAAATGTTATAAAACATGAAACCTCTTATTCATTTGCTTCTTTGTTTGTCGCTTAAATTTTGTATTTGTGTTGTATTTTCCCATTTGGGGATTTAAGTTCATTTCATATATAATTTTACAGTCTCTCCATTGCATTTGAAATAGAAATAATATGGTTTAGCTTAAGACGTTTATTTCAAGCAACGATTAAAGTTGATTACTGGCAAGGAATAAAATTAGACATGTATAATGTTTTAATATTTTTATAATAAAACTGCAAAATATGAATACTTCCTTTTGATATCTTGGCTGCCAACTTTAAGGCTTAATAGAACTTATGTGTCATTAATTTCCAAAGCTTTTAAGGATGCTTTAAGTATGTACATTTTTAAATATGTATACTTTAACTCCCAAACGCTATCAGCTTAGCTTTCCATACTGAAAAAAAGTGTTACTGTTCTTGGCATGGTGACTACTAATCAAAGTAAGAAATTTTTTAAGCATTAAATCTATGAAAGTTTTTTGGATTTATGCATTTCTTCTTTCCAGAAATTTCTTTTAATAATAAGTTTACTGGTAAATGTTAATTTTCCTCGAATTACTTTTATATCACAGACATAATTTTTTTATTTTTATTTACAATTTAATTGTTGTGTTTATGGGTACACCTTCAAATTATACAAATCACTACTATAACATAAATATGTAAGAATCACATCCATCTCACGGAGACATGATGCTGGGAATAAATGTAGGACAAAGAAAAACACTATTCGTTGGCAATAAAGGAATAAATTTTCATTGAAATACAACTTAAAACATGTCCGTTTTCTAACTGAGTGCAAAAAAAATATTACACATAACTCTTTTTAATACACCCAATACCTGTGGAATCTGACATGCACAATGTTTTTTTTTTCATTCCACGAATCAATTAGAGACTCACTAGAAAAAAATTCTGAAGATACCAAACCTATTTATTTTGGAATTTTATGAAAAGTAGCTCTAAAGATATTGCTAAAATGCCTACACTTAAAAGTGGAATATCTAGTAGAAACTTAAAATTGAACATTGTGATAAAACATATTAACCCGCATGAATTATAATGGTTGCTAGCTCGTTTTTTTTTATTTTCACATGTTTTACGGAAGTTTATTTTTAAAGAGCAAGATATAAGGATTTCATAACAATTTTTTTTAAGATCTAAATGTGAGTAGTTCTGGACATGCTGCAGGAAATTGAAAAAGAAATATACCACTGAAACCCTACACAGCCTCTGAAACTGCTGGTAACAGTTGCGAAAAAAGAGCCCTTCTTTAGAAATTTAAATAAAGTTTATCAGAAAACTATGGCGATAATTCTAAGTTTTATAACTTTTGAAATATTGGGATACAGTTAACTATGTACGAGCTGATATAATTACCACATGAATAGTAATATTATGATCAGTACACGGTGTAATGAAAATACAACGTACCTTTGGAAAAAATATAGTTTGGTTGAATTATTTCCTCATTTAGCATATGGGGTGAAACTTTTGTTCCTCTTGGTTGTCATCAAATGTCATCAAATTTCTATTAAAAGGCCTTTTAAATTGTATTAAAAAATATTCAGAAGTCTTTTTTGAAGTGGTACCTACTCTGCAATATACGAGCCTGTGAATTTCTGTTTTGCTGTCTCGACCTCTAATTATCTAAAATTAATTTAAATACATATGAAAAATTTCAAGTTATCGGATTTTATTAAGCTCTTCAATATTGTGGTGACACATTCATATGCAGGCACACAAATATAAATAATTTACTAAAATTTTAGCAAAACATATGTTGAAATGCTTTCCTTCATAGTATGTTGATAGGTGTGCATTTCAGAAAAACATATCATTATATTTATTTGATAATTAATTACATTGAATTAAGAAAGCGTATAAACTAGCTTTTAAGAGACTGGAAAACTTTTGCCATTTTGAAAATTTTTTTATTGTTAGTTGTTGTCTAGCCACATACAGAACATACACACGCACGTGCATGCGCATGTACACACGCACGCGCACATGCACACGCGTACTCACCCATACACACTGTATATGTGTCGATCACCAACGAACAAATTAGTGGGATCCTATCTTTTAAAATAATCAAATCACGAAATTGTGAATAATCTCATCTTTTTTGTCAATACTGATCACGCAATCTCATTCACAATTGTTTCATCGGATCGATAGCTTTGCTCGAATCATATGTTACACACTACAGAAGTATCGACACGCATGGTCGCAATTGATGATTGATATTTTGATTTTGATTCAGTTCACGATCACGTCATTCATCATGTCATTTTTTTTAAGGAACATTTTGCTAGATGGCCATACCATATATTACATCAGGTGTAAGGCGGCCGCATTTACATTGATAAATTGGACACTGCATGTAAATAAATATTGAACAGGTATTACAAACTATTTAATATCAGTTGGTACGATAGTTTATAAACGACTACATTGTATGCTAGTATAACAGATGAATAATTGAACTGAAATATACATAAATTTTATTAAGATAACTTATATATATATATATATATATATATATATATATATACACATAATCATTCTTCGTAATGTAGGAGTGCTGTACTGAAGACTGTGTATATATTATAATGGTACATGCATCTGTACATAGAAGCTGTTGTTCAATATATAATTAGTTTACAATAATTGATACATTGGAATAATTGCATTAACTTAATTAATTTAACTTGTATAATTTTCCACTTACATGAACTGTGTAGTGTTGTGTTTAATAGACTTTGGAAAGTTGCTGCTTGATTTTAATCTGCTTATGATTATCACATTCGTATCAATAAATAGAGTTGTTATAACTATATAGCATGGATTGCTAACCGACATCCAACCATATGTAGTCAAACAAATTGCTCCGGATTATAATAACTTATTTTTCACTTTTTCCTTGTTACTAGAATACAGTTTTGGAATTAAAAAACTGAATGGGTTTTCCTGCTATATAATAAATAAAATTAACAGGACACTTTGTTTCTTCAGTAAATTCAACATTTTATAACAGTAAATATAGATAAGTAATAAAGTACTAAGGATTATAGTGTGCCAAAATATCACACAAAATGAAAAAAAATATCATTAAACGACTATGCCATCACAATTATTATAAAAACCGCCAGCAATATTTTGTAGTCTTTAAACTTTCTTTCTAATAATAAAAGTGGTCATAGTTCACAATTCACATAGAGGCATATGCTACACAAGCTGATTAATCACTGTGTGGCCAATGACCAAACCAAAAAAAATCTTAAATGCCTTTATTTATTTCAAGTAGTAAAAATTGTTCATATTTTGAATTATTCTCTTTAAAAAAAAACACGCCGTCAAATCATTCATCTCAATAATAACAAATCAATAATTGCTGTTTCAAGAAATGATAAATATTTGTAGTGAAAAAGTGGGCATATGTGGCAGTCTAATAAATAAACATTTATTGAAAGGTAACTGGTGGTCAAGTGTGGAATGGCGGTATAATTAACGCCCATAACACGAACTGTACAGTTTATGATCGATTCAATCAAATGAACGGGTCATGTGGACCCGATCATTTTTGATATCATTCATAAATGATTACAATCATGAAATTTGATTCAATTGCCTATGCCTGATACACACACATACCCGTGCATATATAAATTTATATATATATATATATACACATACATACATACATATATACATATAAATATATATATATATACATATATATATATATATATATATGTATATATATATATATATATATATAAATATATATATGTATATATGTGTGTGTGTGTGTGTGTATGTACACATGTTAGGTTACATTTTGATAAGAAATTGGTCAAAATTTCAAGAAGCGAAGAAACTGTAACTATGTCATATGATGAGAAAAATATAAATTTTTATCTTTTTGGAAAGTAAAAAACTCAAGTCTTTTTTATTTACCTTTTCATTATATGCTTTAGTTACTGTTTCTTAATAATCCATGAAATTGGATCACTCATCAAAATATATACTCGTATATAAGTGTTTGAAAAATTTACTAGGTTAATTGAATATTTTATGGAATTTCATGTATAATGATGATATTATTATATTTCTACAAAATAAAAATATGATTATGGCTGTTAAGTTCGATATAATTGAGCACAAAGTATCTGCTTATTAGTTTGATCAACTTCAATTTATAATTTAAGTGTTACTTCAGTTTCTATCAACTCAAAATTAATAAAAAAATGAAAAAAAAAAAAAAAAAAAATTCAATTTAATTAATTTGCATAAGAAATTAAGTAAACAATGTATCATCATATCTATTTTTTTACACAATTAACGTCACAATTTAACTCTATCACATGAAATACACAACTCGAACCCCAGATTTTTCTGTAAGTCCCAGTGGGCAATGTGTATTGTAATGTATAATCTATTTTGCAAACATTTGTGGCAAACATTTCATATTATGCTGTGTTTTTCATGAAATAAAATTGAAATATCACAACAAGATTTGTTGAAATGAACCTCAAAAAGACAAGTAAAAGCGACGTGTTGAGCGTGAAGAAAGAGGCGAGCGATCTTGAACTCGGCAAAACCGGGTGTTGATAACAAATAACACAAGTCTTCCAATTTCCATTTCGTTTGGCGGGCTGAAAGCAATATTTTCATGTGAAATGGAATAAACTATTAATAAATTAATATTGACACACACGCATATCATATAGATAATTTACTTACGAACTTCTTTATACATAATTAATTTCAATCCGAGAATCCGAGTAAATCGAAGTTGTTGTTTAAGTCGCTCACAGGTAGTGCATATGAAAAATAATCCAACAGCCTGGTGTAACAACCATAATGTCATACTCATAGCTAATATGTACAACTCAGTCTGAAACAAAATTACCCTAATGAACCATAGAATTTTCATTAAAATAATAAGGAAAATATAAAGATTACATGTATTAGCAGCTTACCGTTGATGAAGCCATATGAACGACATATTGGAAACTAACAAACATGCTTCCAAAAGAAGTTGAAAACACTGAAAGAATCTGTAAAGTTACAAATATTGAAAAGTACATATTTGTTTCAAGTTTAGTGGAAAATTTAGTCTGTTAGACTGGAAATATCATCACTTTCCTTAATGAACCAAGTGTTTTGTTAAAAATATGATACAAAGTATGAGTAAAATGTCATCAGAATGAACCATATTTATTTAAGTAATTAGCTTGAATAATACATACAGGTACATTAAGAATAATAGGTTCACTAGAATAAATTAAAAATTTATAAAGATATATTCTAGTTTCCATATTGATATTAGACAGATTATTTGTTTTATGGTAATATAAATGTCGGAATTACAAAAAATTGCATCTCACTTGCAAGCAGAAGGTTTCATTAAGTGAGATGCAGACATCACCAATCTTTACGAATAGTTGAGTTGTTCTGACAACAATAGAGTTCACATCTTCCAATATTATCGTCATTATGTCGGAGTCGTCATGCAGTCGGTGATCTTCATCACCGAGCAGGGAAAGGAATTGTGAATTACCATATTCGACTCTCCTCACAATGTCGTTTAACAAGGTGTTGAACATCAAACATTCTACATCACAAAACCAAAAATTGAGGAAAAAAGTAATATTGTCGAAATTAATAGGATGGCAATATAACATGTAGCTCAAAAGAAACGTTGTCATGTAAATTAAATTAAACTTAAAAAAATTTAAAATATTTCTCTTCTCCGCTTCTTTATGTAATATTTTTTTTAAATTATATTCCAAGCAATCATTTAGTATTTCCATTTCACTAATGAAATTTGAGAATTTATTCGTTTTAAAAAAAGTAGTTTTGATGATTGTGTAACTTATCAGACTTAAAAATATGACTTCATGTATGATTTGCATTACGGTAATATTGTTAACATTGATACTGAAATAAAACAGCAATATTTTCAAAGGTAAAAATGTTAGGAGGCATATCACTGAATATATTAAAAACAAGACACGTTTTGTCGTCGAAGCCCGAGTGGTCAATAATAATCTAGATCGATTTTTTCTTGAATTTCTATTAATACCAATAACTTTTTCCAAATACAGTAAATATTTCCAAGTATCCCTATAACTAACAATTTCCATTTTTCACTTATATTTGTTTTTTTATTTGATATTGGCCTAAAATGAGTATAGGCGGATGGAACAAATTAATTTTCTTTATTATTGAATGACAACCAACACAACTGACTGTAGAATAGAAATACTAATCAGATATAAAAATAATATTGAT
Organism: Druceiella hillmani; assembly: GCA_039881145.1. Lineage (NCBI taxonomy): Eukaryota > Metazoa > Arthropoda > Insecta > Lepidoptera > Hepialidae > Druceiella > Druceiella hillmani. The sequence continues at coordinate 2,255,091 of JAYKKI010000069.1, read as the reverse complement.
TTATCCGAATGATTAATTATCACAAATGTGTATTGTCGACTGGGAGACTGGTACATTATTTCAATTGTCAATCGATTTAGTCAACCTAATAAGTTGACTAAATTAATTTTGTAATTAATACAAAGAAAGCACAACAAAAGCCATTTAATTTCTTGTACCTCAAAAGGACATTGAAATTTTATACTAAAAAAAATAAATATATTTTAGGAAAAAATAATATATATATTAACCATTAGACAAATACATTGTCTCAATAGTTAAACCTCAAAAATATTCATTGATTATATCAGGGGAAAAATTAAATACTTATAAATTTCTTTAGTTTCACATGTAGTATATGATGTATACTTTGAAAAGGCTAATTAGTTATAAGGGTCACAAAAATAATTTTTCTTAATCTTACATACAATATCTCCAGAAATGTACTGAAAAAGGGCAAAAAATATTTTCCGCACCTTATTTTCGAAATTAAATAAGGCACCCAGTTTGCCAACCCTTAGAAATAAAGATCTACTAATCAATTAAAATCTTAACTGGCTACTTTAAGTAAATAATGTTAGTCACTTTATATTTCAAAGAATGCTTTCTCTCAAGCGTATTCAAAATTTTCTAGCTGTTGAAAGTAAAGCTAATTTCTCTCACCATACATTTTTTTATTATCCAAACATTACTAAAGATTTTCTTAAATAATTAGGAAGCGTTCAAAATTTATGCGTCACTAATGTTTCTGATTGAAGAAACACCTTAAATGAATGAAAATCCGTGATCGACAGATTGTACATAGTCTTATATTTTTTTAAATAGTTTGGCCAATCCAAATTATACAACATGTTTTAAGATTCACCAGCATTACCCTTGAAAACCAACTAGTCCCTTTTTTCCAAAATATACAATCTGTTGCAAAATCCTTCTCTCTCGAAACTACAAAATTTTGGAATAATTTTGGTGTTTTATACCTGGCACTCGCCCTATATAATTTTTATTGCATAAATTACCTGAAAATGTTCTTCTTCAAATATCTTTTATTGCTCTATCTCTCTATCTTTGCTTGCAGTGTCGAAATGTGTATTTTTAGTATAGTCCTGTTATTTAATTTTTTTTATACTGCTACTTCTTTAAAGAGAGTAGATTTTGTATTAAAATAATTGCATGAATACAAATTTCACTTTTCTACAAATTTCAAATATATGTGGCATGTTATATAGATTAAATTTTCATATTTAATCGTTATGTTTGAATTAAAGAGATTGCTTATGTAACAACAAGTCTGGGAAATATATGTGTGCTTTTATATGCAGAATAAAACCATATAATCTTTAAATCTCGCCATAAAATGTTTCACCCAAACATACTCGTATGTTCGCAAAATGGGTATGGTATAGTGTGAAGTATGCCTAAGCACTTGAGGGGTAAATCGTAAAGTATCTAATCTGAATGCGGGCAGACTTATGAGAATAGTCGTCGTTATCTGTCATTGGTTCAGCTTTAACTTAAAGACGGGTTGATCCATCTACATCCTTTTTTTTCTCATTTGAAAAAAAATAGTTACATATCTAGAAGTCCCATTTAAACAGGATCAGGACCTGATAATGGACTCTGGAGGACCTAAAGAACTCTTCAACCATGAGAGTACAAGTCCCTCAGAGAAAATTGATACCAAGTTTGAAAACATTTGACCTATCCTTGTAAGTACTTCAGTTACTGATGTTGGTCAGGGTTTTAGAGATAAAGCCGAAAAGTAGTAACAGAATTTCCCAAGTAAGAAGTAGATTCATCAAGTCTTGGCTCATTAACTTCTCTTGACGAGTCTATTGATCACAAGCAGTGACAAAGTTCTGACGATGGCACAGGAAGATGGTGACAAGGGATCCTCAATAGCGAGGAGTACGTGCATCATGTTTGCGTTAATTTGAATTTTGATAATTTCATAGAGTTTAGGCTTGTTTCACTTATGCCTCAATTACACTCACGGCTCACAGCCTGTCTCGTGTCTTGTATTTCATCTCGAGATGCGAGACACGACTCAAGCCCACCGTTTATGCACTGTTTACACACATGTGTCGTGGCTCATCTTGTGGCTTACCCAAGACTGTAAATGAGCCATTAAGGAGTTCCTTTTTATTAATGACGGTCAAGGAATGATGATGAAGCCATATGGTGGTAACATGAACTCACCAATGGTGAAAAGTAGATTTGTTGTGTTTAGGCTTGTCTGACTTGTCTTGATGAGCCCTTTGAACTCAAACAGCCTAGTGGATCAGGGACTGATAATAGAATTCGAAGGCGAACCACACTTCAAATAATTAAAAAATACAAAGGATATTTCAAAGATATATTGCAATCGCCTGTAGATTTCACCTGTCATTCTTGTAAGTCAATTAATAGTAAACAAATTTGAAAAAGTCGTAAGGCTTATTGTTTGTATATCCATGGTTTTTAGTAAATTGAGAAAGTCATAATAAAATATCTTATTTTGGATAGCTGATATAGTTCCTGATAAACGCAAACACTTAGCACCACTCAGAAAATTGAGTGCCATCTATAGCTGAGTGGAAAAATTCTGTTTTAATTTTAGTAAATAAAATATTTTTAAATTCTTCTTGAATTTTTGACATTCTAAGTAAAATAAGAAATCATTACTAGAAATGGAATAATAGAATATGTATGAACTCTTAATAACCATTGAACGAGGAAAGGACCGGCAAATATAAAATTTTAAAAATACCAGTATTAATTTAAGCTTCTGCCGTTAAATATCATATCTGTATAAAAAAAATTGCGAAATATTACTAGTGTCCTAAGTTTTTAATTAATAAAAATATTAATATTTAGTTGAAATTTTCCAGTAAAATATAATTTCCAAACATGAACAAATTTGTAAAATATTGCTATTACTACAGATTTTAGATTAATGAAAATACGAGTATTTATTTGGAACCAATATCAATAAATTTGCAAAATATTGCTGCTGTTAGAAATTTTTTAAGTTGGGGGCAAATCGAAACTGATGCTCAGTTATTTTTTAAGTTTCGATCCCTCTCCAACTCACATACATGTGCCCCACTATTGAAGAGACTAATATCACCGTGTATTATTTCCGGGATTTGATGATTAAACATGCTTGAATACCGCACTGCAAAGTACTATTCTGCTGAATGTTTTTTTCAAAGTCATCGAAATTCATTACCTCTAACCAGATAATGTTCATGAAATATTCGTAAATTATTCACCTATAAACTGTAATCTTTAATCAGTATCACTACTATTGAAAATCGGAACAAAATTCACATAGTAGTTATTAATATAATCGCATATAAACTGACAGATATACGCAGCAGTGGATTTATTTTTTTTATATGGATTGATAACAAAATATGCAATTACCACAAATACGGTAATTCAAACCACGTTTCTTTTGCATTGCAGAAATCAAAAAATATGAAAAATGCAGTAACAAAGTAATGGTCCTATAAAGAAAAAAATAGGAAATTTAGCACCATGTAATAAAATTTTTATCATTTCTGTCGTAGGACCGACGGTTTATGAGATCTTTAAACTGAAAGTTTTCATAACGATAACAAATTCAGCATAACCACTTAACTGCAAAGGAATAAAACGTAGAACTCAGATTGATTAGTTTCATTTTCAATAGCGTGTGTGAACCATTTCCTATCGAACAAGATTTATGGAGGCGAAATCTATTTTATAAACCATATTGCTTACCTTCTTTACTGAAGTTCTTTTCGTATTTCGATTTGTATTCATTTTTTAAGTTTTATTTCAGACAGATTTCCATAAGTGTCGTTAACATTTTTAAATATTTTATGTGCAGATTTTGCTCTTGTTAGTTTCATATTTTGCTATTCATGCGATACTGGTTTCAACATGGTTAATGCATATGAATCCATCTTTAGTAACTGAATATTGGATGGACTAATTTTTGCATTTGTTCAATGCATTATAATTTATATTACATATTTCTTTAAATATTTATTTTCTTTTGCTTCACAGTTTATTTTTTAAGAAGAGTAGAAATTATATTTAAATTATTTTAGTAGATAAGAATAGACTTTGTAACAAATTGTAATCAGTAAACAATGTGAAAGGATATTAGTTTATTATAATTTGTGTTTTTTGGAATTCAGTTAGTTATGACTTTCGTTGGTCTTTAGTTTATACCCACGTGTCCTTGATAACTTTTTTTATTCTTTTATTTACGTTACTATAATAATTTTAAATAAGTTTTTAATAGAGTTATATCATTTCTGTTAAGATAATTGCTCTATATATTATGAAAGACAATTTTTTCAGAGAAAAGCCTTTTTTTAATTTTACTTCCATATTTGTTTGTGATATAAACAACGGCAAATATAACCGCATTACAAAGTAAATTGTTAGGAGCCAACCTTTGGGAAGATGCTGCAGGCTATCAAGACATTTAACAACAGCAAAGCATCAGGGAGGGATGTGATCAGAACAGAACGCACAAAGGGCATAAAAATAAATTTTTTAGAAGATTACATGAATTAATCCTAAAAACGTAAAAAGACGAGCAATTACCCAATAGACTGGAGAATGGACTGGAGAAAGGACATAAACTATCATCATAATGAAATTGCAATATTGATTTGTTTTAAAAACAGTAGTTTTCAGGATTGGGTAATTTAAGAAATTTAAAAACATAACTTCTTGTATGATTTGCATTACAGTAATGTTGTTAGTATATATATCGAAATAAAAGAACAATATTTTCGAAGGTAGAAATGTTAGTAAGCATATCGCTGAAGATATTAAAAAAAAGGCCCGTTTTATTATCACAGTCCAAGTGGTCAATAATAATCTGGGCCGATTTATTTCAGAATTTCTATTAATACAGATTGCCTTTTCAAAATACAATAGATATTTCTAGGTATCTTTATAACTAACAAGTTCCATTTTTTCACAAATAATTGTTATTATTTTATGTTGGACAAAAACAGGTATTGGCAATCGGAACAAATATGTTGGTATATTTCTGAATGATAGCAACTGACTGCAGAATAGAAGCTGTTAACAAAATTATAAAATTATTGACTTATCCAAACGATTGATTATCACAGGTATTTATCGTTGACGGCCTATACGTTATTACTTTAATTGCACAATAAATTTAGTCAAAACAAAATTATGTAAAATTGCGAAAAAAATATGAGTTTTGGCAGCTATGAGTTGTAGGAAAAATATAGCGAGTATTCTAAGGGGGGAGGTCATAATAATTTTAAAATGTGCCATATTTTACGTTTATAAAATATATAGTAGACATTATATTGTTAAAATTTTCTACATTCAGTCGATTTTCCTAGAAATTATGTGACGTTGAAAATTTAATTATGGCGTAGTAATACATCTAATTAAAACATTATTTTTTTAAATTCTTCATTTAACTTAAAAAGTATGTAAAAATAAATACAAATCCTGAAATAAATATTAATTTAAAAAAACGTTTACCGTGTTTCACACGAACTTACCACAAATTCGTACTTCTGCACAAACCAAGTTTTGTATTTAATAAATGCGATGAAATTACAGCAAAGGGCTAGAAATACCTAAAATAAATAGGAAATTAATTTACTTACAGCTAGGAATTTTGGAAATTTCACATAATTTAAAAATGTGGTTAATATTTACACTTCAAGTTCTTGAAATATTATTTATAAGTATAGCTATGATTTATTTACGAAACAAATTATAGTTTTAATGAACAATTTTCGTTAAATATTTTAGTACATTTTTATTGAAAACCTTACCTTACAAATATAAGGTAAGATTTTCAGTAAAAATGTACTAAAATATTTAACAAAAATTGTTCATTCATCTAATAAGATATCTTATTAGATATCAAAATATCTAATAAAATATAAATAAGTTCTATTAATATTCCATAAATTAACCAGAATAATTTTCAAAATAAAATGTGGCAAAAATTTGATTATGCCGCTGCTTAAATGCGTTAATAGAACCAACACAGTGTGCAAAATTCATACTTAATACATTTTTTCACTTTTTTTTCTAAAATATTGATAAAGTTTTTTATTTGTTATTTATAAAATATTTACCTGCACACCGAAAGTACGCTCGATGAGTTGGCATGCTTGAGACACTTCACCATAAAAAGAATGCAATTGTTTTATATTGATTGTCGAACCAGTTTGAATTCGTAAGATGGGCGATGCCGGTAAATTAAATAATAAATTGTTGTAATCTTGCCTTAATATTGTGTATCAGCGTGGCAAAATAGACAACTTCGAAATCTAACAAAGCATTAAAGGTATACATGAAGAAATATTTCACAATAAATTCCAAACCTGCTGAATTTATCTCGACTATGATATATAGAACATATGATAAAAATTCTAACGCGATGAGCATGTTATTGTTTCTTCTATATTGGAGGAATATTTGTCTTTTGAATTCCATACTGAAGTATTCATCGATTCTATGAATCGTCCTGCACAACCTTCGGAATGTGAATTGGTTCCAAAGAATGTCTACGAATGTTATATAAATAAAGAAAATAAATAACAAAGTTCGATACACCACAGTTATGAATCGTGATATTCCTTTCAAATTAATTTCTGGTGAATTAAAATACAGTGTGTAAACAGCGTACACCAAAATTGTTATGTTGTAAAATTTTCGCAGCCATATTTTAGAAATATTTATTATTTCGTCTTTTCTCCGATAATACCGTAATGTAAAATAGAAACTTTTAATATTTTTTTTTACTTTTCCATTTTTATATACAATATTTTATTAAAGTCGTAACTATAGGGAAGAGTACAAATAGGTAGAAATTTTTATCATAACAACAGAATTATTTGAAGTGAGCACATTGTTTGATTTAGAACCTTGTCAAAAAATTATGCAAATATTTGTCACCAGACGGTCACTTGCTGTAGTACAAATCCTCATGAGACAAGTTAAAGGGGTAATGAAATGTCCATATAATTTAGTCTAAATTTTTTTTATTTATGGCACCATCAATTTCTGCTGCATTATTCTCTGTCAATTGACCACGCCCGATGAATCTTTCGACTTATTTTATACTCACATAATCAAGTCTTGATTTTTTTCTGATAAGTGTAACATTAGTAACATGGCCGGCTTTAAATAGCCTCTTCCTTTCACTCAAAAAAATTACAAGCAACTGTAAGAAAATCTTTAAAGCTGGCTATAATCTTATGAAGATTGAATTTAATTGTCAAACAAAGTTGAAATTTGTTACAAGGTAGTGTTCAATGTTCATAATTAACATCTTTTCAGAACTAAGTGCAAAAATTAAGCAAGTATTGATCAATATAAATCCAAAAAGTATTTTTTTTAATTGAACTAATCTGGTGTTATTTTGAAGTAAAGCAGCAATATTTACATTGAAATGCAGGTTTTGATATCCGCAGCCTGCGTGTGCGTGATAGAATGTAGTAATGTAAATAAATAATATTGGCCAATGTCATGTCAGTATAAACATGAGGTCAAGCTTCTTAGTTTACTGCGTCATCGTTGAAGCAAACTACATGAAATTGTTAAAGCAAATTAACTGAAACAAACTTAAATAAAATTTTATATTTAGTAATTAAAATATTTCCCCCTTTTGACACATTTACATTTTTCTCATGATTAAAGAGAGTTGTTGATATAGAAAGTCAGTTTGAAACTTTAAATTTTGTAAAAAGAAAAAAAATTTTAAAAAAATTGTAAAAAAATCAATTAAAATTAATTTTAAAAGAAATATTCAAAGACTACCCAGCAAGGTGTATAAAAAATAATTTTAAAACTTTATAAAATCTAAGGTTTGTCGGCTACACGACAGACATTACAAAATTACAAAGTTCCGTATTTTACAAAAGAACACTAAAACTATGAATGTGAAAAAGGATTTAATAAAACAAAACAATAATGTTATGAAGAATTAGATATTTGAACAATTTGATGGCAACATTTTTTTTATAATTATCATTCCTTCATTCTCCACAATGGATTTCCCCACGAATTTGGAAATATATTGGAATAGGTTGGTTAATATTGATTTGTGGGTTTTAAATTGATAGCTAGATATAAATTACACCATGCCTTGTTTAAATATAGACTGTTTTAAGATGTACGTAAAAGTTAAGCTATATTCATGCTATGGCGGCTTTGACTGATAAGCAAAAGATATATGTAAAATTAAGCTATATGCACGCTATGAGCACTTCGACTAATAAGCATAAGATATATGTGAAAGTTAAGCTATATGCACACTATGGAGACTTCGACTAATAAGAATAAGATATGTGTGAAAGTTAAGCTATATGCACGCTATGAGGACTTCGACTGATAAGCATAAGATATATGTAATAGTTTAGCTATATGCACGCTGTGAAAATATTACTCTAACCAAGTATATATCTATTGACCACAATATATATATATATATATATACACACACACATATATACATATATATATATATATATATATATATATATATATATTCATGTGGCCCATAATCACGCAAAACTGCAAAGCGAGATTTTATTGCTAAGCGAGACACCTTATCCTTTCCACTTACATTCTTTATAAACATAAAGGAATAGCATATACTTATCTTCGTTTAGTTTGCCACAACGTGTGAAGCGTAAAGCCAATAGAGCTTTGTTACTGCTCAGTGTACCGAAGCCAAACACATTTATAAAAAATTAAGACGTGAAAAAATATACTTCTATATATCATTCATTTAAAGTCAAGATGTTTATTAGCTTCACATGTTTTTTGAAAACATCAGTACGATTGTTATTTTTTATCATAAATGTTAAAATAGAAATATGGGAAATTCTAGGAAATTAACAAAAGATATACGAAAAATTCTATAATATCTCATAAGAGGAAGATCCACTCACAAAAACTTAAAAATATTTTACAACTGAGAAGGTCGAAAAAATAATCGCCTCTGATACATTTATTAAAATTAGTCCAAGGTATTCATTAAGGGAAATAAAAAAAAGACCAAAAACAAGAATCTTCATTAAGGTGAATAAAAAAGGACCAAAATCAAGAGTAGCCAGTAGTAAAGCTATATACACATGCACACGCGCATATAAATATATAAGAAAGAAAATAAAACTCCTGTTATGTTGGCCATAGCACATATTTTATTTCCTTTAAAACCAAACGAAGGAAATTAATATGTAATGAAAATAAAAGTAGATTAGGAAAAGCTTATCCCATCCTTAGCCCCTTATTTGAAAACTAATGTAATTGTGTGGGCCATGGTCTCGACCCTAGTAATATGGGTGCATTTTTAGTAAGATTTTTTATATCTCATACCTCAAAAGCTTATTACAATGGAAAAACTAAATACATGCCATTTGTCATATAATATGCGCTATGAAATGTTTTGTTACCTTTCAAATATCTTCAATGGAATTTAAATACAAAGTTAATATATTTTGAAGCTCTATCTATATGAATTACTGGTATCTAATGCTACATTATAGCATCTTTAATAAAAGAAAATTTAAACACATTGAAGGTGTGGGTGGAGTGGAGGGTGAATATATAAGTCTTTCACTAAAGTTATCCTAATATACTTTTATAAAAAAATACACCTTTGCGAATAAGATTTGGATAGTGATCAATAAAGTCCATAATTTTAAATTTTTTCAGGGAATATGATTAATTATTCTAAAGGTGCGGTTATGTCGTGTGTAAGTCACAATTAATATTCCCTTTATCTGTAGTATGATTTTTTAGGGGAATGTAGATTTTCCCTCTTAGCTTGATGTATTAATATTGTATTAGAAACAAACAAGTTATACAAAGTATCATTTCAGTTCATATAAAAAAAAGTGATTACGATTACTTTTTAATTTTTAGAAGAATTATCGATATTTCTACCAATATTGGAGAAATGTAAAAGATTTGCTTTTGTTTTCACATTGTCTAATTTAACTTGATGATACTATATAAAAAAAAACAAAGTTATAAATTTGTTTGTGCTATTAATGTAAAACACTTTTTGGAATAAGTTTCATTACTTACAAAATTGCAGGTAAATGGATTTCGTCTTAATTATATAAAATCTAAACAGTTGATATATTGCACAGATCTTAAACTTCGCTTTTTGGAAGTAATCTGTAATAAAGGTAAACTTTATTAAAATAACTACAATTTTTACACACAACAATATACAATTTGATTTTAATACTACAATTCAATGTTAGTCACAAAAATACGCTGAAAATTTGTGTTCATTATGAATTTCATTACGATTAACCATTCTTCATGAAATAGAATTGAAATATTATAATAAAATTGGTTGAAAAGAAACTCATAAATTGGATAAATGTCGAAATATTCACAGTGAAGAGGCGGGCGATCCTGAACTCTGCAATACCAGGTGCGGACAACTGTTTACAAAAGTTTTCCCTTTTGGATTGCAATTCTATAGCTGAAAATAATTTTTCTTTACATAGAATCAATAGTTTTAGATATACAGGAAAAATATAAAAAAAACGATATTTTAGCCCTTATAATTATCTATAAAGAAGCTTCATCCTTTTTTGCATATAATCTGCAGTTTCAGAAATGCAAATCTGGGAAACAATTTTTTTCTCTACTTACTTTGTTAATAACTTAATATTTTGGGAGGAAAATAAAAATTATGGCTATTAAAATTTGCTATAAAAATCACTAAAATATCTTTTTAATATATGCTGCGATATATACCTTTGACAATAAAACATACCCACATCATCCCATTACATTTAACTATTTAGTTTTCCATGATTATCTCGCAAACTTACGAACACAAATAAATCGAAGCCTCTTATTATAAGAGCTTCTGAACATTTAACATTTTAACTCTTTTACTCTTTACATTGTTTTCAAAAGGATCTCTTAACTTTCTTAATAAAATTCATCGCTTTGGATAAAATTGGCAATAAAGTCAGCAGAGTGTAAGGTACTTTTTTAATTATTTTATTACCTCCACGTTATTGTATTGTAGGTTCCGTGTAGTGATAATTTGTTCTATCAATTTCTGATATTCAATAAATTTTGCAAGATTAATGTTTTTATAAGAATTGGTAATATTGCTTTTATTATTATCTAATGCTATATTATAGCTCAAAAACCTAAACAAAGACAGTTTGATGTAAAAGAGATTTTTTAGATAATTTTCAGAGATATTTTTTTATATCTTTTAGATAATTTTCAGAGATTATGGTTTTCTCTTTATTTGTGCCATTATTTATTACAGGTTGTTAAAAAATTCATAAAACTATTTGAAAATAGCCAAATTTGTGTGATTGTGCCAATATTTTTCAAGTAATAAAATAATCTAATGACTTACTTAGTTGTCATAAATATTCTAATGACTTAGTTTTGCATACTAGAATACAAGTGTTACTGTCCATTTTTAAGGCCAACCACCTACCCAACCATGACATTGGTAGATTCTTTACGATAACAGATGTTAATATAATTGTAAATTAGCCAAGGTTCGATAATGATATTAATGCCTAAGAAGGAGGATGGTCAAAAATAATAATATTTTACAGTTCATTCATACTATTTTATCACCGGCACAAGATTTTAATACTGAATAACTTTTGAGAAAATCGATCAATAGCATATTTTCATGAATGCAAGTTTAGCAACCGGGAAACTCGCATCTTAAATACTACACTAAATAAGGCAAAAATGAAAAGGTGGAAATTAATTAATTATTTGGGTCAGTTTATGTCGATTTAACTGGTTTTATTCTTATTTTATAATTATATTGGTTTAACGAACGAAGAAACAATCAAAGTAAATTTCATCTTGTAGTAACACTTGCCAAGCTTTATTTAGCAAAAAGTTGAAAAAACAAATTTAAAGCCAAATATATTCGAAATATTTTAAAATAAGCGCTAAAGCTTATTATTGAAATATTTTGAATTTATTTAGCATTAATTTTGTAGGAATTAATTATCAGTAAATTTTTATTCACAATTAAGTGAAACTGACATAGTATTATTTGTGAAGTAGTATTATTCTTACTTTACTTAAATTCTTAACCACGATCTAAGTTTTGTTGTACGTCAACATCTTCATGTAGGCAATTTGTAAGATATTTATTAGAAATCAACTATCTCAGAATTTTTACACATTGCCCACCTAGAGATGTTGTCATACAACGAAATCTAGGTTGTGGTTAAAAATTTAAATAAAGTAGACATAAATACTATATCATGTAGTTTCATTTCGTTGCGAATAAAAATGAAGAAATTAAAATATTTGTAAAATTTTCCCCTAAAAATTGATAATAATATTTAGGGCTAATTTATTTTTCCACAAATATAGTGTATTTGTTAATATGGCAAGCCATTTTTAAGATATTTGCAAAAAGGTTTTACGGGATGGTAGCAGACTATTATTTACGGATTATTTTTCCCGGGAGTAGATCTGTCAATTGGTAAAAAATTTATTGTTATAATTATAGCAAATCCATCGTAAAATATTACAAATTATTGTTCTTCTAAGAGATAACTAGAATATTAATCGTAATAAAAACAAGTATATAACTTCATTTTAAATTGTTTTAGGGATATTGTTATATATATATATATATATATATATATCAAAACGAATGGGAAAAGTGTGACGTAAAAACTTGAAATCTCTTTGGAAAATAAGAATAAATAGTATTAATCTGGATACATCTTATTAATCAGGAATAAAGTGTTAAATTTTTTTCTTTCATTTCAGGTTTCATGTGGGATATCAACAGAAAGAGTAAAATATATGGATTCCAAGAATATCAAAATTGTATGTAAGATAGTCCTAGAGATACTGAAAACGTCCATTACTATATGAAATTGGAACATTTGCTGTTTCCAAGGGTCAATGTTATGAAAAAAACTAGTTTTCTAAAAATTGACTGTGAATATAGGGTGACGACTCGTAATTTCCTAATTTTTTCAGATATTCACGATCTTTTTATTCCAATGAAAGATATATCACCAAAAATAATATCAACAACTGTAGCATATAAAATATATATATATATATATATGTATATGTGTACGTGTGTGTGTGTATCTAAACATGTTCAGAAGCCTCCTTGTACGAGCTCTTCCCGAACCTCACAAGATTATTTAAATTTCACTCAATCTGCCATACTTTGTTCTCATTTAGAAAAATGAAAATGAGTGTGAAAGATGAATGCTGTCTGTGTGTTAATTCAAAGTTGCAAAGTGGTACTATGTTAAGAATCGCAGCACAGTTGCTAGTGGATGGAAAATGGTAAAATTTTGTTTTTTTGACATCATTTAATATAAGAAATGGATCAACATTAATGAACACTTCATGAGATCATTATAAATCTTACTATAAGCTATTTAGAAAATTAATTCCTATCTCGAAATAACTCCTCGTATATTATCGTAGCTATTAGTAAGTAACAGTCTAATGGAATATGGTCATTAAATTTTGCTAATATTTAGTGGTACACATCAGGCTTACGGGAATAGGCCCTCTTGTCATCATTGTTTGGTAAGATCTTATAGCATTCATGAAAGCTCTTATAGTACCCATGAAAGTAAATCAGTTTCAATATCATTTCTATTTTTATTAGTTACCTACGTCTCTGTTTTTTCAAACAAATTTTTCGGAAAGATAGCAATTGGCTAATAATATCACATGCTTGTTTTTAACACTTATCGAACAGAATAATACATAAAAAGATGATTTAACGACTGATTAGGTATAAAAAAATGTTAGGACTTCAGCTAAAATTATGGAACTTCGTTAAATTAATATAATCTTTTATGATGATTTATTATTAACCAGCCACTTTGGAAACTGACTTACGTAATTTTCGACGCAGTATAGTCTTCAATCCAAGCGTTCAGGTATAGCGAAGTTGTTGTGTAAGTTTCTTGCAGGTGATGCATATATTGAACAATCTACTTAGCGAATAAAACACCCCCATTAATTCAATCGATCCCAGTAAATATAGTTCAACCTGAAAAAATTATATTAATGAAATAGATATTCTGTTAACATGAAAAGAAAATTAATTCTTGCATAACATATAATTTTTACTAACCTCCGAATCAGCATTATAAACAACATGTTTAACGGCAACAAATGCGTTTAGAAAATCATTAAAGAATATAAGCAGAATCTGCAAATCAGTAGGTTTAATTATGGATATTAGTTAAAGTTTTTATAATACATTTGAGCGTATTATACAAATTTAACAAAATGGTTAAAATTCTTTTCGCAAAAAATCAAAAGGAAAAGTTACAAAGCATTATTAGAATTTAAAAAATGTGCACTTTAATACATCAACAAATTTGCAGCTTCTAGTAATAATTACAAAAATAGAGAAATAATAATTAATTGAATGTTGTCTTACGTCCAAATAAAAGGTTTCACATAAAAGGGAGCACATGTCAATAATTTTCATATAGAGTTGGATAATATTGTCAAGAGTTAAATCTTCAATTGCAGTTGTCACTGTATCATTGGTATTATGTGAAATAGAATAGTTATCGATATTGAACAACGTAGAGAGTTTCGAATTTCCATATTCAATTCTCTTCAAAATGTCTTTGAGTGAAGTATCAAAAAGAAACGCTCTATCATAGTACCAAAAAATAATGTAAAATGTAATATATTCAAATTCAAAATTGTGCGAATGAAATATATAGTCCACGCCAACAATTGTGAAGATACATAAAAACATCTTATAGAAATTTGAACGATTTAGCTTTTGTGCTTCTTCATATAAAGATCTCTTGAAGTCGTAATCCAAATAATGATCCAGCATTTCTATTTCAGCAAAAAAATTTGAAAATTTATTCGATTGCATGAAAGTAGTTGTAATAATTTTGTGACTGTACGTTGCTAAAAATACCACTTCACATATTATAGACATTGTATTTTTTTCGGATGAGGAAAGATTTAAATTTCCAACAATAATTTGTACCGAAATAAGTGACAGACATAATACTGATTACATCAAAATATTCAGTCGTTTCATTATCTCCGGCCAAGACTGAGAGACCAATTTCGGTCTTGTCGTTTCCAGATTTCTTTTAATACCCAAAACAGTTTCTAAAGAATGCAAATATTTCTAATTATTTTCATAGCTTATATTTTCCATTTCTGAAACGGATTGAAAGAAAATTTCTGGTGTCTAATTAAAAAAAACTAATTGTGTTCACCACAAAAATAGAAACACAATAAAACAATTGATATTATTGATTTGGCTTTCAAACTAATTATTATGTATGATATGATTAGGCGACAGACACATTAGAGCAATGGTGGTTGGAAGAGTTTTTAAATAATTAATAAGACAAATTGTTTTTGGTAATTTATAAAAAGATTATTGAAATTTTACAACTATCATGGGGAATAGGAATATCTATTGGTTTAAGCATTTACGATTAAATCATGATTAACTAAATTAACTTTTTTCTATAATTGTATAGTGCCATAAATCGTCAAAAGATAGCGTTTAATAAAATTTTTCAGGAATTTTGTTAGAAAGAATTTTTATCTTCTATCTAAAAACATTTAATTACATTTTTTTATATAACTTTTAAAATTATTTTCTAGAACTGCGCCAAATTTTTTTTAAACTGAAATAATCGTGATGCACAAACACCAAGGTGATCCGATACGTATTCCGTTTTTTCTGGTTGTATTAGAAACAACTGATAGAATAACTTCTAGCAAATTTTGACTGTACAAATAAAATTGAAAAAAAGACATGGACACACCTGCAGGTTTTTTATCAATTTTAAATAAACTCAGAACTAATTAGAAGACTTAAATAGAAGAAGGATAATTTTTTTTTTCATTGTTTCTTCAGAGACAAGTTTTCTGCATTATAATTCAATATTTTTTTTATCCTTAAAACTCAATTCAACTCATTTAACTGTACAAAGGATATCTAATAAGATATACGAAATAAAACTAAGTTTTTATTTCGCCTACCAAATATTTCTTTAACTATTCTTCAATATTGACTACTGGGATCTGTAAAAATTATGCTTTAAACTTGAAGTTTCAACGTAAAACATTTTTTAGTAAAAAAAATGGTTTTGGCAAACTAACAAATGGATAACGGTCTGTAAAATTAAGAACAGTCACTAAAGTATATAATTCCTAAGACAACTGCATAAAAACTTCGAATACAGAAAGCTAGTTTGCATTCAGATTGTCAATTTTAGTACTTCATACAATTCTATACATTTCATTGAAGAGTTTATCATCAAGTTGTTTGTTGAGGTCTGAGGACAGTCAATGGATCAGCTTAATATATGTTTAAAAACTTTATATTACGAATTATAAGAGTAATATACATATTTCTAAGATACCTTTTATCAGGCCATGACATATGTTTTCTGATCCATTTTTTCGTCTCATACGTAATAATGGAATAAGTTTTCATATGCACTTGTCTTTTTAAAATATCAATCCTTCTTGACAAGTTTTTAGAATTAATAATTTTTTTTAAAATTAAACTTATGTTAAAAATTCTATCATACATACTTTAAAAAAACAAGTTTGTATTAGTGTTATAAGATTGATAAAGTTATATTTTAAATGCACAATGTAGCTTTAAGCTAAAATTATATCTATCGATAAAGAAATATTTATTTTTTCACCCGCCTAAATTTCGTACTCAGTTTATGGCTTCAAAATTTGTTAAATGTAGTCAAATACATTACACTATACAATATTATAATTTCTTTATTTGAAGCCTTAACTGACAAAAAATAAACTACGGAAGCTTTATTGAGCAGCTTGTGGGATAGTTATAAGAAAAATATGCGATACTACAATTAGAATATCAGAAAGCTGAGTTGTCATACTGATGCCACTTAGTATCGAGACAAATGAAACCATCCTGAGATAGTGAAATCTTATATGAGAGACAAATAGTGTGCATAGTATTATGTCTGTAAATTAATGTTTATTAAATAAATATGCATTTCAGCCGAAATATTCAACTGCCAAAATTCCGCCAAACAAAAGTTTAATCAAAACTGGATATCTTGTGAACCATACTAAGAAACAATTAAAATACTGAATCAGCCAATCTATATCTTAATTTAGAAATATGGTTGGATGATTTCATATCGAAATTTGCATACAAAAAATGAATTAAAATTTTGCATGTAAAAAACATGAATTTGCAATAAGCAATCAGTTGAATGGTATATGATTTCAGATGTTGCAAATGCTTAAAAAATATTACAATTTATGAGGTCTAAGTGACTGAAAGAAAGGTTTTAAGGAAAAGTAAAAGATAACAAACATTTCCGGCCCATCACCGAAAAAATATCTGACTTCCCAATTCTAACAGACTTGCATATATCTACAATTTCTTGCAAAATACATACAATATACAAAACTAAATTTAGTAACAGTAAATATATCTCAATATAGGAAAAACTCCAGACTGAATCTTGGACAGATTCGCTTCTGTAAATTAAGACATGAATTAGAGAAAAACTTTTAGAACTTGACATTATGTAGAAAGATTTTGAAATGAAGTTTTAATGGAAAAGAAAACCGAAATAAATAATAAACTGCAAATAAAAACTATTCTTTATTTAGCTGTACATTTAAAAGGGAATTGTTTGTGAATTAGACACATCCTTACTAACTACTAACTACTGTTTAATTTAACTGAAAAATGTCATGCAATTCTAATAAAAACTTACTTCGGGTAATGTGGTAACCATCCCAGTCAATTTTATTTTACATTTAGTAAAGTAAATTAATCAACATAGGCTCTAAAACTTTTCAGCAATTTTACCACAAATTTCTATATATAAATCATAACGTCTATATGTATTATGATACAATTAGAAATTACTGAATAACTTAGCAAAGAAGGTAATCTCATAGGTATACCAAACTCTAAACATGTACTTAGTTTTTTATTTCTATTTCAGTTTAGGCGTAACTAATTTGATAAAAATCCCAACTAGACTGTGAATTCATTACATTTCTAAAAAATGTATAGGAAACTGTTGATACAACAAAATTTTGTGCTTAAAAACATCGGAGAACATTTCAATAGCATATTTAAGAATCTATTGAAATATCCCAGAATGCTTAATACTTCTTTCTTTCTTCCGCGAATAACTGTCTTCAAATCAAAATCACTTAAATAAAGTAACCTAATTAAACGTCACAATTACGATACACTTAGAGGTTAACCTAAACCGGTAGGCAAATATAAATATTTAAAGGCACACTATCCAATAAACTATCTATAAATATTAATATTACTTTTTATAGTGAAAACGTATTGGTAATATATTACATGTAAAGGTAAACAATTTTGCAAAATAATGTAAGCTAGTATAAATATGCGAGTAAACCAACTAACGATACAGCGTTTTTATTTTTCTATTTATAATGAAATAAAACTTGGAAGAAAGTGCGTCAAAAACTTCGCTAAAATTACATTTTTCTTAAGTGGGATATACTGAGTTTTGTGATATAGAATTCAAAATATGGACCCGAAAAGAGTTTGAAATATAGATCATTTCCAATGGATGCAGAAACCTTGAAATGTGGAACATAGATAGTATTATAAAGTGTAATTATGTATTATATAATTAGTGAGAAATTAAAGATTTGGAAATCGGGAATAAATATATTTTTATTATGTGGTAAGTTTGTGCGAAGGTGCTTGATATTGATAATTTTCTTCTAATTTGTTCTAAGCAAGGAAGAATTACGAACGATACGTTCGTAGTCAATTGGGTGCTCTCTACTGATTTTATAAGCGTTGGAAAACATATATACATGTGTACGTATGTATATATATAAGTACTTGCTTATACACACATATCGATGTGATTCGTGCTAAGTCACTAAAATTTCTTTGAAAATATCATTCTCCCTTATATTGGGTCCCTGTTGGATTCTAACGCAATACATTCAACATTTTATTGACAATACAAATAGCATGTGTATGTAAACTATCATCGTTATACGAGATAGGATCATCATTATATCGTCTTGATTTTTTTTATTAACAAGGAACAACAAAGTAAGTCAAAAACTTCATTTAAAATTTGTTTTGTACATTACATTTTTTATTTTTGTAATTTGAATACGAAATGAACTTTAATCAACTCCAGTTTTCAATAATTTTTCACTGTAGCTATTCCAAAGAATTGTCGAGGATGTATTTTTTTTAAATATTTTCATCAACCACGTAATTAATATTCTGAAAAAAATATTGGAATTCTTAAAACTTTGTTCACACTATTTCATGTAATATGAACTATTTCACGTAATGTTTCGAAAAAAAATTGGAATTCTTAAAACTTTGTTCATACTATTTTTGACGTGAACAAAATTTTTCTTGTACTACATTTGCCCCCAATATCATTTTTGCTTTATAATACACTAAAAGTTTCTACTTAAAACACTTTCTGAGAAAAGCAGCTGTGATAGACAGACAGATAGACGAAAACTTGAGTGATTTTGTAGGGATTCTGTTTTTCAATACATATCTCACAATGAAAAACACGGAACCCTTTCATTATTTTTGATCCAACAAACTCCCAACCCCATTTCTGTGTCGGTCAAGACTTTTTTCTGGGAAACTGCTAGAGGTGTTAAGTTGAAATTAATACGGAGGTGTACTCACTGGAAACTAGACTCTTTATAGGTTACTTCATAATCCCGTAAAAGTCTAGTTTCTAATTAAATGCGATAAAAAGACACAGCCTCTCAAACGTCCCATTGAATTTCATTTTTAGTATTTCATAGGAAGAACATTTTGAAAAATAATAACTTCTCCTTTACGTAACCAAAAATCAATACTTTATATTTTTATATGCAAATGTTGTTTCATAAAAATGTTTTGTGGTTTTTCCATTTTTTACTTACTATTCCGATAATATGATAAGGATAATGGTGCAAAATAAACAGCACTAGAGTTCCATTTCCGTTTGATAGTCTTTCTTGCCTCTTAAGAAGGAACCCTAATTAACTTGAGATCTAGAATCTTTTCATTGATTTTCTTGTGGCTGTTCTTCCGGAGGTGAAAAAAATTATATAAACTTACAAGTATTATTGCAAGGACCATTTTCAACACACGAAAGGAATAAGGTTGACCCTTCAAGTAATGGTCTTAAACATTACGGTGTATAAAACAAGCAAGGGTTACTGGTAGACTCGGTACCATGTACTTTGTTTAGCATAAAGTAAATTTCCGAAATGTTAATACAAACACAAAGTCCATAATTTATTAAATATTTATTACACACAATTATCAATAAAACCCTGTGTATTGAAATATCAATTTAAATCACAATGTTCAAGTGAAATTATGTAATGATAATAATAAGGCCATCATCAAAAATCATTGCTGCTGCCCTTGGAAGGCAACAGCAATGATTTTTTGTTACAAAGAGTTGGAATATTGTGTATGAATAAATGTGTGCTCAGATGCACACTCTCAATCATTAGAAGAAGTTATTTGATTTATATATTTATTAAAACTAATCACATTTGAACTATTGAACAGAGTTATTTCAACTTCTATTAAACAGAATTATTTCAACGTTTTTGAGATTGTTAGCTGACAGTGATATACACTATTAAGATGCGTAAGTGCAATCCAAGATATAAACAGTAACACTTTTGAGGGTTTTAATTGTTTTTATGAATCTTATAAAGATAATCTCTTAGAAGCGTTTATATGTTTACAAAATGTTGTCCATAATTTATACTAATACATAGGCGATTTGGAGCTCTTCAATATTTTGATAAGAAGTATTTAAAAAATTGTCGCATATTTTAGAAGTTGCACCTAAGAAACCTTCCATTTCCCGTATTAAACAATTTAATTACAAATAAATATGATCTTTATAATAAAATCCATTTAAATTATATTTGTTTTATGAAAACATTTCTATAAAATTGTATATTCGTACAAAAAAATTTCAATGATGTCCAGTAGACACATAACAAATATTCCGTCGTCTAATTTCCTTTTCTTAATTGATTACAATTCTTCTTGCTGATATGACTACAAAAACTATTATCAAGAGGAATATAAATTTTATAAACATTCTCTTGTATGATTTGGCAAATTGGTAAAACTTGTTAAATAACTTCAGTGTTTTCTCTTGTAAACGATTGCAAGAAATAAAATTGACTCTATAGTTTTCTAACAGAAATTAAATACCATATATTTATAGCAAGGAAAAGAGTTATTTATTGGTATAAAATAGGTATTGAATAATAATATTAAATTTATATGTAAGGTTTCATTCGTAGCGTAAAATATTATTTTCTATGTTAACATGAAATATTTTACAAGGTTTTATAATGGAATTTCGTAAACTGTGATTTTTTGAGACCTTGATACCTTTCGTAGATTCATAGCCAGAAGGTTGAATTATAATCAGTATGTTAAAAGGGCTGGTTTTAGCAACATACCTATGTATACTGCATCATAGCTAGACAAAAGTTGGCCTAAATATACAGCTGGTTTGTGGCAGCCAAATGCTTCTATCGGAGAATAGTGAACTTGTCTATATATCTAGATGCGTTGTAAGCAGGAGAAATGTTTGTTTAATATGAAGTATCACTAAAGTTATTGAAAAATTTTGCTGAAATAATTATAAATTTATTTGCAAAGTATTTAAAGTGTTGTAATGTACAAGTGACAGCGATTAATATTCAAATAAATTGGCGCTACTCTAATGGTCTCTGATTAATCCGTATCAAGATCGTTATTGTAAAGTGGATTTTGCAAATTTTTAGGGCAAAAACAATTCTCCCATAATTCCTCCTAAAGTGTCACACTTTTTTCTTCAAGGTAACAGTTTCTGATGCGTGCGAATCAAATGCATTAGTGAAACAAAATCTGTGAAGTATTTGCGCCACGAGTGTTTTGTATGCACTGAGGCATGTAAAACATTTATGAGGTATGTAGTATTTTTCATATGAAGCTATACATATATAATTATTATTCTTTAACATGTGAGTATACTTACATTGCAGAAATGAAAAAATCTAATCGGTTTCAAGCTAAAATAATAAAACTCGTCAATTCGCCAGTAAATATGCAAATTTTTATTGATGTTTTATGTTCCATGATACTGAAATTAGTAGTTATGTAGACAGAAAGTGAGGGGGGGGGGTTTGGAAAATACAAACGTTTTTTAAATAGAATATACCAAATTTTGACTTTCAGTGCCAAACAAAACTAAACGAATTTATATAGTGGTTATGACAAGTAGTTGTCATTGCAAGTGTAAATTCTAAAAACTTTCATAATACCATAGTAAATCTAGTTGTAATGCTTAAAACACAAAATATACATTCTTTGTAATTGTATTGTGCATTATAATTGCATGCAAACGACACAAGCTAAGTATACAATTTATATTGCATATACAAATGAAAGACGCACTTAAAACTTTTTCATTTTTTTCTTTGGGTATCGTTTTAAAAATACATTGGTATTATAAATGGGGTTAATGGATAAAATTATCTATAAAGGCTATACAGAGAAACGTTTCAAATTTTAATTAATGGAAATACAAATGAAAGTACCGTCATCAACATCATGCGCATTAATAGTTTATTTAGCACAGTTAACCACGCACTCACAACAATTTCAAATGGTTGTTAAATGGTGATTGGTTGTCCTTATTTTAATTACTTCTACTTGAAATTCATCTCAATGACAGCAAACCACACTAATGAACATTAGGTGCAAAATGCACACAGACAGGATTTGTGGATGTGTGGATGACGATATGATTCAGCGAATACTAGAAAAAATTTCAACTAAATTTGAGAAACATGTTAAAAAAAGGGGAGTGTAAAACATTACAAAAAATTAATAATATTATTACTATTTGAAACAAAATTTTAGTCATTCTAGGATGTATTTAAATTACTATAAATATCTATTATAATTGTGTGTATTAATTTACAAAAGTATACAAATATAGTTTTGCTTGTTTATGTAAACTTCTATGTAACAATTGTTAAAATCGATATTACCTGCTTTGGAATATAATCTAGTGATGATAACACGTTTATATATACTCTCAGCATATAAAAGAGAAGCTGAAACGAGATGAAAAATTTACTTTTTATTGATTTGGAGTTCCATATTGGTAATATTCCAGTTTCTTTTTAAATTTGAGTTAAACATACCTGCAAGCAAAACAGCCTATTATACATATAACTTTACTATATATATAACTTAACAGACTTCCAACCATTTGTAATATATTGTGTATATTTAATTCAATTGCTTGCCAGTTTTCAATTTTTTTCATTTGATTCATCGAATATTGTCACTAAGGTAAACTTACAAGTAATCTCTATCTTGATTTGTTTCCTATTTTCAAAAAATAATAATTCACCATTGAGCTGAGAAAATCTTGTTTTTATAACATTTACTAATGTAAGAAAAGTTACTAATAAGAAAAAGAGAAAGTAGGGAAAGGAATCTCAAAGGAAGGGAAGTGACCTTCGTAAATATTGTGAAGACTCTAAAGGGTACCAATTTATATTACCAACTCAAGAACAATGATAAAGAGTAGGGACGCAGAATTCCTGGACCCTTGAACCCACCGTCAAAAAATTGTGTTGCCGAGGTACGAGCAGGGTATATCTTGTGCTTTGAAAGGCTTCCAAAATGCAATATGTATATATATATATTTATATATATATATATATATATATATATATATATATATATATATATATATATGTGTGTGTGTGTGTGTGTTAGTTTTACAAAGGACCATATGTTTAAATATCAATAACAAGACAGCTATAAATGTGACAAAAATGGTGAGTTAAACAAAATATGTAAACAATTAGAAATTAAATATAAATATGTAACGAGAAAACTTTTGAAAACATCAAGGAATTGAATCTTTTATATACAGTTAATATGCAAATATGTACACAAAAGCCTTAACTAGAAAAAAATTAACATTATCGGAGAAGCTTTTAGAATGGCATACAATTATGTCACAATTAACAATTATTGTTAATTGGAACATAATTTTCTGTATTTAAAAAGTTTCATTAAACGTAATAATTGCAAGAGTAATGTTAGCATTCCACTACTATTATGAAAAAACATATGTGTATGAACACATCTTACACTCATTTAGATACAAAATAAAGAGTTAATATATAATTCTCTATTGTAGTGTAAATCAAAAAGAAATATATCTGTTTAGGCATAGAATAAGTGTTAATGAATAACTTCAATAGAAATTGCAAGGAAAAAAAAGGTAAAATTAAAAAAAGTGAAAAGTATAAAATGTTATTGTGTAAAATGTTAATTGTAATTGCAAAGTTACAGCATAATTGTAATCTTGAATACATAAGTGGTGTACAAGCTGGCAATCTCATATTAGGAAGTTACAACTTTTTAAAATTTGTGAAATTGAAAGAGTATTTAAATGTAATTATATCAACTAACTTCCAGTGATGTGTGAAATGTGTAATGTGCAAATTGCTAAGGGAAAATGAAATCAAACATAAGTTAACTTAGAACAAGGCTCACAATAAAAGCTTAATTAGTATGGAAATTTCCATTTGTTAGGAAGGGTCTAATTAAGTGGGAGTGTTAAAATATCTTAGTTAATGGTAATGTCATCCTTTCCTATAAAACCCACATAGTCTGTGGTGGAGGGGATGTAAACCACGACCCCATCATCGCACTTCCTTTTTATCTGTTCAATGTCATTAAGAGTTGTGGTGTTCATTTGTCCGGATTTTTCATCAAAAAACATCTCGACACCAACATCGCACACCCGGTTCCTTCAGCACAACAATAATTCAAGGAATATTTTTTTGTACATTGTCAGTTTCATTAGATATGAGCACACAAAATGTTTAGCGATTTATTTTCGGAAATAATTAAAAAAAGGGACAGCGGGAAAATACAATACAAATATTAATTTTATCAAACTTTTATCTGAATCTGTAAAATAACCCAGCATTAAACCTTATAAATTTGGACAGCACCAATTTTTGTTTGTGGTTTGTTTTGCTATAAAAACAAATATGTTTTAACAAAACTGTAGGGAAAGTAAGCATTTATTTAATTATGTTCACATGTTCGCAGTTTGAATAAAATTAAGTACTCTTTGTAGAAAATTAAAAAAATAATGAATACAGCATACAAACAAATAATCATTCTTTTCATTAACTAAATACGAAGTAAAAATAAAAAATTGCACGTAAAACCATTATAAATAAGGTAAAAGCAAAACGTGTAAAAAATTTAGGAAAATGGACAGAGCAGGATGAATTATATTTCTTATGTTTTGTTTTTATTGAAGGAGGCAGAAAAAAAAAGAAAATAATGTTATAAATAATAACAAAGAGGGAAAATTTTTGCCACCTTTTATTAAAAAAAGTAATTCGATAATTTTAAAAAATGATCTTTATAATGATGTAAATATTCATAGTCACTAATTATTTTTATCCCGATTTCCGAATTGACAATAATACCTATTGTTTTATACCATCACACTTTTTTTATCATTAAGATTATTATAATTCCAATTATTTCAAGTAATAAGTTTTCCATTACTTTATTATAACCAACATAACCTAGTTACCAATTCAAATTAAATCGATTGATGTAATGAAGTTCGTACTGTGCACATGTACATATACATACCTAATATCGATCCAATATGCTTCATGAGTCAATCTTTTGTGTCAATGAGTTGTAACGTTTCATTCCTAGGAGCTAGTAAAGTAGAAGAATGGACACGTACGATGTAATGGGAAATTTCAATATAATTTTTCATGCATGTTCACTATCGCGTGTCTCAAAATTAAGCAATAACATAATGGTAAAAAATATCACAATACGGGCTTTGATAACAATATTTTTTATAATAATCTTAATGATAAAATATGTGACAGCATCGTTTCAACTTCATTTTTTCACTGGTCACCCTGTATCAGACAATTTTGACCGGATACATACGATAACATCAAGGTTACAAGTTGTTATCCTTATCATTTTTGCTGCTACAGAAAGTTGTCAAAGTATTCACAGATATTTTGAAAATTATAAAAAAATCGACAAACTATTGAAAGTAACAATCTCCATGTATGTGAATGAAAGAAAATCATTTAACCAATTATTTAAGATTTTTAGCTTCACATCAGTCTTTATTGTGTTCCTTGACATAATTTCACAGTACACAGCTTATGATATTGAAATGGTGGTCCATTGTCAATCATATTTTATAACCCAATTCTTTTTACAAGTACAAGATTGGAAGTGCATCGTAAATTTGAAAATATTCAGGCGGCGTCTAAATATAATATTGAATGGAGTTAATAAATCATCGGAGGGATATGCTTACGTTCAAGCTGAAGATATTGCTGATGATGAAATAATTGATGAAATTAATGAAACGGAAGTTATAATTAAAATAAAACAATTGAGAGAAAGCTATATGATCTTAAGTGAGCAATGCAATTTATTTAATGGAGCATATGGATTTCAGGTTAGTTCCATTCTTTTGTTTACAGTTTTTTTATTTAAACTTAAAAGGAATTTAATCTAACACTATTTTACAATTGGCCCAATTCAAGGTATAAAAATGCTTGAATGTTTATTTCCGGGTCAATTAAAAGGAGTGGAACAGGAAGCAACTTTTCTTTAAGATCATTATGTCTGGTACGAAAAGAAAAGTTATTTAAACACAAATCTAAAAATATACAATTTGTTTTCCTTGCAAATCTTTTCAACACTTTAAAAAATGCTCAAAATGTGCGTCTCCGAATATATCAATAAAAAATAAAAAAATATGAAAATAGGAGTAAAAGTAATTATATAAAAAAAAATCATAAAATTTGCATTACTTTCTACATTTATTTCCTACAAAAAAACCGTTGTAATATTTATTTTCATAGAAATTGTATCAAAATTGGAATTAACAATCTATAATAGATTACAAAAAGAACACCTCTAACATTAAAAAAAAAAACTTATTTGACTAGATAACAAGAATCAGACTTATAATATTAAAAGATGTTACTTGTTGGAGTCAGTAGTCAGCTTAGTAAAGTGGAAAGGTATTGGGATGAAAGTTAATAAAATTAACATTTTAATTGATAACAAAGTTTTACAAATATATCTCTATACTATATCTCTCCGTCTGATACCCATAGTTAGATAAATATATATATAATTTTTTGGTTTTCTGAACAAACATATATTCAGTTTAAAATATCTTTGTTCAAATATAATTGACTCTACGGGACACTAATTGTGCAAGAATGACTTGCACTGGCCAGTTAAATTAACTTTAATTGTGATAATGTTGTGAAATTTTATTTTGCGAATTTTTCCTTAAAACTGTAAACACGTATAGTTAGTAATGTGTTTGCTAAAAATAAAGTCTAATCTAATTAATAAAAGTTATTACAATTTCCATTAATACAAAAAATCAGTAACTAGGTAAATATAGAAAAATGTCTTTCAGAAACTAAACTAGGTCAAACATATTGCCCTTTTATTGGTTTTCTCAGCGAATAAAAGAATCCGTATAATTTGGTAATTTCCGTCCATCTACCTATCAGTCTCTCAAAGGCTTATTGTTTCTATACTTTCAGACATTACGCAGTTATATATATAGCATTACACAAATAAAGGCTCCATACAGGGATCTTATTTATTAAGTAGTATAAAATTATAAAAACAGTTTTGTTCCTAATATTTATTTATTAAGTAGTATAAAATTATAAAAATCGTTTTTTTCTTATTATTTATTTATTAAGCAGTATAAAATTATAAAAACCATTTTTTTCCTAATATTTATTTATTAAGTAGTATAAAATTATAAAAACCATTTTTTTCCTAATATTTATTTATTAAGTAGTATAAAATTATAAAAACCATTTTTTTCCTAACACATAAATGCAGGAATGAAAATATTTCTCCGCTCATTTTACCGAGCGGAGTATCATTGGAAATGTTTTTAAAATGAAACTTACACTTACCATTTTCCGATTTAAATCTTGTTTGCAATATATTAAACTACTAAATGTCTCACAATGAATCCCCGACCCTTTAATTTTTTACTCTAGTGGTTTGAAAAGTCCTAGAAAATTTAAAGGTATTTAGTGAAGTTATTTCAGTTAATTTGCAGTTCAAAGATCCATTTCAAAAAATATACAAAATTTTACTTGCCTGTTCCCACAAGCACTTAGCCAGATTTTGAACAAAATTAGTTTCCATTGGGGATCTTGTGCCCATTTTACTTGCGAAAATTCACTCCTGTTAACTAAGTGCGATTATTAAGGCTCTTTGATTTTTGAACAAAAACTTTTGTGTTGGCAAATTTTATACTTTTCACAAAGGAATATTTAAATTTTTTTTAAGATTGTTTTCACAACTTACTAACTATTTAACCTTTTGTATTGGAAAAATTAAATATTTCAAAAATATGACAAGTGGAAACTGGAAGTGTATATAAATATAATTTTTGCAAATTTGGAACGATCTGTTCGGCAGTGGATAGCAATAAGAAAAAGTAAACTACCGCTATTCATTGTTAATTTTTCAAATACCGACTTTAATTCTTAACAATATGTACTTGCCACGACCCTCGTGTTAGCTCTCATGACTTCGGTAAGTGACATTGCCGTAAGTCTATCAAACCCTTTCCTTAAGTTACTTCTGGCAAATGCGTATGGAGCATTGTTTTTTATCACCTGGGTCCAACTATATCCAACATAGTTTTACGGTTCTATAGATTTAATATCTTGTACCACATCTTATTTGGAATCTCTTCACTTTTGGGCCTCTTCAATAAAATTAAAACATATCAGTGTTTGTTCAAATAATGAGGCACTAATTTTACGAATTTATATATTTTAACAAATAACTTAATATTTTATTAACAGTTCAATTGTAGTATCCGATAAAGGTACAACCACGATTACCACCTATTTGTCTCTAGCAGCCTCAATCACCGAGTGCACTTTGATTACCGAGTCTCTTTGTTCTTGAAGTTATAAATTCTAAAGCGAAAGTAGTTCAACAAATATCCTTTGCTTGTTTTGTATAATAAACACATATATACTTCGTATGTTATACCATGATATCCGCATTGCAATACTCTTATGGTGAATTTGTATAAAACAACAAATGCAATAATAAATTAGTTACCTATTACAAATTATTAAAAAAATCAAGTCACAATGCGTCAAATTGGATTGAAAAATAAATAAAATGCCTTCAAAATAAAAACATATACTATAATATTTTGACTAAAAGGTAAAAGAAAAAAGACTAGGCAAGAGAAGTAAAATAATCATAATACAAGTAAAATAATCATAATATAAGAAGTAAAATAATCATAAGACATAAAATCAACATATCAGTACTTGGGTGAAATTCCAAATTTTAAATGAATGCTACATTTGATTCTAAAATTTGTTTGAATTTGTTGTAAATAAATATTAGATTACCATCATATTTGTTATCATTTTATTTGTTAAGCAATTTGTTGAGTTCAGCGTTTGAGCTCCTTATCAGTTAACAACGAGTGAAGAACAATAATGATAGAGAAATTTTAGTAAGCGCTCTTCTTTCATGAATACCATTTCGGGTTAAACAACATACAGCATATACACAACACTGGATGAAAGTGTATTCTCGATTGATATGGCTAAGTATCTGTTTGAATATTCAAAGAAGGTAATTTTGGCTTCTGCAATTATTCTCAAGTAGAACAACTTCTCCCATTAAACTCAGAAAATTTAAAAAACCTTATTAAAATAGTTTCCAGATTAAACTGGCTTCATCAAGCAGACTACCCTCATATTTTCATACCGCAATTGGAAAAAAACTAATTGTTGTCTTGGGGATGAAATGGAAATTCTTTACTTGATCGTCACATGAGTCAATACCCATTAAGTGATATGAAGGGTTTATTAGTTGCTAACCTAACATTACTTAAAGACAAGGTCTCATACTCTGATCATTAGCAACTAGGCTAATGAATTTGATTAATAACTATGAGATAAGAAATATTTTGAAACCTTTTTAGGTTATTTTTCCATCAATTCAAGATAATACCTTCACCCACAAATGCTAAATTTAGTAAAATGAAAAATATAACAGATATAATTATTATTTAAGACGATTTATTTTCTCATATTAAAAACTGCATATTACCTATTTCCATAACGGTTTTCACTTTCAGTACTTTTAACATAGTAAGCTAACCTTTTAGCTACTTTTTTGTAAATAAATATCAATTAACACATAACAGAGATGAACACATTATATCTGTTTAAAGAAACACAAAATATGTTTAATATTAGAAACATTCGAGTAGATCGATGTTTGCTTATGAAATTTTTAAAATTTTTGGTTTCAGCTGCTTTTCACCCTTTTCCACACGAGTATCCATTCAATTGTAATCTGTCACCTAGCTATAATGTTTGCTTTGGAAAAACTGGTATGTATATATGTCAATAAATGTTTACATTTTGTGTTTTATTTACTGGAATATAAGAAAGAAGTTAGAGATTTATTATGACTGATTTCTAGATAACTGAACCTTAAATCGAGTCCTCTTTGTGTCACTCGCGATAGTGTTCATCGTAATGACACAATAAGTATGAATATCCTTGCACCCTTGAGTTCATATAATTATGCACTTCTCTTTAATAATACGAAAAAAGGCATACGAATAAACTTGGAAGTAATTTATAAATGATTAGTATATGACCGCTTGCCATCCTTGGAACTTATTTGTATATGACCGCTTGCCATCTATGGAACTTATTTGTATATGACCACTTGCCATCCATAGAAATAATTTGTCATACTCACCACAACTAGAGGAGAACTGAGGTTCTCCTCGGTCCTTATTATCGAATTTGCTCACATATTATTTTCTATTATTTTGAATATCGATGAACATCTGATTTTTTCTGTAGTTTTCCTGTAGTATTAATGAACCAAACAGCAGAGTTAATTATTTCATATTTTCCTGCAGGGTAAGTAAATGATACAGGGGAGAGGAATCAAATACGAATATAAGGTCTTTTTGGTTTTTTATCAAAACTTGGAAAATATTTCAGTTCTCTCTGTATTATAGTTTTTTATGTTTTTTTTTAATTGCTGCTATGTAGAAATGCTTTTGGGTCTTTAGAATTGATTGCCAAATAGCTAACATGGATTCCACACAAATTCCTCAAGTCCATCTCTCCGTCTACATGTCACAACCTCTCAGCTCTTTTTGAGACTAATAGCAAATATAATGAAATTTGAGTGGAAGGCATGGTTCAACTACGCGGGTGGAACATATCCCTTAAAGGATTTAGTTCCCTCACGGATTACAAAGGCCATGTGGCAGTTGCTCGTATTAAAATCAGCACTTGGTTAAACCCATTTGTTTAGATATTCAATTAAAAATGAGATATGAGATAATGCTAAGTCAAAGTAAATAACTCACCCTTAAATTATGAAACTTTTATGTGACCCTAAGTGTGCCGGAACCTCCATATTCCGAATTTAATGAAGGCAATTATTTCTTCGATTTCATCAAAATTTCAAACATTGCTGTTGACTCTATAATTTCTCATACATACATATCGATCGTATGGTATAAATCTAATACAAAATTTTTAATATTCCTGTAAAGAGCAGATACACATATTACCATAATTGAGACATGATAAATATATTAATTACGTAGCCTAATTTTCTAAATAAATATCAATACCTAGCTAGTTATCCAAAAATGTATATTTTTTCGATGTTAAAATTTATGATAACTATGTTATTTACATTGTCACTACAAAAATTCTTAAAATATCATTAGCCTTTGATTCATTTTAATGAACTGATATACACTTTTACAGAACGTCACATCTTTCGAGTTCTTAATTATAATAACTTTTTTGATACGATTTTTGTATGGAGCTACATTATTAATTCTACTATTGAGGGAGTCGGTCATTGTACAGAGACTCAGATTCTCTTTGGTGTCAACAATCGACAGCGGCCAGGTAACTAATAATTATGGTAAGTATCATAAGCACACTTTTCACTTTTTAGTAAAATATTTTTGAAATTCATTCATATTCAAATATTTTTGCAATCTATAATTTCCAATAGCTTATATGACAAAATTATTCTAGAAGTTACTTAGGTAATTTTAATGATTCATTACTTTCGAAAGTCGGAAAGCAATATGTGAAAAAAGAATTTGAAAAATTTATTGCACGATTTACAAAACTTGAGCAGGACAGAGAATTGCCATGCAATAATTATCATTATTTCATGAAAAAAGGTCATTGCTGTAGTAAAATCTACAGAGCACTTAATTTAACAAGCAGTGTAACTGTTGTTTATAACAGAGTTTGTTAATTTCAAAGGACATGTCGTTTTTAGTTCTCTGACCCGTACCGTTTCGGGATATGTTTTTTTCTGAAAATAACTGCTGCACTGCATTCATGGACACATTAGCAGTGTGAGCTGTGGCCCTATCCTGCTGGAACCATGTGTTTTGGTTGAAGGATGGACTATTCTGTAGTTCTACTCTGAAAAAGTCATTTAACATCTGGGCATATCTCTACGAATTCACAGTTACAGTTTGGCCACGTTGATTTTCAAAGAAATAAGGCCCTATGATTGCAGATGCAGACATGGCACACTAGACTGTTACTTTAAGCTTATGTAAAGGCTCTTGATGCATTTGTCTTGGGTTGTGGACATCCCAGTAATGAAAGTTCTGC
This sequence comes from Druceiella hillmani, assembly GCA_039881145.1. Classification (NCBI taxonomy): domain Eukaryota; kingdom Metazoa; phylum Arthropoda; class Insecta; order Lepidoptera; family Hepialidae; genus Druceiella; species Druceiella hillmani. The sequence goes on along the minus strand of JAYKKI010000069.1, from coordinate 2,222,268 downwards.
TTATTGACATATCTTCCAATGTGAAAGTGAGCTTCGTCCCTAAGGAATATGTTGCCCATCCGGGTAGCAGTATGAAATCTCAAAAACATCACCTCTGCATAAGTTTTTCTTAATTCAAAGTCAGAATCGTGTAAATCTTGAACAATTTGAATTTTATATGGATGGAACTTGAGCTTTTTTCGTTGTAACGTGTACGCAGTGATAAACGGGGATTTTCAACGACAGAAACCATAACACGCTCGACATTTTCATCCGTGGCTACCAATGGTGTAGGTCCTGGTCTGGGTCTAGTTAATGTTGATCCTGTAGCTCTGAACCTTGCTACCCATGACTGAATGAGGTTGATCGATGTTCCATCACGTAATCGACGAATACTGTAACGATTATTAAATCGACTGCGTGCTACAGGCAGCGAAAATCCACTCGAAATGTACGCCTCGACGGCAATAGTGTGGTGCTCTTCACTCCACTGTTCCATGGCTACTAAAACATCCGCTCCGCTTGCGCTTCTAACGACGCCCCTCTTATGTGTTGCGTTCAGAAACTATTTTTATTCAAACTTTGAAATCTGCCACTGGACATCCTGTATTAGTGACTGTTAGTCAAGTGAAATTGTCACAATATATGACTATCAACTAACCCTCTAAAATGGGGTCTTATTAAATGAGATTAGTTTGTGTATAGCCTTTGTCTGATTAGCAGAACCTATAAGTAGTACTGGTTATAGTTACCGTCTGACCTATCCGTTGTTCGTGTACCAACACATACAACTGTAGCTTACTTCATCCTGAAAACAAACAAATTGAATTAAGATAATAATTCCTTAAATATGTATTTTTTGCAGACATTTTCTACATTATAAAGAAATTACTTAACTTTGTCACAGGAAAACATAAAAATTAAATTGTGCACATTGGTTTTTTTATTAGAGTAACATTCAAATTATACAATACCTAATTTATCTCGTGACATGTTTCTCAAGGGAAGGTAGGTTAGAGAGCAACTTAAACATTTGAATCTTACACAAGGTTAAGTGGCTTGACAATTAAATGTGTCCAATAATGTTCAATTTATAACTATACAAGCAATCACATGAACAACTCCGATCTATATCCTTCTGTACTGAAGGGTCTCTAGACAACATACTATGATAAATTATGATATTTTTTTCAAAAGAAAACGTAACTATAAATAATTGTTTAACAAAATATCTTCAATTAATACTACTTGCGTGAAATTTATTAATCAGGTAAATGAAATCAATACACTTAATCTTGATTTACTATGTTCATCTTGTCAGAATTTTTCTTATGTACATAATCTCATTACATTACATTACTCTGTGGATATATTGGTAGCTCACATTGTGATCATGCCACAGGTTTCTTGAGGCTTAAGCATAGGAAAATAACATCAACTTTAATTAATTCCTTTAATTTTTTTTATTCCAGGTTCCAATCTCTCTGATACTTTTTATGAATTCGGCATCGTGATTAAACACCAGACTTTAGTGTTCAGCGCAAAAGACTACGTAAAATTGGATTATTCATTTGTCTATAGCATGTTTACCGCCATAATTAGTTATGGAATTGTATTAACTCAATTTAATTAGGAAATGAACGGCGAAATGACGGTTTTGTGTTGTTATCCTATGTAACTATGTATTTATTTTAATACAATTGGAAAGTATAGTCCACATGCAAACAACATGTATTTGCTCATCTTACATAAATTAATCAACTTAAAATTGAGTAACCTAAAAAAAAAAACATTAACACATAAGCCAATTAGTCCCACACGCAAATACAACGTATATGTTAGACGAATAGTACTTCATCATTTTGGAGATCAATTATGTCTAGACAGTAATAACTTATCTCGAGGTCGCGACAGCTAGGGTGGTTGTAGTAGATCATATAAATAAAACACGTATGTCCATAGAAATATTTTATTAAAGAATCATTATTATTTAGCACAATTTTAAGGATCACTTAAAAGTTTAAGAAATAACCACCATGACGACCACGGAGACTCTTAATTTTTAGGTTTTTGTAGAGTAGCAGGTCTTGAAATGCTGAGAAACACTGATGATATGATGCACGGGTATGTACAAATGTCTGCCAAGGATTTTTACACATTAGTGAAATCAAAACAATCTCTTATGATATTATTACTTGCAATTAATTATTTGTTTCACTCTTTCAAGGGTTAATGAAAAGGACACATAGTGATTACGAATAGAAACTGCTAAATCACACACACGGTACATGAAATAAAAAATTTTATTTTTAGTTCAACCTCTAAAATGTTTATATGAATACTTTTTAAAGACATCAATTATGATATATGCAGGATGCAGGTCAATACGACCAATGATGAATGGACATGTTAGAGGCCTTATAATGGTTACGTTTTTTCCGTTTAAGACACGAAAGCCTAAAAACATGTGTTATATACATATTGAAAAACTATTTGCAACTAAAATTAGAATAATCATAACCACGCTGATCAATCTGATAAGTATGTTCGTCATTTGAATTCTAGTTTTAGTTTTAACACAACTGCGCAAGGAATGGATTAGATTCTGAAAAAAGTATCTTTCTTTCCTTCAATACATGACACTGAAAATATATATATCGAAACTTTAGGAGGGACGAATAAGCTACTAAAATTGTCTTTTTTAAATTTTTTACGATGCGGTTATTTTGAGAGAGAACTTGTAAAAATTCTAAATTTATTTATTTTAGATAAGATAGCAAGATAGATAAAATATGCACCCCAACCCACTTTTAAAACTACTAAATTGAAAATTATAAAAAGAAAAGAATTGTTGGAAGTTTACTTAAAGCTCACTAAAAAACCATATTCTATAACTTTTGTAATATTTACGAATATTTTTATATTGCTGAAAGAAGTATTATTCAATATTTTTACCTGGTGAAAATATTACAAGTATTTTTAAGTAGTGAGTTTTTACTTACATGTATTTCAAAGTCTAAATAATAATTTCCTGAATACAAATTATCTGGTACAAATCTACTGATATATTATATTTTATTGCAAGCTTATGTTCTATTACGGCTAGTTTTATATTCAATGCTTGATGTTACTTATAGATTATACAAACTTAATACAAGAATAAATTATACAACACTAGAATAGGTTGAAATATATATTTTGCAAGAGAAAAATCTAATGTTCAAAAAAAGCAGAAAACAAAATTGTTGATGCCAGCAAAAATAGTATCTACATGACAGGAGGGTTCTCTAAAAGGGAATTAAACCTAAAACCACAATGAATTTAACGTACATTCGAAAGGGTCTGAAAGTGTATGAAATTTTTGAACCTGTACTATTCCCCTTTCTTACTACCGAGTTAGTTTAAATATGTTATTACTTTTACTCGTTTATTAATAGACCAAAGCCAGCCAATAACCCAATGAATCTAAAAAGTAAATTATAGCTCAACTCACGTTCCAGCGTTTCACTCCCAAGGACGAATAACGACCATGAGGTAATATGCTGCTTTCCTTTGTCAAAACTATTTCACATTTTCACATGAGATTTCATACAAGTTTACGAACTGATTAAAAAAAACATTGATTTATCTATCTTGAGTTTGAAAGAAATTTTCTTTACAGCACTTATTCGAACGATGGGGAATGCATCACTTCAAAAGCGTCGATTTGTAAATTAATCTGAATCCACATATGAGCACAATAAAGTTTAATCTGTTCCTTAGTATTGAAAAAATTTAATAACAAAAAAAATGTTGGTAAAATATGGTGTTTTGTCTATTTTTGCACGTGATATTTTTTCAAAGACTTTCTTGTAAAATAATTAATTGAACAGTTAGAATATGAGCCACAGATTTTTTCTATTTGAAAGTGGAAAGTTAAGCAAATTAGAACCGAATATAGCAAACAAAACACGTCATGAACTTTATCTTAAAGATTAATATCAGAAAATGACAAATTTTACAAATTTCACATTTTTTAAACTTATTAATTCAATATCAGGTATGGCTAATTTAAAAACTCATCAAGTTATATTATATAAAACATAATGAACATTTGTTATCGATTTATATTAAGGATAATTATTTGGATATTTTCCAGGTTCTAAAATACCAAATAGTGCCATGCATTCTATAGAATGTGAGCCAATACATCAGTTTTCCGACTTCTCAAGATTTGGTATAAACATTTTTATCATGACGGAAATAAAAGACTTTTACAGGTTTTCTTTAAAATTAGATATTTATAATAAATTCTTTAAAATTACCTAACAAAACAGAAGTTCTGTTTACACATGAACTTCACTCTCCACATCATAGATAATCCTTCAGATTTTTTTATGTAATATCTTATTATTATTTTGAAAGATTTTTCAGGAAACAATTAAATAAAATCCTCTCAATGAAAACAAAAATGTTTAAATGAATAAATTTTATGCAAAAGAACTTTTATGTCAGGGCATTTAAGTGTTTTAAATTCCAAATTCACGCTATGTTTAATGTCAAAAAGATAACAAGCACACTATTGTGGCAAGCATCCTTAATTTTTAGGGAAATTATTGAAAACATCTTCACTATATGATTTAAAACGAAGGTCTGTTTATGTCCCAAGATTATCCATGGTACACCAACTTTTGTAAAGCCACTCAGTTCATTCCACTTGAGGATGTATATAATAATTAATAAAAGTAAATTAAGTATAATGCTGGTGTATTTTTAACGGTGGTAATATTATTTAGAGGTTACTACTAACGAAAATACAAAATGGTACATATCAAAAAGGTGTTTTTTTTCATTTTTGTAACATAAATATCTGCAAATATATTGAATCGTTATGAATAAATAATTTAATACTTTTTACGATGATATAATCAACAAAATTCTCCATTCACAATGATTATAAAGGTCTGACAGGCTTTTTAACATTTTTGAAACAAAATATTAATAATAAAATATTATTTCTTAGTAGAAGTGTAGTAAGAAATTTATAGCGCGTACTAAAATCATTCATATCAGAATTAATTCAAATATCTTTCAAAACATTTATATCAATAAAAATCGAGTAATTTCTAAAGACTGAAGTTAAAATTAGGAGATTGCAATAGGGAATTTACAATTTAATATCTCCGTGAATACTGTAAAAATTGTTTTCATGAGCACACATTCTCAAAGTTTTAGAGCGTACAGGTAAATGGTTCCAGATTACCGTTTTATGTTTAGTAACATCCGAGTCTATCACACAATGCTAATTCGCAACAATTGTTAACAAATTATTAGTCTTGTAGTTATTAGCGATTGCAACCTGTACATATTGTGTAACACAAAAAACTTCAACTGGCTATCACATACTTAACAAACGATTAGACATTTTAACGTCAAGAAGCGAGTAAAACTGTAGTAATACAGATTAGAGTACCTATATTTGATACAGATTAGAGTGCATATATTAAAGAGTAATATTATTCAGTTATATAAGAATCATCTTTTCATACATATAAGAAAGCGCTAAAAAATAAACTTAATCGAAGAGAATTGAACTATTACTGCCTTTAATTTCAGTGCACTGTGAAATATGGTTTATTTTCTTTTCGTTTCCACCATTGCGTGTTATTGTGTGATATGCCTAGTGCTTATGTACATTAAAATATTATACATGCTAAAATATATTAGGAATGCTTCTTCAAACGCTCATGAACACAAGTACAGTACACGGTACAAACATAAACCATTAGGACAATTAAATACCGATCGTCAAGGGCCCCAAAAAGATTTATATGAAATTGTGCCAATTTTTTTATTACACTGTCTGCCACTAAAAACATGTTTATATAAAAAGCTTATTATACAGTGAACTAAGTGCCTGCTGATAAATAAATATTTTGCAATTACTGTTGTTGTTATTGCGGTCACTTTTTCTTTATTATTATTTTAAAATAATATTTATATATTAGGTTACATTTAATATGTACAATTATATTGTTATCGGTATTATTTTTGGTTTTTTTTTTACGAGCAATATAGTTTACATATGAGGACACATATTTGGCTGTCAGATATGTACAGGATAGTGACATTTATGTTATAATTATTATTATTTAATATGGATGCTTTATTATAAAATGTGTATATACATCGCTGGGCTACTTAATTATTTATGCTGTGTTTTGACCTTTAACTATATTTTTCCATTTACAATGTATTAATAACATGATTAAACGCATCTCACGAACCACGTATGTATTGAAAACTATGACCATCATTGGTATATACCACATTAATTTCAAAGAACTTAAAAGATTCCTTATTGACAAGGATAATAAAATTGAGATCATTTCTTTTCTGAATTGATTTATCCATCTAAAATGTAATTTTGGTTCGTTCTACAAAAGGTTTTTGCATGTTCCTCATTTTTTTTTTCATCATATTGTGTTGAAGTTTTAGGTTCATTAAAACGATCTTCATTTCGTGCAGTTAAAATAAATACCTTGCTCTATTAATAGATTACCTGTAAAATGTTGCATTTGCAATAACTTTTTTACTTTTAATACAGTTTTTATCTGTCTCATTCATTTTAATTCATTCAGAAGTGTTGCGAAGACCCTAGTTCTGTATATTTACAAACAATACTTTGAAACATTAAATGATGGTTGAAATGGTTTTTAAATAAAGAAAATACAAGCTTATTTACTACTCTTCTTATATGTAAATGTAATATGAATGCGCCAAAACTGAAGTACGTGTGAAAACATAGTTGTAAATATTTAAATATAAGGGTTTATTTTTATATGGCATATTTATAAATAAATTCATGTGGAATTTAATTGGGAATTTTAATTAGCAGTTTTATTTTGGTAATATTGGTTTTTTTTATCTGTTAATCCGAATTTATTTTAAATGTCTTTGTTTAATGTCCTTAACATTGTATCGAAAAGTTTCTGCTGAAATTTAAACTTTAAATTAATTACTTAAATAAAGTGGTTAAATGTCAAGTAATAACTAAATATTTTGTATTTTTTTTTGAGATAATTTGTTATCTTGTGCACCGGTTGACTACGTTAATGCATTTGCTATTATCCTATAAACTCTTTACTGATTTATTTGTTCCATCCTTCATTTGTTCTATTTTGACCTATATCTGACCTCTTTGTGTATTTCTTATATTTTAAGTTAGTAATAAATAATTTATCAATCCAAAAATACTTGACATATAATTTTGATTGTTTATTGACTCTTTTCACATCAGTACATATATTTGGCGGAGGTATAATGTGATGAATTTATTATATGCAACATTAATTTGTTGAGGAAATATATAATTTTGCTGTTGTGTACATTTTAACATATTAAATATAAATAATATATATATTTAACATAAATTGCTAAGGCAGTAAATTAATAATTATATTCAAAATTATATAAGGCAACTGTAGTCAATTTTAAAATTGCTGCATTGCTTCCATTTTTTTAAATATACTTTTTAAGTCGGCTGGAAAAGAGATCATTTTAATAATAACTACATAGGCAGTCGTAATTTTGACTGCTCATTTTATTTTATACCTGAATTGACCAAGTGGAACAGGTTGAAATCAATAGTAGCACAACTTAGAACATAATTTATCCAAGGTAAAAATAAGAGCTAAAACTACTGCTACAGATAATGAGTGCTGATAGAGAGCTATGAATTATTGTGTGTGTATGCTGCATAAATATCTCAACGTCATTAATTTATTGCCGCATATAAACAGTCATTTGCATTGGAAACATTCATTGGACTCTTTAAAAAAAAGGTGCAACCTGCATGGTTGCATTAAATTTCAGTCAATAATAATGACATTAGGTGGAATTATTTATATAAATTATAACATTAGTTGGTAACACGAATCATATGAGCTACTCAAATTTATTGATTTTTAACGGGGGCAGCTATAATGAGAGGAGGGAGAAAATGGATATGTTAAGAGGGGTCAACTGTTTTCGACTAAATGATCAAACTATGCTAAAGTAAACTTCATTAGTTACTTTCGTAAAGAAAATCAAATGAATTTGTAAAGAAGATCAAAAAGTTGGATACATGTCAGTATTATCAATTTCTAATTCTATAATTGTTCCCAAGTCTAATTAGCGCTTTCAGTTAAAAATATGGTGTTTGATGAGAAGTATTCTCTGAAAAACGGCCTGAAACCTTTTACTATTATTCAATCCCTATTTGGTATCAAAAGAACATCTTTAATTAGTTTTAACGGCTATGAATTTTATTACAAACTATACTGTTTATTTTTGATAGCAATTTTTTGTGGAATTAAAATTTATTATTTTGCCGAAAAATGGCTCCAAGAAGCGCTATCAAGAGTAATTGTTAACTACGTTTTTTCGTTTTATTTTATTGTTCAAACAATAAATGTAACTTTTTTTGATTAAAACAATTTTATAAAATTTTACCGCAAAATGCACGAAATAGATCTGATGTTACGTGTCGACCACACATCAAATATACATATCAACATGAAAACATATAATAAGTTCATTTGCCTTCTTATTATAATTTTGACTGTTTTCATTAACATTTATCTGTATTATTTCACTGGTACCACGTATTATTATTGGTATCGTTTCATTGATATTTCTTTCGTATATCTACTGCACGCAGATCTTTGCATTTATATACAAATTGTGCGTACAATAAACCTACATTATTTGACAGTTCGGAATTATGTCCAACAGTTAAGTATACAAGAGACATCTGAAAGTATTCAAGATTCTTTTGTGGATTTAAATATTAGGCAAACCTCTTCCGGGACAGATCCGCATATCAGAATCATTGATTTGTACATATATATATTTGTACGTATGCTATAAATTGATGAACGGATGTAAAATTCTAAATTCACTGTTTGCTGTTCAGGTAAGTATGAATATATAATCAAAATGCTTTAAACAATCAATTAATTTTACCTTTAGTTTAATGATTTAATTAAAACAAATCTTTACCTGTGGCAGAACCCGCACCACAAGGTTTCCGTGCACACTTAGACATTTAAGTCTGTATGGTATTTCTATTGAACTGTGTAAATAATATTTTCATTATTTTAATATATTGCGCAGGTACACTTTTAATAACTTTTAATAATTATAGCAATGATTCTATAAGATTTAGATTCATGGTCATAGTCTTTTGGTTAACTCTAAGTAAACTCATAACACACTTCTGTCATACTTTTGATTTTACCAACCTCAGAAATATATTTTACATCAGAGTATATTTTTCTTGTGATCATTCTCAACAATACCTCTAGAATTGTCTTAGAGAGAATTTTATTTTTCAACAAATTATTTTGGAATCTACCTTTTTAACTTGCTTTTTACATTGATGCTCCAAGTTATGTTGTCAGCACTGCGCAAACTAAAGTAATCGTCGACATTGAGTAGAGCGGAAAGTTGTAAATTTCCATATTCAATTCTTTTCAAAACGTCATTGAATGATGGGGAAAAAAGGACACATTCAACATTGTTATACCAAAATATAATATACCCAAAGATGAATTGTACTTCAAAGACATAGGAACCAAATGTAGTCTGTGAAAACCATTAACAGGAAAGTTAAACACATTTTATAAACATTTTAACGATTTTGCTTCCTTGCTTTTTTATACAATGATCTCTTAACGTCATAATCCAAAAAATGATTCAGTATTTCCATTTCAGCAATAAATTGTGGAAATTTATTCCATTCCAAAAAAGTAGTTGTGATAATGATATAACTGAATGCTGCTAAAAATGCAACATGGTAAATTGTTTGCGGTATGAAGCTTTCGTTTGACGTAAAACCAAAATATGGATCCACAATTAGAACCGGAATAAGTAGTGATAGAACTACTGCTGCATATGTTACAGTTATGACACGTTTTATTATTATCGGCCACGGCTGCGAGAATATTGTCTGTCTTTTAATTTCTGTGTTTCACTTGATGCCCATTGCAATTTTAAAATATTTCAAATATTTCCACGTATCTTTATAGCATATTTCTTCCATTTTCAAATGACAAAAATTAAAGTGGGAATAACATAAATTGTTTAATTTGGACGTTTCTAGATATCTGGTGCACAAATAAAGACAACGGGCTATAGGACTGGTTAGCAGAAAAGTAAAGTGCTAACAGAGTAATAGAGATATTATTGATTTTGCTTCATGACTAATTGTTATTAATGATTCTGCTAGATAGCAGACACATTATGGCGAGGATGGCATTGGGAAAGTTTTTAAATAATTGATTAGAAAAATTGATTTTTCTTTAACCCTTGGAAAAATAAGTCAAAGGTAAGTCAACTTGAAATTGCACAATTTTTAAATGAATTTTAATTTTGAACAAAAAAAATTTGAATTTTAGGGAAATATAAAAAAAAAATTTTTCTAAGCAAATTTTTTAAAAAAATTTTCACCATTCAAAATGGAAAAAAAAAGTAATCACAAAAATAATAAATTCTAATACAACCAATCAACAAAATTTAAAACATTCAAAGGCAGAAACCTATTCCACACTCACTTTATCGATTCAAGTGTTGAAATACAGCATTTGTCATTTCATATTTCGTTGCAAGTTTACTGTATAATTCCTTGAGGACTGGGGACTGTTTATGAGTTGACAATTTCACGAATTTAGTTTATTGCACGTAATTTTTATGACAAATTAAGACACATGTCTGTATATCTCTAGGAAGTATTTTATGAAACCATGATGGACTTTTTCAAGTATATTTCATACACTCTTTTTTCTTTGTAAAACTTATATCTTAACATTATAAACTTACATATTATTGCACTTTTCTTTTCATAGCTTCATCCATATGCTTTTTGATTTACCATGTTTCTTGTTCCTTGAGTGTGTTCACTTTTGTTTTTTGGAGACCAATACTAGCTCTTCTCCGCTGCACATCTCTGTACAACTCGCATGCGAATGTCTGTATTAGAGTGTCATTCTTAAATGGCTATCTACGATCGGTAATACGGTTTTCTTGTTACTTGCTTGAACTAAATAAAATGAAAGTAATTTAAACGAGTGAAATCACTTCTAGAGACGTGAAGCATAAACTACTGGATTCATAACATGCAAATCCAGTATGACTTAACATCGTCTAGTAAATATTACTACCAGAAACATTCAAGGCAAAATTATGTGGAAAATAATACAAATAGGGTTAGTAAAATATAGTACAAAATCAAAATCCAAATACTGCAAGAAAACTTTTTAAAGATGTAGGCAAAGCCTTTTTTCAAGGCTGATTGGTTTGCAATATGCGACCTATAAAAAACTTTCGTAACTAGTTAAAAAGCTTACACATACTTTCTAGGTCCTGCTTGAAAACATTATCGTGACATAAATCCAAAATTCATCGCCATTCAATAAATAATGTTATTTCAAATCGTCATTAGCGTCATTTTCAAATTAAAATTAGAATTATCATTTTGATCCTATTCTTATATTTATATTTAAAACTAACAAATCATATTTTCTGAAAATATTTTCAAGGATACCCAAAGCATACTTTTATATTAAAAATTGTGTATGTCTTCAGAATAGTTAAAACACATTAATTTTAAAGTAGAAAGATGTGCTCACTTACATTTTTTTCAGAATGTTGGTAAAATTTGTTCCCCCTATTTAAAACATAATATTGTGAAAAATATAACAAAAATCTGGTATTTACAGGGATTGCTTAATTGAATGGTATTCTTTGTAGATAAATGACATGCTTTTAAAATTCCCATAAATTTAATGGCAAAGTTATGTTAAATGAGCCTACCTAAAATTAAACAATGACAGATATGGCAGGAAGACTTTTAATAAGGTATTCGATATCCTGAGGTTATTTTGTCCGGGAATTTATTTTTGACTTGCAAATATTTGGGCTCATGTAAGTAAATCTTCAATCTGTTATTCACCGGTCCATGTTCTGGAAGTATTCAAACGTATGATAATTCCGCATATAATTGTGGTATAAAATCATTTTAATTTGCATTATAAAAGAATAACAGAAGAAATTAGGAGAACATTACAAGAAAGAATGCTGAGGACTCATTGACATTGTCCAATTCCTTACACATTCTACAGTAATGTATGTATATACTATTATGGTGACTTTGCGAAGCCGTGTTGCGGCCACTGACCTTGTACCAATCTTTATGAAAAATTTTTTTTTTTGAGAGGTCTATAAATAATGTCCCTTGTTCTTATAAAATGAGAAATATTTTGGGAAAATTAATTATTTTTTGACTCTTAATTGCCTCTATTGCTTTCTTGTGGCAATATGGCAACATGTTTATGTTGCCTCAAACAAAACAATTTTGCAATAATTTCACATTTGCAGTACTTACAATAGGCTTTTGTCGTATCGCTTTTAAGAGGCTGCAGCCGAATTTGGAGAATGGTTCTGTAAATTCTGCTATTAGCTCCCATTGTGATAAGTAATAATGAGTATACTTAGGCGCCATGATGATGTTTTGATAATAAATATAAAATTATTAAAAAACACGTCTCAGGTACGTAAAGGTAAGACAACTAGACAAATGCGGTCAATTTAATAAATATTTCAATATGAGTACACTTCAAACATAATAAATAATTCAATATGAGTTAAGAGTGAGAGAATTAACTATTTGTTTATGGTATTTTTTGTCAGGTTACCAGGGAATCCCCGCATGTGTTGTTGACTCGGCTGCTACAAAATACTCTTAAATTAAACTAAAGCGTAGCGGTCGTCAGTTTCATTGTCATATTTTAATTATAATATTTGTATAATTTTTATGTCTCCTAAAAATATGCTACATACTAAACGCCAAAAACGTATGCTAAACAAGAAGAAAATATGCCAAATTTAGAATATAAAATGCTAAATTGGCGATATTGAAAGCTAAAAACCAGCTAGAGGTTTAGTGAGAATAAGTCACAAACCGTGTACTTTGGATGAATTTCTGTTAATTGAATCAGTATTTCTAAGATAACTGATAGCTAGTTAATAATAGTTAATAGAATAAGTTCGAATCAGATGAAATATATTTTTCTTAAACATTGGATTCTACCTTCATCCTTATGCAATTACTTGAGACGTAACGATTAGGATGTTAATAATATTATTATGCTCATGGTTATAAAATAATGTAATATGTGGCAATTTTCATAATGAGTTGGAATATTATGAATGAATAAAGGTGTGCATCTAAATTCCCAATCATTAGAAGAAGTTATTTATTCCCAATCATTAGAAGAAGTTAGCAGAACATTGTCCATAAATTACAGTAATACATAGACAGTTTGAACCTCTTCGATATTTTGAGTATTTAAAAAATTGTCGTCTGTTTTAGGAGTTGCACGTAAGAAACATTCCATTTCCCATATTAAACATTGTAATTATACACAAGTATCATCTTTATAAAAATCCATTAAGAAAATATTTGTTTTATGAAAACGTTCCCATGAACAAAAAAAAATTCAATTATGTCCAGTAGACACATAACAAATATTCCATCTTCCGATTTTCTTTTTTCTTTCTTAATTGATTATAATTCTTTTTAAATAACTCTTCTATATTTTGTCTTGTTAACGACTGCAAAAAATTAAATTGATTCTATAGTTTTCTAATAGAAATTAAAATCTTATATTTATAGAATATTTGGGGGGGAAAAATGGTGTTAGGCCTCGGTGGTGCATAGTTATGCTAGTAGATATGTACCTAGAAAAAGCTGAGTTAGAGCCGGTAGCGTACGCCTAAGTGTGCAAGATTAGGCTATCAGACGCGCATCATAAAGTCCTATCTTACACGTCCTCGCCTCTGCCAAACTGCCGCCGCAGTCTGGTAGTGGACTCACACTTGTGAGTCGTCCCATTCCCCGGGCAATGTCGTGGTCAACAACGAGTCTTGCACAACACATCTACCTCGTGACCTTGATAGCAAAGTAAGAAGGGCGAAGGCGAGTCGTCGGCGCCTTAAAACCGATAAATCTAGCTAAGGGAGACAACCCTGACAAAAAAACCAGTGTGTAGCCCGAAAGGGTTGCCCCAGCACCGTAAGCCTGTGGTCATGTATCGCAGGACCGGGAGCCTGAGCTTCGCCACTTGGGCTGAGAGGAAGGTAACCTCTATAAAAAATCCCCTAATCCCACGGTGCGGTACGCGCCAAGGGGATGTATGACTGGCAGGTTAGTCAGCCGCTAGCGACCAAACTCGACGAACCAGGCGACACGTCGTAGTAAATAGCCTTTTGCTGAGAATGGGCGTCACCTCAGTAGCGACCATTTATATCGACCCTTCTCGTGGGAACCATCATGAATGATCAACATAATAAAAATACAACACAACAAACAGAAACCACAAATAATAAAGTCATTCCTACAAAGGTGTTAACTCAGCAGATACTTCACAAAGGAATGTTTGAAAGCAAACCTAGATCAAACTCAATTAGTGAAATGCCAATCTCCAGACCCCAACAACTTGAAGATAATATCACTTCTCAAGAACCTGAAAATATGACATTGGAAATGACTCCAAATCACCTTGGAAACGAATCACAGGTTGAAGCCTCCAACACAAATCCCCCAACAATGGAACAGAAAAGTCAGACTCCAATATACATCACCGATAACACACCTTGTCCACCCGAATGGCAAAGAGTTCCAAAAGGTAGAGGCAACAAGCGAAAGAAGTTATCACAGACGCCATCTCCCGAAACAGTCAAAACTACCAACAGATTTAGTGGTCTACAGATTGACCTGACAGAAGATGAACCCAAATCTAAAGAAAAACGGCTATACAAACCTCCACCTATTATCTTGTATGGTATTGAAAATGTCAATAAATTAACTGAATTAATTTGTACTGTTGCTGATAAAGATAACTTTCTCTTAAAAACCATAAATAAAAACCAACTCAGAATCAATTCCCTAGACATACAAGCATATCAAAAAATTATAACCATCGTGCGAGAGAATGGACTTATAGGCCACACATTCAATAGAAAGGACCAACGCTGCTGCCGTCTAGTAATAAAGAAACTTCACCACTCGACCCCGCACAGCGCCATCATAGAAGAAATCGAAAAAACTGGTAATAAAGTACAGGGAGACATTATTAACGTAAAGTATGGCAGAGAAAAAATACCGACGTCAACATTTTTCGTTAATCTGGTGGCTGGCCCACACAACAGTGCTGCTAAATCAATAAAATCTATTAGCAACCAAATTATTATAATTGAAGAGCCCCACAAAAGAAACACAATTCCACAATGTCAAAGGTGCCAACAATATGGGCATTCTAAAAATTACTGCATGCGGCCATATCGTTGCGTTAAATGTGCACAAGATCACAAAACGTCTGATTGTCCTAAAAAGGACAGAAACACCCCCGCCACATGTGCATTATGTGAAGGCGCGCACCCTGCTAACTATAAAGGGTGCGAGGTGTACAAAGAAATACTTACTAGAAGAACAAATAAGCAAAAGCTAATAAGGGTTTCCACACATCACAACACCACACAAAATAAACCAACTAGTGTAGGTCAAGCAAACACCACATAACCACGCCCACAACATAACCTCATGCTTGAAAAATCAAGACACATACACAAAATGCCCATAGAAACTAAAACCTATGCAGATGCCTTAAAATCACCAACCACAGAATATAACAATAACTTAGAAATTCTACTCACACAACAAGCTGTAAAACTAGAGAAACTATTAGAACAAATGTCAACAATGATGAATCTTCTCACAACAGTAATCAACAAACTCGTGCACTAAAATGGCCAATCTGAAAGTAGCAACCTGGAACACAAATGGTTTGATCAACCACAAATATGACATACAAACATTATTGGAGCATGGAAATATTGACGTACTTCTGGTATCTGAGGCACACTTAACACCAAACCAGAACATATTGTTAAGAAATTACAGCATATATTCGACATCACACCCAGACGGAACTGCTCATGCGGGTGCAGCTGTAATTATCAAAAAACACATCAAGCATGAGATATTGCATGAATACAAAACAGAGCCAATACAAGCAACTACAGTAATGGTACATGATAAACAAGGATCTCTAACATTATCGGCTGTATACTGCCCACCAAAGCACACTATAAAGGAAGAAGCATTTACAAATTACTTTAAAACCCTTGGGCATAGGTTCATATGTGGCGGCGACTGGAACGCTAAAAACGTTTTCTGGGGATCAAGACTGACTTTACCTAGAGGTCGAGAAATGAAGAAAAGCATTGACAAAAACAAACTGCGTGTTCTAAGTACAGGTGAACCGTCCTACTGGCCTACAGACAGAAATAGAAAACCAGATCTTCTGGATTTCTTTGTATATAAAGGACTGTCAAATAATTACTTGAGCGTAGAGACTAGTATAGACAGCAGTTCAGACCACACACCAGTAATAGCCACAATAAGTACCACCATAATTGTAAGACCAGTGAAAGAGCGACTTTACACCAAAAAAACCGATTGGGATGCTTTCAGAGACTACATAAACGAAAACCTGAACCTGAAAGTGGCACTTAAAACAAAGGATGACATCGAAAAACAGGCAACAACCTTAACAAACCTAATACAAACAGCTGCCTGGTACTGTACACCGGTTACCACGTTAAATCATGGTAGTAAGAATATACCTAGGGATATAAAAATCAAGATCCTGGAGAAGAGACGACTCAGAAGAGTGTGGCACTGCAGTCGACACTCCGAAGACAAAAGGGCGTTTAATAAAGTAGCTGCGGATTTAAAACAATACCTTAAAGACATCGAAGAGGAAACCCTACAGGATAAATTGGCAAACCTAAATCCCCAAGCTAAAAATGAATACTCATTGTGGAACACGGTAAAAAGTAGTAGAGTGGCGCCTCAGATTGCACAACATCCTATCAGGAGGAACGACAATACTTGGACACGAACGGACAAAGAACGGGCTGAAGTATTTGGAGATTTCTTGTATGAAGTCTTCACTCCAAATAGCGGTGACTTAGAAACCGAACAGGAAATACAAGAATACCTAGAAACTGACCTGCAGCTATGTCTCCCAATGCAAAGCTGCTCGCCTCGCGAAGTCTAAAGGGAAATAAAAGGTCTTGAGTTAAACAAGGCTCCTGGATTTTGCCTGATAACAGCTGAAATTCTACGACAACTACCTAAAAAGGCTTCCATCGCCTTAACACACCTTTTTAACAGTGTTATTAGAACTGGATATGTCCCAATGATATGGAAAATATCAGAAATAATCATGATCCCAAAGCCTGGCAAGCTTCCACATCTTGTATCATCTTACAGGCCAATTAGTTTACTGCCGGTTTTGTCGAAACTTTTTGAGAGGATCATCTTGCGAAGACTGATACGAATACTTAACGAAAACGATCTCATCCCGCAACATCAGTTTGGTTTTCGTATTGGCCATTCAACCATAGAACAGGTTCACCGAGTTGTCAACAGAATTAGAGAAGCTCTCGAGAAGAAGCAGTACTGCTCGGCCGCCTTTCTCGACGTGCAACAAGCATTCGATAAGGTTTGGCACTTGGGTCTGCTTTTCAAAATGAAGAAACACCTTCCTCACAATTTCTACCTGCTCTTGAAATCGTATTTGGAGGATAGAATATTCAGAGTTAAAATCAACGACACATACTCTGCCTTCCACGATGTGAAAGCTGGAGTACCGCAGGGTTCCATTTTGGGCCCCATCTTATATCTGATGTACACAGCAGATATCCCCACAACAGATAATGTCCTATCTGCCACATTCGCTGATGACACCGCTGCACTTTGTAACCATGAAAACCCTAGTGTAGCTTCTTTAGTTCTGCAAAGACACCTACACAAAGTTAACGATTGGATGGAAAAGTGGCGCATTAGGGCAAGCTCCACCAAATCAGTGCATGTCACTTATACTTTGAAAAAGGGCAATTGTCCCCCAATTAAACTTGGAAACGACATTCTACCACATCAAGAATCAGCAAAGTATTTGGGCATGCATCTTGACAGGAAGCAAACATGGAAAACTCATATCCAGAAGAAACGCGATGAATTGAACATACGACTCAGAAACCTTAACTGGCTAATAGGCAGAAGATCACATGTCACCTTGAAAAATAAAATACTCATTTATAAAACTGTAATCAAGCCGGTGTGGACATACGGAAGTGAGCTGTGGGGTTCAGCACAAAAATCTAACGTGGAAATTTTGCAACGAATGCAGAACAAAGCACTCAGAACAATAACTAATGCACCTCTGTTTATCAAAACGAGTGAATTGCATGAGTATACAGAGATGAACACCATTATGGAAGAAGTGGAACATAAAGCAAAAGCTTACCAGAACCGCCTAAAAGCTCATACAAACACCCTAGCTACAGCATTATGTGAACCATTAAATGACAGAAGGCTCAAAAGGCAACACATTTGGGACTTGATTAGATAATCAGCATCATAATAGAATAAGAGACAATTTCCTTACAGGAGGAATAGATCTCTCCTGCCAATAAACACCTACAACAGATCTGTTAAGGGCTTATGAAGCCGATCGCATGATGATTGAAAAGAAAAAAAAAAAAAAATATATTTATAGAAAGTAAAAGAATAATAAAATAAAATTGATATGCAAGATTTCAATTATTGCATTCACTATTACTTTCTATGTTAACATGAAATATTTTATAGGGTTTAATGAGGAAATGCCGTAAATTGTGATTTTTGAGACCTTAATACCTTTCGTAGATTCATAGACAGAAGGTTGAATTGTAAGCAGTATCTTAAAAGAGCTGGTTTGAGCAACATGCCTGTATATACTTCATTACAATGAGACAAAGTTGGCCTAAATATACAGCTAGTTTGTGCCAGCTGAATGCTTCTATCGGAGAGTAGCGAACCTAGCTATACGTCTAGATGTATTGTAGCATGAGAAATATTTTTAATATAACTAAAATTACTGAAAAATTTTGCCAGAATCATTATAAATTTATTTGCAAATTTTTTAAAGTGTTGTAGTATACAGAAGACAACGATTAAAATCCAATAAGTTGGTGCTACCCTAATGATCTCAAATTAATCCGTATAATGATCGTTATTGTAAAGTGGATTTCTCAAATTTTCAGGAGAAAAATAATTCTTCCAAAATTCCTTGTAAAGTACAACTTACTGACAACAATTTCTGATGCGTGTGAATTAAATGTGGAAGTGGAAAAATCTATCAAGCACTCGCGCTACGAATATTTCGTATGCACTGAGGCGTGTAAAACTTTTAGAGTTGTATAGTATTCCTATAAAGCTATTTACGTATTTAATTATTATTTTTAACATGTAAGTATATTTATGTTGCAGAATAAATACAACATATAAGTATATTTATGTTGCTCAATAAATTGAACGTTTTATGTGAACCCAAGCGTGCAGAACCCCTTGTAGTACTAGTTCCACTTGTATTTGAAATGTTTCTTTAATTAAAATGAAAGTAATCATTTCTCCAAAACTTCAAACATCGCTGTTGACTCTATAATATGACATGGCGATCGACATCCTATAGAACTAACATAAAATATTTCATGTTTCTCTAAAAGACAGATATGTGTATCACAAAATTAGGACGTGATTAATCTACTTACTATATTTCCTAATTTTGTAATTAAATATTGTTTTTTCGAATATTAGCTGGTTATTCATAAATGTAATTTTTTTATCATGGATAAGCTGTTGCATGGATTAACTGTCTCTTATTACTCATAATGTCTACTATTTTACGCTTAGCTATAATAAATATTAGACCTGAACAACAGCTTATCCTGTTTTTTCATGGATAAGCTGTTGTTCGGGTCAAATGTTTATTATAGTTAAGAGTGAATTAGTAAAGACATTATGAGTAACAAGAGAAAGAAATTTTTGAGAAGTTATGATATGGTTATGCGAGCAAAAGACACACAAGGCTGGAAAAATATGCATTACTGTCTGTGGTATATGTATCCATTAAAGAAATTAAAAAGAAAATTAAATCAAACTTCCCACCTCATCATATCTGTGCCAATTCTTTTTGGGTTTTTACAATTACAAAATGTTTTAGTTATTTTTTGGTGGAAAACAGAAAAAAATTAATCATCAAACTTGCCATTTTTACACTCATTCTGTTACTAGGTCTATAAATCCCAACACACAAACAATATTCTTAATTGAAAAAAATACTGATAATATTTGTAAATGTAATACTAATATTATTAATTTTACAGGAACACTAAGTGAATTTAAATGTTTACAAACACCTAACGGAACACTTGGGTGTGCGTTCTACTTATAATATTTCTTTTTGGCATAGGCGACCCTAAATGTAATTACATCTGTTGCAAAAACTTCAGTCAGATGAAAATAAGTTGGCCCTCGATACCATTCTCCATTTTGACTTATGAGTTCCTTAATTAGTTGGGAAATAGAACCTGTCCATGACAATAATATAATGGATGTCTAAGTTTTGATATATAGATTGTATTTGGTATTACTTGCCGTTATTAGTCACTTGCTATCCAGTATGGAAGGTATCCACATCACACATAGATTCAGTATGGTAAAATTTGTATTTGAACATTACAGACATAAAATAAATGCACATGAAAACAAACACACACACACAAAAAACTGTACTATATTACAATGATCCACAGAATTTTTTTTCATTATGTGAGAACTTACACTTATAAATATATGTGCTATAAGCTGAACCACTTATAATAGCGTGCAACTAATGATTATAGTTAATTTCAACAAAAAATTCAATATTATACTCGTAACATTCATCAATCAACTAGATACTAAATATAGACTATCCTTTGTACTACCTCATCAATCACTTCGGAATACAAATTTGTAACGGCTTGACATATATTTCCATCATATAAAACAGTTTTCATTGAAATTAAACACAGAATCATAGTAAATAAAATGTTCTACCAGGACACGGGGAAACCTTTGAGGAATATCGAAATGTTTATCGGATTAAGGAGGAACATAGGAATAAAACAGAACCAAAGATTTCTACAATCTCGATGGGTTACATTAATGAATCTTGTATATCTAATATATCCCATTAGCATTGTTATAGGCTTGCTATCAATTTGCATTTTCTTCGAATATTCCATTCCCATAACTAATGTAATTCAGTTAGCGCGGTTCGTTCAGATTGTCATATTATGTATAATATTCTCTTTAATTTTGCTTAAAAATACATTATTGAAAACGAATACCATGAATAAATTTATTTACAAAATGAATGCCCTTGATCGATACTTGGAGATACTATTTGTAAAACAAATTAATAAAGAAGCACTGAATCGGAACAGGCTGACATTATTAATTATTCTGCTATTCCACTTGGCAACAATGTTCTGGTATTTCATAATCTACCCAAAAGCACATACACTTCAGGTAATACTTTTCAATGTTTTAGCATTGTCCTGTACTACTGAGAGTGTATCATTTACATTTTACCTCAGAGATATTATAAGGAGAACAGAATATGGAAATAGACAACTGCACTTCTGGCTTGATACATATCGCCATCCAACTGCTAATATAAATGATATTCAAAATGAACGAGTAGTATATTTTGGTGAAGATATAACTTCTAGAATTGATGCCATTCTCCAGCTGTATTTAAAAATAATCGATGTCTCTTCAATTTTTAATGAAGTTTTCAATTTATCAGTAAGTAATATTTTATTATAAATACTCAATGAATGTGATATTAAATGAACAGAGTGATGTTATAACAATAAATCAAGTATGAGAAAGTGAGAAATTTAACTAATTCGTGGTAGAATCAGATTCTAATGTGAATGTTTTCTGGCGAAAAATTAAGTTTAATTGTCCAATTTACTTTTCCCATTCATATTTACTGAAATCATAATTTTTGCTCTAGGAGAATGTATGAACTGTAACAGTGGTAAAAAATATCACTGCGTATTTATAAATCTAGATAATATCATATAATTTGCTAGGAGAGATACAAAAGTTATTAGCGTAGCTCATTTTATACATTTTTCTTTCTTTTTATTTTGCTACCTTTATAACCTTAAATTAACAAAACCCTAATGATAATCCACAATTTATCAGTTTTCTTGAACACGTTTCTATTATGACTCAGTCATGATTATATATCAGTTTACCAAGTAAAATAAGTACTTTAATACTATTCTTAAAAAAATCCATTTCTAGAGTACAAAAGAAAGAAAAAATAAATTGAATTACCATATTATACAGTGGTGTAGTGCTTATTTTGGTACTAGAGATAAAAATAAATTGAATATATTGTGTCTCTTAAATAACTCGGTGTGTCATTTTAATTAGTTATGCTGTTATATTATCTGAAAGTTGTTACTGAAAAACTTTAAAATTTTAAATCTTATTTTTTATCTTTCCATCTCCAATACTTAATCAATTGTGATGAAAAACATTGCAAAATTTATATGACTTTTATGTATACATACAGAGGCTGCATAAATGTTTGTTTGTTTCTATGTGATTTTTAAAATACATCTTCTGAAGTTCCTAATATTTAGAAAATCTCATTTAATCAATAATTATCTTTATGAAAACTTTACTCAATAAATAAGAAACCCAGGTCAGGAAAACCGTAGAGATAATGTAATGTTTTAATGTAAATCATAAATTGCAATAATTAGTTATATTAGACAGGCCATTTTATTACTAAATCAGCCATCTCAGTTTATAAATTTATTCTACTTTTCCTTAAACACATATTAATGTTAATTCATTACAAAATGTTCTCAAAACGATGAAGGTAGTTATCAAGTTCGTTTATTTAGAGTACTCAAATAATGAAGCTGATAAAGAATTCAATTGCTAAATTGGACTGATAATGTGGCTATGTACCAAAATATTAGGAGTTAAGTCAGTTACATCTAGAAGAATGTCTATTTTCATGTGATGCAAGCACTGTGATTCTTCATTTTCTTATATATGGCGAAGGCATGACCATCGTGAATGAAATTGCAGAAACAAATAAATAGTACCAAAATAGAACTATGTAAATTAAATAGATATCTCCCCAAGAGTAATAAGTCTGATTAATTTACTGCTTGGGACGAATTAAGTTGGATGTTATAGAAAAGGGAGATGTGTTTAGAAATATAGAAATATATATAATTATGTCCAGCCTTAAGAGCAGATCACTGTTGGTCTATTCAGTATCAGTTCATGGACATATTTCCATTTATGTGGAACTTAAAATGAACTTCTAATCGCCTAAAATAAAGCGTGTTTTTCAATTATCAACTAAGTCAGATCATCGTGAATTTCTTCATTTAAGAAGAAAAATTAATTCTTTTAAAATGTGAAAATGACATGAATAAGAGTTTATAAAGCAGAAATATTTCTTTAAAAATAATTTTTGTTTCAGATTCTGTGGATATTTACCAATAGCTTTGGAAGCATATTCGATATCTATGCAGATTTAGTTCACGTGGAAGTTTATCAGGTAAATAATAATTATGGAAAGTGTTAATGGTTTTGAGAAACTCCATTTCTTACTAAGTTTATTCTTTTACCAATTTCAGGGTGGAACTGAAATAATATTGAGCACGGCTGTGTGGAGTATTCAGAGGCTATTCTATGTAGCAGTAATCTGTTTTACCTGTGAAAAACTTAATCAATGTCTTCATGAAGCACGGACATTTGCTCTGAAGTTATTGGTGCATGACGAATTGCGTAAGTTTAGTAAATCTATATATGATGCTCGGGGTATATCTCACATATTAGGATAAAACTTGTTTTTATGAGCTTGCAAAGATATTATTGTGTCGCCATTTAAAAAATCAGAAATATATTGTGTAGTGACAAACATCAACATAGTACTTCTCAATTTATAATAATTGATCTATAGTACAATTAATCCTGGCACTGTCTTTCAAGGACAGAGAATGGATTGAACAAATCAATATTCGACAAAATAAAATAAGTGGACAGTTTTGTACCATTTCAATACTTCATTTGCTGCTTACGTTGCGTGGAGACTTTAAAAAAGAAAATAATTGATAAAAACCGATATTTCTCATTTTCCATTTTTCAGAGTTATATAATTTTTACATAATTTTTAAAGTAATAATTTCCAATCAAATAATGTACTTTTAGTATTGCGTAAAGTAAAAAACAGTGTAACTAATCATATACAGTTTATATAAATTAAGTAATGCTGTTTGATAGTTAAATCGGTATAACGTAAAATTATATATAAAAATTATGCAGCGACTCGAGTCTTGCTATACCCATTTTGATATACACTTTAAATATAGATTCTGGCTATATGAGTTTCAACCACATGATGACATTCTACATATACATACACGAGTTAATAATTTTCAAAACAATTTAATAATTGTTAATTAGGTTAGGACCAGAGGAATGACAACTAACTAACAATGAACCTAATATGTTCAATCTAACTTTATTTTGATAGAACTCAAACAAATGAGAAAACTTTTGCACTTGCCAAGTGTTTTAAAATATTCATATAACCTTTAAAGAGTAACAAAGCACTCGAACTTCTTTCTTTAATTTCGTACATCACGTGGTGCATCATTTGAAAGATCTTCTTTTGAGGAATACAAAAATATTTTTTCATTATCTTAAATAACCATTTAAAACTTATTTTAAATAATTTGGGAAAATAAATTATCCTCCTCCATCCCTTATTTCCAAAAACTGCTAAACAAACAGGGTTGGTAAAATCGGAACAGGAAATTACAAAAAACTGTAAAGATTGTCCTAGATCTTATAATTTTTGAAGTACGCACCATGTTTTTACACCTCTGAAAGATATAGTGGACAATATGTTTACATTATGAAACATTAATGTTCACAAATAGTTTAATAGAAATACTAAAAACCCTCAAATGTTTACATTTTAAAATTATTTTTGTTTTACTTTGGATAAAAACCCTTGCAATTCTTTGAGTCCATCTCTAAGTTGAGAATTTTGTACCTCATGAGGCCTAATTAAATTGTGGACATCGGGTTAAGTATTTTTATTTGTATCTGAAAATACTCAAACAAAAATATCCAGATCTGAATTTTGTCAACTAATACCTGCTCCATAGGAATGAATGTATCGTTGACATGCTTGCTTATATTATAAGCTAGTTGCTGACACAAAATATAAATTGATTGATTCTTTCATATGAACATGTCAATCATTTACTTCATAAAAATAATTATTAATTATGCTTCGTTACGAAGTGAGAAATTGTTTGAATATTACTAAAAAGTGACCTTGTAAAACATTCAATGTCTAAAATGGGTTGTGTTTTTCCAGCGCTGAACTGTCTGTTAAAAATAGAAGACCTTAGCCTCATGCTCTCGGTGCCTGAAGTAGGCGCATTTAGAGTGGCTCGTCTCTTCAAGTTGAATATGTCACTGCTGCTTGGTTACTTAAGTTTTTGTACCACTATTTTAGTAGTAGTATTTCAGTTTTATTTCCTGAAATAAAATAATACTAAAATAATTTAGCATAGATATTAAAAATTACTGGTATTGTATAAATAACAAATATATGTATTAAAATACATTTAATTCAACAAAAGGAAACCATATAAACGAACTAGGACTTTAAGTTCATTAAAACATAGAGTATGATATGTAGTTATTGCATTTAGAACATGAAGCAGTAGGAAAATGCATAGAATATAAATATTTTATGAATTATGAACTGACAGGTTTTGTTGGCTTCTATTGTATTTTGAATTCTTTGTTCAATAGTTATTATACTTGTATTTATCGTAAACGGGGGTTCTGAAAGTTAAAAGTATGTTTAATTTATATGGCTTTATAAATGATGTGTTTTATTTATAAGTTTAAATAATTTAATTAAGTGTATTCACTATCATTAATTCCTATAAGTAAAAGTCACATTAACATGTCATTTTTTAATCATATCCTTCATATAACATATATATTTTGACCTTCAAAATTAAACAAATGTTTTCTGGAACCAATTCCATAATGATTCATATTATACTAATATTATCAGTTATTAATTAATATTTGATGGCATGGTATTTTCATGTTTTATAACATTATCCAAAAGAAACTTGTTGTAAATATGACAACTAATTTCTCGATTTTTATGAATTTGGAGGTACAATACATACATACCTATGTATATATGGCTGACTTAACAGAGATCAGTAGAATGGTAAAGAAATTTATAAAGTTGCATAAAGAACAGTTTAATGTTAGTTATATTTGTGAACTGAGAGTTTTCTAGCAATGTGTGTATAAAAAGCACGATATTTGTGTAAAATTACAACATTATTAAAAGATTACTATTAATTAAAATGTCTGTCTAATTTTATAAATATTTCATTGATCTAGATATTGGCTTTGCACAATATTACCTGTATGTAGTTACCCGCATCTTATTTTTGTTACACAAAATACAAGCTGCAATGCTTTTGTTTCAATGTTCTTCAGTATAATATTGTATTTTTGATCGTCATCTAACAACGAGTAATACGATAGTAGGTATCTAGTTGGCAAATTCAATGGTTTGTGCTGAACTTTAAAGGAGAAAAGAAATGATGAAATATGCTTTTAGGTTAATATTTGCATCATGTAAGAACGCTACTGCCATTGAGATATCTGATGCTCAATGTAAGGCTATATTACTGTGTTAAGCTAGAAGGACGATGTCCATTGGATGTTACTTGAGTTTGTAACTATATCATTTTGACAGAAAATTGATTTTTTGTCTTTTTGGCACAGTAATTTCTTCACAAATGAGCTTATATATGTATTCTCAACTTATGTTTCTTCATCACTATCAGTGGAAAAGAATCCAATTTGATATGAGGAAATGGCGAATAATAGACCATGTAAATTAAGAAATTAGCTATTGGAAGAAATGGAAAATTTTAATTTTCAAAAATAAGTAGTCTAAAATTGCCAACAAAATTCCACTCGGTAACAAAAATTATGATAACTCTCACTAAGTAATTATGGCTCTTGGTGAAATAATAAATTAAAATTAAAATAGTATTTTAATAACAATAATACAAACTAAACAATTTTTCTTTGACATCCTTA
The DNA here is from genome assembly GCA_039881145.1 of Druceiella hillmani. Classification (NCBI taxonomy): domain Eukaryota; kingdom Metazoa; phylum Arthropoda; class Insecta; order Lepidoptera; family Hepialidae; genus Druceiella; species Druceiella hillmani. The sequence continues at coordinate 2,195,132 of JAYKKI010000069.1, read as the reverse complement.
AAAAATCCTATACGTAAATGATTAAACTGTGAACGCAACACTAAATTTCATTACTATATGTTTTGATTAGATTTTCCCAAAATTGCAACACATTTTTTCATATTATTCCGGAAAAGTATTTAATAGTACTCTTTTCTTTTCTTTCAACATTACTTTCACATGTTCATATTTTTTAAGCTCTGGTAATTTCTTCTATTTCATGACTTTTGCAGTGAGAAAATTCATTAAATATATTTCCGCTTCGAATTGTTTGCAGTGAAATATATCATAATTACACCATTTGATAATTACATCAACTTTATCATTTATACGTGGTTTAATTTTATCAAACTTTCACTAAGAGGAATGATCCGCCAAAAACAAAAAGTTTTTATGTCATACGACTTTAACCTTAATATCTTTCGACACTCTTTGAATAACATTACAGAAATAATTAAAATCATACAACTTGCTTCTTATTTTACCATTGACTCCTCAACTCTATGGGGAAATTAATCTACAACAATGAATGAAAATCCCGGTTCAAAGTACCTGAATATAAATTTGTCAGTTTAGATTTTGTCACAATTCATTGTGTAGAAAAGCAGCGATAAAAGGGTCTAATTCTTATGTTGTGATACTTATGTTGTGAGTCTAATTCTTATGTTGTACATGCTTCACAATTTATAGTTAGCCCATATATGTTTTATATCTCATTCACTTATATCTAGCCCATATATATCACTTATAATATAGCTGATAAAAATTAAAATCAAATTTACTAATAATTTCTTCATGTCGAATAGCAACAAATACCAATTCATATAGTGACACAATCTCCTTCTCAATTGGTTCAAAAGGTTTGTAATACACATGAGAGAAACTGATACATCAGAAACTGACATAAATCACAGGTGTTGCCCAAGTTATCCTCGTTTGTTACTCACCATGCAGTTGGAATGCTTCACAAATCTTATATTCTTTATGATTCAAAGGAACTCTTAGTTACAACTCAATATTTTTCATAGGAATAATGACAAATGTTTGTCTATACCATCTCTCTATGAATTATAGATCACTCAGTAAATCTAACCTTCGGGGAGCATGTCCTTTCGTACAGTGTTATCGCTGGTTGGAATCTCAAGATACGTTTACTATTTACTGTTTTATCAATTTTGTAATTTGGTGGTCTGGGACATCTCTTGTCTGACGGTGGAGTGACCATTATTCGATGGTTCCAGAGCAAATTGCACAAAATTTTGACATTTATTTTTTCCTTTCCAATTTTTTTAGCAAAACCAAGTTTTGGCAAAAAAAACCTTACATACAAATAGAACTGTATCATTTGCATCTTCTAACATATATCGTAGAATTTTAACTCTACAGACATTGATGTATTGTACAACATAAAGCTTCTTTATCTTGTATCGTTATAAAGCTACAAAATTGTTCATTCATAATTAACCTTTGTTCTTGATACATTTTTAATTAAATTTTTCCTGCATCCTTCAGTGCAAGTATTGTTAAAAGAATGCTTTTCTTAACTGCCTGTCTTACATTTAATGATAAATTATGTTTCATTCTCTTGCGTAGACTTCCCGTTTTACTTTATTTATTTCGAGTGTAAGTCACAGTTTCTTAGTAACTGGATATACTTATTTGGTTGCGTTTGGTTATTGAATGAATTAATGGTGATGTTGGCTGATGCAAGTATTTTATGGTCTTTTGTAGTAAAATTTGTTTTATTCCAGTCTACTTTAATGTTTTCTTTCGTTTTATTTTTTCATGCTGAAGACATTTTGAGTTATATCATAGGATTCATTTTATATCTTTTATATAAGATTCCTTTCATGACAAAAATGTTCTGAAAATGTGTTAAACTTTATAAATTATCACAAAAAAGTGGCATTAATTCCGGCTAAGTCTTATCTCTGTGATTAACAATAAATCCCATAAATCCAATAAATGTGTTTTCCTAATAAAATTTTGTATTTTGAGATGAACAAGCTGGCATCTTTTTTGTTTGTGTAATACTCATTAATCATTATAAAACGAATGCAAATTTTATCACCACCACCTTGTTATTATTCCACAACCTACTCAATTAAAAACCTTTGATTCACAGTAATAAGTTACTCGCTACATACAGTTAGCAAAAACATATCAAACTAACAAATTTCTCATTAAAGTTTTTCATTATAAGTGTCCTTTAATAAAGATAGTCTTCTATCCTTATAAAACATGTGATAGCGGCCAATGGAAGGAAAGAATTATTTATTCATATATTTCTAGCTTGGAAAAAGTCAAGGAAAAATAATTCTCTATGCTTATATTGATCCCCCGACAGAGATATATATTTTGAAGTCCACCTCTCAATATGCATCTGTTCTTTATAACAAAATGTTGAACAATAAGAATGTTACCGAAATACTCCATACAATAGCAAAGTGAAAACAATGAAAATAATGGGGAAATACATGTATATTTATCATTAATGTATTGTTTTTATATTTCATTTACAATAATCAATGACGGATAATTTGTTATCTACATTGTAGATATTGGTGTTCGGATTTGATAATAAGTTGCAAGAATTTACCACCAAAAAACACACTATTAAAAAAATGATTGTAAAAATATTGAATTTTCAACTCAATATTTAGGTACACATACTAACATTACTTATTTGCATTGATAATTTAGGTTACAATTTTTTTACTTTCCAATTATCACTACATGCACTGATACATAAAATACTACATGGTCAGAATAATACATAATTTAGAGAAAATAATTGAAATTTTTGGTCCTTCTAGATTTCTAATGGAAACAAACAATGAATATTCAAATGCATAGGGAGGAAGCTCATTTTATAATCTGATAATTGGAAAGAAAGTTGACCAGTAAGGATTCCTGACAATTTACAATCCAATAACTACAATTAAAAACTAATAAAATAATTATTGCGAAAGGAAGTTCAAAGTATTTTAGTTTAGAAAACCAACCAGCGCAAGCGAGTGGTATATTTAATTAATATGTCTCTTTGAATTACAATTTTTAAGTTGTGTTGGCCATGTCAAGGATAAGAATAATAAAATTTAGTTTTCTTACATCCTTATATGAAACAGTGACACTCAATTTTTAAAATGAAATATGTGACATTGGCGTTTATTTATCTGCCTGATTATTTATATTTATCGGCATTTTATTTCCTCTCTGCTACATACTCTACGTTGATACAGATATGAACAATCAAGTTTTTAAAATCAATATTAGAAAATATGTTGATAGTTTCTAGAAGTCATATTTTCCTATATGTATTTTCATATGTCCTTATTTACACAGGCTCAAAATTTGATGATCTTGAGGATTTTTTGATAATTAACCATTTTGGTAATTAAACGTTCCAAAATATTATATAATAATTATAGATTAATATTTGTTTATCTTCATCAAAATGATGACTTTTTTCCTAAAGCTTTTTCTGTTCGTAAGTTTTTCGTTTGTGAAATGATGAAGTAAATATATTTACGTATTAATACACAGCATATATAGACACACCGACTTATAAAAAAATCCACTTTCGTTGATAAAAGTTTGTTGGACTTTCCATTGAGAGATAAATTCAATTCAAAATTGGAAAGAAAGTATTAATGATTAGAGAACTTTCAGATAGTCATCAACGCATGCAACAATATTTGGTTTATTTCTCAATTTCACAAATTGGTTCAAAATTTCAAAATATTTTGTAATACTGAAGTAACATAAATATAATTTTTAATAAAAATGATTTTATTATATCTGTGCAAACACTGTATGGTGAAGAAGACGACATATTGAAAGACAGTTTATTAATGAGAATATATATCAACCTGTATCTATCATTTATGTCAATAAGAGAGGAGTAGCCATTTGGCATAAATAGGTTACTTTCGTTCACAGAATGTTTAACTAGTCATTATTGATAATTTCTTTTCTATGATTAATTTCATGTAAATTTTGTTTACATGTTTTACAGTTAACGTTTTATGATTTTGTTATTAATTATGTGTATATATTGTTTACATGCTGAATAAGATTTTCTTATTTTTTTACTATTGTAGCTATTGTAAATCGGAATGAATTACTTAAGTACCCAGTAATGGTAAAACTACTTTAATCTCTAATGCAATAATTAGTGAGAAGAGCCGGTATTTTTAATGAAAACAATTTTCTTTCACCTCACTGCCACCACACTTACCAAGCAAAAGTAAGACATTACAAATAATTTCTTAAAATATTTAGTCTGTGTAAAATAGAAATATTGTGTTAAAATTATCACATACATAGTAATGAGTTCCATGAAGCTATACATTAAAGAAGCTCTGATGTGACATTATTTGAAGTTTCCAACTTAAGAGATTAATTTATTAATAGAAAAATTAGCAAAGAAAAGTAAGTAGAGGGCAACTAAGTTGAGTGTATGAATCGATGAAGTGTTTTATCAATTCACAAATCAAAGAATTAATAAAGAGGCTGATGAATGTAGATGAGATAGTATTGTAATGTTACTGTACTACTCAGAATTACCGAATGAATGTTGCCGTGAACTGTGAATTTGAGACAGATTTCATTCACAAACAGTGAAGGATTTTCAAAGTGATTACTTTGAAAAAAAAGCCTGGTTTCAATGTAAATATAACAAACCAAGAAAATTTATTACCCAATATTGCATACCACGATATAGATGTAACTAACAAAACCAAAGTTAATCTATCAAAGGGAACGCAAGTTAATGGCGAATTTCAGTCAAGTAAAAAATACCTCAAAAATTTCTATACATTTTAATGGAAACTGTAAAAATACAAAACATAAAAGCAAGTTCATTAACCAAATAATTCAGAAAGATATCATTATTGACTTGAAAAATTAACTCACCTTTGACATTCACATCACAAATTCAATTTTTTTCGCAGAATCTGTTCTTTTCTCGCAATAGATTTAAATAAAATTTCCCGTATTGTTGTCCACTATATAACATTTGCTAATATATTAACATTGAGAAGTAATAAAAAAATTTTATTTTTATAACTGTGACATTTGCAGTAATACAGTATTTTATTTATTTTTTTATTTGAGTATGAAGAATTTTTTCAGGAGGGATATTTTTCAGGGGAGAGGGCTTTTTTCAGGAGGGACAGGGAGGGTATCTATAGGTTATGGAATAAGAAGCAAATGTCAAAGTTATGGGAGGAAATGTTAAACAAACCACGCTTTGTTGTGCCGTGTGCGCCATTTGTGTGGTCACCCACATTCATCACATTTCAAATCTATGTGTTCATAAATTTTTGTTGACTTTTTGGTTATGTGATTACACATGGTAACTATGTTCAATCTCAAATGTCTTAAAAATTATCCTAAATCAATTTAATTTACAAATAAGCCAAAGTTCTAGTAAATGCAAAACAAAAGAATTTGTAGAGTAATACTTATTCAATAGAGGTGATCACAGTTATTGACTGCAAAGCAGTTAAGGGCAAATAACCTTGGACCTATAAAGAATTAATTTGACATTAATGTTAAAAGATAATTAGACAATAATTATACAGATAAGCTATTTTTAAATATAGTTAATAAAATTCATTTTAATATTTTATTGCATAAATATTAAAAAATCTCAGATATTAGCAAGGTTCACAACTCAAATAAATGAGGGGGAAATTTTCTGCTCATATGATAAAATGAGTCCATGAAAATGGAGATGATCATTTGATTCAAGTTTTTGTTCACATTTAAATAGATTCATGTGTTTATATTGAATAGCAATCTGCCTTTGAAATCAATCACCAAATAGTGGCATGGTGGAATTTGAGTTAGAATTGAATATTTCGAAATTTTAATGTCAAATTTAAATGACCTCCAACAGACTTTATATTCTACCTTATTCTATATAAAATATTGACGATAATTGGTTTTTACTTCCTTTGTAAGATGGAGTGAAGAGTCCATAGTTATTTCATAAATATATTATTTCAAATATTTTTACTTTTTAGGATTCATACTTTTTCCTTATATCATATAAAAAATGTTCTCGTGGGTACATTTGTCTCTATGTGCTCTTTTATCTAGGGAACCGCTCTTTTATCTTGTGTCATACTATTTATATTTGTTTTTATCAAAATGGATCCAGCAGTTTTTAAATTACGTCTATGTAAATTATTAAGAGCTGTAAGTTGGTATAATATAAAATCGGTTTGGACGTTCTTGTATGATTCGGTTACAAATGAAAAAAGAATTATAAATAAATTTGTTGCATCAAGCAGATTAATGTTAGTCAATTTTTAATGCAGTTACTTGGTTCCTCAATGAATATATTATAGTAAAATAACATCTATGTGAATTTGATCTCTTGTCTTCAAAAAATTTATGTATGTGAAGCAAATTGGTTTATAATGTTACTTAGACAACATTTACGTGAATCTATTGTAGAGTCCGGCATGTATTTGTTCACTTCTGGAAAAGTAAGAACAAAAATGAAAGTATTCAGCGCATGGAATAATATTATCTCTTATAATTATTTCGAAAGAGTAACTTATAAGGGATTAGTAATGTCTTTAAATATGTCCTTGTCATGTTACTGAAAGACAGAAGAATCGATAATGCTTATTAGATAGTATAGAACTTTATATATGTACAATGTTATTCTTTGTCTAAAACATGTAGTACACTTCTTTGTTTTCTTGTTATGGTAACTTAGTTACCCGTTTTTGGGACATATTATTGATTGCTTCTGAACGCAGCTAATAACTGCTATAAAAGTCTCATTACATTTTGAGCATTAATTTACTTAATGATTTAATATTTTATTTTTAAAAACTCTAGCTGTAAATAGCCGTATAATTGTAAATAGAGAAATAAAGTCAAAAGTAATGTATTTAAAATGGACTTTTTTTAAGCTGAAAATACAAAAACCACGAGCCACTAAAAATACAGCCCATAACCAGTGAACATGAGTAGAGTTGTAAAAATGTAATTTTACACAGAGATAATATCTATGCTACCAAAATATAGAGGTATATTTGTGTATAATATACATATAAATTTGTTGCCATGGTCATTTTTCTAATTAAGTATGTGGACTAATCATAAATACATTTGGTACAACATAACTTGAGTCAATATAATGTCATCTGTTCATTTCAATAATGGCTCCTCTGTAGTCTATTGCCACGTAGCAACTTATTCAAGGACTTTGAGGTGATAGCTTGTGTTGTATCGTTTTTAATGAATTAATGGCTTTCAGGGTTACCCTCTATAAATTTTATCATAACATCAATAAATTCATTTTATTAAATTACTGGCAACCGATATATTGTTTTGATAATTAATGTATTTGTTTGCTATTTACGTGAATTTAAAAATATTATGGTTTTAATACCTATATTATTGAAGTAAATGTGCTCATATAATTAGAAAGGTAACACTCAACTGTCATTATATTTTGCACTGCTTGCATTGTCAATATACAAATAAAATATTTTAAACGTGTAAATATACATACATACACAGGTATTCTTTCTGTGGGTCACAAGTTATCTAGTTGTGAAAGTACACTGGACAGGGATAGAAGTAAATAATCACTCAGCTTTAGTTTTAACCTGAATCACTCTGAAAAAATTGTTCAGAGTCTGATTAATTTGTTTTTGATACATTTGAGTGGCTTAAACATATTTGTTACTAAGGAAAAACTCGTTAAAAATTATGTCTAGCAAATGAAACACTAAGTTTTTCAAATGCAATACGGATAGGTGATTAGTGAATAATTTAATACCTATGAAAACATATCAACGAGGTCAGCACATTGATGTAATATGTAAGTATACAACATATTTCAAGGTGAAGTGGTTGCTGAGAACAACACCACATAGACAATAATTATGAAGAGTTCATCCTTTATGAATGTCATACACCTAATGCTGTAAGCAGTTGTCAAGTTTGTCAAACTGCCATATAAGCATGTTTTTCCAACGATTAATTGTCATGTCAACACATCAAGTCTTATAATTATGTTTATGTATCTGCAAAGAAATGTTCAATGTTTTTAGTTTCACTCTAAGCAAAGTTTAATCAAAGGAATGGCTAAAGTGTAATTGTAAATATTTGTTTATTTATGGGACTAAATTGCTATAAATGTTGTTATAATTATTTAAAATGTAAAGTACATAAAGTCAAAGATTTCCATCAGATATGTGATTAAATGATGAAAAAATTAAAAACATTAGCAGCAGATTGGACATGAAAAATACACTTACCGAACAGGTGTTCAAACGAAACATTGAATACAAGTTTTTTACCAAGTAATGGCTTCAAAGATTGCTGATTTTCTCAAATTGCCACAGAAAAATAAAAAGTAATATTCCTCTGTAATCAGTTTACACAAAGAATATATTACTCAGCCGAATTACTGGGAAGGAAAACAGTTTCATATATTATTATATTTATGTGAACAATATTCCAGATATTTTAAAAAAGTAAATGTTACAATGAGCATAACCCTGACAGATACCCGGCAGTATTGCTATAAAGATATCTCGCAGTATTGTCATGATTGTGTCAACAACAATCATACTGTTAGCTGCTAGTTCCATGTGATATATTACAAACACAAGTTATAAATTTCACTTAGTTCATCCAGCAAAAATAATTTTCAAACTTTTTCTTGAAATTAATGTCCACATTGTAATCAATGAGTACAGCATTTTTTTCATTGGTAATCAACTTGATTAAGATTTAACTTTCTACATTCTATTCACTTAAATACAATTATGATTCTGAATATAGATAGTAATTACACTGAATACAAAGTGTTCAGTACAAAATTAATATTCTATGTCCTCTTTAGAATGGTGATAGACAAGCTAAATATTTAATTATACCAGATTTGTTTTCTTAGAGTACTTTCTAAATGCCTCTTACTACTAAATACAAGGTATCTTTTGGTGAATGCTTCTGTAGAGAGGAGACTCTGTTTATATTTATATATATATATATATATATATATATATATATATATATATTTATATATATGTATATATATATATATATATATATATATATATATATATATATAAATATACATATATATATACATGCATGTAAAAATATAAATATTTTATTATAAATTGGACATGATAATTCCCAACTTTAATGACCCTTTTTTGAAAGATGTGTTATGTGCATATATATGCAAATATAATTTATTGTTTAGAAGTTAGAGAATGGTGATAGACAGATCGACGGGCAGCTGAAGGAGAGTAATAGAGCCCTGTTTGATACTTTTGATTTCAGATTTGTAATATGAAGGAAACATAATGCAAAATTTGCAGCCAGTTACAAAAATACTTTCAGTTGTTCCGAAAGAACTTACAAGACTCGATGACTGGACGTTTATTCATTGTTGTTTTGTTCCGATACATCTAAACAATTACAAGCGTAATTTAGTATTTAATAGCAATTCAAAATATTTATTTTCGCAATGTTTATTTATTTATGTTCATAATTTTGGATTTAATTTTTTAAAGGGCAAAGATAGTATCGGATTTTTTTATGAAGCGTATTGAATATGATGTGAAAATGCAAGTTGTAAGGATTTCAAAACTATTTTTCTCAGAACTTTATGTTAAGATGGTTTTGAATTTCATAGCTTTTGAGATATTTCCAATATTTTACGCCTATGACTGATAACTAGGCAATATATTTACATAGTGTATATTAAAATTAATATTTGTTACTAATTAAATACAAATATTATATAAGTTGGTAAAATATTATCGAAGTGGTTTCTTAAACTTCAATAGACAAATTTTGCAATACTTGCAATATTTTGCAATATCAAAAATTGCCCTTTGCTGACTTGTTTAAGAGCCCCTTCTGGAATGAAACTATAAGTTATTTTAAAAAGTATTTCTAGTTTTTAAGATACCATTGATGCTCATAAAGTTACACCAAAATAATATTAAAATAACAAATTAGGAAAAGCATATTTTAGGTACTTTTTTAAATTTTCTCTTATCTCTTCTTTCTCTATAGATAAATATACAAATATAATATCTCAATGCATATAACTTCTTTTGAATGAAAATTTACTAATTTAAAGATTTTCTTAGGTCTCTGTTGAGTAAATTTTAAATAAATGTTCCCTCAAAAAATTAGATTATATTAAAAAAAATCTGAAAGAAAACTATGATGTGGATAGTGTAATTCATGCGAGAACAGAACTTTAGTTTTGTTAGGTATTTTAAAAGATTTAACGTAAATATCTCATTTTAAATAAAATATCATAAAAACTGAAATAGACTTCTTTTTGCCATGATAAAAATATTACATTAGTAAAGGAGGAGTCTGCAAAATAATATATTAGCTCGAATTCCATAGAATACACAGGTAGTCCCGTGTTATGTTCGTTATTTTGGAACCTGGGAAATATCCAAAAAATTTTCCTCGATCAATAACATAGGTTCATCACATTTTACACAATATAACTTGACCAGTTTTCAAACTAGCCATACCTGATAATATGACTTACGGTATTCATGGTAACGGCTCAGACTCACTGAGTTCAAAAAATGTTATATTTGTAAAATTTGCTATTCTTTGATAATCATTTTTAAGACAAAGTCTAACTTTTATACATTCCACTTCCTATACCTTCCACTTTCAAATAGTAAAAACCTATAGCTGATATTCTTACTGTTCTACTAATTATTTTACAAGAAATGTGTCTAAAAAAATTACATGGAAAAATAGACAAAATACCATATTCTACCGACATATTAGTGATTTATTTTATTAATTTTTCTTAATCCTAAGAAACAGATTAAGCTCTATTATACTCATATGTAGATTCAGGTTACTTGATGAATCGACGCTGTGAAATGATCAATTGAATGAGCGCTGTAAAGCAAATTTCTTATCAATAAGAATTCAAAATAGAGAAGTAGATGTTTTTTTTTCATTAATTAGTTCATAAATTTGTGTGAAATGTAATGAAATCTTGTGTGAAAATGTAAAATAATTTTGACAAAGGAAAGCTGCTTGTCACCTCATTGTCATTATTCGTCCTTGACAGTGAAACACTGGAAAGCGAGCTCTGTTGTAATTTACTTATTAGATTGATTGGATTATTGGCTGGCCTTGGTCTTTTAATAAAGGAGCAAAACTAACAAAATATTTAAACTGACTCGGAAGTAAGAAAGGAGGATAGTAAAAGTTAAACAATTTTGTAGGCTTTAAGACCCTTTATACTGCATTAAGTTCATTGTGGTTTTAGGTTTATTTCCTTTTTAGGGAATCCTCCTGTCATGTAGATACTATTTTTTCCGGCATCAACAAACTCGTTTTATATTTTTTGTAAACTTAAAATGTTCCTCTTGCAAAATGTATATTTCACCCAATTCTAATGTCGTATAATTTATTCTCGTCGTCTCTTATTTAATTTAGAAGTATCACCAGGTATTGGATATAAAACAAGCCTTAATACAAGTATTTCGGAAATTTTTATTTAGACTTTAAAATATATGTCAATAGAAACTTTATCCATTTATAAATGCCTGTAATACTTTTGACTATGTAAACATATTGAATAATACATCCTTCACTGATATAAAAATACTGTAAATATTGCAAAAATTGTGGAATTTAGTTTTTTAGTTAGCTTTAACTTAACTTCCATCGACTGTTTTCTTTTCATAATTTTCACTTTAGCATTTTCGAAAATGGGGTGGGATGCATATTTTAGTCAATATTTTTAATCATATCTTTATCTTGCAAAAAGTTCAAAAACAAATAGTTTAAAATTTTTTACAAGTGTCTCTCTCAGTTGATAACCATATCGTAAGTAAATCAAAAAACAATTTAGAAGCTTATTTGTCCCTTCTAAAGTTTCTATATGTATATTTTCAGTGCCACGTACTGAAGGAAAAAAGATACTTTTTTTTGGAATCTAATCCATTCTTTAAACAGTTGTGTTAAAAGCAAACTAGAATTCAAGTGACCAATTTACTTGTTAGATTGTTCAGCGTGGCTATGAGTATTTTAATTTCAGTTGCAAATAGTTGTTCAATAGGTATGTAAACCATGTTTGAGCATTTTGTGCCTCAAAAGTGGAATCCTTATAAGGCCTAAAACATGTCCATATCCTGATCCATATCCTGAAATATTCATCCATCAGTCTGTCACAACCATTTTTCTTGACAATCATGTAAACATCTAGACCTAGAACCTGCATCCTGCATATATCATAATTGATAATTACAACAAATATTGATATGGAAATTTTCATGGGGCCAACTAAAAAACTAAATTATTTATTTGATTTAGTGTGTGAAATATCAATTAGCAATTTCTATTGGTAATAACCATGTGTCATTTTCATTAACCATTGAGAAAATGAAACAAATAATTCATTGCAACTAATAATATCATAAGAGTTTCTTTCACTTTGTAGAGACCCAAGCTTTGTATCATCAGGCTACGATGAGTTGCCTAAAACTAGGAAACATCCAAAATTTTTCAGCTTCTCGAGACTACCTACTTGCAAAAACCCATAGGTAAATAATGGCCGTGGTCATCATGGTAGATATTTCTTAATCTTTTAATCCTCACCATCCCCAAAATTGTGACATATGATAATGATTTTTTAATGAAATATTTCTACGGACATACGCATTTTATTTATGTGATCTACTACAATCACCTTAGTAGTCACGACCTCAAGATAATTTATGACTGTCTAGACATAATCGACCTCCAAAACGATAAAGTTCTTTTCGTCTAGCGCATAGGTTGCACTTGCATGTGAAACTAATTAGTGTTATGTACTGATGTTTTTTATGGTTTACTCGACATTAAGTTAAGTAATCTACGTGGCATAACGAAATACGTGTCATTCATATGGGATAATACGTGGACTATACTTTCCAATTTTATCACTGGGTCTAATTTAGCATGAAGAGTATCAACATGTCCTTGCAATTTAAACTTGAACAACTGTGTATGCTATATACACAATTTGAACAACTGTGTATGCTATATACACAGTTTGAATTTGTTTCAGTGCGTAAAAAAGAACAGATGTAATTTCAAATATATACACTCTATAATTTTTCAATCAATTACAATGATACAACTTGAAATAAATATTAATTTAAATTTTGTCTGACAATTATGCTTCAGAGTCATCTTTTCCGATTCTTGTAATTTTACTAGGGGCACTATAATTTTACATTATAATTTTATATTTTACATCATAAATTTAATATGGCCATTATAATTTTACTATAAGTTAAATATTTTTTAAGATACAAATAATTACATCTCCAATATCGTAATGTAAACAATTTATTATTTTCGAACAGAAAAGGGGGCTATGTATTTAAATAAAAAGAATTATATTCTGCAATGATTTTTAATTCAAGCACTACTTTTCCATTGAGCCTCATGTTACATTGTTCCCTAAAATAAATACATGTTACGTAGGATAACAACACAAAGTCGTAATTAACTACTTAATTTCCTAACTAAATTGAGTTAATATAATTCCATAACTAATTATGGCGGTAAACATGCTGTAGACAAATGAATAATCCAATTTTACATAGTCGTTTGCGCTGAACACTAAAGGCTGGTGTTTAACCACAATGCCGAATTCATAAAAAGTATCTGATAGATTGGAACCTAAAATAAAAAGAAAAAAAAATAATTGAAGTTGACGTTACCTTACTGTAATTTAGCCTCATCAAACTTGTGATATAATGACAATGTGAGCTATCAAAGTATCCACAGAGTACAGTGTAATAGCATTTTGTACATAAGAATAAGTCTATATAATAAATCAAGATTAAGTACATTGATTATATTTAACTGATTGGTAGATTTCATGTAAATGAAACCAGAGTCTATAATATTAATTGAAGATATTTTGGAAAACAATTATTTACAATGGTGTGTTTTTCTGGAAAAGGATATCACAGTTCGTCGTCTAGAGATCCTTTGGTGCAGAAGAATAAAGATTGGAGTCCTTCATGTCATGAGCCAGAACAACTACTAGCATAATAATATAAACCGAACATGATTGTACACATTTAATTGTCCGGCTACTGAGTCTCATGTAAGATTCAAGTAATTGGATTGATCTATAACCTACCTCGCCTTGTAATGTAGTGAAGAAATGTAGTGAGAGAAATTAGTATTGAGTAGCTTGAATGTTACTATAATAAGGAAATCAATGAAGTGAATTAAATTTATGTATTCTCTTGTGATAAAATTAAGTAATTTCTTTAAACTTCAGAAAGTGTTTCCCCAAAAATATTCATTTAAGGAATTATCCCCTTATTTCGATTTGTTTGTTTTTACGTTGCAGTAAACTATGTTTGTGCATATTGGTACACGAACAATGGATAGGTCAGCCGGTAACTATATCTACAAAAGGCTACACATAAACTAATCTCATTTAATAAGATCTGACATGGGCAGCGAAGATAATCATATATTTTGGCGACTTCACCATTTTATAACACTGATGTTATTTAATTTAATTTGAATCATTATTTAAGTGTTTAAAGTAGTTAGATATAAATACAACTTGTAATTTATCACAGGCATTTGAAGTAAGATTTACTTTGTTTACGGCAATAGTATTCATTTATATAGACTGTCGCCAAAAATGTGATGACCACATTTGATCTACAAAGCATGGATTGGCTGATTATACTTGCTTACGTGTGATTGCAATATCAAAATAAATTTTTAGAAAACAAGAAAATCGAAACGATTATACAGTGATTAAAAGTACGATGGACATGAATTGTAATATGGTTCAAAACAAAATACCTCACGGAACATAGACACAAACGAATCACATTTTGTGAAAACTTTTACTGAGAAGCATACGCAAATAAACATCACAATTTTTTGTCACGCATGTCACATTGAAATCGAATTCTGCAATCAGAGAAAGTAAAAGTTACTTAGTTTGTTTAGTTCTTACGAGGACATATATCACTAAATCAAGATTCATTAAAGTATGGTCTTTGTAAAATAATAAAATATTAGACCATCCAACAGACCTTAGACCAGCTTTGTTTAATAGTTTTCCTATGATTTTTAGACAATGAGAAAATAATGGATGCATCTTATTTACACTTTGCTCCATTTTAGTTACATCATGTTCCATTATATTGTCTATCCATTGAATACAGGGAGCTGTCTATGTAACTAAAAACAGCATATCATTTGAATTTAACCGACACGGTTATAAATTACATATACACCGTTTGTCAATTCACTTGCTTCGTATAATGGATTTTACTTCAGCAACGATCTTTTTTTTATTCTCTTTCAGACTTTCGAAATTATTAAAATTTCTTAAGTAACTTCTAGAATCATTTTATCATATAAACTATTATAGATTGCAAAAATATTTGAAAATGTTTGAGTTTGGAAAATAATCTACTAAAAAGTGAAAAGTATGCTTATGATACTTAACATAATTATTAGTTACCCGGCCGCTGTCGATTGTTGATAGCAAAGAGAATCTGAGTCTCTGTATAATGACTGACTCCCTCAATAGTATAATTAATAATATAGCGCCGTACAAAAATCGTATCACAGAAGTTATTATTATTAACTACTCAAAAGGTGTGGCATACTGGCATAATTAATTGATAAAAAAATCTGGAAATATAATTGATATCTATAATATTACATATATCTGTCCTTTACAGCAGTATTATATATTTTGTGTTAGATTTATACCATGCGATCGTTCTCTAAGTATGAGAACTTGTTTGGAATTTTGAGGAACTTAAAGAAATAATTACCTTCGTTGTAATTAAATGAACGAGTAGAACTCACACCACGAAGGTTTCTGCACACTTACGTTCACACAAAGGTTTGAAATTTTAGGAGTGAGTTACTTATTTTGACTTAGCATTATCTCTATTTTAATTAGGATCCATCCTTTTTTCATTATTCACACGAACATATACATGTATATATTTATATTTAAATATATATCTAAAAATATATATGTATATATTGCCTAAAACATTTTCCACAGGCAATGGAAAAGTAACATGTGGCCTATATTTTATAGGATAGCCAATATAGGCACTAGACACCTAATATTTTTTCCATATGCAATATCTTATAATCTCCTTCAGACTGCAATACTTCCAAATTCATATCTTATAAAGGAAAGTTTGTATAAAAATATTAGTAGACGCTTTTGATTGCCTTACAAATACCATGTGAATTTTATCCACCCCATTGAGTCTTAAAAAAACCAAGAGATATTTTTTATATATATTCATGTAGTTGAACCACACCTTCCACTTAAAATTTATCACAGTTGGTGTAAGTCTGAAAGTGCTGAGACGTTGTGATGTATAGACGGAGAGATAGACGTGAGGAATTTATGTAGAATCAATATTAGCCCTTTGGCATTAATTCTAAGGACAAAAAGTATTTCTTCATATAATACCAATAAAATAATAAAAGAAGGCTTGATTTGAGTTTCAGTTGTCTAGTGTGGTTGCACTCTGAAGTTGGGAAGTATGTTGAAATGACATAAAATCATTCATAAATATCCTACAAAATTATTCATAATAAATCTCTTACATCTTATTTATATTCCAGTGAAGGAAAGACGACATATAAACATTTATCTATACATGTACATACCAGTTTTCCCAAAGTGAACATTATGGCTAAGTGACAGATTAAAATTGAATGGATACTTGTGTGGAAAAGGCCAAAAAGCAGCTGAAACAAACAATTTTAAAAATTTTCATAAGCAAACATCGATCTCTTCTAATATTACACATATTTCGTGTTGTTTTAAACAGATGAAATGTGTTCATTCCTATTTTTAAGTGACATTTATTTACATAAAATAATGCTTACTGTGTTGAACGTACTAGAAGCATAAGTCGTTGACTTGGATATGGAAAGAGGTAATACGCGATTCCCTTCGTGAATAAATAAATTGTTTTAAATAATAGGTAAATCTGTTACATTTTTATTTTACTAAACTTGGCATTTGTGTTTAAAACTGTTATCTTGAGTGAATGGAGAAATGGCCTGCCAATATTTCAAAATATTTCCTGTATAATAGTTATTCACTAACCTTGTTGCTAATGACCACGGTATGAGAATCTGAAGACCTTATCTTAAGTAATGTTACATTAGCAACTAAAAAACCCACCATATCACTTCATAGGTATTAACTGATGTGACGATCAAACAAAGTATTTCCACTTCATCCGCAAAGTAACAAGTAGTTTTTTTTTCAATTTGGGGTAGATCTACTTGATGACGCCCATTTAATCTGAGAGACATTTTAAAAAGGTTTTTTAATTTTTCTGACTTTAAAGGAAGAAGTTCTCCTACTTGAGGATTATTGGAGAAGTCAAGATTTCCTTATCTGAATAATTGAACTGATACTTGGCCGTATTAATTGAGGATACACCTTCATCCAGTGTTGTGCATATATTGTGTGTTGCTTAACTTGGAACGGTATTCATGAAAGAAGAGCACTTACAAAAATTTATATATTTCGATTGTTCTTCACTCGTTGTTAACTAAAAAGGCAATCAAATACCATACTCGACTTCCCTCCCCCCTCTTACCACAAGTTATTAATAAATACAATGAGAAAGTTCGGATTTTATTTATTAAATTAATATTAAGTTTGGGTTTATGGTTCTTCATTTAGATTAATCTTCATTTAAAACAAATTCAAATAAGTTTTAGAATGAATGTTTTGACTTCATTAAAATAAAATTTAAAATTTCGCCTCAAGTATTAATAATGCCGATTTTATACTTTTTAACTTTTCTTGCCTAGAGTCTTTTTCTCTTTTACCTTTCAGTCAAAATGAGAATATATTTTTACTTTGAAGCCAGTGTATTTATTTTTCAATACAATTTGTCGCACTGTATCTCGGTATTTTTATAATTTTGCTAGTGAAAACTAATTAAATATTAGAATTATTGTTTAATACAAATTTCCTGCAAGAATAATGCAGTGTGATATCATTTGATGATGTAAGAGGTGTATGTGTGGATTATACGAAACAAGCAAAGGCTATTTATCGAATTACTTTTGCTTTGGAATTTATAACTCTAAGGACAAGGATACTCGGTAATAAAGGGGCACATGGTGATTGAGGTTAATTGAAATAAATAGATGGTAATTGTGGTTGCAACTTTATTGAATATTACAATTGAATTATTAACATTGTTTGATGGTAATGTCAATAAAATATTGAGTTATTTGATAAAATATATAAATTCAGAAAAAGGAGTATCTCGTTGTCTCAGCCGACTTTTGAAACCAAATGACATTGGAACATTAAAAGTTTGTGAACAGAATAAAATTTTACCGATCAAACACCAGATTTCATTAAAAAATTAAAGAGCCTTAATGATCGTGCTTATTAAGAGCAATAGATTTTTTCAAATAAAATGGGCACCAAATCCAAACGAAACTATATTTGTTCAAGAATCTAATTAAGTGAATGTCCGAACAAATACAAAGGAAAATCTCTATATCTTTTCAAATTGATCTTTGAACCGCAAAATAACCGAAATAACTTTATCAAATGCCTATATTTTTTTAGGATTTTTCAGACCCAAGTGTGTAAAATTAAAGGAATGGGTTTCGTTGCCCCACACTTAATAGCTTAATATTTTTAAAACTGCATTTAAATCGGAAAATGGTAGATGGAATTTTAGTTTCCCTTTTAGAAACCTTTCCAATGATACTCTGTTCGATGAAATAAGCAGAGAGTGTATTTATGTCATTATGCTTATATGTTTGGGGAGCCATTTCAAAAAAGTTTTTTATTATTTTCGATTGTTTAATTTCTATGTCTCGATGGAGTATTTGTTTGCGTAATGCCATATATATCATTGCGTAATCCCTGAAAGCATAGAAACAATAAGGCTTTGAGAGATGAACAGGTAGATGGATGGATATTACGAAATTATTCAGGTTCTTTGTTTTACTGTGAAAACCAATAAAAGAGCAATATGTTTGACCATGTTCAGTTTCTAAATGGTATTGTTTCAATGATTATTAATTTCTGTTTTTTTGTTTAATAATTGAATAATTGAAATTCAGCGCTGTTTTTTTGTTTAATAATTGAAATTTTAACAATTAAATCAGAGAATCAAAAATTTTGACGATTAAATCAGATTTTATTTTTAGTCAATATCATAATAACGATACGTGTTTACAGTTTTAAGCAAAAACTACCCAGTGCACGTGCAAAATAAAATTTCATGAACAATCAATTATGTTTGAACCTCAGATACTCGTACTTTTTGTCTAACTTTGGGTTTCAGATGTACATAAATAGTATAGAGATATATTTCTAAATTTTCGTTATCATTTGTCAATTTTCATTACAATACGTTTCCACTTTACCAAGACGACTACAAGACCAAGGAGTTACATTTTTCAATGTTATAAGTTCTTGTCACTATTACTGACTCTTGTTCTTAGCAAAATATATTACTTTTTCGTTGAACCAAATCAAGTTCTTTTTATTATTAGTGGTGTTCCTTTTTATAATAGATTGATAATCTAAACTTTGACAGGATTTTTGTGAAAATAAAATGATATAACCATGGTTTTTTATGTCGCAAATGAATGTCGAAGGAAATGCAAATTTCGTAACTTTCTTCAATTTTTGCTTTCTCTCCAATTTTCCTATCTTTTTTAAACCTTATTTTCTGAAATGGCTTAGTATAGACAGTAGTTTTTTGGAGCATTTGTTTTAGAATCGATATCTCTTCATATCTAATATGATGATTTAGAAAAAAAATAGCTTCCCATTTCAGTCCCTTTAATTAACCCGAAAACAAATATTGAAATGTTTTATACATTGGATCGGGTCGTTTGGGGAATAATATTATTTTATATTCCTTTTAAGTTTGAATAGAGAAAAATATAAACCAAGCAATGGAACTAACCTGAAATCCATATGCACCATTAAATAAATAGCATTGCTCGCTTAAGGTCATATAGCTTTCTCTCAATTTTTTGATTTCAATTATAACTTCCATATCATTATTTTCACCGATTATTTCATGATAAGCCATATCTTCAGGTTGAACATAAACATATCCCTCCGAAAATTTATTAACACTTTTCAGAATTATGTTTAGACGCCGTCTGAATACTTTCAAATTTACGATGCACTTCCAATCTTGTACTTGTAAAAAGAATTGGGTTATAAGATATGATAGACTATCGATAACCATTTCAATGTCATAAGCTGTGTAGTATGAAATTATGTCAAAGAACACAATGAAGACTGATGTAAAACTAAAAATCTTAAATAATTGGTTAAATGATTTTCTTTCACTCTTATACATAAGGATTGTTACTTTCAGTAGATTGTCAATATTTTTATAATTTTCAAAATATCTGTGAATACTTTGATAACTTTCCGCAGCAGCAAAAATGATAAGAATTACAACTTGTATCCTTGATGTTATCGTATGCGTCCGGTCAAAAATGTCTGATACAAGATAATCAGTGAAAAAATTATATTGAATCAGAGTTTTTGTGGATAATATTATTATAAAAAATATTGTTATTAAAGCCCTTATCGTGATATTCTTCACCTTTATATTATTGCTTAATTTTGAAATACGTGACAGTGAAAATACACGAAAAATTGTATTAAAATTTCCCATTACATCATAGGTGTCAATTTTTCAACTCCACTAGCTCCTAAGAACTAAAGGTTACAAGGAGTTAATACTACAAAGTGACTTGTTAAGCATAATGGATCTATATTACTAATGTTCTTATATATGTATGTGTGCACAGGACGAATTTCGTTGAATCAATATATTTAATTTGAATTTGTAACTAGGTTATAATAATTATGTTGAAGTGATGGAATGTAAAAACAAACCTCAATTAAAAATTTTAACCGTCTAAATTTGCAAGTATTACTGCTGGGTGAACTAAAGATCGGTGAAGAGGATCAGATCTATTTGATATCGAGGAAAGAGCATGTTTGCTTAAATAGTTTGGTGGTAAAATTGGTGCTTTGGTCGGTAAATAGATGTTTTGAAATTCCAAAAAGTGATATAAAATGGACCAGGCATTCATAGCTTTCTTTTGCTGTCACATTTTGCACAGGGTAGGCCACATAATATTTGGTAAGATCGTTCTGGGTGGTAAGTATGTATTTGAGAATTCAGGGAAGGTACCAATAATGTCCAGAGAAATTCGTTCAAATGATGCACTGGAGGTAGTTATTATTTGACATGATTAGCATTTTTTTGGTAATTTTCTATTTCAGCTCGCATAACCTTCCAGTAATATTGTTCTGCTATTCGTTTACATATTTTTGAGAAGCTTAGATGAGCAGCTATCTGAATATCTTGATTCTTTCTCAATATTTTAGGGATTTCTCTAAGAATTGAATAGATTTTATTATTATGATAAAACTGTATTTCGATACCAGTGTTATGAATCAAATACAAAATTATGTTACAGATTTTTACAAAAGAGTGTCGATCAAACGGATTTTTAAGGCTAGACATGGCTAATTATTTCATAGGTTCATCAGTAAACAGCAGAATTTCTTGCTGCATATTTCTCTGACTCTTGTACACATTGGCACAGGAACAGGTATCGAAGTCATGGACTTTGGTAAATAGTATGTAGCAAGTTTTATTTTGGATATGGATTTAAATAATGGAATGAAAGGTTCTCTTGGACTCCAAAATATCGGGGTTGGAACAATTTGAGCTCATTTCTTCAGCATAGGGGTTCGAGTCTACTAAGTCGATTGAAGTAGGAATAATAACGTATTTTTGTTTGCACTTGAATAATGATTCGTTGTATTCTACGTTAACTGTTTTATAGAGTATTGCAGTTTTAGAGGATTTTTGTAGAAATTCAGAATAGGAGTCGAAGCTATTATCATCATCTAAGAGGTTTTCAATATCAGGACGTAAGTCATCGTTAAGTTTGTCTACTTTTCGCTATGAGTAAGGATTCAACAGGGCTTTGACTAAGGATGAGGCCTTCCTTTAATTCGGGATTAATAATTGAACATTCAATAGCTTACCTTTGAGGGCGAATTGTATATATTGGATCTTAATTGCATTTTTACTTCAAAGTTATTCATTTTTAGGGTGCTAACACTATCTCTAATTTATCTATAATATGAAAGTGATAAGAAATAGTTTTCTTATTACAATTAAATGTTATAGGTATGTGACTTTGAGTCATAATGGGGCTACAACACACATCAATGCCTTTTATTTTTACTTTGTAGCGAGTAATTTCGAACATTATTTCGATGACTGATTTCTTTATCGGGGTAATTTATGCACAAATGTCAACCAAAAAAAACAAGGATTTAAGAGAAACTGGGGTGTTCAGGGTTAAATGGCGTGAATATTTTTCGGTAAAGTTTGCGGTTACTTTGTATATTTCATCTGCTTCATTATGGGGAGAGAATGTGAATTCTGAATGATCTTTATAGGAAATAGATAAGGTTGTATTGTGTTTGTTGTTTGTTGTTGGTTTTCCTGTCGTGTAACACTTTCGTGTACAGGACATATAGAATTGTGAAATGAAATCAAGCTCTCAGTTTGTTTATTTGACTTAGTGGAAGTAAAGGGTTTGTGACAGGTAATATCATCATGAGTACGAATTTGGAAATGGTTACCCGATTTGTTACTACACAATATTGATAGAGTGGTTATTGGTTTGGAGAGATTATAATGCATAATGAATATGATTTTCAGGCTGGTTACCCTTTGTTTCTGTGCAATCTGGATACATTCGAATTAAGAAGGTATTTATTAATTAATGTATTGCAAGTATGATTTTGGAACTGATCACCTGGTTTATTATTACACAATGTAGATACAGTGGAATTAGAAATGTATTTAGGAATCTCATTTTTTTTATTTAAATTTTCCGCACGACACTGATTGGGAAATTTTTGTTGTTTAAAGAGGTATCTACTACATCAATACCTTCTTCTGAGGTGGTGTAATCTATGTTGGAATTCTTTGATTGGGATTTTAATCAAGCGTGTTGTAGTGACGTGGCGAGAAACTGTTTGGATTCAATCTCGAGTTATTATATTATCTTTTCCTACAATTGTCTATGGAAAGTCTCGTGAACTTGCAATATCGACACACAATGGGGTCGGGTTTGTAGAGAATTGGATAGGATGCAATACTTGAGGTGCAGAATGTGTGTTCGGACGGAAGTGGAACTCTTTGTTATTGGGAGAGCGAGACTTATTTTGATTGAATCTATTATTTAAAAAAGTAATGGGGTTACAAGATCTAAATAGCATTGACAAGGTTGGATTTAATCCTACGATAAAGGTATGGAGAGCTAAATCCCCCATTGCAGCTACTCAACCGGCGAGCAACTTAGAATGTATTTTAAAATCATTTCCTTTTGGTATTGAGATGTTAGGTTTGATTCTTCCTTGCCTTTCGACATGGTAACAATGTATGTGAAAATTAAACAGGTGCTACTAATATAGTCAAGTGTTATCTTAAATATCTTTTTTTGCGAGCGACTTTGTTATGGCTATCTTAAACAGGAGTTGTTTATGTCAACAATTGATAAGGACTCTGGGATTTGGCAATACGTAATTATTTTATAGTTAAAATAACACTTTCACTTAAAATATTTGAGAGTTGGATTCTTGCACAACACACTACGAGTATATAGAAAAAAAGATGAGTAACTTACTGGAATACGATGAGTAAACTTGTCTCCAGGAACATTGTATGTTTGCAGCGTTGTTTAAGATAATGTTTGAAGTAGGATGACCTTAAAGTGTTTAAGATTCGCTTCATTGAAAGCGACAATGGAGATGGTGAGACTTTTGCTCTGAGATGATATCAGTTTTTAGTTTTGCAGTGTAGCACAAGTAGCATAGTGTCATTCTCAGGAACCACAAATAAATTCATTGGATATGGAGTTTGAATACGGAATTATATAACATTTAGTAACAACCAATAACTTCTTGATTTAATATTTCACTGTGGTTTGTTGAATTAGAATTTAAGATGTATTATGCCGTTGAAAAACCGAGGATCTTACTGATTCAATTACGCTGCCACCAATTTATGTTATACGGGGTTCGTAAATATGGTTTTTAAAAAATTACATATTTAATTTATCACGATGGTTTATTTTAATATGAAATAATGGCCAACTGTTCTGGATGGGAGCTGGGAATCTATTGACGGGAGCACTTGGCGTCACTAGCAGATCACAAGCATCGCGAGGATTGTTGATTAAGTGGAATTCTGACTTAGCAGAACGATAGGGCTTAGGTTAGCTGTATCTTTTACATGGCAGGGGTGTAACAGTGTGGAGATGATGATATTACAATGATTCATTATGTCACTGTGGAATCCTATAGAGAATGCTTGTAATTAATGATCTTAAAATTGGCTGCAATCTTCGTGTGAGCCGATGATTGCAGCCGATTGCAGATGAGACCGATTAGCAATCGGAAATGAGTTAATGACAGACACTATTTATTAGTTGACGGTATATACTACCAAACTACTAAATAGTTGTTCATGTTCTAAAAATATACTTACTATATAGCTGATGCTTGTCTGACAGCACAATGGTGAACTTTTCTCGTCCACTAGGTGTACCATTTTTTCAGACCTTAAAAAAGAAATAGAAAAACAAACTTCTCAATAACTTTCTTAAGCAATTAAACATATATGCAGAATTTGCAAATTATAAAAATTCTTAAATTTTAAAAATAAAGAAGATATGATCGCACCTGTCCATGCCATTTTTGGTAGCCCACAATACAATCCCAATTCCAACAATCATTTTACAGTTGCCTTGCCTCTAAATGAAAATTCCATTCATAATTTATTCCAATTCTACATTAATTTGTAAGACCTGTGCTATTATTTAAACAAGGTGTTTGAATTTCAGAATTATTATTATTAGACTTGCTGATGATGATCTGATTAATATATTTCACTTATTTTTTTGTTTACGTCATGTTTCTATGATTCCTTTATATTTAAGTTTCATTTTATTTTCTTTCTATACTTCTAATACGACCAGGTGTGCCTTTTATACCAGTATCATTCTGAAATATGACTTTCATTAGTCTTAATCCTCAGTTGTTTGTGGGAAAATGAATTACTTCAACACATTCATGCATTATTCAAACACTTTTACAACAACTAAATAAGGATATTCAGTTTTAGGTTGGTTTATATTTATCTTTTCTACAACTTGTTGGTATTTTCACTAATTCGTCAACTTATAGTTACCTAATAATAATAGATAAGTTTAACTCAATCTTAAATATATGGTGAAGCGATAGATCTTGAATTACATAACAACTTTTGGGATTTCCTAAATAAAAATTATATCGCAAATATAATTAGAGAGCCATAAAGACTAGAGTGAATCAATGAATGATGATATTATCTGTAGGCTGCACTAGATATGAAAAATGACCAACCAAAACATAACATTTTTAAATTTTGTGCAAGATTAAACCTGTCTTCCACAGATTCTGATTACTTTTAAAATAAAACAATATTTCAGACCTTGGATCCATCACTTTCCT
Organism: Druceiella hillmani; assembly: GCA_039881145.1. NCBI lineage: Eukaryota > Metazoa > Arthropoda > Insecta > Lepidoptera > Hepialidae > Druceiella > Druceiella hillmani. The sequence continues at coordinate 2,169,496 of JAYKKI010000069.1, read as the reverse complement.
TCAGTCTCATGTTATGGCCATTCCGTCATATTATGCTGTTGATGGCCGTATGTCTCCTATGTGAAAAAATATACTTATGGATAGAAACTGCAAAATCTTTTTTGACATTAATTCACGTCGATGGAGAATTATGTAAGTGAAAAATTTTTCTTTATGTATTTATAGAAGATTGTTATATTCCTTTCATATTCCTCCAGTTTAAGTGCTAAAGAATTTGTTTGAGGTTTTTAATTGCCACATTTAGTGTTTTTGTTGACATACTGTTTAACAAGAATGAAGAGATCAATAGAAACACATTTAACCCATATTTTAATGATAAAATAAACGGACAGACCTATGGATTATTTAGGTAATATGTTTTCAGAAGACATTCGAGTGATTCACTTTCTGTGTATGTATTTACTTGATTCCATAATTTTATAATGTGTGCAATAAACAATTCCACCTAAATGCAGTTCTGTGTCAAGGGATTCAGAAGATCTTCTTATCTTTGTCAGTTCAAATCAATGATCTGATTGGTGGAATTAGGATTAGAAATACATGAATTTAGCCTGTTGTATGTTGTTTCGTAACCATTGTAGTTGAGTTTGAACTGATTTACAACACAGGTTTTGATGTTATTGTAACTTATTTAACAGTTTTGTTTAGATAATTTTTACCTCCATAATAAAAAAAAGGCAGAAGTAGAGTTTGAATAATTTGTATCAATTTTGAACTGAAGTAGGAAACATACTTTAAGATCTTTAAGAGAGTGTTCACTGAAGGAAATCATATGAGTAACATTATATACTTGAGGATGTTATGTGAGGTGCTAATCAACCATTTGAGTCGAGATTTTTAATATTAGAAGAAAAAATTATTGAATAGCCAATAATGAACTGTTATGGCAGAGTAGTCATTGGTTTTAACAATTGTAGGATAACTTTCACATTATGTTACAAAAAGGCGAAGTTACAGGAAGGTGTTTAAATGTTTTATATAAATCTACACAAAATTTCTTTCTACTAAAAAAATAACATGTGTTTTACAATAGAGAAATCATCAATGTTAAATTGAATTAATATTTGTAAAAATTGTGTAACAGTTCTTTTAAATTGTAATGTAAGGAATGTGTGAAAATAGATCGATTATTGGCATTCTTAGTTATCATAACTAACAACAGATACTGACATTGAAGTGTTTGAACCCCCCAGTGGACCTAGCAATTGAACTAAGTACACCACCCCTCAGTCCAACCTAAACCTTGTGTTCTACTTTTTGTATTGATCTTTTGTTTTATGAATATATTATATTTATATGCATAGTGAATGGAGTTTATCGTGGAACCTGTAGTGGACATTGAGAAATGAACTCTTTATCATCCATTTTCCGCGAAGAAGTATTCCATTTAAGTTAAATTAATGAAAAAATGTAAATATATAGATATTTATATATAGATATATATATATATATATATACACATATACATATATATATATATATATATATATATATATATATATATATATTTGGATTTATGTAATATTTGCAATGTCATACAAGAGAGTAATGGCGTCAAAGCTTTTTCAAATCACCTCTATGTATTGGCAATGACTTTTTATGGTTTAAACAGTTATTTTTTATATTTGTTTTTATTTTAGTCAAAGTTTGACAAGTTCCTTTTTATGGAGATACAAGCAACTGTGATAGATACTTAAGTTTTCTTGGTCAGATTAGGTGACTAATGGACCAATTCAGTGGTATAGTATTTATTTTAATAGGTCTTATGGCAGAGGAAAAGCCTGGTAAAAAGGGTAATGCCCATACACTAGATCAAAAACAGAGCATCATATCGAAAGTGGTTGTACCTGAATGAATCTTACTTCATTTTGTTGTATTCAATCAATATATTTATATTAAAAACATTCCCAGTGTAAATATCTCAAATAACTAAATATGGACAATTGAAGTTGAGCAGTGTCGTGCTGAATCACTATTTGTTTCAACATTGTTGGAAATAAATTATTTTATGTCATCATTTAAATCGCCAGCTATCAATATTGTGTAACACGCCAACTGCATATATTACCTAACATGCCAACTTCACTGAATAAAGACTTTCAAAACATCAAACAACTCATACGAATCTTGATCCTTTGCTCAAATCTAAATAAGTTGTTGTCCAGTTGCTGTGATAGGTGTATTATGATAGGTGTATTATGATAGTTGCTGTGATAGGTGTATTATGCAATTATAAGAAATAAAAACAAATATACATTATATGTACTGTAACCATATTTTATTTATAAGCTAAATTAACTATGATACATACGTGATTAGACACACTACACATAACACTGACACTATATTTCTTGGGATTTGTTTGGGATACCTTTGATTGAAGTAAGATTTATCGAGTTTATATAATAACAACTACGTTTTTTAATAATTATATAGAAAGTCATTTATTGTAACTAATTAAAATGTAACTCTGAAGCAACAAAACAAATTATAAAAACAATATTCACAATGCGAAATATCAAAATTCAAATATCCATAACATTGCAGCCATCTTGCCCAATTTTCATTTCTTTTACAAAATTGACTTACAAAGGTAAATTTACATAATGTGGGTAAATTTATATTAAATAAAAAAAAGGTTTTCAACATTTATAGAGGGAGATAGTATGCTAATCTGAAACGTGCAATTCCACATTTACTACGGATGAAAATGTTTCAACCGTTATTTGGATGTAATTTTAGTCAATGATACCTGTGTATGAATGTGTCACCACAATAATAAGACTAATGGTTATACAAACTAATTGCAAGTACATTCTATATGTGGACATAATACAGATCGATACTGATATACTTAAGCGTAACTGTGTATTTTTTTTAGTTTAGTGTTACATAGTGACGTATTCAAGGCTTGAGTTGTTTCTTTTTCAAAATTAAGTAATGGCTTTCCTATTTAACACAAATACAAATTGAACCGTTTTTTAATTTATTAGTCATGTAGATTCGTTATAACAGAAGTGAAAAAATGTAATAAATTTGAAGGTAGCCATATTTACAGTTAGGACTAAATACGAATAGAACTCGTGCTACGAGGATTCCATAAACACGTGGGAACATTTAAGAATATATTTATATTAAACTACTCACAAATATTTATTGCTTCGACCTCTTTTAATTGTTAGTGACAGTTGACCAAAGTCATAATCGTTCATGTTTCGTATAGTTTTTGTACCTTTTTTTCTCTTTCAATCCATGAAATTTGGTTTAGGTGTGATAAGTTTTTAAAATAATCATATCTAGAGCATTGCGGTAATTTTTAAAAAGAAATTACTAACAAAATATTTAGTGTAACCCATTTAATGAAAATTATAAATTAATAATTCATTCTTAATTTTTTCCCTTCTTTTTAACCACCAATATAATAATCCTGTATATTGCAGGTTAAAGTTTATGTCCAGCAGGTTATGGGTAACACAAAAATGAATAAAGCACAAACTCTAAGCCTGCTAAGACATTGAGAACTATTTCACCTCTAAATGAAGTGCGATTAACTCATCCAGAGAAAATATGGACGTTTCCGTTCATGACGATGATTACTACAATGCGTCATTTTGAGTGATATCAATATTGGTCAGTGCCCAAAATGACAAAAACGGCAGAACAAACGAAAGGAGTAGACTAATTAGGAACAGAGTAAAATTAGAACATTTTCTGCGTCTCAACTCAAAAAAAATTATTGAGAATTTAATTAATTTTTGTTGCAATGTATCATAACCCTTGTTGGCTTGTATTATTTTAACTTGAGTTGTCCATAAGTCTGGAAGAGTTTTGTATTAAATTAGTTAAAAATATTGTAAATTATTTTTTTATTCACTAAAATCAATTAAAATATCGGCTCAGGTTTCAAAAAGTTTGTCAATGGCAACGGATAACAAAAAGGATAGTTTTATTTTGTCACTTGTTTTATGTCAGTATAATAATAGTCTGAAAATAATTACATGGATTCCATCCATAGCCGAAATACGGTAAATCTAAAGTATTTGCGGCTATGAACTTGCAACTAATTGCACAGCGCAAGATCAAGAGTTATTTTATGAATTTTTTTGTAAAGAAGTATACTGTTGCAATTGCATGAATGACATAGCAATGACTGCAGAGTAAATAAGGAATTATAACTGTCCCCGAAATACCTTGGAGACTTTTTTCCTTAAACCTTAAATTGAAGATTGAAGATTGTAGGCACCTACTAATACACTGCAGTTGTTTGAGTACTTCAATATTCCGTAGCTATGCGGGTACGTAAAACCAAAAAACGGCATTCTGCATAAAATAATCTGCACACAGGGTAAAAAAACATCACAGGCAATGTAATATTGTTTCATTCCACTTTGCTAACTAAAATAAATTGTTAACAAATTTTAGAATTATCCGTATTTTAAATAGTAATCTTTCATAAAAAATCTATCAAGCAAAAGTAGATCTCTCACAATGAGGGTCTCCGCACATTTAGGCACTCATAGACATTTAAATGTAAACAGTATTCCTGTTAAACTACTTAAAGTATTAATCTTTTACAAAGTGATAATAATAATAATAAAGTGAGATAAGAGCAACATGTCTCACAGGCGTAAAATTCAAAGCTGTAAGATCTGGGATAATTGCTACAACTTTCCTGTAATCTCTAGTCAGATTTTACCAATCCTATATTTTTTTAAATTTTAGGTCTGTAGTTTGGGAATAAAATGCTCTGTTTTCACATATTTTTTTAATTATATTTTGAAATTTGAAAAGAAATATTTTTGTGGACCCATAACAAGCCTTCTCAAATCATTTTCACAGAATTCATAAGAAAGGAGGAAAAAGATCTTAGCTAACAACATTGCGGGCATTTATACAGACCTCTGGCCTTAAACTTTGGTCCTAATAACGTAAAATTGAAGAGATTTAGAAATTCTATGAAATCCTTTGGGAAGATACTCTTGATGGACATAAAAATTGAATTTTTCATCAACACAAGTTTCTTAATAAATGGCAATATTTTAGAGGTGCTTCCATCATTCTTTTAGATTTCATTTCCATATAGTCAAAATAAATTATGATTACTTAATTAGAAATCTGTTACATTTTTAAAGCTTTTATACAAAATATATATTATATTTAATTAATATGATATTTCAGTGTACGTAAATTAAAGAAAATATTTCTTTTAACACCATGAAATCAAATAGCATTTAATAACATGAAATCAATGGCCTTGGCCATTCAAAGCCATTTTCTTCGTTAAACATAATGATTACGAAGAGGATTCAGTAATGTCCTTCACTTTTGTAATGAAAACAATAAATCGATAATACTTCCAAACCTAATTTATATAAAAGCGTTCATTATGTACTTAGAATTTATGAATTTCAATAAGATAACAAATATTAGTTCATATACCATATAGAAATTATCTATTTTATTTTTTACAAATTTATTTTATTTTTTGCAAAAAATAATAAATTTCATACTTACACTATGATAGAGGTATAATAATTTTATCCATCTTTATAGATTGTTGTTAAAACTAACACCTGTATTCAAACATACAAACTCTTGACATGTGACGAAGAAAGTGCAAATTCTGTAATTGCCACATACATATTATTTGCAATACAATATTCTATCATTTTAATCACACATTTGAACCAGTAATTTGAATCTAATATTATAGTTCGGAGTCCGCTTAAATTTTATTGATAAGCATCTCTGGAAAGAACAAAGTGCACCATTTAATTCAACGACAATGGAATACAACACGCTTGATATTAGTCAGCTGCTGCTTGCAGATGGGTTACTTAAACAGCACTCACTTTCTTAATCAGTTTTATGTGATACCAGTGTGTAAAATAAATTTTGTTTGCATAGTGATAATTATCTAATTATTTTATGAACTAAACTGAGTTAATACGATTCCATAACCAATTAGAGCGCTTAAGACACTACAAAATAGTGTGTAATCCAATTTAACGTAATCACACGCAGAAAACACCAAGGTCTGGTGTTCAAGTATGATGCTGAATTCCTGAAGCATACTCAACACTTTAGGACCTGAAATTCAAAGAATAGTTTGAAGGAAGTCAATTAATGTAACTGTTAAATCGATCAATAACTTCCTCAAGCCAATAATTTACAATAATATCTGATCACGAAATGTGTTATTACTAATCCCAATTTATTTACCCTACAATTATAGTTTTGTTTTCTGTTTACAATAATAGGTCTTAAGTTGGCTTAAATGATTTGAATTCTAACCTCCATTGCATTCATTCAATATGTAACAAATTAATTAAGTTTTTGTTAAACTTTATCTGTACATATCTTGGCATAAATAGGCCCAATTATCCAGAATATAAATATAGGGTAACTGTATATAGGCAATGATAATAAAACAGCAAATTACGAGCTAGGGTGTCGTTTAATCTTTTTCTTCTTTCTCCTGGCTATGGTCCCGTATCTCGTTTGGGGTTAGCCCGTCACAACGGTGTATATTGTGTTGTCATTGAGTTCAAATTCATAATTTTAATATCTTTATCTATAGTGCTTTCCATGTAACAGCGGGTCGACCTCGGTCTCTCTTTCCTTCTTTTATTTTTAACACTGCCTTTGCCAATGGTTTTCGTTGCACCTCATAACGTGCCTGTACCAACGCAAGAGATTTTCTCTCAGTTTTTTCTCAATTTCTGCGATTTCCTCTAATATACTCATTTTTTATTCTGTCCAGTATTATAATTCGCCCGGCCCAATGCAGCATTTTCATTCCGGCCCATACATCAATACTAGTTGTACTGCTTGTTTGTAAAATTGACCTTTGAGTTTGATGGGCATTCCAGAGTCACATAACGTTAGTGATCTCCATTTTAACCAGCCAGTTGTTAGTCTATACTGGATAGTTTTTTCAGTGCTTTCTTTCGGAGCTACAACTAAACTGAGATACTTAAACTGCTTTACTTTCTTAAGAGATGTTCCTTGGATCATCACCGATGAGTTGTTGTTGACGTTATTTCCAGACATATCACACCACATGTATTCAGTCTTGTCACTGTTCACTCTAAGACCTCACCTGACTAGTGCCTGTTGCTAAACATTTAGTTGTTCCTGTACTTCTATTTGAGTTTCGGCAATAAGAACTATATCATCAGCGTACAGAAGTGTCCAAGGTGCAGGTTGTTGCAGATGTTCCGTGATATAGATCATAACTAAGTTAAACAATAACGAGCTTATTGTGAAATTGGTGAACTACGACCTTAACTTCAAATTTGTTAGTCTGGCCTAAGGGACTACTAACCCTTGTGGTTATTCCTTAGTATAGATCTTTAATAATGTTTGGGGACAAATTGTGATCTCAAAACTTGCCAAAGCACATCTCTATGTATGCAACCAAAAAATTGATCTAGATCGATAAATACAAAATCTAGGTCTTTCTTCCGCGATCTATATTTTTCTGTCAGAATCTTCACGCTTTATAGACGAATGTCATTTAATGTGACGTATAAAATTTGTTAAGGATTTTACATAAAAATATTGTTCCAATTAGAATTGGTAGAGTAACTTTAGGCAGGCTTTTGTGTATGGGTTGGACTAGTTTCAGAATTCTTATAACTCATTCTTTCAATAAATAAACTGAATACCACATCAAATTAAATAAAAAAATCATTACATCATTTATCCTTTAAAATTTCTGTAAAAATATATTTGAGTGTTAATTGAAATACATGCGGGCTGATATGCTCTAACACTGTGTCAAATTTCAAGTCACTTCATAACACGTTTACTTATAAAAATGGCTGTGAGAGTCCGCCGGATCTGTGAGTGACTTTTTGTGGAAGGATTGCGTTATTGTACAACAGTCAGTATTTGATCCGATTTTAATTAAATTTTAATAACTAAAATCTGATCTGATACGGATTAAATATAAATATTCTTGAAAATAATAAAATTTTAAGTTTTTTAACATTTTAAGTCTTTTGTTTTGGTTGATTTTACATAATATGTAAACAACATATATTCTAATAGAAACGTATCAGTAATGATTTTCTCGGCTTCTCCCTTTATTCAGATCTTTACGACATGCTCCATTGTTGGCTTTATACATGGTCTACAAAATATTAGTGTTCAAGCTAGATTTCATTTGGACATAAAGAAGACAATTATACATAATATTTTATTTTTAGCTCTTTATTTAATCAACTATGATTTTAAACACTTTGTGCTGTGGACTTCACTTCGGCAATGGTCTTTCTTTCTTAATCTTATTCACATATCATAGCATATACAGAAATAATAAATTTTGACAAAACATTTCTCCGCATTATTTCTTTAGGAGTTTTAAAAGTTCCAAATAACTAAAACTGTAGTACCACTAAACATATGGTAGGAGTCAGTCAATAATTATAAAGTTTCTGTACATAAGTCACTAAATACACTGTATGAAAAGAAGATTAAAATTACCCGCTTTTATAATCATATTATCATATTGACCATTAAAGCTCATCTATTGAAAAAAAAATGTTCATATAAGTATGGTGTGTGAAAAAAGGTTTCTACAAGTCTAAAATATATTTATAGTACTTACCATAAATATTAGTTACACAGGCCCTGTCAATTGTTGATACTAGATGAAACCTGAGTCTCTGTATAGTGACAGCCTCCCTCAATAATAGTATTAGTAATGCTACTCCATATAGAAATTGTAAAAAATGAGACATTATGACTAACCACTCGTAAGGTATCATGTTCTGTAAAAGCATGTTTTAGTTAATTAATACAATTAAATGTGGTGTTCTTATGAATGTTTCTTGTTATTACATAGATAATACAGTCAAAGTTTACTTAGAAATGAAAGAAAGTTATAGTTACTATTCAAATAAAAAAAATATTTGAAAATAAAATTATGGAATAAAAATGAAAAAATTATCATGTCTGTGTACGCAATACATCTATTCTTCCACTGGACCAATACAGCGCCTCCAATTATGTTACATTACATTTATGCAACTAGGACTCAAACTCTCCACAATAAATATTCAAAACGATATTCAAAATTTTAGAGAAATTGAAAGAGTGAAACTCGGACTAGGAAGCTTCCCTACAAAGTATTTCTATTACGCTATCAAATTGTTAGTATTGTTTCTCTCTTGTGTATCATTCACAAGTATGGCAAAAATAACTGGCTGCCTATACTTTTTTAGTTTATTAATTCAAGCTTTCTAGAATAATTTTGTACTGAAGTAAACGCTTCCATCCCGTTTTTTAATACATTTTTTTATATAAATAATTAAACAGTTGCAAGATATAAAGCTGACTTTTCCGAACCAAATTTCTCATACGAGAGCCATGTCTAAAATATAACTGTAAATAATACTCAAGTCACTTCGTGAGGAAATTTCTGATAATTTTTGAGAAGATTTTCCTACTTTGTATTCAAATAAGTCTTGCTGTAAAATTTTATTATAATCGGTCTTAAGCTGAAAGAATTACAATTTTTAAGGGAGATGAATGACCAGAATGAGATTGTGAGGGTTCCATTGTTGTCATTTGGTTGCGGAAACCAAGAATCCACTAATATGCAGCATGTTGCAGTGCATTAAATAATGATTAAAAATATAATGTATGAGAACTGAAATATTTCACTAAATTTTAAGGTAAAACTGAAGAGGCGCACAAACGAACATTCTCTCTGCCTGCATAATTATCATGCGGAACGATGTAAAAAAAATAAATATATAGTCCTACTGTATGGTCAGAAAAGGCTATACAAAATTTACAAAGAAAGACAGACTTTAATCATGTCCTTCAATAAACCTAAGTAAGGTTTATTAAAGAACATACCTGCACAAATGTGTGATTTGAGATCCTTCTATAGTCGTGGTAATTAATTACAAAAAAGCTTGGTAGTTGTGGTAGTGAACAACTTTATACAAATCATATATAATTGTTATCGTGATTATTCTCAGGTTATCCCTTTTTATTGCGAAGGACTGTCATATAGCCAGTGCACTTGACGGTATTGTGTCCCTAGGATAAACACAAGGCAGGACAAAAGAGAGAAGGACATAGATTTGGAGACGGTACGAGAATGATTGTTTCCTAATCACTAGGTTGTTCGTTTACGGTAATGCCATGGTTTTTAACATATAATTCTTAACTAAGTTACATCCCAGTTTCGTTTCACTACTAGTACTGGTAGCAATGTCATCAGCCCATATCCACTTACATTCAGATAAATTTTAAAGTAAATATCGGTTTACGTAATGACTCGCTCGATAAATTAATTGAACCAAATTTAGGTTCGAAAAATTTAGGGCAGAAAAAAATATTAAAAAAGATAACTAAAATGGACTTTATAAAGATGAAACTGGTAGGCTATTCTCCATGGTTTTTGCTATATGTATTAAATATTTATGGTATCAGATGGAGGTAGATATGGTTTCATGTTCTAAGTTACATTCACGTGAATAAAAACAGGAGATATGAAAATTACTCTAAACTTACCAATTTGTCCAAAGCGTGCATAACGGTTATATGAAAAATAAGTGTTGAATAAAGGATCATTTGGAAAAATGTGAAAAGCAGCTGAAACAAAAATTAACAATTTCATAAACTAAGGAAGGTTAGTTTAATCATTAACTGTTAACACTCATTTAATGTATTAAACTTAGTAACTAGAACCTATATTATTTTTGTAATATTTTACTCATATTTAAAATAATAAATAAAACTACGAAACTCACGAGGACGGTGCTAATGATCAGTGTATATAAAGTTTGGAAGTCCTCGTTCCCGAAAAAAATATTTCATTGTACGAATATTCATTCTCTTTAAACACTACTCATAGAAGAAGAAGACAGATTTTCAGTTACTTTAAAATTTGGACCACTTTCTTCAATGAAATAATTAAGATGTGATGATAAATTATCATCATAAATTACCACATAGTCAAAAATTTTAGGAGCCCTAATGCTATAATGAATGAAACGACGGGCAGATTGATTGGACACGCAATATTTATATTGTTTCCTTCTTTCACTGTGGAAATGAGGACCACGTCTAGTTTCGAATACTAATTTTCTTCAGTAAATGTGTATATTTTTGGGATTGGTCTAATTTTCATTAAAGTAGAAAGGATGGAAACTTTATTGAAAATCTCTTTTATGGTGTAACTCAAACATTTCGCATATGGGGATTTGAACATTAGATGAATGGTTTAGTTTAATTGTATTTATAAAAGAAAAATAAGAAATTTAACACAATTTTTAAATAAGACTTATAGTCCTTGACCCTAAATTCCTTCAATAAAATTAATTAATATTGGTTTATCAAATCAAGGCTCATTCATACTATTATCTGAAATATTTTTAGACTTTTTCTAATGGGAGAGCTGTGAAACAATATTAGGTAATATTCATTGTGTATATAAGAGTTGATTAAAAATATTATCGGTAAGAAATGAGTATAACTAACTTGAAATCCATATGAAATATTAAATAAATGGCATTGTTCACTTAAGAGTATGAAGCTTTCTCTCAATTGCTTGATTTCAATTATTACTTCTGCATTGTTCCCTTCGTCAATTCTCCAATTATCAGCAATATCTTCTACTTGAATGCAAACATATCCATCTAACGCTTTTTTTATACGTTTCGAAATTATATTTAGACGATTTCTGAATATTTTCAAATTTGCAATGTACTTCCAATATTGTACTTGTAGAATGAATTAGGTTATAAAAAATGACAGAAGTTTGACAACCACATTAATATCATAAATTACGTATCTTGATATCATGTCAACAATCACAACAAATGTTGATGTGCATATAAGCATTTTAAATAGTTGATTAAAAGACTTTTTTTCGTTTATGTACATCATGGTTGTTATTTTCAATAGGTTGTCAATTTTTTTATAATTCCCAAAATATCTTCATAATAACTTGTATTCGTACTATTATCGTATGGATTCTGTTAAACTCTTCTGATTTTCTGTAATCAACTAACAACTTTATTTCAGTATGTGTCACAAGGTTTATGGATAAAAGAATGATGAAAACTATTGTTATCCAAGCTTGTTTCGTAATATCCTTCACTGTTATATTATTGTTTAATTTTGCGATACGCGACAGTGAACATACACGAAAAATTGTATTAAAATATCCCATGACATCGTACGTGTCCATTTTACAAATGTAATTTTACAATGTGTTAACACTGCAAAGTGTTTGTTGGAATGAGTTATATTAATTTTAATTTCAATGATGTGTATGCGTACATAGACTTGCGCACATTACAAAAGTCTACAGCAATCTATGTAATTTGAGTTTCGTCACTAGGTTATAATAGTTATATTGAAATGACATGAAGTAATTATTTAAAATTACATGGAGATTCAGAGGATAACATAAAACAGTAGGTATTTTATAATAATTTCAGTGAAGAGAATAAAAACAAATTTTGACTGTCAATTTTTATATCGCTATGAGGGAAATGTTTTCAACGTTTAGATTTTTTTTCTGTAATCAAATGATTTATCATTATCATTTGTCATCCCACTTTTATGTAGCTTTATTTCACCGAGTTTCTTAAATTTATAGTATAGTGTAATTTTTTATCTTTTGTTTTTTTATAAGTTACTTTTTTCATTTATCAAGTATATTCGGTATTATGTCACTTCTTCCAGTAATTAAAAATATTCAAAATGCGAATATAAGCACATATGAGATGAAACTATCCTTGAGTAAAACAACATATAATGAAGTCAATATGAGCTACATCCGTTTATCCAAAGGTAAACATTCATAACTATATATCTGACGTTGGTATACAATTTTAACAGTAAATGGTTTAAGTCCGTAAACTTAAATGAAGCTTTTATTTATTGTGACACAGCTTTGCGGCAGTTGTAAAAAATAGATATTCTTTTAGAACTGCCAGTAACAATATTAAATTTCTTGACCTGGTAACAATATTTAATTTTTTCTGTCACTCTTTGACCTCTTCGAATGATTTGTATATAAGATAACGTATATGGATTTTGTGTTTTGCATAAGTTATATACAAATGTTAATAGGCCTCTGTAAAATTTATTATTTCAAATGCTTTCAATTTCAACAACCTTTTAGAAAATCTTTCAGCAGTTTGAAACATGTTAATTCAGTTATGTAAAATTGAAGGGAACTACATTTTGTTGTATTATGTTGGACAGATAATTATTTGTTTATTCACGACTTCGTCCATGAAAGATTTGGAACAGGATATTGTAAAAATGGAATGATTAATATCAACCTTACTATGTTTATACAACCTTGATAGTTTGCCTTGTGGCACTAGCATCATTAATCTACCAGATGTTCATGTTAATAGAATAGAAGAGAAAGACAAAATGTCTTTCTCTTTCTATAAATACTTTCTATTTCTGTAAACTATTTTGGTGACTGAAATGGTTAGTGTCCATGTACATTCACATAATCAAAATAATGCACCCAACATATTATTAAGCTTTTCAGAAATTGGTCTGAGAGTTAATGCTGCTAGAACACCTTTAATCGCATATATATAAGAATGATCATGTAAATACTTAAGAATTCAATTTAGATATTAAAAGAATGAACATTTTATTTAAATAAATAAGATTAGTTCAGCCCACTGATAGTTTCACTTTACATTTAATTTATAATTTAGCTTTCAAACGTATAAGCAATAGTAATTATTTTTTAAACAAAACCACATTAATATTTGTGCTGCGACTTACATGACTTTTCATTTTATCTTCACATCAGTAAATTCAACACTCAAATGGGAGTACAGATTAGAGTTAAACACAAAATATGTTTTTATTAAATTGAAGTGATGGTGTACTCAAAAATATTTTCAGTTTCATATCAAATTTAGTTAAAAATTGTTATTAAATTTTTTTTTGGTATCTAAAAATGTTAAAATGGCTATGTTAATATAAAAATGTTTAAAACTAAACAGATTGAGATAATTTGTCTTTAATGAATTACACATTGGAAAATCTCTGTACAAAAAAATGTTAGGGAGATGCTTTGAAACAATGCAGTACAGTTATTCATAAGAAGGTCAAACAGAATCAAATTAAACAAAATTTTTAAATATTCACTATAAAATAAACCAAAAGTCATACTAAAAAACATTAACACGGTTGGCAATCTAGTCGCGACCGTGCAAATTCAATCGATCTTCATAATTTTAAATGAATTACATTTTAGCTTACAGAAAAGCAATCTTCTTTAGAATGTGCTATTTAAACCTTATCGTATTTAGTTAACAGGTCCGTAATGTTTTGGTAAGAATATGTAATACTTAAATTGAAAATATGTGAAATTGTTTAATAGGAAGTTTCCGTTTTATAAAAGCCACAACGTTACGTAACTTGGACAACGTCATTAGGAGATTTTAATTAATATAATGATAACAATCTACGGCAATTAGAATATGATGTGATCGTTATTGTCATTTAATCAATTAGGTAAACTTTTTTTGATTATAATATTGGAACATTATGTGCATCATTACTTGTCGCTGTGGCGATATCCAAAAATAGTAGATGAGCAATTAATCATGAAAGTAAAAGAAAGGATCAAAAATGACTAGTCAAATATGTTGTCAACGAAAATAATTTCTTTTTGTGATGTTACCATGTTTCCCATATTTATATAAATGGCGATAACAGCTTGATGTATTTTGTCATTGATGATTGTACTTAAGCAAATTTGCTATCCACAAGACTACATTTCTGTACAAGTGCAACAAAATAAAAGAAAACCAAAAGTTAATTTACTTCATGAATCGCTAACCGATGGTTGCAAATATTGCAATTAAATAGTAACACACCTAGTACTAATTTAGTCTATTCCTAATAAAAGATGCTTTATATTTATGGAAATAAAAAAAAAGTTCATAGCGATAAAACAGGTTAATTATCTATAGGTAATGCTTGCGGTACTAATTAAAAACATCAGCAATTTTGATATATGTAACCGTCAAATTTACTTAACTTCAAAATTGTTTACAACAGCCATATGAGTCAATTTGTTTTACAATGATTACAGTCAATGCGAAATAACATTTAGTCAAAAAGTATCTCATCTAAGAAACTGGTATTAGAGGTGGCACGATACAATGTATATAATTATTTTCTGGGAGTTTTATAAATAAATATCTCAATGGTTTTTAAGAAAAATTTAATTTACGAATAAGAGACTTATGTTTTTTTTTATAATAAGTTGAAGAACACATTCATATTAATATTCAGACATAATAAGAATATTTGCTAGAGAAAGAGATGCTGGAAATATTAATCGAAAATGCACTTTGACCAATATTAGCATATTAGCCATTATTTGGTCTTGCTAGTTATATACATAACAGGACTGGATATAACAGATTTAATTAATAGAGGAAACACAATATTTTATCATAACCTTCAAGAATCTTCAAATAATACATGCACTGTACGCTATTAATATTTGTAATGTGAGTCTCACTGTCACAATTTATGAGTTTTTTACTACTTTAAATTTTATAATTTAAAACTTATAAATATGTGTCAATAGTAAAGTAGTTTTTCATAAAATTGTGTGGTTGAAATAATAAAGCAATGTGATTACTTAACATAGAAATTATTCATTAATGTGGATACCGCCAAATACCAGAGACTAAAGATTCCCAAGTAGCTAAACACATGCTATACTTAATTAAAGAAAATGAAGTATAACTTTGTATTCTAATCCATGCATGTTAAAATTATCAACTAGTAATAAGTTTGACAAACTGATAATTTGAAAGAAGAAAATAATGGAGTCGAGTATTAAATAGTACCATAGAGAATGGGATCTGATAAAACTCAAGAAACTTACTTAACTGAAGTTTAGCAGGTGCATAGCTACTGCCCACTAGAAGAATAAACTTATACTTACAACTGAAGTTTACATGGAAAAGACTCTAATTCTGGAACCTGATATTGGAAATTCGACTACATCGTCCTAAGAGGCTAGAATCGTTTTGAGTTTTGAAATATGTTTTCAACCTTTTTGCTATTTACAAAAGATTATATTTATGAATACATTTAAAATAATTGTAATAAAAGTATTGAATTTATAATAGTATTAACCATATTGTGGAATGTGTTATCTTCGTAAATTTATTTAACTCTCAGAACGTTTTAATTTGGACTAAGTTGACTAAGCTTTTCCTTCATTTTAAATAAGAGGGAATCTACTTGGTACTAATAGTAGAAAACTTCGTTATAACATCCTAACTGATTATTTATAGAATTTTCACAATTAATTTATCACAAATATCTGTATTACTTTTAAATTCTAACTCTACATAAACTAAACTTTATGGTTGAATTAACGCCGATTGCTCCACTTTATACATGGACAATGATTAAAAATGATGAATTTCATAAAAGATGCAAACATCATCATGTAGACTGCAAGCAGCATTTTATAGGTGACTTTACTGTTGAAAAGGATAAACGGTGTTCTAACATGCTTTCTAACAAAACTACTGTGATCAATAGCGATAATCAGTCTATCGGTTGTATTAAAACACTTTGATTCATCTTTTTCTATAATCTGCCTTTGATGTTTGCAGAAAAACTACCTTAAAAAATAATCTTTTGTCAAGTTTTAGAACCATTTAAAATTGAATATTATTTGTCACAATGTTTTACTTTTACTAATTTTATTTTTTCAGGATATTAATGATTTTTATATTAAATATTTACTCCAGAATAGCGTGATTCCGTATAACATTCATTTGTTTTGTTGTTTGCATGAAAAAAAATTTCACATTAGTTAATCATTTTGACAAAACTGACAATAAAACTTTTCTGTGAACAGGCTCGACCTGTTCATAGAAAAATTGTATTGCAATAAGTTTCTAAATGTGATTATATCGTTACCGATTTCATGGTATTATTATTTATTATTAAGTTAAAAATATATTTATATTCGACCAGCAGTCGGCGTTTAGAGTTTTAAGTAATAAAACCGTTTCAAATTATATTTTACAAAAAGAATATTATGTAAAATGGTTTGTTACTTAGAATTTATGCTGAACTTGCTGCTAATTTGTAGTATTTTTAAAACATTTTGCCACTAAACAAACATCTTGAAAGCATGAACAAAAAGTCCATTCCTTCGCTGATAAAATATTTATATGATAGCCGTTATAACAGCATATCTAAGAACGATATTAGTTTTATGTTCAACATACCACTAAAAAGGGGATATATCACCAGATTTTCGAATTTCTTCATTAATATTTTGGAACTCTATAGATATTTTAAAGGCGTGTTTATGGTTCAGGTTTGTTGTAGCACTAAATTCATGCTCCCAGCACTAATTCGTTACTTTTTCATGCACAAAAACTATTACTTAATTTCATTTTCATTTAACTATGCAATTTTAAAATAACGAAGTAGATTATTATTAACCAAAGCGCACCATTTTTGTTGATGTTGTCACCTCGTAAAAAATTGTTTACCCAAAAATATATAAAATTGTTTAATTGCTCAATACTGAAAAATGTAAAATTTTTATGTGTATATATATATATATATATATATATATATATATATATATATATAATGTATAGTAATTGCAATAAATTATAGCTTGACTTTGTTTAAAATTTAACTAAGCATTTGAGAAAAAAATCATTAATTTTTTTTCAACATTTTCTCTACTTATGGCATGCATAATAAATAGTTCATAATGCATAAAATGAATAGTTCGTACTAAATCAAATATACAGTTGTCACGTAAATATTTGAAACTATTTATTAGAAATAAAATGTTGGGCAGTATACTAATGAAAACAAAAAAATATACTTTTCCTGCTTCTACTACAGAAAAAAGGTGGTAAAATACAAAAATCAAAAAATTATTTGCGAAATTACCAAAATCATTTTGTAGATTAATGTATAAACATACACTCGTACGCACGCTCGTACACGTACACACACATATGTACATGTGCACGTGAATGGGTATACACTCACGCGCACACATACACACACATGTTTAATGATAATTTATTTTAATCAATAAAATGTGACAAAATATTTAAATAATTTCAACCTAAATACTTTGGCTATTGGTTGTGTTCAGAATAAGCATTTTAGAAATTTAACATAGCGGCCTTAATAATACTTCATATAAACCAAGCCATGACATAATATAAATCGATGCAAATGTGAATCGTACTGCCACAAGCAAATATATGTGTCAATTTCCTGTAGTTGGTGGGTAAATTTATTCTGCTGGTAACACCATGCGCGTTGAAGGGTGTGGGGGCTAGTATGTGGAGTGCGGTGCCCCCTCCACCAATTTTTGGCTTCACCACGACCGCGAAGAGATTTGTGCGTATGCGCCTTCCGGATTACTCTATATTCTAAGCATTTTGTAAATATACTCAAGAATAAAGTTTATTTTAAAAAAATAAACTACGCCGCTGTTAAAAAAATATTATCATATTATTTAACTTGAAGTAACGCTTTAAATGAATATCAGTTTTTATTTATATTATATCATACAGAAAGGTTGAAATTAGTTTGCTTTTCAATTAACTTTTCTCCTTATTTTTATTTCATAGCGCACCTGGGTGGTAATGCATTGGAGCTAAAATTATAATATTAATCGATATTAATTCAGCATTTCAATGAGTGTTATTAGTGAAAATCTAAGATCTATGCAAATCAATATTTGAGTTTTTTAAGATGAAAACTACCTGTTAATGGAATAGTAATTCTTATCAATAAGACATTTAAATATATTTAAGTTAACAATAATATCTACATGAAATCACATTGAAGAAATTTTTCTCATTGTGAGCGTGTGATCATTTCAATGATATGGATCTCTTGGAAAACATCAGTTCATGTAACAGTAGCCAAGTCAAGAAAAGATAATTATCTATCTTTGTATAAATTTTGAAAAATATAACATCATGCAAGGGTGATCATTTCAACAAATGAAAATTATCCATCTTTATATGATTCTCTTAGAAGAAATGAAGATTGGTAGTAGCTGTCAGGTCAAAGAAAGATAATATTTATCCTTTTATATATTACAGATTTATCTCTGAATACGTAATTATCTTTTTAAACAAAATGTTAAACAATAATATATTAACTCATTACTCTGTACAAAGAGGAGAAAATGGTAAAAAAATAGAAATGCATCCGTCACTCGTCATTTCGAATAGCCTGTGGCCAATCATCCTGAGGTTGCAAAAAATCTGTAAGGGATCGTAAGTTTCCATTTTTATTTACCCATAACCTTGGGGTCATTTTTAACTTATAAGGCAATATTGTAAGGATACTTTTATTCCAGTTGTTTTCTCAGAGAAATGAAAACGACACTTATATTAGTACGAGAAGTGCTAATTATCCCTGAATGACCTAATTCCTTTCACCCCAAGTTATTTTCAATCCATATCAGGAAAACATGTAACATGGTACTTTCCATTGCATACTGTACATAAACATTGCGGATTTTTTTTAACATTAATTTTCAAAGACGTATGTAACTTGTAATCTATTGCTTGGTAGCCCACAGAATAAAATTCTCACTTGTGAATTAAGTCAGTAAGTTTACATTAAACTCTTAGTTTTATCGTCACTACTTGACTTAAAAACGAAATGATCAAAGATGAAATAATGACTGTTAATTTTCACGTTTAAAATAAAATTAGTATATAAAAAACTACTTGACATTTATACTTATTTATGTTATTGAGGAAAAAAGTTTAAATTATTTAGTAATTTAAATAGGGCTTTATTCCATTTTTTGGTAACTTGACATACCAAAAATATAAAAATAATAATGTTGAAAGAAATATTTTACATTTAGAAAAAATTAAAAATATTCTGAAATTCAAAAAAAGTAAATTTTTTTTGAAAAATTAACTTAAAAATTCTTATCACAGTTTTGTAAACCACTAAATATCTTTTACTTCAATGTGATAATGTTAAAAGAAATTGGTTCATTCGCAAAAAACATGTACCTTCTGCAGAAGTGAATGCTTCACTTTCTACCTAATATAATTTTTTAAATGTTCTCGTTTAAGGAAAATTAAAATCTGTTTTCATGTAAACCACGCAGAAAGAAATGACTTATGAAAAACGACTGGAGTAACATTATAAAATTCATCTTTGAAGTCCGAAATTCCTAGAGAAATTATGTATACTTGATTAACCACAGCTGTTAGTGAATAACTGTATTATCCCATTCTTCTCAACTGCAAAACATATCACATGGCATCCTCAGTTTAATTATGATAATCAAAACTTTCACAAATGATTTCAAAGTTTTTACTTCAAACACTTGTCAATTTCAATTTCTACCTACGGTCATAAAAAAGCGTGTTATTTTAATTTAAATGCTCTTTGATTCAATTATGTCAAAATATCATTGTCCTCGATGACAATGTTCACAAGTTGTTATGTATTAGAACCTAATGATTGATTTTACTCTTAAACCACGTCTAAAAATTATCCTCAAGAATAATCATGAATCATCTCGCCTGCAGATTTTCTGTCTCCAGAATAAGTAATGTTTCATAAGGTGAAGCTATAGTTCACATTTACGCATTGCAACGTGTTATACAGAAGACTGAAATATGTAACTGGCCATTGTGTCTAGCTTTTTTGAATACGAGACACCTTTTAATTCCATCTTGTGGTGCTAAATTAAATAATGTTATACATAAAAGAGTGTTAAGGGTGTATGAAATTAGTCAACAGCACATAATTCCAGATTCTTTTGCCCGAAGGACATTTTTTTTATTTATTGTACTTTTACATATTTTGTTTATCCATTTGTCAGCTCTACAGAAAATTCCTCGTGAAATTCAAAGAGTGAATATCCATGGAAATACGCACTTGCATGTGCAAAAAAGATTTTATATAATTTTTTAAAGGTATCAAAAGGAAACAGTGTACCTGGCGTTATTCGCAGTGCTCTCTGCTTCATAAATTTTTGAAATATTACTAAAATATATTTTTTTTATTTTAAGGATGTATTTACTTCATAATAAAGTGGCCATCGATATTGTTAATACAAAAATATAACTCTTCTGGATTTAATTATGAACATTAAACCTAAAACAAAAATTATTATTGAAAATCTGATTTTAGTTGATCTAAAATGTTTATTTCGGTATGAATGGGTTTTGTATTACTCTTTTTAATTAAAAAATTAATAATGTAATTTTGACCAATAATAAAAATATATTTTGATTGGATAGTGTTCAATACTAACAAAATTGAATATAAACCTGACGATGTTTTAATTTATTCATGCATCTTTTAAACAAATTTATAAATTTGCTTAGAAAATTGACATAAAAAGCCATGAATGTGGAGTTTACTATACAAATTCAAATCTTTTGTTTTGTTGCATAACAATACAATTACATTTTACTAATCTAATTCAATTTAATTAACAAGATGTATTTCAATTTAATTAATAAGATTTTTTTTCATAAAATAAAATTGAAATATCACAATGAAATTGGTTGTAAGAAAACTCAAAAATTTAAGGAATGTAGATACATTCAGAGTAAAGAGATGAGCGATTTTGAATTCAGCAATGCCAGGTATTGCCAGCAGTTGACACAAACCTTCCAATTTAGGTTGCAGTTCAGCGGCTGTAAACATTTTTTTTCCATGTAAGTATAGTAAATACATGATGTAATGAATATTACCAACTATAAAAGAAAATAATATGATTATTATCTTGTAAATGTTGTATAAAATAATTATCTCCATATTTATATGTAATACTTGATATGGAATTTTTTTCTGGATTCGCCAGGGAGGTTATGGTTTTTATATCTATATTTCTATCAAATGCAAAACACATATATAAGAAATTGGATGTAAATAAAATTCTCAAATAAAATTATCACTACCTATAAAACTTTTGAGTTTACTTGTGAATATCTATGCTATTAAAACAGTTGAAAAATTTTTAAATAAATGATTTAATTTATGAAAATATTTATTTTTCCTGTTACTAACTGCAGTAGAAGGATAGTTCAGTGTCATTATTGGCTTTTACCTTGAGGAGTAATCTACTAACGGTATGTAAATTGACTGAATTTCAGTCACAATAAGTTACTATATATCAATTGGATTGCTCTCTTTGATTTTTATTGATCGTCATCGTCATCGACCATTTCAATCCAAACCGTACAAATTTGTCTTACAGGCTCACTAAATCATGGTCGTGTGTTTCTCTTGTTATGGATGCCTGGAACTAGTTGCTGAGACAAATGTATATCATCATGGAAAAAAATTTACTCACAACATGTTCTTCCTTCTTGCATCATTTCAACAAAATAATGCACTCATTCACGCATGCTTCATGTTTTCAACTTTTCCATTCTGCTAATTTAACATAGTTGATTCAATATTCTTTTGACAGTGAGAAGAAACAATCACTACTAACTCAGCTATAACGTGAGAGTCTTCCACTTTAATTTCACCTACTTCAATTTATTATTATTCTTCTTAGGATCATAGAATCCCTTTTCCAACTCAAACCGACAAGAAATAATGAAACTAATAAGTAGTCTTTTTATTTATAGTACTTGGCCTGTATATCGACATTCTGTTATATTCACACGAATATACTTTCGCATTTATAAATGAGTCCATTATGAAAATACAGAATAAAATTTTCCATAGAGGCAAATATACAGTGACCCGTAAATATAAACAATGCAATTAATAATTTGTAATGATAAAAAAATATGTACATAACTCTAGAAAGCAAATTTAATTTATCGTTGAGACAAAGATAATATACAGGAATAATATTACAGTACAATGTGACCAGTGAGATAATTGATAAACTTATTTATAATAAATTGACTTACGTATTTTTTTATACATTGTTATTTTTAGTCCAAGTGTCCTTGTAAAACGAAGTCGCTGTGTAAGTTTCTCACAGGTAAAAAATATGACCAAAATATAGACCCTGTCGCTGTCAGTAAATACAGATCAGTCTAAAATAACCATGTAGTTGAAATTAATATGCTGGTATTATCGAAATTAAATAAATTATATAAAAGTGATAGTAAAAACTACCACTATTTTTACTAACCTTCGAATCGGCGGAATAAAAAATTAATCCAGCGGTAATAATTATACCTCCAAAATAATTATAGAACACTAAAAGAATCTGCAATAAAATATGTAGATTTAATAACAATTATTTCTATATTCATACGAATATGACATAGATATTTTGAAAAGGCATCAGCTTTTATTACGAGTATATACTAATCTTGTAGATGCAAAAGTTGTCAAAATTACTAGTATCAATAGAATTGTAAATGAGAATAAAAGGCATACTCAAGATATTTTTTATAGAAACAATACTATTTTCAACAAGTTTACGTCTTTTAATCATTAAATAGGAAAACATACAAATTAATAATATAGTTATTAAATTGTGTCTTACATTTAAGTAGAAGGTTTCATATGCAAGAAAGCAGACGTCAAAAACTTTTACGTATAATTGGATTATTTTATCAAAACATGCGTTCAAACCATCCATTGCGATTATCATTGTATCGTCAGCACTACGCAAACTAAGGTAGTCATCGACACTAAACAGAGCAGACAGTTGTAAATTTGCATATTCAATTCTTTTCAAAATGTCGTTAAGCGATGTGCAAAAAAGGATACGTTCAACATCGGTATACCAAAATACAATATAGCCAAAAATGAATCGTAAATTAATATCGTGGAAAAAATATATACATCCTGTGAAAATCATTAAAAAAAGAGGCAGACATATTTTATATAAATTTGATTGATTTTGCTTCCACGCTTTTTCATATAATGATCTCTTAACATCATAGTCCAAATAATGATCCAGCACTTCCATTTCAGCAATAAATTGTGGAAATGTATTCCATTCCAAAAAAGTAGTTGCGACAATGTTGGAACTAAATGTTGCAAAAAATATTACGTGGTTGATGGTTTGTAAAACGGCATTTTCGTTTGATATAAGATCGAAATATACGTCCATAATTAGTAGCAGAATAAGTAGTGATAGAACTATTGCTGCATACATTATAGTGATTACACGCTTTATTATTGTCTGCCAGGTTTGAGAGAATATTTTCTGTTTTTTAATTTCCATATTTCGGTGAATGCCCATTATAATTTCCAAAAATTGCAAATATTTCCACGTATCTTTATAGCATATTTCTTCCAATTTCAGACAAAAGTAAAAGCAGGAATAATACAAACAGTTTAATTTCTATATTTCTGGTGTATGGTGTGACACTAAAGATAACCGAGTAAAGGACTGGTTAACAGAAAAGTAGAAGACTGACAGAGTAATAGAAGGTATTATTGATTTTACTTCATCACTAATCATTATAAATGATTCTGTTAGACCGTAGACACATTACGGCCAGAAAATATAATAGAATTACGATAGTTTTCAAATAATTAATTAGAGAAATTGATTTTCCTTTGGTCCTTGGAAAGAACCAAAGCTAAGTCAATATGAAATTGTATAGTATTCAAATAATTTTTAATTTTGGAGGTCAAGAAAATTTTTGGTTTAAGGAAAAATTGCAAAATCATTTTCTACATTATGTTTATTGAAAATTTTACAATAGTACGAATGGAATGTGTAATAATAACAAAAATTATAAATTTTAAAATTATAAAATTTAGAACCTCCAAAGGCAGAACCTTCTTCTGCACTCATTTGTTTATCTAAGTGTTGAATTTTACTTGTTTATAATGTTTCGTTGGAATATTTATTATCTGATTCTTTGACGGCTGAAAATTGTTAACGAGTTAACAGTTTCATGAATTTAGTTTATTGTATGTAATCTTTGATGACGAATTAAGATATACTCGTATCCAGGACTCTTTGTCAAACTATTACTGACATTTTCCAAGTACATTTCGTTCGTTTCATTTGTAATAATAAGTTTTAATGCACAGCTTTTGACGGCTTATATCTTTATATTATCAACCTAGACACTTTTAAATGTTTCTTTCTAAGCTTCATCAATGTGATTTTTGATCCATAATATTATTTCTACGTTGTATTTGTAAATTATTGTTAATGGCGTCCAATAAGTATTTTCCTTATTACCAACTATTCCATGCCCCACTCCTCTATTGAATTCGCTTGCCGAATGCTTAGATGATTATGCCATTCTCAAATGATACTCCAGGTGGTGAATATGTACTACATGGTGCATCCGTAATCAAGATAAAATTTAAGTAATTTTATTGTGTAAAACTGTTTCTAGCAACGCGAAACACAGGCATATGGGTATATAATATAACGCAATACACAGGCATATAGGATAATATGCAAATTTTTATTGAATTTACATAATATGCAAATTCAGTAGATATTATTTCCATGAACAGCCATGGCAAAATGTTATGTAAATGTAATATAATACATAAGACAATAATTAGTTTTTCAGAACTATGCTAATAAAAAAAATCGTAATCAAAATCAAGACCAAATAAAACTTTTTAAAAATATGCACAAAGCCTGTGTCCAAGGCTCACTTGTAACATGTGACCCGCATAAAACTTCATTAGATCTTAAGAAAGCTTGCAAATATTTTTTTGGTCCTGCTTCATGACATTATTGGGATGTAAATTATTAATTTGTTGCCATTAAATAAATAAGATTATGTCAGTCGTTAACATTTCCAAAATTAATTTAATATTATCATTTTGACTCTAATCCATATATATGAATTTCAAACTAAAGAAAACTTCTATGTTGCAAATTGTGTTAGAAAGAAGATATCTTTCTACAAGCAACCGACTCCAGAATAGTTGAACTTATTCATTTTAAAGTTGAAATAATTATAAAGCTTACATTTTTGTTCATAATGTTAAAATTTTGCCCAACCTTTTAAAAAAATGTACTGGAAAACACAGCAATAATCTGGCATTAAAAGTGGTCGCTTAATTGGTTGTTATCCAGTGTGGATAGGTAATATGCTTTTAAAATACATTTATCACAAAACACAGTATCAATAATGTAATGTAATAATTAATTATTATATCGTCCATAAATATGCAACTTTTAATAAATATAAAGAAAGAAACCAAAATATATGTAAATATATTACTTACTTTATTTATATAATACTTACTTTATTACTTAAACCTTATGCGATAGACCTATTCCTTAGATAGATAGCAGTGTTTATTGCCTCTGTCTAGAACCTTTTATCTAAGCATATATAATTTTCTTTGCATATTTGTTTTTCTACCATTGCTATATAAATATATACATTTTAATTTTTTTACTTCTTTGTTTTTCTGACATTGTTTTGAAATGCTTAAAGTACTTTAACTCTTCTCCTTTTAAAACAAAAAGAAACGAAGGCAATATGTATATTCTCGTCAATAAATTTAAGGAAATACATTGCTCTGCCAATAAAAGTCAACTCCATAGGTCCACACACATCAGCATGGACAATATCCAGTGGCTCATGGTTCCTCGTTCGTATGGACCAAATAGTAAGCTTGACTATTTTCCTTGGCAGCATATGTATCATGTATTCTTGTTGATGACTGATTAACCTATTTACAATACTCCCGTGACTGCTCCATCCTTCATTTTATTATGGTTCGTTCACATTCATATGAGCTAATCTTCTATGCCATATTTCACTGCTAGTTGCTGAATAAGGAGATGTTAAGAAAGATTTTTTATATTCTATGACCAACTTGTAAACACCATCTATCTGATTTGCCACAGCCACCAAACTGTTTTCTCTATTGTAAACATTGCATCACTTTTTTTTAAATTCCACTCTATTGCTGTTTTTGATGAACTGACTTATTGACATCAAGGGTGCCAAGTAGATATCTGCCTTAGGTATAATGAAGTTCCATTACATATTGATTACTTTTGATAGTTTTAAATACAGTGTTTCATTAGATTTTAGGCTATTTATCAATAATAATTACTTAAAACAAATTGAACATTGCCAATTTGTTTTAACTTTTATATCTTGGATTATATTTTGATTATTTCATGAAATGGAATAAGCATGGAACAGAAGAGGCCAAAAAAAATATTCCACGTTTTTCTTTTATCAATTAAATGAATTACTTAATCCTATGGGGTTGAAGTTTAATTATTTAAACCCTTTTTAAAAGTAAAATTAATTATGGTGTTATTGCTTGGGGTAGTGCTTGTAATAATTTGGCTAATTCTTTATTCGTAATACAAAATATATTATTAAATTTAAAATAAGTATAGAATGCAGTGCTCTATTGAAAATGAAGTACGCTTGTATCGTGATTTCCTTAATTTATTGGTACAATGAATGTCAAATTTACTTGTAGAAAGGCAAGACAAAACCAGATCTAAGTGATTAATGCCGCCTAAAATTAACAAAACAATTATTACTAAGACTGCGTATATTGCAATTAAATATTTTAATCAACTATCTAGTAATTAACTGAAATAATTCAACTGTTTAAATAATTTAATAGAAAAAAGATTTGTAATTGGATGACGGTTAATTTTACTAAGTGATTTTATAATGCATCTTAGATAAAAGACATTAAGTGTAAATATAGAGATTGGGGTTGTGCATGTAATAGTTTGGCTAATTCTTTATTTGTAATACAAAATAAATTATAAACAACCTTCTTAACAACTTTTAAAATTCTTAGCAATTCTTCATGATTACTACGTAATTGACATGTACATGAAAGAAAAGAATCGATAAACATTTGTCGTTGTCACATTGTTGTTACCATTGTATAATCACACTATAATCATAACTACGACAAGTTTAGAAGTTCAAACGCATAAATAGATTACTAGGGATGATGGGAAGTTAAATTTCCCAATTAGACATTGACAGCCCTTGATGTCTCTAAGCAAAAACAGAAATTGCAAAAGATGTTATTTGTTGATGAATTGCAGTTATATATAACACTTGCCTTTAATAACAGCTCTTTAGAAAATAATGATATGATCTCTAAAGGAAAATTCAAATGCGTTGTTAAATTGGTGAAAGACAAGACGATTATTATCAATTAATATTTTTCGTATCCTATCCCTTTCTTGATATATACTGATTCCACACTTTAGTAAAGGGCCTTGCAACATACGCACGAGCATCCCATGGCATCATCAAAGCTTTGTATGACGCAACACACATAATATCTTATTAGGCCTTGAATGATGAGCAATACCAGAGTTCTTTTGCAGAAAAGAAAATTGTCTTTTTTTACATGAAGATTGTGTTTACAATCAGGAAACATTTAAGTGTAATTATGATGGAGAAAATGTTCAAAATAAGGAAATGTTTTTCTGTTGACATTATTTTTCTTATATAATGCGCCGAATCGGAAAAATATATAAATATTTTTCTTATTATATTTTCGACATTTTCGTTTTATGGTTTAGAGAAATAAAAAAGCTCTATACTGAATAAAAGTAAGTTCAAATATTGAGACATTCAAAAATGGTATCAAATCCGTGAGTGAAACAAAAGTATGTAAAACAGAGTGTATAATTTATAGTTTTCAAAATTGAAATTTGAAATTTACAAAAAATCTTTTGTTCATATATAAAAAATAAAGTAAGCATTACATATCTTGGCTTTATGGGTTAACAAACAAACTTGGTTTTTACCTTTTTTTGAGTAATTTTTTAAAATAATATACAAATGTTGCTAGACAAAAATTGTTTTCTTATTTCTTCGAACAATAAACAATAAAATGTATGTAGTCCTCCGACTGCTGTATAAGTAGATATTTCGACTCATATATGAAAAATGTATCAAGATGGTGGAAAGGAAAATGATAAGACAGCATAAAGAAATGTGACGGCATTTTATCATCTTTTTCAAAATATATTATATATATATATATATCTATATATATTTATATATATATATATATATACATCTATATATATATATATATATATATATATATATATATATATATATATATATATATATATATATATATATATATATATATATGTATATAAATATATAAATATATACATTTTTTTTAATTTCTAATTACAACCTAGGAACATTGATGTTTTTTCCAATATGCACAGCCCTATTTATACTTACCTATGAAAAGTATTCCCATCCTTTTTCAGGTTTTTCTGTGGTCTGTTACTACAAAACTTTAAAACACAAACAGCCATTGTTTCGTTTAAAGGTATTTGATAGTTCAAAATAGTGTTTATAAGACAAAACTTTGCTACATACTGACATATTAATGCTACATATTTTTAAAAGTAGAGCATAAAGAGATTGACGTTTTAATGAGCTTTAAGCGTGTCTATGCACATAGATGTAGATTTCCCAGCAAAGATGTGTAGGGTACGTCTCATGTTTAGTTTTAGCACTTTCTTATTGCTACGTGAAGAGCTTATGAGCCAGGGAGCTGCCTTTTTTCTTTATCTAATTCTCTATGTTTGTGCATATTTTTTAAACAGGTTGGAAATTTCCGAGATGAAATTATGCATGAGATGGCACCCCAATCAATATACTGTGCATCCTTAAGTAAAGATTGACATTTCGGCTAAAATATAGGCGATATATTATTTTGAATGAAGACTTTAGACTCTTAAGATTAAGGAAGATATAAATAGAATAATGAGGAGAAAACACTAGCGTAATAAGTTGAACACAGGTACCACAAAGATTGGGATTCGAATTGAGTCGAGAAGGAATGTCTGCAGAAAAAAATCTGCAGATATTTAGTTTCAATTATTTGAATGTATTTTATTTAATTGTCTTCACCAAGTTTATAATATAAAATATAGTAAGACGCTTAGCAGTGCTTAACTGCTCAGTGTATTTTTGAAGGAGTTTTGTGTTGACGAGTTTTTATTGCTAACTAAGAAATCTTGTCTTTCTCATGTAAATATATATATATCTCTTGTAGCCATATATGATAACTATCACACAAAAAAAGGAAAATATAGTATGGCGTCATTTGCTTTACCACACTATATGAAGGTCAGAGCAAGCCTGTGCTCTGTTACTGCTCCGTGATTTCTTTCAAATTTAGATAAACGAAGGAATCTTAATAAATTGTAATTTACTATAAGAAGGAAATACAATTTTACGTAAATATATAATTTATTTAGTTTCAAAAGCTCTCTAAACATGTTGTACATTTGCTCATTACAGACTGAAATTATTCGACGGCAAATAATTCCTGATTCATTTACCTGAAGGACGGATATAATTCCTTTTTATTTATCATAACATATTTTTAAATATATTTACGATAAGTTATAAGAAATTTGAAACATCCTTCACAAAAGTGAAGCAGGTAAAACATGGCTGGATTATTTATTAAATGAAAAATCCAACCATGTAGAAAATGCAACACAAAATTCAAAAAGTGAATATGCACAATAACATGCACACACACAAGCACACGCACTTGCACATAAAAGATTCTATTCTATTTTTTTTTATTTTAAGGTTATAATCCTCTAACCTTAAAGTAGTGATGTTACAAAATATTACAGTGTTATTGAACATTAACATATTAAACATTACTGTTTAAACTTAAATAAAAATTATTTTTGATTGTCTTATTTTAGTTAGGTTAAAATTTAATTTCCGTATGAATGTTTTTTTTTACGTCTTTTAATATTAAAACCGAGAGTTGTAACATAATTTTGACATAACAAAAAAAAATATTTGTTTGGAATGCTGCACAATAACGTTGGGTTTTACGAATCTAAAAAATATCAATCGAAAATTATTCAGAAACTTGCATCTTATGAATCTAATTATAAAGGTTTATTTTTCATAAAGTAAAATTGGAATATAACAATAAAATTAGTGGGAAGAAAACTCAAAAATTTAAGAAATGTCGATACATTCATGGTAAACAGGCGAGCGATCTTGAACTCAGCAATGCCAGGTATTGACAAGATTTGACACAAATCTTCCAATTTGGGCAGCAGTTCAGCGGTTGTAAACATTTTTTTCATGTAAAAGTAGTAAATACATGATGTGATGAATATTAGTAACTATAAATTATAATAATATTATGCTTGTCATAAAGTATTTATACGAAATAATTATCTGAATTATATGTCATATTTGAATGTGAATTGGATTTTCTTCCTAGATTTGCTAGAAAGATTTGGCATTTTATATATTCACCAAATGCAAAAACATAGATAACTAATTGGTAAGTATTTTATAACTAATATTTTAAAAATAAATTATCAATACTTGTGAGGAACAGCATTTATAATTTTATTGGCATAAAGTTTATATTTGACTACTAACGAGACGATTAAATCAGATGAAATGTTTTTTAAAATACATATTTTTATATATGGACAAATATATTATATATAATTATCCTGCTACTAACTCTTTTAAAAGAACAGTTATGCTATTATTGGCTTTTATCTTGATCAATATACTGCTGGCAGCACACATATTGATTGAATGCAAGTCATTCCTATGACGCGACCAGAAATGGAACTTTAGGTGAAGGAATAATAACTTTTAACATTTTTAAGTGAAATATAAATAGTCTTTAAGGATCTACGTATCTGCCTACTTGAGGTGAAACTCTCGAATAAAGAAAAGTAAACAAACAGTAGATTATTTTTGTTCTACAACAATAAACATTCCTATTTACATTAGATAGGCTGCATTAAAAATTAATTTTTTAAATTAGGTTCGAAATTTAAAAAAAATATTACTGACAAATCATAGGTTAGAATAATTTGTCAGTAATTTTTTTCGAGGATAATTTTAATACATGTATAATTTACAAAACATTTATTGAGCAGTCCACACAACGCAAACCGTGGGCGTAAAAAATTTTTATATTACCCTACTTTAACATACCTATAGTTCTACAACATAACCTATCGTTTAATGCCATCTAAAGTGCAAGTAGGGAGTAAGGGAGCTTTGCGTACCTGTGAATTTTTGTAGACGCGTCAAGGTCGGAGATTTATGCTAATGTCACCCTGCGACACTGTCGGTACATTTTGTGTCTTATTTTTAAGGTACATTTATTTTTAACAAACTATGTTCGCGACTTCGTTCTCATGAACTCTAGGCTCTACTGTTGTACTCCACTGCATATTTGGCCCAACTTAAAATTCAGGCCACAGAATACATGTGCAGGGTGTATGCAATACATGTGACATGTGACATCTTCAGTAGAGTTACATACATTGTAATGCACACACACACACGCATGCCACGTGTACGCATTCAGTATGGCTTGGCATAAATAAATATCAGAACTATCTTGGTCTTTTTTCATTGTGCATGGATAGGTCCTTTAATTGGTATAAATCAGGTGAAATAGTTTGTTTTGGAAACTTAGGAGAAATAAGATGTTTTCCTCTAATTTTGGTTACCCTTCATGTGAAATTAGAATTTTGACGATTTCTATTATTTAAAATTAATTCAAAATAATCGTTAGTCTCCTTTCTCTCCATCTCTCTTTTCCTCTCTATTTCCGCCCTCTCCCCCACTCTCACCGTCTCCCTTTCCCTCACTCCTTCTTCCTCTTTTCTTTCTTTGTTTCTCCCAGCTATGTCCATGACTTCGTTCACATGGAATTCGGAATAAGGAAAGTTATTTCGTTTTTTTTGTATTTTTGTCTCTTTTTTCTCTCTGAACTATATGAACATGAAATTTACTAAAATGCTAACACATGGAAATGGCAGCCAAATTGGCTCTGCCGTTTGTAATATTAGCATGCA
This sequence comes from Druceiella hillmani, assembly GCA_039881145.1. Classification (NCBI taxonomy): domain Eukaryota; kingdom Metazoa; phylum Arthropoda; class Insecta; order Lepidoptera; family Hepialidae; genus Druceiella; species Druceiella hillmani. Next base: position 2,136,669 of record JAYKKI010000069.1, on the reverse strand, counting down.
TAATGAATATGACATAAAGATTGACGTATTCTTTTTTCAACCTATTGAAATGAAACAAAACCTGCATGTTAACCTAAGCTAATTTAAAATACATCACTAAAAACCACAACCAAATCCATTCAGACGTTGCTGAGATTAGCAAAGAAAAACACACAGAAAAACAGATTAGCAGACAAAAATTCTAAAGAATATTGTTTTAGGCTTAGTAAGATGTTTTTAGTAAGTAGCACTTAGTTTTATTAAAAAATATTTAACTCTTACAATTTTATAATATATTTATGATAAGGGTACATCTACATATTTTTTGCTTACTATATATACGAAAAACTTTTTGTGAATTGATATGGTAAGTTAACTTGAAATTACATATTGTTGAATTTTTATCTTTTCCATGAGTTGGGTTAAAGGACAATAGAAACTGTTTTAACCAATAAATCAAACATCGAATGATAAAGGTGGTAGTAACTTTATGGAAGAGGATAATATTTCTATCCACGTTACAAATCTGAACAGGAGACATGATTTCTGACGATTCTGAGGATGATGTAAACTCTAAGTTAATATTTAGGTGAGGTAAAGATAAATTTATTCAGTAGTTCAATTTGTCTATCAGGACATGTTGTCAAAATATACTCAACGAGGGATTCGGAACGAAAGGAGCAACCAAGTCTTGCAACATGCGAATCGGGTGCTTTGAGCTGTTACATTACTAAAGAAGTAGTTGAGGAAGTGAAAATGCAGTCTAATTAATTTTCATCCTAAAAAGCCGTAATGGAATTAAATAAATAAGATTGAAATGTTAATTAGTTTTAGCTGGGTTATGTAAAACAAGCTGTGGGAACTTGAAATAAAATTGTGATGATTCTAGACTTGGTATTTAAATGTTTATAAAAACGATGAGTTGCGATCTTTTTTAATTTTGTGTTATGTTTCCTGTAGATAGTTGTTATCATTATTTGACTAGCAAAGAATTGCTTTGAAATATTTCTATCTCTTAGAAATTTATGTATATCTATAAATATTTTATTCACTTAGTGAACATATAAATGGCTACCCAAATTTAGAGGGCAATAGTGTTTCAGTTTTACCGACTGGTGAAAAGAACTGATAAATATACTTTGAAACAATTTTACATTGTGCGGTATTCTGTCTTAGGTAATAACCGGGAGGCAAGTATGGTTAAAAACTCAGTGATAATGTCAAGTAGTTATATTAACCCACTACAACTTATACTAATTGGTATTCTAAAATATCATTAGGACAAAGTTGCTGAATTGTTTGTTTACATAAATAGATTTATAGGATATGTCAATGTTAAAATAGAAAAGCAATATCTCCTACTTTCCTCACTAATTGCGCCCTTGGGCCTGTTACGTTTGGTTTCCATTTGTTATTATTGCCATCAACAGTGTTAATTCTAAACGGTACATTTTTGTCTTACAAGCTGATTAAATCATCCCCGTGAGTTTTTTCCCCTTGCTTGAGTATAATTATTGTGAAGAATGTGTTATGTTATTATTTTGAAATGTCGGAAAAACATCTGACACAGAAACTTTCCATTTTATTTCGTCAGTTCATCAAAGTAATTCCTTCATACACGCGAATTCCCCGTGGACATATTTTAAGAAGCAGAAATACTCAGTTTTTGTGCTTTTCATTTTGCTAATTTAGTATATAAATGGCTACCCAAATTTAGATTTACAGACATTATTTTGACAAAAATATTAAGTTAGCTAGTAAGTTTTTAGCTACAACTTTGGGACTTTTCTAAGATTCTCAAAACTTCTAGAATGTTTTACTGTAGGGTATAAATAGGCCAAAGTGCAATCAGTTGACACCAATCAGCGCTAAACTTTAAGTGAATTACATAAAAGTTAATGGATTTAAATATGTATCAGATACGGATTCTATTATTTTACAAATTTTATCTGGGCCACGATGCAAATACTGCCAAAAATAATATATGTTATAAAATGGGTAAGTCCAAGGTGTCTTATGCGATGGCAAAGATTTGGTTCAGAAAGTTCAGGAATGAGGACAACGATTTGGGGTACGAACCCTAATTTAACGGGGCATTTTAACAGGGCATTTAACGATTACAACGCCTAATTGAAGAGGATCCTCGACTGATGACTCATCAATTGGTAGATGAGCTACACTACAGTCATGACACCACAGAAACATATTTGTACGAATCAGAAAAAGTTTCAAAATGCAGTGTGTAGATACCCCACGAGTTATCATCATTTCACCTTCAATGTAGAATCGATACTTTAACAGTTATTGATATTGAAATGTAACTTCTGAATTAGTTAGTGACTGGCGATGAGAAGTGGGCGACATACGTTAACCATACAGGCAAACGTCAATGGCTGGGTGTGGAGAAACAGGAATTTCAGTAATCAAATCTGAAATTAGTACCAAAAAGGTGCTCAGTGCAAGGGCATTATTCATTGGGAAGTGCTTCCAGAGAGATCTACAATTCATGCAGATATTTACTGTCAACCATTGAACCGATTAGCTAACAAATTGAGTAGTGAACAGGATCGAGTTTATTTTCTATATAATTATGCTAGACCACATGTTGCAAAACGTACTCGTAATAAATTAGAGGAGGTCGCCTGGGTTCTACTCACTCGTCCACCATATTCACTGTACATTATGCCCTTTGATTACCATTTATTCAAGGCTCTAAGTAACCATTTACGTGAAAAAAATTTGACGTTAAAGAAGATCTCCAAAACGACTTCACACAGTTTTTTGAATCAAAGTCACCGGAATTTTACAAGAAAGGCATATTGTCACTGCCAACTAGATGGTGACAAGTAGTAGATAATAATGGTGCATATTTAAATAAAATTTATTGCAACATATAAATTTTTTAATAAAAATTGTTGAGAGCAACTTGGGGTTTAAAAACTTATTAGCCAACCCAATAGAAACACTCGCTGCTATTACAGCTATAACTTGAGAGTAGTGTTGCTATAAGGATATCTACAGAATTGATGTATTTGTTTTTTTTGACAATCATACTGTTAGCTGCAATGCATACTGTACTCTACTCATTATGATATCCTGTTAATTGCGTTTAAGAAGCTTTTATCTTTAGAATAATTTTAGCAGTTTCAACTAGAGACATTTGCAAATCACCAACAGCAAATCAAAAAGAGCCAAAATTTAATAATGCATCTTCTAGGTGGAAACGTGTGAATGATGGTTAGATGTCTCCGGCAATGACCTTAGTGTGACTTGATACTAATTAATATCTCATTTAAAAATTGACACAGTTTGTAGAGGTAAACTAGAAAGATTATTTTGTTAAACCTATTTCGTGCAGATGAAACACAATTGCACATTAATTTTAAAATAAAATGCGAGGGTTGCCCATAAATTTTATAATACTATCTATGGAAATAAATCTGAAAAAAATTACGATTCCTCCCTCCCCACTTTTTAACAGTGTGTCTGACAAATATGTGATAAGAAGCAGGATTACGATACAGCATTAGTACTTCTGTACAAAATTATATCAGTTAACTCGCAATAATAAATCTAGAGCTACATTCTTATTTTTCTTACGCCTGCAAAATGTGGGCTGGGCAACATATTTACACGGTAAAAGGTAATATTGATGTTTAAAAACGCAATTATTTCTTTCTAATTTCTCATTTTTAATCTCTGTAATTGTTCCCAGCATTTTTTAAAATGCACTGTCATCTAAAGCTTATATTTTTTAAATCAATGGCAAACAATTTTAATTTTTATTGTTTGCCAGTGCCGTTGTATTTTTATATGTATATTTTTTAGGTATTTTCTTAGTAGAGAAATAAAAACATTTGACATTCTTCTCTTTTTCCTTCCGATCATTGACTGCTAACCTGCAGTATTACATACTTGAATGATATTTGAAGAGAAATAAAATTAACGCATTTTGCTGCATAAAATTATTATCCCTTTGTATTCATTAATTTTATACGTGGGGAACGATGAATTTTAAAATTAACTTCGAACATTATCCAACCTTATAGATGAAAGCAAAATAGGAGGCTTTGAGTCTTGTTGCTCATTCGTAATACAAGTATCATTGTTGTTTAGCTATAAAACAATATATTATTGTTCTGTAGCAGCTCACCACTATAGCAGTTCACACACCAAATATTGTTACCATCAGTCAAGGAAGTTAGTAATTTCTCTGGTGATAACAATACTTTATCCTATGAATGTGTCCTATTATATCATTTGTAAATTTTTTAAAGGAGATACTCATTTTAAAGATAAATGTTAATATGATGACATAACAATGAGGCATAGTGTGTAAATTGTGTTTTAACTTAACTTTCTTACAAACAGAATAAATACTTAGTAAAATGTTAACATTTTAGATGATGAATTTTAAGTTAAATTAGATTTGTTTTTTTTTTATATAAAACCCTATATATATGTGGACGCTTCTAGGTAATATATAAAGCAAGGGGCTGAGTTGCATATACTCAATTATGCTTTAGACTCAACATTCAACTTTAATTTAGTAAAAGTTTTTTTGAGTTGATCATTTAATAAATATTAATTATTTTAATAAATAACTACAAAAGATGATGAAATGTATTGTTTGGTTATTTGTCCGTTTTATGCAGCAAAGTAATAATCAGAGCTAAATAAAAAAAGTTAAAAATATTAAAAACATACAATTACCATTGCAAAATTTTATTATTATATTAAGATTAACGTTGCTTTCCTTGATGGTGACGAGAATATTACCATCAACAAAAACATAATAATTTCAAACATTACTACGTCCTAATTAAAATGTAATGTTGCATTAGGTGGTTAGTAATACAACAATTATTATAATATTTTATTATAATTTTTTTTTGCATAATAGTTTTCGTAATATAATAGTACTCGTTCGTTGATTATAATAGTTTTTAGTCTGAGGAATAAAATGCCAAAATAAATGAGCAATCACCTTTGATGCAATTTTCCTTTAACTTTAAAATTTTTATATAATTTAGATATCAACTCTATACCTATTTGACTTATCGATATAAATACTTAAAAAAGAACATGAGTTATTGAAAACTCAATGATTAGATTTGTCCAAACGTTATCTTGCAAATAGAAAAAGCATACACTTTTCCATTAGAGAAAACTGCGATCACTAACCAGCTCAGAGAGTTTTGGACCTACATCTTTACTCCCTTTACCGTCAAACATCTTTAAATGGATTATAGTCCACAAGTTATTACTTTTCTCATTCTCTTGTTAACCTGTCATTCGATATTAATTAAGCTTTCACAGCTGTAAAAACACAACAAAAACATATTTAAAGTAAACCGGACTTACTGACTCGGTACCTCAGAATAGTGTCCTTCCAAAATTGCAGTTTTCTATATTTATCAACTATGTACACTCACCGTTCAAACTATTATTATCCCAGTCAAACATATATTACCATCCCAGTGAATTTTTATTGCAATAGTATTTTGAATGCATATCTTAATGTGGTCGGGTAGGGAATCAAACAGCAAAGTATTTTAATTAATATTATTACATCACAAGCTACTTAATGATTGAGTTGCACCAACTAGTCATTAATAGCTCAGTAACGTCATTTTCATCTACAATAATATATTCTTCTACTTGGCTTTATTAATGTCTCACTTAGCGTAATTGAATAATTCATTTAGTTGTATGATTTTTTTCAGTGATTTTGAATTTTTGTATATATATATATATATATATATATATATATATACACATATATATATGTATATATTTATATATGTATATATATGGGTCGAAACAGGTCTACAGTATTTTTCCACAATTTTAATATAATATTTAAAATCAATAGTATTTTTATAGTGTTTCACAATACTTTATTTATATATTCACACTTTGGTAAGTTTATGTTTGGTTTTTAATTGTGAAATAATTTAATTTTTAACAACTAAATGAAACTATGGGATGTCGTATTATTTCTACTTTATATAAATTCTTTACCCCAACTTAGGTTTTTTGGTTGACAACATAAAAGATGCTGACAACATTGTAACGATGCTGATCTCTGAAAAATTAAATTAAAATTAATTTATATAAAATTAATGCTAAGTATATTCAATATGTCAAATACCCAAATAAAGTGCCAAGACTGTCACATTTCCTGCTAGAGAATTTTCCATTTTGATCCGATATTTTGATTATAAATTGAGGATTTGTTAATAAATTACATAGGTTTTACTACTTTTACATTGTATAGGTATAGATCTAAAACTATTTAACAGTTTATTTACAATAATATGACATTAAACACAAAAACTTTCATTTCAAATCAAAGTGCATGGTAAAGACATCATTAGTCTGCCGAAATTTAGACTTGATTTGTAATTTGTTACGTTTTAAAATTAAGGCAGACAACAAATGAGCGGAGTTGTTCGGTGCCGTAGATGGCTTGTTGCGTGTTCCCACATGTATTTAATACACTTTGTCATTTTCCTTTGAGGCAATTACGAGATGAAACGTAAATAAATTATTTTATTCTTTGTTATAAACTTTCATGCTTAAAGGTAAAATTGATCACAATTAAATGAAACTACGTGATGTAGTATTATTTCTACTTTCTTTAATTTCTGCTTTCTTTAATGTTGTAATACAACGAAACCTAGGTCGTGGTAAAGAAATTAAAGAAAGTAGAAATAATACTACATCACATAGTTTTATTTAATTGTGAATAATGAATTTCTACAAAATTAACGCCAAATATATTCAATAGGTAAAATTGAAATAATTGTTATATTTATATTGTTGTTATATTTAATATTGCAATATATATGATGTGACATGTGCGTTTTTTGTCATTTTCCTGTCATTTTCTTGAGAGGATAATGACTCTGTACTTAGGAAATTACTTCAAAATCCCTAAAGTCCAACAAAGTGAATAGATTTTATGGTTTTTAAGTAGAGTTAACTTGACTTTATCATATTATTAAAATTTTGTGAAATATGACAAAGAATATAATGAAATTTTTGTAACCCTTTTTGGCCGATTTTCGAATCTTATATATATATATCTATATATATATATATATCTATATATATATACATACATATGTACATATATATATATATATATATAGATATATATATATATATATATATATATATATAGATATATATATATATATATATATATATATATATGTATATATATATACACATATATATATATATATATATATATATATATATATATATATATATATATATATACACATATATATATATATATGTGTATATACATAAATACATATAGTGCCATTTATAGCAATGCCAGCTTCATATCAAAATCGAATGCCCAAATTTAATTATCATAAAAGCAAAAAGGAACAATTCAGAACTACACACCCGTCATTAAATTATGACTCCATTGCTTTTGTATTTGAAAAATTATTTTCAGACAGGACGTATAAATTCAACAATCAATAATTGTTCGATTATGTCTAGTTTGCTTCAGAACATTGCAGCAGAGAGTTTTCATTTTCTGTCAATATTGAGTGGAAAAATAATAAATTTAGTTAAAAATGACGTGTCAGTGTTTAGAGGAATCTATTTACTTTCTAGTTGCATTACAGTCAGTTCTAGGTGTTAACCGAATTTCTTATAAGTTAAGGAAACAAATGTGGTTAATTAAATGTATATTTAAAATAATATACATTTTAACAATAATTTTTTTGTTTATTTTGAGTGCTATTACAGAAATACGGTCCCACAATGTCAATTTTTGTGATTCGAGAATTATAATAAATTTGCTTTACCCAGTAACGAATATCTTAAATTTAACATTTGTTTTAGCCATTGATATATTTTGGCAAAAAAAATTATTCGCTGATTGTTTACGGAGATTTGATGATATTTCCGTTTACTATAGCATTTTATTTCGAACAACATGCTTCAAACAAATAAAAATCATGACGTTATTGGGAATACTTATTATATTTATTAGCCATTTAGCGTCTCTTATTGTCAGCGGTATTGAAGGTCTGAATTTATTATCCATAACCTTTTATTTTGGGACCGTCGTTAACGAATTGGAGTTGCTATTGCTGTACATACTCACAAATACTGTTATTCAAAAGTTGAAAGCCGTAAACAATTACTTGAAGCGGCTGAATCAAGAAATATTTCGAAATGATGCAAATTGTTATAATTTTATCCGAGTGACCGTCCGCAACAAATTAAATGGTGATGGCCATTTTGATGTTTCAGGAGACCCTGGATTTATATCAATTTTACCAAACTTATTATTTATGGTAAACGACATATGCAGTAAACTCAATAAAATGTTTAATTTACAGGTATAAAATGTAAAGAAATAGAATATTTAATAATCTTTTTTTTTTCACTCTAATCTGTGTGTGTATTTCAATTCCATTTCAGGTAATTCAGCATACAGTTTTAATTTTTCTGTCATCCATTAGGGGTATTCAATTTGTATTGGACTTGTATGCGCATGACGTAAGTAGTTGTGGTATCATGGATACTATTTTGTTCCAAAAATTGTTACTAATTATTGATTTTACCACTAATATTTAAAAAGTTTAATCAATTTTTTCTGTACCAAATTTGCAACTAACGAAACAATATTACAGCAACCACTTGAACGACAAGTCATTAATGTCTTTTTGGGGCTGACAATTAACGTTGCGATACTTGTGGTTGTTTGTACCTTCAATGAGATGTTGATTCATGAGTTTCGTCGATTGAGAATAATAGTTGCGAAGCTGAGACTATCACCTCAAATGTGTAAGTATTATTTGTCAGTTTTAACATATGTTTGTTTAGATTTACTTCACAACATTAATTTTATTTCATATTGGTAACATCAACTTGCTTCATCTGAGTGTCGAACAGTTTCTAAGGCAGGTATGGTAAAGAATTCGTATCGAGCTTCCTTCACTGATTTAGAAGTCCTTTCTTGTTGTGTGAAAATCCTTTTGACAATTTTTTTTATTCATTCTCATCCACAATACTAAGTGTTTCAAGCTGCTATTTTATAGAGTTTTTAAAATCATTTCTGACTTTACAATCTATGTTCCTTTAGAATGTTACATAATTATTTTTTAGCACATAATACAATTTGAAACTAAAAAAATACATCGTTAAATCTTCTGGCAACTATTGGTGGATATTTTCAAACATGAGTAATTAGAAATACTTTTCTGCAAGAAACTTCATACTGAAAGACTCAGTTGTCATTCCATCTTGGCCTGAAAGGATATATTTTGTTATGAGTGCCACGTACAAAAAAAATATGAAATCGTTTTTCTTTGTTTACATCCAAAAAATGTACCGAGGCATAAAAAAATGTCGATGACCTGTTAGATTTTGATTCTGTGAAAAAATATGATAAAATAACAATGTAATTATTAAAAAGGTGTGTGAGAAGAATTTCTGTCTACCACAACATGGCGAGCAGGCAGTCCCGTTTAAAAAGAATTTAAATGTATGATGCGATATTAGAAGATGAAGTTTGTTTGTTACTGAAGTAAAATATAAAAGTGTGTGTGCGTGTGATACACACATTGAAGAAATCAGTACTATCCAAAAAAATAAAGAAAAAAGCTTACGTGCTAAAAGAAAATTTAGACAGAATAATGTGTTTGTCTCAGAGATACAAGTGGACAAATGGAAAAACAAGTTGAAAAATATAAACAGTGACACTTTATAATTAATTTACAAAGTGTCAGAGTTTAGATAACGTATATTTTTTTAATGCCCATCCCAAATTGTTTCAAATTTTACCATACGCTTGTCAAACAGACTAATTTCAAATACATCTTTTACAATATAGTACAAGATTTTGTACATATGTACGCTTCAAGTGAAATACACCTGAGAACTTCTGGTTTAAAAGAACTGTTAAATATTTTGTACATATGTTGACGATTAATTTATTTTTATTATATTAGCCCAAGTGTCAAATATATTAAATTTTTATGTAATTTAAACAAAGTACTAATATAATCATATATTAATGACTATTTTTAAATTTAATGTTTTTTGACTACACTTTCAGAGTCGGCAATTTTGTTCACATTGATACAAAATTGTTCTTGACTATTTTGTTCATATTAGTACAAGTTATATTAAAATTTGAATGAATTTACATGTGCTAAATATAGATTGTTCTTATTTTTAAGGTCCTCTGTTTGATGGAAAATTGAGAATGCTTGAAGAAGTTGTACATCAGGGCAACGGAGGAACTTTTTCAGTATGTCACCTCTTCAACTTACAAATATCGTTGCTGCCTAGTTTTATCAATCTCGCTGCTACGTATATTATTGTTATTGTTCAGTTAACAGGTTTGCGTTCCAGTGAATGAGTTGCCGTTTCCTAACTATCAATCTGTTAATTATTTTAATTCCTCGTTAATATAACTCTTTTAATTTTATTTTATTTCTACTTCTCTTGTAACAAATTTTTATGAATGTTAAGTTTAGTACCTGTTTTCCAGGGTGATATGAATAAAATTCATATGAAGAAATTATAAATATGTGACGGACGAAGCCACTGCTAAAATATATATTTTGATTTTTTTAATTGTTTATATTTTCCTTCTTCATCTTTTCTTTAAAATTTAAATTTTTTTAGGTCAGTCCATGCTATTCTTTTATTCTATTTGCAATTTCCTTTTTTCAAATGTAATTACAAAAACAAATATGGTAAATGGTCTATGGTATAATTTTGTGTTCAAGATTTAGGTAATAATGTTATTAGCAAGTTGTTAATTTACTTAACCATTAAAATAAGAGAAGACCACAATAGTAATTAAATTGATTATATTGGGATAAGCAACCTAAAAAAATTTAAGAAAATAATATTAGGGTGGGTGTAAATAAAAGTGGTGGGATTTTAGAAAAATTATGATTAATTATATGAATATATTTATTCTGCTACATTAAGATGAAATGTTAACGTGTCTGGTGAACTGACATATAAGCTATTTAAGAGAAATTAAAATATGGAACAAAATGTAATACATTTATAAGGATTAAAATGACACTAAATTTGGAAATACTAATTATTTTAAATTCAAAATAAGTTATTATCGACCATGTTATTAGAACTTTATAAGACAAAAATAACCATCAGATCTAGTTTTTAGACTTTTCTATAAAATTTCAATACAATTTGAATGCCGCTTGTATATCGAGTTGATATATTGGGCTAAAGCATGTATATTGAGCTAATAAAATATGTTAGCTACTACTGCACACAAAATTTACTTTCATACACAAAATAAACTGTTGTACACAAAATAAACTTTCATAAATTTGGAGTTAAGAAAAGAATAATCAATTTTAAAAGTTATATTAATGAAATCAATCTATTTTGAAAAATAGTTTTTTTCTCATGGAGACGATCCGAAATTTTGTTAAGAAGTGTATAATAATGTCATATAATTATAGGGCGTGTTGGTTATTATTGACGTAGATGTAAAGTATAGGGAACACAAGCACATATAGAAGGGTGCAAGCAAATGTATACAAATTATGCATGCGTGTACATATATGTTTTCTTCCACATTTATGTGCAATTTCTTGTTCGCTAATTTTCACCGTTTTTGATTCAGCCACATTTTTCAATTAAATTTTTAAATTATTAGAGTATTAAAAATTGAATCTTTTTAATTGAAAAAGATTTTCTCTCTAGTAGTGTTCAAACTATTTCCATTTATTATTTAGGTATGCGAATAGGAAGTGGTGTTATGATTATTTCTCAACATTAGAAATATCAGGCTGATTCATATTTTGAGTACGAAATCCAAGTTGTTGGCAATACTTTGTATTCTATAATTGGGAAGTATATATTGACTTTTTTAAATAATTTGAAAATGTTGTTCACTAATTGACTGTAATTAATTATTGATTAGATAATGTAGAACACAAAACCAATTTTATTGGCTCTTGTCAAATTCTTTACTTTGAACTGACTCTACTTCGCACCGGACAAAACATTCACAATAATTTAAGTGTTGATTTATGAAAATATGTTAACATATCTCCAATAGGTAAATATAAAGCGACTATTTGGAGATCATGACATGAAATAATTAACCTGAACATGATGAATTATTTGTCTTTTTTCTATATTTTGATGGCTTTTTCCAATCTTCCACATTTTTACAAGAACTACACAGGTCACATATTCTTGTTTATATACAAAAAAATTAAATACTTTTTAAAAAAAAAAGAACTTCTTAGAGCGTGATTTTGCGAGAATCTTTCACTTCTTCAAACATATCCATTAAATTCTTGTAGCCATATTCTAATAGTTTATCAGCATAGATATTGTTTTTCAATTAATGGAATAAACTCTGTGTAATGTTTTATACCTCCCACATTTTGTGCAGATGGTTTGTTCCATTTTCCAGTTTTAAAATTTCTGAACCATTCAATTTTCCTATTCTAATCCTAGTACGCCTATCATTTATGATAAGAACGGATTTCAAAAACATTTTGTCAACTGAAATTTCATTGCACTTTTTTGTTAAATGAAAAGCCTGGTTATGATATTGCTTAATCTTATATTACTGTTTAATCTCTGATATTGATCCTTAAGCTAAATGAAGGTCAATCGTCTAACTGTGAAATCTCTTTACTGAAATAAATTATTTTCCAACAGTTTCCTAACATGTTTTGTCTATCGTCACATGCAAAGTTTTTCCAATATTTGAACCAACATTTTTTTGAGCAATTCTCTGGAGGTGGCTAGTTTTTGTATTTTAATGAGACACATTCTTTATCCAAGTTTACATGTAAGAGGGTTTTTCACTTTTTTGAAATCCAAACTCCTTTATAATATTATTTATTCTTTAATGTCATCTTTTTTAATTGTTGGCTCATCATTAGACACTACTTTCTTCAGTAAGCAAAACACCTCTTGAAACATGTTTTGATAAATAGGAAAACAGAAAAGACAAATTGTAACTCAAGCGGTTAAAGCTTCAACTAGAAGGGCTAACTGATTTTCTTAGTTTATTGGTAGTGATAACATTTTTAAAAGCCTGCGTTTAGGTCAGAGGGTGAAGTAGGATAAGTAGACTCGGTGGGATTATTTTCTTCTTTTTGGAAATGTTCTTAGGCTTGGGTTTGTTTTTTTGTAACTGTCGCTATTTAATCCTTAATTAGAAAAATATTATTATTCTTCCCTAATGAATTGAGTGGAACAATAAAATAACATAGTGTTCTACACATGTTGAAAGAAAAACCTAATGGCATTAAACAATAAAACAATCTTTAGAGGTAAGCTATTTTATTTTAATTTTGACAAGTTTGCCACAAAACAATTTTTTAACATGTATTGAGAATATATTTATAATACTTTACCACAGTTTAGTTGATATCTCTATCCAAAGCATCTGTTACTTACCAAATTGCATGCAAATGGATCTAAAATGTTGTATTACTGCTTAAACGTAATTAGGAAATTGTTTCCGTAATAAAATATTACAGTATCATTAGCTTAGGCTATCCAAGTAATACATTGTTGAAAGGTTTTGTAAATTTAACTCTTTGTATGGTATAAAAAATTAATTCAAACCATATCTGATATATTAATTGGAATGGTTACACATTACGTATTTTGTGTGAAAAAATACTTAAAACCATATTGCTTACTTAAAACTATAAATTAGCCAAAAGGGATAAAGTTACATCTAGCTAGCCTAGTTTAAGTCAAATAATTTTAGCAATAAATTTCCCTCCTTCCTTACAACTTCAAAATTAACGAAAGAAATATCTTTTTCAACATGTCTAGTACTTATCCGTTAATGTTTCATGTTACCACAAATAACGTATTAATATTTTGCACTGCACTTTCAGGAAGCAGTGTAGTTGCTTCATCAATTAAGTAAATTTGTGTCCATTTTGGTTTAGATGATAATTTACTAGTTTTACCAAGAAATTTATTTTTTAAACAATAATTGTCATGAAAAATAAAGTAATCAGCCTTAAAAATCTACTGGGAAAAATAAGTAAGTTTCTAATGTTTTCCCATACTCAATAATACCTCAATAAACAGATGTATTTTGTGGATTGAAAATTGCTTAGTCTAAGTTTAAACAGTTTGTGTAGGTGAAGAGGTATTGAGAAACGAAGTGACATTATTGTTCTGAAGTGTTCCAAATGTGATGTTTAAGAATAAATTTTTTGTCAAATAATTGTTTTTATATTTTTAAGTTAGATTAATTTTAAACACAATTTTATACACACTATGTTATTTCAGAAAGTGCTGTTCTACATAGTACATAAATAAAAATTTGTAAGTACTGGAATATTATTATATTTATATATACTTGAAATATTATTTATTTTGGTTTTTTACCCATTCACTTTCTTTAAATCATTTTAGTTTTCAAATCTGTGTGCAGCGATATAGGTGTTACGAAATTTAGTATCTGATTATTAAATTGAAATAGAATTTTAAGAAATTAGTATCCTCTGGTACTTAAACAGAGTCTCTCGCTATTGGACATTTCACAATTGTGTCATTTAAGTGATTTAATACCCAAGACTGAGTGAATGTAATTTAATTTTTGGTAATGACGAAACCTTAAAAGCTTTTTTATTTACATAATCAAATATTTTATGTATGGACTTATACAGGTATAACAACTGTAACATTAGTGTGATACATGTTTTTTCTATGGTGAAGATATTTCATTGCATGAGGTGTACATTTTAATGAAATGATTATCTTTGCAAAAACAAGTACAAAGTAGTATTTGATTCTTCACCTGAAGATACATTTTTCGACACTTCCTGTAATCCTTCTGCACATAATATACTTTATTCTGCTTTTATATCCTCACAACCAGATTTCACTTCTGCCATATCAAAGCCCAGAGTATTCCGTTCCATTATTCAGATTTAATTAATTATTTCAAAAATAATTAATTAAATCTGAATAATGAGACCTGGCTCAAAACTTTACTTGAAATTTGTATTCACTCTCAGGTTATGTTTTAATACATAACGATCTTACGTCTAGACTGGCGGTGCTATTGCTATATATCTTTGGGCTGACCAATCTTTCAAAATTATTGCAAAATCTACTCACATTAGAATACTTATTTGTGGAAGTAACTTTTTTTCAAACCAAGTTGCTACTTGGAGTCATATATTCTCCTCCTGATGTTACATATTTCGGTGATTTTGAAAGTATAGTTGACCACTACCTACCTTCATACCATATGTATTGATTACGGGTGATTTTAATACTTGCCTATGCAAGGATAATACTAGAAGCAAAAAACTTTTTGACACCATCAAGGCTGGTAACCTTACCATTCTCCCATCCTTTGCTACCTTTCATGCTGATAATTGTCATTCCCTTCTCGATCTCATCTTAGTAACCTGCCCTAAAAGTGTATTCTTCTATGGATAACTTCCAGCACCCGGTCTTTCCTATCATGATCTCCTTCATATTTCCTATAATTTAAGTAGCCCTAAAGTCTCTTAAAAACCATCTTCCTCCATTACTTTAATCATATTGACCTACCATCTTTTCTTGATAATGTCAGATCGATAAAAATGCTCCCCTAAAACTTATCAAAATTCAACAGAGAACTGCTCTTTGGCTAAACGATTCCATTAGAAAAATGATGGCCAAACATGATCACGCCAAAACAAAGTATGGTACTGATTCCAGCCCAAATAGCTGGGAGAACTTTAAGGTGATTAGAAATAAATGTTCACAAATGTGTAGAAATGCCAAAGAACACTATATTCCTGCATCATTACGAAATTGTACTCCTAATAATATTTGGAAGTTTCTGGGTACCCTAGGCATTGGAAAATCTTTTACCACTCCAGAGAGCTGGTGATTGAACATTGACCAATTACATTCATACTTTTCTAAGCCACCCATGGTACTTGAACCAGCTGTTAAGTCTGCAACTATGAATGGTATCTCGTCTTTGTCACTTCCTAGTGAACATCAATTTATGCTAATGGTATAATTCTTGCGATAAAATCCAAATCCTTGGGAATTGATGCCTTAAATATTAATCCTCTTAAACCCATAATAGATATTGTGGCTCTGGTCATCACTGATATTTCAAATACCTTTTGGCAACTGCTATCTTCCCTTTGGAATGGAAAAAAGCCTATATTGTGCCCGTACCTAAAATTTTATTACCTACGCAACCCAAGAATTTTCAGCCCATATATATCTCACTGCTTCTATCCACAGTCTTTGAACATTTTGTTCATAGTCAACTCATTACTTTCTTCAGTGCTCATAAGTCTCTAAATCCATTTCAATCTGGATTTAAAGCTGGTCACACAGTACCTCAACTGCCCTTGTTAAGGTGACTGATGACATACGCTTGGCTATGGATAATACACAAGTCACTATCCTTGTGCTTCTTGATTCCAGCCATGCATTCAACTCTGTTGACTTCAATATTTTTCTTGCCCCAGTGAAATATCTTAATATATCTCAACATTCTCTTGTGTGGTTTAGTTCATATCTCCATGGATGCAGGCAATGTGTTAAGTCGTCAGATATGTATTCTGAGTGGACTGATTTTACAGGTGGTGTACCCCATGGTGGAGGTCTATCTCCTTTCCTTTTCTCAGTATTTATTGATGCTGTTAAAAATATCTGTAGCAATTATCATCTCTATGCGGATGACTTATAAATCTATGCACATTCGGATCTCCATTCCTTATCAAAAACCATTGACATTCCTAATCTAGATCTCGCTTCAATTGGTCAGTACGCTCATAAAGTGGGTCTTTTTGTTAACCCAAGCAAGTCTCAAGGTATCATCATTGGTAAGTCAAAGACTGATTGCTAAAGTAAACCTACCTAGTTTACTGAAATTAGTGCTAAATAGTACAATGATATCATATACATCAACTGTTAAAAACCTGGGCCTACTGATCGATAAAAATGTTAGTTGGCACCCTCAAATAAATGATGTTAGTCGTCGTGTTTTCAACAGGATACACAATTTTGATATATCTTCAAAATTTTCTACCGACTAAAAAGAAAATCTACCTTTGTCAAAAACTCCTATTACCTTGTCAAAAACTCCTAAAAACTCCTATTACCTGATTATAGAGATGTGTGCGATCTTAACGAAGAATATTTGTATAAGTTGAAACATCTTCAAAATTTATGCATCTGGCACAGGTCACTTCTCAAATGGCTGAATATCCGTGATCGATTTGAAAATGATCCGTCTTTTTCCCTTATTAATAATAAAGAAAAAATAGATAAACATAAAAAGAATGGTATCTATAAACTTAAATGTAACGACTGTAATAGTGTATGTATAAGTAAAACAGGAAGAGATTTTACTAGAAGATACAAAGAACACATTTTCAGCTGGTGAAATAACAAACCAGACACATCTCACTTTGCTAATAACCTCATTGAAAATAACCATTACCCTCATTCTGATAATTTCCCCTATATATTACAAATAAATACAAAAGGAATAAACTTAATATCCTAGAAACATTAGAAGTAAACAGACATATAAAAACCACCAAGGTTAATACATTAAATGATCATCACCCATACTTAATATCTTCGAGACATAGTATAGTTAGACAACATTGATACTTCACTACTCTTCAAATTATTTCAGCCCAACTACACATCTAAATATAAATATATGAGTATAGGAAAAAAAAAAAAAATGAATAAATAAAAGGGGAGATATGTATAATTAGTGGTATAACCTTGTTCTAACTTTCAGATACCCTTGCTAGTGTATAAATATATTACTGAGAATAACTTACATTTAATTTTATTACATCCACCGGGACATTTGCATTGTATAACCTCATAGAATAACATCAGTTTAATTTATTATCCTATTTATTATCATATAACTCTCGGAAATATAATAAAACCTACACCGCTCTCCTACAATAAACTAACATGAGCAGTGGGAATACCCACATAAACCCGGCTTCCACTATTGTTTTTGAAACTTATAAATGCTGTTGAATGTTCCTAAGAGTTAGTCTTTGCTAAAAGCCCACCTGACGATGTCGTAATACAAAGAAACCTAGGTTGTGGTAAAGAACCTAAAGAAAGTAGAAATAATACTACATCACGCAGTTTCATTTAATTATAGATGGTGGAAAAGAAAATTAGTATTTGCCTAAGTGCATACACCATCCCATAAAATATTATAAGCAAAATATTTGTATCAAGGTGATATGTATATTAATTTTTACAGTTCAATACCTTGACTTAACGTCGTAATAATTTACTCAATATATATCAGATAACGAATTTTGTTACAAGACAGTTTTATTTAAATGTTAGTAGTTTTTATGTAAAGCAAATGCACACGGAAAAGCAAACAGGCACACAGACAAAAATTTTAAATATCAATAAGTTGCAATTACTTTGAAAATCATTATAGACAAAGCTCTTTATGAATATATTATATACGAATATATATTACTTACTTTGTGCCAAATACCAAAACTGAGAAAGTGTTCACTGTAAAACGCACCATCTAAAATATTTTAATAAGATGTTCAAAGTTAATCTAAATAAACAAACATACATAATACATTTTAAAAACGACATGTTGCCTGAAAATTAAAAATGTTACTTCATTTACTAGAAAGCTTTGAAAGTACAATAATTGTATCAGGTGAGACAGATACATATTCTGGATTATGTGTGAGGTCAATATAAATATTTATGTTGAATGAATTATATAGTATATTGGTACTTAATTTGTTAATTGTAATCTGCAAATTCTGCATCTACGTACACTTGTATAAGAATTTTATTGAGGAATAAGTTTATTTTTCTGTTTTTTTAATGTATGATAAAAATGGTATACCTGGTGGACGTGAAACTTTCACCGTCATACTGTCAGACGTGCATCAGCTATGTAGTAGGTATATTTTTAGAAAATGAACCACTGTTTATGCCAAAAGTGTCGAAGTGTGCCGAACACATTTCTGAGTTAAAATTTTAAATTATTATGGCTACATTTGAAAAACTTATGAATAATGACATGAAAACCTATAAAGTAATTTCGCAGTTTATACCATTAACTAATAAATAATGCCTAGCATTACTCGTTTCCAATTGATAATCGGTCACATGACGATTGTAGCTAATTTTTAAGACCCTTGATTTCAAGCATTCTCTACAGGATTCCACAGGGATATAATAAATCATTCTAATACTCTCCACACTGTTACACCCCTGCCATGTAAGTGAAACAGCTAATCTAACCATTCTGCTAAGTCAAAATTCCACTTAAACAACAATCCTCTCGACACTTGTAACCTGCTCGCGACGTCAAGTGCTCCAGTCAATCCAAGCCCACAACCAGAATGGTTGGCCATTAATTCATATTACAATAAATTATTGTGATTAATTAAATATGTTATTTTTTAAAAACCCTATTTACTAAACCCGTCTAACTTAAATTGGTGGTAGCGTAAAGCAACAAAAATTTCCTGATCAATGTTGTGCGGGAAATTTAAATAAAAAAAACAATACTCCTAAATACATTTCTAATCCCACTGTATCTACATTGTGTAGTAATAAACTAGGTAACCAGTCCCAAAATCATACTTGCAATGCGTTAATTAATAAATACATCCCTAATTCGACTCTATCCACATTGTGCCGTAACAAACAAAGTAAGCAGCCGAAATTCATATTCACGATGCATTAATTAACACATACATTTCTAACTCCACTGTATCCATATTGTGTAGTAACAAATCAGGTAACCAGAACCAAATTTATAGTCGTAGCAACGTTACCTCTCATAGACCCTCTGCTTCCACTAAGTCAAGTAAACAAATTGAGGGCTCAATTTCATTTCACAATTCTAAATCTCCTGTACACGAAAGTTTTACATGACAGGGAAACCAACCGTAAAATGAAAATACAACCTTATCTATTTCCTATAAAGATCATTCAAAATTCACATTCTCTCCCAATAATGAAGTGAATAAATTAGCCTGATAAAGAAATCAGTCATCGAAATAATACGCAAAATTACACGCCACGAAGTAAAAATAAAAGGCATTCAAGTATCTAGTAGCTCCATTATGACTCAAGGTCACATACCCATAACATTTAAATGTAATAATAACACTATTTCCCACCACTTTCATATTATAGATAAATTAGAGATACCATATGACGGAATTATGGGTAATGACATGTTTAAGGACAAGAAAGGCAATATCGATTATACTGTTAGCACCCTAAATATTAATGACTGAAATAAAAATGCAATTTAAAGATCCAGTATATACCATTCGTCCTTGAAGTGAAGCCATGATTGAATGTTCTGTTATTAACCACTAATTAAAGGAAGACCTTATCCTTGATCAAAGCCCTGTCTAATCCTTACTCATAGCGAAAAGCAGCTGTCTTATGTAACATAATGCTGTATTTGTTTCGTAACACTGGTGTCTCTAGGAATTGAATAGATTATAAACTTGCTACCAACTTTGGTAAATTGTAGATAGCAAGTTTTATTTTGGACATGGATTTTAATAAAGGAATGAAGAGTTCTCTCGGACTCCAAAATATCGGGGTTGGAAAAATTTGAGTTTATTTCTTCAACATAGGGGTTCGAGTCTATTAAATTGATTGAAGTAGGAATAATAACGTATTTTTGTTGGCACTTGAGTAATGATTCATTGTATTCAGCAATTACTATTTTATATTTTTAATTGTGTTGCACTTTTAGAGGATTTGTGTAGAAATTCAGAATAGGAGTTGGAGATATTATCATCATCTAAGAGTTTTTCAATATAAGGAAGTGAGTCATTATTAAGTTTGTCGCTAAGAATTGGAAGGCCTTCATTACTACTTTTGTCTGGGTCTGGGATAACGGGCGCACAGGAGGTTATAGAGAGTGTGCGTCTGCAGCACTATTTAATTTTTCTTTACGATAAACAATTTTGTAATCGTATTCTTCTGTTTTAAGTTTGCATCTTTGAAGTTTGCTGCTGGGATTGATAAGATCAAGGAGCTATTTAAGGGGTGATGATCTATGACAATTATAAATTTCCTACCATAAAGGTAGGGGTGGAAATTTTTACATCCGAAGATAATGGCGAGGCACTAGAGTTACACTCATTTTTATTTTGACGTTCTGGATGCAAAGGCTAATGGTTTATCTTTACCGATTTCCCTTGAGAAAGAATCGCATCTATAGCATAATTGGACACATCACAAGTCAACACAAATGGTCTCGTGAAATATGAATAAATAAATACTGGGGCGGTGGTTAACAAGTGTTTCAATTCTTAAAAGGCAAGTAAGTCGTTGTTGGTTTTCCCAGATAAATTTGATATCTTTCTTTAAAAGCTTTGGCAAGGGTTTAGCAATCTTTGAAAAATTGGAAATGAAACGGCGATAATATGAAATAAGGCCAAGAAATGACTTGATGTCTTTAGGACATTTGGGAACAAGAAATTCCAAAAAAGCTTTTAGTTATCGGGGTCAGGTTTTACACCTTCATCTGCGAGAACATGCTCTAGGTAGGGAACCTCTTTTTGCAAAAACTCGCATTTGTCAGGTGGTCATTTTAAGTTGAACTTATGGAGCTGTTGGGAGACATTTGAAAGATTACTAATGTGTGAAGTTAAATCATGGGAGTAGACGACTACACTATCTAGATAGATGAAACATTTAATACTTTGCAGGCCAGAGAGAGCAGAGTTCATAATTCTTTCAAAAGTGAAAAGAGCATTTTTTGTCCAAAAGTCATGCGACTGAATTCAAGTAGCCTTGTGGGACAGAGAATGCTGTTTTATAGGAATCGTTATGAGACATTTTTATCTGGCGGAACCCAGAAGCAAAATCTAAGGTACTACAGTATTTGCTTTTACCTAATTGGTCTAAGATTTGAGATATATTTGGAATAGGGTAGGAATCACCGATTGTTATGTAATTCAATTTTCGGTAGTCGATGACAACATTCCATTTATGTGGTCCGGAACCGTTGAGTTTCATGGGGACAACCCATACAGCCGAGGACATGGGGACAGTTTAATTATATCTTGTTCAAGCATCTTGGTAATTTGGGTTTGAATTTCTTGTTTATGGCATTTTGGGAAAGTATAAGGATACTTACGTGAATAGAAGCAGACGTTGTGGTTTTGATTTCATGCTTCATAGCATTTGTAAAGGATAGTCTGTCATTAGGGAGGGGGAAAATATCAGAATAACTAGAAGAGATTTCGTGTAAATAGTTGTTTTCTCTTTGATTCAAATGCGAAGTACGTAATGTTTCGAGAACTTTCTGGGTTCTTATATAATTATCGTTATGATTGGTTATGTTATTTATGGAAAATGTATCAGCATTGTTTATTTGTATTTCATGGATAAAAGTTTTAGATTTAAATTAGAATTGACATATAGAGGGGACTTATAGATGCTAATTACTAATATGTTTATGCGATAATTGGTTTTGACAGCTGCTATGTAATTCGATATGAGTAAGGATTCAACAGGGATTTGATCAATGATATTGCCTTCCTTTAATTCAGGATTAATAACAGAATATTCAATCAGAAAATGCTTCACTTCTAGGACGAATGGTATATACTTCAAATTCGTTCAAATGGTGCAGTGGAGGTAGGAGTTATTTGCATGGATGCATCATTTATTTTACGAAGGGCTTTATTTGTGTGACATGATTGACATTTTTTTGTGTAATCTTCTATTTCAGTTCACATGACCATCCAGTAACTTTGTTCCGCTATTCGTTTATATATTATTGAAGAGCTTAGCTGACCGGCTATCGAAATATCATGATTTTCTCTCAATATTTTAAGGATTTGTCTAGGAATTTAATAGATTATATTATTACGATAAATATATATTTTAATACCAGTGTTACGAATCAAATATAAAATTATGTTATAGATTTTTATAAAGGAGTGTCGATCAAATGGATTTTTAAAGCTAAACATGACTAATTATTTTATAGGTTCATCGGTAAACAGCAGAATTTCTTGTGGAATATTTCTCTATTCACAGTGCATCATTTCAATGAATTTCTCTAGACATTGTTGATCCCCTCCCTGAATCAGGGTCCAATAAGCTCAAATACATATACATACTTACCCTCCAAGATGATTATACTAAATGATCCGTGGCCTATCCTGCGTAAAATGTGACAGCAGAAGAAACCAGTGAATGCCTGCTCCATTTTATATCACTTTCTGTAATTTAAAAACATCTACTTACTGACCAAAGCACCAATTTTACCGCCGAACTATTTAAACAAACATGCTCTTTCCTCGAAATCAAACAGATCTGATCCTCCCCGTATCATCCTCAAACATAAGGCATCTCAGAGTGTAGTCAATCCACACTATAAGAATACTTTAAGGTCTTAGATCAATGAATACCAAGACAACTGGCCTCGATATGGTACATACCCTTACTAGCTTAGAACATAACATATATCCACAGCACAACTAACCACTCTCCCCACGAACTTCTTTTTGAAAAATTAACAATGTTTAAAATACTCTCAAACTAAGCCCCTACAGACTATCACTCTGTTAAAAGAATATTACGATTTATATACTAAACCTATTAAATATAGAGTAGACATTATGTGTATCTTAAGAATCATCTACGATTAAGAAAAGCCATGTCCCCTCTGTGGAAAGGTCCATACAAAGTAGTTAAAATACATGGAAACAATTCTGTATATATTTTAATCAATCGGACACATGTAAAACACCATTATGATTACTATTATCTTTTATTATTATCTTCACAGTTCAAACTAGTGTAAATTATATTAGCAATTTATTTAGTATGTTCTTTTTACTTATAATTTTTCAGTGCAAAAATTCAAGCCGATCAAAGATTTGTGGCAACACTATCTCAGAGTCACTATCTTGCTTAGAGTTATAAAGAGCCATTTAGATTTAGTTTACCCAGCCATAACCATTTCAAATTCAGACGGTTAAAATGTTTAATTGCGGTTTATTTTTACATTCCATCACTTCATCATAATTATTATAAACTAGTTACAAATTTAAATTAAATTGATTGATTCTACAAAATTTGTATTGTGCACATGTTCACAGACAAGGACATATGTAATATCGATCCAATATGATTAACGAGTCACTTTGTAGTATTAACGCCTTGTAATGTTTAGTTCTTAGGAGCTAGTGGAGTTGAAAAATGGACACCTACGATGTATTGGGAAATTTTAATACAATTTTTCGTGTATGTTCACTGTCGCGTGTTTCAAAATTAAGCAATAATATAACGGTAAAGAATATCATGACACGGGCTTTGATAACAATATTTTTTATAATAATATTATCCATAAAATTGATGATTGTATCGTTTCATTTTTTCACTTATTATCTTGCATCAGACATTTTTGACCGGATACATACGATAACATCAAGGATACAAGTTGTAATTCTTATCAGTTTTGCTGCTACGGAAAGTTGTCAAAGTATTCAGAGATATTTTGAAAATTATAGAAATATTGACAATCTACTAAAAGTAACAATCCATATGTATATGAATGAAAGAAAATCATTTAACAAATTATTTAAGATTTTTAGCTTCACATCAGTCTTTATTGTGTTCTTTGACACAATTTCACAGTACACAGTTTATGACATGGGAATGGTAATCTACAATCTATCATATTTTATAACTCAATTCTTTTTACAAGTACAAGATTGGAAGTGCATCGTAAATTTGAAAATATTCAGATGGCGTCTAAACATAATTCTGAAAGGTGTTAATAAATTATCGGAGGGATATGTTTACGTTGAAGCCGAAGATATCACTGATAATGAAATAATCGTCGAAAATAATGATATGGAAACTATAATTGAAATAAAAGAATTGAGAAAAAGCTATATGATGTTAAGCGACCAATGCAATTTATTTAATGGTGCGTACGGATTTCAGGTTAGTTCCATTCCTTGGTATATATTTTTCTTTATTTAAACTTAAAAGGAATATAAACTAATATTATTCCCCAAATGGCCCAATCCAATGTATAAAACATTAGAATATTTGTTTTCGGGTTGATTAAACGGACTGAAACAGAAATAATTTTTTAGTTTTCACTAACAAAATTATAAAAATACTAAGATACAGCGACAAATTGAATTGAAAAATAAATACACTGGCTTCAAAGTAAAAATATATTCTCATTTTGACTGAAAGATGAAAGAGAAAAAGACTCTAGGCAAGAGAAGTAAAATAATATAAAATCCACATTATTAACTTGAGGCGATTATTTTAGTGCAGCCAAAACCTTTGTTGCAAAACTTGTTTGAATTTGTTTGAAATGAAGATTAATGTAAATGGAGGAGACCCCTAAACCCGAACTTTACATTAAATTAATAAATAAAATTCGATCTTTCTCATTGTGTTTGTTAATGACTTGTGGAGGGGGGGGTGTCGAGTGTGGTATTTGATTGCCTTTTTCTTTAACAACGAGGGAAGAACAATTAAAATATAAAAATATTAGTAAGTGCTCTTCTTTCATGAATACCATTCCGAGTTAAGCACCAAGCAACATAAGTTAATACGGCCAAGTATCGGTTCAAATATTTAGATAAAGAATCTCAATCTTGACTTCTCCAATAACCCTCAAGTAGGACGACTTCTTCAGGCTCATAAAAATTAAAAAACCTTTCTAAACTAGCTCCCAGATTAAATTGGCGTCATCAAGCAGAGCTACCCTCATATTTTCATCCCACAATTGAAAAAAAACTCCTTGTTGCTGTGGGGATGAAGTGAAAATACTTTGTTTGATCATCACGCAAGTTAATATCTATGACATGATATAGTGGGTTTATTAGTTGCTAACCTAACGTTACTTAAGAACAAGGTCTTCAGAATGTCATACTGTGGCCATTAGCAATCAGGTTAGTGAATAACTATTATACAGGAAATATTTTGAAATATTGGCAGGCCATTTTTCCATCCACTCAAGATAACAGTTTTAAACACAAATGCCAAGTTTAGTAAAATTAAAAATGTAACAGATTTACCTATCATTTATTTTCTCACGAAGGGAATTGCGTATTACCTATTTCCATATCCAAGTAAACAGTTTGTGCTCTCAGTACGTTCAACACAGCAAGCATCCCTTTTAGTTATTTTATGTAAATAAATGTCACTTAAAAATAGGGATGGTCACATAAAGAAACACAAAATATATGTAATATGAGAAACGTTTGAGTAGATCGATATTTGCTTATGAAATTTTTAAAATTGTTTGTTTCAGCTGCTTTCTGCCCTTTTCCACACAAGTATCCATTCAATTTTAATCTGTAACATAACCATAATGTTCTCTTTGGGAAAATTGGTATGTATTTATGTAGATAAATGTTTATATGTCGTCTTTCCTTCACTGGAATATAAATAAGATGTAAGAAATTTATTATGAATTATGATGTAAGATATTTATGAATGATTTTATGTCATTTCAACGTACTTTCCAACTTCAGAGTGCAACCACTCTAGAGAACTGAAACTCAAATCCAGCCCTCTTTTATTATTTGTTGGTATTTTATTGAAACTTAAAAACATTTCAGTTTTTCCATGTTATATTTTTAAACTGTTCTTTTTTTTTAAATTGCTCCTCCGTATAAATACTTTTTGTCCTTAGAATTAATGCCAAATGGCTAACATGTATTCCGCATAAATTCCTCACGTCCATTTCTCCATCTGTATATCACAACGTCTCAGCTCTTACAAACTTATACCAACAGTGATAAAATTTAAGTAGAATGTGTGGTTCAACTACATGAATATATATAAAAACCATGTCTTAGCTTTTTTTGAGACCCAATAGGGTGGATATATCTTATGTGGTCTTTGAAAAACAACTAATATTTTTATACAAACTTTACTTTATGAGACACGAATTTGAAGGTATTGCAGTCTGAAGGAGATTATATAGAGATTATATACATGTTTGTATATATATATATATATGTATAAATATATATATATATAATATATATATATATATATATATATATATATATATATACACACATACACACATATATGTGTGTGTGTGTTCGTGTGAATAATTAAAAAGGAGAGATCCTAATTAAAAAAGAGATAACTCTAAGTCAAAGTGAGTAAATTACTCTTAAAATTTGAAACCTTTATGTGAACCTAAGTATGCAGGAACCTTCGTGGTGCGAGTTCTACTCATATTTCAAATGTTCATTTAATTACAACGAAGGTAATTATTTATTTAATTTCCTCAAATTCCAAACATTGCTATTCACTACAATTTCTCGTACATAGAGAACAATCATAATATAACAAGCATGATATAAATCTAACACAAAATATCTAAAATTGCTGTAAAGGACAGATATATATATATATATAATATTATAGATATCAATTATATTTAGTAATGTTTTTATCAATTAATTAATTATTGTTTTTGTGTATGTATGTACCCAGTACTATTTTCTTTACATTGCCGCTGCAATCATTCTTAAAATCTTATTAACCTTTGAATCATTTTAATAAACTGACATATTCTTTTACAGAACGCTACACCTTTTGAGTACTTAATAATAATAACTTTTGTGATACGATTTTTGTATGGAGCTATATTATTAATTCTAATATTGAGGGAGTTGGTCATTGTACAGAGACTCAGATTCTGTTTGCTGTCAACAATCGACAGCGGCCGGTTAACTAATAATTATGGTAAGTAGCATACTTCTCACTTTTTAGTAAAATATTTTCCAAACTCAACCGTATTCAAATATTTTTTCAATCTGTAATAGCTTATATGATAAAATGATTTTAGAAGTGACTTAAGAAATATTAATGATTCATACATAACCTTCGAAAGTTTGAAAGAGAAGATGTGAAAAAATATTTTGTAAAAATTTGTTGCACAACTTACAAAATGTGGGTTTGACAGAGAAGTGCTATACAACAATTGTTACTATATCATGTGATAAAAGATCGTTGCTGAAGTAAAATCTACTACGAATATATGAAGCACGTGAATTGACAAACAGTGCATGTGTAGTTTATAACCGGGTTAAATTCAATTGATATGCGGTTTTTAATTACATAGACGACTCTCTGTATTCAGTGTATAGATAATATAAGGGAACATGATGTAACTAAAATGGAGCAAAGCGTAAATAAGATGCATAAAGGAAAATCTGTACTTTCTCATTCTCTAAAAAAATAGGAAAACTTATCAACCAGCTGATGTAAAATGTTGGATGGTCTAATATTTTATTATTTTACAAGTACCAAAATTTAATGAATCTCTATTTAGTGATATATATCCTCATAGGAACCAAACAATTCAAGTAACTTTTACTATCTCCGATTGCGGTATTAGATTTGAATGTGACATGCGTGACTAAAAATTGTGCTGTTTATTTGTGTATGCTTCTCACTTAAAAGTTTTGCCGCAGCATTTATGAAATGTGATTCGTTTGTGGTTATGTTCCGTGAGGTATTTTGTATTGAACAATATTCTAATTCATGTCCATCGCACTTTTAGTCACCGCATAAGCATTTTGACTTTATTGTTTTCTGAAAATTTATATCGATATAACTATATATTCAAATTAAATTAAATAACATCAGTGTTATTGTAAATGTAAATTTGCCATTACTACATATTCCGTCATTATGAAATAGCAAAATTGATCAAATTGAAAAGGTGGAGTCGCCAAAATATACGATTATCTTCGCCAACCCATGTCAGATCTTATTAAATGAGATTAGCTTATGTGTAGCGTTTTTTGGATATAGTTACCAGCTAACCTATCCGTTGTTTGTATACCAACATGCACAAACATAATTTACTGCTTTGTGAAAAGAAACAAATTGAAATAAGAGGATAATTCCTTAAATGTATATTTTTGGGGAAACACTTTCTACACTTTAAAGAAAATACTTAATTTTGTCACATGAGAATATATAAATTTAATTCAGTTCATTGATTTGTTTACAGTAACATTCAAGTTACTCAATACTAATTTTTCTTGCTACATGTTTCCCAAGGCGAGGTAGGTTATAGATCAATACAATTACTTGAATCTTACACAAGGCTCCTGTTCGGTTTATATTATTATGCTAGTAGTTGTTCTTGCTCATGACACGAAGAACTCTAATCTTTATCCTTCTGCACCAAAGGGTCTCTAGACGACGAACTGTGTCTTATTATATTTATATCTTTTTTTAGAAAACACACCATTGTAAATAATTGTTTTTCAAAATATCTTCAATTAATATTATCGACTCTGGTTTCATCTACATGAAATCTATTAAAAAAATCTATTGTATTGTATCTTGATTTACTATATAGACTTTTTCTTACGTACAAAAAGCTATTACATTGTAATACTCTGTGGATAAGTTGGTAGCTCACATTGTGATCATATCCCAAGTTCGATTAAGCTAAATTACAGGAAGGTAATGTCAACTTCAATTAATTTTTTTCTTCATTTCTTTTTATTTCAGGTTCTAATCTGTCAGACACTTTTTATGAATTCGGCATCATGGTTGAACACCAGCCTTTAGTGTTCAGTGCAAACGACTATGTAAAATTGGATTATTCCTTTATCTACAGCATGTTTACCGCCATAATTAGTTACGGAGTTATATTAACTCAATTTAATTAGGAAATTAAGTAGTTAATTGCGACTTTGCGTTGTTATCCTATGTAACTTGTATTTATTTTAAGGAACGATATAACATGAGGCTCAATGAAAAAGTATTGCTTGAAATTAAAAATGAATTTATCACAGAATATAATTCTTTTTATTGGAAAACGTAGCCCTCTTTTTATTAGTGCCCACAGTAAAATTATAAGAATCGTAAAAGATGACTTTGATGTTTAATTGTCATGCAAACACATTTTTTAAGCAACTAGTTTGAAAGTCCTGTTACCTATTACTTTTATGACCGATAAATTTGACTCATACTACTTGAGAGCTTAATGTTCGAATTGCCAAATTTATTATAGAGAATAGTAACTGTACTCACAAATATTAAATTTATATTTATTTCAAATTGTATCATTATAATTGGTTGAAAAATTATAGAGGGTATATATACTTGATATTACATCTGTTCTTTCTTATGCATTGAAACAAGTTCAAAATGTGTATGCTATTTCAAATTGCAAGGACATATTAACACTCTTCATGATTAATTAGACCCAGTGACAAAATTGGAAAGTATAGTCCACATGTTATCCCATATGAACGACACGTAATTCCTTACATCACGTAGATTATTTAACTTAATGTTGAGTAAACCAAAAAAAAACATCAAAACATTACACTAATTAGCTACACACGCAAGTGCAATCTAGGCGCTGGACAAAAAGAACTTTATCGGTTCGGAGATGTATTATGTCTAGACAGTCATAACTTATCTTAAGGTCACTTGGTTGTAGTAGATCACATAAATAAAACGCGTATGTCCATAGAAATATTTTATTAAAGAATCATTATCATTTATCAACATTTTGGGGATGGTGAGGATTAAAAGATTAAGAAATAACAACCATGATGACCACAGTGATTATTTACCTTTGGGTTTTTCCAAGGTAGCAAGTGTCAAGAAGTTGCGAAACGTTTGGATGTTTCCTAGTTGAAGGCAACTCGTGGTAGGCTGATGATACGACACTTGGGTCTCTACAAAGTATTTTTACACATTAGTGAAATCAAAAGAATCTCTTATGATCTTATTAGATCTCTTATGATCTTAATAATTCATTATATTTGTTTCACTTTTTCAAGGGTTAATGAAAATGACACATGGTTATTACGAATAGAAATTGCTAATTGGTACTTCACACGGCAAATGAAATAAAAAATTTAGTTTTTTAGTTGGCCCCCGAAAATTTTCATATGAATATTTCTTAGTCATCAATTATGATATACGCAGGATGCAGCTTAATATGTTTACATGATTTTCAAGAAAAACGGTTGTGACAGACCAATGGATGAATGGACATGTTTGAGGCCTTATGAGAGTTCCGCTTCATTCCTTTTGAGACAAGAAACCCTAAAAACATGGGATATATACGTATTGACAAACTATATGCAACGAAATTAAAATACTCATAACCACACTGATCAATTTGATAAGTACATTCGTTATTTGAATTCTAATTTACTTTTAACACAACTGCCCAAGGAATGGATTAGATTCCGAAAAAGTATCTTTCTTTCAATACATGACACTGAAAATATACATATCGAAACTTTAGAAGGGACAAATAATCTTCTAATTTGTTTTTTTTTAATTATTTTACTATATGGTTATCAACTGAGAGAGACACTTGTAAAAATTTTAAAATAATTTATAACTTTTTGCAAGATAGAGATGTTATTAAAAATATCAACCAAAATATGCACTCCACCCCATTTTTGAAACTGCTAAAGTGAAAATTATGAAAGGAAAACAGTCATTGGAAGTTAAGTTAAAGTTAATTTTTAAAAATATTTATGGTATTTTTATATTGATGAAGAATGTTTTATTCAATATGTTTACATAGTGAAAAGTATTACAGGCATTTGTAAATGGTCTAAGTTTTTATTGACATATATTTTAAAGTCTAACTAAAATTTCCCGAATACTTGTATTATGGGTAGTTTTATATCAAATACCTGGTGTTACTTATGAATTAAATAAATTTACTCCGAGAATAAATTATGATCCAATAGAATAAGGTAAAATATATATTTGACAAGAAGAAAATCACAAGCTTAAAAAAATAGAAGTTCTGTTGATGCTGGAAAAAATAGTGTCTACATGATAGGAGGGTTCTCTATAAAGGAAATGAACCAAAAACCACAATGAACTTAGTGCACGTATAAAGGGTCTGAAACCTACAAAAGTTATGCACTAGTACTATTCACCTTTCTTACTTCTGATTTAGTTAAAATATGTTATTACTCTTGCCTGTTTATTAATAGAACACGGCCAGCCAATAATCCAATCAATCTAAAAACTAAATTATAGCCTAGCTCGTGCTCCAGTGTTTCATTGTCAAGGAAAAATAGTGATGATGTGGTAACACGCAGCTTTCCTTTGTCAAAATTATTTTACATTTTCACAAAAGATTTTATTTGAGTTCATAGAAATTTATGAATTAATTAAAGAAAAAAAAATATCAACTTCGTTATTTTGAATTCCTTGTTAATTAGAAATTTGCTGTACAGCTCTCATTTAACTGATGGGTCATGCATCACTTCCACAGCTTCGTTTCTTCAAGTATTACTGAATTAACATATGAGAATTCAAATTCGTGAGCAGGACCAGCTATTATAAAACGATTAATTATTAAATTTATAATACAATTAAATTTATAATATATCGAGATAAAAAATATCTGACTGAAATCAATTTATTTGAACTTAATTCTAAAAACCTTCCTTGAATAAATGCCCTCATTATTCAAGGAAGGTTTTTAGAATTAAAACCACATTTATCTAAAATTTACACATGCATATTTAGGACAATTAAAATAACGAAATATCGTAAGAGGAATAAATTAGTTTAGACTACTTTGAAAATTAACCAACATAACATGAAAATTGACAATGCAAAATAAAAAGTTGCTGTTGTTAAAAGTAACTAACAGCTATGGCTTGGAAGATCAACACTCAGCCTGTTAGCATTACAAATTGCTAGCCCCTTTGTCAGTTTGCATTGTGTACTATTTTTACTTTACCGAATAAATGTGTATTATTCTAATTTAATTACTATCGTGTTATTAAAATGTTTGGCTGAATATTTATATAATTGCATATCTATTTTGAAGACCTCACAAACAAAATATATGTCTGGAAATAGCATTAAAATAAAAATTTATTTCCAATAACACTAAGATTATATTAGTTTAAGAATAAGATAAAAATATTTTTGCGCTAAACATTCATTCACTTATGTTTCAAATATTAGGAAATAATGGAATATTACACACGCATTCCAGTTGATTGAAATAAATACTTGTTTTTACAATATGCTTTAATATAT
Organism: Druceiella hillmani; assembly: GCA_039881145.1. NCBI lineage: Eukaryota > Metazoa > Arthropoda > Insecta > Lepidoptera > Hepialidae > Druceiella > Druceiella hillmani. The sequence continues at coordinate 2,103,588 of JAYKKI010000069.1, read as the reverse complement.
ATTTAGATATGTTTGTTATTGCCATAATATATATGACAATGAGAATCAGCAAGCCAAGTAGCAGTGAAGCGTGTAGATCAGACACGTGGAACACCGTGAACTGACCCATTTTACTGGCTTCTTCCAGTTCTTCGATTATCTTAATCTATTTATTTGAATGAATTGCTGAAATGTAAATAACCAGTACATTAATTAATTGACACTTTATTGTTTGTAATTAAAAATACAACCAATAAAATGTTTTTTTACAAAATAATATTAAATCAAAGAAACAAACTTATATAAATGAAAATAACATTTAACTGACTGATGTTCATTTAAAAGAACTCAAAGATGAATGTTCACCTTAGTTGCGACAATTTGCAAGTTTAACTTGAAAATAATTGCGATACTTTTATAGGACACCTCACTATATATTATTTTCAATATTAGATGGCAAAGAAATATTATATGGCAATATAGAAAAATTGTCATGATATGAGAAAATTATAAAAAATAATTCTGGGGTTAAGGAAGCAAATATTCTTCAGAAAAATTAATCTCGACCTTAATAGTGATCATATATTTCCAAATTATTACGCTTATTTGCCATAATTTGAACCATGAAACAATATGCTTCAGATTTCAGCAAAAGTTCATACTTCAAAGTTTTTTAATAAAAATTATTGTCTTTCTGTTTGTAATGCTTAACCTGCTTGTAAACGTTTAATGATTGCAGCTTAAACTATTTTTTTTTAAATGTAAATATTGTGGCCGTGCTTCACAAAATGACCATTCTGTAAAAACTTGGATAGGAGGGTGGTATGATTTGCATAAACCTATACTTATGCATTCAACAAGCACAGAACTAAATACAAATTCTTTCCGCTGTAATTAACTATTGTACTGTTGCTTGTTATAAAAGTATATGAAAAACTTTGTTGCAAGCAACAACAGGACGTGTATTAGTCCATAATTTAATAACCACCTGTTATATTATTGGTAAACACTAGTAAATGACTATTTTTTTTGAGTAGATACTTCTCTTCTAAAAAAGTTCTTGATTTATTCAAATTCTCAGTTTTGCAAATGATTCTGTCATAAACAAATCGTGGACTGTGAAATATTTCATAACATTTCTTCATCTATTATATGTAAATAATATACAAATTTCCAAAATAATTTTGTGTCTATTACAGGAGAGAACGTCCAAAATCTATTACCGAAATTGCTTCTATTGTTGGGCCATCAGCCACGTTTCACGTTGCTCGGCTTATTTACCCCAAATCTCAAGTTTATTATCTTTAGTTATTTAAGCTTACACTTTCAACTTGCTCAGTTTCACATTATTAAAATAAATTAAGTAATTTTTACAGTGATTTATGTATTGTAATTCTTGGGGACGTATTATTGCAAAATTGATTTCTTTACAGATAATTACATAAAGACACAGAGCATTTAGAGTGGTCGGTAGAACTTAAATTAGATTTGTTAAATTTACCTCTGTTAAAATAAACCTAAGGCTTTTATTGAAGTTTCTGATATTAATTTTATATTTAATTTAATCCTGGACAACTTTCATTTATACATGTGTACTCAATAATTTAACCATTCGTCGATGGGAACTATTTGTGCCTAATTTTTTGAATTTTTTTGTTTAAAATTTATTCAATATTCAGGAGTTTTAAAAGGAAACTTTTTAATAAAAGTAAAATACACAACATTAAATGTTATTTATTTTGATGGCTTTGCTGGACAGCTTCTCTGGTCCCGGGTTCAGCTGGCAGATACACCGGTACAATAATGAATTTGTCAAGTTTTAGGAGGTTGTCACCGACAACTGATAATCCATTAGTAATTCGTGAACGTTGCTATATCTGTCATGAGTTCGACTCGAATCTTCGGAGGTTGACGACCAACTGGTTCAGCACTCACAAGCGACAAGCCAAAATGCACAGCATCTACCTCCAACCTGCATAGCAAATTGCACATACCCCCCACCAAAATCATCACGATGATTTTGATGAAAAGCACATATATGAGCCACAAAATTAAAAGGTAGATAAACACAATCGAATAACATGAGTATTTAACTGTAAGTGTACTCTTAACAATATTGTAAATGACATATGCAAAGGTAAAGAAATGTATAACAAGTTAAAATACTAAAAATGAATTAATTAAATAATAACAATAAAAAAAATTTAATCCATTTTGTTTTTGATAAATCAGAAAACAAAAAAAAACAAAATGTTATGTCGAGTCAGGAACGGGACATAGCTTATTAACTAGTCATTTTGAGAAACCCTTTTTAATTTTTGGGTAACGACCCGAATGTGGTTATCATGACCTAGATGTAATTGGTGCCAATCAAACGGTTTTCCCAAGTTCGATTTAATTATTACGACATCACAAATCTTTATGTCACTACTAGATTGGTGCCATTTCACTCTCTCTTGAAGAGTGTGCAAATAGTCATTTGCTTGTCTTCCAAAATATTTGGAAAACATGCTGAATATATTGCCAACGAGTCAATCTATTTAATTTTATGTCTTGGAGACTTTGGTAGGCTTAATAATGATTGGCCAGTAAGGAAATGCCCGGAAGTAAGTACTTCACATTTGTCGAGATTGTCAGAAATGTGGCCAAGAGGTTGTGAATTTAAATTGATTCTATTTTACAACATACGGTTGAAAGCTCCATAAACTTAAGTTTCTTGTTGCCTACCCTACGTTGTAAATGGTACTTGGCTGATTTAATGCCAGCTTCCATAGGCTACCCATATGTGATGCACTTGCAAGGTTAAATTTCCATTCAATGTTACGATGAGAACAGCCTTTATCAATAATGTCACTAGACGATCACAAAAATTGTGAAACCTCATTTCAGTGTTTTGTGGCAGCGACAAAGATTGTATCACAATCAGAATAAATGCAAGAGCACAATCCGTGATGCGACACAAACCTGTCAAGTGCGGCAAAGAATCATTCACTTTCAGTAGAAAAACAAATAAATATGCATTGTGTATTTTAGCGTTTTTACGCAAACATTCTTTTGCATAAAACGGACCTCCAATACCACAGCCTACGTGATTAAATGGCCTTTCATGATGCACACAAGCGCTAAGTAAGTTGGCCATATATGCCTGATTCAAAACCGGTTTACATTTAAAACAAATTTCACATTTGGATAACACGGACCTAATTGTAAATGTACTGACAAAATCCAATATGTTTTCATAAGGATGCTATGCAAAGTCCAGGGTCCAATGTTAAGATATTTTTTGTGATAATATTCAATTAATAAAATTTTTATATGACAAGTTTTGGGCAATAGTAAAGGTATTCACGATTAGAAGATAAATAAGATTGAGACAGCCTACTTCCCACCCTGAGGTACCCGTCCCAATGAATAAATAGTGATAATTTTTTAAGTTGTAAATTACAATTATTTTTTATGTTAATTATTTCTCAGGTAAAATAAATATTTTGAACAGCCTTTATAATGGCTTTATGTGTATATTTTAATTCATGAGAGTATACATTTTTACTATAACTATGATTTAATTTTAATGGTTTACAATTGTTATAAAATCTAAAGCACCATGCTATTATGTTATTTAATTTAATAAAACAAGAGAATTTAAGAAAAATATTTTCTATATTATTTGTCTCTGTGTGTGACGATAATGTAAATGTATCAATAGATTTTAATTCTGAAACTTCAGAGCACTTTTGTGTATAGAAGTGTGATATGATCTAAGATGGGCCATGAATCCACTCGCAAATACTAGTTGTGTTGGTCACTCCCCGCACGAACGTAAATCGGCCGCATTGTTTGTACTGTTAACATGATACCAACATAAGGGAGGTACAATTTCAATAACCTTAGCTACTCGTCTTGCTACAAAAGTTGTAAGTTTAAATAGCGGTGTTTGTAACCACGCAAGTGTTGTACTTGCGTGGTTACAAACACCTGAATCAGTGAGTGCCATTTTATCATATTGGAAATCCTTACAATTGTTAGTAACAAAACAAAATAATTTAGAAAGCAGCATGGCTGCCATAAATTCTAAGCGCGGAATTGACTGTGGATTTATGGGAGCCACTTTTGTTTTGCTCACCAGTAACTGAACCTTGGATTCGCCGGTCTTGTTTACACTACGAGTGTAAATACAAACACTGTAGCCACGTGACGATGCGTCACAAAATCCAATAAATTGTATGTTTATGCATATAATATGTTAATAAATGCCATTTGATTTTTAAGCTAGATAATTCGCTAAGTTCATTTATAAATTTTAATTATTTGTTTTTATTTTCAATAGGTGTCTGTTTATCTCATCTTATGCTGAATTTCCAAAGATCTTGTAAAATACATTTTGCAATAAAAGTACAAGGTGATATAAAGCCAACTGGCTCGAAAATACTGGTGAGAAATTTTAAGATTAATCGTTTAGTATACACAGGGTCATTAAATGAATATTTAAAATAATTTAATCATTCTAAGCCGAGAACCTTGTGAGATGATTCGTCACCAAAATTAAATCTTTTTATTTTTATTAGTTAATATCGCTGCTATTTATGTAAAACAAAGCCGCCAAGTTTTAATAATAAAGTTACCTCACTCTGTAAATCTAATGCTCACAAAGAAACCTTCATGAAGCAAGCGACTTGCAGCTGAGTATTTCTTCTCCTCATCCAATGCCAATTGGCACAGAGTATGGACAGCAATAAATGGTGCAGTACGAAGTCAATTAGTATTTGTGTTTAATTCATAAGTTTTTATAGGCTCTAATGGATACTGACGCCATAAGATGAGTTGATAATTGCCCTTAGAGGGATCAGTCAACACTTGTCTATACATTTTTGACATATCAGCCGAAAAACACATTTTGTATAATCTATATTACAATATTGTTTTTAAGATATCATGGTGTAATTTTTTACCGGTTAAAAGTAGGCCATTTAATGATTTTCCATTAGTTGATTCTGCTTAACCGTCAAAGACCACACGTACTGGTATGGAACTGCTACAGGTCTGCACTATACAGTGGTGAGAAATGTAATATTTAGTGTCACTTCCGGTAGATACCTGCATGTGTCCGAGATGCTTGTACTCTCGCATAAACTCAATGTAAGAATTTTAAAACTTGGGGGCGTGCACTAGTCTACGTTCTAGTTGCAAAAAACATTTAAGCGAACTGTGGTATGAGTCACCAAGTGGTGGCGATACAGAGTGGAGCAATAACGGTGAAGTATGCAGACACATTTAAGATGTAAACTGTAAAACTGCAATATAAATGTGAAATGATGATGACAATATGACAATATGAATATGAATGTAGAAAGATTCAGATCCATCGGAGGAGGACCGAATGTAGGGGTTGTGAATAGTCTCAATATTTATTCGACTATACTTACTTACCCCTAATACGATTTCAATAACTCAAATATGCACACAATAAGTGATCTGCTATACCTAACTTAAAGCAAATACAATCCAATGACCTGCTCACATGCTGATCCGCTCCTCTCGTCCAGAGTTCCGATGGCAGATGCACTGGTACAATAATAATACACGAATGTCACTGTATTTATCAATGAGTGCGACTCAAATCTGTGGAGATTGACGGCCAACTGGCCTGCTGCTCGCAAGTACGATAAGGCAAAAATGAAAAGCATCTACCCCCAGCTGGTATAGCTGATCGCACAACAACTGTTGTCTGAGTTTGGTTTAAAAGAAATTTTATCACTGGCTAACATAAAGAAGAGAATTATTCATACGCGTTGGAGTTTCATAAAAGTAAATTATAGTAATTGACATTTATAAAAGCCACAGTCTTCATTAATAAATCCTTTATTTTGAAATTCAAAGAAACATATTTTGTATTTGAACAATTGTTCTGTTAAAAAATTATGTATAGTGAATTTGTATTATTCAATTAATTTCACTAATCTGTGGTTTTTTTGTTACAACTTTGACATTATACGCTATATAACATAACACGTTTGCAACAAAAGACAAAGTGTGCAAATATTTTTTTCATAATTTAGTTGAAATTTAATTAGAAAACAATACCCCTAAGTAATGCTTATTTGCTGGTTCATAATATTTAATGTTTACTTATCAGAATATTTACAACAAATATAGTATCATATATTAATTTACGTACAGACGTCATGAAATACTGTTTATTTATAAACACTATCAGTGTCTAACACTTGTCGCCAATATATAGGAGGATATACAAATTCCTTCCTTGTAGAAATTTTTGGGCGGTGACTGAAAAACAGTTGAAATTCAATTTCGATACGATTTTCGTTTCTAAATTTTACATTGCATAAATAATTAGATAGAGAGCAAAGCAGATGATAATCAGATATCAAAAGATCTGGAGAAGTAGGGTGGGTGCATACTCCATCCAAGTGAAAGTAGTTCTTATCTGTTATTTTTGGTACATGTGGTCGAGCATTTTCATATAAAAAATTAATTTCGTTTTGAATTGAAGGAAGTTTACTCGCAACTTCGCCCAATTGTTTACAATAAATCTTAGTGATGTATGCAGTTGAAATTTATCTATTGCATTCATATGTTATCTTTATGTTAAGTTTATTATTTATACATAGGTACTACTAGATAAGATGCGGTGGCATTTATACGTTTGTATTGAATAGTTCCCTCTGTAAATAGGATAATTGTTTAAGCAAATATGGAAGCAGTCAATTAGTTGTTTTTTTTTGAACCATTTAAAAAGAACCACCTCATCTATTCAGTAAAGATGTGACTAATATTTGAAGTTATTCATTATTTTCTAGAGAAAAAAAACAAAGTATCCCAGAGAGTTATGTTTTAGTTACAGTTGACAAATTAAGAAAATGTTACTTCGAAATAAAGCCTGAAGTGAGCTGGCTTTGAGAATTTCCACATGAACGTGAGTGATAAATATGTAATGAAACTTGTTTTTGTTTTTATATAAAAATTTAAACATCAATATATTTAAAACAAAACATAATAAATGCAACTGGAAATCTATCTTGGGCATATAAAAGGTTCTATTTTTTTATCTATAATAATAAACTTTGTAGTAAGTATTATTAGTAATATTTCAGCCATATTTTTCATTTTTTTAAAAGGTGAAATAATAAAAAAACAAAGTACAAAAACTAAAATAATTCGAGTACTTAACTTGCCCCCTTCAAAATTATCTTATAAACCTTTTTAAGTATTAGCTACTGCAAATACTTATCTTAATCTTAGCTGTAATAGTATTATTAGCTAGAAGTAGTTTCCAATTAATGACTCCAGTTATACTCCTTGATACACTCAAAAGTTTGTTTTGTCCAATGTTCTCCAGCTTCTAGACACTTTAGCCTCTTATTGGTATGAAGGAACTTGTAGCTCCATTACCTTGTAGTTTATTCCCTACATTAGCTCTCCTTTGAAGTTGGTAGCCAAATGGCATATTTGGTAGCCAAATGGAATATTTCCACTTCGTGCTCAAAGCATGAAGTTGTTTTCCCCTACAGTACAAGTGCATGTAAGTAGGTCTGTGAAATAATGCAAACTAAATCTGGGTTCTGTTTCAATTAAGTGTTTTAATTTTTTTTTTAAATTGTAGGAGGTTGACTTAGACGAGGTTTATCGGACAGATCAAAATTCCATTTTTGAATCTTTGGACCCAGTGCTTAATTCTGTCATAAGAGAGCGTTATTTCGCCCATTATTGTACATTTGCTGACCTTCGCTTTTGTTTGAAACGAAATTAATGAAACAAGAGCACTCTAAGTTCTTCATACTCTAAGTACTTTGAGATACATTCATTTTTTAAGTTATTTTTTTCTCGCCAATTACTCAACTGCAAACCGTTTGGTTTGAAACTTGAATGCTGCACTCTTTATACACTGTACAACAACACATTACATAAGGAATGTTGGAAACAGCTTTAACCGTAGCTTACTAACCTAATGCTTGGGTAATGCTCTTACTAACAATTTGTCTGTCAGACTACGAAATAAAATATCAATATTTATTTAATAAGTTTTATTTTTCATACCAAAAAACCTTACATAGCAGTCTTATATATCAGACTATCAAATTACTGAATAAAATAATTACTCATATTACTGTGTACAGGTACTACAAATGGAAGCAGTGTATTCGCCACATATGGTCCTTTTCAACACTTACAGAAATATTTGGTCATACAGTGATGTGAGTTTATTGGAAGGACAATAGCTGCAAATTTTACGATTTCTCAGTAGTTCTTGACAATTACTTTCTTGCCTGTCTTCAATTTACAGAATTTCTCTGATTATTTGCTTCAAATTACGCTGCAAAGTGGCAATATTTTATCGCTCATTAACCAGGGTTCCATTAATTCATCAGTCATTCGCTATGCAAAAGCTCTTCTTTCATTGAGTTTCTTTGGTTCTGTATCTCTTTTTATACGTGCGAGACATAAGCATTTACAATCAATAAATTCAAAGTACCATAAAACAAGCACAATGGCCACCGGTTTGTTTTACGATTAGTAATAATGATTCATCGCATCTGATCCACAATGTCGACTGCTACTTTTGTGGAATTATAAAACTCAATAATTTGCGGATTATTTGAGCGAATATTAATCGCAGGTTGATCTTAAGTTGTCAAAAGAATATCGGCCTTATCAGATTTAGGTTAATATAAAACCAACATCATATTTTTATCATAGCAAAATATTGAGACCTTTATTTCTCTAGTCTTGATATTATGCATTTCTTTGGAGACTTTCCCTCTAGTGATTCGCAATTTGCCATAAGTTTCTCTGTTATCTTGTGTTTTTGTACTCAAATCTTAAACATCTCAACAAAAAATCAAACTTTTCAGCATAACACTTTTTTTGTATCAAATAAAGTCCTTGTTGGTAATTGGTTAGTTTCAAATGTGGCAGATTGGATAAGTAGACCCAGTAATGCCTTCATTTCACTAGCCAACGTATGTACTCAGATAGTTCATATCAATTGATATATCAAGTGTATAAAAATCTGTATGTTTTGAAATTTATAACCCTGATTCACACATATTTAAAACCTTTTTTCAGTTTAGGCGTGTTCATAAGTGCATTTAGCACTTGAGAAAAAAGTAATAAATCATTTTTGGTTTTAAACATTAGAAGCGAATATGAAATCATAGTTATAAAATTCTCCTCAATAACTAATATTTAATTAGCCTGTTGAAGCAGTATAGATAGATCAGAATAGGTTGAATGCAATTAAGTGTATGGGTACAGACTTTTCATTGTCTATTACATTAGACTTTAATACAATTTTCACTTGAACAATAAGAACAATTAGCACTTTCATTGATGAAACAAAATAAAGAAAGGGAAGTGGTTCACATATGTTTGGAAATTATTTGAAATCTACACAACAGTGAAAACTTTAAACCGTTTGTCAGAAGCCGGAAATTTCAAAATGTTTCCCGACCAAAACGTTTGATTTTAGCCTTTAAACAAAATCTAAGCCATTGTTAATCTCAGCAAATACGCCACTTTCTTTTCATCTCCTACTATTCCAGTGATATCATGTTCAAGGTTCCAGCAATACAAACAGTGAAATGTTCCAGCAATACAAACAGTAAATGACCAAATAACTAAGAAAATGTTTGTTTTCTTAGTTATTTATTCAATATCAATCACAGTAATTAGATTTCAGAACATTGGCCAAACATTTTATTATAGGGATAGATAATTTACTTTACTCTTAATTTTTTTCTTCATTCCCATCTTCATTTCCTCTTCATCCATTTTAACTGATGTGCGTTTAACAGATTCTGTCCACAATATTGATATAACAGATGCCTCATTTTGATTTATTGGTAGTACTTGGTATTACTTGCCATTATTAGTAAAGTGCTATCTAATGTGATAGATATTTAGATTACAGACCCTTTCAATATGGAAAAGTTAGGATTTGATCACATATAAACACATGCACATACTCACGCACGCATGCACAACTGTATTAAAAATATCTACAGAATGTTTATTTTTTCATTACGTGAGAGCTTGCACGTTTAAAGTACGTACGCTAAGCTAAAATACTCATTATTGCATAGACTAATGTTTATACTTCATTTCAACAAAAAATTCGATATTACATTCGAAACATTCATCAATTAAATAGATAATAAATATAGACTGTCCTATGAACTAGCATGTTAGTCAGTTCAGAATATATATCTTTATCGACAGAATTAATAGGATATTAAACTAAACATATTTGTAACGACTCGACATATATTTCCTTCATATAAAACAGTTTTCATTGAAATTAACCAAAGAAACAAAATGTTATACGAAAACACGGGGAAACATTTGAGAAATATCGAAATGTTTATCGGATTAAGGAGGAGAATAATAGTAAACCAAATATTTCCACAATCTCGATGTGCTACGTTAATGAATCTTGTATATCCAATATACCCCCGTTATTATTGTTACAGGAATTCTGTCATACTGCATTTTTCTCGAATATTCCGTTTGGATAAAAAATGTAATTCAGTTGTTGCATTTTGTCAAGATGATCATTTTATGTGCAATATTCTCTTTGATTTTGCTTAAAAATACATTCTTCAAAATGAATACCATGAATAAATTAATTTTTGTTTTAATATTTGGAGGCATCATTCGTACAGAAAATTAATAAAGCAGCTCTGAACAGGAACAAACTGGTGTCATTCATTATTCTGTTATACCATTTGACAGGAATATTCTATTTTTTCATGATTTCCCTAATAGCGCATGTACCTCACGTAATAGTTTTCGAGGATTTAGCATTGTTTTGTACTATTGAAAGTGTATCGTCAACATTTCACCTCAGAGATATTCTAATGAGAATAGAATACGGAAATAACAACGGAATTTCTGGCTTGATATATATCGCTATGCAACTGCTAGTATAAATTATAATCTAAATGAACAAGTTGTATATTTTGATGAAGATATAACCACTAAAATTGACTCCGTTCTTCGGTTATACTTAAAAATTACTAACGCCTGTTTAATTTTGAATGAAGTATTTAATTTATCAGTAAGTAATATTTTATTATTAATATACAAGACATATGATATTAAGTGAACAGAGTGGTGTCATGATGATAAATCAAGTATAACAAACTATTTAAAGCAAAATCAAGTCTTAATGCAAATGTTTTCAAGTAAAAAATGAAGATCTGTTGTTCAATGTACTTTTCAAAACTTTATAAGACCTAATAAATTTATAAATCTAGATAATATCATGTGATTTGTTACAAGAGTTAAGTTTTTTTTATTCTGCTTTCTTTATTGCCCCAAATTAGCTGAAACCTAATAATGATAATCTACAATTAAGCAATCGTCCTGACATGTTGCTATAATGGTGTATCATGATTATGTATTGGTTTGTGACTTAAGATAATTATTTCGATGCGATTCTTGGAAAAACAATTTCTAAAATACAAAAAATATTAAACAACAAATAGAATTACAATATTATATGACGGTATAGCAATTAGTCATGTTTGTATGATACTGGAGGTAAAAAGCAATTGAGAAAATTATGGTATACAAATAACTCAGTGTCTTAAATTTGTCACCATAAAGCTTCAAATATTTAAAGCCTTCTTTGTTTGTTTTCCACCTTTTAATACCAAATCAATGGTAGTGAAATTTAACAGAGCAAAAATTATATCACTTATATGTATACATATATAAGTTGTGTAAACGTTGGAATTTTTTTTTCATTTATTTCGGAATAAACAAAATTACCAATTTTATTCTGACATCAATTTTCATGTGAACTTTGACTGTCTTAAATTATAAAAAGTAAATATTTTTACTTGGTTCTTGACAAATGTATTTTATGACTTGTCAAATATTTCGAAAGTCTCATTTAATAAATTAATATCTTAATGGAAACTTTACTCTATAAATAAGAAAGTCAAAAAAATAAGATGTCAATAAAACCGTAGAAATAAAAAATTGTTTTAATGTAAATCATAAATTGTAATTGTAGAATCTTTGCTTTGACATTAACCTCATTGAAATAATTAACCTGCCATCTCAGTTCATAAATATTTTTACTTTTCTTGAACACTTTTATGTAGAAGAAAATTAATCTTTACAAAACTTTCTAAAACCATATAAGACAAAGTAATTTTCATAAAACATACTAAGTAACAATTTTCCTAAAAATTTTTTAAAATGTTTTATCGGGTTGAGAGGAAAGCAGTGACGAAGTTCATTTAGTTAGAGCACCAGGTGAAAGAAAGAAACCAATAAAGAATTCAATGGCTGAATTTGAATGGAAAAGGTGACAATATACCAAAATTCTAATATTTAAGTCTACTACATCTGGATTAATTTACTGCTTTGGATGTCTTAAGTTTGATATTTTAGGAAAGGGAGATATCCTTAGAAATATAGATTGCTTAAAACGTAGGTATGCAGATCCTTACTAGGTGGAATTTAAAAAACACAATAGTAGGAAATAAAATATATCCTTTCAAATATTAAATAATTTTGACTATCATAAAGTTATTGATTTAAAAAGAAAATTAATTCCTCTAAATGAAAATTTGATACTAACACGATCAAAAATTTATAAAGCCCAAATATCTGTTTACAAATAAAATCGTTTCAGATTCTATTGATATTTATCAAGAGCTTTGGAAGCATATTTGACATCTACACAGATTTAATTCACATGGAAATTTTACAGGTAAACAATCATTATTAAAAATATTATTGGTTTTTATAAACTCAATTTCTTACAAGTTTGTTCTTTTATCCATATAATGGTTTCAGGTTGGAATTGAAATGATATTGTGCACAACTGTGTAGAGTGTTCAGTTCCTGTTCTATTTAGTTGTAATTTGTTATACTTGTGAAAAACTTAATCAAAGCCTCCGTGAAGCAAAAACGCTCTCTTTAAAGTTGCTGGTGCATGATCAATTGCGTAAGTAAAAATAAATCTGTATATAATGTGTGGAATGTATTTCACATACAGAATGATACTTTATTTTGCCAGCTTGCAAAGACCTTATTGTGTCGCTGTTTAATAAATTAAAAATATATTGTGTAAATGCGATAAACATCCAATGTATGCGGCAAATGTCCAGAAAGAATTTGTTAAGATTACTATAATTAATGTATATATCAATGATTTCTAACTCCTTCTTTCAACTAAAATAAGTAAACTTTTGTACAATTTCAATACATCATTTGTTGCATACGTTGCTTGGAGACTTTACAAAAACTGATGAAAATACTCGTTTAAAACAAGTATTTTTTCTCATTTTCCTTTTTTCAATTTCATAGTTTTTACATAAATATATGATATTTTAAAAATAATAGTTTTCGTTCAAAATAGTGTTTTTTTAAACAATTTTTAGTTTTCTACAAAATAAAGAATGGTATAACTGTCATATGCAGTTTAAAATAATTACATAATGCAATTTGGTTACTAAATTGGTATAATACGAAATAAAATATAAATATTATGCGGTGACTCTACCCTTGCCAAGTCCGTTCCAATATAGCTTTCAAATTAAATTCTGCATACATGGTTTTCAACCACATGATGATTTTCGATGTCTATATAAATTAATAATTTGCAAAAAAACTCACTCATTAGTTAGGTTAGAACTAGAAAAATGGTTAATAACTAAAAACGAACCTAATATGTTTAACCTAACTATACAATAAATGTGATAACTTGGACTGATTGTTGTTGGCTAGTTTATAATGAATATTCAATGATGGTGTTTTAAAAGTTCTAAAATTTCGTCAAAATTTAGTATCTTTAGGGTCCTGCACTTTAAGCTAAAAAATGGAACCCTTGTAACTTGAACAATGTGTCCATCTGTCTTTCCGTTTTGTCACAACTGACTTTCTGAGAAACGTTACAATGTAGAAACTTGAAATTTAGCACAGCAATATATCTTATTAATGTACATATTTTGCACTAGCTCTAGCTAGCTTCTATCTAGCTCTGTTTACTCATGTAACTATTAAAGAGGGGTAAATTTTATTATTTTAGAAGTATGCACCATGTTTTTACATCTGTGAAAGACGTAGCGAAAAATATGTTTACATTGCCACAAATTAATATTCGTAAATAATTCAATAGAATAATACATACCCTTGTATCAAAACGTTGGAAACCTCATAGTTCGAGTTCAACTAGTGTTTGATGGGTTTCTGTTTAAATAAAAGTGACAATAAAAATTATTATTTTTTTAAAACACATTTTTCAGTTTCAACTGAACAATTAAAAAAAAACTTAATAACTAAGTAAGGTAATCAGATACCTTGTCGCATGATTAAGTAACAATAAATACAATATTTAGATCTTTTCCAATCTAATTTCTCTAAATTACAATGTTAACTAAATTATAACTTATGAAACACCTATTTGAAAGAAAGTCAGAGGCTCTCGTAAACTCAAGTAAGTTATACAAGCAGGTAATGAGTTGTATTGTACATTCAGAACGCAAGACGTATCCTTAAAATATTCTTTCTACGAATTGAACTCTTTAAAGATGTGTTTGCCTAGTATCTTTTTTTGATAATGTTTGTTCTTTATTATTTGGTTACTTTTTCTACATTGTTTTTTTCAGTGCTTTTTAAATTTAACGTTATTATTGTTTTTTCTATATATATATACATTTTTTTATATACTTTGAATAAAAACTCCGACTTGATTCCTTCTTTAAGTTAAGAATTTTGTCAAGTCCCACTACCTCATGAGGCCTCATTCAATTGTATACGTTGGGTCAAGTATTTTTATTTATATACAAGAGGATTAAAATTGAATTTCGTCAACTAATACCAGTTCTACAGGAATGAATGTATCATTAACATACTTATTTATAATATAAGTATCCAGATATTGCCGGAAAATGTAAATTAATTGATTCCTTCATATGAAAGTGTCTACCACTTGCCTTGTAACAATAATTATTGCTCTTTCCAAGGTGAGAAATTGTTTACATATTATTAGCAAGCAATCTTATAAAATACTCAACGTCTAAAATGAATTGTGTTTTTTCAGCGCCTAACTGTATCTCAAAAATAGAAAACCTTAGTTACATGCTCTCAGTACCTGAGGTAGGTGCATTCAGAGTGGCTCGTCTCTTCAAGTTGAATATGTCACTGCTGCTTGGCTACTTGAATTTTTCTGCCACTATTTTAGTAGTCGTGTTTCAGTTTTATTTCCTGAAAAGAAATAACACAATTTAGTTCAGGTATAAAAAATTATGAGAATTGTATAATGACAAAAACATACGTATTAAAATAGTTACAATTTATCAAAAGGAAGCTACGTAAACAAGAGAGTACTAATTGAAAGTCACTAAACATTTGATAATAAATGATGTCATTCCAGTACGATGTGTAGTTACTGCATCTAGAATATGAAGCGGTAGTAAAAGGCATACAATATATATTTAACAAAGAGTGAAGTGACAACAAGTTTTGCTGTCTTCTGTCAGATTTTAAGTTTGTTGTTCTGTAATATCATTCTTCTACTGTTTAACGTAAGCATAGAGTTCTAGAAGTTATAAATGTTAATACTCTATTTAGTTTTATAAATGGTACATTTTTGTAATAAATCTAATATAGTAATTTTATTGCCATTAATCCATTAATTAACAAGTGATTTTTATAATCACATTTTTCACATAAAATTAATTCAAAATCAAACAAAAGTTTTCCAGAACCAAAATCACAATGATTAATATTTTGCTGAAAGTTTCAGTCATTATTTAGTGTTTTATGGCAAGTTTTGTAGTAATAATTAATATTTAAAATTGGAATTTTAGTCTTAAGTTAGTTCAGTATTAAAACTTAGTTCAGCATTATCCCAGTTGTATTGCAAACAATGGGGATTACTTCGAAGTTGACAAAATAAATTTTGACAAAACACATAAATTTTTATGTTTTCTGAAATGATGAAACAAAAGTAGCGACTCATTTTGCCATGACATTCCACTTTTGAATTTTAAAGGAAATTGGTAAATGAAATTATCCATAATCAAAATACTCGACAATAGATGATGCGATAATGTCTTAAAAATATTGTTTTTAAGTGTACATATATATAAAACAATTCCAGAAACAACTGTCCTTGAGGCTTTGCTTTTATTAGAACTTTCACAAAATCGAAAAAATATTTTTAAAAACAAGTTCAATTAGAAAAAAATAGTTTTTAATTATGAAATTTAATACTGAAATGGAGAATTTTTTGTAGTGGAATTGTTTTAATATTTTATTTCTTTCTTTCTTCTAAAATACTGTTTCCAAAATAAAGCTATTTTTAAATATGAAAGGAATTTCTTTCTACAGAGGGATATTTTAAGCTACCAAGAATAGTTAATTATTAAGGAAAAGATTATCCCAGTATAGTAATATTACACAGGTGAAATTGTATTTTCTAGTCAAGAATGACTAATGTACTGATGCTACTTCTGTATATCAATAACTAAATTACCTGTATCAATGTGCTCACATTTTGGTACAAATTTCATGAAGTTAACTGCAAAAAATATTTATTTCAATGTAATTTTATTATGAAAACATATTCATAATTACAGTATTATACAAGAAAGAAATTATACAGAAGTTTAATGAAGTATATGACGCAACGCAGTATTTAAAACGTAAATTGATTATAAATATATTCTATTTTATTTATATTAAAGGTTTACTTAAATTATAGCAATCCTTTATAAAATTTTAAGAATTTAAGTGATTGAAGAGAATATTTCAAAATTTACCTTAAATTGGTAATTTTAAAATTTGTTACAAGTAAAATTTATTTCATTAATTTAAAATGAAACAGAGAAGAAAAGGAAATGATAAAAACAAACAAACATTCAACACTTTAATAAGATATTCCTGTTTGTTACATAAATGTATTTTTAGATCTAAATTGTAAGGTTAACTAAGTCTTCCATTCCTAATGTCAACTAAAGTATATTAAATAAAAACCTCACTCCCAAATTTCTACACATACAAGAAGGTGGAAATTATCTTTTTAAAAAATCGGCTTAAAGCACTAGGTTTTTGACAACCGAAATATCTGTAGATTCATCAAATAAGAGACTATACTATTGATCACCTAAATCTGTCACAATTTCTTTAATAAAATATGATGCTTAAACATTTTTTATTACATTTATGCATTTCGTCCGATGAATTTTAAGTTACTGCTTTCGCTGTTGCCAAATCAGTGTTTGCATAATTCCGACAAATAGTCTACAGCCATAATAGCACAATGTTCGCTTACAAACAAAATTAGTGAGGATTCTGCTTTCTAAGTATTCAGATCTTTTTTTACTCTGGGAAAATTAATTATTTTTTGACTCTTCATTGCCTCTATTGCTTTTTGTGCTTTGCTGATGAAACATGTTGCCTCAAACAAAACCATTTTGCAATAATTTCACATTTGCAGTAGTTACAACAGGCTCTTGTCGCATCGTTTTTAAAGGGGCTGCAGCCGAAGTTGGAGAATGGTTTTTTAAATTCTGCTATTAGCTCCCATTGTGACCAGTAATGTTGATTACACTTGGGCGCCATAATGATGTTGCGATAATAAATATCAAATTATTAAAAAACACGATTAACGTTCATAAAGGTAAGACAACTAGACAAATGCACTCAATTTAATAATACAATATGAGTATACTTTCTACAGTACAGTATTATACTTTTGCACTCTAACTTACAGTTAAGAAGGAGAGAGTAAGCAGTATCTTAAAAGAGCTGCTTTTAGCAACATGTCTGTATATATTTCATTATAACTAGACAAAATTGGCCTAAATATACAGCCAGTGTGTGCCAGCTGAATGCTTCTATCGGAGAGTAGCGAACCTAGCTATATGTCTAGATGTATTGTAGCATGAGAAATGTTTTCTAATATAACTAAAATTACTGAAAAACTTTGCCAGAATGATTATAACTTTATTTGCAAATTTAAAAAAAAGTGTTATAATATACAAATGACAATGATTAAAATCCAATAAGTTGGTGCTACCCTATTGGTCTCAAATTAATCCGTATATTGATCGTTATTGTAAAGTGGATTTCTCAAATTTTTAGGAGAAAAATAATTCTCCCATAATTCCTCCTAAAATGCAACTTACTGCAAGGCAACAATTTCTGATGCGTGTGAATTAAATGTATTTGCGAAACAAAATCTGTCAAGTACTCGCTCTACGAGTGTTTCGTATGCACTGAGGCGTGTAAAACTTTTAGAGGTGTATAATATTCCTATAAAGCGGTATATAATTATTATTTTTTACATATAAGTATATTTATGTTGCAGAAGTGAAAAAATCTAACTTATTTCAAAAATAAAATTTAGGATCATAAATTTGCCAGTAAATAAGCAAATTCTTAGCAACATTATCTTTTCCATAATGTTGAATATAGTAGTTTTATAGACAGAATGAGGGGGTGAAGGTGGAACATACGTAGGTTTTTTAAATACAATGTACTAAATTTCTACTTTCTACGCCAAACAAAACTAAATTAATTTATATGGTGGGTATGACAAGAATGGTGGTCATTGCAAGTGTAAATTCTTAAAACTTTCGTAATACCATAGTAAATCTAGTTGTAATGCATAAAACATAAGAAATACAATCTTTATATTGTATTTATCATTGTACACCATAATTGCATACAAGCAAAGAAACTGAGGGTAGTTACCTTTGACACAAGTTGAGTATACAGTTTATATTGTATGTACAAATGCAAGACGCACTTAAAAATTCATATTTTTTTTCTTTGAGAATCATTTTAAAAATACTTTGGTATTATAAATGGGGTTAATGGATAAAGCTATCTATAATGTCTATAACGAGAAACACTCCAATTTTTAATTAGTATAAATATAAAAGAAAGTATCGTCATTAACATCATGCACATTAGTAGTTTATTTAAGATAATTAACAGTGCACTCACGAAAATTTCAAATGATCATTAAATGGTGAATGGTGGTCTTTATTTTAAACAGTTCTTCTTGAATTTTATTGTAATGAAAACAAACCATGCTAATGAACATTGCGTACAAAACAGAGACAGCATGTGGATGATGATATGATTCAGCAAATACTTGAAACAATTTCAACGGAATTCGAGAAATATATCAATATTAGTAACTACTGGAAATAAAATTTTACTTATTCTAGGATATATTTTAGTTACTCTAAATATCTAACATAATTGTGTGTACCAATTTACAAATATAGATATGCTTCTTTCTGTAAACTTCTATGTAACATTCGTTAAAATTTATATCACCTGCTTTAAAATGATGAAAACACGTTTATATGTACACTCAGCATATAAAAGAGAAGCTGAAATGAGATGAAAATATTTACGTGTTATTGGTATGGAGTTCCGTGTTTGTAATATTCAAATTTTTTTAAAATATGACTTAAACATACCTACACGCAAAATTCCCTTTTCTTAACTTTACAGACTTCTAATGGTTAGCAAAATATTAAGTATATTTAATTTAATTGTACGTCAGCTTTAACTTTTGTTATTTGATTCATTAAATATCTTCACTACAATAAATTTAAGAGTAATTCCTGTCTTGATTTAAAAAAATAATAATTCACCATTGCGCTGATAAAATATTGTTTTTTTAACATTTACTAATGTAAGAAATTTAGTAAAACGAAAAAAAGGAGGTAGGGAAATGGAATTACAAAGCAAGGAAGGCGACCTTCGTCATCTGATATTGTGAAGACTCAAAAGGGTAGCGATTTATATTACCTAACTCGAGAACAATAGAAGGTAGAGACACAGTATTCTTGGAACCCTAGACCCACCGTCAAAGAAAACTAGTTACGGTAAATCTAACAGAGTTGATGTGCAAGCAGGGTATATCTTGTGCTTTAAAAGGCTCCCAAAATATTTTAGAGTCAACAGACATAATTATAGAAAAAAAACACCTCTGAATGGGTCCTTGTTAAGTCAGAGCCTGTGCTCATCAAATATAAAAACAGAGGGTCCGATAACTTTCAACATAACAGAAGGATTAATAAATAAACCAACACAATCTATGACAATCACAGAAAACATTTACTTACGTTATAATGAAGATTTGTTTCACCACAAAACCACTATCGATAAACAGTGAAATTATCTAAATTAACAATAAACAGTGAAATTAACAATAAACAGTGAAATTATCTAACTACGAACATTGGAAGTTGTCGATAAGAAAAGAACTAGAATCTCATAACTTGAACAAAACATGGATACAAGTAAGAAAACCTCAAAGTATCAAATATAAATATGTAATGGGAAAATTTCTTGAAAACATTATGGAGTTGAAAATTTTGTGTACAGTCAATATGCAAATATGTTCACAATTGCCTTAACAAGAGCAAAATTTACATTATTGGAAGAAGCTATTGGAATAGCAAATTACATTACACTGTCTCGCAATTATTTGTGACAATTAACATTAATTGATAATTGTAACATGATTGTTACAATTAGCAATTAAGGTTAATTGTAACACAATTGTCTATATTTAAAAAGTCTAATTAAACGTAATAATAGCGAGAGTAATGTTAACATTCTGTTAATTTTAATACACACTACGTAGCTCTATATCTGAATTCCCATACATGTGTAAATCCAGTGTAAGTAAATGTTCACATTTTCAACTTTTCCTCTAGACATTGAAATGTGCAATAAAGTTTTGAATAAGAAATTTCAGATATAAGAGTTACAGCATAATTTTAATTTTGAATACGCATATGGTAGCAAGCTCACCATCTCATATTGGGTACTTCCAATTTTCTAAAATTTGTCAAATTTAAAGAGCATCTAAATGTAACTATATTAATAGACGTCCAGTGATGTAATGTGTGAAATATGTAAAATTAAACATAAATAAACATAGAACAAGACTCACAATATAAGCTTAAATAGTATAGAAATTTCCATCCATCAGGAAACGTCTAATTAAAGGGGAGCATTAAAATATCTTAGTTAATGGTAATGTCGCCCTTCCCTATGAAACCCATACCAACCATAGTCTATGGTGGAGAGTACACAAACTGCAACTCCATTGTCATACTTCCTTTTTCTACGTTTGAAGTAATTAAGAGTTGTGGTGTCCGTCTTTCTGGATTCTTCATCAAAGAATATCTCGTTAATCACACACCCAGTTCTATCATTGCAACAATAATTTAGGAAATATTTTCTGATGCATTGTCAGTTTCATTAGAAATGAGCCCACAAAATGTAGAGCAATTTATTTTCCTCGCTTTTTGCAGTGTGTTTTAACTTCGTGTGTCAAAATAATAAATAAAAAGGGGACAGTGAGAAAATACAAAAAAATTATAATTTTATAAAACTTTTTCTAAATCCGTATAAAATCCTGCCTAAATCCGCATAAAAATAAACCTTTCAAATTTGGCTGGCACCAATTTTGGTTTGCGGTTTGTTTCACTATAAAAATAAAAAGGTCGCAACAAAACCACAAGGAAAGTAAACATTGATTTATATTCATGTGTTGGCTGTTTGAATAATATTATGTACTCTTTGTAGGAAATGAAAAAATAATATATATGGCGCACAAAGAAATAACAAGTTTTAAAGGAACTAAAAATTAATTAAAAATTATGCAAAACATTGTAAATGAGTTAAAAGCAAAAACGTATCAAAAATAAAAAACATAAACAAGACAGAATTAATCATATTTCTTATGTTTTATTCTAATTTATGGAGTCATAATATCATAAGCAGAAAGTTTGGCAAAAGTGGAAAGGAAGTGAGATGATAAAATTATAATAAAAAAGAATAAATTTTGTTACTCTTTTGTTCAACAAAGATAAATAGATGATGGAAAGAATTGCCTTCATAACAATGTAAATATTTATAGTTACTAATTATTTTTATCCTCATTTTTGAATTATCAATAATACTATTGTTTTATACCATCGCACTGAAATTTCAATTATTTTAATGAATAAATTTTCCATCACTTTATCATAACAATCATAACCTAGTTACAAATTTAAGTTAAATAGATTGATTCAATGAAGTTCATATTGAGCTATTGTAGTCTATTTGTAGTATTGATGAGTTGTAACATTTAATTCTTAGGAATTAGTATAGTAGAAACATGGACGCATACGATGTGATGGGAAATTTTAATATCATTTTTCGTGCATGTTCACTGTCGCGTGTTACAAAATTAAGCAATAACATATCAGTAAAGAATATCACGATAAGGGCTTTGATAACAATATTTGTGATAATAATTTCATCCATAAAAATTCTGATGGCATCATTTCAACTTCATTTTTTCACTGGTTATCCCGTATCAGACAATTTTGATCGGATACATACGATAACATCAAGGATACAAATCGTTATTCTTGTTATTTTTGCTGCTACAGAAAGTTGTCAAAGTATTCACAAATATTTTGAAAATTATAAAAAAATCGACAATCTACTGAAAGTAACAATCCCCATGTATGTGAATGAAAGAAAATCATTTAACAAATTATTTAAGATTTTTATCTTCACGTCAGTCTTTATTGTGGTCTTTGACATAATTTCACAGTACACAGCTTATGACATTGAAATGGTAGTCCATTCTCAATCATATTTTATAACCCAATTCTTTTTACAAGTGCAAGATTGGAAGAGCATTGTAAATTTGAGAATATTCAGATGGCGTCTGAACATGGTTTTGAAAGGTGTTAATAAATTATCGGTGGGATATGTTTATGTTCAAGCCGAAGATATTGCTGATAATGAAATAATCGGTGAAAATAATGATATGGAAGTTACAATTGAAATCAGAAAATTAAGAAAAAGCTATATACTCTTAAGTGAGCAATGCAATTTATTTAATGGTGCGTACGGATTTCAGGTTAGTTCCATTCATTGGTTTATATTTTTCTTTATTTTAACTTAAAAGGAATTTAAACTTATATTATTCCTCAAAGGGCCTAATTCAATCTATAAAATATTTGAATTAAAGGGAATGAAACGGGAATTAATCTTTTTTTAAATCATCATACCAGGTATAAAGGGAAAGGTTGTTTGTTAAACATAATTTCAAAAATATATAACATGTTTGTCTCGCAAATGTTTTCAACAATTACAAAAACTATTCAAAACCACTCTCCACCCCAAGCCGTTTCCGAAAATATTGGTAAAAATAAAAACATAGGAAAATTGTGGACAAAGTAACCTTTGAAGGAAAATGATGAAATTTACCTTCGACATTTATTTCCAACGTAAAAATCCATTGTGATATCATTCTATTCCTATCAAAATCCTATCAAAGTTTAGATTATCAATCTGTTACCAAAAGGAACACTCTAGTATTAAAAAAAAATTGATTTGGTTCAATGGAAAAATGGAACATATTTTGTTAAGTAACAAAATTCGGTAATAGTAAAAAGAACTTTTAACATTAAAAAATGTAACTCCTTGGAGTCCCCAGTCACCTTGGTAAAGTGGAAACGTATTGGGATGAAAGCTATCAAATTTAAAATTTTATCTTACAACAAAACTTTAGAAATATATCTCTATATTATCTATGTACATCTAAAACCTGTAGTTAGACAAAGAGGGCTATAGTTTTTATGTATCTGTGCTGAATTATAATTGATTGTATGTGAAATTTTA
Source organism: Druceiella hillmani (assembly GCA_039881145.1). Lineage (NCBI taxonomy): Eukaryota > Metazoa > Arthropoda > Insecta > Lepidoptera > Hepialidae > Druceiella > Druceiella hillmani. The sequence goes on along the minus strand of JAYKKI010000069.1, from coordinate 2,079,912 downwards.
TTTTACATGCGCATTCGGAAATGCTTGCTTAAAATTGTAAACACGTAAAGTTAATAAGATATTGGGTCAAAGTAAAGTCTGATTTAATTGATAAGTAATTATTATAATTTCAATTAGTAAACAAAAAACAGTAATGAAATGAATAACCTATTCATTGAAACAATGCCTTTTAAAACAACATAGTCAAACATATCGCTCTTTCATTTGTTTCCGCAGTGAAATAATTTGGTAATACCTGTCTGTCCGTCTCTCAAATCCTTATTGTTTTTGTACTTTCAGACATCGTGCAATAAAATATATAGCATTATGCAAATACATGCACCATAGAGAGATCTGAATTTTTAAGTAGTAGTAATAACACAAAGATTTTTTTAAGCGCCTCTCCAAACACATAAGCACAGTGGCGAAAATACTTTCTCCACTCATTTCGTTGAACGGAATATTATTGGAAAATTTTATTTTAAAAACATAAAAACTAAAACCATTTTCGAATTTAAATCCTATTTGAAAAATATTAGGCTTCTAAGTATCTGGCTATAAATCAGCATCTCTTTAATTTTTCACACTTAGTTCTGAAAAATCCTAAAAAATATAGGCATTTGGTAAGTTATTTTGGTTAATTTGCGGTTCAAAGATCAATTTGAAAAGATAAAGACCATTTTACTTTTTACCTGTTCTGACACGCATTTAACCGGTTTTTTGAACAAACATGTTTCGGTTGGATCTTGTGCCCATTTTATTTGAGAAAATCGATTTCTCTCAACAAAATGCAATTATTAAGGCTCTCTCATTTTTGAATGAAAACTGGTGTTTTGGTCAGTCAAATTTTAAAGTGTTCACAAACTCGGCTGAAAAGTATTCATCAAACTTTTTCAAGATTGTTTTCACCACTTGCTAACAATTTACCTTTTTGCATTGTGAAAGGTTATTCACATTTCAAAAATATGAAAACTGTAAGTGTAAATAAATATAATTTTTGCAACTTTGGAAAAATTTGTTCTGCTGTGGATAGTTGCACGTTGTATTGAATTAGCAATAAGGAAAAGTAATTTACCAGTACTCAATGTTTATTTTTCTAATATCGACTTCAATTCTTGACAATACATACTAGCCGTGACTTTCGTGTTAGCTCTCATGATGTTGGTAAGAGACATTGTCGTAAGTCTATAAAGTCATTGCCTTGAGTTATTTGTGACTAATGCCCATCCAGCATTATTTCCAGGATCCAACTATCATAATTTTACAGTTCCATAGATTTCATATCTTGTTCCATTTTGTATTTAGCATCTCTTCATTTTTGGGCATGTTCAATAAAATAAAAACTTATTGGTGTTCACTCAAATAACGTGGCACCCCTTTTTTCGAATTTATTTATTTCATCAAATAACTCAATATTGTATTGACGCTAACATCAAACAATGTTAATAATTCAATTGTAATATTTGATAAAGTTGCAACCACAATTACGATCTATTTATCTCAATTAACCTCAATTACTGTGTGCCCCTTTATTGCCGAGTGTCCTTGTTTTTGAAGTTATAAATTGTTACGCGAAAGTAATTCAATAAATAGCCTATCCTTTTTTTTGTATAATTTATATATACACCCTAAACCTTAATTTTAATATTTAATTCGATTTCACTAACAATATTATAAAAAAACTGAGGTACGGTGGAACAAATTAGATGGAAATATAAATACATTATCTTCAAAGTAAAAACATATTCTCATTTTGACTAAAAGGTATAAAAGAAAATGACTCTATGCAAGAGAAGTAAAAAAACATGAAATTGGCAAAAATATACAATCGGAAACTTTAAATGTTATTTTAGTTTGGCCAAAACATTAAATCCAAAACTTATTTGAGTTTATTGCAAATGTAGATTAACCTGAACTTTTTATTAAATTACTAAATAAAATCTGAACTTTTTTGCTGTGCTTGTTAATAAGTTGTGGGAGGGGGGCAGTGGTATCGAGTGTAGTATTTGAGTGCCTTTTTATTTAACAACGTGTGAAGAAAAATCAAAACATAGACATTTTAGTAAGTGCTCTTCTTTTATGAATACCCTTTCGAGTTAAGCAATATGCAACATATGCAACACAGTAAGCATCCCTTTTGGTTATTTTATGTAAATAAATATTACTTAAAAATAGGGATGAACCCATTTCATTTCGTTTAAATAAACATAAAATATATGTAATGTTAGAAGCGTTCGAGTAGATTGATATTTGCTTATGAAATTTTTAAAATTTGTTGGTTTCAGCTGCTTTTCACCCTTTGCCACACGAGTATCCATTCAATTTTTATTTGTAACCTAGTCATAATGTTCGCTTTGGGAAAACTGGTATGTATATATGTTGATAAATGTTTATAGGTAAGATGTAAGAGATTTATTATGAATAATTTTGTAGGAAATTTATAAATAATTTTACGTCATTTCAATTTACTTCCCAACTTCAAAGTGCAACCACTCTAGACAACTGAAACTCAAAAACATATCACTTCTCTCTTTGTTGTATTTTAAAATTTTTTTTTAGTTGCTACTTGTATTTAAAATGTTCATTTAATTACAACGAAGATAATTATTTCTTTAATTTCTCCAAAATTCCAAACATTGCCCTTCACTAAAATTTCTCATATGTAGAGATCGATCGTATGATATAAATCTAATACAAAATATCTAATATTGCTATAAAGGACAGATATATGTGATATTATAGGTATTAATTATATTTCCTATTTTTTTTAATTAATCATATATTGTTTTTGTATACGTATGTAGCTTGTATAATTTTATTTATTATTCACTGCAATAATTTTTAAAATCTTATTAACTTTTGATTCAATTTAATCAACTGATACACTTTTACAGGACGTTACATCTTTTGAGTACTTAATAATAATAATTTTTTTGATACGGTTATTGTATGGAGCTACATTATTAATTCTACTATTGAGGGAGTCTGTCATTGTACAAAGACTCAGATTATGTTTGCTGGTAATAATCGACAGTGGGCGGATAACTAATGACTATGGTAAGAATCACAAGCACACTTTTTACTTTTTAGTAGACCATTTTCCAAAAACCAATCATATTCAAGTATTTTTGCAATCTATAATTTCCAATAGCTTTATTGATAAAATGATTCTAGAAGTTTCTTAGGCGATTTTAATGATTCATGGCCGTCAAAGAGTTTTTTATAAATATATAAATAGATATGTGATTAAAAGCTAAAAGTTATACAAGTATACAATTTTTCGTCACTTACATAATTTGAGGTTAAAAATGGTATTAAAATATTGGTTAAATTAACAGCACATACCTACTACCTATACCTAATGCATAATAAAAATAAATTCTAATAATGCGACGTGACCGCGCTCGTATGATGCTTGTTGCCAGTCATTATGCATACGTTTGTAGTTGAGGGTGTTTGTGATGCCGAGGGCAACACATGCATGCGTATGCATAAATTTGACCTGCTAGCGCCTATTTTCAATTAGGACTATTTAAAATAGTAGACTATTCTTATGTGATTATGTTGCCGTTCGACTGATTCTCCCACAGAAAAGAAGCGAATAAATTAACCAACATGGTTTTACAATAGATCTTACAACTTTTTACGGTAGGAGAATTGCATTGCAAGACTTGCATTTTTTTATATTTTGTATTTTTGATGGGCTTCATTATTTTATGAAAAAAAAAGATCGCTGCTGAAATAAAATCTACTATACGAAGCATGTTAATTGACAATGGTGTATGTGTAATTTATAACTGTGTCGGTTAAGTTCAAATGACATGCAGTTATTAGTTACATAGATGGCTCTCTTTATTCAGTGTATTGACAACATAATGGAGCACGATATAACTAAAATGGAGCAAATAAAATGCGTGCGTTAGAAAGAAAAATCTGTATTTTCTCACTATTTAAAAATCATTGGAAAACTATTAAACCAACCAATCTGTAATGTTGGAAAGTTGAAAATTTTTAAATTTTATGAGAATAAAACTTTAAATTATTTTGAACAAGTCGTAGGAACTAAAAATATCAAGTAATTTTTCACTTCTCTGATTACGGGATCAGATTTCAATGTGACATGCTTGACTAAAAATTGTGCTGTTTATTTGTGTTTTGCTGCAGTCTATATTAAATGTGATTGACTTTTGTCTATGTTCCGTGAGGTATTTTGTCTTGCACAATATTCTAATTCATGTCCTTCGCTTTTTAGTCCCCTCATAATCGTTTGGACTATCTTGTTATCTGAATTTATTTGAATATAGCCATCACACATAAGCAAGTATAACTGGTTCGTCCATCCTTTTTAGTCCAAATGGAGTTATCACAGTTTTTGTGACAGTCTGTATATATGAATACTATTGCCGGAAACAAAGAAAATCCTGCTTCAAATGCCCGCAATAAATCACAAGTTTTAATTCTATCTCAATACTTTAAACACTATAACATGCTTCAAATTAAATTAAATAACATCAGTGTTATTGTAAATATAAATTTGCCCATTAATACATATTCCGTCATTTTGAAATACCAAAATTGCTCAATTTGAAATGGTGAAATTGTGACAATATACAATTATCCTCTATAACCCTTATCAGATCTTATTAAATGAGTTTAGTTTATGTATAGCCTTTGTTGGATTAGTAGTGCCTGTAAATAGTACTGGGTCTAGTTTACCGTCTGACCTATCTGTCGTTCGTGTACCAACACGCACAAATATAATTTACGGCATTCTGAAAACAAACGAATAGAAATAAGAGGATAATTCCTTAAACGTATTATACGTTTTGTAGAAACACTTTATGCAGTATGAAGGAATTATTTAATTGTATCACGGGGGAATATGTAAATTCAGTTCATTGATTTCTTCACTATAGTACACTAGAGTTACACAATACCTAATGTCTCTCACCACATGTTTGTCAAGGCTAGGTAGGTTATAGATCAATCCAATTATTTGAATCTTATATGAGGTTTAATACCTTGACAATCCAATGTGTCCAATCATGTTCAGTTTATATTATTATGCTAGTAGTTATTCATGCTCATAACGTGAAGAACTCTAATCTTTATCCTTCCGCACCAAAGAGTCTCTAGACGACATACTGTGACAAATTGTGATAACCTTTTCAGAAAAACAAACAATTATAGTGTTCCAAAATATCAATTAATGCCATCGACTCTGGTTTTATTTACATGAAATTTATTAATCAGCCAAATGAAATCAAAGTGTTAAATTTTGATTTACTATTTATAATTTTTTGTACATACAATAAGGCTCTAACATTATATTACTCTGGATACGTTGGTAGCTCATATTATGATCATATCACAGGTTTGATGAGTCAACTTTAACTAATTTTTCTTTATTTCTTTTTATTTAAGGTTCCAATCTCTCGGACACTTTATATGAATTCGGCATCGTGGTTGCACACCAACCTTTAGTGTTCAGCGCAAACGACTACATTAAATTAGATTATTCATTTGTTTACAACATGTTTACCGCCATAATTAGTTATGGAGTTGTATTAACACAATTTAATTAGGCAAATAACTAGATAATTAAGATTCAGTATTGCTATCAACTATAACTTGTATTTATTTTAAGGAACAATGTAAGATTAGGCTCAATGGAAATGTAGTGTTTCAATTTAAAAATTAATTTGTCGCAGAATACAAATGTTTTATTTTAATATGTAGCCACCTTTTTTTGTTTTGAAATAATAAATTATTTACGTTACAATATTGCAGAGGTAATTATTTGTCTTTTAAAAAATATTTAACTTATTAGTGCCCATATTAAGATTATAAGAATCAGAAAAGATTACACTGAAGCATAATTGTTAGGCAAACAAATTTTTTTAAGCAACTATTTTGAAAGGCCTGTTACTTTTAAGAACGACAAGTTTGACTCTTACTACTTGAGAGCTTACTGTTCGATTTGCCAAATTTGTTATAGAGAATAGTAACTGTACTCGCAAAATTTAAATTGATATTTATTTCAAATTGTATCATTACAATTGCTTGAAAAATTATAAAGTGTGTATATTTGATATTACACCTGTTCTTTTTTATGCTCTGGAAAAAGTTCGAACTGTATTTGCTATTTCAAATTACAAGGACATAATGATATTCTCCATGATAAATTAGACTCAATAACACAATTGCAAAGTATAGTCCACGTGTTATCCCATATGAACGATACGTATTTGCTTATGTCACATAGATTACTAAAAGTTGAGTAAACTATAATAAAACACCAATACATAACACTAATTAGTTCCACATGCAAGTGCAATCTATGCGCTAGGCAAAAAGAACATTATCATTTTGGAGATTGATTATGTCTAAAGAGTCATAGAGGGGGGGTTGTAGTTGATAAGTTAAATAAAACATGTAAGTCCATAGAAATATTTTATTGAAGAATTATTACCATTCATCACAATTTTGCAGGGTAGCAATGAAACATTTGAATGTATTCCTAGTTTAAGGCAACTCGTGGTAGGCCGCTGATACGATGCATGGGTATCTACGAAGCTCTCCAAAGCATTTTGACACATTAGCGAAATCAAAAGAATCTCTCATGATATAGTGCAATGAATTATTTGTCTAGAGTTAATAAAAATGACACATGATAATTAAGAACAGAAATTGCTCATTAATAGTTTCTTATTTGACCTTCTAAAATTTTCATATGAATGTTTTGTAAAGTCATCAATTATGCAGGATGAGGTATGATGCTAATATGTTCATATGCTTTCTAAGAAAAACGGTTGTGATAGACCAATGGATTACTGGACATATTAGTGGGCTTATAAGGGTTCCGCTTTTTTCTTTTTTAGGCATGGAACCCTAAAAACATGTGATACATACATATTGACAAACTATTTGCAATTAAAATAAGAATACTCATAACCATATTGATCAATCTGATAAGTACATTCGTCACTTGAACCCTAGTTTGTTTTTAATACACCTGTGCAAGGAATGGATTAGATTTGGAAAAAGTATCTTCCTTTCCTTCAATATGTAATACTGATAATATACAAATCTAAACTTGAGAAAGGACAATTAAGCTAGTAGCTTATCAATATAAATAGTTTTTTTATATTTTTTACCTTGTGGTTATCAACTAAGAGAGAACTTGCAAAAATTCCGAAATTATAAATTTTAGAATTTTATACAAGATAGAGATATTAGCAAAAATATCAACTAAAATAAACACCCCACCCCTTTCTCGAAACTGCTGAAGTGAAAATTATGAAAAGAAAACAGACGTTAGAAATTTACTTAAAGCTCACTAAAACACTAAATTCCATAATTTTTTCATTATTTGCAATATTTTTATATTGGTGTTTATATTTTTATAACTTGTATTATTGAATATGTTTACATGAAGAAAATATTACAGGTATTTGTAAATGGTTAAAGGTTTTATTTACATATATTTTAGTCTAAATAAAAAGTTCCTGAATACATTTCCAATTATGTGATATTAATCTACTCATATTATATTATATTTAATTACAAGTTTATATTCTATTACATACTACATACATTACAACTAGTTTTATATCCAATACCTGGTGTTACTTATGAATTAAAAGTACGTAGTAGTAAAATTATTAGTACGAGAATAAATTATGAATATATATTTTACAAGAGGAAAATCTTATGTTTAAAAAAAGTAGAAGACGAATTTGTTGATGCCGGAAAAAATAGTGTCTACATGACAGGAGGGTCCTCTAAAAAGGAAATAAACCTAAAATCACAATGAACTTTATACACGTATAAAGGGTCTTAAAGCCTAAAAAATTTATGAGCTTTTACTATTCTCCTTTCTTACTTCTGAGTCAGTTTAAATATTTTATTATTTTTGCTCTGTTATTAATCATCTGAGTGCCGACGAGCGCCATCGTGCTCATGCGCGTACTAACTAAATTTGCCACGAGCACGATGGCGACGATAACAATTATTTTGCTGATACGGAGGATGTACCAGACTGTGAAAATGACAATGTGACCTTGATTTCAGTTTTTGTTATAATTTTTGTTCACAATATATATTTCCATAATTTTTTTTGTATTTTATTATCCTTGTACAAGTTTTTATTAAGAAAACACCGAAAAAATTATTAAAATTGGTTAATTTTTGGAAGAGATACAGTTTTTTTTCGAGACAAGGGTAAATAACATCAAAAACAAAAGATTTCTTTGGCATTTTTAAGTATATATGAATAAGAAACAATGGCACTAAAACGGTTATATAACTTATAGTTTTATTCCAAAAGGGGCTCTAACACAACTCCATAAAGGGGAATTTGTTTCTGTATGTACTTATAATACCATTGGAAATATCCTTCATATCCTTCAGAATTTTATATGCATTTTGTTAGCAGATTCGACTGAAAATGGCATTATGTGGGAAACTGAAATTAATCTCCAATATTTCAAATATCATGTATTGGTAAGATAGATGCTAAAATTATCTAATGCTAAAACTCAAGCGGGACCAATTGAGTAATGTTTGTCTGTTTACAGAAACTAATATTGTGAAAAAGGTAAAATTTGTAAGAGAGATTGAAAAATGCTGGGAAGTTTGAAAAAAATCCCATTGCAAGTGGGAGAAGTGCATGTTTACAAAATTAAAAAAGGAAAAGTACGCAAGAAAAGACAGAAGCGATACTTTGCAAAACACTTTATCATATTTTGAACAGGACACACCATAACATAAAATATTGTAAAACTTGTCTATTGAAGTTTAAGAAACCTGTTTGATAATATTTTCTCAATTTACATAATATTCGTATTTAATTATTTACAAACATTAATTTTAATATACACTATATAAATATATTGCCTAGTTATAAGTCATAGGTGTAAAATATGGGAAATATCTCAAGAGTTATGAAATTTACAACCATCTTACATAAAGTTCTGAGAAAAATAATTTTGAAATCCTAACTTAACTTGCATTTTTACATCATATTCCATACGTTTCATAAAAGAATCTGGTATTTTCTTTGCCCTTTAAAAAATTCAATCCAAAATTAAGATCGTTCAATCGCCATAAAATAAATAGAAAATATATAAGTGCGAAAGTAAATATTTTGAATTGCTATTATATAATTACGCTTATATTTATTTAGACGTAGCTAAACAAAACAACAATGAATATACGTCCAGTGATCGAGAGTCTTGAAAGTTCTTACGGAACAACTGAAAGTATTTTTATAAATGGGTATGAATTTTGCATTATATCTCCTTCATTTTACAATCACACAATCAGAAGTATCGAACGGGGCTCTATTACTCTCCCTCGGCTGCCCATCTATCTGTCTATCACCACTCTCTAACTTTTAAACAATAAATGATGTTCGCATATATATGCACTTAACACGTCATTCAAAAAAGAACACATTTTTGAGGTCAACTACTTTCAACCGCATATCTTCCACACCTTTATAGTTATCAACGTGCAACCACCATAGTGCACAATGGGTTGAGGCTACTACCATGGAAATGCCATTCAGCTACCATATGCAGTTTTGACTGTAGAATATAGGCACACAAAGGACCAATTTTACATGATATATATTTATGTATATGTATATATATATATATATATATATATATATTCATACTTTATTTCTGGACACGATCAATTGCAGATCGATGTATAGATAACAATCTAACCCTTCACCGTTGGTTTTACTTAACAAATACTTCTTCGGTTCTTGCTTTCATCACTTTCAACATATTAAAAAACATGGCAAAGGTGAACTGTGTGTTTAGTATTTTCACTAAACACACAGTTATGTCCAACAACCTGGCAGGTCATTTATATAATTCTAATCGACCCAGCCATTGCTTGTCAAACTTGATATTAAATCTCCTTATTATCCCTTTACTGGAGTCTGATGAATCTTCAAACCACATATTTATCTTATTTCGTAGGGGCCAGTTATCAGTATTGGCATCAAGCATTGTTTCAACAAAACATTCGTAAGAATCACATCAACAGACTCATAATAGTGTGGATATTTTGTAGTTGGCACCTAAAATTTATTTGCAATTCACTGTCTTTGCGCTGGTAGGCATTAGCAAAATGTATTTCTTGACAATAAAAATTATAATCTTTTTTTTTCAAATTTAAATCATAATTTAAAAACAAATTTTAAATCATACAGACGAAAAATAAAGCAACCATTTAAATTCTAATATCAAACAAGGGTAGTTCTGGTAACATCGGCCCATCGCCGGGGATCTGGGATATATGCTGCCAGAAGCGTAGATTACATTCCAGATTCAATCATCAATAATTAGTGTCATGGCACAGTAATAATACAATAATGCAACATCAAGACATTTTTTCAATACTCGCGTAAACAAATAAGCATGTAATGACTTGTTGTAATGCACCTAAACTAAGCAAATGAAAACAAATTAAAGCTGTGAATTAGGAGTAGTGATATTTCCTTGAAAAGTCAATCTCGAAATTTGAAAAAATTGGTCGACGGAAGAAGAAATTTGAATCTGCTTAATAAGGATCTTTTTAATTAAATATATGAGTTGCTCAATGAAAATATGTTGGAACGTAATGTCATAACGTAAAAAACAAAAATATTATAAAATTATGGTTCAATCGGTGACACATTATTGCGAGTAAATAGTTCGTAACAATTATGAAAACTTGGTCAAGCAAATTGCCTTTTCAAAATTATGTTCCTCTAGTCACTTCCCCGTCTCCAAATCCAGCAAATAAGTTGGAACTAGTTTTTTATGGAATACCCGGGTGTATGAACTCCATAACCACTGATTCTAGTTGTTCAAATAAACTGATTAATAATACTAAATAAATTAAATCTTCATTATTTCAAAACATCAGTCTGTATTACATAACTTGTCATTGTTTTGAAATTTCTCATCTAAGGTAAATTAATTTCTGAAACAAAGCAATTTTTCGTAAAGAAATTGTATTTTCCCAAGAATATTATTTTTTTTTCCACAATTAACCTACAATATCTAGCTGTTAAGTAAAAGGGTAGGACATTCATTTCTTAAAAACCTCTAAAGGAGATTCAAAATGAAAAAAAATAAAAGAATTTCATTGTTCAATCGAATACTTCTATACGATAATCATTAAATCTTTTTGATGGATTTTTAATAAATCCTTTCAAAATACAAAAGAAATATTTTAAAGAAAATAATTAATTTAAAGTAATTAAAAAATAAAATAATTTTCCTTGTCACTTGGATAAGAATAAAATCTCTGATCTCTTTCGGGTGAGCATGATCGCTTTGTACTATAGAAATTAATTAAGCTGATGGAGCCTCTACCAAGGGTCAATTAGTCCTTAGCTACCTAAGTTTATCTACCACATACGTTATAGTTCTGGCTCAGTTTCACAATATTCTATTTAATTGAATAAATTACTGATTTATTTTTCAGTTTTATTTATTTTGTGAAACGGAAATATTTCATGTATTTCTGTTCTATAAATTATATAAAAGGATTATTATATGTAGGTTGAATAGTAGTTCTAATACCTTATAATTAGTCTTAAATGGTAACATGGAGTTTCTTTACATAAAAAAGTCACCGAAATCAACTAAATAGTAATGGTTGATTATAATAGAATATACGTAACCATAATATGGTATATAGGTTTTATAGTTTTACGAAGCACCTAAGTTAAGTCACTGATTTTAAAACTGCACAAAATCAATACGAAATTTGCATCTGTATGTTAATCTAACATACACTTTAACATCTTATTTTTTTCTACTATATAGGTAAAATTGACTTGACCAATTGAATATATTCTATAATTTATAAATGACACAACACAACAAGCGACGGAGGTACTAGAAGACATTGCGTAGTGACAAATGTACATATTATCACGTAATGTAACTTAACCTCATTTTGAATTACCGACCTGTGATTTCACCTATCTCTTTACATCTACAAAAATGTAGAGCATAAATGTATGTGTGTAGTGATTTCTTGTGAAATCCATTATAATAATCTTCTTCATCACACAAACGGACCTGAAGAAGAGTAATAGCACGTAAAATGCAATTATTGGAATGAAACATTTGAAAAAGATTTTATCATTCCAAGTATTGAATTGGACATGTAAATAAAATGCCTTTTTTCGGTTTTGAAAACCGATCAAGATTTTGTTTCAATTAGTATGTATACAAACACACACACACATACACTTTATTATGTATATATATATATATATATATATATATATATATATACATATATATATATATATACATATATGTGTATACTTTATTTTAGAATTTTTTGTAATTCATAAAACAATGATAAATGTAGTAGACTTTACTTTATATTGAGTAATTTATGAACATCTTTATACAGTAGATATGGAAAGTATTAAATCAGTAAGTATATTTACATAAGGACGATCGATGCCAGACTTTAACAAACGCCTGTGTTACATTCAGGAACACTACAGTGCACGCATTTTTCCCTTCAATGCCTTTTCTATATTGGTTGTGATTCTACGTACTCAATCTAATGTTGAGTGGTTACTTCTAAATACAAAATTGGTGAATCAGGAGCATTCGCCTTCCATTAGTAGTGCTATATAATCTTTTCAATAATATTTTCTGGAAGATTTCTGACATAATAGGAAGTAGTACTATTGGTCGGTGGGATGTCGCTGCTGTAGGCGGTTTACCAGATTTGAGTATAACAATTACTTCGACACTTTTCCAGGGTTTTTCGACGAGTCTTAATTTAATACATGCATTTATAATAAATTGAAACTTTTTCAGAGCTATTTCCAGCAGCAATCAGGGTTCAACTATAGGTTCACCCCGGTGATTTTTACTGCAAATTGTTATTAGCACAACTTCGCCTCCTTTTTAGTAATCATTACATTTGCTTTTCAATAATCATTACATTGTATATTTCGGGACGATATAAACACATAAACTATTTAGTTTCTGTAAGTAGATTGGCCTTCTTGTTAATATCACCTATCCACTTACAGTCTTGAGATTTCACGGTTAGATCTTTTACAGGAAGTCTATTTAAACTCTTGGTGAATTTCTATAATGAGTAATCCGTGCTTTTATCAGCCTTTCGGTTACTAACAATTTCTTTAAAAAATTATTTTTAGCTTCTCCGATTTTTTTTATTGCTTAGCCCATCGAATACCCAAGTGGTTGAATACGAGTTATGCTAATTTTTATTGCTTGTGAAATATTTTTATTTAAATAACAAGCATAGTTTTTATTTTAATAATAAGTAATAAGTATACAATATAAAAGAAGTCTAAATATAAAGACGTAAATTTTTTTTCATATTTTATTTAATGTCAACAAATTAGCGCCATTACTTTTATAATAATATCAAATAATACAAAGTTTTGTTTGTTATATATATACAATTTTTTTTGTTAATATTTTTTGGCTTCAATTTAATTTCCACAAGATTCTTTTTTACTTCTGACACTAAAATTTCCACAGTAACTTATACATTATCAAACTGAATCGGGCAGACACTACTGTGTTCCGAATTTCTATCCTCAATGCAATGTCTAATGATGAGAGGTGGGGTTGCAACAAAACGTTGAGATCATTACTTTTATACGTACGTTATCTCATGTAGTTTACTGATACCTAGAGTACCTCACAATTTCCAAATATAAGATGACACACACTCATTAATTTATTTTTTCTAAACTGACACTTTTTGCATTTTCGCACACTTGCGACACCTCTTTCATAGTATTGTATAGATTACCTAGGAAAAGAGGTTTATGGTCTATTTTACTTTTAGAATTTAATTTTTTTGTTTCTGCATGAAATACTGAGGCAGGAACCGGCTTTGTTCTCTATTTTGTTCCCTTTAATGGTGCATATTTACTAAACAAGTTAGAAATTTAAAAAATAATTCACCATATCTCCCACATTGTCCTTACATAAGATCGCATTCCATTTAATAGACTCTGCATTCTCGGGAAAACATGACAGCAGCTAAAATTTCAAAGATGTGCCATTTTGGATAACAATTTTTGACCATTAATGAAATTAGGCATACATGAAATTTAAATAAAAAACCCGGAGTGGTATGTCGACCACAGGTGGAATAAAAGTTTGGGATTCAATATACTAATTGAATAGTAAAAGATGAACAATTCTGTAGATATTTAGCTTACATTACTTAAACTTTATTTTATTTAACTCACCTTGCCACGTTTATGCTGAGAAACTTTTACATGCTAAGTGAGATATTTTATTTTCCTACATAGACATTTTGAACCTCGTATTGCTATCATACAGAAACAAGGAAAATTTGTTATAACATTGTTTGGTTTACCACACTACGTAACAGATGGAGCAGATTATGCTTTGTTACTGTTCTGTGATCTTTTTCCACTTTAGATCAATGAAGGAATCTTCATAAAATATAATTTAGTATGAGAAGTAAATTAAATTTAGTTCCAAAATATCTCTAAACATTTTATTCATTTGCCCATTGCGGTTCATGAAATTACTCAACAGCATATAAAGCATTCACGGGCTTGAAGGACAGATAATATTCCTTATTATTTATCATAAATGTGGTTTTAAATATTTATTCATCCATTTGTCAGCTGCATAGAAAATCCTTCTGGAAATTCAAGAAGTAAATGTACCTCCAAACACATTCACATACGCGAAAAAGATGCATAATTTCTTTAAAGGTATCGAAAAGAAAACAAAACGCCTCAATTATTTGCAGTGGTCTCTGTTTCATCTACTTCGAAAAATACACTTTTTATTCTAAGTGTGTAATTATCTCATATTATAGTTGTCATTTGGTTCTAAAATCTCTCTAAACATATTATTTTGCCCATTGCGGTCTGTGAAACTACTAGACAGCTTTTCATTCCTGATTCATTTGGCTTGAAGGACATTTAATATTTATTATTATTTACCGTAAATGTACTTTTCAATATTTATTCAATCAGTTGTCAGCTGTATAGAATACCTTTCAGGAAATGCAATAAGTGAATGTACTTGCAAACATTCACACGTGTAAAACAGATTGTATATAATTTATATAAAGATATCGAAAGGAAAACAAAACGCCTCGTTTATCTGCAGTAGTCATTGCTTCATCTACTTATAAAAATACACTTTTTTATTTTAAGCTTGCAATTCTCTCTTATTATAATTGTCATCGACATTGTTAATACAATTAAATAACCCTCTTAGATTTAAATATTAATATTAAAACTAAAGCAAAATTTAATTTTAAAAGTCTCACTTTTGTTGACTACTTAGGTATATACAGGTTTTTGTTTAGTTATAATATTTAATAAATAATATTTTTATCATTGGTCAATGATATAAACATATTTTTATGGAAAAATTTTCAATAGTCACACGATGGAATATAAACGTAATATTATATTAATTTATTTATGTATTATTTAATCAACGTTTATACAAGTATGTAAATTTGTTTATAAGAACAAGCATAAAAAGTAACGAATGTGCACCGCACTGTACTATACAAATTCATATCTTTAATTTTTTTGCACAAGAATACAATTGGATTTTGGGAATCTAACAAAATATGGATAGAAAAATATAGAAACTTTAACTCATTTTAAATTTAATTATATAGACTTATTTTTCATGAAATAAAACTGAAATATCACAATGAAATTTGAGGCGAGAAAACTTAAAAATTGAAGAAAAGTTGATGCATTCACAGTAAAAAGGCGAGCAATCTTGAATTCAGCAATGCCAGGTATAGACAAGAGTTGACACAAACCTTCCAATTTGGGTAGCAGTTCGGCAGCTGTAAACATTTTTTTTCACGTAAATACAGTAAATTCCTGACATTATCAATATTGATTACTATTTCTGATAATAAAATTATTATTTTCATGTAAATATGGTGTAAAATGATTATCTGTATTATATTTTTACATTTAAACGTGAATTGGATTTTCTTCCGATGTTAATAATACAAAATTTTGACATGTTATATATTAATTAAAATTATGGATACTTATCAAACATGCAAAAAGTAGCATTTTTATACATATATATATATATATATATATATATATATATATATATATATATGTATATGTATATATATATATATATACATATATATATATATATATATATAAGATATATATATATATATAAGATATATATATATATATATTAAAATTCACTTTTGATTACTTAGAAATTTATTAAAACAAATGAAAAATTTTCAAGTAAATGTTTTAATTCACAAAAAAATATATAATTTTTTCTTATTACTTGCATTAGAAGCACAGTTTTAGTATCATTATTGGATTTTATCTTGAGTGATAATCTGCTAATGGCACGTATGTAAATTCCCTATAACGAAGTGACGTGAAATGGAACTTTGGAGCTGAAGTGAGATAGAGAAATAATGTTTAACATGTTTAGGTGAAATATGGTACATCTACGATATTGTATATGGATATGTTTTCATGGAGTTGACTACTGAATAAAGAAGACTTCTTTAACAATGATTACGCAATCATAATTACTTTGGATAGATTATATATAGTAATTACGTAGATTTAATACGCGCCATTAAGTATAATTGTTTTTAACCATTTAAATTTTAATTATGTGTTTTTAATTTTATTCAGCGTAAAGTCTGGAAGAAAAGGTAAAAAAGGAATCATAGCTGATAAAAAGACGTAGTCATCATCACTTATCCAGAGATAATGACACTCTATGAAGCAAAAGTACATCAGTGTGTTTAATAGTTGGTAAAAATCGTTGTGAAAAAATTAGCTAAAAATGAGTTGACCGCAACGCAACCTATACGAACACTTTAATAGATAACACTAATTTAGAAGTAATTTAAAAAAAGTACTCATTTTAATATATGTTGCATAGTTCATATAATATTTTTCGCAAAATCCTTGTAATGCGGAGCGTGGTCGAGATGTACTCGTAAATGTTTAGTGCTCTGGAGACTGCGGTTCTTCCACAAACTAGTCTTTTCTGTAATCATTATGATTTAATTTTATAATATTACGCTGTTTTGAAATACTTATGGTAGTGCAAGAAGAGTGGAGCGGTCAAGATGAGAAACATCGGACAACAGAAACCGTTGTACACACTAAATCATACAAGGAATGACGAAGATGCAAAAGTATGTAGTAACTACACATAAGAAGATAATGTCGAATTTCCTAATCACGCCAATAATATAATCACGGGATTTCATCGTCTCAGGATTCTGAGATGACACTAACACTAACACAATATTTTGTTTAGGTAAGGATAAAATAACAACAAATGGAGCAGTGACGTATTACAAACCGCAATAGGTGCTTTGAGCTGTACGTCACGAAATGTGTAGTTAAGGAAGTAACAAAAATGTATAGTTACGGTAGCTCCAGAATGTGTATTGAAATGCAGTTTTATAAATTTTGATAACCAAAGAACTGATGCAAATCAAGCTATGGGAAACTAAAAAAACATGTACGATGATTCCAAATGTGACATTTAACATTTTGAAAAACAATGAGTTGTAATCGTTTTCGTTATTGTTTAATTACCCGTAATTAGATGATTTACTTGAGAGTAAAAGAAATGCTTTGAAACATTTGCATCTGTCAGAAATTTAAGATATTCAGTGATGTCTGCATATTATTCACTCAATGAACATATGAACAGCAACTTAAATTTAGAGGATTAGTTTTCCGCTAGCACCGACTAGCGGAAAAACCTTGAATATATGTGAATTGAAAAATTTTGTGTTGTGTGATTATTTACCTTAGGTAATAATCAGAAGAACACTATGGCCAAAATCTCAGTGATATTTTTATGTAATAATATTAACCCAATCAGCAAGAAATAACACTTTTGGTGTTTGGTATACTATAATATCATTAGAATACCTCTGTGTTACTGAAACAATGATTATTAATTGGTCTATTGTCAATCCTAAACTGTACTTATGTACCTCACAGGCATATTAAATTATCTTTGTGAGTTTTTTCTTTTTTTGGATGCCTTTATTCAATTAATGTGAAGAATATATATGATCTACGTTCAGTTGTAGGAAAAAGTCGATTCAGAATGTATTCATTATTTTGTGTCAGTGCACTCGTTAATTTTGACTTTTTTTCCTTCTGCTAATTTGGCGTAGTTGTCTCAACATTTTTTCGACAATGAGAATTCGCGGCTAACTCAGTTAACACTTAAGAGACTGTTCCATATTCAATAACAATTTCAGTTTATTATTATTGTTAGCTTTAGTTCCATACACTCACAAGATTCTTTTTCAACTCAGACTTACAAGATATAATATGAATTAGGTGTAGCCGTTTTATTTTTAGTATTTGCTCTGTGCATCTATCTGAAATTTTGTTATATTGGCACTAGCATGCTTTTACTTCTAGAAATGTTTTCATTATCAAAATAAAGAGTGAAATGTTTATTATCCATAGAAGGAAATAAAACTAACCTTAAATATGAACACTACACATAAAGACAATTAATAACTGGTAAAATAAGCAAAATGACATAGCTCTAGAAAGCAAATTAAATTAGTCGTCGAGGTAGACAATATATAAGAATAGTGCTATAGTATAAAGTGACCAGTACGATAATTGATAAATATCTCAAGGACAATAAATCGACTTACGTATATTTTTAAACATTTCTATTTTTAGCCCAAGCGTCCGTGCAAAGTGAAGTCTCTGTGTAAGTTTCTCGCAGGTTGTGCACACGAAAAGCAATCCTGTTAAGTAATATAACCAAAACATAGACACGTACACTGTCAGTAAATACCGATCCGACTGAAATTACGGTGGAGTTGAAATTAATACACTGGTAGTAGATTAATTAAATTGTATAAAAGTAGTAGGTCAATTAAATTGTATAAAAATAGTAGTTTTTACGTGTTTACTAACCTCCGAATTTGCACCATAAAAAACAAATCCTATAGCAACAAGTGCGCCCCCAAAATAATTTAAAAATACTAATAGAATCTGCAACAAAATAAAAATTATTTTGATGTACATGTAAATGTTACACAGAGATTTCGAAAGCACATGAACTTTTTTCCTTTCACATATTAATCCGTACCAAAATTGTAAAAAAGAATAAAGAGCATTCTCAAAATATTTAATGTAAAAATAGTACTCTTATATATTTAAGAAATTTAAGTCTTTTAATTGTTAAATGCAAAAACCTACAACTTAAGAAGGAAGTAATTAAATTGGGTCTTACTTGCAAGTAGAAGGCATCATGTAAGAGAAAACAGACATCAAAAACTTTCAAGTATAATTTGATTATTTTATCAACATATACATTCAAATCATCCATTGTGATTGTCATTATGTCGTCAGCACTGCACAAACTAAGGTGGTCATCTACACTAAGTAGAGCGGAAAGTTGTAAATTTCCATATCCAATTCTTTTCAAAACATCATTGAGTGATGTGGAAAAAAGAACACGTTCAACATCGCTATACCAACATATAAAATAGCCAAAGACGAATCGTAAGTCTCCACACTCACCTTATCCATTCAAGTTTGAAATATACCATATGTTATTTAATATTTCGTTGAAAGTTTACTGTTTGATTCTTTGAGGATTGGGGACTGTCGATGAATCGACCATTTCACGAATTTAATTTATCATATGTAATTTTTTGACGAATTAAGATACATACCTAGATAGGTATGTATCTTAATTCATGAAAAAATTCATATGATAAATTAAATTATATCTGCCGTTGGTATTTTAACAAAACATGATGGATTTTTTCAAGTACATTTGTTTCGCCCAATTTGCAATACGTTTTTATACACACTTTTTTCTTTGTACGACTTATATCTCAACCCTCAACTGGCCGGGTGGTTTTTTTGTAACATAACGGGCCGGGCGCGGTCACCGTGACCGCATGTACTTAAAGTATAATATTTTTATGATATTATCCTAATAATAAATAAATAAAAATACTCAGTGTTACTGATAGTGTTTACTTTTAATTAGGAAAGAAAAATTAACAAAATATAACTTCTATTAATGCTAAATAAAAAAAAAACATTACTCAAACGCCAAAACGAAACAATATCTCTAAACTTCTGTATAAATTCCTTAAAAAAAAAATCTTAACTAATTTTTGGAAAAAAATTTGGTTTTGTTGTCTTAAGAGATCATATAATATAGAGAAAATAAAAAATTAACTTAAAAGATATTGTTAATGACAAGTTGACAACCGTCAATCATGGTCTTGTTTCGCGACAATCGCGGCACATCTTTTGGCTACATTCGATACATATCGGCTTTCTACAACAAAAACATACATGATAGGTCTTTCGTTTTTTTTTTGGGATCACAAGTATAGCATGGTTTTCTAGTTTCCAGCTTTTCTTCTACCTCGGGTATAGGTTCTTCTATGTTTAGTACTCTTCTTATAGCTAAGCGAAGCTGTCGAGTCAGATGTTGATTACTTGCTCGCCTATGTAAATGCGGTTTGACAAGACATAATGCGAGATCTTTCATAAACTGAAGCCTTTTAATCTTATCCTCTCGCACTGAGTTATAAACTATAAATGCATTAGAGCTCGCAATATCCAGCAAACGATAAAAAATTGTCATCGGCCATCTACGAGTACGTCGGGCAGTGCTATAGTTTGAACATCTTTGATCTAATAAGTCAACCTCATATTTAGTCTCATTATAATACATTATTACTGTAGGTTTTTTCTTGACATTATCTACTGCTAA
Organism: Druceiella hillmani; assembly: GCA_039881145.1. Taxonomy (NCBI): domain Eukaryota; kingdom Metazoa; phylum Arthropoda; class Insecta; order Lepidoptera; family Hepialidae; genus Druceiella; species Druceiella hillmani. Next base: position 2,059,111 of record JAYKKI010000069.1, on the reverse strand, counting down.
ATCGTGATGCATGCTTGATACGAGTATAACTGACCTATTTTTTTTTGGGACATAAGATACTAATGTAAATTCATTTGTGAATCCAAGGAACTTTCTACTTTACGAGTTTTTGATGGTAAAAAATCTTTGGGTATTTCTCTTTGGTTTTTCTTCATTGTGCCAACAAATGTTAGACCTTTTTTCTTCAACTCTTGTACTAACTGTATTGAAGTAAACCAATTATCGGCTGTAATATTACGATTTGAGCCCTCTATTTTTTCTACAAGTCTCAAAACAGATTGGGTCGGTTTTTTTAAGTATTTGTACTGTTCTGGTAAATCTTTTCCATCAGAATCTTTACCCACATAAATGTAGGCGTTGTGTAAATAACCCGTTTTTGTATCCGTGATACACTGAATTTTCAAGCCATATTTTGCCGTTTTTTTTGGCATATACATTTTAAATTTGCATCTGCCGTGAAATGCAACCAGCATCTCATGAACACAAGCTTCAGTTCCAATTTCGCATACGTCTTGACAATTGCCAATAAAATCTTTAAAAATTTCAGAAATTGGCGCTGCGGGATAATTTTCACGTCGTTCTAGCCAAGTTGAAGATTCATCAAAGCGTAATGCTAGTAGAAGTATTTTCAGTCTATTTTTCGCCATAATACATTGATAAATACATCGGCCAGTTCCATCCGAGCTATACCAACTTGAAAAATCTGCGTGATTTTCTTTGAACACCGCTGAATAATACAATATGCCTAATAATGCTTTTAGTTCAATCATATCTAAATTATAAACGTAACTATTGTCGTCATACTTGTCTCGCATCTTTTCTAAGTGACTGTTGGTATGTGTTATAATTTTTTCAAGAGTACCCTCACGAAAAAAATAATTTCATACATCTTCTACTGTCGATTCTGCTGTAAGGCTGTGTCGAAGACTTTGACGTATTCCTGGTTGTACATCTACTATGTTATGACTTCTAGTTCTACTTCGGGCGGCAGATGGAACAGAAGACCAGCGAAACTTATTTTTGCCGAAATAGTTTTTATCCCTTAGTTGAACTTCCTCGCTATCGGAAATACTTTTACTTGCCTTGCGCTTACGACTCGGTTGAAGACTTGACAAAGGTTGATCATCTTCATCGTTAGATGAGGTAACTTCTTCTTCAGATTCTGAGTGGTGTGACTCATAAATCACGTGATTTGGTTCGATATCCTGATCAATATCACTGCATTCACCATCACCATCAAAGGCAGGGTCATCATTATCCTCTTGTGTAAGCCACTCTTGTATTTGTTGGTCAAAACGTTCCATTTTGTTAGTAAAATGAAGACTACACCGAGAAAGGAATTCACTTTCTAAAATCACACAATAGGCCGGGTGCGGTCACTGTGACCGCTGCAAACTTTTAAACAATAAAAACTCAAAACAAAAGACGCGTGCGACTATTACTAAGCCGGGCCTCGTACTGACGCCTGAGTTACGAAAGTACCAGGAGGGGCAAATACCATCGAAAATTGGAAGAGTATAAAATTGACAGTGTTGCACCTACTGGGGTCATGGTGACCGCACCCGGCCTGTTAAGGGTTAACATTATATATTTAGATATTATTGCGTTTATCTTTTCATAGCTTCATCTATATTGTTTTTGATTTAACATGACCACTTTTATTTTTTGGAGACCAATACTAGCTCCTCCCCGCTGCACGTTTCTGTACAACTCGCTTGCTGAATGCCTATATTAGAGTATCATTCTTTAATAGCTCTCTATGATCGTTAATACGGATTTCTCGTTATTTGCTTGAGCTAAATAAAATAAGTAATTTAAATGAGTGAAATTTCTTTTAGATCTAGTACAACTTTAAATCGTCCAGTAAGTATTATTACCAGAAACGGTCAAGGTAAAATTATGTAGAAAATAATACAAATGGGGTTAGTGAAATATTTTCACTTTTTCAAAAATATATCGTCACAGTTAAAGTAATAAAAATCCAGATGCCGCAAGAAAACTGTTGAAAGATAGATATAAGCAAAGCCTTTTTGCAAGGTTGGTTGGTTTATGATATCCGACCTATAAAAAATCTTTCGTAACTAGTTAAAAAAGCTTACATATAACTTCTTGGCTCCTGCTTGATAACATTATTGCGACATAAGTCCACAATTCATCGCCATTAAATAAATAATGTTATGTCAAATCGTCATTTTCAAATTAAAATTAGAATGATTATTTTGATCCTAATCTGTAAATATGTTTTTAAAACTAACACATAAATTATATTTTCTGAAAATATTTTCAAAGTTACCCAAAGTAAACTTTTATTTTAAAAATTATACATGCATCTTCAGAATAGTTAAAACACATTAATTTCAAAGTGAAAGATGTGTTCACTTACATTATTTTCAGGATGTTGGTAGAATTTGTGCCCCCTTTTTAAAACTATTATGTTTCTGGAAAATAGAACAATGATCTGATGTTTAGAGGGATCATTTAATTGGATGGTATTCTTTGTGGGTAAATGACATGCTTTCAAAGTTCTTCCAAGTCTAATTGCAAAGTTATGTTAAATACACCTGCATAAAATTAAACCATGACAGATATGGCAGGAAGACTTTTAATAAGGCATTTCAATATCCTGAGGTTATTTTGTCTTAGAAATGGGAATTTATCTTCGACGCTCAAATATTTGTGTTTGTATAAGTAAATCCTCAATTTGTTATTCACCGATCAATGTTCTGGAAGTATTCAAACTCATGATAATTTTGAATATAATTGTGGTGTAAAATCGTTTTAATTCGCATTATTTCTGGTAATATTTTCATAGTTATATGTCATCTCTTTGTGTCTCCTCACCCTCTTTTAATTCCAGCTTATCGTATGTTGTTTAATTCATGCATGTTACTTATTTGCATTGCCTTTTATTCATTGTTCATTTTACATTTGTTTTAATACCTTTGGTTTTGTTTTTCATTTCATATCCATTAAGAACTTATGACGACACAAAAAGTTTACGTAGTAATGAATTTGCCTTCTAAGAAATAAGTATTTTCATGTTTAGGGGGAATTCTACATAAATTAATTTAAAATTAAAATTATGACCATATGAAATAGCCAAAAATAAAACTGTGCTGTCAAGGGACCCCCTTCAGGAACGAAGTCGCTTACATTATTTTTTTTACTCTAAACGTAATTTAATATGTAGATTTCTATTGATTATATTAGTGTATTGATTACATTAGTGTAGTTGTCACGCCGTACAAGTGCAGCCCTCTCTTGTTGTGTTCTCATTTTATTATTTTAAAATTTATTTATTAAATCAATAAAATTTTAAGTTTAAATTTAATTGTCATAAAAATTTATATTTCATTATTTATATTTTTTAAGCTTAGTAATTTTAATTTTTTTAATAAATTAATCAAAAGTTAAAATTACTTTTAAAATTTAATTATTTTAATTATTTTATTGTAAATTTAAATATTTAAAAAATTTAAACGAATATATTGAATTATTAAATTTACCGAAGCAATCTAAAGTTTAATTAATTAATGAAAATAAATGGATATGCCGACAATTTATTGTAATTTAATAACTTTAAGTATTTAATAAATAATAGAGTAATAATAAATTTATTTTCATTATTATTTTATTATTTATTAAAGAATTTGCCGAAAACTTTTAGTGGTTTATATATTTTTAATATTTAGTAAATGATATAGTAATAATTTATAATGCAAATAAATACTTACCGAATTGTAAACAGTCTGACAGATGATTGACTTACAATAGAAAGCCAGTAGAATAAAAAAAAATAAATTTATGTAATATTTACTCATATTTAGAATTTAAGTTATACAGTTGATCATGCACCAATGCTTGCTGCTCGAAAATCAATACTCGCACAAACACACACACACACACACAACTGTATATAATAGAAAGAGAAAGAGACAAAAAGAAAGAGAGGGAAAGGTCACCTGGAGGGGGCATAATGCTTTTTCCTTACATGATGATTTCTGCCAGTTCAATCTACTGTAAGCCGCATAAAAGAACTTTGTTCCAAAAAAATTAGTTTAAATAATATTTACACATGTTTAGAATTGATGTTATACAACTGACTGCGCACAATGCTTGCTGCTCGAATGTCGATACTCGCACGAACACACACACATACAACCTTATATAATAGAAAGAGAAGAGAGAGAAGGAAAGGTCGCCTGGAGGGGGCATAAAGCCTAAAGTGACAATTTCTGCCAGTTCGCTCTACTGTAAGCTGCGTAAAAGAACTTCGTTCCAATAACTATATTTATTAATTTAGAATGTAGTTAGAATAAATTTATATCTTACTCAGGAATTTATTTTTAGACCTGAAGATGAAATCGTGGCAATGGAGAACGATAGCAAAAAATTTTAAATGCTTTTAAATATTTAGTTGCATTGTAATTATTTGGCCGATTATGAAATTTAACATAAAGCGTTCTTTGAATTTTGAGAAGAAGTTTTCACTAAAAAAAATAATAATGAATGTTTAAGAAGAATTGCGAATTGTATTTTTAAAATAAATCCTGACCACCGATAAATTGAACCAATCCTTAAAGTCCTCCATATAGGTTACTGCTTATAGGTACCAATTCTCAAAGGTGACAGCAAATTATACATATAATATTAACTACTTGCAGTGCCCTCTCCAAATTGATTTACGCAGACATTAACTTGGACAGAAATAAGGGCTTCAAATCGAATTGACTTTCAAAAAGCTAAACTTCTACTTCCGTTCCGTGACATATTAAATATTTTACAATACTTAAGTCACTTAAATTAAATAACTGCAGATAACTACAAATTTTATTTCGATTGAATGACGCGAATAAGTTTTATTATATGGTTAATGATATAAAACTTATTTAAAGTAGATAACTACATTGTAAAAAGCACAGAGGTGAGAAATACTAATTATATTCTAACTATATTAATTGTATTTTTATGATTTTTTTGATATGATGGGTATTTTTGTAAAATGAAATTTAAATAAATTATGTACCTGAAAAAAAATTTAATTACTTATATAGCGTGACTTGCTGTTTGAAAGTATTGATTGTGAAGTTCAAATTTATAATTCTATTATGTCTACAGGAATATACTGGAAAATATTAAAAAATTTGTTCTTTCTCTTATTTCCAAAATTGTTTATTGATTTATTCAAAGGCTAGCAAACTGAGTTACAGTCGTGTAAGTGCATAATAAAATATTCAGAGTATCAAACTACTCGTAGACTATAATTATGCATGCACAAAATGATTTACCAAAGGACTATGTGTTTATATGTCAATAACAAAAGTGCTAAAAGTGTAATCAAAACAGTGAGTTTAACAAAATATGCCAACATTTAGATATGTAATATAAATATCTAACGGGAAAATTTATTGAAAACATTATGGAGTTGAAAATTTTGTGTACAGTCAATATGCAAACATGTTCACAATTGCCTTAACAAGAGCAAAATTTTCATTATCGGAAGAAGCTTTTGGAACGGCAAAAACAATCATGTTACAATTAGCAATTAATGATAATTGTAACACAATTGTCTATATTTAAAAAGTCTAATTAAACGTAATAATTGCGATAGTAATGTTAACATTCTGTTAATTTTAATATACACTATGAAGCTCTGTATCTGAATACCCGTACATCTGTAAATCCAGTGTAAATAAATGTTCACGTTTTTAACTTTTCCTGTAGACTTTGAAATATGCAATAAAGTTTTGAATAAGAAAATTCAGATACAATTGAAAAACCTATGTATATGACAACACGTGTTCATGTAGATACAAAATAAAGAGTCAATACGTAACTCTCTGTTGTAATGTAAATTATACAGGAATGTATCCGTATAAGCATAGAATAAGAATTAATGACTAACTCTAATAGAAATTGCAAAACAAAGATAGTAGAATGAAAAAATGGAAAATGTTAAAAGTAAAGTGTAAAATGTTAATTGTACTTTGCAAAGAGTATGCATACCTGTGTAATATTTGAGATAAGAGTTACAGCATAATTTTAATTTTGAATACGCATATGGTGTGCAAGCTCACCACCTCATATTGGGTATTTCCGACTTTTTAAAATTTGTCAAATTGAAAGAGCATCTAAATGTAATTATATCAACAACGTCCAGTGATGTGTGAAATATGTAATGTGCAAATTACTAATTAAGGGAAAATGAAATCAAACATAAATAAACATAGAACAAGACTCACAATATAAGCTTAAGTGGTATAGAAGTTTCCATCTATAAGGAAAGGTCTAATTAAAGGGGAGCATTAAAATATCTTAGTTAATGGTAATGTCACCCTTCCCTATGAATCCCATATGGTCTATGGTGGAGAGTATACAAACCGCAACTCCATTGTTGTACTTTCCTTTTCTACGTTTGAAGTCATTAAGAGTTGTGGTGTCCGTTTTTCTGGATTCTTCATCAAAGAATATCTCGTTAACCACAAACCCAGTTCCATCATCGCAACAATAATTTAGCAAATATTTTTTGATACATTGTCAGTTTCATTAGAAATGAGCCCACAAAATGCTTAGCGATTTATTTTTCTCGCTTTTTGCAGCATGTTTTAACTTCGTGTGTCTAAATAATTAATAAAAAGGAGACACCGGGAAAATACAAAAAAATTATAATTTTATCAAACTTTTTCTAAATCCGTATAAAATCCTGCCTAAATCCGCATAAAAATAAACCTTTCAAATTTGGCTGGCACCAATTTTGGTTTGCGGTTTTTTTCGCTATAATAATATAATGTATATGTATAACGTTTGAATAATATAATGTACTCTTTGTAGGAAATGAAAAAATAATAAATACGACATACATAGAAATAACAAGTTTTTAAAGGAACTAAAAATAAATTAAAAATTGCATATAAAAACATTGTAAATGAGTTAAAAGCAAAAACATATCAAAAATGAAAAACATAAACAATTAATTATATTTCTTATGTTTTATACTTATTTATGGATAAGTGAAAGTATAATGTAAATAATAAATTATCCATCATTGATTATTGTAAATGAAAAAATAAATTTATGATAAATCTACATTCATTTGGCTACTATTTTTTTCGTTTTTACTTCGCTTGGTATGGAGTATTTTAGTAAGATTCTTATTGTTTAACATTTTATTATAAAGAACAGATACATACTGAGAGATGGACCTCAAAATATATATGTCTGTCAGCGGATCAATATAAGGATAGAGAATTATTTTTCCTTGAATTTTTCCAAGCTAGAATTAGAATTGAAATAAATTGTGACAATTATATGAGTAAATAATTCTTTCCTTCATTTGGCCGCTATCACATGTTTTATAAGGATAGAAGACTATCTTTATTAAAGGACACAAACTTATAATGAAATTTTAATGAGGTGAGTTTGTAAGTTTGACATGTTTTTACTAACTGTACGTAGCAAGTAACCTGTTACTGTCAATCAAAGGTTTTAATTAAGTATGTTGTGGGATAATAACAAGGTGGTGGTGATAAAATTTGTTTCTTTAAACACTAATGGATTTCTGTACAGGTTTGTTAAGAATCATTTACAAATCATTGGTTTTATAATGATTATTGAGTATTCCACGAACAAAAAAATGTAATGTATGCCAATTTGTAAAAAAAAATGTATGCCAAATTATTTACAACAAAATACAAAATTTTATTAGAAAAACACATTTGTTGGATATATGGGATTTATTGTCAATCACAGAGGTAAATCTTAATCAGAATTAATATCACTTTTTAGTGACAATTTGTGAAGTTTGACACATTTTCAGAATATTTTTGTCATGAAAGGAATCATTCCGTATAACAGAAAAAAAACAAACAAAATTAATAAAACAAACAAAATTAATTACACAATATAACTCAAAATGTTTTTAGTCTGAAAATCAAACAGAAGAAAACATTAAAGTAGACTGCAACAGAACAAATTTTACAACCAAAGACCATAAAATACTTGAATCAGCCAACAGCACCATTAATTAATTCTATGACCAAACAGAACCAAGTAAGTATATCTAGTTGCTAAGAAACTGTGACTTACACTCGAAATAATTAAAGTTAAAAGGTAAGTCTACGCAAGAAAATGAAACATAAATTATCATCAAATCTAAGACAGGCAGCTAAGCAAGGGAAAAAGTAGAAAAGCATTCTTTTAAGAATATTTGCACCCAAGGATGCAGAAAAATTGTATGGTTAATTACAAATTAACAACTTTGTAGCTTCAAAACGATACAAGAAAAAGAGGCTTTATGTTATATAATTCATCAATGTCTGTAGAGCTAAAATTCTACGACATATGTTAGAAGATGTAAATAGTACACTTCAATTTGTAGATAAGATTTTTGTTACTAAAACTTGGTTTTCATAAGAAAAATGTAAAAATTTTGTTCAATTTGCTTTGGAACCCTCATATAATAGTCACTTCACCACCAGACAAGATATACCAAAGCACTACATTATAAAAAGGATAAAACAGTAAATTGTAAATGTATCTTGAGATCAATCAGGAATAACACTGTACAAATGGACATGCTCTTCGAAGGTTATATTTACTGAGTTATCTATAATTCATACAGAGATGGTATAGACGAGTCATCATCATTCCTGTCATCATTATTCCTATGAAAAATATTGAGTTGTAACTGAGAGTCTCCATACATCAATTGTTCCTTTGGATCACATAGAATATAAGATTTGTGAAGCATTCTAACTTTATAGCGGGTGTCATATGAGGATAACTTGGGTAACGCCCTGTGATGAATGTCAGTTTTTGATGTACCAGTTACTCTCATTATACTATTATTTATTAGGCTGATATGGAGGAAGTAATCACGATACCTACGCTCGAAACATTAAACGCAAATATTTACTTTTAATTTCGTTGTGTCTTAAAAACCTTTTTGAACCAGTTGGGAAGAAGGTTGTATGACTAAATGAATTGGTATTTGTTGCTATTTGACACAAATAAATTATTAGTATATTTGATTTTAATTTTTGAGAAATATATATGGGCTAGATTGTAAGTGATACGTATAAGTGATATATATGGGCTAGACTATAAGTGATACATATAAGTGACATACATGGGCTAGACTATATGTGTACGAGATATAAAATATATATGGGCTAACTATAAGTTGTGAAGCAGCCACAACATATGAATTAGACTCACAACATAAGCTTCACTACATAAGAATTCAACTCTTTTATCGCTGCTTTTCTACACAATAAATAGTGCAACACTTGAACTGACTAATTTATATTCAGGTACTTTGAACCAGAGCTTTCATTTAATGTTGTAGATGAATTTCCCCATAGAGCTGAGGAGTCACTGGTAAAATGGGAAACAAATTGTATGATTTTGATGATTCCTGTAATGTTATTGAAAGAGTGTTGAAAGATATTGAGGTTAAAGTCATATGACATAAAGACTTTTTGTTTTAGGCGGATCATTCCTCTTAGTGAAAGTTTAATCACATTAAACCGTGTATGAATGATAAGGTTGATGTAATTATCAAGTAGTGTCATTATGATGTATTCTACTGCAAACAATTTGACGTAGAAATACATTCAACGAATTTTCTCACTGTAAAAATAATGAAATCGAAAAAATTACTTGAGCTTAAAAAACATGAAAATGTGAAAGTAATGTTGAAAAAAAAGAAAAAAGTATTATTAAATACTTTTCTGGAATAATATCAAAGAATATGTTTCAATTTTGGGAAAACTGAATCAAAACATATAGGAATGAAGTGTTGTGTTTACAATTTAATCATTTATGTGTTTAGGATTTTTTAAGGATCTCAAAGAAAAATTGTTAAGTTTGTGCTATTGTTATTAAAGTACCATTTTAATTTTAAATTATTATTCCACTCAGAGCCATAATTACTTAGTGAGGGTTATCATAATGTTAATTTTGGTTACCAAGAAGAATTTTGTTGGAAATTTTAGATCACTTATTTTTGAAAATTAAAATTTTCCATTTCTTCTAATAGCTAATATTCTAATTTCTCCTTTATAAAAATCTATAACATAATTTTGTAATTGATTCATAACACTGGTATCGAAATACATATTTATCATAATAACCTAGAGAAATCCCTAAAATATTGAGGGAGAATAATGATATTCAGATAGTTGTCCATCTAAGCTCCTCAAGAATATATAAACGAATTGCAGAACAATATTACTGGAAGGTTATGTGAACTGAAGTAGAAGATTACTCAAAAAAATGCCCTTCCTAAACAAATAAAGCACTTCGTAAAATAAATCATACACCCATGCAAATAACAATTACGTCCAGTGCATCATTTAAAAGAATTTCTCTAGACTTCCCTCTTAGAATCAGGGCACAATAAGCTCAAATTCATATTTACCCTCCAAGGTGATCTTACTAAATATTCTGCTGCCTGCCTTACGAAAAATGTGACAGCAGAAGAAACCGGTGAATACCTGGTCCATTTTATATGAATTTTTAGAATTTCAAAACATCTGCTTAATGACCAAAGCACCAATTTTACTACTGAACTATTTAAAAAAACATGCTTTTTCCTTGAAATCAAACAGATCCGATCGTCCCCGTACCATCCTCAAACACAAGGCATCTTAGAGTGTAGTCAATCCACACTAAACGAATTCTTTAAAGTCTTACATCAACGAAAACCAAGACAACTAACCTCGATATAGATATACACAGCCGTACTAGCTTTACACTATTATCCACTGCACAACTGACCACTCTCCCCATGAAGTTCTTTTTGAAAAAAAAAACCTTATATACCCTATTTGCAAATCAAAGCTAGACGCTGCTTATTCGTCAAAATGTTTAAAATACTCTCAAGGCCCTACAGACTATCGCTCAGTCAAAAGAATATTACAATTTTTATACTAAACCTATTAAATATAGAGTAGGTATTACGTGTATCTTAAGAATCATCTATAATTATAGGAAACCATGTCCTCTCTATGGAAAGGTCCATACAAAATAGTTAAAATACATGGAAACAATTCCCTATATATATTAATCAATCGAAAACATGTAAAACATCATTATGAACAAGTTAAACCAGCACACACCTAATTATCTTCACAGTTCAAACTGGTGTAAATTATATTAGCAATTTATTTAGTATATTCTTTTTATTTACAATTTTTCAGTGCGAAAATTCAACCCGATCAAGAATTTGTCATAGCACTATCTCAGAGTCATAATTTCCTTAGAGTTATAAATGCAACACTATCTCAGAGTCACTATCTTCCTTAGAGTTATAAACGGCCATTTAGATTTAATTCACCCAGCAATACTCCTTTCAAATTTAAACGGTTAAAATTTTTAATTGCAGTTTGTTTTTACATTCCATCACTTCATCATAATTACTATAACCTAGTTACAAATTTAAATTAAATTGATTGATTCAACGAAATTCGACCTGGGCACATGTACTTATACAAGGACATACGTAATATCGATCCAATTTGTTTAACAAGTCACTTTGTAGTATTAATGCCTTGTAACATTTAGTTCTTAGGAGCTAGTGGAGTTGAAAAATGGACACCTATGATGTAATGGGAAAATTTAATACAATTTTTCGTGTATGTTCACTATTGCGTGTTTCAAAATCAAGCAATAATATAATGGTAAAGAATATCACGACACGGGTTTTAATAACAATATTTTTTATGATAATATTATCCACAAAAATTCTAATAGCATCATTTCAACATCATTATTTCACTGATTTTCCTATATCAGACATTTTTGACCGGATACATACAATAACATCAAGGATACAAGTTATTATTCTTATCATTTTTGCTGCTATGGAAAGTTATCAAAGTGTTCACAGATATTTTGAAAATTATAAAAATATCGACAATCTACTAAAAGTAACAATCCTTATGTATACGAATGAAAGAAAATCATTTAACAAATTATTTAAGATATTTAGCTTCACATCAGTCTTCATTGTGTTCTTTGACATAATTTCACGGTACACAGCTTATGACATTGGAACGGTAATCGACAATCTATCATATTTTATAACCCAATTCCTTTTACAACTACAAGATTGGAAGTGCACCATAAATTTGAAAATATTCAGACGGCGTCTAAACATTATTCTGAAAGGTGTTAATAAATTATCGGAGGGATGTGCCGAAGATATCACTGATAATGAAATAATCGGCGAAAATAATGAGATTGAAGTTATAAATGAAATCAAAAAATTGAGAAAAAGCTATATGATCTTAAGCGAGCAATGCAATTTATTTAATGGCGCATACGGATTTCAGGTTAGTTCCATTCCTTGGTCTATATTTTTCTTTATTTAAACTTAAAAGGAATATAAACTAATATTATTCCCCAAATGGCCCAATCCAATTAATAAAACATTTGAATATTTGTTTTCGGGTTGATTAAAGGGACTGAAACGGGAAGCAATTTTTTCTAAATTATCATATCAGATATGAAGAGAAAGGTGGTTAAACACAAATTCGAAAATGTGTAATTTATTTTTCTCCCAAATCTTTTTATCAATTCCAAAATGAATGCTCCAAAAAACCACTATCTACCCCAAGCTATTTCAGAAAATAAGGTTTAAAAAATATAGGAAAATTGGAGAGAAAGCAAAAATTTAAGAAAGTTGTGAAATTTGTATTTCCTTTGACATTAATTTCCGACATAAAAAACCATTATGATATCATTTTATTTTTACAGAAATCCTATCAAAGTTTAGTTTATCAAGCTATTATAAAAAGTAACACCACTAATAATAAAAAAAAACTTGATTTGGTTCAATGAAAAAGTAATATATTTTGCTAAGAACAAGAGTCAGTAATAGTGACAAGAACTTATAACATTGAAAAATGTAACTCCTTGGTCTTGTAGTCATCTTGGTAATGTGAAAACGTATTGGGATGAAAATCGATAACTGATAATGAAAATTTAGAAATATATCTCTACACTATTTATATACATCTGAAACCCAGAGTTAGACAAAAAAGTGATAGTTTTAATTATTATACACAAATAGTTTTCCGTTCAAAATATATGTTTTATAATATATGAGTATTTGTGTTCAAATATAAATGACTGTAATTTTATTTTGCACATGCACCAGGCAGTTTTTTGCTTAAAACTGTAAACACGTATTGTTATGATATTGACTAAAAATAAAGTCTGATTTAATCGATAAGTAATTGTTAAAATTGCAATTATTAAACAAAAAACAGTACTAGATGAATAATTTACTCATTGAAACAATGCCATTTAGAAACTGAACATGGTCTAATGTATCGCCCTTTTATTGGTTTTCGCAGTGAAACAAGGAACCTGAATAATTTGGTTATATCTGTCCATCTACCTGTCCGTCTCTCAAAACCTTATACTTTCAGCCATTACGCAATGACATATATTGTATTGCAGAAATAAATGCTCCATAGAGAGATAGAAATTATTAAACAGTAGAAAATAAAAAAAACTTTTTTATGAATTGCCTCCCCAAATGTATAAGCATAATGACGTAAATACTTTCTCCGCTCATTTCGTTGAATGGAGTATCAATGGAAAGGTTTTTAAAAAGGAAACTAAAATTCCACCTACCATTTTCCGATTTAAATGCAGTTTGAAAAATATTAAGCCACTAAGTGTCGGACAGTGAATCCCCATCCCTTTAATTTTACACACTTCGGTCTGAAGAATCCTAAAAAAATATAGGCATTTGGTAAAGTTATTTCGGTTAATTTGCGGTTATCAATTTGAAAAGATATAGACAATTTTCTTTTGTACCTGTTCCGACACACACTTAACCGGGTTTTTGAACAAATATAGTTTCGCTTGGATTTTGTGCTCATTTTATTTGAAAAAAATCTATTCCTTTTAATTAAGCATGATTATTAAGGCTCTTACATTTTTGAACGAAATCTGGTGTTTGAAAAATCAAATTTTATTCTGTTCACGAACTTTTAATGTTCCAATGGCAATTGGTATCATAAGCTGGCTGAAAAGTAATCATTGAACTTTTCCAACTTTCTTTTCACCACATACTAAGAATTTGACCTTTTGTATTGTAAAAAGTTATCCATATAGGAAAACCGGGAGTGTATACAAATATAATTAATTTTTTAAACCTTGGAACAATCTGTTCTGCAATGGATAGTTGCGAGTTAAAGTGAATAAGCGATGAGGAAAATAAATTATCAGTACTCGTTGTCTATTTTTACAATACCGACTTTAATTCTTGACAATACATACTTGCTGTGACTGTCATATCTCATTTCGTATCGTTGCCATAGCTTTCGTGAGTCTAGCTATCTAACTATTGCCTTGAGTTACTTCTGACTAATGTGTATGCAGCAATGTTTTTTCATCACCTGGGTCCGACTATCATAATTTTAAAGTTCTACAGGTTTCATGTCTTGGTCCACGTCATATTTAGAATCTCTTCACTTTTGGGCTTGTTCAATAGAATAAAAACATGTACACTCAAATAACGAGGCGAGATAAAATATATAAATTCAGAAAAAGGGGTTTTCTGAATTTATATATTTTATCAAATTACTCAATAATTGATTGACACAAACTTCAAACAATGTTAATAATTCATTTGTAATATTCGATAAAGTTGCAACTACAATTACCATCTATTTAATCTCAATTAACCTCAATCACCATGTGCCCCTTTATTACAGAGTATCCTTGTCCTTGAAGTTATAAATTCCAAAGTGAAAGTAATTCGATAAATAGCCTTTGGTTGTTTCATATAATCCACACATACATCTCCTACATCATCAAATGATATCACACTGCATTATTCTTGCGGGAAATTTGTATCAAAAAATTCTTCTATTATTTTATTAGTTCTCACTAGCAAAGTTATAAAAAAACCGAGATACAGTGCGACAAATTGGATTGAAAAATAAATGCACTGGCTTCAAAGTAAAAATACGTTCTCATTTTTACTGAAAGGTAAAAGAGGAAAAGACTTTAGGCAAGAGAATTAAAATAATTATTATTATAAAACGATTATTTTAGTGCAGCCAAAACAATCGTTCCAAAACTTGTTTGAATTTGTTTTAAATGAAGATTAATGTTAATGGAGAACCATAAACCCAAACTTTATATTAAATTAATAAATAAAATCTGAAATTTCTCATTGTGTTTATTAATAACTTGTACAAAGAGGGGAGGAGGGGAGTCGAGTATGGTATTTGAGTCCCTTTTTATTTAACGAGTGAAGAACAATCAAAATATAAAAATTTTAGTAAGTGCTCTTCCGTCATGAATACCATTTCGAGTTAAGCAACATGCAACATATGCACAACATTGGATGAAGGTGTACCTTCGATTGATATGGCCAAATATCGGTTCAAATATTCAGATAAGGAAATCTTGATTTGTCCAATAATCCTCAAGTAGGACGACTTCTTCCTTTGAACTCAGAAAAATTAAAAAAACTTTTTAAAATAGCTTCCAGATTAAATGGGCATCATCAAGTAGAGCTACCCCAAATTGAAGAAAACTTGTTGCTTTGCGGATGAAGTAGAAATACTTTGTTTGATCATGACATGAGTTATGGAGTGATATGGTGGGTTTATTAGTTGCTAACCTGACGTTACTTAAGACAAGGTCTTCAGAATCTGATACCCTTGTCATTAGCAACTAGGTTAGTGAAGAAGTATTATAAAGGATATATTTTGAAATATTGGCAGGCTATTTTTCCATCCACTCAAGATAACAGCTTTAAACACAAATGCCAAGTTTAGTAACATTAAAAATGTAACAGATTTACCTATTATTTAAAAAAATTTATTTCCTAACGAAGGGAAACGCGTATTATCTATTTCCATATCCGAGTAAACAACTTGTGCTCTCAGTACGTTCAACACAGTAAGCACCCCTTTTAGTTATTTTATGTAAATAAATGCCACTTAAAAATAGGTATGATCACTTTTTATTTGTTTAAAGAATCACGAAATATGTGTAATATTAGAAGCATTTAAGTAGATTGATGTGTGCCCATGAAATTTTTAAAATTGTTTGTTTCAGTTGCTTTTTGGCCTTTTCCACACGAGTATCTATTCAATTTTAATCTGTCACATAGCCATAATGTTCACTTTGGGAAAACTGGTACGTACATATATAGATAAATGTTTATATGTCGTCTTTCCTTCACTGGAATATAAATAAGATGTAAGAGATTTATTATGAATAATTTAGTAGGATATTTATGTCCCAACTTCAGATTGCGACCACTCTAGACAACTGAAACTCAAATCCGGCCTTCTTTTATTATTTTTTTGGTATTTTATCAAAACTTGAAAAGCCTTTCAGTTCTCCCTATGTAATATTTTAAAATTTTTCTTTTTTTTCAAATTGCTTCTATGGTGAAATACTTTTTGTCCTTAGAATTAATGCCAAAGGACTAATATGGATTCCGTATAAATTCCTCATGTCCATCTCTCCATATGTATATCACAATATCTCAGCTCTTTCAGACTTATACCAGTTGTGATAAAATTTAGGTGGAAGATGTGGTTCAACTACATGAATATTTATAAAAAAACATCTCCTCGTTTTTTTGAGACCCAATAGGGTGGATACAATTCACATGGTCTTCGAAAGACAATCAAAAACCTCTACTAATATTTTTATATAAACTTTCCTTTATGAGATTCAAATTTGAAGGTATTGCAGTCTGAAGGAGGTTATAAGATATTGCATATGGAAAAAGTATTAGGTGTCTAGTGGCTAAATTGACTATCCTATAAAATATAGGTGACATTACTTTTCCATTGCCTGTGAAAAATGTTTTAGGCAATATATACATATATATTTTTAGGTATATATTTAAATATAAACATATCCATGTATATGTGTATGTGTATATGTGTATGTTCGTGTGAATAATTAAAAAGTATAGATCCTAATTAAAGTAGAGATAACGCTAAGTCAAAGTAAGAAACTCACTCCAAAAATTTGAAACCTTTATATGAACCTGAATTTGCAAGAACCTTCGTTGTGTGAGTTCTACTTGCATTTAAAATGTTCATTTAATTACAACGAAGGTAATTATTTCTTTAAGTTCCTCAAAATTCCACACATTGTCATTCACTACAAGTTCTCATACATAGAGATTGATCGTGTGGTATGAATATAATACAAAATATCTAATATTGCTGTAAAGGGCAGACATATATGATATTATAGATATTAATTATATTTAATAATATTTTTATCAATTAATTAAATATTGTTTTTGTGTACGTACGTACCCAGTACTATTTTATTTACATTGCCGCTACAATAATTCTTGAAATCTTATTACCTTTGAATAATTTTAATAAACTGACATACTCTTACAGAATGTCACACCTTTTGAGTACTTAATAATAATAAGTTATTTGATACGATTTTTGTACGGAGCTACATTATTAATTCTACTATTGAGGGAGTCGGTCATTGTACAGAGACTCAGATTCTGTTTGCTGTCAACAATCGACAGCAGCCGCGTAACTAATAGTTATGGTAAGTATCATAAGCACACTTTTCACTTTTTAGTAAAATATTTTCCAAACTCAATCATATTTGAATATTTTTACAATCTATAATAGTTTATATGAGAAGTCACTTAGGTAATTTTAATGATTCAAAACCTTCAAAAATCTGAAAGAGAATGTGTGAAAAAAGATTTTGAAAAATATTTTCACAACTTACAAAATGTGAGTCTGACGGAGAAGTGCTATGCAATAATTTTTACTATTTCATGTGAAAAAAGATCGTTGCTGAAGTAAAATCTACTATACGAAGCATGTGAATTGGCAGTGTATGTGTAATTTATAACCGTGTAGGTTAAATTCAAATAATATGAATCTCCATATTCAGTGTATAGACAATATAATGGAATATGATCACCTGTACATAAGATGCATCCATTAAAAGAAAAATCTGTATTTCTCATTATCTAAAAATCATAGGAAAACTATTAAACCAACCGATATAAAATGTTGGATGGTGTAATATTTTATTATTTTACAAAGATTAAACTTTAATGAATCTCGATTTAATAATATATATCCTCGTAGGAACTAAACAAAATAAAGTAGCTTTCACTTTCTCCGATTGCGGAATTAAATTTCAATATTATATGCGTGACTAAAAATTGTGCTATTTATTTGTGTATGCTTCTCACTTAAAAGTTTTGCCGCAGCATTTACAAAATGTGATTTGTTTGTGTCTATGTTCCATGAGGTATTTTGTTTTGAACAATATTCCAATTCATATCCATTGCACTTTTAGTCACCGCATAATCGTTTCGACTTTCTTGTTTTCTGAAAATATATTTGGATGCTTCAAATGCTTGTGATAAATTACAAGTTGTATTTGTATCTAAGTACTTTAAACACTTAAAACATGATTCAATTTAATTAAATAACATCAGTGTTACCGTAAATGTAAATTTGCCCATTACTACATATATCCGTCATTTTGAAATAGCAAAATTGATCAATTTGAAATGGTGAAGTCGCCAAAATATACTATTATCTAAACTGACCCATGTCAGATTTTATTAAATGAGATTAACTTATTCATCATTCGTATACCAACATGTACAAACATAGTTTACTGAATCGTGAAAACAAAAGAATCAAATTAAGAGGATAATTCCATAAATGTATATTTTTGGTTAAACACTTTCTGCAGTTTAAAGAAATTACTTGATTTTATCACGAGAGAATATATATATTTAATTCAGTTCATTGATTTCTTTATTACAGTAACATTCAAGTTACTCAATACTAATTTATCTTGCTACATGTTTCCCAAGGCGAGGTAGGTTATAGATCAATCCAATTACTTGAATCTTACAAGGGGCTCAGTAGCTTGACAATTAAATGTGTACAATCATGTTCAGTTTACATTATTGTGCTAGTAGTTGTTCTTGGTCATGACATAAAGAACTCCAATCTTTATCTTTCCACACCAAAGGGTCTCTAGATGACGAACTGTGATATCCTTTTTCAGAAAAACATAGTAAATAATTGTTTTCCAAAATATATTCAATTAGTTTTATAGACTTTGGTTTTTGGTGTACGTAATCTTGATTTACTATATAGACTTTTTCTTACATCCAAAATGTTCTTACATTGTATTACTCTGTGGATACGTTGGTAGCTCACATTGTGATCATATTACAAGTTTGATGAAGTTAAATTACAGGAAGGTAACAGCAAGTTCAAATATTTTTTTCTTTTTTCTTTTTATTTCAGGTTCCAATCTGTCAGACACTTTTTATGAATTCGGCATCGTGGTTGCACACCAGCCTTTAGTGTTCAGCGCAAACAACTATGTAAAATTGGATTATTCATTTATTTACAGCATGTTTACCACCATAATTAGTTATGGAGTTGTATTAACTCAATTAACTCAATTTAGTTAGGAAATTAAGTAGTTAATTACGATTTTGTGTTGTTATCTTATGTAACTTGAATTTATTTTAAGGAACAATATAACATGAGGCTCAATAAAAAAGTGATGCTTGAACATAAAAATTAATTTATTCCAGAATATAATTCTTTTTATTTTAATATGTAGCCCCCTTTTCTCTTTCAAAGTAATAAATTATTTACATTACGATATTGCAGATGTAATTATTTGTATCTAAAAATATATTTAACTTATTAGTACCCTTGGTAAAATTATAAGAATCGGAAAAGATGACTCTGAAGCGTAATTGCCATACAAACAAATTTTTTAAGCAACTACTTTGAAAGTCATGTTATCTAGTACTTGACGACTTACTGTTCGATTTCCCAAATTAATAATAGAGAATAGTAACTGTACTCGCAAAATTTAAATCAATATTTATTTCAAATTATAGAGCGTATATACTTGATATTATATCTGTTTTTTTCTTTGCACTGTGACAAGTTCAATTTGTGTATGCTATTTCGAATTGCAAGGACATATTGATACTCTTCATGATAAATTAGACCCAGTGATAAAATTGGAAAGTATAGGCCACGTGTTATCCCATATGAATGACACATATTTCCTTATGTCACGTAGATTACTTAACTTAATGTTGAGTAAACCATAAAAAACACCAAAACATAACACTAATTAGTTTCACACACAAGTGCAACCTATGCGCTAGACGAAAAGAACTTTATAATTTTGGAGATTGATTATGTCTAGACAGTCATAAATTATCGTGAGGTCGCTGCTAGAGTGGTTATATATATTGCACAAATTAAATGTATATGTCCATAGAAATATTTCATTAAAGAATCATTATACTTTACCACAATTTTGAGGATGGTGAGGATTAAAATATTAAGAAATAACCACCGTGATGTCCACAGGTGATTATTCACCTTTAGGTTTTTGCAGGGTAGCAAGTCTCGAGAAGCTGAGAAACGTTTGGAAATTTCCTAGTTTAAGGCAACTCATGGTAGGCTGTTGATATGATGCTTGGGTCTCTACAAAGTATTTTTACACATTAGTGTCTGTGTCACAATCTGTTTTAATAATGGAAAATAAACTTAATGTTTGCAAATTGTTAAATGTAAATATTATCTACTCTTAAATATTTATATTTTTTGTATCCATCCATGTACCCTGTATCCTGCCATTGACAAGACGAGAGAAGTGTTTACAGAACACTCGGAGTACGACTTCTACTCGTACTTAGTAGGTTCATTTTTATCTGCCGTCATGTCGGTATCGACCTTCTTTTTAAAATAGGCTTGAAAAACTCTGAAAGAAAAATGGATAATATTTTGAATGGAAAATGGCTAAATTTATTTATAATAACTAAATCACGCTTATTAAAATCCTTATTCATATTAATAGAATTTAAGTATTTTAAATTCCAAATTCATTTCATTTTTAAAATCAAAAAGATAGCTGAATACTAACATTGTAGAAAACGTCGTTCAGTGTTAAGGAAACAAATCGAAATATCTTCACTATATGATTTAAAACAAATATCCTACAATGTCCAAGATTATTCAAGATACTCCATTTTTTATAAAGTTGTTCCTTCTACTTGGGCATGTAAATAATAATAAAAATAACTTACCAAAATTGAGCGATATCCTCTTTTTCATTTTTGTACCATGAATACTTGCAAATATATTGAATCGGCCTAATCAACCAAATTTTCTATTCACAACAATTATAAACATCTGATAGGGTTTTTTAACATTTTTAAAACCAAATATTAATGATAAAATATTATTTCATAATATAGGTATAGTAAGAAATTTATAGCACATTCTAAATCTCATTCCGAATTATCAGAATTAGCTCAAATGTCTTTTAAAACATTTACTTTAAAATCAAAAGTAATTTATAATGATTAAAGTTAAAGTTAGGAAAGTGTGTTTATAATTTACTATTTCCGTGGATATTGCACGAATTTCTTTCATACACACTCATTCTCAAAAATTTAGAGCGCACAGACAAATGTTTCCAGATTTACAAAAACAAGTACAATTTTGCGAGGAATTTTTCTATTTGAATGAGAATGCCATTGTCATGATAAACCGTAAACTTAAAACTATGTGGAAGAGAGTTGTAATTATTATATGACTATGTATTGTATAACAAAAAGCTACGGAGAATTTGGTGAAGTACACAAATTAGCAAAATCTCATCGTCCATCGACAAAATAAACCAAAGAGTATGTAAGGTTCTTTACAAAATTGAAGGATGGAAATGTTACGCATTCAGTTGTTTTAAATAATTCAATTAATCCTTCAATGTACTTGGAATTAATTGTAAAGCCAATACAAATATCATGAACAAGACGAGCGATGGAAGTGAAAACACTGTGTTTTTTCGAGATAAATGTAGCGTTCTTCACGCATAAATTTTTCTGTGAATATACACTCCAAAGGCGTCGATTTTGTGAGTTGGGATGAGCACACAATAAAATACCTCAAGCGGCACCAATTGAGTAATTTTGGTCTATTTGCAAGAGTAATATCAAAAATAGGCAAAATTTCTAAAACAGATTGAAGAATCCTCGAAAGTTCGAAGAAATCTCATCTCAAACGGGAGAGAACATGGTTATAAAATTAAGGTACAATAAAACAGTTCAGCATAAGTACGTAAAGTAAAGAAGCTGGAGGTGATACACTGCAAAATGCTTTATAGACCAACATTTTGTAGAGTACATGCCATAACCAAAAACATTGCAGAACATTGTTGATATTTAAGAGACCTCTTCAAGAATATATTCCTAAAATATACACTATTTGTATTTAATTATTAATTTTAATTTTCATTACCTAATTATATGGCCTATTTTATAAGTCATAGGGTAAAATACAACAACAAATTTATGGTAGGAGCTATGCTGTCTCTCGTGATAAGATGTATTTATGTAAATTTAGAATTGGTATGAGAAGAATGGTTTATTGTGGTGTGAAGCTAATGATGAGCAGAGAAATCGCCGTATATAATGCAATTTATTACGTGAATAAATTAGATATGAAAATCAGAGTTTTAAAAAGTTAAAAGGAAATGGCATCCTGGTTAGTTTGTTTTCTTTATTTCCATAAGTGAAATGTAAAAGTTATTGTTCTTTGGAAATTTTATTGAAATATTATAAATAATTCATATAATATATGAGTAAAATTTAATTTTCATATATAATTCAAATCTAAGCAAAAATATAAATTACAGAGTATGGAACAAAATCCAAATTTATTAAATCCATGTTCATGTATAAAAGTAGGATTCGAACCGAATAACTATGCCAAGTGTAGATACATATGAAGTAAGATAAGAAGAATTTAACAAAAGTAATTAATGCACATACAACATTCAGAAATAAAACTCATAGACGTTTGCCAGAAAAAAGACAACATTTTTTTGAACAAATTAAAAACGAAATGAACTAAATAATTGGTGATATTAACTGAATGTGTATACATTTTGTTGGGCGAGGAGTGGTTCAGAGAAACTGTTGAAATTTAAGCTAACCGCTCCTGATCTATGTATTATTTTTTTGCCAAAACATTTCAATGCTTCACTTCGCTAAACATTTCACCACATTATATGCTGCGTAAAAACAACATTAAATTTAATAAATCTGTGATTACACTTTTATAATAAAGAAAAGTTTTATAAAAGTCTATAGTTACAAATGCCTTAATTTAATATTGAAAAGTGTTGCAATAAGACAACTACATTCAAGTTATGAATTGAATGGAATAAATTCTTTCATAGTGAACAAATCTATTGTATTCAAAGGTGTGTATCTGCATGGTTGAATATAAATTACTATTGTTTGTCGGAGTTGTCTCTTCATTTTTGTCAGTTGCTATAGACGCAAGGCTTTGAATATATTTAGTATCTTATAGTATATCATTTTCGCAAGCCTGGTGAAGAAAGCTGGCAGCTGCAGCAGAGCAAAAATTTTGTCCTAATTCTATCTCATTTTAAGCATTATATCAATTGTTATTCTGAAATATGTACTAGACTCATACTAAGTTTAATAGGAATACTAAATATCCTTAAATGCCTATGTGTGCCTGAGCATGTATGTGATCCTCATAAAATATATTTCATTAGAACTTCATGGGTTTTATAGTTTTCATAAGCACTAATAAGTTTCTGTTGCATTCACTACTGTCTCGTCAACAGCCTGTTTCGATTCACCGCTGGGTATAGGTCTCATTGTGGACATAAAATAAGGTATCATACAGTGGTCATTGATTGTCTGGGCTTTAATTTTATAGCAAAATATTTCAGAATTGTATAAGGAAGTGTTTTGTTTCTCAATATAATGTTTAGCATATTTGAGAGGACACGGTTGTATGTTGGTACAAAAATTGATTAAATTTGTTTAAACCTACAACTACGTCCTTCATTCTAATTTGTTTGTTTTAGTGTGTAGACTTGACATGCTACTTTATTTTTGTACAGGTCTTGTATTCTAGTACCAGAATAACTAAGTCATTGATTCCATGCAGCTAATTTAAAATAAACAATGCTAATTGATACCACATATGTAAATATCTCATATTCAAGGTGAATTAACATAATCATGGTGATAAGGCGTACTTTTGTTTCACTGTTTAATCTGATATTTTCTTACTATTACTTCATTAAAAATCTACGAAAAATTAATGCTGATTACATGTTTGTTATTATAAGTATAAATGTAATGCTCAAACCCAAATATACATTTTAGAAAAGCACACCCAACAATCATGGAAATAGGACAAAGATTTTTAAAAGATTCAACGATATAATGAAACATATCCTCATTCACATTCCTACAATTGATTATTTATTTGAACAAGAGAATACGATTACATAATATTTACAAAAAGTTTCTCAAATTACTCTGAATTGAAAATTTTTCAGAAAATTCGTTTAACATATTTAAAGAATATATATCTATATCGTTTGACATTAAACTTTATAAAAAGTAATGATGTTTATTTAATATTAATAAAGTGAATCACAATAATATACGTCTTTAGTTAATTATTTTGCCTTTCTCTCAAAGTTAGTGTTTTAAATTCCTTAGTGAAAAGACGAACTTTAGTATTCACACAAATAAAAGCAATAAAATATTTATTCACACAAATAAAAACATAATGCTCATTGCAAAATGATGATTTTTATTAGGCATTTTTACTGTTGTAACTGTCAATACAATATAAATAAGTTTAAATTATACTATTACAAAAATAGCCAAAAAATAAAAAAATAATAATAACAAAAAAATCAGTTATAAGACGGAGAATAAATATAAAAATAAATGTATGTTATTTGAATAACACAACTGGTATAACGCCATCTACCGAAATGTTTAGTACATTTCAATTAGTTGCAGCGCTGTTTTGTTCAATCAATTAGTTAATAAGTTCCTGAAATTATAAATAAAGATGTGAAAAATATTTTACAATTTTACTCAATATTTTAATCATAATAAAAATAAGTTTAC
The DNA here is from genome assembly GCA_039881145.1 of Druceiella hillmani. Classification (NCBI taxonomy): domain Eukaryota; kingdom Metazoa; phylum Arthropoda; class Insecta; order Lepidoptera; family Hepialidae; genus Druceiella; species Druceiella hillmani. The sequence goes on along the minus strand of JAYKKI010000069.1, from coordinate 2,034,102 downwards.
CTGTATGTATATCAAGATTTCAACCATCATCACAATGGCTCGATGGTCTAGGAGTATGATTGTCACTTAGGGAGCAAGAGGTCCTGGGTTCAAATCCCGGACGAGCCCAAAAATGTTTACTTTAATTTATTTACATTATACACAAAATAATACACAACGCTGGCTTTTTACTTTGTAAAACGCAGGCGCATACACACGTATTAACACACATACTAACAAACACACGTAGAACGCTCGGACCAGAGTAAATATTAGACCATGTCTTGTTTCTTTGTTGTGATGCATTTTTGTTTTACTGAGTTTTAAATCACAATGATTCTAAAGAAGTATTAGTTCAATATGTTGAATACTGAAATAATTTGTGACTACATATGAAAGTCATGACATCTCTATCACAAATGTATAGAGCTGTAAACATAATATACATAAGTATACAAGCATTGCTTATAATGAACATGTATGAAGTTCAATTATAAACTTGCGAGTTTATGATGCTGGCTGTGTTTTTTCATTTGTGCATATACCTTCTCGCCAGTGGTGCATATAACAATTGTCAACATAACATAGTGAAACCTATTTCTGAAACAATTCCAAATGTTATTAAATTTTCATGGATCTGCGAAAAGATAATATATTACCACTAATATGACAAAATTTCAATAAAAAATAACTTGCTCATGTAGCCTTTTAAAGTAAAATGGCCAGCAGAATCGATTTGTGTAGCTTGCATCAGTTGTATTCTTGCAAAATAAAATAAATATAAGGTTATTGCAGCACAATGTCATCTTCTGACAATGTGTTTAAAGAGAGAAAATATATTGTTCCCACTCACTGTTAGCGTCATACGCTCGAGAACCATTTTAACAGTGAAGAGTGTATTGAATAATGTCAAAAAGAAATTTAAAAACAACTGAAATGAAATGGAAAATTGATTCACTATAAACTGAAAAAAAAATAAACAATATTAATTTTTATAACAAATTTACAATATAACCATTCCTATAAATGTTTTACCTTAATATAAATCATGTGATTTAAAAACTGGCATAATATCATCAATTTCAAAAATAAATCTGACAAATTAAAAATATTTTTCTTTAGGAGACAGAATAAAAACATGGTCAATGGGGTTATCATCTCCGAGTTTAGAATATGTATCACGTTAATTTAATGTCGCGAATTTGAACAAGAATAAAATATAAAAATATTTTTAAAAAAAAAAATTAAAATAATGTAAATTGATAGATATTTCTTTGACATTACAATGTCCTTACATTAACAAAAATCAAAATGTAAAAAATTAATAAGCAAAAATACCTAGAAGTGCATTAATATTTCATAAATTATCATGCTTTAACGAATTGTTTCGATAAGGGAGTTCAAGTTGTTCGTCTATTTGGTTAATTTGATGTATTAAACTGTCATATATATTTTTTACTAGAAAATATTTAAGCTCATTAAGTATACTCGGTACTCAAATATCACAAAATCATATAACAATTCTAATTCCAAATATTCAAATTTATTATATGACGTCAGAGTGTACGTCAGCCTTTAAGTGATTATGCTTACGTATACTCGTATAAGGAAGTAGGTACTGGTAAATGTCAACCTATCAACCCGTAATTGTTGCGTAACGATAAGACCCTCCATTACCGAAAAGGTAGTTCATAATGACTCGTTTATTTGCCTTTTTCAGTCCCAAATCTGGGTCAGTAACAAAATTTTACTTTCTATCGGTAGGCGGGCGGCAAAAAATGTTGGCTGAAGCCATGCACGAAAGAGTTTGTTTGGAAGCGACGAAAAAAATGGCCAGTTCGTTCCCATCAAAATGAACATTCCGTTGACTGTTTGTGGACGACCTTGTTTATTGAACGAGATTTTTTATATGGAAGTTAGTCGATGACTCGGAAAAAATATATTTGCATACACATATATCTTATCGCCTTGTCTTATCTATGACCATCCTAATACGATTGAAAAAAAATTTAGAGAGGAATTTCTCATCTCAAATCTGTACTCTCACATAAATTGATATATACACGTCCCACACATTTATGAGATTTGTAACGAAATGAATAAAATAACTAAGCTCATATATTGATAATGTAATATGACACCTAACATAGAAGATATAAAAATATATCCTATGATCTTAAGCGTTAAAAATTTAATTCGTAAACGTTATGCGAGTTGGCCCTCGCATAACGTGTACGAATATAACCATAAAAATACTGATGTAGTACAGTCTTCTGCACATAATTTTGTCACCACTGCCTGCTATGAGCAAATATAGGAAAAAGTGTATCTTTAAAATTATCATTCCTAGTTTCTATACTCTAATAATGGAATATTCTTTGCTTCCATGTGGAAGGCATTGCTGATTGTTTCACTTGTATTGTAATGAGAATAGGTTTGAAAGCATATAAGTCTAGACAGCAACTAACTAGTTTAGATAAAATCGATGGTCAATAAATGATTAACTACAATTTAAATGAGTAAGGCCACAGCCATCATTAGTCAACCTAAGTTCGTTGCTTTGAAGGACGACTCTTTGTCTGGATGATGCTTACTAGACTTTATTTGTCAAAATATAATGTTCATCAAAAATTAATTTCAATCTAAATCAATATTTATATTTTTAGCTACCTCTATTAACCCACGTTTGTACGAAATTTGAAGAAAGAAAATAATTGGGTTTTATTTATGTCTCAATTTTATATGTCATTACGGGTAACTGTCACTTAGATACTTTTATTTACGCATCACTAGTCAATAGTTATTTCCCTAATTTTTAGTGTTTTTTGAAGTTGTTATGTATATATATACAATGGTTTATAACCTGGTTTGTAAACCCAAATGACATTTTTTAAAAAAAAAATTTTTATTTTCTAAAATATGAAAAATAACTTACTTTATCAATAACTTTGACTTATTGTGTTAATGCATCAACCCATAAATGACCTAGGCTAAAATTAATGAATACATGCAAAAGGCTCCAGTCTAATTTCATAAACATTTCTGCCACGATATCAAGCTCATGGACCATCTGCGTAAATTTGTACTCACACTCAATATTGAGGACTCGGACCGTCTTCCATTTGAATACAGGTTTTTTTCGAGCAGCGATATTTTGATTTACCACAAAGAATTTTTTTTACCTATTTTCTCACATTGCAAATTTAAGAATTTAATCATTGTCACAATGCTTTAAAAGAAATATTGATTTTGAGAAAATATGACCTGGTAATGTCGTAATTCAATTTAAACACCTGTTTTATGTATAATATGTTTATATTTCACATTTCGATATTCCAATATTTATATAAAATTTATTTAAACAAATTATTAAAAAAAATCTCTGCGTTAAATGGCTTTATACCTTTTTAAATAATGTATGTTTTGAATACAGTTGGTGTTAACAAGTCCTTTTGAGGTTTGAATATTTGGATGGCACATTTTTTTATAATTTAGCATGTATTCACCGTCGGGCAAGTCCGATCTCTTATGATTTTGGTACATGAAATATTCGAGTAACAAAACCAAATAGAGATTTTGATTCGATCTTCGCCATCTTCAATTTGATCATATGTTCTACAAGGAAAACATTGTTTAAAACATATATCATTTTATACAACTCATGCTTTATAATTTTATAGCAGTAAGTTACAAACTAAAAAGTGGTGGTATACAGTTGCATACATAAGAAAGTTACATAATAATTAGCCCAATATTAAAAACTGTGAAATTTGACAAGGTGTCTAATTATAATATTCAAGTTAAAATAGATTATCCACATTAAGGAACTGGATCAAAACAACAGCAAAATTTGTCAATAGGCCTACAAAATGAAGTAGCAGCGAAGCTCGCAGGTTGAACGAATAGAAAATTATGAATTGACCCAGTTTTGTAGTTTCTATCATATTTTTAATGAGCTTCATATGGCATCGGACAAAGGATGCTGAAAAAAGAAATAATATGTACTTATAGCAAGATATTGTTAATGAATTTGAGAAACAGGTAACATTCTCAATTAGGAAATTATATTTGGAAGAGGGGAGTGTGAAATATGTTAACAAAAATAAAAATGTTAAATATTTATTATTGTATGTAAAGCAATTGGGACCAGCTTTATCTGGGATCAGCAAGAGTATTCGTCATAAATATACATGCATCTAATATATACCCACATTATGTGCTTGTATGCACATCTAAATAAATATAGTAATAAATGATATGCTTATATGGTAATATTGTATTGCCTGATACATGCCACTTGCTTCCTAACCTCTAGTGATTAATAACTGCTATGACGTGTCAGCTTAAGTTTGATAAATAAATCAATATATAGTATAAATATTGCATGTTATATCTGTCTTTCTGTCTGTGTCCACTAATTTCATAAACTATTGAACATATTTCACTCAGGTTTTCACCAATAAGTAAACTGATTCCTATACTATAATGAGGGAATCCCTCAATTGTATGTTTTAATAGTAGTTTGTGAATTTGTGGTTTGTAGTTGTGTATGTGTAGGGGCGAATACTTTCATTTTTATGTCAATATAAATTGAAAGTGAGATTAAAATTGTTATTTTTATATGTATGTATTGTTATTGTATTTTGTGTCGAGGAGTCAAATATCTGCCTATACGTTTATCCTGCGGGAAAATTCAGTTATCTAATAAAATTAATAGCTACTGCATTATATACAATTTATAATCAGTTTTTTCTGAAATGTCATGTTTTTTCACAATAAAAACATTTAACATCTACTTACAATTTACATCATAAACATAATATCACTTTTCAATGAAGAAAACCAATTCAGATTTAAAAAAAATGAAAACTACAATAATTTTCATTGTTTTTGGTCAATTCAATCTCCACCACACATGAAACCCAGAAATTAATTGTTTGTTCCTAGCTTCTTCAGGTTCAAGGAATTGTCAACAAAAATAGTCCAATCTGAAACAAGTTTTGTCCCAAAAAACCCCGTGACAAAGTTAAATTAAATCATAAAGATTTGTTTTTCCCACACAAATGACACGGTTTTATAAAATAATGGAGATCTCTTAAAATTGTAAAGAAATGGAGGTAATATAAACAGGATCATTTTTAATTACCACCCTAGGTAGCCGATGTTATCAAATGATAGGTTTTAAGGTTATTTATTTTTGTTTTGGAAAAGACTGCAATTGATATATAAGAACATGCTCTAAAAGTTCGTAAAATTTTAATTGAGTATTAAGTTCCGCAGACGTCAGGAATGCAATAATATTGATTCCTTATCAGGTAAACATAACGAAGTTCAGCAGAATATCTGTAAAATGCCAAATTTTTCTTATTCCAAATGCATATCTTTTTTAAAATTTTTGCAAAACCCATTCATTTGTATGCATTTTCTCAAGTGTGACTTGTTCCAAAAAATATTATTTCCTTCATGTTTAAGGAGCATATAGCAGATGTTTATATATACAGTTTCAATTAATTTTTTGAGTTCATGAGAAGCCCCAAAATTGTGCTTTCTTATGTTTCTTAATTTCTTCAGGTTGGTGTGAATGATTGCAAGATACACGTTTAACATTTCTGCATTTTCTTGTGTAACGTGGATTTGACTCAATATTTTGATTTTGTCATCATTAACTTCAGTGTGTTGGGAGTGTCATTGAGATTAAAATCACCAGCATGAAATTTTATGAAACACGGCTGGCACTGATATTCTTCTAGACTGTTGTTACCATAACTCTTTAACTTTGCACATAGTTGATGCGACCTTCTCTCAAGTTCCTATCCTGTATTGGAAGTAAAATATGATAAAAATATACAATTTGATCTGATATCTTTTAACTTTTTATGTTAAAGGATTGAAAATAGATCTTACGGTTGACTTGATGAATTTTACGTAGATATATGACATTCAAAAAGTCGATAGATTATAATTTTTCATCGTTGTAAAATTATAACTATGTCATCACCTAGTACAACTGTTATCTAATCAACAAAAAAGATTGATATATTGAACAAACAGTGGTGTGCAGTATGCTTTCTGGGTAGGGCATGCTGCTGTAGGAGACACATCTTTTTAAAGTGCTTACCATGATTCTTATAAATTTTACGCTTCTTTCTGCACTTTCTTACTAATTCAACATTGTCAAAGACAAAAACTATACCGCATAAGCACATACATTAATGGAAATGACGTTAAATTATGAACCAAATAAACACATTAGAAAATACTATATCCACCCTTTTCATTAATGTGTTTTGAATTATTTTGTGCCATAATGCCATATGCGTTTGCATGCTATAATGCGTTTTGCAAACTGCTTATTAAAATTACCTCAACATAATTGCCACTGTTAGTTGCACTAAACACTAAATATGCAAATAAGGACACAGATTTATTTAAAAAAGAATGTAATTAAAAAATTTACACAACCCATAATGATTGCGTAAATAGAGGTTGTACATTTAATGCATGATGACCTTCTCATAGTAAAAGTAATTCTCAATATGATTTATTTTTATTAAAATTACGAGGAGTATTTTTTTATTAGGTACATTGTTTTACATTAATATTCTTTCATTTACAAAAAGAAGAAAGTGAAATTATTGTCAAGCCTGGTTGAACATTTTGTTCAGAACACAACTTCGGGTTAACCACAAATATTCATCGCATATAAAAATGGCATAAAGTACATTTATTAAGAACATGTAATTTTCAAACTGGCTTCGGTCTACTGTTCACAATTATATTATTTTTCAATAAAGGATAAATTAGAAAATCGCACATGGATGACAATATACATTACACCACATTTACAAAATATAATAGGTGTCTTGATAATGGAAAAGCAGATATTTTAACAAAAAGTGATTTTATTAGTTTGTTTACTTCAGCTCATTCTGTATGTGTGTGTTTGTGTGGTTTGTTTCACTATGAATATAACAAAACATGGGTTATTTCATTCTAAAAATAGCCAAAGGTGAGTTGACAAGTCACAGCTTATTTTCTCCTTATAAATCGGCACTTGAAATGATAGGATAAATTTCAGTTTCTCATAGAACAATTTTGAAATATTGGTGTTCCGTGTAATTAGATAGGCAAGAAGTTTGTACGTTTCATCTATTACACACACTGGTAGCATTCGGGTTATCTTTACATGAATATCATACATTAAATACATTTAAATATTTTTAAATATATGATGTATGTAGGTCAGATGTTCAGATTAAGCTACATATAATTGGTTATATAATACTGCGTATCACTGAAGAAATCACAAAGTTTAAGTTGGATTAAAGGGGTCGGGCACGTAGTTTAATTGCTTAGGGCATTAGCAGATGGAAACACTTCAAAGTAGTTATTCAATATCAGGTGTCACAGATAATTAAATAAGAATGTCAATTATGGTTTGAATTTTATACATTTATTACAATACTCTTTAAGACATTAGAACATTAAAGCGGTTACAAAACAAATTATAAACATTAAATTAGTGAAGCTTTGATAATTTCTTTATCACAAAATATATTTTCTTTTAGTAGTAGAAAGAAATTTTTCCCATTTTAATTCAATAAAGGCACATAGGTATTTTTAAATTCTACTTCTGCTTATCTTAAGTTACGGAGGTGTAAGTTATCAAAACTTAACTAAGGAAATGTTGAATTAATTAGAAAGACTTTAAAACCTGTGTTGCATATTCAGTTCATCCTCAGTCTTAAGAAGTGTGACCACAATTCTGAACATATTTACCTTTAGATTCCAAACTAAAATTGTGACTTTATTACGGTGGACAACAGGTGAAATCTATATATCTTTGAACTGCTTTATAAAGATGAAAAACCTACGTAATCCCTCAACACAGAATTGCATTTTATAGTGAATTGTTTAAGGTGCACAATGTGAAACGAAAATATTCACACATTCATAAAATACAATTCATTCTGTATATCTTTGAATTGCTTTATAAAGATGAAAAAACCTACCTAATCCCTCAACACAGAATTCAATCTATATATCTTTGAACTGCTTTATAAAGATGAAAAAACCTACCTAATCCCTCAACACAGAACTGGATTTTATGGAGAATTGTTTAAGGCGCACAATGTGAAATGAAAATATTCACACATTCATAAAACACAATTCATTAGCACTGACACTGGCCACATATGAAACGAACATAAAAACTTTTTACAAATATATAAAGAAACACTTACGTAATTCTTCATCGACTTGCATTGACGTCAGAAAAGATTTTGCTGTTTCTATCTGCAAGTATATTTTCTCACATATGAGACACACGGTCATCAACCCCACAACATAGGGGATTTGCCATAACAGGAAACCCATCGAAAGTGATGTGTCCAATTTCTGAAATATTGTCTTTATGAATGAATGTGTGATAATAAAATAATGACAATATTTGAATAACAGTTTTAACTTCAGGTAAAATTGACTTCGTCTCCCTTATTTAGAGGCGAAGTTGATGGTAATTTTTCAGTGCTATTGTGCTTTGCGGATAATCACACATTAATTAACTTTTTATGTCTCAGCGTGTTTTAAATAGGAAATTATAAGCAAATACGTAATTTAGTTTTTATAGAGGCATTGAAATAATGCTAGAGTATTGTGCCAACTAATTAATATTCTTTTTCTTGAAAAACTGTAGATCAAGACTAGTCACAGTCATATTGATATTGGTTTATAAGGCACACATACTCATGTCAGGGAAACTGAAACAGAACAACATTAAACTAAAAATATAGACAAATTAGAAATTCAAAGTTGAAGATTGAAACTTGTTAAAGATTGGATGCCGCAATGATATGTAGAAAAAAATAAGTGAAATATTAAATATCAATCATATGCATCATCAGCCCATTCTCCAGGAGCAAGAAAAAGAAAATAAATCTCGGCTCTGTCGTTGCTGGATGTTGGCTTAGTTCTTTATGGATGTATCACACTTGTCAGACTTGGCCTTCTGTTCTGAACTTTCATCCATAAAAAATATCTAAATGAGTTTGTATATCTAAATGTATTTAAATTATTATTGAGAAAATACACTTCACCAATTGATGACAAGTTTCTTTATAAGCATATTTATTATTTTTGGGATGTTTGCCTTCAATATGTAGTCTATTGAATGTGATTTAGCTTATTGCTTCAAGTCAATTAGTTAATATAACATATATTACTAATATAACATATATTATTAATAATACTTACATTATACTTTATATTCTCAAGAAAACCATACATTTTAAGAAGCATGTCAGAAAAGTTCAGAGTGATTGACATGAGCAGCTGAAAAGTAAAGGTTAGTTCATAATATTTATATTTTTTGAAGTTAAAGTGTTATTTCAATACTTTTATTAAAAATTCCTATCACAAACCTGAAATTCAAACACGTATTTTAAATAGCGGCACAGGTCAAACAAATTAATATAGAATTGAGAAAAACAATAAATGGAATTTTCTTTTAGCGGCAACATAAATGTGAAATGGTTGTTGTGGACTGCCAAATATGGCATCGACAGGTGCCACCATATTTTGTCTATTATTAAATTTGAAAGACATATTCAACATTTCCACACGTTTTGTTACACTAAATGATATGAGGCAAAACAATGCGACTTCTAAATTAAAAATAATGGGAATGATAATATTGAACACAACAAAGAAGGAAACATTTAGAGAGTATTTCATTACTACAAATACACCAAAAGCAGTAATAAAAGTATGGTAAGCTACATGAAGACCAAAAACTATTATGTTTCGACATTTGTCACGTTTCAACAAAGTCCTTCTCTGCTCCGATTTAAAAAGATCATATAGTTTTTGAATTCTCAAGATCAATTCTTTAAACATATTTCTGTCACATATTATATCAATAAACAATAAGCGCAGAACAAGAATCATGTGAAGTGTTTTAGCTGCCAGTATAACGTGTCGACCATGTTTGATTACAAATGCCACTTGCAGCTTCATTAATGTTACAATAATTAGCCAAGTGTATTGCCCCATAAATAATCCAATTACAAGTAATGTGTATAATTTTTGACACCGTAAAGTAAATCTGGCAGGAATATCAAAATTGCCCACAGAGTATTTTCAACCGACTGGTCCATATTAACTCTCTTAAAATGTTTGCATTTCAACTAAATTCCAGCACGACTATTTTATTCAGTGTTTAAGAAACAATTGACATTTTATTGATTGAATGCCTTTTGTGTTAACAGTCATTAGTTTATCATCATGTAAAATCTCCTGTGTGCTTAACACAACATAATATTGCTTTTTTTTACGTGGAAATTTTATTTGGTTCTGTTTGAACACTACCCGTTAATGATGTTTGCTTGGGTAAAGTACGTCCTATATTATTAACACCGAACACCAATAACCAAAAGTAGGTAACCAAAATTATCATGTATTTTGAACTTTGGTTTCAAGTTTTGTATTTTGAAATATGGTATAATAAAATGATTTTAAATACTGTTTATCCCAGATATTTTAGTAAAGTAACTTCTTTTCATCCAACGTAGTTTTTTACATACTATAAAAGCCCATAATTTACAGATTGTACCTCGGTCATATAAATCATAATATTAAGGCATATACAAGTACATGACGTCAATTGTAAAATTTTCTACCCATTTCTTTCAACATTTACAACATTTATCAATATTTTATCCCAGTATAAACTAAAAATTCACTAACGTCAAATGCTCTTGCTGCTTTTACTTGACCATCAAGATCTTATCAAGGACTGTTAAATGATCAGACGATGAGAACGACTTCAAAATATATGCATTTACTACATTTTCAGCCTCAGATAATTTGACCAAGTTTCACGAATACAGGGCGCAGGTGATCTGAATATATATTTACTTCAGGCACCATCTACTTATTCACTCCTTTCTTTTTAAATTGAAGCATTCCCACAGCTCTGTTTACCTCAGGTCTCGATTCTCAGCCTTAAGTGTGCATAAGCTTGGACATCATTCAGAAAATCTCCTTACTGTACTTATTCCCAAACATGAGTCAGGCCAGGCCTATAAATTTTTCTTTCCTGTTTGTACTGTGGAATAAGTAATACACTGATGTCTGGATTGTGCCACATTTGGCAACTTCAAATATTATTGGAAAACATTCCTATTGTGCGCCCCGTTTGTAAAGACCCATCGTCCCCTTTCTAGTTTTCCTCCTATTCCTGTCCCTCTCCTTTATTTTTGCCAATATATCACACATATATATGTGGATATAAATTTATTTTATATTTATTTTTATACCAATAATTTTCTGGTTCTAAGCACTCATGTATCCCACCTCAACAGGATTTGTAATATTAGAATTAAAATAAATAATAAAAATATGTAACTAAAAATATACTTTTTTCGTTTCTTTTATATTTTTTTAAAGACTATAGCCAACAAATTAAATTAAATCTCCAAGCGCAACACATAGAAAGAGATATAGATGCTAGGGAATATCTTATAAGCGACGATCAGAGGTGAATACGTGTGAACAATAATGCCGGGGCATCCCCCAAAAGTGACGATAAGAGACACAGTGCTAATAATATACACATAGTTTCGTGAAATATCAGATCACTGGCCGGATGCAGCCAAGAATTGGCTGAGACTTTACACAGACAGAACATTAACATTTGCTGCCTGCAAGAAATTAAATGGAAAGGTGCAAAATCCAGAAACATTAGCAGAGAATATCAAGTCCTCTACAGCGGGACGATATCAAATAGATATGCATTCGGCATAGTAAAATCTAAAGCAATGAATAATTACGGTAGAAAGAAGGAGTGATGGAATTATGAGTGTAAAAATAGCCCTAGACAATGAGCCTCCCTTAAATATCATATCAGTCTATGCTCCACAGGCAGACTGCTCACAGGAAGAGAAAGAGTTTCTGGGAGGATCTCCACGACATTATACAGTCTATACTTATGGAAGTGGGCAATGGGCATCTAGGATGCACTCTTCCTGATTATACATGAGACTGTGGTACTTTAAATGCCCAAGGGAAAACTGTCATTGAAATGGCACGGAATTTAATAGATTATTTTCTGTGCCACAGAGGAATACTTAAATGCTTTAAAGATTGTAAAGTCATACCTGGGGAGACTCTTACCACGGAACGTAGACTACTAGTAGCTTGCAAAAGACGTACGTTTTGTTTCGCGAAATAGTACCTTGACTCAAAACAACAATCACACATAAAATTATATAACATGAACAAATCTGAAAGTGATACCTTTATCGAAGAGACAAAAAAGGTTCTTGAAAACTCAGTGTCAAATCCTGATAGGCCTGACATTAATACTCAGTGGAATGAACTGAATTTTTTCTGTCTATAAACAGCTAGGTTTAATCATATCTAAGGAAAGACTAAAAACCAACAAAGATATTACAATGTGGAATGAGGAAGTAAAAGTGACACTAAGGAATAAAAAAGAATCCAGTTAAAAAATGACAGGCTTCAGGATCGAATGCAAAAAAGACAAATACAAAAAAAGCAAGGAAAGTAGCAAAGTAGCAGTTGCAACATCGCACATCACCAATTCTATATTTTTTGCATAGTCTATTCTTTTCTCGCAATACACTTAGTTGAAATTTCCAGTATTGTTCACCAATATATAACATTTGTTAATGTATTAACATTGAGAAGTAATAAAAAAATTATATTTTTATAACTGTGACATTTACAGTAATACACAATTGTATATATTTTTTATATTTTAATGTAAGAATTTTTTTTCAAAAAGGAAGAAATATTTTTGGTTTCATGCAGAATATATCAAACTCACTAGATATTTATCAGTAAAAACAGTTTTTGGGAACATGTGCTTTTATTCTCGCTCCACATAAATAATTTAAATGATTCATCAGATGGAAAGAACCAACAGGCAATATAATCTCACATTAATGGATTCTTTTTTACTTTTTTGAGGTTTGAAACCTAAAAGTATCTATAGGTTATGGAATGTGAAGCAAACGTCAAAGGCGTGGAAGAAAATGTTAAACAAATCATGCTTTGTTTTGCTGTGTACACCACTTTTGTGGTCACTCACACTGACCACATTTCAAATTGATATTTTCATCAATTTTTGTTGCCTTTTTGGTTATGTGATTACACATGGTAATAAAATATGGTCAATCTCAAATTTCTTAAAAAATATCATAAAATTAATAATTTTAAAATTATTAATCAACTTAATCTACAAATAAGCCAAAGTTCTTATATTATGGCAAAGAATATACAAAACAAAGAACTTGTAAAGTAAAATTTATTCAATAGAGGTGATTATAGTTATTAACTGCACAGCAATTAAGGACAAATAATCTCGGATCTATAAAGAGTTAATTTGTATTGAATTTGTAGGGATAATTAGACAACAATTATACAGATATGCTATTTTTAAATATAATTAATGAAATTCAATTCAATATTTTTTTGCATGTGTCACATGCAGAAAACTATTAGTAAGGTTTATAAATCAAATAAATGATGGAGAATTTTGTGCTCCTATGATAAAACAACTCCACGAAAATGGAGATGATCATTTAATTCAAGTTTTTGTTCATATTTAAATTGATTCACATGTTTATATTGACATCAATCACTCACCAGACAGTGGCATGGTCGAATTTGAGTTACAGTTGAATATTTCAAAATTTTAATGTTGAATCTAAACAACCCCAACAGACTTTATATTCTACTTTATTCTATGTAAAATATTGATAATAATTGTTTTTTGCTTACTCTGTAAGATGGAGCGAAGAATCCATAGTTACTTCATAAATATATTATTTCAAATATTTTTACTTTTTATTATTTATGCTTTATCCTTAGAATGTATAAAAAAGGCTCTATTCGTAGGTACATTTGTCTCTATGTGCTCTTTTATCTTGGGAATCACCCTTTTATCAAAATGAATCCAGCAGTTTTAAAATTACGTCTGTGTAAATTATTAAGAGCTGTAAGTTGGTATAACATAAATTTGGTTTAGACTTTCTTCTATGATTCGGGTACAAACGAAAAAAAAAATTTAAATGTATTTCTTGCATCAAGCAGAATATGCGAATATAATTAATGTTACTCAAATTTTGATGCAATTATTCAGTTCTTCAATAAAAATGTCACATTAAAATGACATCTATATGAATTTGGTCTCTTGTGTTCAAAAAACTTATGTTACGTAGATGACATTTACTTCAATCTATTGTAGAGTGGGGTGTGTACTTGCTCGCTTTTGGAAAAATAAGAGCAAAAATGAAACTATTCAGAGCAAGGAATAATATTATCTCCTATAATTATTTCGAAAGGGTAACTTATAAGTGATTAGCAATGTCTTTCAATATATCATTGTCACAGTACTGAGAGACAGAAGCATAAACAGTGTTTATTAGACAGTTTGGAACCTTATACATACACAATGAAATTCTTTTTCTAAATCATGAATTACCCTTCTTTGTTTTCTTGTTATGTTAGCTTAGTTACGGATAGGGGATTAATTTTGGCCCATATTATTGATCGCTTCAAAACACAGCTAATAACTTCTATAAAAGCCTCATTAGATTTTGAGTATTAATTTACTTAATGATTTAATAATTTATTTTTAAAAACTCTGGCTGTAAATAGCGGTATAGTTGTGAAAAGAGTAATAAAGTCAAAGATAATATATTTAAAATGGGCTTTTTTAAGCTAAAAATACAAAAAACATGAGTCATAATAAATACAGGTCATATATATTATAAATACAGTGAACACAAATAGAGTTGTAATAATATAATTTTGAACAGAGATGATATCTGTACGGATAAAATATAGAAGTGTATTTGTGCATAATTAACACACAAATGTGTTGCCATGGACATTTGTCTAATGGAGTATGTGGGCTAACTGTAAATACATTTGGTACAACATAATTTGAGTCAATATAATGTCGTATGTTCATTTCAATAATGGCTTCTGTGTAGTCTATTTCCATGTAGAAACTTATTCAAGGACTTTCAGACGTAAACTTTAATTGTATTATTTTTACTATTTGAGTTGTATTGTGCTGTAATATGTCAACTGCATTCTTTTGGTATGGATTTTAATTTATTGAATTTTATAAAGTGCACTAGAGGAGTTTTTATTAAAAATTATTTCTTTTTATCCAGGAAATATGAAATAAAAATATTTAAATTATTTCAAAGTATTAATGTTATTCGTATCTAAATTAAACAATGAATTATTTTAACTTAAGTGAAGTATTACGTTACTCACTATTTAGTTAGTCACTATATAGTAAAAGAAAAGCTATTATTAAATTGAAGAAAATAAATGGGTCAACTCAATATTCATGTTTGTTTCTCAAAATCCTTGAACATAAAAATGACATTTTGTCAATATGTGTTGTGTCTGTGTATATTTTTGATTAGTCCGCTCCATTAGTCAAATGACCACGATATCACCTTCATATATAAATACATAAATATATTTCTGTACTTCATTAGCGGAAATATTATTTTGGACTGAAATTATGATTAAAAATCTTCAAATACACTTCCATCTACAGTAAATGAATATTGGAGAAATAGTATATCCATATATATTTGAGTGAATGAATTTACGTACATATCTTTAAGCAATTTAATGATATACTAAAATTAAAAAAATATATTATTGTATATTACTGAGCATGAATGCGGAAAAATATAATATCACATTCGTTGACTTTTATTGCGAAACTAAGTGTCTAATTAAGACAAACCATAAGCTCAGAGGGCAAGTAGATGAGTTTATTTTGTTGTGCAAATTTATTGCCTCGGAATGCCGAGACATATAAAATAATATGAAATGTACACATGTGATCTTGGTTGACACAAATTTGTATCCCTCTACTTGCGAGTAAAAAGACCAAAACGAAGGTACAATACCTGTATATAATTGAAAGAACTAAAAGCAATTAGAAAGCATAAAGATATAATAGACATAAAGAAAGGAAAGTTGAAGCGGCTTAAGACAAAGTTTTCCATTTGGAGCTGTTTCAAACCGATAGATAATAAGCCAAGGGAGTGAATAAAGTGCACAATCCAAAATTGAAATCTCTAAGTATCACTTGCTTGCGAGACATATAGATTTGTATGAGTACAAAGTATTGGGAAATAGACCTCCATCTAGCTTCCTTTGTTTATTTGGTAGCGGAGATATTTTTTACTTGAAGAAGATTATTTTGAAATTGATTTGGTTTTGGCTAATAAACTGTGTGCAATACACGATTCAGTGTGAAATTTAATTATTCCTTATCCAGTTTATTTGAGATTCATAAATTTTAATTATATGTCAAGCTCTTTAGTGATAAAGTCCACGTCAAAGGTGCTGGGAATAAATTGAGCTTAGAGTCAAAATTTGTTTCATTTCAAGAAGGAAACATTTTTAAAATTTTTATAATCTGCAAATTCTGCATATATGTACAATTGCTTAAGAATGTTATTGAGGAGTAAGTTTGTTTTTCTGTTTTTTTAAGGTCTGATAAAAACGGTATACCTGGTGGATTTAAAACTTTCACCATCGTATTGTCAGACGTACATCAGCTATGTAGTAGGTATATTTTTAGAACATGAACAACTATTTATGCCAAGAGTGTTAAAGAGTGTCAAACACGTTTCTGAGTTAAAATGTAAAATTATTATGGTAACATTAGAAAATTGTATGAATAATTGTAGACAACATCATTCGCTCATCGATAAAATTTAAGCAGACTCCGAACTATAAAAATAGATTCAAATTGCTTGTTCAAATGCATGATTAAAATGATAAAACATTGTATTGCAAATTATGTGTTTGTGACAGTTACAGAATTTGCACTTTCCCGCCACAAGTCAAGTGTTTATATGTGATGTTTTAAATAGTACATTAAAAAGGTGGGTAAAAATATCATGCCTATATATGCATACCTGTATAAGTTTTGCATATAAATCTGTAAAAAAATACACAATTTTTTGTAATATATTTGTCATGTTACTGAAATATGAGGTTTGGAAGTTTTTTCGATTTATTGCTTTCCACCATTACAATCGTGAAAGACAACACTCAGTTCTCTTCATAATCATAATGATTAACAAATAAAATAAGTTTTGAACAGCCTAGGTCATTGATTTCACGTATCGGTGTTAAAAGGAATATTTCATTTAATTTACATACACTGAAATATAATATTAACTAAATATATAATGCATTTTCTGTAATACCTTTAAAAATATAACAGCTTCATTCATAATTTATTTCGACTGTATTAAAATTAAATTTAAAAGAGCGACGAGAGCGCCACCAAAATGTTGCCTCATATTTTATTAAGAAACTCGATTAAAAAATTTTTGGGATTATATCTTTTTGTAATGTATGCATATTGAGGGTACTTCATTGTTGATTTGACATGTAACTACTAGTTTCATGGATCCATTCACTTAAGTCATGTTTTCCTTAATTTTTTTTGGAACTTATTGCTTTACCCTAATAATTGTAAACAAAATGGAAATTTACGAATTTCTGAAAGTCAGACTTAAAAAAATTTTCACTGAGGATTTCTCTTGAATTTGAAGAAAACTTGGGGTGAAAGAAATTCACCTAATTCCACAATTACGTATTAGGTGGTAGAATTTAATGGAAAAGATGGAGTTGTACACAAAGGACAGCAATGACAATTATATTGACAGATTGCGGCAGATCGCAGTTAAACATTTTTTCTTATCAAACTTATTAGTGTTACATGTTCCTCTCTTATCAAACTTATTAGTGATACACATATCGGTCAACTGTATATATGGCTGCCTTAAAATGTATTGTGTATTTGTCACTTCTGTTCCAACAAATCTATATGACTTGTTGAAACGTGGCTCCACCCAATATATGCGACACTACAGATGTTCGTTATCGGGAATTTTTAGATATTCCTTTCAACGCGATCGAAATGTGTTCATATATACTAAATCTAGCAATGGTAAAATTTTTGTCACAGTTACGACAAAATTTGTGGCAAAAAGTTACTATCAGCGGAAATATGATGATTTTGAACAACTTTTAATTCCTTTGCGAATGAATACTTTGTTGGTGCATTTATATTTCAACATAATTTTGATAAAATATCTACAAAACATATAGTCCCTATTTTCAAAACATATCCAAGATTATTGAAGTACTTAAGCAACTGCATTGTATTGGTAGGTACCTACAATCTTCAATCCTTCATTTAAAGTGTCTTCAAGGCATTTCAGGGGGCAATTATTATATTACGTGGTCATTGCTATGTTATTCATGTAATTACAAGAGTTTAACTTCTTTATAAAAAAATTAATAATAAAATCTCGATCTCGCGCTGTACAATTAGTTGCAAGCTCACAACCACATATACTTCAGGATCACCTTCATTATTGGGATTAGATTTTAGATTCTGATTCAGGGATTAGGTACTAACCACAATTTACATCACTCAAAACAACGCATTGCAGTAGTAATCGTCATAAACGGAAACGTACATATTTTCTCTGGATAAGTTAATTGCATTTAAATTACAGGTGAAATAGTCCTCAATGTTTTAGCAAACTTAGAGTTTGTGCTTTATTCATTTTGGTGTTGTCCATAACCTGCTTGGCATAAACTTCAGCCAGCTGTGTGTAGTATTATTTTATTGGTTGTTGGATAGAAGGGATAATTCTTTAATAATTTTCCTTAAATTGGTTACACGAAATATTTTTTGGTAATTTCTTTTCAAAAAAGTTTCACACTGCTCTAGATATGATTATTTTAAATTTTGTATATTGAAAGAGAAAAAAAGGAATAAAAAATTGTAGGTTATTTACCAGGCATTATACGAGACACGAACGATGGCAATTTTGGTCAACTGTCACTAATAGTTAAAAGTAATTGAAGTAATGAATATTTGTGAATAGTTTAATAGAAATATACTCTTAAATGTTTCTATGTATTTACGGAATCCTTGTGGTGTGAGTTCTACTCATACTTAGTCAAAACTGGAAATATGGCTGCCCTCAAATTTATTGCATTTTTGTCAATTCTGTTATAAAGAATGCATATCACTATTAAAGTTACAAAATGGTTCATTTTGTATTTGTGTTAAATAGGGGAGTCATTACTTAATTTTGAAAAGAAAAACAACTCAATCCGATATATCTCTTTATTTTGATTATTTCTCTTTTGGAGTCCTTGAATACGTCACTACGTGACACTAAACTAAAAAATACAATTGCACTTAAGAATATTCGTATCGATCTGTGTCTAAGTATAGAATGTACTAACAATTAGTCTACATACCCATTAGTTTTATTATTGTTACGATACATTCATAAACAGGTACAGAGATATAAATCATTAACTAAAATTATAGCCAAATAACTGTTGAAACAATTTCATCCATTGTAAATTTGGAAATGTGCATTTCAGATCAGCACACCAGTGGATTTGTTTTGAAAGTAATTTACATTGAATTGGGAATGGGAGTAAACTAGTTTCAATATGACATCAGAATCTTGCCGACAGCCTTTATATTACGTTCTTAATAATATAGTGGTGCCAATACTTTTGCACAAATTAATGATACATTTTTTAATTTTTCCTAATAAATTTCATATATACATTTTCATTCCATGTAAATTATATTATTACAATCATGAGGAACTGAACGTTTGGTACAAAATTTCGGTGATACTTGACTTTTAATAAAAGACAGGGGTTTGTTCTGAAACAAATGATTAAGTTCCATAGGCTTCACACGTTATAAGATATTCATTTTGTTCAAACATAATTTTTAAATGTATTGGCGTTCAAGAAAAATTTATTTTTTCACAATTTTTTAAGAAATGTATGCATTACAATTCAAATTATTTATATATTGCAATTAAAAACATTGGTATATGTCAATCGGACCGTATGTACATTACATTCAATTTATTACATCCAGCCAAGTCTTGCTTCTTACCAATTGAGTTCATTAATTCTATGAAACTTTTGAAAACTCCACAGAACATAACAAGACAAATGTAATAGAACAGAATAAATATAATAAATATTGGTAATTAGTCATTCGGATGAAGTGAATGATTCATTACCAAAAATGTATATTGTCAAGTGGTTGGCAGGAACATTATTTCAATTGCACAATCAATTTAGTCAACCCAATAGATTGACGAAATTGATTTTGTAATAAGCACAAACCTAAGATGGAGAAAAATCTTCTTATCTCTTCTCTTGTGTTTTAGTATTCTATATCTCAAAAGTAACGATGGATTCTTTATGGGATAACTCATTCTTCTGTCCATTAGTCAGCTACAGCCGTTTTTTGCCGAAACTGGTTGACACCACGCTAATATGATGTGTTTACCTCTACATGTCTATTCATTGGGAGCAGATACAGGGAAAATCAAGTATTTGATTTTTATTAATTATATGATTTTTATTAATTATGTGACATATAGATTGAAACAAGGACTCAAAATTTTAAATAAGTAGAAATAATCAGAGGTATACAAACAATGTGGTCCCTATTTGATTTCCAAAATAACGCAAAAGTTGTGTGTATATATATATATATTCTTTTTTCTTATTCAAAATTTTTCTATATTCAAATTTCTAACCTTGAAGCTTATAGTCTGGCATAACAAAAACATATTAAGCAGTTAACTTTTTAAGTTATTCGTATTGGCATTGAAGAGCGTGTAAATAAAGGTCTTATAATTTCTTTAAATTTAAAATATTATGTGGTATATCATGAATATTTTCCATAAAATTTCTTGTTCTAAGAAATACAGAAACATATTTTTTTTTTGCTAGTTCACAAAAACAACTAAACTTAGTAACATCACTTTTGCCACATGCCTAATAAAGTAATTAATTAAAGAATTAGCTATTAATGTTTACTTAAATTTATATTAATTAAACTATTTATGATTTTGTTATTAAATGTATATTATTACCTACCTATAACTCTGTTTTATATGTACATGAAGATTAAAGATATTTAATTTACATTGTTTTAATTTAATTTTGTGCACGGCTCGCTGATAACATTAGGACACCAGAGTTATGCATCACTAGCCGATTGCATAATATATGAGAGTGCTAAACATTACGTAATATGCTCCGTTTTTCTCACATGTTTCATTGCTTCCCAAGCGAGTAGATCATAATCCTGATATAGTAATGGTAATCTGTGGAAAAATCATAAAGTATGGCGAGGGAATGTTTCATTTCAAATGTTTTTGTCACGAAGGAAAAAAATTTGCACAGGAGATAGGAATTACGTTATGTATAAACTAGCCGAAACAAAAAAAGTTGTTTATTTAGTAAAGCAAGAAATTCTTTAATTACTCTAAAATATTAAACGAAAATCTCGAAGATATGAGATGAAAACTATTTATATATTTTTCCAATTTGGCGCATTATTTTTGAAAAATAATTTAATTTTCAGTAAAAAATATTTTCTTATTTTGGACATTTTCTCCATTATAATTACACCTAAAGTTTTCATGATTATGAACACAATCTCCATCTAAAAAACTTCCATTTTCCATTCTGCAAAATAACGCTCGTAGTGCTCATCATTCAAGGTCCAATAAAATATTAAGTGCGTTGTGTCGTACAAAATTTTGATGATGCATACGATACTCAATGTGCGTATTGTCTTGTCCTCTACTCTAACGTGGAAACAATATATCTCTAGAATGAGACTGGATCTGAAATATTAATTGATATCCATCTCATTTTCTACAAATTTAACAATGTCTCTCTGCTACATTAGAGACCATGTAATTACTTTGTAAAGATTTGCTGCAGAAATATTTGCATCCTTTAAATATACTCAATGAGTACAGTTCATCAACAAACAGCACTTTTTGTTTTTGTCATTTGTGTGTAATATGTAGGCAAACTTATACGTCATTAGAATTTTTCTTTTTTACCCGAAATATTTTTTAACTAATATGCTATGTGAATATAAACATTCAATTAATATTACAATAAAAAAAATTGTTAGAGCTTTATAAAAATAAGCATTTAAATTTAATTTTTTAATTTAAGTGTACTATGAAAGAGAGGTTATAATTTATCTCGCTTTTTCTTCACAATATTTCAATGTTTTTAGCAATTCACCATGTTTACTACGTAATTGTAAATTTAAAATAAATAAAAGAATCAATACGTGAAAGAAAAGAATCAATAAACATTCGTCGTTATTACATTGTTACTGGCTTTGTATAATCATGCAAGTATCGTACTTGTGAAAAGTTTAGAAGTTTAAACGTGTAGATCAATTGCTAGGGACAAAGGGGACTTGAACTTTCCCAATAGAACAATAATGATTTCAATTTTTATTAACGGTTACAAAGCTCCTCACCAAATTTAAATTTAAAAATATCTATATTTGTTAAAATATCTCCAATTTTTAAGAGAAGGCACTCGAACGTAACAAATGAAAGGGTGAACTTTACCGAGACAGGAAGAGAAACTTATAATTTAAGCAGTTGTATATTATTTTAAGAACTGTAGTTGTACGCATAATGACTTTTAAAATTAGCTTTATATTGTTTCAATCACTTTTTGAATGTAACAGATTCATCATAGTACTTTGATAATTATAAAATGCAAAGTTTTATTAATATGGTATTATTTCTTTGTACAACTATAGTTAAATTGGATTATGTAAAAATAAATAACCCATATTGTCTCAAATTAAGTTATAAAAATGACAATGAGTCATAGATGAATATGTCTAGGTAAATTACTAAGCAAATATATATTGTGGAATATGCAGATACAACGTCAAACCAAAACGAAATTCTTACACATAACAAAAATTAAATTAAAAAATTACAGTTTTAAACTTCATGCAATGGGGTGGCAACTTTAACATTATTTCTATTAACAGTAAGTGATGTTATTACAATCATCAATTATACATGTCTTTTTATTAGCAATAACTTATCAAATTTTGTTTGTAAGGTACAAAAATGTCTATGTTCCAGGTAGTTTAATATTTTTATAAATTTAATATTTTTTAAGTCCACGCGGCCTTCATGAATTTAATAACGTTTTTTCATATTATATAAGATATTTTCATTATAAATGTGACAAAATGTTTTTCCAAAGGTAATTAAGGGCGTAAATATTCATTATAAAAATCTATTTCTCCTTAAAAATACATTTTATGAAATTTTTCTACTCGTTGGTGGTACAAATAAATGTGAAAGCAAATATTTCAGCTCTCATTATATGTTTCAACGTTTGGATGGATTATTTTCATCAGTGAAAAGTAAAAATGAACTTTGATTCCATCACTTTTTAACGTTTGGAATTTTAGTTTTGGCATCTTATTTATTCAGGTAGTCAACTGTATTTTGTATGACGGCTGTTCTTCTCAGCATAGGCATCACATTTTTCTACACGATCCTTTCTGTATAAAGTTTTAGTTCATTAAATTAATCTGGAAACACGGAAATTGTTTTACATGAAATTTTAAAAAATACCCATTTTTTAAACTACAGACATATCTGATATGTAAATTGTTAACTGTATATGCATCCGATTAATTTGAATTAATAATACAAATTCTGTGATCTATTAAAAATAAAAAGTTCTACAGTCTCACATTTTCTTTCTCAAGTAAATGCATTCTTACATCAAGCTGGGCAACTGAGGAACCCTTCGTTTCAAGTGTTTCAATAGAATATCCAAACAGAAAATTAATAGAGTACTACTTGTAAATTTTTAATGAATTTTTGGATGGCATTTGTGAAAGTCCATCACATTTGTTTTCAGGTGACGGCCAATGTGTGACAGCCAATAATGTGTCTCTACTGGATGATTAATAATTAAAACGACTGGATTGGGTCAGATTTAAATTTACAAGGAACTTTATATATTGAAAGTTGAATATATTTATTATACAAAACTTTAGGGTGACATAGTTGCATACAATTTATATGTATTTTAACAATATTGCAGCCAAGGTTATTAATTTACAGCCTGCTTGCTCAATAAATTATACAAGTGAAATATAAACTCACAAAATGGCCTTCATTATATAACTATTAATGTTACTCCTCACTATGAATATATACAGCCTGAATATTAAAACAATATATAGCCTGCAATGTAAAAAAAACAAAATGATACGTAGCTAGAAAATTTCTTATTCATCAATAAATTGCTTTTTAAGCTATTTGACATATCAAAGTGAACGATTGTTTCCAGTTCTAAATTAGGAATATAATAGACTGCGTATCGATTTATTTATTTTATAAAACAATTGGCTTCTGGTCATGTAGATTACAACAACAATTTAGAAATTAGTCTGTACAATTGTAGGAAGGAACAATGGGGTCATTTACAAATTAGACTCTGTGGTTGGTGGAAGAAATATAATGTTTGTCAATATGCCTTCTAACAGGATTACAGTGATTAATATTGACAATCAGGTTACCAGTTTTGTTGAGACGCTTCGACCCATCCTCATTCTTCAATTTATCTTCGGCGCTTGTAGAAAAACTATCACCAACAATAATGTTATGTCCTGTTTTAGAACAATGTATAGTTGTATGTTTATTGTGTTTCTTATAGTGTTCATGCCAATAATTTTTTTTTCTGTGAATATTAACGTTTTTTACGTTCGTCATTTAATTCAATTTACTGCATTCCTTTTTACCATATATTTGTTTTGTACCGATGTGTTTTGCACAAAGAAGAACTTTATAAAATTATTTGATCATTTTGACAAAACTGATTGTCTCTTCGAGCCTATTCATAGAAAGATTATTTTACAAACCGATTCTAAACGTAAATATATTGTTACCAGTTTCATGATTTTATATTTTATACTTGTGTTAAATATATACTTACATTCAACAAAAGCTGTAGGGTTGGAATTTTACGAATATCTTCTCACGATAATAGTGTTTGAAATCGTATATGAATCAGAATTTATGCTTCTCTTGCTGCTGTTTTGCAGCATTCTTCAAAGAATTCAACTTCTGAATAAATTTCTTGAAAGCGTTAAAAGAAAGCCAACTCTAATGTCAATTGAAGACTTATTTGGTAGCCCTCAGCATAGTACATCCAGCAATGATATTAATTTCATTTTCAATGTGCCACTTAGAAGGAAAGACATTACCGGTGTGTCAGATTTCTTTGTTATTTTTTTAGAACTCTGCAGATACTTTAACGGCTTGTTCACGACTCAGGTTTGTTACGAATACATGTTATATACATAACATCATTATGGTTATTATTTTACAAAAATTATGACTTAATGCGAGGGACTCTAACGGAGCACCCTAATACTAGATATTGTCTGTGCTAGATTGTTTACATTTGCATCATAAATATTTAATTCATATTTAAATTTTCAGCTTCTCTTCACTTTGTATAAAGTTTTCATACATGTAATGTATAACACATATAGCTATTTGAGTAGTTTGAAATACACTGTAAGTATTCACTTTTATCTTGCTCTTCTCAATATTAAAAAAAAATTTTGTAATCTCTTTACTCATGTTTATATTTACTCCCATCAAATTCAAGATCAGTAATGGTTTTTTGATGTTAAAAAATTTTCTTTTATTTTAGCAGTAATAATTTGTGATACAACTTTCCACAACTCTTATTATAACTAAAAATTCTGAACTTTTGATGGCACTATCATAAGTAAATAACTAAAATTAAATTACAAATTTTAGACAGCACCGAAATTGTTGTTTTTTGAGGCGGTGTTTTGGGCGTCCCCTTCCATAATACAAATTGTGAGCATTTGCGTCCTTTGTGAATGCATCTACTTGCAAGTTGAGAAAACAAAATCGAGTTTGATAACAATCCAAGCTGATGAGCTAACTCGTGAGTACTCAATACAATTCTAGAATATTATGTTTGCGCCTCTTTGTTTAGTTACTACAATACACAACAACCTACAATCATTTTTAGTTCCATTATAAGAATGAAAAAATTAATTAAACTTTTGGAATGTAATATTCAAAATTTTGTAAATAAACTTAACAAGTCAGAAAAATATTTATTAGTTCATTATATTACATTATTATCAGCACAGCTCTAAAGTAAAAGTTTCACTATTACAGGTGAATTTAAAACTTAAAACGTAGAATTATCAAAAAGCATCCATTTTTTATAATAATAATGAATATACACAAGTGCATATATACATGTATATACACCAGTACAGTATGATGTAAATTATAAAAAAATATTATTAGAAATACAATATGTAATAATTTTATTTAATTTGGTTAATTAGTTGCTTAAGCAGTGATTTATTATTCAGTGTCCGTTAAGAATAAATGACAGTGTAAGCTGTTTGTAAATTCAATTATTATGAAGGATTTAGATGACTTTGCTTGTTTGCACGGAAACATGACTCACAAAAGCAAAACATTAACTTTTTTAAGGAATTATTTGAATAATAAAGGAACTTAATCAAAAATATTTCGAAGGTGTCGTAAAATTTGTTGAGTACTTTATTTTGGGAAAAAATACAAAATTTTTAAATATAGAATAAAAACTTGATCAATTGGAGCTATTTTATTTCTCCCTATTCTGTACGATACAATAATATTTGCTAAAAATTAAATTTTGTGGTAATTGACTAATAATGGAATTTTTTATTTTAATATTAATGACTGAAACCGATTTTGGTGGGGTATCATGCATATCTGTGGGACATCATGCAGTCAAACTGCTTATTTTAGAGTAAAATTGGCCAAAATAACTAACAATAACTTTTGATTATTGATTTTTCAGCTGTTCGTACACGTAAACAGACAAAGATAATTCAAGATCTGATACAAATCAGTAAAATGGGTCAGCTCAACGTGTTTGAAATGTTTGAATTACGAACTTGTCTGCTGCTTGCTTTGCTAAATTTCACCACTACGTACATTATTGTAATGATACAATACCTAAATTTATATTGATTTACATTTGGAATTACTGATTTATTATTGTAAGCTAGTGGAAACACAATATTAAAATTTCGATATTATATTATTCACTGCTTACTTATAATTTGCATTCAACTACCAAGTCACAACATCGATGAATAAGGGCAAACTACGAAGATGCAAAGCAGCATAATTATCAGATAAACGAAATTACCAGAACACTTGTCAAGTCAAAATATCCGAAAGATAATGGACTGCAAAGAAGTAACGATACCATAGCTAGACCCAAATACCCAAGCGACTAGACACCAAGTCGGATTACTAGCCGCCGTCATAAAGAGCGCATATCATTGTAGAGTCATGAATTTTATTTGTAATTTTTATAATTTTAAATTTCATATTATAATCTAAAATAAGTACAATTGTATTATATTACATACACATACATACAAATGTGTGTGTATGTAATATAATACAATTGATGGCACACCCCCCCCCCCATACACAGGTGTATGTGTGTGTGTTAAACATTTTTTTTCAGTATTCATTGGAAGTCGTTCGTAACTGATTATTTTTATCACAAATTAAAAAAATGATTTCAAGGTTTCTACATGCAAGTCCATTAGTTAACTTTTTTATAAATATATACACATAATTTGTTTATAAGTAATTTTTTTAATATATGACGGTTAGAAAAGAAATAACCAATAAATAATATGCAATAATATTATATAGTGTGAAAGGTTCATTGCTTTCGTGTTGTATTGAAAATATATTTTTCCACTAAAATACTCCATCACTGTTCACTCTTGTATACATTTTCATACTCGCTCTTCGATTCATATTGTGACTTCAGGCAATGTGACTTTTTAAACATTCCTCATTTTGACTCATTTCTGCCTTTTAGATTTGCCCATGTCTTTTTTTCCCCTCATTCTACTGTCTGTATGTCCGACATAGCCAGACCCTTTCAAACGTTTTGCACGATGATATCATTTAAACAGTATTTAATTTGTCATGTCTTTCATTTTATTTAACTTATTTTTTACATACCTGTATTTTGGCACTAACATTCCATTGTGTATAATTGAAGGTACAGTATGCATAAGGTTGTTATTGATTCTACCAGTTATTTTTTCTCATTCTTTTCCTGAAACATAATCAATTTTTAGCAAGTCGTAATAATGTGAGTAAATGAAGCGGTTTCTTGGAAAATATGTCTTCTAGGAACTAAAATATTTTCATTCTCAGTCACTTTAATATTTGTAACAAAGAAATAATAATATATTATAAAATAATAAACCAAGCAAATAAAAGAACGCCGTTATCAAACAATTTATTTCTAAAAATAAGTGTCGCTGTGTTATTTTACAATACAAGGGAATTAATTTTTTTTAGGTTTGACGTGGCCTATTGCTTATAGGTCATTTGTCATTTAAATTATAAGAATGATAGTTTTTTAAAATCTGGTTTGGAGGATAACATTTTCTAAATCTGCTATCGGCATATCGCTGGTTTTCTAAACTCTGATGTTATGTAGCTCCTTCAAAGTAGCGGTTTTATAAGTCGGAGAGTCGTTGAAAATTTTTTAAATAATTAGATTTCAACATAACCTTGCTCTATATGACTTTGGATACTTTTATGATTTTCAATAAAAAACAAAATTTATGTATCTAACCAAAAGTTAATTTTTTGTGTGAAGATAAATGTATATATGTTTAATTATATAGTGTGTTATGGATCTGCAAATATAATAGTAATATTAAGATGGAGAACTTATAACATAATATCCTATTGCAAGTAAATACTTTTAGCCCATATAGCTACTTATTACTTAAATTCAATTATTTCGTAACAACTTTTTAGTGGTGCATTTTTTTAGTAAACACTTAGACTGCTGTATAAATGTTACTCATTGTTCATTACTCATTATTTTAAATGAATTATAATAATAATAAATTTATGATTAAAACACGTTTAGTGGATTTCGTTAAAACGCATTTTTATTTTCTCCATTCTACCTCCTCTTGACACGGTGTACTTTAGTAATCATTTCATTGTTTACTATTTCAAAATAAAGTGTTTGTTTTAAAAAATAGAGAGATTAACCTGAAAAGAACATTCTTCAAAATACTCGTATAAGTATAGATTATTTTCGTTCATTGAATTTGTCTCTATTTTGTGTCTCTCTATCCTCTAAATGATCCATTAAGGATCCTTGTCAATATTCATATTTCATTAAATTGGCCCCTATTACATGACTCCATTTCTTCAAGGAGCTTCATATAAAAACAGATAATTGAGTCAGAAAAGAGATATCAGCAATGTCCAAGTTTAAAGAAAATAAGAGGATTGAAATATATAACATTTTATATATTTCAATTATTGAATCAAGGAAATTTTACGATTTGCAGAGATCTTAGGTTTCACTTCAGTTTCACTTTGAGTAGTATTTCACTGATAATACCATTCAAAATTCTAAGGTTTTATCCTTAAACTATTACCACTGTATTTGGAAATAAAAATGATAAAACAAATGAATCAAAAAATATTCAAACAAAATTTAAAATTTAATTAGAACTTCATTGGAACTAACAGTTTTATTTCTGATCACAGTTTACTATTTTGCAGATGATGTACAATAAATCAATCTCTTATTGAAACTAAATTCTCTCGTATTGGCTGTACTGTATTATTCTATATTGAAATAAAATCTTTTATTGAGACTAAATTATATCGTACTGGCCGTACTATATTATTCTATATTATATGACCGAGATATTTCACTGAATCTGAAGCCAATGTACATTTTGTAAACTTTAGTTTAAAACCCCCCCTTTTTGAAGCTTCTAATAATTGTGATAAATAGTTAATGTGAACAGAAAAAGTCTTTGAAAATATAAATATACCATCTACGTAGTTTACTGCAAAATCTGTAAGCTTGTGCTTTCTTAAAATGTTACCTAGTGTCTTGAAAAATAGCTGGTGATGTCTTCAAACCAAAAGGTGATTAAATTGTCACTTTTTGAATCTCCTTCTCCTTTGAGTCATGTCATTTTGTAATTAATTACAGAAATATTTGAGCCTGAATTATATATCCTAAATGGCTCTAATGGTCAATTAATAAATTTAATAATATAGCTAAGAGTAATACTTAAGTGACAGTTAATACTGAAATGCTTGATAATATTGAAGTATTGCATAATATCGAAGTGCTGGAAATAGAAAATTTAGATTTAACATCATCTGATATTCAGATGTATATTGTCTGCAGAAAATAAAGAGTTCTAAGAAATACATAATTTGTAAAAATTTCTCAATTTTTTACTTGTAAGAACAATAAATAAGTTTCTCAATTTTTTACTTGTAAGAACAGTAAAATATAATTATTTTTGAAGTCTGGGTTTCTTTCTTTCAATGTTTAATTTTTCTGCTTTATTTTAATTATACAATTGAATATTGAATATATTTGGCGATAATTTTGTAGAAATTCATTATTGACACTTAAATTAAACTACGTGATGTAGTATTATTTCTAGTTTCTTTAAGTAAATACTACATCACATAGTTTCATTTAATTGTCATTAATTATACAATTTAGAACTATGCCCATGTCTAAATGATTTGATTTTCAATGACATTTCAATTTGTAAAATTGTTGTATTGGTACTGAGTTTAAATAAAGTCAACTCATTTTTAATGATCCATAACTTCTTATAAATTAAATCAATGAAACGCAGAATCAATTTTCTGTGTTATTTAAATTTTTTTTATTTACATAAATACACATAAAAATATAACATGTTATCTGAAATTAAAAATAAAACAAGACAAGTGCAAATAGAAATCGCACCGTAAGGGCAGGACCTTTCACAACCAGGCACATGCATACATTTAAAGGCTTGTAGTATTTCTATTAAATAATTTACCAATAGTATTTTTTTTTCGTTTAGATTGTCCAATACATACGTCGTAGTGCAAAATTAATGTGAATATCTCAAAAATTATAAACTTACAGTCATTGATATGGTTTCCCAGTAATCTTTCGGTAAAATTCCAGTAACGCTCTTTCAGTTGATACATCATACAAAGTATAAAATGAAAAGAGATAAAAAAAATTCTGTGCTTTATCTGCCCCTTCAAGAATGTCTTAATGAAAAGTATTGAGGGTGAATATTGAGATATAATCATATTAACTATATGAAAGTGATTTCTCACCTCTGAGTTAAACGGTTTCTATTAAAATTCATTTGAACTTTTTAGAAAACGACATTTTGAATTTCATGTCCATCTTCTGAGATATATAACAATAAGATAATGTAATGTATAATGTAAGATATAAATTAATTTTGATCAGACTGAGATGAGATCAAGTTTATAACATTCTAAATAAGAAAAGAAACTTTGAAAACTTTATACACATATACAGTTAAATTGATAATTTCCTCCTCGAGATTGGTTGAAAAATATTTCAAGATTCCACGGAAAAAAATTTATTTGCTTTAATGATAAAAATTGTAAACTAAAGTGAGAGTATTTTATATATCCCAATAAGCTCTTATTTGATACCGAATATACACTTTGAAATCATCGTTGGTTCTATAAGCTTTTTATTAAGAATTTGTTTGACGTTTTGTCTTTTAATTTAATCGGTATGATATTAATTTTCATTACACACATATGTGTATATATATATATATATATATATATATATCTATAAATATATATATATGTATATATATATATATATATAAATATATATATATATATATATATATATATATAAATATATATATATGTATATATGTATATATATATATATATATATATATATTGATATATTAAATTATTAAATACAATTTTATTTATTAAAAGTTACATTTTAAAATTACAACTGAAATTAAAGACGGTCATGATGCTCTATGATGGTAGCTGTTATATTGCCTTGTTGTCTAATCACTTGGGTTCTCGGGTTTAGTTATTTTGTTATCGCTTCTTTATAATTCATTATCTTTAGGGTATTTAGACTTGATGAGTGTTCTGCTAATTTGTTTTATCTGATAGGTTTATCGTATTGCATCTTCATAGTTCCTCGTTGTGTGTAGAATGTTATGACTTGACGATGGAATGCACAATTGCGCTTACTTAATTCAGCATTATAAATAAGCAGTGAATATTTTAATGTTGAAATTGTAATATTAGGTTTTAACCAGTTTACCAAAATAAGTAAGTAAATTAAAATATAAATCAATATAAATTTAAGTATTGTATCATTACAATAACGTATGTAGCAGTAAAATTCAACAAAGCAAGTAGCAAAGAAGCACGCAAGGCAAACATTTCAAATATATTGAGCTGACCCATTTTATTGACAGCTATCAGGTCTTGAATTAGTTTCATCTGTCTACGTACACGAACAGCTGAAAAAATAATGACCAAACATTATTATATAGTTAGTTTTACAGTTAGTTTTACGCAATTATTGATTGTAACATAATTGCAAAACAATGGTTAAAAGATAAGAATTGTTAAAAAAGTTAATTTGACAATTACTTCTATTGTGTGAAACGGTACAGAACGGGCATTACAAACTGAGAGGTAGAAAAAACATAGAATGAGGATATACAGAATAGCAGTTTTCTAGGATTAATTCAATAGTATGTTTTTATTTTACATAAAAATGAAAATATGTTGTGTGGGTCATCAATTTATTGGTGTTTGAAACTATTCCATTTTAGTAATGAAATGAATCGAATAAATTGCGTAATAGTTTTTGTCAATAAATTCCGAAATAAAATTCTCTCAACAATTTTGGTTTAGAAATAATCCAGGTCAAAGTTTTCATTTTAGTAATATTTATTCTTTTGAATTTATTATTTCCCGATATTGTTAATTACAACAGATTTTAAGTTCGTTTAAAAGAGAATATTGAAAATACTATTTTGTTGTCATTTTTCGAAAAGTGGTAAAATTTTGCAAAGTTTTCCAAATTCCATGAATTATCAACTTTTACATGTATGAAATATATTTCTTTATAACTATCATTTTGTCGTATTGTAATTTTCAGTATTCTACTTGAATTAAGCAATTAAATTTACAGTTATAAGTGGAATGGAACAATCTTGTACCAATTAATATTAAAAAAGATTTCACCTAGACGAGACGGTAGTATTAATGCAAAACATGGCATTCATATACCACAAATATTATCATATTTTAAATGTTTTGTTATTTTAAACTTATCTATTCACCTCAATAAAATAGTGACTTGACTTATAAAAAATTTTAAAAATGCATATTCATTTATTTTATATTTCATATTCACAAAAATTACTAAGCGAGCCATACTTTCCTTTTCTTGCCATGAATATGAACTGGTTTCACTGATAAATAGTGGTTCCAAAACTACGTTTACATTACTTTTTCGCCTTTATTGAGAAGTTATTGAAAAGGGTTATTTTTGGTATCAATAAGGGCATAAAATAACCTTACTGGCTTAATTAATTCCATTGTGTGGAATATTGAGCAGTCAAAAAGTTAATTTATTTCTTAAAGGTAAACATAAAACGATATAATGTAAGTTATGTTGGACAACATCAAACCGTAGTTTGCTGTATTCTTCAGCAACAAGTTATAAAAAATAGCTTTACTCTATTTCCATTTAATATATAGGGTTTACTTTTGTCATATTTAGTAATGTTCACATTCACCATCCAACTTCCAATCGCTTAGTATACATTTTTCTATGTGCACATTAAAAGTAACTTTTTCAACGGAATTAAGGTTTACAGGAGTAATTAGCAGTTATATTTATGATTTAAATATATTATATATACATATATGTATATATAAATGAAAAGAAACATTGAGACGTTTAATTGCTCAAAGATATTCCTGAATCAGAGTTTGGGAGACATGCAATTAAAATAATTGCTAGCTGGTGGTTATCCAAATTAATCGATACTTGCTTATATGCCAGTTACTTATGTATGATAATTATGAAATGGCAATTAGTTAAGCAAATTTTGTGAGCACTACCTATAATTCCAATGTTTCTTCTATGTAAACCTTATTTGTGTGCATATTCACTCATTAAAATTTGTTAACTGTGTGCTCTTGACAGTTAAGCATAGAATCAATACAAAAAATGTAATCTTTGAGTAAAACACAACTTAGCTTGTTTTAGTTGTTATATACTAAAAGAAGCTAAATTGTGCATATCAATTCTTTAAAGGTGAATTGGCCAAAATGTGTTTAAATGTACAAAACAGGCAAAATGGAAGTTTTCAACTGAATAACAGTTAAGATTTATCCTGTAAAATCCGTTAAAGAAATGTTAAATACTTAAAATGTTCCTGGGCATAAAACTATATTAAACCATCTCGAATATTTATTTCACAGCTTTAGATTTCATGATGTTTCAAATGACGATTCTACTGTTAGGCAATTATCATAAATTTAATTATTAACAAATGTTGTCCATATGTAATTAGGACAAAATAAATTTGCTTAGATTGGTCAAGTTTATATTTCATAGTTAAAACTCGTATATTTATTCCTAAAATAAACTGTCGCACAAGGTTTACTACTATATCGTAGAAAAGTTTTTGGTTAATTTCCGTTATTAATTGAATATCGCATTAAAAAATTATTTTGTAACACGTGGGTCATGTTTTTTTTATAAGGAAACAAAATCATCTAAATATTTTCTTATTGTTCAATCTACACACATCAGCGTATTTAGTCATTTGCATTTAATCAAACACTGAATTATAAATTATAGCTTGAGTCACCGGTTATCAAAATGAACTAAAATTATTAACTACTTTATTACTGGTAATATATCTATGAGGGATTCAACGTTTTCACTTTTAAATTCGCTTCTGACATTGGAATGTTTTCTTGAGAACTGTGCCGATATTAGCGTTTGTTAAACTTATTCATGAAATAATCCCAAAACGTTAAATAATTATTTTAGAAAAAAGTATTCTAAATTGGATACTCACGAATTTGCTTATCCGTCTGAATTGTTGTCAAGGAGGTTTTAGTTTCCTCTACTTGCAAATAGATGCATTCACAGAGGATGCAAATGCTTACAATTCGTATTATGGAAGGAGATGTCCAAAATACTGTTTCCAAAAATGAAAATTTCAGTGTCGTCTGAAATACGTAATTTACTTCTGATTATTTACCCACGATAGTGTCATCATAACTTTATAATCCTTAGTAGTAAAATAATAAAATAGTGGTAATAGATTGCTCTATCATCATATTTCCCAAAATGTTAGTAATGCTAAGATATAAAAAATATTTGAACAAATAAAAGTATGTGGTGAAAATATAAATGTAATTCCGTGTCAGAAGTATTATTAAATTTGTTCAATATTGAAACAAATAAGATAACAATTTATACTTACGGCATATTTTAAACTTCTCAAATAGAAAAAGGTGTCACTCATAACAAATATGAAAACATTATGTAAAGTGTATAGGAGCTGAAATTTTAAATACTAATTAAAAATATTTTAAAATATTTATATTTTAATTTTAAATTATCTAGTGCAGAGAATATCTCTTATTTGCTGTATCAGAGCCCCATGGACTGTAGAATATTATATTCATAACAAACCTGAATTTTAAACATGCTGTTAAAACATCTAAGCAGTTCCAACAGAGTTAGGTAGAAATCCAACAAACCGCTAAAGCCTTTCTCTTCAAGTGACATATTGAAGATGAAATTAATATTGTCACTGGACATGCTGTGCTGGGGACTGCCGAATAAATCTTCTATCGATAGAGGTGTTGATTTTATTTTCATATTTCCAAAAAATTTATTCAGTAATTGAATTCTTTGAAGGATGCTGCAAATCAGCAGCAAGATAAGCGTAAATTCTGAATCCCAAATTATTTCACAGAGTATTACCTCAAGAAGATATTCGTAAAATTGAAATCCTGCAGCATTTGTCGAATGTAAATATACACTTAACACAACTACATAATATAATATCATGAAACTGGTAATGATAAAGTTACGTTTGGAATCTCTTTGTAAAATAATTTTTCTATGGACTGGCTCAAAGAGACTATCAATTTTGTCAAAGTGATTAAATAATTTCATGAATTGTTTTCTCGTGCAAAATACATCGGTACAAAACAAATATAAGATGAACAGGATTATAATAATTGGAGATAAATCATAAACGTTAAAAACGTCAATAACATTGAAAAATAACATTACCGAAACGAACCCTATAAGAAAAATAATAACTGTGCAACTATAAACTGTTCTAAAACAAGACAATATCTTATTGTTGATGGTAGTTTTTCTACAACCGCCGAAGACAAATTGAAGAAATAGAGTGGGCCAAAGCGTTTTAACAAACTCGGTAACCTGATTCTCAATATTGATCACTGTAATCTTATTAGAAGGCATATTGAAAAACTGTTTGTTCTTCTAATATCCATAAAGTCTAATCTATAAATGAATATGGTCACCTACACGATGAGAAATGAATTGTTTTTATAAACTAAATAAATCGATACAGTCGATTATATCCATAATTTATGATAGAGACCATTCATCATTTCAACATTCAAATAGCAGTTATGAATAGGATACTTTCCTAATATAATTCATTAAATTTTTTGCATGTCCCATGTTATATTCTGTTTTAATATTCAGGTTTCATAAATTCATAGTGGAGAGTAACATTAATTGTATTATAATACCAGGCCATTTCAGGAGTTTATATTTCACTCGTAAAATTTATTAAGCATGTAGATTCTAAATTGACGGCCTCAGATATATTATTGTTATAACACATACATATTGTACCTAAATATGTTGTACTAAAAGATTTACATAAAAAAAATTTATAAACTTTAATAAAAAAATTTCTTTATAAATATATGAGGCAAAATAGCAGTTTTAATTTTTCATTACCCGATATAGATATATGATTGAAATGTCACGCAAACGTTGTCCAATTAAAATAAATGTGCTACAGACATTTACAAATGCTACCCAAAATTTCATTAAATGTTCACGAAAACTAATCTATCGTTTTTCTTTTCTGATATCTTACCGAAACTATTTCGAAACTACCAGTTCATATATTGCTCAGCTTGATTTAAGAATGCATTTGCCTAAAAAGGAAAACATGAAAGAACTTTTTGTCTTTATTACGTCACGCAATAAATATTATTAATTTTAAACTATCTGATGGATTCACATTTAAAAGTTTATTTATTTCAAGCTTCAACGTATAATAACATATACATTTGATGGACTTATTTCTACAAGAGCAATCCCTTTAAGCCAACCAAATTGATTAAATTTGGACATTTTGTAATGTGGAAGGCTGTAAAAGATACTAAAGCAAAAAAAAACCAATTAGCATGTTATATAAAAGAACAAAAATATCACAGTAGATAAATAAACAAAACCAAACTAAATATAAAAAATTTTAAAAAAGTTTAAATTAGGAACGGTAGCACAAAAGGATTATGAGAAGAAGGACATTTTCAGACAGATTTGGAACACATTAACAGAGGGCGAGTTCCTGTTATGCTGTTCCAATCGACTCTAAAATCTATTAGCTTAGATGGTGAAGGACTTTTCACAAAATATTCGTATGTTTAGGAAAAAGGAAACTGAATTCGTTTTTAGAGCGCAGCCCTAGACCCTGTGCAGACAAATAACTAAATCTGCTCCCAAGATAATTTGGATTGTTCATAATATTATAAAGAAGTATAAGAATGTGTAGATTGTGCTGATTGTAAACTACCGTTCATTTAATTTGCTTTGAACTTAGAAACATGATCAAATTTTTAGCAGCCAAAAGAGACGCACAGAGGACGCATAAATTTTGATGAAATAATATTTGCTACAAAAGAACATATAAACATTTAGTTAAATTGGTGCTGCAGTATACGCAAACTGATCGCCGTATGGCATCATCACAGCCATATATGATGCGATGCATTCAACACTTTGTTCGGCCTTGAATTGTGAGCGAAACGAAAGTGATTTCGCAGAAAGGAAAATCGGCATTTTGTTACATGGGAGTTCTGTTTATGATAACTATAGGTTTAAGTGTAATTATGAGTAAGAAATGTAAATAAGGAGTGAATTACGTGTCCTGATAATAACAGTTTTGAATTCATAAGAAATTACTACATCATTCAATAAGATGAAATATATATGATTAATCAGAAAATTTGTATGTTTATTGAAATTAGTTTATATCATTTTATCCAAAAATGTTTGCAATTCCTGCAATTTGAGTGAGGATAATTGGTTGAGAAATCATAAAAGTATTTGAGTAGAGAAGAATACAAATTTATTCGATCAATGATATTACATACATAGATGTGTCAATCTTACTGATAAACGGAAAGTTAAAATAAAGGTGACTGCCTTAAGTTTGATTATTTGTATATAGTCTTGCGTCGATTATGCACGTGTCAGTATTTTGAAAATCTACGTCACTTCAATTGTTTAAAGTTATTCAAAAATATTTGAAAATGCCCTAATGACATATGATTATTTCTTTCTAACTATATAATTTTCATATAGTGTAATAAAGAGAGAAGCCTTTTTATGACATAATTATTATCTTCCTAGCCGAATTCGTCATCTACATAAATACAATAAAAATTGCTGAATGTCCACAAAGATATTGATCTCTTTAAGAAAAATAGTGACAATCAAAATATAATAATAGAAATATGGATAAACTCGCTGCGCCCACAATTGGACTTCAAAAAGTTAGTGTACCTTTTAAAGGGTGACATATACATATCTATTCTAACCGGATTTTTCTTCTCCTTGAAAGTAACTCAACAAGAAAATCAGCCTATTTTCTGAACTGGTCAAAATATCGGAAGTTCAATATAAGCGGGATAACGCGATCACTTGACTAATGGAGTAGACTAATCAAAAATATACAGAGACAAAACACAAATCAATACAATGTCATCAGCTCATTAATATAATTGTGTAACTCTGCAGTATAGTACCACGTAGCATCATGTTCAAAGACTGAGAGACAAACAAAAACATTGACTTGAGTTAATTATTTTCTTCAATTAAATAACAGCTTTCATGTCCATAAATCAACTGTGTGTATCTTTAAAACAAATTCAAGTTGTATATTGTAATATATTATAATGAAAGTGTTATTATTTTGAGTAATCATTCAAAAGATCATAATTTAAGCTGAATCAGTTTAAATTACGATCTTTTGAATGAAAAATTAGTTGTAGAGATAAAACAATGAATGATAGGGGTGTGCCGATAGTTTAGCAATTAATCAACAAGTATTGAATACATAGATTTAATTGATTTCTTAAACACCTCGGCGGTAAATCTGCTGAACAAAGCGAGCCTTGATTTTTAAGTTTAAATGAAGCTTAAATGATTCAGAGGTTAGTAAACATGTAAACACTTCTACTTTTATACAATTAAATTGTATAAAAGTAGAAGTGTTTACATGTTTACTAACCTCCGAATCGGCAGCATAAAAAACAAATCCTATAGAAACAAGTATGCCTCCAAAATAATTTAAAAATACTAAAAGAATCTGCAACAAAATATATTTAAAACAAATATTTTGATGTACTACATGTACATGTAATGTGACAGAAATTTTGAAAGCACAAGAACTTTTTTCCTTCCATGTATTAATCCGTACTAAAATTGTAAAAAAGGATTAAAAAGCATTCTCAAAATGTTTAAAGTAAAAACAGTACTCTTACATATTTAAGAACTTTAAGTCTCAATTGTTAAATGCAAAAACATACAACTTAAGAAGAAAGTAATTAAATTGGGTATTACTTGTAAATAGAAGGCACCATGTAAGAGAAAACAGACATCAAAAACTTTCAAGCCAGCACTGCGCAAACTAAGGTAATCGTCGACATTGAGTAGAGTGGAAAGTTGTAAATTTCCATATTCAATTCTTTTCAAAACGTCATTGAGTGATGTGGAAAGAAGGACACGTTCAACATCGCTATACCAAAATATAATATAGCCAAAGATGAATCGTAATTCAAAGTTGTGGGAAATATAAATACAGTCTGTGAAAACCATAAAAAGGAAAGTTAAACATATTTTATAAAAATTTGAACGATTTTGCTTCTGTGCTTTTCCATATAATGAGCTCTTAATGTCATAATCCAAATAATTATCCAGCATTTCCATTTCAGCAATAAATTGTGGAAATTTATTCCATTCCAAAAAAGTAGTTGTTATAATAATATAACTGAATGCTGCTAAAAATGCTACATTGAAAATTGTTTGCGGTATGAAGCTTTCGTTTGACGTAAGACCAAATTAGTACCGGAATAAGTAGTGATAGAACTACTGCTGCATATGTTACAGTTATGACACGCTTTATTATTATCGGCCACGGCTGAAAGAATATTTTCTGTGTTTTAATTTCTGTGTTTCGCTTGATACCCATTATAATTTCCAAATATTGCAAATATTTCCACGTATCTTTATAGCATATTTCTTCCATTTTCAAATGTCAGAAATTAGAGGAGGAATAACGTATAAATGGTTTAATTCCTATGTTTCTGGATGTCTGGTGCACAAATAAAGACAACTGGCTACAGGACTGGTTAGCAGAAAAGTAGAATGCTAACAGAGTAATAGAATATTATTGATTTTACTTCATGACTAATTGTTATTAACAACTCTACTAGATAGTAGACACATTACGGCGAGGATGGCAATGGAAAGTTTTTAAATAATTGATTAGAAAAATTGATTTTTCTTTAACCCTTGGAAAAATAACTTAAAGGTAAGTCAACTTCAAATTATACAATTTTTAAATGATTTTTAATTTTGAACAGAAGAAAATTCGAATTTTAAGAGAAAACCATTATTTTGTAAGTATAGTTTTCAAAAAATTTCCCATGGTTCAAAATGGAAAAAAAATTCATCACAAAGATAATAAATTTTAATATAACTATCTAACTAAATTTAAAACATTCAAAGGCAGAAACCCCTCCACACTCACCTTATCGATTCAAGTTTGAAATACAGCATATGTTATTTAATATTTTGATGAAAGTATACTGTCTGATTCTTTGAGGATTGGGGACCATTGAGTCAACCATTTCACGAATTTAATTTATCATATGTAATTTTTTGACGAATTAAGATACATGCCTATATATCTGCAGGAAGTATTTTATCAAACCATGATGGACTTTTTCAAGTACATTTCTTTTGCCTAATTCGCAATAAGTTTTCATGAACTCTTTTTTCTTTGTACAACTAATGTTTTAACATTATATACTTAGATATTATTGCGTTTTTCTTTTTATAACTTCATCCGTATGGTTTTTGATTTAACATGACCACTTTTGTTTGTGGAGACCAATACCAGCTTCTAAACGTTCAGCGGGGCTGAATGTTTTTGTACAACTCGTTATAAGTATAGTCGTACAATTTTTTTTACTTTATGTTATTTTTATCATTTTTTTAAAGTAAAAATTTAAAGTAAGGATTTAAATCAATAACTTTCATTCAATATTTTAGGTAAAATGGTCACTTATTAAAAAAAATTAAAAATAAAATAATGAATTATAAACTACACATAAAAAATTTCTAAATAAGAAAAAAAACAACAACAAAATGCTTAAAATTAATAAATTGCCATCATATTCATATATTTTCATTGTTAATTAAACTTTATTTAGATTGTTTGATGAAACAAAAAAATAATTTTGTGAACAATAACATTTCATATTAAAATTCATTTTAAATTTAATTCAATTAAAAATCAAAATTTGAACAGTTTAAAATTAAAATATTTTTATTTTAATTCTTTCAACATTGAATTAAATTTAAAATTAATTTTAACATTAAATATTATGGTACTAATTAATTTTCTTACTATTTTAATATTTTGAATTTTTTATAAATTAAATTAAATTTAAAGTTAATTTTAAGTTTATACTTAATTATTTTTATTTTAATTATTTCAAAAATGAATGAAATTTGACACGAAATTTTATTATTCTTAAAATTTAATGTTCCCTTTTCTTATTTTAAAATTTATTTATTAAATGAATGAAATTTAAAGTTAATTTTAAGTTTAAATTTAATTATCCTAAAACTTTCATAATTTATATTTTATTAAGGTTAGTTATTCTATTTTTATAAACAAACATAAATATATATATATATATATATATATATATATATATATATATATATATATATGTATATATATATATATATATATATATATGTATATATATTTATATATATATATATATATATATCTATATATATATATATATCACTCAATAAATACAAAAGGGCCACAAACCAAAATTGTTAAGTTATACAGAAGGCCAAAACAAAAAAAAACACGATTTTTATATTTTTTTATTATATATTTTTTCAATATATAAAGTTTCTATATCGTTAGATGCGTTTTTGGGTGCAATATCCATGAATAATAAGAACTTTTTGAAAGCTTTTACCCACGCTGGTAAAATAGCCCAAAAGCCCCTTTTGCATTCAAAATTTAGTACAATCTGTCTGAAAGATTGATTTAACAAAAATACAATTTCAAGGAATTTTAAGTTTTATTGAATATTTTTACAGGTGAGGAATTTAAAAATAGTATTAGTAATAATCAAAAAGACAATTTAGAATTATATTTTCTTTTCTAAGGATATTCAGTTTAACTATAATGGCTAATTAAAGTTGAATTGAAAATAATAATCAGGGAGCACGAAATCAAGTCTAATTTAGAAGTAAGAAGATTTTCTGTAATATCTAAATTAACATTTTGATATTCAGTAAACTTACGTTTTAATAGCAATAAAACAACAAAATAGTTTTTTTAAGGACATCCTAACTAAGTAGGTACACTGGTAATTAAAATTGTCAAAAAAAAAACAAATGGCATCAAAACTTAATTCTTATGAACATGAGAACAAGTTTAATTGCAGGTAAAAATTACTGCACACACTTCTCAATAATCATTATAAAATTCATATAATGTTTTAAAAGGAACTATAAAACTTCTATAGTATTAGCATTTTTACTAATTCAACTCTTATATCTATATTGATAAACAATGCAGTATGAAAATATTATATTTTAAAATATCTCACAATTATAACATTTGTAGCAATTTGATATTTTTATTTGAAATAGTAAATATGAAAATAAAGTAACTCTAAAACATTTTGACAAAATATTATGGTATCAAAATGTAAATATATTAGAAATTAGAACGTAAGGCACTGTAACTAATTATTAATAAAAAATTATAAATTTTCGTAGAAACTTTGGTGGAATTTGGGTATAATATTCTTCCCAATAAGTTTAAGAATACCCTGTTTTAAGTTTTTGCTTGTACAGTTGTTTTGA
Source organism: Druceiella hillmani (assembly GCA_039881145.1). NCBI lineage: Eukaryota > Metazoa > Arthropoda > Insecta > Lepidoptera > Hepialidae > Druceiella > Druceiella hillmani. The sequence goes on along the minus strand of JAYKKI010000069.1, from coordinate 1,990,737 downwards.
TAAGTAGATTTTGTTGGCCTTTTTGTCAGCGTGGATACCGAGGCAACTTCCTCATTTTCGTAAGAAGCCTTAAACATAAACTTATTTTCATAATTTCAATGTAATTTTATAACTTTTATATTAGACCATTTCTCTTTTTGTCCATCTTCTGTTAGGTCTAATTGCCAACAGCCATTGGTTTGAGATCCAAAAAATTCTCATGGGTAAATTCATGTACTGTGGAGGGCGTACATTTTTTTTTCAATTTTAATAAGAGTTATGTACTGATTGAGAACATAAATAGGTGAAAATTTTCAAGCCTCCGAAATGTTTCTCTGAATTAAATAATGGACTGCATCTCCCTCATTTTGCGTGTGTCCTTTAATAAGGCAATTATGAGCGATGCTTCTTAATTTCGAGAACTTTTTATCACATTGGTACATGGCCAGTATGAATTAATTCTTTTGCTGACCATAGCAGTTATCGCTATAAAAAATTATTTCGAAATTGTTAGAAAGTTTCTCGTTTAGGTTCTTTAAATACATAAGCACATATGATCCAATTTCATTTACACCTTGAGCTCCTTCTCCTTCATGCCAAATAAAACAATTTGTGTCCTTCGTCCCCAATTAAGTAACGGTAAAATGTTATTTCGAAACATAGAAATTTGATACCTCACCTCGTAGGCAGGGCATTACAGCCTGCAAATCGTACACACACACTACAAAATTATCACTCACATTCTCTTTGTCCACCTCCTTTTCAGCTCTAACTAAAGATGATTCTTTAAAAATGCAAGTCATACTTCTCTTGCAAAAGGGGTTTTCAGCAGAATTTAGGTAAGCTGTGCAGTCCTCGTACTGATCTTTTTTGGTTTCCAAAAAATATGTTAAAATCATTTACGAAAATATTGTAGTATATTTGATAAGAAACATACTGTTTGCCATCATTTTTACATATTATCAACATAATCTGAATGCAAAGCAGCAATAGATAAATTTCCTTCCATGTATTCGGGTTTTATGCGAACAGTTAATAATGACTCAATACTAGAAATGGAGTTAATGTAGGTCTTAACACCATCTTTCAAAGTGACCTCTAATTTGTCCTGGTTACCATGTTTTCCTGGGTTTTCTTTCATTGGAATTCCTGTTGGACCAGAATTCTTTTTCAAAGCAGTTCTAATCTTTATATCAGAAATTGCTAATGTATTCATCAAAAAACACTTTACATACTCGAATGCGAGTATTATTTTGAGGTAGATAAATGTAGTTAGGGTTTTGGCAAGTGCTACCAACACGCACAAAACAATATTGTGGGTCAATTTTTGTTGGTCAAATATGGCCAATCGTTGCTCAAATGTAAATTTGCTTGAACACTTCTGTTTGCAATTATCTGAAAAAACAGATCCCACTTTTTGGCATAAATTATTTTCTTTGACTTGGACATAGTTGTATAGGCTTTACCATTGATTCTTAGAGCCTTTGTTATATCTCTCTTCTACAATTCTGGGTTAGCTTTTCTTTTCCTTGACAGCAATTGAGAGCTCAAGCCAAATTATTGACTATCGACGCTGGGTGGCTGAATCTCAATGCTGGGTAACCGAGTGTCACTGCTGGGTGACTGATTTTCAATGGTATGTGGCTGAGTGTCAATGCTGGGTAGCTGAGTGTCAATAATGAATGGCTGAGTGTCAATAATGGGTGGCCAAGTGTCAATAGGGCGGGGGGGGGAATGTCAATAATGAGTGATTGCATATTAATGCTAGGTGGCTGAGTGTTAATGTTAGGATGCTGAATGTCAGTCGTGTATCTATATAAGGTGGTTGGGTTGGTAAGATGGTCCATACTGAAAGGTTGAATGACAGTTGTGAATTATTGAGGTTCTATACCAGAAATTCCTGATTGGGGAGAAATTTGGTTGAATTGCACGTCTTCCTCTGAATCTAAAGATGTTTAATCACTGGGTTGATAATTTGGATCCTTAACGCTATCATCTGAGGAAATTAGCTGTTATTTTACTACTTGGTTATGTAGAATCACTCACCGGAGTCGCTACTCAAGTCATCACTCTATTCAATGTTTTTAATTGGCTTTTTTTTATTTGGACATTTTATTTTATCAGAATTTTCTCCTTCATCATCATGGAACGATAAGCTCAGGTTGTGTTGACTCTTTGGTATGAAGTTAGTATCAAAGGGATCATTGGATTTTGTGTCTTGCTGAAAAACTAGTGGAATAAAAGGTTCTGTGTTTTGTTCCATGACTGAAGAAATGGGAAGTTGTTGAATATTTTGTATGGATAAGGTTAATTAATTATTAATAGCAAATTCTTTATTTCCCGTTTTAATCACCATGTTCAAAATATTTCTGGTTCTGTTACTAAAACTATTAAAAAAAAACTGTAAATAATAAAACAAGCTTTTAGTTGACAAATTTTCAAATAAAGTTAGAAATGTTATTGACAGAAGTCAAGCTATTTCCACGCTAAATTTCATTGATATATATACAGTAATGGTTGCCTAATTGAGCAACACACTTCATACTAACATTCTTATATTGGTAGGTAGATAAAATGTTAATCAATAGGATTACACGCGCAAATAGGTTATTATACTTATATTGGTTGAAATTTAAAATAACCTAGCAAAAACTAAATAGCCCTCAAGAGTCTTCAAGGGATTTGGTGTAAGGATATAGATAGATAAGTAGATGAAATAACCTAAAATAATTAGGTTATTTTATCTACTTATGGGTTATTTGTTTATAATTACCTACAAAAGGAACATAATATTTCTAAAACACCGCTTTAACAAAAAAATAATATAGATTCATTCATGTACAGTTATGTATAAAATGGAAACATCTCTAAAACAACGGTTTGACTAAAATTAATAAAGATATATTCGTGTACAAATCCATATAAAATGGATTCTTTTGAAAATATGGCACTAATGTAAATAGTATATTATTACACTTACCTGATCTTTTATGCAAAAATAATGGTTTGCAAAATGTAGCGCTTTTGCATAAAACAATAAAATTAATTACATGCTCTTTTTTGTATTGTGGCCCTTTTTCACAAAAATGCAATAGAGGCGCTCGCGCAGTTTGGCTATAATTTAAGCGAAAATGATGAGTGTTTTTATTTCATCATAAAATATCATCAATTTAGATAAGATATATATATATATATATATATACATATATATATATATATATATATATATATATATATATATATATATACTTATATATATATACATATATATATATATATATATATATATATACGACAGCGGCCTTTTCTATCATCAAAGCAGAGTTCATGGCAGCTTCTTTAGTAACTAAAGTAGCAATATGGTTGCAACAGTTATAGTCTGAATTTGGTGAGTATTACCAAAGGACTTGTTTTTTAATCTCAATAACAAAAGTGTTATAAAAACAAATTATGCAAACATTTAGGTATTTAATATAAATATCTAATGGAAAAACTTCTTGAAAATATTATGGAGATTAATTTTTTGTGTACAGTTAATATGCAAATATATTCACGAAAGCCGTCACTAGAACAAAAATTTATATCATCGAAAGAAGCTATCGTAAAGTCACACAATTATAATACAATTAACGATTAATATTAATTGTAATACATTCGTCTATTTTTAAGCAGTATCATTAAACGTAATAATTGCAAAAGTCTGTCAGTTTAAATACACTGCACATAACTTTGAATCTGAATTCCAGTACATATGTAAACCCAGTGTAAAGAAATGTTCAGTTTTTCAACTTTTCCTGTAGACTTTGCAGTATGCAATAAATTTTTGAAAAAGGAAAGTCAGATGCATTTCAAAAAATGTAAGTACATGAACACATGTGTTCATGTGGATACAGAATAAAGAATTAGTAAATAATTATCTATTGTAATGTAAATCAAACAGAAATATATCCGTATAAGCACAGAACAAGAGTAAATGAATAGCTTCAATAGAAATTGAAAAATGAAGACAGTAGAATAAAAAAAATGGAAAATGTTAAGTGTGAAAAATGAAATGTAAAATGTTGTAATTGCCTAGAGTAAAATTAAAGTAAATTTAGATTCCTACATCTGTAAAATTTGAGATAATAGTTACAGCATAATTGTAATCTGGGACATGCGTGTGGTGTGCAAGCTCGCCATTTCATATTATGAACTTACAACTTTATAAAATTTCTCCGACTGAAGGAGCATCTTAATGTAATGCAATTATGTCACCAGACGTTCAGTGATGTGTGCAATATGCAATGTGCAAATTGTTAACTAAGGCAAAATGAAATCAAACATATGTGAAGAAGGCTCAGAAAGCTTAACTAGTATGGAAATCTGTCAGGAAGGGTCTAATTATCTATTGGCTGGATTCCTCAATAAATAATTAAATATAAAGGGACAGCGGGAAAATACGAAAAATAAAATATTAATTTTATCAAACTTTTATCTTAATCCGTATAAAACCCAGAGGTATGGCTTTCTAATTTGGATGGCGACAATTTTAGATTACGGTCTGTATGGCTATAAAAATAAATATATCACAATAAAATTGTAGGGAAGGCAAGCATTGATTTAAACATTTGCAGGTGTTCACAGTTTGAATAATATTAAATACTCTTTAAAACGTATCAAAATAAAAATACACACAAGACAGATTTAATTATAATTCTTATGTTTTGTTCTTATTTAAGGAGTCAATAACATCATAAGCTAAAACTGAAAAAGTGAAAAGAAAATAAGAAAGATGACAAATGATAATAGAAAAGGATAATTATTGCTACTCTTTTATTAAAAAAAATTTCTTTGTAACAATATAAGTATTTATAGTCACTAATATTTTTATCCTCATTTCTAAACTAATAAAAGTACTACCTATTGTTTTATACCATCACACTAATTGATTTGAATCGTAATAAGTTTTCCATCAATTTATCATAACTATCGTAACCTAGTTACTAATTTAAATTAAATTGATTGATTCAATGAAATTCGTACTGCGCACATGTACATATTTATATAGGTAATATTGATCCAATGTGCTTCACATGTCAATCGGTTGTATTAATGCATTGTAACGTTTAATTCCTAGGAGCTAGTAGAGTAAAATCATGGACGTGTATGATGTAATGGGAAATTTTAACACAATTTTTCGTGCATGTTCACTGTCGCGTGTTGCAAAATTAAGCAATAATATAACTCTAAAGAATATCACGGTACGGGCTTTGATCACAATATTTTTAATAATAATATCATCCACAAATATTTTGACAGCATCATTTCAACTTCATTTTTTAACTCGTTATCCTGTATCAGACAATTTTGGTTGGGTACATACGATAACATCAAGGATACAAATCGTTATGCTTGTCATTTTTGCTGCTACAGAAAGTCGTCAAAGTGTTCACAGATATTTTGAAAATTATAAAAAAATCGACAACCTACTGAAAGTAACAATCCCTATGTACATGAAAGAAAGAAAATTGTTTAATAAATTATTTAAGATTTTAAGCTTCACGTCAGTCTGTATTATGTTCTTTCATATAATATCACGGTACACAGCTTATGATATTGGAACCGTAGTACAGTATCAATCATATTTCATAACCCAATTCTTTTTACAAATACAAGATTGGAAGTGCATTGTAAATTTAAGAATATTCAGATGGCGACTAAACATAATTGTGAAACATGTTAAAAAATTATCGCAGGGATATGTTTATGTTCAAGCCGAAGATATTGCTGATAATGAAATAATCTGCGAAAATAATGATATGGAAGTTATAATTGAAATAAAAAAATTGAGAGAAAGCTACATGATCTTAAGTGAGCAATGCAATTTATTAAATGTTGCGTACGGATTTCTGGTTAGTTCCATTTCCTTATTTACATTTAACAGGAATTTAATCTAATATTATTCAATGTATAAAAATATTTGAATATTTATTTCCAGGCTGATTAAGGAGAGTGAAAAGTGAAGTAATTTTTTTTCTACAAATTCAAAAATACATAATAAGTTTCTCTCGCAAATATTTTCAATACTTTCAAAAAATGCTCAATAACCATTCTCCGCCCAAGCCGTCTCTGAAAATACTGTATAAATAAGATAAGTTACGAAAGTTGGAGATAAAGTAAATATTGCATGTTATTCGACATTTATTTCTGACATAAAAACAGTGAACAATTGAACAATCAAATGTACAATCTAATATTAAAAGAAAAACCTCCAATTAAAAAATAACTTGATTTGAAAAAAACTTCAGTGGAAGAAAGAAATGTATTTTGCTTCATAACAAGAATCAGACTTATAACATTAAAAGATATAATTCCTTTGAGGATGAAAGTTAACAAATACTAAATTTTAATTGATACAAAATTTCAGAAATATATCTCTATACCACCTTTTTACGTCTCACACCCACAGTTAGACAAAGAAAGCTATAGTTTTTAGTTTTCTTAACAGATTGATATTCAGTTGAAAATACCTTAATTATAATATATCTATGTTCAAATATAAGTGACTGTACGGGACACTAATGGTGTCGGAGCAACTTGCACTGACCAGTTTTATTGACTTTTATTGTGAATATTGTATATTTTTATTTTGCCCGCACACCTGGCAATTTTTGCTTAAAACCGTTAACATGTGTCGTTAGTATTTAGTCATGCAGAGTATCATTGGAAGTTTTTAAAAGGAAACTAAGTTTCCAATCACCATTTTGAAAAATGTTAAGCTACTAAGTATCTGGAAATGAACCCCATCCCTTTAATTTTTCACATTTGGGTCTTGAAAAATTTTAAAAAATCATAGGCATTTAGTAAAGTTATTTCAGTTAATTTGCAGTTCAAACATCAATTTCAAAAGATACAAGCAATTTTACTTTATGCTTGTTCTAACATGCACTTAATCGGGTTTTGAACAAAAATTTTCAAGGAAAACCGATGTTTTGGTCAATCAAATTTTATACTGTTCACAAACTTTTAACATTTCAATGGCACTTGATTTAACAAGTCGTCTAAAAAAGAATCATTGAACTTTTTCAAGCTAGTTTTCACCTCTCACTAAGTATTTAACCTTTTGCATTGTAAAAAGTTATCTACATTTTAAAAATATGAAAACCGGGAGTGTTCATAAACATAAATTTTGTAACTTTAGAACGATTTGTTCTGCAATCGATAGTTGCGCGTTATAGTGCATTACCAATAAAAAAAAGTAAATTAACAGTACTTGTTGTTTATTTTTCCAATACCAACTTTAATTCTTGGGAAAACTTGCCGTGACTCTCGTCTTAGCTCTCGTGATGTCGGTAAGTGATATTGCTTTATGTCAATCAAACTATTGCCTTGAATTACTTCTGACTAATGTGTTGCCATGTTTTTTATAATGTAGTAATGTTTTTTATCACATGTGTTTGACCATCTCAATTTTACAATTCTACAGGTTTAATGTGTTGTTTCATATTGTATTTTTTTTGGGCCTTTTCCATAAAATGAAAACTTATTGGTGTTTGCTCAAAACAAAGCACCTATTTTCTGAATTTATTTATTTTACCAAATAATTCCATATGTTATTAAGAATTGAATTGTTATATTCAATACAGATGCAACCATGATTAACATCTCTTTATCTCTATCAACCTTAATCATCAGGTGCCCCTTGATTAATGAGTATCCTAGTTCTTGAAGTTACAAATTCTAAAGCAAAAGTAATTCAACAAACAGCCTTTACTTATTTTGCATAATCCACACATATACCTTATACATCATCCCATGATATCCACACTACATTACTCTTGCGGTGAATTTGTATTAAAAAATAAATGCAATATTGAATTTGTTTTCAATAGCAAATTATAAAAACCATTTGCAATGCGACAAATTGAATTGAAAAATAAATAAACGGGCTTCAAAATAAAAACACATACTATTATATTTTGAATGAAAGTTATAAGAAAAAAGACTATAGTCAAGAGAAGTAAAGAAACATAAAATTAACATATCAATACTTGGGGGAAATTTTAAATTTTAATGTAATGCTACATTTAATTACAATACTTATTTGAATTGGTTATAAATAAATGTTAACTTTTCAAACAATAAATCTGAAATTTTTATTTAATTAGCAAATAAATTCGGAACTTCATAATTTTGTTTGTTAATCAGTGGGGAGGGTCGGTTGTCAAGTGCGGTGTTTGATTTTGCTCCTTTTCAGTTAAGAACAAGTGAAGAATAATAAAAGTACAGAAATTTTAGTAAGTGCTCTTCTTTCAAGAATACCCTTTTGGGTTAAATGACGTGCAACATATACATAACCCTGGATGAAGGTGTACTCTCGATTAATACGGCTAAGTATCTGTTCGAATATTTAGAGAAGGAACTCTTGATTTCTGCAATCATTCTCAAGTAGAAAGACTTCTTCCAACAAAATCAAAAAATTTAAAACATTTTATTAAATTAGCTCCCACATTAAACTAGCAGAGCTACCCTCACATTTTCATACCGCAATTGGAAAAAGGTACTTCTTGCTTTGAGGATGAAATGGAAATACTATACTTGCTCATCATATGAGTTAACACCCATTAAGTGGTAAGATGGGTTTATTAGTTGCTAATCTAACATTATATGAGGACAATGTCTCATACTTTGATCATTGGCAGCCAGGCTAGTGAATTTGTTTAATAACTATTAGATACAAAATATTTTGAAACATTTGTACGCCATTTTTCCATCGACTCAAGATAATATGTTTACACACAAATGCTAAGTTTAATAAAATGAAAAATATAACAGATATACTAATTCTTAAAAACAATTTATTTCCTCACATTGTAAACTGCATATCACCTATTTCCATAACAGTATGTACTTTCAGTACTTTCAATACAGTAACCTTCCCTTTAGCCAATTTATGTAAATAAATATCACTTAAAAGAAGAGATGAATACATTTCATCTATTTAAAGAAATATAAAAAATGTTTAATCTTAGAAGCGTTTAAGTAAAACGATGTTTGCTAATAAAATTTATAAAATTGTTTGTTTCAGCTGCTTTTCACCTTTTTCCATTTTCATCTGTCATCTAGCCATAATGTTTGCTTTGGAAAAACTGGTACGTAAGCATATAGATAAATGTTTATATGTCGTGTTTTATTCACTGGAATATAAGAAAGAAATAAGAGATTTATGACTAATTTTATGCCTTTTCAATGTATTTCTCAAATTCAAAGTGCAACCATTCTAGTCAACTGAACCTTAAATCTAACCCTCTTTTTGTCACCCGCGATAGCGTTTGTCGTACGGACACAATAAGATTGTCAATTTCTTCTTTGATTTTAAAGTTTATGATAACTTTATTATTTACATTCACGCTGCAAAAATTCTTAAAATCTTATTAACCTTTGTTTCATTCTAATCCACTGATGCGCTTTTACAGGATGTCACATCTTTCGAGTGCTTAATAATAATCATTTTTTTGGTACGATTTTTGTACGGAGCTACATTATTAATTCTACTATTGAGGGAGTCGGTCATTGTACAGAGACTAAAATTCTGTTTGCTGTCAACCATAGATATCGGACGAGTAACTAATAATTATGGTAAGTAACATACCTACGCTTTTCACTTTGTAATATAATATTTTCCAAAAACTAACCATACTCAAGTATTTTTGCAATTTGTAATTTTCAACACCTTATACGATAAAATTATTCTAGAGGTCATTAGGCAATTCTAAAGATTCATAACCTTTAAAAATCTCAAAAGGAATTTGTGAAAAAAGATTTTGTAAAAATTTGTAGATTTTGTAGTAATCATCATTTCATGAAAAAAAATCATTGCTGAAGTAAAATTTGGATTCCTTGAATTGACAAATGGCTTAATAAAGAATTGTATGTGTTATTAAAAACCTAATTGGTTATGTGCTAATGACATGCAGTTTATAATTATGTATATTGTTCTTTATGTTCAATGTATAGATGATACAATGGAGCACGACGTAACTAAAATGGAGTGAAGCTTAAATAAAATACATGCGTTGGATTTTTTCATGGTTTAAAAATAATTGGAAAACTATTAATCCAGTTTAGTTGTGACACGCGTGACTAAAAATTGTGCTCTTTATTTATGTATGTTTCTCACTTAAAAGTTTTGTTGCAACATTTATAAAATGTAACTCATTTGTATCTACATTCGCTGAGGTATTTTGTTTTGAATAGTAAGTACACTATTCAAAACAAAACAAAATGAATCAAAGTAAGAGGGTAACTTCTTAAGCGTGTATTTTTGGTGAAACACTTTCTGAAATCTAAAGGAATCGCTTATTTCAGTCACAGAAAAACATCAATTAAATTCAGTATGTTGATTACTGTCTTGCAATCAATTCAAGTTACCCAATACCTAATTTCTCTCGTTACATGTTTCGCGAGATGAGCTAGTTTATAGATCAACTCAATTATTTGAATCTTAAACGAAGCTAAGTTGTTTGACAATTAAATGTTTTCACTCATATTCAGTTTATATTATTATACCAGTATTTATTCTTGCTCATGATGTGGAAAAATTCAATCTTTATCCTATGGCACCAAAAGGACTCTAGACGATATACTGTGATAAATTGTGATATCGTTTTCAGAAAAACAGTTCATAATTGTTTTCCAAAACATTGTCAATACTATCGAATTTGGTTTTATTTACATCAAATGGATTAAGCAGCTAAATGAAATCAATATACTTAATCTTGATTTACTATATTGATCTTGTCAGACTTTGCTTACGTACATAATTCTGTTATATTTTATTGCTCTGTGGAAACGTTGGTAGCTCACGTTGTGATCATGTTGCAGGTTTGATGAGACTAAATTAATGGATTATAACATCACTTTAATTGATTTCTTAATTTTTTTTTAATTTCAGGTTTCAATCTCTCAGACACTTTTTATGAATTCGCCATCGTGGTTCAACACCAGACTTTAGTGTTCAATGCAAACGACTACGTCAAATTAGACTATTCATTGATTTACAGCATGTTCACCGCCATAATTAGTTACGGAGTGGTGTTAACCCAATTTAGTAAATAAATCAATATAGAAAATATTAGCTAATTATGATTTTGTTTTGTTTTCCTGAGTAACTTGTATTTATTTTAATGAACAATATAACGTGAGGCTCAATGACAAAGTTATTATGTTTTATTATATTTGACATATATCGAAATATGTTGTTTAAGTTTCTTAAGTGAAACAGGAAAACCCTTATAATTTTGTCATATATTTATAAATTTCTTCCATTCATCTATCCATCTGCCCTTGCGTTTGTCTGCTTGTCACGGCTTTACCCTTTCTTTATTTCTAGACCCATGTACATATTATTTTGCAAGTCAATGCTTCATGTGGTAATCTCAATTAATAAACAGCAAGACAACTTTAAAATAAGATTTCTTCTAAATATATTCCAATAATACTACATTCGATTTATATTCGAAATCGTATTCACCATTTCTTTAATTTTATACCCAGTTTGCAAAGTATTGAGTTTCAAAGTGACCTGCAGTATGTCCCTCCCAAGGGATATAGACAGGTATGGATTCTTATTAAATGTCTGTTTGGATACGTACTTGGCTATTTCCTATACTATTTACCATGAAGTAAAGGTGTATCACATGTTCATTAAATAAAAAACTCGTGTAAATTTGATGAATAATTTTATCTTATTACCGACCACATAAATTACATAGTAATCATCATAATGAAATTTACATACAAAACTAGACAGTAATAAAAATAATAAAATATTTACATTACGATATTGCAAAGATTAATGCCCATAGTAGAATTATAATACACAAGTACAACCTATGCACTAGACGAATTGAACTTCATCATTTTGGATATTGATTATGTCTAGACAGTATCAACTTATCTTGAGGTGGCGACTGCTAGGGGGAGGTTGTAGTCGATCACGTAAATAGAACATGTATGTGTTGTAAACATTTTACTAATGAATTATCATTATAATTTATCACAATTTCGGGGGTGGCGATGATTAATAGTTTGAGAAATAATGACCATGACGACCAGGACAACTTTTCATTTTTGGTTTTTCATGACAAGCTGACGATAATATGTACAAATGTCAGCCACACGATATGCTCAATTACCGAACATATATTTCTACACATTAGACAAATTAATTCTTATGATAGTATTAGTTACAATGAAATATTTTCTTCACTTTCTCAAGGATTAATGAAACTGACACTTGTTATTACGAATAGAAATTGGCAATTAATATTTCGCACGGTTACACAAAATAAAGGAAATTTTCTTGATTTTTGTTTAACACTTTCTTGATTGGACTTCTAAAATTTTCATACGCATGTTATTTGAAGTTACCAATTATTTTATATGCAGGTTCAAATCAAAATATTTCTGAGAGATTGTAATCGATATCACATTCTAATGATTTTTAAGAGATCGTAATCGTAGTAGATTTTTTTTATTTTTCGGTGTTGATTTTCAGTACACATTTCTATTTAAATTTCCACGGGATATATTTCTTTTTAATTTTCTGTAATCAATTGTTCTAAGTATTTTCCTCAGGGACTTTTTTGCAAAATAAATAATTAGGTGGTTAGGATATGAGACATATGTCTTTACTATTAAAAACAAAATAGCCGATTATATCTGAACTAACTAAATTGATTACACAAACAGTACATGTCAATTGTATTAAAAAATTTTATTTAATATATAATTCACAAAGTTCAAAACGTGAAGCGAAATGGGAAGTGCAAAAATAATGGAATTTAAAGAAATGCAACAACACGTGGTAGTAAAGATATAACAGAAAATAGAGAAATGTTACAAATAGGGATTGCAATCCAGCAGCATTTTCCGTCTAGCTGAATTTTTGCTGACCATCATAATCGTATCTGAATCCTGCGCGGTTCCAGCAACTTAACAATTTTTTAAAGATATGATTTTTATTATAATAACTTAAGAAATAAAAGTATTATCTTTCTTTCTGTCAAATCTTTTGTTATTTTGACTGGACACTTTCAATACAAATCGGTAAAACCTGTTACACATTTGGGAAGTAAACTTAATTTTAGTTCAAATTTATAATTGAGATAATGAACATTAAATATTTAGCTAGTATTATGATTATATATAATGTAAGAATGGATAATCAGCAGCAATCTGTCTTACCAGTATTCTTTGATTCAATACAGCTAGATAGGATAATGATATGTAATAAATTTATCAGTTTAATTTCATTATTAATATTAGTAAAGTAATAAATAATTAATAGTAATTAATTATTTTTATTGCAATCATGAATTCATCACATAGATACAAAGAAACTTTAATTTAACTAACTAGGTGATTAAATTAATTTTTCTATATAGGTAGTTTCTCACTTCATAGTAGTCTTTTCTTTTAAACTAGATATCACATCACACACAAATCAAGTTTTTTACCATTTTGTTAGCAAACATTTTGAAACGATTTCAATTATTTCCCTCAAGATACACAATTCTTTGTTCAAACTATTTTATTAGACTGTATGCAGACATAAAATAAGGTATAATTACAGTGGCCAGCAGAATTGATTTGTTTAGCTTATACGTGTTGTATACATGCAAAATAAAATAAATAGAAGTTTATTATGGCACATCGTGATCTTCTGGCAATGGTTTTAAAGATAGAAAAAATATTGTTTCCACTCAATATTAGCATCAACGCCCAAGAACCATTTTAATAGTCAACAGTGTATTGAAAAACCTTAAAAAGAAATTTAAAAATAACTGAAATAAAATGTAAAATTGAATCATTATAAATAAAAAATAATAATATTAATCTTTATAACTAATTTATAAATATAACCATTCTTACAAATATGTTTTATCATAATATAAAACATATTTTTTAAAAACTATATAATATAACTATGTAGTATAACATAATAAATTTTAAAAATAAATCTGAAAAATTAAAAATATTGTTTTTTTAGGAGACAGAATAAACACATGGTCAATGGAGTTTTCATCTGTGGTTACAATTTGTATTTGTGTATAGTTTAAATGTCACCAATTTAGACAATAAGCGTAAAATATAAAAATATTATTAAAACATAAAATTATATTAATTGATAATTATTTCTTTGGCATTAACATAATAAAAACCAAAACATAAAAAAATTATAAATAAAAATTATGAGAACTACAATAATATTTTGTAGCTCAACATGCTTTAAAAAATTGTTTATATAAGGGAGTTCTAATTGTTTATGTATTTCGTTAATTTGATGTATTAAGTTGTCAAACATATTTTCTTTACCAAAAAACATTTAAGTCCATTAAGTATACTACATATCCAATCGTCACAAAATAGTATAACAATTCTAAGTCCCAATATTCTAAATGCATTATATCACAGATCAACGCGACAATTAACATAATGCAAATCCTGATGTAGCAGAGTATTCCGCATGTCATTTTGTTACTGCACCCTGCACCGAGCAAATATTTCCAAAACAAAATGTGCTGAAGTGTATCTTTAAAGATAACATTCTTAGTTTCTGTGTAGAATATTCTTAGTTTCTACATGATATATTCTTAGTTATTCTGATGGCATACAAGTCTAGATAGCAACTAAATGATTTAGGTAAAATTGATGGTCAATAAATGATTGACAACAATTTAAATGAGTGAGGCTATATTCATCATTTGTCAACTGACATTATTTCATTGCTTTGAAGGACGACTTGTTATCTGGATGATGCTTACTAGATTTTATCATTACCTTATGCGTCAAAATATAATGTCGATCTTCATAAAATTAAGTAAAATGTAAATCAATATTTGTTTTTTGGCTGCCTCCATTAACTCACTCACGTACGTATGAAATTTGAAGAAAGAAGATATTTGGGTTTTATTTATCTCAATTTTCTATGTCACTATGGGTAACTGCAACGTAAATACTTTTTTTATTTTTGCATCAACTAGTCAAAAGTTATCTTCCTAATTTTTAGTGAAGTTTTTGAAATTGTTGACTGTTATTTTTGAAGATCTTATCCGTGATTATATATGACAATGATTTATGACGTGGTTCATAAACTGAAATGATGTTTTTCAAAACAAACTTTTAACACTCAGCTGAAAATTGTCTAATATATGAAAAAGGACTTGCTTTATCAATAACTTTGATTTATTGTATTCATATGATGAATACAGGTTGTTTTTGAGTCATGATATTTCGATATACCACATAGAATTTTTTAACCTGTTTTATTAAATTTTTTAATATTTGGTTGGCATATTTTTTTATAGGTTATCCTGTATTCACCATCGGGCAAGTTCTGTCTCATATGATTTTGTTAGATGAAATATTCAAGTAACGAAAGCAAATATTAATTATGTTATCTCTTCGTTAAATCTAGTTATGTTAAAACATGAGGCATTTATTCAATAGTAGTTTAGAAAAAAATAAAAACCAAATACATGGAATCTTGAATACACTAATTCAGAGTAACTATTAAAAATATATTGAAATGTAAACACACAAGAATTTTTTTAACAGGTAATTTAGTTTTAGTGAGATTTTCATTTGAATTTCAATTAGATGACTGGTTCTAGATGACATTTTTTTTTAAATATATAATTTTACACAACTTTTGCATTATAATTTTATAGCAGTAAGTTACAAACTGAAAAGTGGTGGTGTACAGTTGTATATATAGGGAGGTTACATAATAATTAGCCAAACATTAAAAACTGTGAAATTTGACAAGGTGTGTAATTGTAATATTTAAGTTAAAATAGATTATCCACATTAAGAAACTGGATCAAAACAACAGCGTAACTTGTAAAGAGGCCTAGAAAATTAAGCAGTAACGAAGCTCGCAGGTTGAACGAATGAAGAACTGTGAATTGACCCAGCTTGCCTGTTTCTATCATATTATTAATAAGCTTCATATGGCGTCGGACAATGGATGCTAAAAAAAAGAAATAATATGTACTTTTAACAAGGTATTATTAATGAATTTAAGAAAGAGATAACAGATTCTCAATTAGGAAACTATGTTTGGAAGAGTTAAAAGTTATAAATATACATGCATGTTATGGATACCTATATTATGTGCGTATATGTACATCTAAATAAATACAGTAATAAATGTACTACATACCACTCGCTTTCTAACGTCTAGTGATTAATAACTACTTTGACATGCCAGCTAAAATTTGATAAACCTGATCAATATATAGTGCAAATATCACAGATCACATCTATTTTTCTGTCTGCAGTCACTAATTTAATAAATGATTGAACATATTTGTCTTCAGTTTTCATTAATAGATCGACTGATTCTCACACGGTTGTTATTTTAATAGTAGTTTGTGAATTTGTAGTTTTTAATTGTGTATATTTGGGGTAAATACTATCATTTTTACATAGATTTGAATTACAGGCACGATTAAAATTGTTTATTTTTATATGCTTAAATTGTTATTATATTCCACATCAGAGTCAAATATCCGCCTATATGTTTATCTTGCAGGAAAAATCCACTATTAATAAAGTTTCTACTGGGGATTGCAATCCTGCAAAGCGAGATCCCACTCCTCTTATTGGCCTGCGGGATTCCGTCCCTCCAAATGCGAATTTGAAAAATCGCACCAAATCTTGAACGACGTTGCCATTTGACTTGAAGATGTTTAAAAAAACTCCTGCAGATTATAGTAACATTTATTCCATAAAAACTTCTGAAGTGTTTTGCAAAAAGTTTTATCTTTATCTATTTTTTTGATTTGATTATCACATGTCATAAGCTGCTCCGAATAAAATCCATACTGAATTATTGCAGGTAAGAAGTAAATGAAACATGTCTCAATCCAAAGAAATGCAATTATATCCCGAGAAAGAGAAAACTAGTGACGGCGATGGTGAGGGCAGCCAACTCAGTCAAGGTTTGTGGCATTATTTTAAGAAAAATGATATAAGTGATAGTGATAAATGTCTCCTGTGTTTAGAATGTACTTCAACTAAAAATTAGTCAACGTGCCACCATAGGCTTGAAGATACATTTAAAGACTAAATATAGTATAAATATTAATTCTCGTAATGAAAACACAGGAGAAATATCCATACTAAAGAAAAAACAAATCAATGGACAAAATTGTCTCCACAATGGTATGTAAAGAAGGATTCACCTTAAGTTCGTTTTGCACATCTTCAGATATAAGAGACTTGTTTTGTAAAAGTGGACACAAACTCATCAAATACTATAACATCTGTCCTAACAAATTTCAATAACACCGTTGGAGCTGACATGATATTAGAATTCGGACACCTCAAGAAACAAGGACAGAGATTTTCGTTTACTCTTGATGAATGGACATCATAAAAGAATCATCTATAGTTAAATATTCACCAGAATAAACCATATCCATTTGGGTTTAGTTTGTATATACGGCTCGGGTACTGTAGAATACTGCATTAGCTCGATAAAAGAATGCCTCGCGAGTTTTGGTCTCGACTTAGACAGAGATATTATTGCTAGTACAACGGACGACGTTAGTATGATGGTAAAGGTTAGAAACTTGTACATCGTTCCCAGCAGCTTTGTTTTACACATTGTTTACAGCTAGTAGTCATCGATACTCTGTATAAAAAAAGCAATGAACCTATGTGTCCATTCCACTTCCATCCACTTTAAAGGATGAATTAGAAAAACAGCTTACACATGAAATAGAAACCTTCAAGAAAAAGCAACAGGCAAAAGGATTATGAAAAATTTATGAAAAAAGAAATGATGTGCTTTGAGTCTAATGGAATCAGAAGACAAACCTGACGCATGCCTATGAATATATCCTCACAGTCCAAATAACTAGTGTAGATGCTGAGAGACCTTTTTTTGTAGCTGGATATATTTGTAGTTCTCTAAGAAGCAGGCTGGGAAATGATATCATAAACACCATTTGCTTGTTAGAGCACATTTTTAAAAGTTCATTTCCATAGGTTAGTCATAGTCATGGCACATATTGGTAATTATAAGACTGAATAAGTGTAACAATAAACAGTTTCATAAACCTTATCTACCAGAGGCAAGTATATCATCCAATTTCAAAGAAATTTTGTCCCACCTAACTACCTTCGTTAGTAAAATCCTAAAGTTTTGTTTTCCAAATCACACAAGCGACATACAAAATATTGGAAGTTTCTCAAAATTGATAAAGTAATGGAAGGAGTTAGAAGGATAATTGGGATCATTTATAATACCGCCCCAGATAGCTAATCTTATTAAATGATATATTTTGGAGATTTCAGATCCTTTTTTAAGTTTATTTTTTATTTTGGAAAAGACTGCAATTGATATATCAAAAGGACATTCTACGACAGATGGTAGTTTCACAGAGGTTAGGGCTACAACAATATTGCTTCCATATCAGATAAACATAGTAGAGTTCAGCAGAAAATCTGCATATTCCTTAATTCTTCTTAATATAATATTGTGCTTTCTTACGTTTTTTAACTTCTTTAGGTTATCGTGAACGCTTGAATGTTGGATGTTTAATGTTTCTCCATTTTCTTGTGTTGTGTAATGTGGACTTGACTCAATTAATGCCTTGATTTTATCATCATTGAGAGTGTCATCGAGATCAGAATTGCCAACCCAAAATTTTATGAAACACCTTTGGCACTGACGTTTATTTAACACCGTTGACACCGAGCATTGTTACCATAAGTTTTATACCAATTCGCACAAACTTGACATGACTTCCACCCTTTATTAGAAGTAAAATATGACAAAAATAAACAATTTGATTTATTATTTTACCCTTGGAGTAAAACCTTCAAATCTCAAGTGAAACACTGAATTGTTTTTTACAACGAAGCTATAAATGTCAACTGTCAAATGACAGCTATAAGACAGAGATGGGGATTGCTTTATCAGTAGTGTGCAACCCAGATTAATGGCTTTTGTATGAGGAGCATTGATGGCCAACAACTGTCGAATTGATTAATGGTTTGGATTGATGTTGTTACTTGAAACTGAACATCATTACATTTTCACTACAGAGAAATGCTATACTATCTGGTTGTGCAAGAGGAAACATATCAGAAGTAACAAGTCTGTACAGGGAACATGTAGAATATGGAAATAAGTCTTAATTTGAGTGTTTCCCTCACTGCCGCATGATTTTAAGAATCTCTAACGACTACTTGGACTGTTACATACCTGGGAACAGGTACAGGCACATCTACAATGACGAGCTCAGGTATAGTAAGTGGAGATATCAAATAAATTGAAAGATATCCTTGACCAAGTGTCACATAGAAAAGAGTCCAAAAATTAAAATTCTTTTTTAACTGACATTTAAAAATTGAAATTCTGTGCCTCAAAAATTTCATTTCAATATTTTTTCTTTATTTAATTCAAAAGCTTTATAATTTTATCAGCATACCCTATAAATTTCGTTTGGCTATTTTTGGGGGCACACCCTAGAGACGATTTACTCGGAATGATAAGTAATCATTCCGAATAAATCTTTTTTAGGACGAATAATTGTTTTGTGGTTTACCTTTCAAAAAAGCCCAGTGACATATTTAGGGCAAATGGTTGATAAAGTTAAAAAGTTTTGAATTAAGTGAAGAAAAAATTATTTATATGAACTTTATTAAATATCATCGAAGGCCTTGGAAGAACCAAACAGAAACCACATCAGTAGGATCGGTTATTTGTGAATAGTGCACACACATGCACATAAGTTTTCATCTAAAAGGACCGAAAATAGGTCGTACGGCTAACTTGATTAATATTATATAGATACATGACACGTTTGTAAAGTCAATGGATCAATCAGTTTTAATCATTGTAATATTATAATTGTGTCATCAAATAGTTTAACTGTTTTCTAATCAACAAAATGTTTGATGTACTGAACAAACTGAATGTACTTTTTGAGTAGAGCAAACTACTAAATCAGACACTTATTATAAAAGATTTACCCTAATTTTTGTCAATTTTACGTTTCTTGCTTCACTTTCTTATTAATTCAACATTTTTGAAGGCCAAAAACTGTACCGCTTAAGCATATATTAATGTAAATGGTGTTAAATTATGAACTAAATAAACTCATATCTGATACTACGTCCAAGCTTTGCATTAATATCTCATGAATTATTTCTTTATATATCCCGCCCTACTGCATTTTGCAAACTGCTTATTAAAACGTTTAACACAATTGTTATTCTTAGTAACAAGCAACTTTCAAAACGTCTTTTTTTTTCATTATAATCATGAGCAGTATTTTTTTTATTAAGTACATTGTTTTCTATTAGTATTCTTTCATAAATAGAAAGGAGAAAGTGAAATTATCTTCATACTCAATCCAACATTATGTTCAGAATATAACTTCCAGTTAACCACAAATATTGATTGCATATGAATATGGCATAAAATACATTTACCATTCAGAATTATATCATTTAATCAATAAAGGATAAATTCAAAAATTGCAGCTGAGTGACAATATACATTACACCATTTTAAAATTTCGCAACGAAACACCCAACAGTAAACTAATAAAATGAATACCAAAAGAGGGAACACGCATCACAATAATTGATTCAATAAATTATATTCACTGATAAAATACAATAACTGTATTTGTAATGGAAAAGAAGATATTTTTATAAAAAATATATTTTATTAAAGACGATAGATCTTTACACAATGATTCTGTGTCCGTGTATGTGGGTTGTTTAACTCTGTATATAAATAAACACATGTTATTCACTTGGAAAATAGCCAATGGTAAACTAGCAAGTTACAGCTTATTTTCTCCCTACAAATCGGCACTTGAAATGATATAATAAATTTTAGTTTTTTATAGAAAAATTTTGCAATGTGATATCGGTTTAATTAGATAGGCAGGAAGTTTATATATTTCATCTATTACACACACTGGTACCATTCGGGTTATCAATTTGCCAACTTTGCATGAATATCATAAATTAAATACATTTATATATTTGCAAATATATGATTTATTCAGGTCGGATGTTCAGAGCGAGATATGTGTAATTGGTTATATGGCACTGCATACTACTTTGGAAAAGCCACAAAGTTTAAGTTTAAAAAAACATAGTTCAACTGAAAGGGGCATTGGTAGATTGAAACACTTCAATGTAGTTGTTCATTATCAGGTGTCAAAGATAATTAGATAAGAAAGCCAATTATGGATTGAATTTCATACATTTATTGCAATGCTATTTAAGACATTAAGATTTAAGGTGTTACGTAAATTTATAAATATTAAATTAATGAAACTTGGATGATTTCTTCATTGCAAAATATATTTCTTTTCGTAGTAGAAAGAAATTTTGCAGGGTTTAAGCAAAACTTTCAAAAATTTTCATTTAACTCCGCCCTCTGCAGGTAGTGTGAGAATTAAAATAATTTTCCTTTCTTCGGAAACACAACTGTACTATCACAATGTTCATTAGTGGTTATTCTATTTTTTCTGTCCTGATGTCAAAAAATCTTGTCCAAAATGATTGATTCACATCTTGCATCCTTAGGAAGGCATATCATTTATTATATATGAGTTCCTTCAGAATACACTCTCTCAAACAAGTTCAAAAATATTTACCACTTTAATTCAAAATAGGGACATATTTTTCAAACTTTATTTCTGCTTATCCTAAGTTATGGAGGTGTAAGCTATCAAAACTTAATCAAGAAATTGTTGGAAAATTTAGAAACACTTCAAAATCTGTGTTGCGTGTTCAGTTCAATCTTGGTCAAAATTCAAAAACCCGAATTCAAAAATTTATCGGTTCATTACTTTGAACTACTTTATAAAGATGAGAAAAGCTGCCTAATTCCTTAATACAGAACTGCATTTTATGGAGAATTGTTTAAGGCACGCATTGTGAAACGAAACTATTTACATGTTCAATTCATTAGCACGGACACTGGAGAAATATAAATAACCTTCAATAAATATATAAAGAAAAATTTTTCACTTACGTAATTCTTCATTGACTTGCATCGATGTCAGAAAGGATTTTGTAGTTTCTATCTGCAAGTACATTTTCTCACATATGAGACACACGGTCATCAACCGCACAACATGGGGGATTTGCCATAACATGAAACTCATCGAAAGTGATATATCCAATTTCTGAAATATTGTCTATATGAATGAATGTGTGATAAAAAAATGAGGATCTTTAAAGAACAGTTTTAATTTAATTCATGTCAAAATTGAATTCATGTCTCTTATAAAAAAGTTAAAGTTTGTGTGTGTGTCATCCACACAATTTTTCAGAGCTACTGCAGTTTGCGGATAATAATTCATTATTTTTGTGCCTCAATCTGTTTCCCATGAATTAAAAAGTTTTAAGTAGGAAATCCCAAACAAATACTATACTATACCATACATTCAAGAATGGTTAAACTCATTTATAAGTACCCATTACCCGATATTTACAGATATGGTTATACAATATATAACTCCACAACATTATCAACAGGGATGCAGCAATTGGTGGAAATACCAAACAAGGAAAACTACCTGAAATTGGTTACCCTGATTGAAATTTAATAATGCTTTAATTACTAGGCACAATACTCTATAATAATTTAATAGAGTATTGTGCCTAGTAATTAATAGTTTTTTCTTGAAAAACTGCAGATCAAGACCAATTACCATCGTATGTTATAGCAATATTAGTGTATAACACACATATAGTTGTGTTAGGGAAACCGAAACAAAAGAACATTAAACTAAAAATAAAGACAAAGTAGAAATCCAGTGTTAAAGGTTGAAACATGTTAAAGATTGGATATCACAATATATGAAGGAAAAAATAAGTAAAATATTAAATATCAATCAGACGCATCATCAGCCCATACTCCAGGAGGAAGAAAAAGGAAGTAAGTCTCGGCTCTCTCTTTGACCTCAACTCAGTCGCTGCTAGATGTAGGTTTAGTTCTTCACGACAGTATTATTCTTGTCAGACCTGGCCTTTTCTCTTAGACTTTCATCCATAAAAACGTCTAAATGTGTTTAATTATAATCTAAATGTATTTAAATTATAATTGAGAAAACATACAAATTTTTTTATAGGCTTCATTTTTCCTTTTTCTGACACTTTTCTCTATAAGCATATTTGTTATCTTTTTAGAATATTTATAGGTTTAAATAATAAATTATTTGTGGTCCATCGTATGTAATTTAGTTTAGTGCTTCAAGTTAATTAGTTATTGTATGTTTTAACAATACTCACATTATCTTTAATATTCCCGAGAAAGCCATACATTGTAAGGAGCATGCCATAAATCGTCAGAGTGATTGACATGAGCAGCTGAAAAGTAAAGGTTAATTCATAATAATATTTGTGTTGACATTTTAGAAAGCATTATTTAAAGTCAAAATGTTATTTCATTACTTTTATTTAAAATTACTATCACAAACCTGAAATTCAAACACCTTGTTTAAATAGTGGCACAAGTCCAATAAATTAATATAGAATTGAGATAAACAATAAATGGAATTTTCTATTAGCGGCAATATAAATGTAAAATGGCTGCTGGAATTGGGATCGTGTTGTGGACTGCCAAATATGGCATCGGCAGGTGCCACCATATTTTGTCTATTATTAAATTTAAAAAACATATTCAACATTTCCACACGTTTTATTATACTTTGTAATATGAAACAAAACAATGTGACTTCTAAATTAAAAATAATGGGCGTAATAATATTGAATACAACGTAAAAGGAAATATTTAGAGAGTATTTTATTACTACAAATACACCAAAAGCAGTAATAAAAATATGAAAAGCTACAAGAAGACCCATAACAATGAGGTTTCGACATTTGTCACCTCTCAACAAATTTCTTTTGTGCTCTGGTTTGAAAAGATTGTCTACTTTTTGAAATCTCAGGATCAATTCTTTAAACATATTTCTGTCACATGTTATGTCAATCAACAATAAGCGCAGAATGAGAATCAGCTGAAGTATCCTAAATGCTAGTATAAAATGCCGACCATATTTGTTTATAAATGCCGTTTCCAGCTCCATCAATGTTACAATTATCAGCCAAGTGTGTTGAACTATAAATATTCCAATTACAAGTAATGTGTATAACTTTTGACACCATAACGTAAATCTGGCAAGAATTCGATTAGCAGTTTTTCTACAAACTCCAAACATATGCTGGTTTATTAAAATTGGCAACAGTGTATTTTCAATCGACTCGTCGCCCATTTTAACTCTCTTAAAATGTTTGCGTCCAATTGAATTCTAACACGACTATTTTATTCAGTGTTTAAGAAACAACTGACACTTTATTATATTGAAAACCTTTTGAATTACCAGTCATTAGTTTATCGACGTTTGGAATCTCTTGAGTGCTTAACACCAGTAACAAAACATAATATTGACATAAAAAATTATGTGGAAAATTTATTGAGTTTTGTTTAAACAATACCTATTAATAATGTTTGCTTAAATAAAGTATATACTATATTATTAACACTGAACATCAATAATCAACATTACCGTATATTTTGAGTTATGGTTTGAGGCTTTGTATATTGAAATTTGGTATAATAAAATTATTTTAAATACAATTTATCGCAGATTTTTAAGTAAATGAAATTTTTTATCCAATCTGTATCTTGGTTATGTAAATTATAGTATGAGGGCATATAAATGAAGTTAATTGTAAAATTTTCTACATATTTCTTCTACATCGTATTCTACTTATTCTCCGCCTTCTTTTTAAATTTAAGTATTCTCATAGTCCTGTTTTCCTTAGGTCCTCAGCCCTAAGTGTGCACAGCCTTGGACATCATTCGGAAAATCTCCTTACTGTACTTATTCCCAAACATGAGTCAGGCGAGGCCTACATTATTTCTTTACTGTTTGTACTGTGGAATAAGTAATACACTGATGTCCGCAATGTGCCACAATTGACATTTTCATAAGCCCCCTTTGTCCCCTCTCTAGTTTTCCTCATCTTCCTGTCCCTCTTCTTTATTGTTTCCAATATATAACGTATATATGTGGATATGAATATGTTTTATATCTATTTTTGTACAAATAATTTTCTTGTTCTAAGTACTCGTGTACTCCACTTCAATAGGATATGTAATATTAGAATTAAAACAAATAATAAAAATATGTAAATAAGAATATATTTTTTTCATATCTATTATATTTTTTTAACGATCGTCATTTAAAATACTTTCAAGTTTTTTATTTTCTATTTTGCATATGCATATTAGCGCCTGATGACTGTCCGCCATGCTTTTTTCCACATATTCCGTTTCATTTAATGTTATTGCGATTCTGCAGAATGAAAGCCCAGGCCGATGCAAATTCCTTAACGTTCGGTATACTGTCCACAGTAGGTAAAATAATATGGAAAGAATCCTTCATTGTCGTTTGTTCGTATCCACTCACCTTCATATTAATATTATTACTTAAATGCTGTCATTAAAAATTAGAGGGCTAATGAAAAAAAAATTAACGACAATACACTCCGAATGTTACCTGATCACAAATACGTGGTATTGCCACTTGCCGGCAGTTGATGTGCGGTATTATTATTGAAAAATTCCTGGGTTTCTTTTAGTCGATCATAACAAGCGATAAAGAGGTGGGCCCCAATCAGGATCTTATGTGCAGTTCTGTGAAATTTTAAATTGATACATTTGTCAGATATGTGGAATTATCCAATGCTAGTTATGTGTATTTGCACTATACCTGGCAATACTGTCTTCAGCTTTCAATGTGTTTAGGTTATATTTATTAAGTTCCATTTATTCTAGACAAATTTTAATAAGTATTTTTGTACATTTTACAATTTTTTTGCCTTTAATGTGCCCATTAACGAGGAAACAAACTTTAACCAAAACTTTTGATTTATTTTGGCCAAACTATATTAAATTTTGTGATGTGCATCCTTTGCACTGAAACAACCAATGTTTGAAGCCCAGTCATGTATAATTTGCAGAGAGATGTATAATTTGCCCAGTTATGATATAACATAGTTATTTTTATTTTCAAATAAAACAACAAATAATAACAATGAAATATGCTTCACACTGCATTACGAAACATTTCACAATTATTTATGTGATTATGATAGCTAAAAATAAATACTTGGGAAGGACAGATTAAATGATGTTCCATAGAGGAATTTCTATATCCTATCATTCCTAAAAGCTGATTTGAGCAACTTAGCACAAGTTATTGAGGCGAGGTAACTAAGACAGGTGTGATGAGTGTTGTTATTTAGGTACTTTGTTGGGAAACAAATTTAAAACTGTACTTTTAAATTACAACGCCAGTATCGCAGTAAGGAAACAATAACAAATTTGTAATTTAATGAAGTTACATGCTTTTGTATGAGATTAAATTGAAGAAATATTCTTTATTTTTAATCTAAATGATGTGATATCAAATGAAATGATGAACTAACTCAAAATACAAAATTTCATTAGATAAAAATAACCTCAAATAACATTTTTGAAAGATTTTGAAAATTTTATTCCCAGTATTTTCTAAAATGCACTGTCATCTAAAGCTTATATTTTTAAAATTAATAGCAAAAGACTTTAATTTTTATTGTTTGCCAGTGCAAATTGTTTTCCAGTGCAGTTGTATTTTTATATGTATATTTTTTAAATATTTTCTTAGTAGAGAAATAAAAATATTTGGAAAATGAGCTATTTATAAATTGAAATTAATTTAGATCTGACCATGAGTAATTGTTTATGTTTATAAATAACTGACTAAATTTTTTAGATAAAAGGTATTGCAGGACCTCTTCATTTAAATTTTGTTCTACATATTAGTAGCAATTAGTTAACCAAGTTTTTTCCTAAGGGCACATTTATTAATTTTTTTTCCAATTCTATAATGAGATAACATTACTTCTAAAATTACTTAAACTACAATTCTACAAATATCTTTGAAAACACGATGGAATACCAGCACTAATACTAGTAACATACTTTATAAACCCTACAATCAGGTTCTTGCTACATTGGATGACATAAGTAAAGCTATGAATTAGACCAAGAACACCAAAATGACAAAAAAACACTGTATCAAATATGTGAAAATGTGCATTTTTAGGGACTTTAATTCAAATGAGATACACTGACTTACATAGCAAAACTGAATTACTGCAGCAAAAGTATAATTTCGATTTAGAAAAAATGTTTCCTAATGACTGTATTTTTTTAGCTCGATTTATTAGAGGAAGGGTCTGTGGGTTCAGATACACACCAACGAAGACTAACACCAAAACACATGTTACATTATTGAAAAGTGACAATGTTAGTTACATCTCTACAAACACAGAAACAATACCAAGAATATTTTACGTTCGACTCTCCATCAGTAAAACTTACAACGCTTGCTATACTGCTCACTAAAAGAAAATTTTCATCAGTCATATTTATATACCATAAACCAAAACTAGCAAAAGCTTCACGTAATAAGAGCTGTTTAATTTCTCTTTGATTGTAATAATTCTTGATAAAATTTTATAACTTATTTCTGCTTTGTATAAAAGTGTTGAATGGAGGCAATACTCTCATAATAATCTGAAGATGGCTCAAACTCTCAATCAGGTCCTGGAAGAGGTATGTAATTGTTTGTCATATTCAGAAAAATATGGTGACTTTATTTCTCAATTTTTGTTAAGTATCAAGCTTCTGAAACATTAAAGCAAATTTCGAAGCCATGATGATATACTTACTTTAAAATAAATACTTTAAAGTAATAATTAGAGCTAAATAAAAAAAGTTTAAAACATTAAAAACATGCAATTACCATTGCAAAATTTTATTATTATATTAAGATTAACGTTGCTTTCGTTGATGGTGACGAGAATATTACCGTCAACAAAAACATAAAAATTAAAAATTTAAAACAATACTAAGTCCTAATAAAAATGTAATGTTGCATTAGGTGGTTAGTGATACAACAATGATTATAACATTTTATTATAGTTTTTTTGCATAATAGTTTTTGTAATATAATACTAGTCGTTCGTTGATTATAATAGTTTTTAGTCCTAGGAATAAAATGCAATAAAAAATTATCAATTACCTTTGATACAATTTTCCTTTAACTTTAAATATTGTAGTATTAGTAAATACTTCTTTTAACCATATGCATAATTTAGATATTAGCTCTTTACGTATTTGACTTATCGATATAAATAGTTTTTTTTTTTCTTTCTTTTTTTTTTTCATTTATCTGCAATCAGTGCTTTCACTTTTATCAGATGTGGTGAAGAGTGTTGAATCTCGTTTAGAGTGTGTCCTCCAATGAGAACATCTCCTCTTTCCTTAGGAACTCAAAATATCTTTCCTTTTTAATCGCTTTTGATAAGTGCGCTTTAATAGCTTTGCAGCCAGTTCATTAGGATGGGCCTCCAGTCTCCCCCTATATTTATCTGTAGCCGACAGGATTTCTTCCTTTATGGTGTTCATTTGAAGTTCCTTATGTATTTCGGCATTGGTAACAAACCATGGTACATCACATATAGATCGGAGTATAATATTTTGCATTCTCTGCAGTATCAGGATGTTGGAACTACTCTACAACTGCTCCACAATTGTATGCCATGAATCCATACAGGCCTAAGGATTGTCTTATATATTAGTAGCTTATTATCGATTGACAGAGTACTGTTCCGTCCAATCAGCCACGTGAGATTCTTATATCTAATGTTGAGTTCATCTCTTTTGCTCTTTACATGGTTTTTCCACGTCATATGCCTATCCAGGTGCATGCCCAGGTATTTTACTCTATCTGTGTGTGGCAGAGTAGTCTGATTCAGCTGTATGGGAGGACAGTCGCCCTTTCTCAGAGTAAAGGTGACGTGTACAGATTTTGTAGCACTAGTTTTTATTCGCCATTTGTTTAGCCATGAGGATACACTGTCCAGTCCTCGTTGTAGCATCTCAGAAGCCACCACAGGATCTGCGCTGCTGGCCAAGATTGCAGTGTCATCGGCGTATGTGGCAGTAGTCATGCCATCTGTTGCTGGTAAGTCTGCTGTGTAGATGGTATATAGCACTGGGCCCAACACTGATCCCTGAGGAACCCCGGCTTGAATTTCTAAGAGCTTATATGTGACGTCAGTTACTCGCACTTGGAGCATTCGATCTGAGAGATATGATTTCAGCAATTCCACGTAGCTGTGTGGAACGTAGGTCTTAATTTTGTAAAGTAGGCCTCTGTGCCATACTCTGTCGAATGCCTGATGTATATCCAGAAATTGTGAGGAGCAATACTCTTTTTCTTCTAATCCTTTTCTTATCCTGTCGTACACTCTGTGGACCTGTTCCACCGTAGAGTGCTGAGATCTAAAGCCAAACTGATGTGTTGGTATGATGTTATCCTCATCCAGTATTGGTTTGATTCTGTGAAGAAGAAGCTTTTCAAAGACTTTTGATAATACTGGGAGCAAGCTAATGCTCATCATGTAGTGTTTTGCCAGCTTTGTGTATCATACGTATCTGCGATACTTTCCACAGCTGTGGAAAGTGTTGGACTCTTAAGATGCCATTAAACAATACTGTTAGGAATACCACTGCCTTTTGTCGGTAGTTGTTTTAATACTTCTTTAGTAATTAGGTCGAAGCCAGGGGCCTTTTTATCTTTTAAACTTCTGATCGTTCGCCAAGCTTCATGAACCGTTACGGGGCTCCAACATCTGATAATCCTGAAGCAGAACTGAGTTCACAATTTGTTCAGTCTCACCGACCGGGTTTGGATTCGGGCTAAATACCTTTGCTAAATGATTGGCAAAACAATCTGCTTTTTCTTGAGGTGTCCTTGCCCATCAACTGTTGCACCTCAGAGGGGGTATTGTTGGTTGCGGTCTGTCGTAATTTTTGGTCAACTTCCACAGCGAGTAGTTTGTTTGTGGAGTAGGTGTTAGGGATTCCAATTGCGTAGCGAGCGTGTTGTTATGCCATTCTGTCAAGATCTCTTTTAGTTGCTTACTCGCTACATGGAAGTTCTGCTTATCTACATCGAGGTGAGTTGATTGCCAGGCTGCGCAGTCTTCTCCTTTCCAGTACTGCCATTTTGATCTCAGCAGGATAGTTAGTAGTCTTCAATTTTGATTCCCAGTCAGTGCTTTTATTATAGAGAGTAATGGGGTCCGTTGTCTCTATCAAACCAGAGCTTACCGTAAGTATAACTGGTGTATGGTCTGATGGACTGTCATAACATGATTCAGCCTTAAGATATTCCTTAGAGAGTCCTCTAGCGACAAAGAAGTCCAGCAGGTCAGGGAGTCTATCAGAATGGCTTGGCCAATATGTTGGTTCTGCAGTTGTTATGGCAAAGCTATGGTGATTATCCAACATTGACTTTAATTGTCTACCCCTGGTAGTCGTCACTCTAGAGCCCCAATACATGTGCTTCGAATTCCAGTCTCCACCTGCGATGTAACGACTCCCTAGAGTATTGAAGAAGTCAGTGAACATCATCTCACTTATTGCATGTCTCGGCGGGCAATACATTGCAGATATGTTAAGGTAACCAGTTTTGTCTTCTACAGCTATTGTTGTAGCTTGTATATGTTCTGTTTTATAATCAGGCATTTGATGATATTTTATATAAATACTCACAAAATAATATGAGTTATTGAAAACTGAATGATTAGATTTTTTCAAACGTTATCTTGCAAATAGGAAAAGCATACACTTTTCCATTAGTAGAAACTACCACCTGTAACCAGCTCAGAGAGTTTTGGACCTACATCTTTACTCCCTTTACCGTCAAACATCTTTAAATGGATTATAGCCCACAAGTTATTAGTTGTCTCATTCCCTTATTGACCTGTCATTCGATTTTAATTAAGCTTTCATAGCTGTAAAAAGACGACAAAAAACTTATTTAAATTAAACCAGACTTATTGACTCCGATACCTCAGGATAGTGTCATTCCACAATTGCAGTTTTCTATATTTATCAACCATGTACTGTCTCCGTTCAAACGATTATTTGCATCCCAGTGGCTTCTTATTGCAATAATATTTTGAATGCATATCTTAATGTGGTCGGGTAGGGGAACAAACAGCAAAGTATTTTTATTAATATTATTACATCACAAGCTGCTTTTCCATCAGCCAAAAATTTCTAGTAAAAGTTTGCATGGTTGAGTTGCACCAACTAGTCATTAATAGCTCAGTGACGTGATATGTTCTTCTACTTGGCTTTATTAATGTCTCACTTAGCTCCATCAAGTAATTAATTTAGTTGTGTGATTTTTTTCAGTGATTTTGAAATTTTGTATGTACATATATATACATTTATATATACATAAACATACATAAGGGTCAATATTTGATAATTGGTTGAAACAGGTCCTCAGTATTTTTGTACATTTTTAAGATAATATTTAAACTTAATAGTATTTTTATACCGATATTCACAAGCTTTAATAGGTTTATGTTTGGTTTTTAATTATGAAATAATCTAATTTTTGACAACTAAATGAAACTACGTAATGTCGTATTATTTCTACTTCATTTAAATTCTTTACCACAACTTAGGTTTTTTGGATGACAACATCTTCAAATGGGCAATTTGTAAAGATGATGATCTCTGAAAAATTAAATTATTATGAATTTATATAAAATTAATGCTAAGTATTTTCAATATGTCAAATAATCAAATAAAGTGCCAAGACTGTCACATTGCAACTGCCAGGCGAATTTTCCATTTTGATGCGATTTTTTGATTATAAATTGAAGATTTTTTAATAAATTACATAAGTTTTACTACTTTTACATTATTTCAGTTTATTTACAATGATATGATATTAAATGCAAAAACTTTCATTTCAAATCAAAGTGCATGGTAAAGACGTCATTAGTCATTACACAGGTTATTTACAATGATATGATATTAAACACAAAAATTTTCATTTCGAATCAAAGTGCATGGTAAAGACGTCATTAGTCCGCTGAAATTTAGATTTGGTTCAACAAATGAGCGGAGTTGATTCGGTGCCCTAGATGGCTTGTTACGTATTCCTACATGTATTTGATGCACTTCGTCATTTTCCTATGAGGCAATTACAATATGAAATGTAAATAAATAATTTTTTTTTTGTTATGAATTTTCAACGTTAAAGGTAAAATTGATATCATTGTTATATTTATGTCGTTGTTATATTTAATATTGCAATATATATGATGTGGTGTGTTTTGTGTTTTCATCATTTATGTGAGAGGATAATGACTCTGTACTTAGGAAATTACTTCTAAATCCCTAAAGTATAATAAAGTGAATGGATTTCACGGTTTTTAAGTAGAGTTAAATTGACGATATTAAAATTTTGTGAAATATGACAAAAAATATGGTGAAAGTTTTATAACCCTTTTTGGCCGATTTTCAAATGTTATATATATATATATATAAACATGTATACATAAATACATATAGTGCCATTTGTAGCAATGCCAGATTCATATCAAAATCGAACGCCCAAATTTAATTATCATAAAAGCAAAAAGAAACAATTCAGAACTACGCACCCATCATTAAATTATGACTCCATTGCTTTGTATTTGGAAAATTATTTTCAGACGGGACGTATAAATTCAACAATCAATAATTGTTCGATTATGTCTAGTTTGCTTCAGAAAGTTTTCATTTTCTGTCAATATTGAGTAGAAAAATAATAAATTTACTTAAAAATGACGTGTCATTGTTTAGAGGAATCTATTTACTTTCTAGTTGCATTACAGTCAGTTCTAGGTGTTAACCGATTTTCTTATAAATTAACGAAACAAACGTGGTTATTTAAATGTATATTTAAAATAATATACATTTTAACAATAATTTTTTTGTTTATTTTGAGTGCTATTACAGAAATACAGTCCCACCATGTCAATTTTTGTGCTGCAAAAAATATAATAACTTTGCTTTACATAGTAACGAATATCTTAAATTTAACATTTGTTTTAGCCATTGATATATTTTGGCAAAAAAAATTATTCGCTAATTGTTTACGGAGATTTGATGATATTTCCGTTTACTATAGCATTTTATTTCGAACAACATGCTTCAAACAAATAAAAATTATGACGTTATTGGGAATACTTATTATATTTATTAGCCATTTAGCCTGTTTTATTGTCGACAGTATTGAAGGTCTGAATTTATTATCCATAACCTTTTATTTTGGGACCGTCGTTAACGAATTGGAATTGCTATTGCTGTGCATACTCACAAATACTGTTATTCAAAAGTTGAAAGCCGTAAACGATTACTTGAAGCGGCTGAATCAAGAAATATTTCAAAATGATGCAAACTGTTATAATTTAATCCGAGTGACCGTCCGCAACAGATTAAATGGTGATGGCCATTTTGATGTTTCAGGAGACCCTAGATTTATATCAATTTTACCA
Source organism: Druceiella hillmani (assembly GCA_039881145.1). NCBI lineage: Eukaryota > Metazoa > Arthropoda > Insecta > Lepidoptera > Hepialidae > Druceiella > Druceiella hillmani. The sequence goes on along the minus strand of JAYKKI010000069.1, from coordinate 1,957,263 downwards.
AACTTATTATTTATGGTAAATGATATATGCACTAAACGCAATAAAATGTTCAATTTACAGGTATAAGATGTAAAGAAATAGAATATTTAATAATCTTTTTTTTTCACCCTAATCTGTGTATGTATTTCAATTCCATTTCAGGTAATTCAGCATACAGTTTTAATTTTTCTGTCATCCATTAGTGGTATTCAATCTGTATTGAACTTGTATGCGCATGACGTAAGTAGTTGTGGTATCATGGATACTATTTTGTTCTAAAAATTTTTACTAATTTTTGATTTTACCACTAATATTTAAAAAGTTTAATAAATGTTTTCTTTACCAAATTTGCAACTAACGAAACAATATTACAGCAACCACTTGAACGACAAGTCATTATTGTGTTTTTGTGGCTGACAATTAACGTTGCGATACTCATGGTTGTTTGTACCTTCAATGAGATGTTGATTCATGAGTTTCGTCGGTTGAGAATAATAGTTGCGAAGCTGAGACTATCACCTCAAATGTGTAAGTATTATTTGTCAGTTTTAACATATGTTTGTTTAGATTTATTTCACAACATTAATTTTATTTCGTATTGGTAACATCAAGTTGTTTCATCTGAGTGTAGAACGGTTTCTAAGTCAGGTATGGTAAAGAATTCGTATTGAGTTTCCTTCACTAATTTAGAAGTCCTTTCTTGTTGTGTGAAAATCCTTTTGACAATTTTTTTTATTCATTCTCATCCACAATACTAAGTTTTTCAAGCTGCTATTTTATAGAGTTTTTGAAATCATTTCTGACTTTACAATCTATGTTTCCTTTAGAATATTACATAATTATTTTTTAGCACATAATACAATTTTAAACTAAAAAAATTCATCGTTAAATCTTCTGGCAACTATTGGTGGATATTTTCAAACATGAGTAATTAGAAATACTTTTCTGCAAGATACTTCATACTGAAAGACTCAGTTGTCATTCCATCTTGGCCTGAAAGGATATATTTTGTTATGAGTGCCATGTACAAAAAAAATATGAAATCGTTTTTCTTTGTTTACATCCAAAAAATGTACCAAGGCATAAAAAAATGTCGATGACCTGTTAGATTCTGTGAAAAAATATGATAAAATAGCGATGTAATTATTAAAAAGGTGTGTGAGAAGAATTTCTGTCTACCACAACATGGCGAGCAGGCAGTCCCGTTTAGAAAGAATTTAAATGTATGATGCGATATTAGAAGATGAAGTTTGTTTGCTACTGAAGTAAAATATAAAAGTGTGTGTGCGTGTGATACACACATTGAAGAAATCAGTACTATCCAAAAAAGTAAAGAAAAAGCTTACGTGCTAAAAGAAAATTTAGACAAAATCAGAATAATATGTGTTTTTCACACAAAATTTCTTTGTCTACATGTTATTACATTAATTATATCTGGTCTACAACATAGATAAACTCATCCAGCGGACCAATAACCACCCTTTAAAGTATACACCTAGGGTTTGTACTCAAAGCTAGGATTTGGCACTTTGCACACATCCGTAAATAATACAAAAACTGCCAAAATTGTCCGTATATCAGAAAACTTTATTAGCAATAAAGTCTTCCTTGCAAGGTGCTTCATAATGGAAAATAAAAATTAGCTACTACAACAGGCCAATGACCCGAAAAATTGAATTCATATATGTACTGACATCTTTGATTTCCCTTTGTAGTTCCGAATTCAAATTCCATAGATTGAAAAATGATGCAGTTAGTTGTAACAGATTCGTCCAGAGATTATACTATAAAGTTAGTAGAAAGTATAACTCAGAGATACAAGTGGACAAATGGAAAAACAAGTTGAAAAATATAAACCGTGACACTTTATAATTAATTTACAAAGTGTCAGAGTTTAGGTAACGTAGATTTTTTTAATGCCCATCCCAAATCGTTCCAAATTTCACCATACGCTTGTCAAACAGACTAATTTCAAATACATCTTTCACAATATAGTACAAGATTTTGTACATATGTATGCTTCAAGTGAAATACACCTAAGAACTTCTGGTTTAAAAGACTGTTAAATATTTTGTACATATATTGATGATTAATTTATTTTTATTATATTAGCCCAAGTGTCAAACATATTAAATTTTTATGTAATTTACACAAAGTACTAATCTAATCATATACTAATATGACTATTTTTAAATTTAATGTTTTTTGACTACACTTTCAGAGTCAGCAATTTTGTTCACATTGATACAAAATTGTTTTTGACTATTTTGTTCATATTAGTACAAGTTATATTAAAATTTAAGTGAATTTACATGTGCTAAATATAGATTGTTCTTATTTTTAAGGTACTGTGTTCGATGGAAAATTGAGAATGCTTGAAGAAGTTGTACATCGGGGCAACAGGGGAACTTTTTCAGTATGTCAGCTCTTCAACTTACAAATATCATTGCTGCCTAGTTTTATCAATCTCGCTGCTACGTATATTATTGTTATTGTTCAGTTATCAGGCTTGCGTTCCAGTGAATGAGTTGCCGTTTCAAAACTATCAATCTGTTAATTATTTTAATTCCTCGTTAATATAACGAGGAATTAAAGTAATTTATTTCATTTATTTTATTTTGACTTTTCTTGTAACAAATTTTTACGAATGTTAAGTTTAGTACCTGTTTTCCAGGGTAATATGAATAAAATTCATATGAAGAAAATATAAATATGTGACGGACGAAGCCACTGCTAAAATATGTATTTTGATTTTTTTTATTTCTTTATATTTTCCTTCTTCATCTTTTCTTTAAAATTTTAATTTTTTTAGGTCAGTCCATGCTATTCTTTTATTCTATTTGCAATTTGCTTTTTTTATATGTAATTACAAAAACAGATATTGTAAATGGTCTATGGTATAATTTTGTGTTCAAGATTTAGGTAATAATGTTATTAGCAAGTTGTTAATTTACTTAACCATTAAAATAAGAGCAGGCCACAATAGTAATTAAATTGATTATATTGGGATAAGCAACCTAAAAAAATATAAAAAAATAACATTAGGGTGGGTGTAAATAAAAGTGGTGGGATTTTAGAGAAATTATGATTAATTATATGAATATATTTACTCTGCTACATTAAGATGAAATGTTAACTTGTGTGGTGAACTGACATATAAGCTATTTAAGAGAAATTAAAATCTGGAACAAAATGTAATACATTTATATTGATTAAAATAACACTAAATTTGGAAAAACTAATTATTTTAAATTCAAAATAAGTTATTATCGACCATGTTATTAGAACTTTCTAAGACAAAAATAACCATCAGGTCTAGTTTTTAGACTTTTCTATAAAATTTCAATACAATTTGAATGCCGCTTGTATATCGAGTTAATATATTGAGCTAAAGCATGTATATTGAGCTAATAAAATATGTTAGCTACCACTGCACACAAAATTTACTTTCATACACAAAATAATCTGTTGTACACAAAATAAACTTTCATAAATTTGGAGTTAAGAAAAGAATAATCAATTTTAAAAGTTATATTAATGAAATCAATCTATTTTGAAAAATAGTTTTTTTCTTATGGAGACCATCCGAAATTTTGTTAAGAAGTGTTTAATAATGTCATATAATTATAGGGCGTGTTGGTTATTATTGACGTAGGTGTAAAGTATAGGGAACACAAGCACATATAGAAGGGTGCAAGCAAATGTATACGAATGTGCATGCATGAACATATATGTTTTTTCCATATCTATGTGCAATTTCTTGTTCGCTAATTTTCAATTTTTTTTGATTCAGCCACATTTTTCAATTAAATTTTTAAATTATTAGAGTATTAAAAATTGCATCTTTTTAATTGAAAAAAAACTTTCTCTCTATTAGTGTTCAAACTATTTCCATTTATTATTTAGGTACGCAAATAGGAAGTGGTGTTATGATTATTTCTCAACATTAGAAATATCAGGCTGATTCATATTTTGAGTACGACCAGAAATCCAAGTTGTTGGCAATACTTTGTATTCTATAATTGGGAAATATATATTGAATTTTTAAATAATTTGAAAACGTTGTTCACTAATTGACTGTAATTAATTATTGATTAGATAATGTAAAACACAAAACACAACTTTATTGGCTCTTGTCAAATTCTTTACTTTGAACTGACTCTACTTCGCACCGGACAAAACATTTACAATAATTTAAGTGTTGATTTATGAAAATATGTTAACATATCTCCAATAGGTAAAGATAAAGAGACTATTTGGAGATCATGACATGAAATAATTAACCTGAACTTGATGAATTATTTGTCGTTTTTCTAGATTTTGATGGCTTTTTTTGAATTTGCCACAATTTTACAAGAAGTACACAGGTCACATATTCTTGTTTATATACAAAAAATTAAATACTTTTTTTTTCCAAAAAGAACTTCTTAGAGTGTGATTTTGTGAGAATCTTTCACTTCTTCAAACATATCCATTAAATTCTTACAGCCATATTCTAGTAGTTCGCCAGCATAGATATTGTCTTTCAATTCATGGAATAAACTCTATGTAATGTTTAATACCTCCCACATTTTGTGTAGATGCTTTGTTCTATTTTCTAGTTTTCAAATTTCTGAACCATTTAATTTTCCTATTCTCATCCTGGTAAGCCTATCATTTATGGTAAGAACGGATTTCAAAAACATTTTGTCAACTCAAATTTCATTGCACTTTTTTGTTAAATGAAAAGCCTGGTTATGATACTACTTAATCTTATGTTGCTGTTTAATTTCTGATATTGATCCTTAAGCTAAATTAAGGTCAATAGTCGAACTGTGAAATCTCCTTACTGCATTCAATTATTTTTCAATAGTTTCCTAACATGTTGTGTCTATCGTCACACGCCAAGTTTTTCCAATATTTTAAGCAACAATTTTTTGTGCAATTCTCTGGAGGTGGCAAGTTTTTGTGTTTTAATGAGACTCATTCTTTACCCAAATGTCATCTTTTTTAATTGTTGACTCATCGTTAGACACTACTTTCTTCAGTATGCAAAACACCTCTTGAAATATGTTTTGTTTTAAACTAGATGATGATAAATAGGCAAGCAAAAAAGACAAATTGAAATTCAAACGATTAAAGCTTCAACTAGAAGGGCTAACTGATTTTCTTGGTTTATTGGTAGTGATAACATTTTTAAAAGCCTGTGTTTAGGTCAAAGGGTGAAGTAGGATAAGTAAACACGGGATTATTTTCTTCTTTTTGAAAATGTTCTTCGGCTTGGGTTTGTGTGTTTGTAACTGTCGCTATTTAATCCTTATAGAAAAATATTATTATTCTTCCCTAATGAATTGAGTGGAACAATAAAATAACATAGTGTTCTACACATGTTGAAAGAAAAACCTAATGGCATTAAACAATAAAACACTCTTTATAGGTAAGCTATTTTATTTTAATTTAGACAAGTTTGCCACAAAACAATTTTTTAACATGTATTGAGAGTATATTTATAGTGCTTTACCACAGTTTAGTTGATATCTCTATCCAAAGCATCTGTTACTTACCAAATTGCATGCAAATGGATCTAAAATGTCGTGTCACTGCTTAAACGTAATTAAGAAATTGTTTCCGTAATAAAATATTATAGTATCATTAGCTTGGGCTATCCAAGCAATACATTGTTGAAAGGTTTTATAAATTTAACCCTTTATATGGTATAAGAAATTAAATCAAACCATATTTGATATATTACTGGGAATTATTACTCATTACGTATTTCATGTGAAAAAATACTTAAGAGTATATTGCTTATTTAAAACTATAAATTAGCCAAAAGGGACAAAGTTACATTTAGCTAGCCTAGTTTAAGTCAAATAATTTTAGCAATAAATTTCCCTCATTCCTGACAACTTGTGACTACTTCAGAACTAACGAAACAAGTATATTTTTTAACACTCTTAACATGTCTAGTACTTATCCATTTATGTTTCAAGTTACCACAAACAATGCATTAATATTTTGCACAGTACTTTCAGGAAGCAATGTAGTTATTTCATTGATTAAGTTAATTCGTGTCCATTTTGGTGTAGATGATAATTTACTAGTTTTACCAAGAAATTTATTTTTTAATCAATTTATTGTCAAGAAAAAAAAATAATCAACCTTAAAAATAAATAAATAATTTTTTTGTATTGAGAATTGCTTAATCTTAAGTTTAAACAGTTTGTGTAGTTGAAGAGGTAGTGAGAAACAAAGTGGCGTTATTGTTGTGGAGTGCTCCAAATGTTGTATGTTTAAGAGGTTAAAAATAAGAAGAGCAACACTAGAGAGAGCCTAATTAGAGGTGATCACAATTCGCGGTAAATTTTTAATTGATGAAATTATTTTTGTTTCTTAGTTGAGTAGAAAGTTGTTATCCAATAAATAAATGAACTTCAAGGATTAATGTTTTGTCAAATAAAAATGTTTCTATATTTTTAAGCTAGATTAATTTTAAGCACAGTTTTATACATGCTATGTTATTTTGAAAAGAGTTCTTCTACATACTACATAAATAAAAATTTATAAATACTGAAATATCATAATTTTAGTTTTTTACCTATTCACTTTCTTTCAATCATTCTAGTTTTCAAATCTGTCTGCACTGATATTGATGTCACGAAATTAAGTGTCTGATTATTAAATTGAAATAGAATTGCTATTGTAGAAACTACTGTTTTCGTGTGAAATATTATAGAACTCACTTCCCCATGATATTCAACAGTTGTGTGATTTATGTAATATAATATCCAAGATTGGTTGAATTTAATTTTTGATAATGATGAAACCTTAACCTTTCTATACTCGCGCGTTGGTCTGTGAGACCGACAAAACACTTTTTCGTAAATATTTTTATGCAAGTAAATCCTAAGGTGGAATAAATCTCCTGCCTCAAACCCAACTAGGCGACGTGCTATAAACATAGTCACTCAACTTCCAGGTGTTAGAGGAGAAGCTAGAAATTTGAAGGAACCAGGTGAGCTGTGGCGGCTTTTTTTTCGGAGGGCATTAAAGTAAAGTACACCTGACAGTAAAGTACACCAACGAACAAATTAATCGATTGAAACATAATTTTACAAGAGAAAAAGACTGCGCCAATACAGACAACATTAAAATTGAAGCTTTTTTAGTCCTTTTACTGTTTGCTGGAGTCAGAAGAAACGGTCGCCTAAATGCCAAGGATTTTTTCAAAACTGACGGGTCATCCCCGGAGATATTTCGATTGACTATGGGCTTTACCAGGTTCTCTCTATTGATGCGTTGTCTCAGATTTGACAATAAAGATACGCGAGAAGAGAGAATAAAACTGGATAAACTGGCACCTATTAGAGAGATGTTCGATGAAATTGTGGGAGCGTTAAAAAAATATTGCAGTGCGTCTCAGTATGTTACGATTGACGAAAAACTAGAAGCTTTTAGAGGACGTTGCAACTTTTGCCAGTACATTCCCTCAAAACCTAAAAAATGGAGTATAAGTTTATGCATTGACTGATGCCAAAATGTTTTATACCCATACCATGGAAGTTTAGGAAACAACCAGACGGTCCATATCAAGTTGATAACTCCGCTTTGGCTTTGGTTTTGCGATTGAGTGAAAATATTCACAATACTGGGCATAATATAACATGTGATAACTTCTTCACTAGTATGCCATTGATAGATAAGCTTGAGTCTCAACACAAATTGACAGTTATTGGGACGATTCGTAAAAACAAACGAGAATTGCCTAAACAATTCACGGATATACGAGGAAGAGCAGAAAAGTCCAGTTTATTCGGGCACCGATGCAATTGCAGTCTTGTATCCTATGTACGGAAAAAAGGCAAAAATGTCCTTCTCGTATCCAGCATGCACGATGATGCTGAGATCAATGAAGAAACAGGTAAACCGGAAATTATAATGGACTACAATAGAACCAAAGGTGGAGTTGATACCGTGGACAAAATGTGTGAGACTTACAATGTTGCACGTGGGACAAATAGAGGGCCAATGGTGATATTTTACAGTTTGGTGAATGTAGCGGGTATAAATACATTTATAATATACTTGCACAACAACCCTACCAAGAAAATTAGCCGTAGGATCTTTCTTGAAGCCTTAGCATACAATCTGATTAATCCGCGACTTAGACGATGGGCTCTCATGACATCCTTACCGAGAAACATAAGGAACAGGCTCACCGAAATATGTAAATTAGATGGACCCGAGTCTTTAGCAACATCTAACTATAATAAAGTTGGTTGTTGTGGATACTGCTCATCAAAAAAAAAAACCGCAAACAGTTACAACTGTGCCCACCTGCAAAAAATACTTTTGTTTAGAACATGCTGTAACCGTATGCCCTGATTGTTATGGTGAGGCTCAAAACTAAGCCAAACATAGATAAATATGTTCTTTGATATGTTTATTACTATTATTCAGAAGTTTATTTTGTTTTTAAAAAGAAGTTCAGATTTTAATTTTGTTTTCCTAGTACTTAAGAAAAAAATCTCAAATTTGAAGACTGATTTGTGATAGAGTATACGTTAGTAAAATAATTAATAAATTAAGTATTATTCATACTTTTTCGTTTCATTACATCCTAAACTTTAAAATAATAGTAATAGTATTTGGGCTTCTTCGTAAAAAAAATATGTTGTAGGGGTAAAAACTATCGGTCTGTGACACCGTGCGCGAGTATAGGTGTTACAAAAATTGGCCCGAGTATAGAAAGGTTAAGAAAGAAATGTCACATTAAATAAGAAATATTAAAACATATATTTTGAATTATGTGAAAAATTTTTCTTTTTTCTCAAATATCAAGTTAAAGTTTCTTTAATTTTTTTTTATTTTTCTTTATCTGGACGGTGAATTGTTCAACTGTAATTTGTTTATGAGTTGCGAGTTACCTTTTTATATGGTCATCAAAAATGCCACATATTTCGCTCTAAAGATTTGTAATAATTTGAATACATTTTCCATGTATTTTAAGTGTTATTTGTGTTTATATCAAATGAAGTCGTTAAATGGAGGACGTGGAGACATTAAATTAATAAAGGATATCCTTGTTTAATTTGCTTCGACATCTATTAATAGGTGCTGAGAAACGTTAGATCAATTATTGGACTATTGAAAAAAGGTGTGTTGCTAACATAATAACTTCTAGTCTGTGTACCCCATACTATAATTCAGGTATAACCATTATTAAATCTATTCACGGTGATACCGTAATTAATTAATAACATTAATGGGGTTCACTAATCCATAGAATTAATTCAGGATTATATTTATAGCGTAAAGGCACTAAAAAGAGAAGTGGAAATTGCAAGCTGATTAAAACTATAACTTGATGTGATAAGGGAGGTGCAGGCAATTATAATAATATGAGTATATAGAAATTAATTGTAATCACTAAAAATATTGAAATTAAGATTATCATCGGGACCATTTCTAAAGTACAAATAGAGCACAAAAACATGAAATAAAATAAAAAACGCACAAACTGACTACCTTCAACACTGACGACCTTTAACACTGTTATCCTCATAGCATGGTTTCCTACATCACACTTGCATCCAATACTTATTTAAAGGTAGCAATCTCAGTCCAGTTATTAATTTGAGTGATTCCGCCGAAGCAACGTACATACCTAGCAGTCATTGCTAATAACTTAGGGCTATTAATTATAACGTTCAAGTATAGAGCCAAAGACTGCAAAGAAAAGAGGAGAAAAGAAGAAACAAAGAAATTATTGTTTTTTGATAGTCTCATAATGTTCTACACTTTTTATATGTTCATTATTTTAATTTAGTGTTTTACTATTAATCATCAATTTCCATTAATCTAAATGCCAGACAACTATTCGTATCTATATAGAGCAGGGCGTGGTGAACAAATTCGATATCTCGATAATTTGATTACTTGATATTGATTGAATACGAGCCAGTCTACATCATAATACACCATCAGTTAGATTGAATACGTGTTTTAAAAATCATTGTTTGAGTTAAACTTTCTTTGAAATAAAGTTTTAAAATGGAGATTGAAGAAGAATGTACGTATGCTGTTTACGACACTTCTAAAGTAATTAACTCAATTGAATCTTCTCTTGGCTTGTATCGGAGAAAAGACGAAATAATAAATATTTCCAAAATATGGCTGCGAAAATTTTACAACTTGACAATTTTTATGTACGCTGTTTACACAGTGTATTTTAATCCACCAGAAATTAATTTGAAAGGAACATCCAATTCATGACTGTGGTGTATCGAATGTTGTTGTGTTTTTTCTTTATTTATATAACATTCATAGAAATTCTTTGGAACCGATTCACATTCCGAAAATTATGCATGACGATTCATAGAATCGATGAAAACTTCAGTGTGGAATCCAAAAGACAAATATTCCTCCAATCTAGAAGAAACAATAACATGCTCATCGCATTAGAATTTTTATCATATGTTCTATATATCATAGTCGAGATGAATTCAGTAGGTTTGGAATTTATTGCGAAATATTTCTTCATGTATACCTTTAATGCTTTGTTAGATTTTGAAGTTGTCTATTTTGCCATAAACTAAACATAAATAAAAAATTTAAAAAGAACCAGTCAACAATTTACCGGCATCGCCTATCTTACAAATCCAAATCGGTTCGACAATCAATATAAAACAATTGCATTCTTTTTATGGTGATGTGTCTCAAGCATGCCAACTCATCGAGCGTACTTTCTGTGTTCAGGTAAATATTTTATAAATAACAAAAAAAAACTTTATCCATATTTAAAAAAAAAAGTAAAAATTATGTTAAATATGAATTTTGCACACTGTGTTGGTTCTATTAACGCATTTAAGCAGCGGCATAATCAAATTTTTGCCACATTTTATTTTGAAAATGATTCCAGTTAATTTATGGAATATTAATAGAACGTATTTATATCTAATATTAAAAGGTAAGGTTTTCATTAAAAATGTACTAAAATATTTAACAAAAATTGTTCATTAATACTATAATTTGGTTCGTAACTAAACCATAGTTATGCTTATAAACAATATTTCAAGAACTTGAAGTATAAATATTAACAACATTTTTAAATTATGTGAAATTTCCAAAATTCCTAGTTGTAAGTAAATTCATTTCCTATTTATTTTAGGTATTTCTAGCCCTTTGCTGTAATTTCAACACATTTATAATATACATAACTTGGTTTGTGCAGAAGTACCAATTTGAGGTAAGTTCGTTTGAAACACGGTAAAAGTTTTTCGAAATTAATATTTATTTCGGGATTTTGTCTATGCCTTGCAATTCCTTCATCACTTCTTAGATTCAGTCATCCGTGAGTTATATCTAATCATTACAAGCGATGAATCTTACGAAAATTATCTCAAAGTTCTATAAAATTAACTTTCATGGAATTTTATAGAATATATAGAAAACGAAAAGATAACCTTAACAAAAATGCTCCTAATGTGTTAAAAAGGTAATCTAATAATTTTAAATATTAATACTGAATAAATTCTTTTTATCTTTAGTTCTAAAGGCATTCTTATTTACAAAATTTAATTGAAATGAAACAATTTCATTCTAGGTAACATGAAGTTAAAAACTTATTTCATAAAGGTCTCTATAAATTTTTAAAATGGAGATTTTATGTGATTTTAATTGGTTTAGAAACAATTATTTTTTCATACTACATATAGTAAGTTGTTTATTTTAAGGGGATTTTTTATTAAATCTTTATTTACTTCTACTAGTTTCGGTGATTTGCCATTATTGTTCAAAATCAAAATATTGACTTAAGCACGAGTTTAGCATATAGTTGGTAAAGTGTTTGCTTATAAATTGTAATATCACATAAAACATTGCAATTTCAGACAAATGAAGAGTTGACAGTCAATTTTAAATACATCCTTTTTACATGGACTTTGTGTTGTTTACCAGCTTTGCTAGCGGCCTGTGTATTTGGTGAAAATTTTAAAACTACAATTGAAAATACTAAATGTGTATTAGCGAAAATGTTGCTTGTGGCACACGAAGGTAAGTCAGATTTATTACTACAATTTAGTTCTGTTCTTTATAGAGAACAGCTCTAAAATTGCAAGTCTTTTAATTTATATTATACGGTAGCTGATGTGTATTATATAAAATCATTTTGAAGCAAAACACGATAGAGTTAATAATAGTCAATATTTTTGCGCCCGAGTTTCGTATCAACTTGTTCATTCCTGTACCTTTCTTTCATGCTCCTCAGTACCGCGCAGCTGTTCGGCAAGGTTGTATGTACGCGCTTTTGTTTCAGGCGAGTGAAAAACTACCGCCATGGGTCTGACAGACCTCTGTTAGGTGATTACGTGAATTTTCTTTAATCGTGAATTTTTATTGATTTACTTTAAAATGGCTCTTAGTGATTCCAGTATCGATCGGTGGTTGGAACAAAATCTATCAGACGATGAAAACATGCCGAAAGATAAGCGCAGCTATATGGAGTCAGATGTTGGCATAGATTATGTATTGCAAGAAAGTTTTGTATCTGATTTCGAATATGAAGAGCCAACTGCAGTGGGTAATGAACAAAATTCCTCATCCTGCAATGATTTCTCTTCCATCGTAACTGGAGGTTAAGAGTGTTAGTCTCAAGATTATTTGAAATTAGATAGAGACCGAGGAAGAAGAATCATTTTGGAAAGAATCAATTTGTTGGTCCACCATCTTTACGATCAATATTTTGGCACCTTAATATAGTGCAGGAAAGAGAAGGTATGAAACCAGCATGCCAGAGTGAGTTAATCTTTGTCTTCTCCATTAGATATTTAGCAACATATTTTTACAAATAAAATGCTTGAAAAAATAATTTCTCACACTAATGTGAAAATAATACCAAACTATCAAAATTCTATCTGTGTTCAAGACTTAGATCTCATTGAATTGAAGGAGTTTATAGATTTTCTTCAAGGAAAATCATAAAGATTATATGTCATGCCATAGTAGTGATGGCACTGGAAGGGAAATATATCACTGTGTCATGAGCAAAAAGGTTCAAAATGTTGCTGAAAGCCATTAGTTTTGAGAATGCAGCGACCCGAGCATAGCGTCGAGAAACCGATGCATCTACACTTATTGCTGATGTCTTCGACTCTTTTGTTGACTGCTGTCAAGCCATTTATGCAATAGGCTTGTGTTGATGAGATATTGGTTGCATTTCGAGGAAGATGCAGTTTCACAATGTATATATCAGAGGAACTTGCCAAATATAGTATAAAAGTTCAATGCCTTACAGATGCAAGGTCAGGGTATCTACTTAATGCCTATACATACCTAGGCAAAGATTCAGATGGGCATAGTTTATTAGCTGAATATCAGTGATTGAAGAAACCCACTCAAGCTGTAATGGCGTTTCATTCTCAACTCATTTCTGGTAGATCCTTCAATCGAAGGATCTAACAGAAACATAACAACTGACAACTTGTATACTTCTCTGGAATTACTAAAGTCATTAAAACAGAACAGTTGACGGGTGTGGGAACCTTGAGGATAAATGAAGAATTCATGCCAAGAGCTCATCATCGAAAGATTCAATCGATGGTTTTTGGATTTACTAAAGATTTCACTATATCATCATATCTGCCAAAACAATATAAAGTGGATCAGATCTAGTCCACCAAAGATGCTCGAATTACACCACAGGTTGTCATACTTGTAGATGGCCCTTAGCAGTATTCTACCAACTATTTAACATTTCTGCCTCAAATTGCTATGTCATGAGCTCGTCTGCCCAACCGCAAGGACAAAAGATTGAAAGCAGTTTCAAATTTATGAAGAAACTAGCTGAATAGCAGATGGAACATCGAGGAACCAATGTGAAATTGATATTCAAAGCATCCTCCATAGAAATGAGACCACTCCAGCAGCAGTTCCATGCAGCAGCAGTGCTGAACAAAAGGTTGACGGTTCGTAAAAACTATTCAACTTGCACATACATAAAGAAACGCAAAACACAATATATGTGTTTCGAAAGTAAGAATCAATTTGCCTTGAATGCTCAAATAAGTTGTGTTTTCGTTGTCATGAAAAACTAAATTTAGAGCCTGCAATTTCCTTTGATGTATGATTTTAATTAGTGAGAATTTTATATTTCTCCATGTTGATTTTGTGTTGAAATTTTTAAAAATTTATAAAAATATTCCTATTATGTTTGATAATTTTTATGGATCTTATTTTCTAAATAAGTTAGTTTGTAAGCTTCATGTAAGTAATATCGATAATTATTAGCATTTAAAGAAAAAAGAATATAGATTTTCATGTGCCTTTTTTTTAGTAAAGAATTTAATATGTTCTAAAACCGACTTTTAATTAATAACAAAACCTGACTTTACTAATTTTTACAATTGTGAATTATTTTACTCGGGAGTCCCACAGACATATGACAGGTGGTTGTATGACAAGAATATATGGTAAGAAGTTAAAGGTTAATATATTGAGCATTACCAACTTAGGACTAGAAGCCAGTCATTAATTTTTAGTGTAGATCTAATTAAATTTAATACAACATAAATTTAATACAACATAATATATTGTATTTTTACAATATATTATAGTAAATATTTAGTAATGGTAGAATTTATTTTCAATTATGAACTGTTTCACTAATAGTATTGAAAAAATTTTACTTTTCTGCATTCAAGACTCAAATATATTTCGTTTGTTAATTTTCGGATACAGTGCTTTCATCTTCCAACCGCTTTCAAACACATATTTTAGTAAAAATGTACTCTGAAAACTGTAAAGAATATTCTTATTAAGCAGTAGTCTTAATTAATTTTTAAATTTTCCTTGATACCTGAACATATTTAACATGAACACATTTAGCATGAACATATATTCTTATTTGATAATGGGCTATCAGAAACATTAATTTAGAACAAATTGTAATTTACTTGTAAAGGATTGGAGTGTCAAAATTTTTTTATATACAGAAGGAAAATATTGAACTTTTTCTACTTTTTTTTCTAAATAATGTTTATAAATAAATTTTCAAATATTTATAATATTTATAAATTTTCCTCCAGCTTGTGCGATGAAATTATTTCAGATATAAGTTATACCCAATTGGTTTAGAAAAAATCTTTAATATTGATTGACCCAGGTATATACAAAATAAACATTTTCTAAAATATTCACAGATGAACGGCAAAAAATAGCAGACCTCTACAAATTGGTGCAGCATAGCTCAATAGGCGAGTTCATCGTATGTAACATATTCCGAATTAACGCTGCTTTATTGCTTAGTTTTATAGCCATTGTCACTCAATATGTTATTACATGCACGCAAATGTCAAATCTTTTCCTTTAATAATGTACAATGAGATTATTCATTACATTCAATTAAGTTCTTAAACTGAAGTGCGTTTTATCAACAACAAATTTAGTCTTTCGCTTGACCGCAATAAGAAAGGAGCCTAGACGAAATGTGATCGATGCTCAACAGATTTGTGGCGCCTTCCCAGAACTGACATTCATGCCAATCATCTACTATAGATTAGTGAACATTTTCAAGAGACTCACTCCATTATAAGTGAGTTAATAACACGTACATTTATATGTAACTACATCAGCAAACGTAGATGGTAATTTAATTTTTTAGAGGTTTTGCCTTAATAACCTCCAATCGAGTTTGTAGTAGCTAAATAGTAGTGATAGTTATTATAGTTAGCCATCATTAGTCTTTAGCTACTACAAACTCAGACAAATTGTTCTGCAATGCACAAAATATACGCATTTGTTATCATCAAATCAGTTTTCCAACTTACTTCTCGATTTGATTCATTGGCAAAATTTGTACTAAAAATACAATATTAAGAACAGAAGCAATAATTAATATAACTGTTATTTTCTTCATTATAGAAATGAATTCTTACTATTACAGAATAACAAATTTTCATAATGAATTTTCAAATGGAACGGGAATTATTTCTTTGTTTTAACTTTCTTCTTTACTTAGTTCTTTTCTACAGATACACATAGCAAATTTATTGTAATTAGGATATTGTATTTTTACTAAAACAAATAGAAATACGTGTAATTTTACTTATACCACTTGTATTATAGTTAAGGTATTTTTCATGCAATAAATTACTGTATTTTCTGATTTTTTTTGATACTGTGTAAAATAAAAGAAGATTTTATTCAAGAGTAAAATACACTATTTCAAGATATGTAAATGTTGCGATGATAATGAGAAGTAGTTACATTTACATATTAGTTTAATTTAGATTCGTAAAGTAAATTAATTATAAGCATACTTTAAGATTATAAGCGCAATTTATCAAAGAATGCTGACCATTTAATATCTGACCATTTAATATCTTATTTCAATACATAAAATTATAGTAGCAGTATTTAATAATATTTATTGATCTGTGTAGTCTAAATATTTAAAAATGGTAAGTTTGTCAAAATGTGTCATTTTTAACTTTTGTAATTCTTGTATATTTTGTATTCGTATTAAATGTAAATTTTAAACTTTTTTAAACCATTAATTTCTTATTACGAATAGGTTACCTGTAATGTAACAACAAATATTTGTGTGTAAATAAATAAATATATCACGGTTATCGGCAAAGTGTCTCTATTTTTTACGCTGTCAGGAACCAACCGGTAATATTTCCCTTGATTCAAGCAAATGTTACTTTGAATGATTAACATTTTTGTAGTTGTATAAAATAAACCTATTGTTATTAACTTGTAGAATTTATTAAATATTTGGATAAATGTATGGTGGTTGTACAGATTTATCACCACCTTATTATTGTTCAGGGCGACGTTTCACTTTTTGAGTGATTTATTTTGCTATTCAATTTTTTTTATTTTTGCACTGACAAATATCACTCAGCGATATTTTTTTGATTGTACCTATTATATCTATTATATTGTATTGATTGTATCTATTATACTCGTCCTTTATTGTACATTCAATCGTAAAGCATAAATTAAGCTTGTAAAGTGATAGCATAATGATATTACTAAATTCTGACAGTTAATGTATTTGAGTTCTAACGTTACAATACTTTTCTTAAACAATTATTCATTTTCTCTACTGTACACTAACAATCATGCTCAAAGTGTGATCGACCCCATGTTCAGCAGTAATGTCAGACACAAATGCGTCATTGTGTATATAGCCGATAGTCCTTTTCCACCTTTCTGTTAAACAGTGAACAGTCAACAGTCAGAAACAGTGATCAGAATCGTATCATTGCACACAATTAAATTATTTTATTTCTGTTAGTAAGGCATGTGCAATGATTATGAGAGCAACAAAATGTGAACAGAAGTAGATAGACAACCAGTGTCGCAGAAGCGTCAGTGATTTGAAATTAACCTGTTTTGAAATTAATTAAATCTAATTTCTCTTTTATGCTGCAAAGTATAGAAAATAAGCACACTCAAGGGAAAATCAGTAGGAAACAGAAAAAGGAATACACCATATCGTCACATGTACAAATATCCAGCTGTTTTGAATACATTCATTCATTAGACTGTATTCAGTTATATTTGGGCTCCTGATAATAAAACTGCATTCTAATATGTTTCTTAAAGTCATTTATATTTAGTTAATTCAGGAGACACGTCAGAGAACTGTTTCCAGCATTTCTTAATACAAATCCAAATTTTTTGAATGAATTATAAGCTACATTTGCCAAGTGTCAACAAAATGTCAGGCTCCTACATCAACTAATTCCATACTTCAGCAAAACAACGTCTCATCAGTGACATAATCATACTTGAGACGAGCATATACTCGACCATTCGCAATGCTCCACATGAGAATAACATTGACATCATGCTCCAACAACTTTCAATCTGCTATATTTCTAATAGTTGAGAAAAACTTTATGTGATCCAGGAATAGAAAGTACTGTGGAGTTTTAACCCTAATTTGATATTCTTTATCTGCATAATGAAGAGTAAAGTAATTTTGAAATCAATTACATGGTATTTTATATAACTTCAAATAATAACTGCCCATACTATAATTCATAATTTGGGAACAATAAAGTTTGTTTAAATTCAGGAATCTATGGGATAGATTTGTTATGCAGTCATATCTTTAAATTCAATTGGCTCTGCCAATTTAACTTATGATATTAATGACTTAAATATTGTATGGAAACTGTCAATTGTTTTACTAATTACATATTAGGTCTATATACTATAAAAATTGTTAGCACTTTAGTAGCATGTGATTTGAGACATTGTAGAATGGATTTTATTACTGCTTTCTGCCACATTCATCAAAGAAATTAAAGAGTCAATAAATTCCAAGAAGAAATAGACAGTACACACCGAGTTCTTTTTATTGACAATATATATTACGTTATTATTTTTACTGTAAATAACAAAAAGTATTTGTGTTTATGAACGTAATAAATGAAAGGCAAAAGTACTGTACCAGCATATATAATTTCTTCATTTATTTATTTAATTCCTCCAAATATTTCATAAGAAAATATAGAAAACATTTATTGTATATGCAACCTCGATACATGAAAATAGCTTTTCTTAATGTTAAAAACGTTTTGAAAAACTATACGACTATGAACTGAACGTCCACGTTGATTCCATTTCACTCTTTTTAATACCAGAAATGAGACCTATATTGGCACGCTAAATGTGTGCCTACCCTGTTAAAGAGGCATTCACGGAAAAATTAGTACGCGTTTGTGATTTTGCTAATGATACTGTTTCTAAATGATAAAGTTTTAGTCCAATAAATATACTCCGCATATTCATTTTTATTTATTTATAGGATGTAAACACAAATAAATCTTTTTTAACTGTTAAGAATAGTACTCAGTTCGAAGTACATTTTTTCTTCTAACTTGAAGATATCGATTGACTTATAAAATATTAATACATTTCTTTAATTTTCTCATCTACAGTAAGTAACTTTCTTTCTGAATACGTATTTCTGTCAACTGATAATAATTTATATATAGCTTTAGAAAACAATATAGTGAACCATTATTTTATTCTTTATTTTTAGAAAAACTGTTCTCCTGTTTATACGATTATGTCTGTCAGTTTCTTTGGCTATAATCAAAAACTATGAAATTTAATTTAAATTGCTGCTATGTTTATTAAACTATTTAAACTGCTATGTTGTTTCTCTTAACTTTTTACATCTACAAGTTTTTTTATTTATCTGTTTGTCTGTTTATTTGAGCATCACGTAGAAACTACTGAGCCAATTTCAAAACAAGTCTTCCACACTGCAATAAGACTTAATCACATATTCAGATTAAAAGAATTTTATTATGAGTATTTTCTAGGCAAGTTGATATTTAAATGTTACTATTCTGTCACTAAAACCGAATGTGTAAGACTATTGCAGAAATTCGCTTTGAAGTTCCGATTAAAATATAAGGTTTTTGCCTAACTGTACTTTCAAGATGAGGGTAAAACTTGGTATCTGAATTCGGACGTGGATCGGTGGCAGGGAATGTTCAGATTTGAGGAATTAGATGTTGAAAATTTTCATATAGTAATGCTTAATTAAGCTTAAGACATTTTTGGAACATAATGAAAAGAGGCATCATCACTTCAGAGAATTTATTTTTAAAATAACAATTAGATTAAATTAAGTTGTGCCAGGGTAAATTAGTACACACTGGGTTTTTGCCTTTAAGATTTTATATGTAGGGAAATGAATACGTCTAAAAAATAAACGCAAAGACAACTTCTGCCAGATGAGCAATTATTATATGCTATATAATAAAAAATATAGATTCCTAAAAAGGTTCAATTCGTTGAGTGGTTCGTATAGTGAGCTCATGTTTAGTTTTCTTTGATAATGCTAAATCTACCATTTGTCATACTATCCAAATTCATACAAGCAAAAGGAGAATACTGCTAACAAAAACAGTCATTAGAATATTTCCCTGAATGAAAAATTTCGTGCAAAATACTAAAATGAAAAGAGCGCTTAGAGATGTCCATGATATAAACCCTCATGTGTTTGCCCGTTCGGATTAAGTACTCACTGACTCTGCCATCTTACTGCTATCTCACTTCCATGTGGATATGAATGTACATTAACTGTAGACTGAATTCTAGGTGTTAATTGGCCAACGCTTATAATTTAATGTCATTATTACAATATTTGTTTGGTTTCAAATCATAAATATCCATGGGTGCTACATATGAGGATCATGTTTCAATTTATTTCATTTACCTAAAGTATGCACGACTAACCTACAGCATTTACCTGTCTTTCGTGCAGTCACATTATTCAACGCAGTATTGCAAGAAGAATACAGTATGGATATTATTTTTGTTCGCTTGGCATTTTTGGAAATGAGATTATGGAGTTGCTTGGCAGTTCACAACTTATAAACTAAATGATATTTGTTCCAATACCTGTGTGTATCTCTCTTATTAATTATTATTACTACTTTTCTCTCTTATTCATTGTGGTTTTATAAATATTTATTTTTATGATGTTCACCATGTCTAGAGATTTAGGTAAATTTTTAAAATGTTTTTTAAAAAAAATAAATAAACGTGATTGCGCTCGACTAATTTATTTTAAAAATGACGAGCTTTTTTGGGAAGCTTCATCTCCCACGTAACGTTACTATCCAAATTCGCCTAATACCTTGTAAGTTAAGTTAATTAATAATATATTTCAATTATCCCTCTTTAAGTTAACCACTGAAGGTATCCACGAAATAATTACTATTTATAGTCAAAATAAATATGCATATGAATACAAAATATGATGGTAGCCGATTAGCTCATTTAATCTCATCTGTCTAATCCATTTACTTGTCTTTTGAAGGCCGTAAAGCCACCTTGACTATTTTAGTATGGAAACAAAATAATTAATTGCCAAAATAATATATTAACTGACACACCCCCACCCTAACTCCAGCCAAAAGAACTTAAAACAAATATGAAAGTCATAATGTAAATTATGAAAATTAAAAACAACTCAATATAATTTACAACATATTTATCAGTGTCCTTGAACACTTTGCCACGTGGCACTAGCTGGAAGGTATGAACAAATAAAATTATATTGATCTGTATTATGTCTGTTTATAGAAGGTAGCTACGACTTGACTACACATTCCATTAGTGAAATGACTAAGAATCCATAATACTCATTGAGTAATACTTTACATGAAAATTATTCAATGAACCAAACAATACCAGAGGCACCATTGCAATTTCTTTTTTAAGTTTAACACATGTTAGTTTAATTTTCATGCGATCCACTTTTCGCTCAATAGATGGAGATGGGTAGTCGACAATGCTGGCGTATATACCACTTATGATTAATTGCAATAAACTGATATACAGATATATTTTTTGCCCACCCAGTATATAATCACTTTAATGTAATTGTTCCTATGTAATTTATGAAAATATAAATAGTATATTGATTAAATGTCAAGAATATTCTTAAAAATATTGATAAGCTACATAATGTTTCAACTAATGCAGATGTTGCGGAATCTGCTACACAAAGATATGAGATATGTATGCATAGACTTTTAATGATATGAGTAATCTTAAGTATAGCATGAGCTCTGTCGTAATGCTGTTGTGGGTAAACGCAACTTAACTTGCACTCACAATCTTTAATTAATAAGAAATAGTTTTTATAGTGAAAGAATAATTTATGTAGAAAAAATGAGAACATCAGGGCAAAAGATTTCGATTTAACTACTTTACAAATTAGAATAATATTTTTTATCTATTAAACATTTTCTTAACTTTACCGAAAAAAATTCTCTTTCGTTCAAAATTCAATTTGTTTTTTTTCTAATGGAAGTGGTTTCCAGAGAAGTTTCTTTCAGTTTTGTTCATGGTTTATATAAAAGTAATAATTTCAGACACGGTTCTAATAAAACAATAAGAATTGTTGTTTAAGAAATAGTTTTTACGACGCAAAATTGAGTTCCTGCTGCTCTTAGAATTATTTCATTGTTTCTTAGAATTGTTCATGTCTATTTTTTAAGTATGTAAAGGCAGAGTTCAATCAACAAATCAGTTAGAAAATTACGAATGCTCATAATTTTTAATATCATTTTAACGTCATATTTTCTGGCTTACAGTTATTTGTGCACTTAATAAAAAAATTCTAAAATATAAAATCAATGCATGTTATAATGTATCTCAAGTGCCAGTAATTTAAATTATGGTTCGCCATATACTTCAAATATTTGGGACGTTAAATCCAAATAATTCATTTTTTAAGTTGAATTAAATTGTGATAAAATTTTAGTTTCAAATGATTATCCCAAATTTTCAAATCCAAGTCCAATTTGATTATAATGTTTATTACTGAAGGCGAACAGATTTATGAAAAATTTGAACAATATCTGTTCAAATTTTTCATAAATCATAGGCTGATTTGACCCACAGGCTTCATCACTGTAGTCGACTTAAAGGAAGTCTGGTAAAAAAAACTTAATTTAAATAAATTATTACATATCATATTATTTTCACTCGTTTGCATTAAACCGAAGATTTATTAAACAATAACGACTCAATTGTATAAATGGCGATACAACTTGCATATACAAGTTAACCAAAATTGAGAAATTAATTAATCGTATTTATAACAAATTTATTTGAAATTGAACTAGAAAATATAGTTTCATGGCTTTTTTGAAAATACCAAATGGAATCTTTAAAAAACATAATGATAAACTTGCTACTAGTAAAATGTTATAATAGTGGAATTGTTTCGGAAACATATTTGTTTCATTTCGAAACTCTCCTTTTTGAAGAATTTGATTATAAAAATAACATAATAATGTGACTTTTACTATTTGAAATTAATGGTAACATATATGTTTTAGTGATTTTGTAATTAAAATACGTCGTTTAGAAAGCTACATTAAATACGGAATATTCAATTAAAAACATGATAAAAGCCAGCAAATCTACCGGTTCACAGTTTATAAGGTAACTCTATTATGCATTTTCCCACTTCTTGATTTTCTAAATGCAATAATTACCTATGATATTCTAACGACAAAATTCTTTTAAAAATTATAGTGCATTGCGCATAAAACTTACTTCTTTTTGTTGAGTCGTAACTATTTTATTACTAATATCTCTTATATTTCACCTATATTGCTTCTTTTTAGGTAATAAAACTGAAATACAAACACTAAAATAGTGGTAGAGAAACTCAAGTAGCGAAGTAACATTGATGTACTCAGATTGAAGAGACGAGTCACTCTAAATTCGCCAACCTCGGGTGTGGACAACATTCGACCGAGGGCTTCCAATTTTAATTGAGAGTTAAACGCTGAAAAAACGCAAAATATTTTAGACATTAAAAATGAATAAGGCTGTTATTTATATTCAAAAAATTCTTCTTTTAATAATAAAAATATTTAGTAGAGAACGGCAGATATTTATATAAAAATGGACCTTCATTATTCCCGTTTTACGATAAACTATCTAATGGTATCTAATCGGTAACACAACAAAGTACGTCAAAGACACATCCATTCTTGTGGAGCCAGAGGTGTTAGAGGACAAAATCCCGATATAAAACTCATTTAAACATACCCAATTAAAATAGTATCTACTTACCATTGGGTTGGTTAGGTCTCAAAGTGAATTTTGAAAAAAATAATTCTCAACTTAGGCATGTACTGAAATTGTTATAGAGGTTTACATAAAAAGGAATGCGTAGAAACAAATGACATTCATAAATAAATAACAATAATGATGAGGAAATGGCAAAAAAAAGGTACAGGTGATTAAATTTGCGAAAAGCTCTATAGGTAGAAGGAAAATTTTAAGACCGAGCATCTGACGCAATACAGATTTGATATTTGTGTACGAGTCTGTTGGTAAACAATAACAAATATGCATGCATAAGACAATAACATGTTCAGATATGCCTTGGGCTTTAAATGGCCTGTACAATTTTTTATTTGCAATACATATTTCCATAATTTGTTAATTTACTTAACTTTGCAAATTGATTCAGTGATTTTGTTATCTTTCGTTTGAAAATAATATATCACATAGCATAACAATATTTACCGTCATTTCTATTTAAACGAAAACAATTAAATTTTGATCGCATCTGCATCACCAGAATTTTGAGAACGTCAGTAACTTGTTCCTTCAAAAATTACTAGAAAATTGAATGAAGTCATATTAACGTGTTACAATATACACAATTAAACAAAACTACGGGATGTAGTATTATTTCTACTTTAGTTAAATTCTTTACCACAACCTAGGTTTCGTTGTATTGCAACACCTTTAGATAGGCAATTAGCAAGGATTAATCTTTAGATTAAATTTTTTAAAGTCTTGAAGATAAATTGGCAATTTCTTTCTCATAAGTAATGATAGTCACTATGAAAAATTATACTTTTATAAAAATATGTTATTAACCGAATTTGTTTCTTTATAGCTGATAGTAATTTCAAATAATCCGTTCCTTACATTTCTCAATTACTTGTGTGAGTAAAGTCCTTCTTTTTTGAATAACTAGAGCTCAAACTGTCTAGTATAAAACATAAATGAGTATTAAGCATAAATTGTGTAAACAAAATGGTTCAAAAGCAAAATACATTTGATTAATTATATGATAGTATCTGTTTCATAATCCTAACATAACTGACAAGTGTTAAGTTATTTTGAAAATTATCATATTATATAAACATCAAATTTCGTTCAATGAAGACCATATAGCTGGAATCTATACTCGAAGCAAAATTATTTTATTTGGAGCTAATTACATTTAATTTCATTACACCAATTTAATTAATAAATTACATTTTATAATTGTTACAAATTGTAAATGTTAATAAGAGAAATTTACCGTTGTATAATTTTTTAATAACAATTATTTTGAGTCAAAATTATTAATAACAAAGTAATGTGTTATTACGACAGTAAAATTTTTGCTTTACCAAATAATGGAAAATGAGGACAAACATTTGCCTTTACTAATATGTTCCCTAGCTAAATATTTCACTACTTCATACATTATAAACAGAAATATTTATACTTACGCAACCGGTCGTACGCCAACAACTTTAAAGTGAGGGTTCGTGCTTTATGGAGACATTGTTTAAGGTTTTCACAGGTATAACAAATTAAAACTAAATAGAGGAGCAACTGAATACTCCACACAGCCGTGTACAATATTACTTGAATTCCGCCTTGAAATAATTATTGTGTTAAATATATAAACGCAATAAGGAATGAAACTTTTAAAACTATTCTTTTTTGTTTACCTGCGAAATTTCTATGAAAACTAGATTCCTGTAGACATCAAATATACATCCAAAGCTTGAAACAAAAAATTAGATAAACTCAAACCGATAAAATATTTTGAATAATCTATTTTGATGAAACCGGTACTATCACTTTAGAAATAATATTTTTCAAATACGGTTTTAGGAATATTTTGCAAATAAGTATTTTGTTATATTACATGTGATTTTTGTACCATGGAACATGGTTTTTATTATTTCTTAAGTATGTAAAAGTGAATTACATTCAAACGTATGACACTGAAATTTTTGTCACCAATGTTAATTAAAGTTTTTGACAAAAGGCCTATGTGGCCTAAGTTAGTGGTTAACTTTCATTTAGTTGACAATTTTACTAGTATGTTTTAACTATAGATAATGCACAGTAATCAACAGCTATTAACTTTACAGTAGCTGTTTTAATTTTGATTACCGATTTACCTTGATTTACCGATCTAAGTATGTCAATACAATATTTTATCGGCATGGATCTTTAATACCCTTGTTGCCAAATTAAGTCTATATACATGATAGTATGTGTATCATCTGCTTTGTTACAATGTCACTCTCTGTAGTTTTCATTATCTTTCTTTATCCTACAGCACCTTTGTGCCTCTATTCCTCAGTTCTTTGATTTTGTTGAAGGTAGAATTGATATAAAAAAACTCTTATACATAGTTTGAAAGTACGCTAATACAGTTTGGAATTCTCTTCTAAATTCTTTAGTATTTCTTTTAAATAGGTATATGTTGAACATCTGTAAGGTTCCAACTTCTTGGTAATTATAATAAATTACTCAAGTTTCTTGATACATCTCTTATTATGAACAAAGTAAGAGTTACTTTTGACCAAAAAATCAATCCAAGGAACAGTGAGTTGCATGGTATTAAGGAACAGTGAGTTGCATGGTGGCAATTGATCCGTTTTTTTCCACATATTTTAGAATTTTTTACATATCTTGTAACATATATAAAAAGTATGGCATTGAATATTGTGTTCAACTCAGTTTCGTCAAATAAAGACGAAAGAAAAATTTTAACGAATGAACTCAGAAGGCACTTGCCTTATGAGTTCTGTTTAGTTTTTTGAAAACAAGCGAAACAAAACGCGATATGTGCACATAACAATAAATGAAGTTTAAAGTGTATCATCGCAAAAAGTGGAAAATCGGTTACAGATGTTAATTTTACTCGTAAGGTGAAATGGCTAGATTTTGTAGAAAATGACACACCTGTATCAAATTTTTATTAGAAATACCTACACCGAGATATGAGAAATCAGAAAATAACTTTTCTGTTAATTAAATAATAAAATTGCTTGTGTAGAATCTGAGGGTGTTTCCATTTATTCAGAAATAAACAAAAAATATATATTTCTAAATTTATGTAGGCTCTATTTGCGTACAATTATTGTTATATTAAATTTCACAACAATTTATTTGGTAGTCAAAATGAACATGCTAACTCAATTATCAAAACGAACATGCTAACTGCTCTAACATCATTTAGCATTACAAAATTATTTATTGTTTATTCATATTTATCTTCTTCAATCTAGAAATAGATTTTAATGAGAATCAGTATCGAAATACTTAGATCAATTAAAAATGAAAGTGGTCTCTAAATAGAATACTCATTACTTGACTGACACATAATGATGACTGGGCTATAACAGAATTGTAATCAGGTTTAATACTTATGTCAGTTGTTGTTTTCTGAATTCTGTGAATTTGAAAATAATTAAATGACATGATCTATATTTATAAGTATATTTTAATATTTT
Source organism: Druceiella hillmani (assembly GCA_039881145.1). Classification (NCBI taxonomy): domain Eukaryota; kingdom Metazoa; phylum Arthropoda; class Insecta; order Lepidoptera; family Hepialidae; genus Druceiella; species Druceiella hillmani. The sequence goes on along the minus strand of JAYKKI010000069.1, from coordinate 1,930,207 downwards.
TCATCACAATCGCAACATATATATATATATATATATATATATATATATATATATATATATGTATGCATGGCATGTGTGTGTGTATGTGTTACATGTAAATATTAAAATCTCTATCAATAGCAGTGTATTAGCTATATAAGGCAAGATACCTATAATTAGTTAATACTATGCTTCTCATGCTTGATGTATTGTCGTCACCGTGGTGTGTTGGGTTGATCACAAGGCATACGGCCTTTGACGATGCGGTATACCGCAGGGACTCGGGTTCGATTCCCGGCCATTCTTTGAACGGGGCTGGACTGATGTTATGGTTGGCTGTAAGAGATTGCTTTCGTAGCTATAAGTCCACCATATGAATCAGCTAGATACATTAAAGTAGCTAAATAAATAAATAAATTATTACTTATTTTATGTAATATCACATACAATAGTATTATATTAATAATAAAATGTTATCTTTGATACTATAATAGCATTATGTTAATAAATGATTGTCACTTACTGATAAATTGAAAACTTCATTCAAAGTTAAACAGGCGTCGATAATTTTTAAATACAGCTGAAGAGTTGCGTCAATTCTAATAGTTATATCTTCATCAGTAAATATTGCTTCTTCATTTTGATCATTACTTGTACTAATAGTCTGAAATAGATTTGTATCAAGCCATGAACACAATTGTCTATTTCCATATCCCATTCTCTTCATAATATCTCCTAGATAAAATATGAATGATACACTCTCAATAGTACAAAATAACGCCAAAACATTGAAAAGTATTATTTGAAGCATGTGTGCTTTTAGATAGATGAGGAAACCAGCGAATATTGCTGCCAAGTGAATTAACAAAATAATGAATGATGCTAGCTTGTTCCGTTTCAGTGCATTATTATTAATTTTTTGTACAAATGCGACATCCAAATACCGATCAATAACGTTAATTTCTGAAACAAATTTATTCATTGTATTCCTTTTTAAGAATGCATTTTTAAAAACAACCCAAGTGAATGTTAAACATAAAATAATGATCTTGATGAAACGCGCCAACTGAATAACATCGTAAAGGCGAAAAGGGTATTCGAGAAAAATATTAAATGGTAGTAACCCCATAACGATCAGAATAAGGTACATTGATTATGTAAGATTCACTAGCGTAGTCCGTCGAGATTGCAGCAATCTTTGATTTTGTTGTGTTTCTACGTTCCTCCCTAACCCAATAAACATCTCGATATTTCTCAAATGTTGCCCTATGTCTTTGTAGAACATTTTACTTTCTAGGTGTCTAGTGTTATTTTCAATGAAAACTATTTTATGTGAAACAAATATATGTCGAGTCGTTATGAATATGTATTTCGAACTGACTGATGAGCCAGTTCAAAGGACAGTCTATATTTGTTATCTGCTTGATTGATGAAAGTCATGAGTGTTATATTGAATTTTTTGTTGGCAATATCCATTATCATTAGTAAAACGCAACATAAAAGTGTTTCAGCTAATTTAGATGTATAGGTATGTATACATGTATGCAAATATCATAATGTGTACACATATATTGAAATTATAAGCTGTTTTGTAATGAAAAAGAAACATTGTGTTGATCTTTTCAATACAACAAAGTTTTAAGTATGCCTGCGTGCATGGATGTGCATGAACTTGTGAGCGTGTGCACGCGCATTATTTTCATTATAAATTAAAATGACATATAACATTTGTATAAGTTATCTGTTCAGAGCATATAAGTGATCTGTACATAATAATGTAGAGATAACTTATATAACACTCATGAAGAAAAAAAAACCTGTTAATTTGTCACTTTAAATAAATAATATAAAGGTCAAAAGACCTTAGGAAAACAATATTTGTATATGAAAATTCAGCCTGAGTATGTTTACGCTTGCAAAACTCGACAAGTTCGATTAACTTGTAATTTTGACACAACGTTGCATTCGAATATTTCTTAAATTTTTTTTATTATCCTATTTTTTAAAAAATATCTTTCCCATCCATAACTTGAACTTTTGACACATGTTGCATTCATACGTATTCATTCATTATGTATTCATATGTGTTTTAAATCATTTTCCTATATAATTTCTACAAAATCATGAATTCAAAAAGATTATAGTAGATTACTCAAATTTCTTGATACATCTCTTAGTAGGCAAGGTTTTCCAACACATCAAAAAAAATTATAGGAATCGATTCTAGCAGCTCAAAATATCTAGTACACGATATGATCAATATTATTTTAAACAGAATTGCCGGTGAAACAATAACATACAAATCCAGAGACTCCATGATGAATCAAAGTGAAGTAGTGAATTTTCCAACAGAATTTATTAATACTCTCGATGTTCTTGGATTACTGTCAAACATTCTGAATTCGAAAATAGGAGGCAAATTATATTATTCTAAAACATCAATCAGCCAAAGTTATGCGATTGCACACGATTAATAGTTAAAAAATTGATGCATAATCTAATTGAAGCAACAGTTCTGATTGGACCTCATAAAGGTGTAGACGAACATCATTCATTCAGACCAATGTGGTATTCGAGTTCAAACGAGTTCAATTTCCAATATGCTTGCATTCGCTATGACTAATAAAGCACCAGAGAAATCTTCGCAAGTGAGCGGTTTGAATTTAGAAAACGATTGTTTCTCTCATGAACATTATACAACATGTACTCCAGAGTCGGTACACCATCTAATCTTTGTGCAGAAAACAGACAAACAAAAAATGTAATCAATCCACTAGTTAACTCTTAACTGGAAAATGCCATTAAAAGCTGACTTAATTTAATTTGATCGTAGTTTTTATAAAAGACATTATATTTAGGTACAAAAAGAAATAAACTTGTCAAGTGCGAGGTTCTATCAAGAGTGAGAATCGTTGTGAATTCATTTATGATATAAGACCAAATAAATTTGCTTTGGAAATTGTTGTAAAATTGCAAAAAAAAATAATAAGCTTTAGTCAGTAAATAGCGAAGTCATTTGATTGCTGCACAAATCCCCAAAGGAATAGGAAAGTACTTAAGAGAAATCCAAGAATACCTAAATGTGTAAATAATAATGTACTGGCTTTGGTTTTAGGTTAATATGATTCTCCTCTGGTTTATACAAATTTTGCTGGTTATGTGTAGACAGTTTATCATGTTATCATTCATTACTCTGCCTAGCGGTCATAGGAGATACATTAGGATGTCATGCATTTATATCTAATAGAATAACTCAAGACTGCTTAGAAAAATTGTATCAAACATATGACTAAATCCAACATTTTATTAAATTCTTCATGTAATTTTGTGGTCAAATTTAGGTGACGGATACGTCGCTGATTACGTAGAAAGAGCATTGGATGGTTGAAAAAACTCAATAAAACGATGACTCATTAAATTATGTAAATATTTCTTATTTAGCGTTGAAGGGATGAAGTAAACAAACCAAAGTAGTAGTGGGACATCAGAAGTGATATCAAGTCATACCAAACCATTTAAATTTTTTTGCCAGGGTTGTTATATCATTTTTATTGTATTATTACAGTGTTCCCAAAAAATTTAAGTGTTTGTGTTCTTCGTAAGTTTAAAACAGACGGATACATTTTTCCAAACACAACTTATTCATTTAATTACTGTGTACATGGGGTAGTTATTAGGTCCAAGACTGTGTATGAATTAAGCGAATAAACTCTCAATACCAAACTAGGTATGCATCTTTACGATTAGCAATATCTAATCGTATAACAACAATTCACTATGTGGCATTTTTAGCAGCATTCAGTTATATCATTATCACAACTACTTTTTTGGAATGGAATAAATTTCCACAATTTATTGCTGAAATGGAAATACTTGATCATTCTTTGGATTATGACGTTAAGAGCTCATTGTATGAAAAAGTACAGAAACGAAATCGATCAAATTTTTATAAAATATGTTTAACTTTCCTTTTAATGGTTTTCACAGACTGTATATGTTTTTCCTACGACTTTGAATTACGACTTTGTTAGTAAATATATAAAAACTACCACTTTTATACAATTTAATTGACCTACTACCAGTATATTAATTTGATCTGCATTGTAATTACAGTCGGATCTGTATTTACTGACGGTGTACACTTTCTATTTTGGTCATATTACTTAACAGGATTGCTTTTCGTGTGCATAACCTGCGAGAAACTTACACAGCGACTTCACTTTACATGGACACTTGGGCTAAAAATTGAAATGTTTAAAAATATACGTAAGTCAATTTATTGTCCTTGAGATATCTATCAATTATCTTACTGGTCACTTTGTACTGTATCGCTATTCTTATATATTATCTTTGCCTTGACGACAAATTTAATTTGTTTTTGAAGCTATGTCATTTCTCGTATTTTACGAATTATTAATTGTCTTTATGTAGGTTGAACATATTTAAGGTTAGTTTTATTTCCTTCTACGTTAAGGAAACATTTCACCCTTTATTGTCATAATGAATTTATTTCTAGAAGTAAAAGCATGCTATTGCCAATATAACAAAATTTCAGATAGATGCGCAGAGTTACAACTGAGTTATAACTTGACAGACTCTCCAGCTTTTAGCAGCGAGTGTTTCTTCTCATTGTCAAAAGGATATCGAAACAACTAGGCTAAATTAGCAAAAGAAAAAAGCTCAAAGTAGCAAAAAAAAAACTAATTACCTGAAATGTGAAAAAAATGTCAAAAATGAATGAGTGGACGGACGCAAAATAATGAATCGACTTTCTGTAGCAACTTTTTCATACAGCTGAAAGTAGATCATGTATATAATCTTCACGTTAATCAAATCAAGGCATCCAAAACAAAAAAAACTCACGGTGATTGTTTAATAAGCACAGGCTTATTAAACAATCACCTTGAGTTTTTTTTAAAGATAAGTACGGTTTAGGATTGACATTGTCTAAGATAATGACGATGGATTAAAACCATACATAAAAGATCCAGGAGAGCAGTTAATAATAAAAATAGGAGGTGTTTCTTTTTTTATTTCAACGTACTGTATTCACTGATGTAAACATTCATTTCAGTTATGCAGAAGTATTCAAGTGTTGTTTTTTAACTGATTGGGTTAACATTATTACAATAAAATATCACTAAGATTTTGGCCATATTTTTCTTTTAGTTATTACCTAACAGATAATCACGCAAAATTTTTCATTTCATATATATTTCAGATTTTTTTGCTAGTCAGTACTAGCGGAATACTAATCATCCTCTAAATTAAATAGCTATGCGTATGTTCATTGAGTGAATAATACTATCACTGAATATCTTAAACTTCTGACGGATGCAAATGTTTCGAAGCATTTTTTTCACTGTCAATTAAATCGTCTAATTGCAGGTATTTCAACAAAATTGAAAAACGGTTACAACTCACCATTTTTCTAAATGTTTAAATTCCAAATTTGGAGTCATCACATATTTTTTTACTTTCCTATAGCTTGATTTATATAAATATGCTAAGATTAATCGCCTTAAAAATGCCTTTATTTCAGTACTATTTATTTACATTCATTATAGTTCCTTTGGTACCAAAAATTTATAAGAGTACATATCAATATGGGTAATGGAACATTTAGTTACATCTTTAACTATATCTTCAGTAAAGTACAGCTCAAAGCAGCCGATTTACATTTTTTATAAAGTAATTATGAATGAGTTATAATTAGAAGTTAAATTATTAACTTTTGTTTGACTGCACTTTATTCAGTAGTCAACTCCAAGCAAACATATCCATAGACATAATCAAAGATGTATCACATTTCATATAAAAATATTGAATATTATTATATTTTTATCTCACTTCGGCTCGAAAGTTCATTTTCTCGTCACATCGTTATAGTGACTTGAATTCAGTCTCCATACGTGCTGTTAGTAGAATATTGTTCAAAATAAAAGCCAATAATAACACTAAAACTGTGCTTTTAATGAAAGTAGTAACAGAAGAATGATATATTTTTCATTAATTAAAACATTTACTTGCAAATTTTTCATCTCTTTTAAAAAATTTCTAAGTAATCAAATAAGAATTCTATGCCCAATAAATTTAAAAAAGCTGTTTTTGACAAGTATAATAAATATTAATAGTTTAAAATAAAATTTTGGGATATAAAAATGTCCATGTTACATATCCAATTTTTCGTCTATGTTTTTGCATTTGATAGATATTTAAAAAATGAAAATCTTCCTTGACAAGTCTAGGGAGAAAATTCAATTGACATTTGAATAAAGAATATAATACAGATAATTATTTTATAACATATTTAGATAAAAATCATAAATCTTATTATCATCAATAGTAATCCATATTGATAACATTTGCTATATTTATCTGGAAAAAATGTTTACAGCCACTGAACTGCACCACAAACTGGACAATTTGTGTCAACTCTTGTTTATACCTGGCATTGCTGAATTCAAGAGCGCTCGCCTTTTTACTGTGAATGCCTCAACTTTTCTTCAATTTCTGAGTTTTTTTACTTCAAATTTCATTATGATGTTTAAATTTTATTTTATGTAAACTAAGTCTTCATAATTAAATTAAAAACAAGTAAAAGTTTCCAAATAATGTTTTATTAATATTTCGTTAGATTAGCAATTCCTGATTGTATTATTGTGCACCAAAATAAAAGATTTGAATTTGTATATTGAGGTGCACATTCATGGCTTTTTATGTTGTTACTCATAAGCAAATGTACATACTTGTATAAAAGTTGATTAAATGATACATAAATAAATTAACACACCATTACGTTTATATTCCATTGTATCTGTATAGAAGATATTTCCACAAAAATATGTTTTTATTATTGGTCAAAATTGCAATACAATTTATGTAATATTATAACTAAACAAAAACTTGTATATATCTAAATATTTAACTAAAATCAGACTTTAAAAAACAATTTTTGTTTTAGTTGTAGTATTAGTATTTAAATCTAAGGGGGTTATTTAATTCTATTAACAATATGGATCATAACTCTAATATGAGAGAATTACACACTTAAAATAAAAGTGTATTTTTCTAAGCAGAGACCAGCAAATAAACTAGGCTTTTTATTTTTTTTTCCATACCTTTAAAGAAATTATGTACAATATATTTTGCATATGCAAGTGTCTTTGCAGGTATATTTACTTGTTGGATTCCTGAAGGATTTTCTATACAGCTCACAAATGGATAAATAAATGTTTAAAAATACCTTTATGGTAAATAATAAGTAATGTTATCTGTCCATCAGGCTACTGAATCAGGAATCACACCATCTAGTAATTTTATAGACTGCCATAGGTAAATTAATAACATGTGTAGAGAGATTTTGGAACTAAATGAAATATGTAAATACCGGAAATTTCATTTCATTTCCTATATTTTATGAAGATTCCTTCATTAACCTAAAAAACTGATTGAAAAAGATCATGGAGCAGTAGCAGAGTATACCCTGTTTTATCTTTCATATAGTGTGATAAATCAAATCACGTCATACAATGTCTCACTTAGCGCTAAAACCTCTAACTAAAATAATATAAAATATCTCACTTAGCAATAAAACCTCCAACTAAAACTATGCTAACAGCAATAAGTTCCTACATGAAAAATTTTCTCAGCATAAACATGATAAGGTTAGTTAAATAAAATAAAGTTTAAGTAATGTAAGCTAAATATCTACGGAATTGCTTATCTTTCTCAATTCAATTAGCATATTGAATCCCAAACCTTTATGGTCGACATACTACTCCAGGCTTCTTTCCCATGGTCGACGTACTACTCCAGGCTTCTTCATAATTCCATTTATATCTCCCTCAAAACTAATGCTCTAAAGTACTGTATCGTCAAAATTTTAGCCATTGCCATGTTTCCTCGAGGATGCAACTTCTATTGATTGGAATGTGATCTTATGTAGGGACAATATAGAAGATATGGTGAAATATTTTACCTTTGAAATTTCTAACCTGTTTAATAAAAACTTTTCCTGGGAAATCTATGCAATACTATGAAAAAAGGTATCATAAATGTGGAAAAATTTAAAAAGTATAACTTAAAAAAAAAATTAACGAATGTGTATCAACTATTTGGAAATTGCTAGGTACTCTAGTTATCAGTAAACTACATGAGATGATACGATAACCAATCAAGATTAATGATCTCAACATTTTCTTTGCAATCCCACCTGCAATCTTAAATACTGCATTGAGGATGAAAACTCTGAACAATTATTGATAGGTTGTTTTGGAAACGTCAATATCAGAATTAAAAAGCAATCTTGTCAAAATTTAATTGAAATCCATTGCTGGTGATGGTCTTAATACTGACAACTTTGCTCCATTGCTGATATTGTAACAGTGATAGTTACTGTGATATTTAATATTTGTGGATTTACCTTTACTTTACCCTTTATAATCCTTACCTTTATAATTAGTTTTTTATGTATTTTCACTGTTGTTTTTGGAAATAAATAATTTTGTTTTAATCCCAAGTTTTCTAAGGTAGAGATATAAAACAAATTGATTAACATAAAAGATCTTTATCTTAATGTATAGCTTTAATGGAACGGTTAAATTTTTTTTTTGAAAACAGTTTAGGAACTTGTATTTTTTGTAGCTGAATTGCATAATTCTCACTAGGTCCTAATTACGAGTTACAAAACATTAAAACATTATGAATAGTAATATTTAAGTCTATTTCTACCTACCCTCAAATTTATAGTTTCATTTAAAATTGATACCGAATTATGTCGACGTTGGGGATGGACACATATAATTTGCATGGATTATCAACAAAAGAAAACACCATAGTATGTTATAAATAAAGTTTTTTAGGTTAACCTTTGTTATATTGATCTTAAATAAAGCATTATCGTCTTTTATCCAATTTTGAATCTACTTTGATAATGATCAGTTTTTCCAAATATGGTTTTATTAATATAAATGAATATATAGGAGTGTTCACACAATTATCAGTACAATTTGCACTGATAAACGTTATGTTACAAAATATCCAAGTGTGCACGCAATTCTACTCCCTTGACTGTTAGAGCAGTTATGTAATGTTATCAGTTAGCAGTTATGTAATTGCTTGATTAAATATGATTTAATTAAAACAAAAGATCGTAATTTAAACTGATTCAGCTTAAATTATGATCTTTTGAATGATTACTCAAAATAATAACACTTTCATTATAATATATTACAATATACAACTTGAATTAGTTTTAAAGATACACACAGTTGATTTATGTACATGAAAGCTGTTATTTAATTGAAGAAAATAATTAACTCAAGTCAATGTTTATGTTTGTCTCTCAGTCTTTGAACATGTTGCCACATGGTACTATACTGCAGAGTTACAAAATTATATTAATGAGCTGATGACATTGTATTGATTTGTGTTTTGTCTCTGTATATTTTTGATTAGTCTACTCCATTAGTCAAGTGATCGCGTTATCCCGCTTATATTGAACTTCCGATATTTTGACCAGAAAATAGGCTGATTTTCTTGTTGAGTTATTTTCAAGGAGAAGAAAAATTCGGCAAGAATAGATATGTATATGTCACCCTTTAAAAGGTACACTAACTTTTTGAAGTCCAATTGCGGGCGCAGCGAGTTTATCCATATTTCTATTATTACATTTTGATTGTCACTATTTTTCTTAAAGAGATCAACATCTTTGTGGACATTCAGCAATTTTTATTGTATTGATGTAGATGACGAATTCGGCTAGGAAGATAATAATTATATCATAAAAAGGCTTCTCTCTTTATTACACTATATGAAAATGATATAGTTAGAAAGAAATAATCATATGTCATTAGGGCATTTTCAAATATTTTTGAACACTTTTAAACAATTGAAGTGATGTAGAATTTCAAAATACTGACACGTGCATAATCGACGCAAGACTATATACAAATAATCGAACTTAAGGCAGTCACCTTTATTTTAACTTTCCGTTTATCAGTAAGATTGACACATCTATATATGTAATATCATTGATCGAATATATTTGTATTCTTCTCTACTCAAATACTTTTATGATTTCTCAACCAATTATCCTCACTCGAATTGCAGGAATTGCAAACATTTTTGGATAAAATGATATAAACTAATTTCAATAAACATACAAATTTTCTGAATAATCATATATATTTCATCTTATTGAATGATGTAGTAATTTCTTATAAATTCAAAACTGTTATTATCAGGACACGTAATTCACTCCTTATTTTCATTTCTTACTCATAATTACACTTAAACCTATAGTTATCATAAACAGAACTCCTATGTAACAAAATGCCGATTTTCCTTTCTGCGAAATCACTTTCGTTTCGCTCACAATTCAAGGCCGAACAAAGTGTTGAATGCATCGCATCCTATATGGCTGTGATGATGCCATACGGCGATCAGTGTGCGTATACTGCAGCACCAATTTAACTAAATGTTTATATGTTCTTTTGTAGCAAATATTATTTCATCAAAATTTATGCGTCCGCTGTGTTTTTGGCTGCTAAAAATTTGATCATGTTTCTAAATTCGAAGCAAATTAAATGAACGGTAGTTTACAATCAGCACAATCTACACATCCTTATACTTCTTTATAATATTATGAACAATCCAAATTATCTTGGGAGCAGATTTAGTTATTTGCACAGGGTCTAGGGCTGCGCTCTAAAAACGAATTCAGTTTCCTTTTTCCCAAACATACGAATATTTTGTGAAAAGTCCTTCACCATCTAAGCTAATATATTTTAAAGTCGATTGGAACAGCATAACAGGAACTCGCCCTCTGTAAATGTGTTCAAAATCTGTCTGAAAATGTCCTTCTTCTCATAATCCTTTTGTGCTACCGTTCCTAATTTAAACTTTTTTTAAAATTTTTTATATTTAGTTTGGTTTTGTTTATTTATCTACTGTGATATTTTTGTTCTTTTATATAACATGCTAATTGTTTTATGCCTTAGTATCTTTTACAGCCTTCCACATTACAAAATGTCCAAATTTAATCAATTTGGTTGGTTTAAAGAGATTGCTCTTGTAAAAATAGGTCCATCAAATGTATATGTTATTATACGTTGAAGCTTGAAATAAATAAACTTTTAAATGTGAATCCATCAGATAGTTTTGAATTAATAATATTTATTGCGTGACGTAATAAAGACAAAAAGTTCTATCATGTTTTCCTTTTTAGGCAAATGCATTCTTAAATCGAGCTGAACAATATATGAACTGGTAGTTTCGAAATAGTTTCGGTAAGATATCAGAAAAGAAAAACGATAGATTAGTTTTCGTGAACATTTAATGAAATTTTGGGTAGCATTTGTAAATGTCCGTAGCACATTTATTTTAAATGGACGACCTTTGCGTGACATTTCAATCATATATCTGTATCGGGTAATTAAAAATTAAAACTGCTATATTGCCTCTTACACTTATAAAGAAATTTATTAATTAAAGTTTATAAATTTTTTTTACGTAAATTTTTTAGTGCGACATATTTATTTACAATATGTATGTGCTATAACAATAATATATCTGAGGCCGTCAATTTAGAATCTACATGCATAATAAATTATACGAGTGAAATATAAACTCCTGAAATGGCCTGGTATTATAATACAATTAATGTTACTCTCCACTATGGATTTATGAAACCTGAATATTAAAACAGAATATAACATGGGACATGCAAAAAATTTAATGAATTATATTAGGAAAGTATCCTATTCATAACTGCTATTTGAATGTTGAAATGATGAATGGTCTCTATCATAAATTATGGATATAATCGACTGTATCGATTTATTTAGTTTATAAAAACAATTAATTTCTCATCGTGTAGGTGACCATATTCATTTATAGATTAGACTTTATGGATATTAGAAGAACAAACAGTTTTTCAATATGCCTTCTAATAAGATTACAGTGATCAATATTGAGAATCAGGTTACCGAGTTTGTTAAAACGCTTTGGCCCACTCTATTTCTTCAATTTGTCTTCGGCGCTTGTAGAAAAACTACCATCAACAATAAGATATTGTCTTGTTTTAGAACAGTTTATAGTTGCACAGTTATTATTTTTCTTATAGGGTTCGTTTCGGTAATGTTATTTTTCAATGGTATTGACATTTTTAACGTTTATGATTTTCCTCCAATTATTATAATCCTGTTCATCTTATATTTGTTTTGTACCGATGTATTTTGCACGAGAAAACAATTCATGAAATTATTTAATCACTTTGACAAAATTGATAGTCTCTTTGAGCCAGTCCATAGAAAAATTATTTTACAAAGAGATTCCAAACGTAACTTTATCATTACCAGTTTCATGATATTATATTATGTAGTTGTGTTAAGTGTATATTTACATTCGACAAATGCTACAGGATTGCAATTTTACGAATATCTTCTTGAGGTAATACTCTGTGAAATAATTTGGGATTCAGAATTTACGCTTATCTTGCTGCTGATTTGCAGCATCCTTCAAAGAATTCAATTACTGAATAAATTTTTTGGAAATATGAAAATAAAATCAACACCTCTATCGATAGAAGATTTATTCGGCAGTCCCCAGCACAGCATGTCCAGTGACAATATTAATTTCATCTTCAATATGTCACTTGAAGAGAAAGGCTTTAGCGGTTTGTTGGATTTCTACCTAACTCTGTTGGAACTGCTTAGATGTTTTAACAGCATGTTTAAAATTCAGGTTTGTTATGAATATAATATTCTACATTCCATGGGGCTCTGATACAGCAAATAAGAGATATTCTCTGCATTAGATAATTTAAAATTAAAATATAAATATTTTAAAATATTTTTAATTAGTATTTAAAATTTCAGCTCCTATACACTTTACATAATGTTTTCATATTTGTTATGAGTGACACCTTTTTCTATTTGAGAAGTTTAAAATATGCCGTAAGTATAAATTGTTATCTTATTTGTTTCAATATTGAACAAATTTAATAATACTACTGACACGGAATTACATTTATATTTTCACCACATACTTTTATTTGTTCAAATATTTTTTATATCTTAGCATTACTAACATTTTGGGAAATATGATGATAGAGCTATCTATTACCACTATTTTATTATTTTACTACTAAGGATTATAAAGTTATGATGACACTATCGTGGGTAAATAATCAGAAGTAAATTACGTGTTTCAGACGACACTGAAATTTTCATTTTTGGAAACAGTATTTTGGACATCTCCTTCCATAATACGAATTGTTAGCATTTGCATCCTCTGTGAATGCATCTATTTGCAAGTAGAGGAAACTAAAACCTCCTTGACAACAATTCAGACGGATAAGCAAATTCGTGAGTATCCAATTTAGAATATTTTTTTCTAAAATAATTATTTAATGTTTTGGGATTATTACATTAATAAGTTTAACAAACGCTAATATCAGCACAGTTCTCAAGAAAACATTCCAATGTCAGAAGCGAATTTAAAAGTGGAAATGTTGAATCCCTCAAAGATATATTACCAGTAATAAAGTAGTTAATAATTTTAGTTCATTTTGATAACCGGTGACTCAAGCTATAATTTATAATTCAGTGTTTGATTAAATGCAAGTGACTAAATATGCTGATGTGTGTAGATCGAACAATAAGAAAATATTTAGATGATTTCGTTTCATTATGCAAAAAACATGACCCACGTGTTCCAAAATAATTTTTTAATGCGATATTCAATTAATAAGGGAAATTAACCAAAAACTTTTCTACGATATAGTAGTAAACCTTGTGCGACAGTTTATTTTAGGAATAAATATACGAGTTTTAACTATGAAATATAAACTTGACCAATCTAAGCAAATTTATTTTGTCCTAATTACATATGGACAACATTTGTTAATAATTAAATTTATGATAATTGCCTAACAGTAGAATCGTCATTTGAAACATCATGAAATCTAAAGCTGTGAAATAAATATTCGAGATGGTTTCATATAGTTTTATGCCCAGGAACATTTTAAGTATTTAAAATTTCTTTAACGGATTTTACCGGATAAATCTTAACTGTTATTCAGTTGAAAACTTCCATTTTGCCTGTTTTGTACATTTAAACACATTTTGGCCAATTCACCTTTAAAGAATTGATATGCACAATTTAGCTTCTTTTAGTATATAACAACTAAAACAAGCTAAGTTGTGTTTTACTCAAAGATTACATTTTTTGTATTGATTCTATGCTTAACTGTCAAGAGCACACAGTTAACAAATTTTAATGAGTGAATATGCACACAAATAAGGTTTACATAGAAGAAACATTGGAATTATAGCTAGTGCTCACAAAATTTGCTTAACTAATTGCCATTTCATAATTATCATACATAAGTAACTGGCATATAAGCAAGTATAGATTAATTTGGATAACCACCAGCTAGCAATTATTTTAATTGCATGTCTCCCAAACTCTGATTCAGGAATATCTTTGAGCAATTAAACGTCTCAATGTTTCTTTTCATTTATATATACATATATGTATATATAATATACTTAAATCATAAATATAACTGCTAATTACTCCTGTAAACCTTAATTCCGTCGAAAAAGTTACTTTTAATGTGCACATAGAAAAATGTATACTAAGCGATTGGAAGTTGGATGGTGAATGTGAACATTACTAAATATGACAAAAGTAAACCCTAGATATTAAATGGAAATAGAGTAAAGCTATTTTTTATAACTTGTTGCTGAAGAATACAGCAAACTACGGTTTGATGTTGTCCAACATAACTTACATTATATCGTTTTATGATAATCGAAAGTATCTTTAAGAAATAAATTAACTTTTTGACTGCTCAATATTCCACACAATGGAATTAATTAAGTCAGTAAGGTTATTTTATGCCCTTATTGACACCAAAAATAACCCTTTTCAATAACTTCTCAATAAAGGCAAAAAAGTAATGTAAACGTAGTTTTGGAACCACTATTTATCAGTGAAACCAGTTCATATTCATGGCAAGAAAAGGAAAGTATGGCTCGCTTAGTAATTTTTGTGAATATGAAATATAAAATAAATGAACATGCATTTTTTAATTTTTTTATAAGTCAAGTCACTATTTTATTGAGGTGAATAGATAAGTTTAAAATAACAAAACATTTAAAATATGATAATATTTGTGGTATATGAATGCCATGTTTTGCATTAATACTACCGTCTCGTCTAGGTGAAATCTTTTTTAATATTAATTGGTACAAGATTGTTCCATTCCACTTATAACTATAAATTTAATTGCTTAATTCAAGTAGAATACTGAAAATTACAATACGACAAAATGATAGTTATAAAGAAATATATTTCATACATGTAAAAGTTGATAATTCATGGAATTTGGAAAACTTTGCAAAATTTTACCACTTTTCGAAAAATGACAACAAAATAGTATTTTCAATATTCTCTTTTAAACGAACTTAAAATCTGTTGTAATTAACAATATCGGGAAATAATAAATTCAAAAGAATAAATATTACTAAAATGAAAACTTTGACCTGGATTATTTCTAAACCAAAATTGTTGAGAGAATTTTATTTCAGAATTTATTGACAAAAACTATTACGCAATTTATTCGATTCATTTCATTACTAAAATGGAATAGTTTCAAACACCAATAAATTGATGACCCACAAAACATATTTTCATTTTTATGTAAAATAAAAACATACTATTGAATTAATCCTAGAAAACCGCTATTCTATATATCCTCATTCTATGTTTTTTCTACCTCTCAGTTTGTAATGCCCGTTCTGTACCGTTTCACACAATAGAAGTAATTGTCAAATTAACTTTTTTAACAATTCTTATCTTTTAACCATTGTTTTGCAATTATGTTACAATCATTAATTGCGTAAAACTAACTATATAATAATGTTTGGTCATTATTTTTTCAGCTATTCGTGTACGTAGACAGATGAAAATAATTCAAGACCTGATAGCTGTCAATAAAATGGGTCAGCTCAATATATTTGAAATGTTTGCCTTGCGTGCTTCTTTGCTACTTGCTTTGTTGAATTTTACTGCTACATACGTTATTGTAATGATACAATACTTAAATTTATATTGATTTATATTTTAATTTACTTACTTATTTTGGTAAACTGGTTGAAACCTAATATTACAATTTCAACATTAAAATATTCACTGCTTATTTATAATGCTCAATTAAGTAAGCGCAATTGTGTATTCCATCGTCAAGTTATAACATTCTATACACAACGAGGAACTATGAAGATGCAATACGATAAACCTATCAGATAAAACAAATTAGCAGAACACTCATCAAGTCTAAATACCCTAAAGATAATGAATTATAAAGAAGCGATTACAAAATAACTAAACCCAAGAACCCAAGTGATTAGACAACAAGGCAATATAACAGCTACCATCATAGAGCATCATGACCGTCTTTAATTTCAGTTGTAATTTTAAAATGTAACTTTTAATAAATAAAATTGTATTTAATAATTTAATATATCAATATATATATATATATATATATATATATATATATATTATATATATATATATATATATATATATATATATACACACATATGTGTGTAATGAAAAATTAAATATATTTTTGGAGTATTCACGGTATGTGGTCAATAAGTAACAATTTTAATAAAAAATTTAAAAAAATCAGTTTTAAGGTTTCTACACTCAAGTCAATTAGTTAACTTTTTCACAAAGGTATGTGCTCACTTTGTTTATAAATAATCTTTCAAATACATAACACTTTAAAACCGACGAATAATGTGCAATAAACAAAAGAAAAGCGACGAATACGTTGTATACTACATATTGGGAATAACATATGTCTTTTGGATTTTGTTTGTTTTATTGTGAGGTAATTGCTGATGTAAATATTTAACGTATGAAAATGTATTTTTCCACTGAAACACTCTCTCAGAATTTATTATTATATGTGCTTTCATACTTGCTCTTCGATTTATAAGGTAGCTACATGCATTTTTGTGATATTTTAAACATTCCCCAGTTTGACACATCTCTTCCCCTTAGAGTCATCCATTTGTTCAACATAGCCAAACCTTTTCGAGCATTTTGCGCAGAACATAATTTAAATGCCATTTCAAATGTTTTATGCTCCGTTTTATTTAACTTATTTCTTACATTCTCTTATTCCATCCTGATAGTCCGTTGTGTTCAGCTGAAGCACTACATGCATAAGGCTGTTATTTACTCTGGCAGTTTTTTCATGTCATTTATTATAACTCCTTTCCTCAAACGTACTAAATTTTTATACAGTCATAATGCCAAGATATTTTATTTATTTTTAAGCCAGTTTGAAGAAAAAGTTTTTTCATTGGTTGAATCTACCATTTTCATGTTGTTAGTTTTCTAAACTCTAAAGCCATGAAATTTTTTCTTAGTATAGATTTTGTTAGACATACATTCTCTGAAATATTTTTAAATAATCATATTTTCACATAACTTTGCTTAATATGTACTCTCATTTTTTGGGATTTTCATTGAATTTCAATAGAAGAAAACAAGAATGATGTACAAATATAAGAATTTATTATTTCTTTAGTGATATATCTATTAATCTAACTACGGGGTGGTTTTTGATCTGTAAATATATTAGTGATAAAAAGTATGAAAATTCATTAAATAAAATCTTGTTGCAAATGAGCACTATTTGTATGTACAGATATATATCTATAAAAGTGAACATTGAATAATTTCGTGACAACTTTTTAGTAATATGCAAATGTTACTCACTGTTCTTCATTGATTATTTTATGAATTATAAATATAATAAATTCACAGCTTTAGTTGATTCTAGAGGGAATTTTCTTTGCTTTTTCTACTATATATATATATATATATATATATATATATATATATATATATGTGTGTGTATATATATATATATATATATATATATATATATATATATATATATATATATATATATATATATATATAATATTGAGAGATTGATCTGAAATATACATATGTTTCAAGGGACCCATATAAATATAGACAATTATCGTTCTTTAAAATGATCTTTATTTCATATCCTCATATCTTTCAAACAATCCATGTAAAGACTGATAATTATATTTCTTTGATTTGACACCTGCCACATATCTAGATTTCTTCAAAGAGCTGCATATAAGGATAGATAACTGAGTTAAACAGAAATGAAATCAGCAATATTCAAGTATGGAAAAACTAAGAAAAATAGTTTTAGACATTTTTCTTTGTCTATGCTTGAAAATACCCCACATTTAAAATGATAAACTTTCTTCAATCTCAATACTCAAATAGAAATATGTGCGAATACGTTATTTATAAACAGTTTTTATTTGAGCAGTTTGTTTGTGTGGTTTTGTGTTGAAAAAGATCAAGGAAAGTTGACAATTTGAAAAGTTCTTAGGTTTTCACTAAAATATTATTTAGGTAATATTTCGAGCTTTTATTCTTAAAGAGTCGTCATTTGCATGCTGTATTCGAAAACAAAAACGTGAAGACAAATTAATTAAAAAATAATCGAACTCATTTTAAAGTTTAGAGCTAATAGACTTAATCATAATCACTTCAGTTTACTATTTGCAGACAATGACCAAATAAATCAAATTTTTCCTTTTGAAACTGGCATAATCTTAAAGTAAGATCCTCATTCGACATCTACAGGAAAAAGGAAATAATGTTTAATTATTACTTTAGTAATTGTATTTATTACTTTAGAAGATACTATTTATTACTTTGGTAAATTATATTTTATGTACACTTTCCAAAACAGAAAGGTGGTATTCCATTAAAGAGTAAAAATATCTCAGTATCGTATGGGCAATAAAAGTAATCGTCAAAATTCATCTAGTGTATCGATCACAGGGGTTTAATATAATTAATATCTTTAAAAAATCCAAACTCAAAATAACTCCAATGGCGTCTACATTTGCTGAATACAATTTTGAAATATTTTTTTTTGGGAAAGGCCAACAGAATACCATTTCAAATAAAAATTATTCATACCAGCAACAACTCACTAGCAGTAAACCTAGACAATGTATAAAATAACGAATGGGTAAAACAACTTGCCAATTGTGCGATGACTATAAATGGAACATAGGAAAAATAAACTATAATAACACTAATAACCCAAAGGCGGAATTCGAACTCAGGGGCATGGATTCAAACTCAGTTCTATCGGCTGATGAATCAGAAGACATAATTTAAATCGGTCACACACACCCAGATAATGAAACATGAGGTAGACTGTTGTGTAGGGACGATGTAGATAGACAGAAAAAACTATTTTACAATAAAAATACCCCAGAAATTTGATATAGATTTGACGTTCGATTCAAAACTTGGAAAAATAACTTAAAGATGTTTTCATCCAAGTTAAATTATAAAATTGTTACAGGACCCTTCAACAACCAACTGAATATTTTGTAATTATTTTATACCACATTTTCCCTAAACTAAACACAATGAAATTTAGAAATCGCAGACACATACTAATGAAATAATAAAATAATTACAACAAAATCTAAATAATGCGTTGTGGCATACAAAATACGTTCTAAACACATCAACCAGTGCAAATAGAATCTAAAAAAAGGTTTGAATGGAATACCTTAAAATGTCCATTGACTTTAACAGATACATCGACCAAACAAATGAAACATCTGTAAACGGTTTTATATACGTCCAACAGAGTTACTTTCGTAACATTAATAGGTAACTTTAGTAAACATGCTCAAGCTGTACTACTCACAGTAACGAAATGTGTTTGCATGATCGAATCATTATTATAAACTTGTCAAATTTTAAGCTCATCTAATAAAAATTATCACATACTCTGATACTTGATATGAAAAAAACATTATGGAAATTTTATTTATTACATAAAACTCTTATATATTGTACTACTTTTTATAATCCAAATTTAAACTCTTATATGGAAGGATTCCAACCAATAACTGGCAAAATAATTAGATTATTTGCCAATTATTGACTGCATGCAATTCAGAACTCATTCTATGCTTAAAGGCCCTTGTAAAATTGTACAATTATACTTAATAAATGGAGCTGAAAAAGTAGGAAGATACCCAAAGGCAAAAAATTTACGAATCAACTATAGAATAGAATTATAGAATAGGTGTGGAATACTCAGAGTTGTCATGCTCAACGCAATGACTTAATTGCTTGAAAAGAAGCCAATATCAACAAATGGACACTTGAAGCCTAATATATTTGTGTATAACTTCATTTATTTATAAAATATTGGACATGCAAGAAAATTTGCCTTGCTGCAGAAACATATATAGAGAAGAGTAATTACATAAAAAAAACGAATATAGAGAAGAGTAATTACATAAAAAAAACTTAAGCAGGAAACTTAGATCAGGAAGACCCATAAGATATCAAAAAGAAAAGGAGGACTAGCGACTAATGCAATAAAAGAAATCGAGAAATAACTCTGCTTAATGTACATTAACCAGGAGAAAATATGCGCCAAATTAGTAAAAAATATGCCAAGGACTAGTGCAACAGAGAACCCTTCATATTTATTATACACCTACGTCTAGACAAATAATAATAACAAATTTTATGCAATATTACATCAAAGTTGTGGAAAGCTATACTCGCAATATCTCAAATAGGTGTAATTCAACCCAGTATCTTAAATCTATATTCAGAAATAAAAAATATAAGTGTATGAGCTAATCATTCAAAATATAACACACGCACAAAATTTTGTAAGCATTAAGGCTTATAATACCACAAATACCATATTTTTTTGGGAATATTCTTCATAAATCTAGAGAAATATTATCTATTACACCTGTATTTTATTCCTAACAAACAAAGCTTAATAATAATACCAAGTTCAAAACGCTTTATTATTGGAAGTACTGAAAAGCACTAAAAGAATAAGCACAAGAAATTAAATCTAGACACGACAATCATCTTGCATCTCTATATGCCGAGACAGATTAATATTAAGCCGATAATGCACAAAAAATAATGAGAAATAGAGATGCTCTATTTTTTTTAAAACGTAATGAAACATAATGATATTAAATTGGGGTGCGTATTTAAATGAGCAGTGAAACACGACCATAGTTCATATACGAAATAGCTCATTAGTTTTTAATGAAGTCAAAATATTACAGAATATTTAGTAAAGACAAGAAAGAGTATGAGAGCCACATAGATAAGGATAAAACATATGTTCTGATACATCTATGGGTATGGATACAATGTTGTGGATTGTCTGTGTGCATTGAAGGAACTTATGTGGATGGACTACAGTTATTTTTGTTCTTCTTCGGAACTGAAACGCTGAAGAGTATGTCTAAAAATAAGTAAAAGAGTTGTGAATAAAATATATTAGCCTTTAAAAAGAATTGAACCATCAGAAAATGTTACTCAGTAAGTCATTTTTCTGGATGGTTTACCTTAAAACAAATTTTAAATTTGCTTCAAAGAGAACATTTAAACAATTTTATTATGTAAAGTATGAAGACAAAATTAACTTTAATTCAGTTTTTTACCATTATTGTAATGGGAATTCCGATTTTTTGTCCAGTCGTTGTATTTACTTGCATAAATGAGTGCTTTAATTACAAAGTCACAATTGATTTAATTTTAGCGAGTAACCTAGAAAATCATTTATTTCTAGCCATTATTGAGGTGCAGATTTCGATTTTTTATCCGAGCTCTGTATTTACGTCCACAAATGATAGGCTTTGGTGAGAAAACTTATATAAACCTAAATAGGCACAATTATTTTAATTTTATGAACTATCTTTGCAAAAAGTCTTTCACCGAAATTACATGGACATATGGGGGCTTTGTGAGAAGCCAAAATTTTCAGGTCAGGTTTGGTTAGGTTATGGTATCGGGGATAATTAGTATTCAAAGAACAACTTGCTTTAGTTTCTTTTCTGACTAACTATTTAACATTGCGTACCCATGAAATCTTTCAGTCTACATTCCTAAAAGCAAAATATTAAGATATCTGCTATTTATTATTATGTAAATTACCTTCAACTGACAAATTCTGATAATTTGAAAATCTAAAAGAAACCTTAACAATATATGATAATCATTAAGAAACCTGTATATATATACCTATATTAGTAAGTAAACATATAATCACTTTGAATGTCAAAATAAAGTTCAGAATTTAAACAAGAGTATATTTTGTTGGTAATTGCAGTAACTTATGTTTTGCAATTATATTATCGAAGTTGACAGTAAATATATGGTATAAAAGCCACACTTTAAAAACAGAAAATTAAGGTTAATTTGATATAAGTTCGTGGTCCTTTATACCGTATACATAGTCCTATATACATACATTGCAATGTGTTCATGAAAGTTAACAAATTATTAAATTAATAAAATCTCTACTTTTAAGTTTGACAATTCTTGAATCGTTCCTCAATTGAAATCCCTTATATTCACAAATTTATTTTACCTACACCAAATTTTATTTGTTTCAATATCACCTTAAATTTATATCTGTCTCATTTTGTTTTATGTACAAAAGTTAAGTGCTTAGATTTTTTGACAATATTTTTCTTGGGTGAATTAGATAAACCACCATTCGAATATAAATTTAAAAAGGGTGTTCTTAGGTTTGGAGAACTGTTTCTAAATTTAAAAGTCTACGAGGTAAAATTAATATTTTTTAAAAAGTGGGAATTTCCCGACATGTCCATTCTCACCACCTCTCCTGATTCTATTTTTTTGTTTATAGTTTAGGACTATGGTTTCTTCAATTAAATTATTAAAATTCGGTGCGGGATATTCTATTAATATTTGACCTTATCTCAAAAACCCAAATGAGTAAAATGCAATACTGGTACTATAAATATTCTTATTATGTTATATAACTTGAGAATAACCTGTGGCTTTAATTAAAATAAAAGTGTACCGAACCATTCCCACCATGATCTAATATCTACTATATACTTAAGGAAATCAAAGAGTTGCACGATTTCTAATCCAATCCAATATTTCAATAAAATCTGACAAATCAATCGCGTGATTATTGACTCAGAATAATACATGATGCCAAATTGAAGTTAGGAAAAGATTATATATCAATTTATTTATGTATTTATATTATTAATATGACATTATACATTCTAATTCCTTTCAGAAATAGTACGTTTCTCTGATTACATTAGTTCATGACATATAAGCAACAAGGGGCGGGCATTTTATTTATAGAAATTTACGAAATGCAAAATTGAGAAGATTGAGTATATTTTAGTGTAATTAATATTTGTGGAAAATGAATTTATATAGTATATATTTATTTAAAATAAAAGTCCAATCATTTCAAGTAAAGAAAAATATATCCATAACAATAAATAAAAATACAAATGAAACTTCAGTTCGCCTTAATTATCACTATGAATAATTAACATATTTCCTTACAAGATCAAATTTATTTTATACATAAAAAATATTGTCATTACATAATACTTCATTAATATCATACCGATTAAATTAAAAGACAAAACGTCAAACAAATTGTTAATAAAAAGCTTATAGAACCAACAATGATTTCAAAGTGTATATTCGGTATCAAATAAGAGCTTATTGGGATATATAAAAGACTCACTTTAGTTTACAATTTTTATCATTAAAGCAAATAATTTGTTTTCCGTGGAATCTTGAAATATTTTTCAACCAACCTCGAGGAGGAAATTGTCAATTTAAATGTATATATGTATAAAGTTTTCAAAGTTTCTTTTTTTATTTAGAATGTTATAAACTTGATCTCATCTCAGTCTGATCAAAATTAATTTATATCTTACATTATACATTACATTATCTTATTGTTATATATCTCAGAAGATGGACATGAAATTCAAAATGTCGTTTTCTAAAAAGTTCAAATGAATTTTAATAGAACCCATTTAACTCAGAGGTGGGAAATCACTTTCATATAATTAATATGATTATATCTCAATATTCACCCTCAATACTTTTCATTAAGACATTCTTGAAGGGGCAGATAAAGCACAACATTTTTTTTTATCTCTTTTCATTTTATACTTTGTATGATATATCAACTGAAAGAGCGTTACTGGAATTTTACCGAAAGATTACTGGGAAACCATATCAATGACTGTAAGTTTATAATTTTTGAGATATTCACATTAATTTTGCACTACGACATATGTATTGGACAATCTATTTACCCGAAAAAAAAATACTATTGGTAAATTATTTAATAGAAATACTACACGCCTTTAAATGTATGCATGTGCCTGGTTGTGAAAGGTCCTGCCCTTATGGTGCGATTTCTATTTGCATGTAAATAAAAAAAATTTGTGTATTTATCTAAATAAAAAAAATTTAAATAATGCATAAAATTGATTCTGCGTTTCATTGATTTAATTTATAAGAAGTTATGGGTCATTAAAAATGAGTTGACTTTATTTAAACTACCAATACAAAAGCACCAATACAAAAATTTTACAAATTGAAATGTCATTGATAATTCAAATCATTTAGACATGGGCATAGTTCTAAATCGTATAATTAATGACAATTAAATGAAACTATGTGATGTAGTATTTACTTAAAGAAACTAGAAATAATACTACATCACGTAGTTCAATTTAAGTGTCAATATTGAATTTCTGCAAAATTAACGCCAAATATCAAAATTAACGCCAAATTATGTATAATTAAAATAAGGCAGAAAAATTCAACATTGAAAGAAAGAAAGACTTCAAAAATAATTATTATTTACTGTTCTTACAAGTAAAAAATTAAGGAAATTATTTATTGTTCTTACAAGTAAAAAAATTGAGAAATTTTTACAAATTATGTATTTCTTAGAACTCTTTATTTTCTGCAGACAATATACATTTGAATATCAGATGATGTTAAATCTAAATTTTCTATTCCCAGCACTTCGATATTATGCAATACTTCCATATTATCAAGCATTTCAGTTTTAACTGCCACTTAAGTATTACTCAAAGCTATATTATTAAATTTAATAATTGACCATTAGAGACATTTAGGATATATGGTTCAGGCTCAAATGTTTCTGTAATTAATTACAAAATAATATGACTCAAAGGAGAAGGAGATTCAAAAAGTGATAATTTTTGGTTGGTGATAGCTTTTGGTTTGAAGACATCACCAGCTATTTTTCAAAAGACACTAGGTAATATTTTAAGAAAGCACAAGCTTACAGATTTTGCAGTAAACTACATAGATGGTATATTTATATTCTTAAAGACTTTTTCTGTTCACATTAACTATTTATCACAATTATTAGAAGCTTTAAAAAGGGAGGGTTTTAAACTAAAGTTTACAAAATGTACATTTGCTTCAGATTCAGTGAAATATCTCAGTCATGTAATATAAATAGCGGCCAGTACGACATAATTCAGTTTCAATAAAAGATTTTATTTCAATATGGAATAATACAGTATGGCTAGTATGAGAGAATTTAGTTTCAATAAGAGATTTTATTTCAATATAGAATAATACATTACGGCCAGTACGAGAGAATTTAGTTTCAATAAGAGATTGATTTATTGTACATCATCTACAAAATAGTAAACTGTGATCAGAAATAAAACTGTTAGTTCCAATGAAGTTCTAATTAAATTTTAAAATTTGTTTGAATATTTTTTGATTCATTTGTTTTATCATTTTTATTTCCAAATATAGTGCACAAGTGGTAATAGTTTAAGGATAAAACCTTAGAATTTTGAATGGTATTATCAGTGAAATACTACTCAAAGTGAAACTGAAGTGAAACCTAAGAACTCTGCAAATCGTAAAATTTCATTGATTCAATAATTGAAATATATAAAATATTATATATTTCAATCCTCCTATTTTCTTTAAACTTGGACATTGCTGATATCTATCTTCTGACTCAATTATCTGTCCTTATATGAAGCTCCTTGAAGAAATGGAGACATGTAATAGGGGTCAATTTAATGAAATATAAATATTGATAAGGATCCTTAATGGATCGTTTAGAGGATAGGGAGACACAAAATAGAGACAAATTCAATGAACGAAAATAATCTATACTTATATGAGTATTTTTAAGAATGTTCTTTTCAGGTTAATCTCTCTATTTTTTAAAACAAACACTTTATTTTTAAGTAGTAAGCAATAAAATAATTACTAAAGTACACCGTGTCAAGAGGAGGTAGAATGGAGAAAATAAAAATGTGTTTTAACAAAATCCACTAAACGTGTTTTATTCATTAATTTATTATTATTAAAATTCATTTAAAATAATCAGTAATGAACAATGAGTAACATTTATACAGCAGTCTAAGTGTTTACTAAAAAAACGCACCACTAAAAAGTTGTTACGAAATAATTGAATTTAAGTAATAAGTAGCTATATGGGCTAAAAGTACTTATTTGCAATAGGATATTATGTTATAAGTTTTCCATCTTAATATTACTATTATATTTGCAGATCCATAATACACTATATAATTAAACATATATACATATATCTTCACACAAAAAATTAATTTTTGTTAGATACATAAATTTTGTTTTCTATTGAAAATCATAAAAGTATCCAAAGTCATATAGAGCAAGGTTATGTTGAAATATAATTATTTCAAAAAATTTCAACGACTCTCTGACTTATAAAACCGCTACTTTGAAGGAGCTTCATAACATCGGAGTTTAGAAAACCAGCGATATGCCGATAGCAGGTTTAGAAAATGTTATTCTCCAAACCAGATTTTAAAAAACTATTACTCTTATAATTTAAATGACAAGTGACCTATATGTAATAGGCCACGTCAAACTTAAAAAAAATTAATTATCTTGTATTGTAAAATAACACAGCGACACTTATTTATAGAAATAAATTGTTTGATAACGGCGTTCTTTTATTTGCTTGGTTTATTATTTTATAAGATATTATTATTTCTTTGTTACAAATATTAGAGTGACTGAGAATGAAAATATTTCAGTTCCTAGAAGACATATTTTCCAAGAAACCGCTTCATTTACTCACATTATTACGACTTGCTAAAAATTTATTATGTTTCAGGAAAAGAATGACAAATAATTACTGGTAGAATCAATAACAACCTTATGCATGCTGTACCTTCAATTATACACAATGGAATGTTAGTGCCAGAATACAGGTATGTAAAAAATAAGTTAAATAAAATGAAAGACACGACAAATTAAATACTGTTTAAATGATATCATCGTGCAAAACGTTTGAAAGGGTCTGGCTATGTCGGACATATAGACAGTAGAATGAGGGGAAAAAAAGACATGGGCGAATCTAAAAGGCAGAAATGAGTCAAAATGAGGAATGTTTAAAAAGTCACATTGCCTGAAGTCACAATATGAATTGAAGAGGGAGTATGAAAATGTATACAAGAGTGAATAGCGATGGAGTGTTTTAGTGGAAAAATATATTTTCAATACAACACGAAAGCAATGAATCTTTCACGCTATATAATATTATTGCATATTATTTATTGGTTATTTCTTTTCTAACCGTCATATATTAAAAAAATTACTTATAAACAAATTATGTGTATATATTTATAAAAAAGTTAACTAATGAATTTGCGTGTAGAAACCTTGAAATCATTTTTTTAATTTGTGATAAAAATAATCAATTACGAACAACATCCAATGAATACTGAAAAAAAATGTTTAACACACACACATACACACGGGGGGGTGTGCCAGCATTTGTATTATATTACATACACACAAATTTGTATGTGTGTGTATGTAATATAATACAATTGTACTTATTTTAGTCTATAATATGAAATTTAAAATTAGAAAAATTACAAATAAAATTCATGACTCTACAATGAAATGCGCTCTTTATGACGGCGGCTAGTAATCCGACTTGGTGTCTAGTCGCTTGGATATTTGGGTCTAGCTATGGTATCGTTACTTCTTTGCAGTCCATTATCTTTCGGATATTTTGACTTGACAGGTGTTCTGGTAATTTCGTTTATCTGATTATGTTGCTTTGCATCTTCGTAGTTTGCCCTTATTCATCGATGTTGTGACTTTGGAGTTGAATGCAAATTATAAGTAAGCAGTGAATAATATAATATCGAAATTTTAATATTGTGTTTCCACCAGCTTACAATAATAAATAAGTAATTCCAAATGTAAATCAATATAAATTTAGGTATTGTATCATTACAATAACGTACGTAGTGGTGAAATTTAGCAAAGCAAGCAGCAGACAAGTGGGTAATTCAAACATTTCAAACACGTTGAGCTGACCCATTTTACTGATTTGTATCAGATCTTGAATTATCTTTGTCTGTTTACGTATACAAACAGCTAAAAAATCAATAATCAAAAGTTATTGTTAGTTATTTTGGCCAATTTTACTTTAAAATAACCAGTTTGACTGCATGATGTCCCACAGAAATGCATGATACCCCACCAAAATCGGTTTCAGTCATTAAAATTAAAATAAAAAATTCCATTATTAGTCAATTACTACAAAATTTAATTTTTAGCAAATATTATTGTATCGTACAGAATAGGAAGAAATAAAATAGATCCAATTAATCAAGTTTTTATTCTATATTTAAAAATTTTGTTTTTTTTCCCAAAATAAACTACTCCACAAATTTTACGACACCTTCAAAATATTTTTGATTAAGTTCCTTTATTATTCAAATAATTCCTTAAAAAATTAATGTTTTGCTTTTGTGAGTCATGGTTCCGTGCAAACAAGCAAAGTCATCTAAATCCTTCATAATAATTGAATTTACAAACAGCTTACACTGTCATTTATTCTTAACGGACACTGAATAATCACTGCTTGAGCAACTAATTAACCAAATTAAAAAAAAATTATTATATATTGTATTTCTAATAATATTTTTTTATAATTTACATCATACTGTACTGGTTTATATACATGTATATATGCACTTGTGTATATTCATTATTATTATAAAAAATGGATGCTTTTTGATAATTCTAAGTTTTAAGTTTTAAATTCACCTGTAATAGTGAAACTTTTACTTTAGAGCTGTGCTGATAATATTGTAATATAATGAACTCATAAATATTTTTCTGACTTGTTAAGTTTATTTACAAAATTTTGAATATTACATTCCAAAAGTTTAATTAATTTTTTCATTCTTATAATGGAACTAAAAATGATTGTAGGTTGTTGTGTATTGTAGTAACTAAACAAAGAGGCGCAAACAAAATATTCTAGAATTGTATTGAGTACTCACGAGTTAGCTCATCAGCTTGGATTGTTATCAAACTCGATTTTGTTTTCTCAACTTGCAAGTAGATGCATTCACAAAGGACGCAAATGCTCACAATTTGTATTATGGAAGGGGACACCCAAAACACCGCCTCAAAAAACAACAATTTCGGTGCAGTCTAAAATTTGTAATTTAATTTTAGTTATTTACTTATGATAGTGCCATCAAAAGTTCAGAATTTTTAGTTATAATAAGAGTTGTAGAAAGTTGTATCACAAAATATTACTGCTAAAATAAAAGAAAATTTTTTAACATCAAAAAACCATTACTGATCTTGAATTTGATGGGAGTAAATATAAACATGAGTAAAGAGATTACAAAATTTTTTTTTAATATTGAGAAGAGCAAGATAAAAGTGAATACTTACAGTGTATTTCAAACTATTCAAATAGCTATATGTGTTATACATTACATGTATGAAAACTTTATACAAAGTGAAGAGAAGCTGAAAATTTAAATATGAATTAAATATTTATAATGCAAATGTAAACAATCTAGCACAGACAATATCTAGTATTAGGGTGCTCCGTTAGAGTCCCTCGCATTAAGTCATAATTTTTGTAAAATAATAACCATAATGATATACATAACATGTATTCGTAACAAACCTGAGTCGTGAACAAGCCGTTAAAGTATTTGCAGAGTTCTAAAAAAATAACAAAGAAATCTGACACACCGGTAATATCTTTCCTTCTAAGTGGCACATTGAAAATGAAATTAATATCATTGCTGGATGTACTATGCTGAGGGCTACCAAATAAGTCTTCAATTGACATTAGAGTTGGCTTTCTTTTAACGCTTTCAAGAAATTTATTCAGAAGTTGAATTCTTTGAAGAATGCTGCAAAACAGCAGCAAGAGAAGCATAAATTCTGATTCATATACGATTTCAAATATTATTATCGTGAGAAGATATTCGTAAAATTCCAACCCTACAGCTTTTGTTGAATGTAAGTATATATTTAACACAAGAATAAAATATAAAATCATGAAACTGGTAACAATATATTTACGTTTAGAATCTGTTTGTAAAATAATCTTTCTATGAATAGGCTCGAAGAGACAATCAGTTATGTCAAAATGATCAAATAATTTTATAAAGTTCTTCTTTGTGCAAAACACATCGGTACAAAACAAATATATGGTAAAAAGGAATGCAGTAAATTGAATTAAATGACGAACGTAAAAAACGTTAATATTCACAGAAAAAAAAATTATTAGCATGAACACTATAAGAAACACAATAAACATACAACTATACATTGTTCTAAAACAGGCCATAACATTATTGTTGGTGATAGTTTTTCTACAAGCGCCGAAGATAAATTGAAGAATGAGGATGGGTCGAAGCGTTTCAACAAAACTGGTAACCTGATTGTCAATATTAATCACTGTAATCCTGTTAGAAGGCATATTGACAAACACTATATTTCTTCCACTAACCACAGAGTCTAATTTCTAAATGACCCCTTTGTTCCTTCCTACAATTGTACAGACTAATTTCTAAATTGTTGTTGTAATCTACATGACCAGAAGCCAATTGTTTTATAAAATAAATAAATCGATACGCAGTCTATTATATTCCTAATTTAGAACTGGAAACAATCGTTCACTTTGATATGTCAAATAGCTTAAAAAGCAATTTATTGATGAATAAGAAATTTTCCAGCTACGTATCATTTTGTTTTTTTTACATTGCAGGCTATATATTGTTTTAATATTCAGGCTGTATATATTCATAGTGAGGAGTAACATTAATAGTTATATAATGAAGGCCATTTTGTGAGTTTATATTTCACTTGTATAATTTATTGAGCAAGCAGGCTGTAAATTAATAACCTTGGCTGCAATATTGTTAAAAAACATATAAATTGTATGCAACTATGTCACCCTAAAGTTTTGTATAATAAATATATTCAACTTTCAATATATAAAGTTCCTTGTAAATATAAATCTGACCCAATCCAGTCGTTTTAATTATTAATCATCCAGTAGAGACACATTATTGGCTGTCACACATTGGCCGTCACCTGAAAACAAATGTGATGGACTTTCACAAATGCCATCCAAAAATTCATTAAAAATTTACAAGTAGTACTCTATTAATTTTCTGTTTGGATATTCTATTGAAACACTTGAAACGAAGGGTTCCTCAGTTGCCCAGCTTGATGTAAGAATGCATTTACTTGAGAAAGAAAATGTGAGACTGTAGAACTTTTTATTTTTAATAGATCACAGAATTTGTATTATTAATTCAAATTAATCGGATGCATATACAGTTAACAATTTACATATCAGATATGTCTGTAGTGCAAAAAATGGGTATTTTTTTAAATTTCATGTAAAACAATTTCCGTGTTTCCAGATTAATTTAATGAACTAAAACTTTATACAGAAAGGATCGTGTAGAAAAATGTGATGCCTATGCTGAGAAGAACAGCCGTCATACAAAATACAGTTGACTACCTGAATAAATAAGATGCCAAAACTAAAATTCCGAACGTTAAAAAGTGATGGAATCAAAGTTCATTTTTACTTTTCACTGATGAAAATAATCCATCCAAATGTTGAAACATATAATGAGAGCTGAAATATTTGCTTTCACATTTATTTGTACCACCAACGAGTAGAAAAATTTCATAAAATGTATTTTTAAGGAGAAATAGATTTTTATAATGAATATTTACGCCCTTAATTACCTTTGGAAAAACATTTCGTCACATTTATAATGAAAATATCTTATATAATATGAAAAAACGTTATTAAATTCATGAAGGCCGCGTGGATTTAAAAAATATTAAATTTATAAAAATATTAAACTACCTGGAACATAGACATTCCTGTACCTTACAAACAAAATTTGATAAGTTATTGCTAATAAAAAGACATGTATAATTGATGATTGTAATAACATCACTTACTGTTAATAGAAATAATGTTAAAGTTGCCACCCCATTGCATGAAGTTTAAAACTGTAATTTTTTTAATTTAATTTTTGTTATGTGTAAGAATTTCGTTTTGGTTTGACGTTGTATCTGCATATTCCACAATATATATTTGCTTAGTAATTTACCTAGACATATTCATCTATGACTCATTGTCATTTTTATAACTTAATTTGAGACAATATGGGTTATTTATTTTTACATAATCCAATTTAACTATAGTTGTACAAAGAAATAATACCATATTAATAAAACTTTGCATTTTATAATTATCAAAGTACTATGATGAATCCGTTACATTCAAAAAGTGATTGAAACAATATAAAGCTAATTTTAAAAGTCATTATGCGTACAACTACAGTTCTTAAAATAATATACAACTGCTTAAATTATAAGCTTCTCTTCCTGTCTCGGTAAAGTTCACCCTTTCATTTGTTACGTTCGAGTGCCTTCTCTTAAAAATTGGAGATATTTTAACAAATATAGATATTTTAAAATTTAAATTTGGTGAGGAGCTTTGTAACCGTTAATAAAAATTGAAATCATTATTGTTCTATTGGGAAAGTTCAAGTCCCCTTTGTCCCTAGCAATTGATCTATACGTTTAAACTTCTAAACTTTTCACAAGTACGATACTTGCATGATTATACAAAGCCAGTAACAATGTAATAACGACGAATGTTTATTGATTCTTTTCTTTCACGTATTGATTCTTTTATTTATTTTAAATTTACAATTACGTAGTAAACATGGTGAATTGCTAAAAACATTGAAATATTGTGAAGAAAAAGCGAAATAAATTATAACCTCTCTTTCATAGTACACTTAAATTAAAAAATTAAATTTAAATGCTTATTTTTATAAAGCTCTAACAAATTTTTTTATTGTAATATTAATTGAATGTTTATATTCACATAGCATATTAGTTAAAAAATATTTCGGGTAAAAAAGAAAAATTCTAATGACGTATAAGTTTGCCTACATAATACACACAAATGACAAAAACAAAAAGTGCTGTTTGTTGATGAACTGTACTCATTGAGTATATTTAAAGGATGCAAATATTTCTGCAGCAAATCTTTACAAAGTAATTACATGGTCTCTAATGTAGCAGAGAGACATTGTTAAATTTGTAGAAAATGAGATGGATATCAATTAATATTTCAGATCCAGTCTCATTCTAGAGATATATTGTTTCCACGTTAGAGTAGAGGACAAGACAATACGCACATTGAGTATCGTATGCATCATCAAAACTTTGTACGACACAACGCACTTAATATTTTATTGGACCTTGAATGATGAGCACTACGAGCGTTATTTTGCAGAAAGGAAAATGGAAGTTTTTTAGATGGAGATTGTGTTCATAATCATGAAAACTTTAGGTGTAATTATAATGGAGAAAATGTCCAAAATAAGAAAGTATTTTTTACTGAAAATTAAATTATTTTTCAAAAATAATGCGCCAAATTGGAAAAATATATAAATAATTTTCATCTCATATCTTCGAGATTTTCGTTTAATATTTTAGAGTAATTAAAGAATTTCTTGCTTTACTAAATAAACAACTTTTTTTGTTTCGGCTAGTTTATACATAACGTAATTCCTATCTCCTGTGCAAATTTTTTTCCTTCGTGACAAAAACATTTGAAATGAAATATTCCCTCGCCATACTTTATGATTTTTCCACAGATTACCATTACTATATCAGGATTATGATCTACTCGCTTGGGAAGCAATGAAACATGTGAGAAAAACGGAGCATATTACGTAATGTTTAGCACTCTCATATATTATGCAATCGGCTAGTGATGCATAACTCTGGTGTCCTAATGTTATCAGCGAGCCGTGCACAAAATTAAATTAAAACAATGTAAATTAAATATCTTTAATCTTCATGTACATATAAAACAGAGTTATAGGTAGGTAATAATATACATTATAATATACATTTAATAACAAAATCATAAATAGTTTAATTAATAAAAGTTTAAGTAAACATTAATAGCTAATTCTTTAATTAATTACTTTATTAGGCATGTGGCAAAAGTGATGTTACTAAGTTTAGTTGTTTTTGTGAACTAGCAAAAAAAAAATATGTTTCTGTATTTCTTAGAACAAGAAATTTTATGGAAAATATTCATGATATACCACATAATATTTTAAATTTAAAGAAATTATAAGACCTTTATTTACACGCTCTTTAATGCCAATAAAATTAACTTAAAAAGTTAACTGCTTAATATGTTTTTGTTATGCCAGACTATAAGCTTCAAGGTTAGAAATTTGAATATAGAAAAATTTTGAATAAGAAAAAAGAATATATATATATATATATATATATATATACACACAACTTTTGCGTTATTTTGGAAATCAAATAGGGACCACATTGTTTGTATACCTCTGATTATTTCGACTTATTTAAAATTTTGAGTCCTTGTTTCAATCTATATGTCACATAATTAATAAAAATCATATAATTAATAAAAATCAAATACTTGATTTTCCCTGTATCTGCTCCCAATGAATAGACATGTAGAGGTAAACACATCTTATCAGCGTGGCGTCAACCAGTTTCGGCAAAAATGGCTGTAGCTGACTAATGGACAGAAGAATGAGTTATCCCATAAAGAATCCATCGTTACTTTTGAGATATAGAATACTAAAACACAAGAGAAGAGATAAGAAGATTTTTCTCCATCTTAGGTTTGTGCTTATTACAAAATCAATTTCGTCAATCTATTGGGTTGACTAAATTGATTGTGCAATTGAAATAATGTTCCTGCCAACCACTTGACAATATACATTTTTGATAATGAATCATTCAGTTCATCCGAATGACTAATTACCAATATTTATTATATTTATTCTGTTCTATTACATTTGTCTTGTTATGTTCTGTGGAGTTTTCAAAAGTTTCATAGAATTAATGAACTCAATTGGTAAGAAGCAAGACTTGGCTGGATGTAATAAATTGAATGTAATGTACATACGGTCCGATTGACATATACCAATGTTTTTAGTTGCAATATATAAATAATTTGAATTATAATGCCATACATTTCTTAAAAAATTGTGAAAAAATAAATTTTTCTTGAACGCAAATACATTTAAAAATTATGCTTGAACAAAATGAATATCTTATAACGTGTGAAGCCTATGGAACTTAATCATTTGTTTCAGAACAAACCCCTGTCTTTTATTAAAAGTCAAGTATCACCGAAATTTTGTACCAAACGTTCAGTTCCTTATGATTGTAATAATATAATTTACATGGAATGAAAATGTATATATGAAATTTATTAGGAAAAATTAAAAAATGTATCATTAATTTGTCCAAAAGTATTGGCACCACTATATTATTAAGAACGTAATATAAAGGCTGTCGGCAAGATTCTGATGTCATATTGAAACTAGTTTACTCCCATTCCCAATTCAATGTAAATTACTTTCAAAACAAATCCACTGGTGTGCTGATCTGAAATGCACATTTCCAAATGTACAATGGATGAAATTGTTTCAACAGTTATTTGGCTATAATTTTAGTTAATGATTTATATCTCTGTACCTGTTTATGAATGTATCGTAACAATAATAAAACTAATGGGTATGTAGACTAATCGTTAGTACATTCTATACTTAGACACAGATCGATACGAATATTCTTAAGTGCAATTGTATTTTTTAGTTTAGTGTCACGTAGTGACGTATTCAAGGACTCCAAAAGAGAAATAATCAAAATAAAGAGATATATCGGATTGAGTTGTTTTTCTTTTCAAAATTAAGTAATGACTCCCCTATTTAACACAAATACAAAATGAACCATTTTGTAACTTTAATAGTGATATGCATTCTTTATAACAGAATTGACAAAAATGCAATAAATTTGAGGGCAGCCATATTTCCAGTTTTGACTAAGTATGAGTAGAACTCACACCACAAGGATTCCGTAAATACATAGAAACATTTAAGAGTATATTTCTATTAAACTATTCACAAATATTCATTACTTCAATTACTTTTAACTATTAGTGACAGTTGACCAAAATTGCCATCGTTCGTGTCTCGTATAATGCCTGGTAAATAACCTATAATTTTTTATTCCTTTTTTTCTCTTTTAATATACAAAATTTAAAATAATCATATCTAGAGCAGCGTGAAACTTTTTTGAAAAGAAATTACCAAAAAATATTTCGTGTAACCAATTTAAGGAAAATTATTAAAGAATTATCCCTTCTATCCAACAACCAATAAAATAATACTACACACAGCTGGCTGAAGTTTATGCCAAGCAGGTTATGCACAACACCAAAATGAATAAAGCACAAACTCTAAGTTTGCTAAAACATTGAGGACTATTTCACCTGTAATTTAAATGCAATTAACTTATCCAGAGAAAATATGTACGTTTCCGTTTATGACGATTACTACTGCAATGCGTTGTTTTGAGTGATGTAAATTATGGTTAGTACCTAATCCCTGAATCAGAATCTAAAATCTAATCCCAATAATGAAGGTGATCCTGAAGTATATGTGGTTGTGAGCTTGCAACTAATTGTACAGCGCGAGATCGAGATTTTATTATTAATTTTTTTATAAAGAAGTTAAACTCTTGTAATTACATGAATAACATAGCAATGACCACGTAATATAATAATTGCCCCCTGAAATGCCTTGAAGACACTTTAAATGAAGGATTGAAGATTGTAGGTATCTACCAATACAATGCAGTTGCTTAAGTACTTCAATAATCTTGGATATGTTTTGAAAATAGGGACTATATGTTTTGTAGATATTTTATCAAAATTATGTTGAAATATAAATGCACCAACAAAGTATTCATTCGCAAAGGAATTAAAAGTTGTTCAAAATCATCATATTTCCGCTGATAGTAACTTTTTGCCACAAATTTTGTCGTAACTGTGACAAAAATTTTACCCCTGCTAGATTTAGTATATATGAACACATTTCGATTGCGTTGAAAGGAACATCTAAAAATTCCCGATAACGAACATCTGTAGTGTCGCATATATTAGGTGGAGCCACGTTTCAACAAGTCATATAGATTTGTTGGAACAGAAGTGACAAATACACAATACATTTTAAGGCAGCCATATATACAGTTGACCGATATATGTAACACTAATAAGTTTGATAAGAAAAAATGTTTAACTGCGATCTGCCGCAATCTGTCAATATAATTGTCATTGCTGTCCTTTGTG
Organism: Druceiella hillmani; assembly: GCA_039881145.1. Taxonomy (NCBI): domain Eukaryota; kingdom Metazoa; phylum Arthropoda; class Insecta; order Lepidoptera; family Hepialidae; genus Druceiella; species Druceiella hillmani. Next base: position 1,892,712 of record JAYKKI010000069.1, on the reverse strand, counting down.
TACAACTCCATCTTTTCCATTAAATTCTACCACCTAATACGTAATTGTGGAATTAGGTGAATTTCTTTCACCCCAAGTTTTCTTCAAATTCAAGAGAAATCCTCAGTGAAAATTTTTTTAAGTCTGACTTTCAGAAATTCGTAAATTTCCATTTTGTTTACAATTATTAGGGTAAAGCAATAAGTTACAAAAAAAATTAAGGAAAACATGACTTAAGTGAATGGATCCATGAAACTAGTAGTTACATGTCAAATCAACAATGAAGTACCCTCAATATGCATACATTACAAAAAGATATAATCCCAAAAATTGTTTAATCGAGTTTCTTAATAAAATATGAGGCAACATTTTGGTGGCGCTCTCGTCGCTCTTTTAAATTTAATTTTAATACAGTCGAAATAAATTATGAATGAAGCTGTTATATTTTTAAAGGTATTACAGAAAATGCATTATATATTTAGTTAATATTATATTTCAGTGTATGTAAATTAAATTAAATATTCCTTTTAACACCGATACGTGAAATCAATGACCTAGGCTGTTCAAAACTTATTTTATTTGTTAATCATTATGATTATGAAGAGAACTGAGTGTTGTCTTTCACGATTGTAATGGTGGAAAGCAATAAATCGAAAAAACTTCCAAACCTCATATTTCAGTAACATGACAAATATATTACAAAAAATTGTGTATTTTTTTACAGATTTATATGCAAAACTTATACAGGTATGCATATATAGGCATGATATTTTTACCCACCTTTTTAATGTACTATTTAAAACATCACATTTAAACACTTGACTTGTGGCGGGAAAGTGCAAATTCTGTAACTGTCACAAACACATAATTTGCAATACAATGTTTTATCATTTTAATGATGCATTTGAACAAGCAATTTGAATCTATTTTTATAGTTCGGAGTCTGCTTAAATTTTATCGATGAGCGAATGATGTTGTCTACAATTATTCATACGATTTTCTAATGTTACCATAATAATTTAACATTTTAACTCAGAAACGTGTTTGACACTCTTTAACACTCTTGGCATAAATAGTTGTTCATGTTCTAAAAATATACCTACTACATAGCTGATGTACGTCTGACAATACGATGGTGAAAGTTTTAAATCCACCAGGTATACCGTTTTTATCAGACCTTAAAAAAACAGAAAAACAAACTTACTCCTCAATAACATTCTTAAGCAATTGTACATATATGCAGAATTTGCAGATTATAAAAATGTTTCCTTCTTGAAATGAAACAAATTTTGACTCTAAGCTCAATTTATTCCCAGCACCTTTGACGTGGACTTTATCACTAAAGAGCTTGACATATAATTAAAATTTATGAATCTCAAATAAACTGGATAAGGAATAATTAAATTTCACACTGAATCGTGTATTGCACACAGTTTATTAGCCAAAACCAAATCAATTTCAAAATAATCTTCTTCAAGTAAAAAATATCTCCGCTACCAAATAAACAAAGGAAGCTAGATGGAGGTCTATTTCCCAATACTTTGTACTCATACAAATCTATATGTCTCGCAAGCAAGTGATACTTAGAGATTTAAATTTTGGATTGTGCACTTTATTCACTCCCTTGGCTTATTATCTATCGGTTTGAAACAGCTCCAAATGGAAAACTTTGTCTTAAGCCACTTCAACTTTCCTTTCTTTATGTCTATTATATCTTTATGCTTTCTAATTGCTTTTAGTTCTTTCAATTATATACAGGTATTGTACCTTCGTTTTGGTCTTTTTACTCGCAAGTAGAGGGATACAAATTTGTGTCAACCAAGATCACATGTGTACATTTCATATTATTTTATATGTCTCGGCATTCCGAGGCAATAAATTTGCACAACAAAATAAACTCATCTACTTGCCCTCTGAGCTTATGGTTTGTCTTAATTAGACACTTAGTTTCGCAATAAAAGTCAACGAATGTGATATTATATTTTTCCGCATTCATGCTCAGTAATATACAATAATATATTTTTTTAATTTTAGAATATCATTAAATTGCTTAAAGATATGTACGTAAATTCATTCACTCAAATATATATGGATATACTATTTCTCCAATATTCATTTACTGTAGATGGAAGTGTATTTGAAGATTTTTAATCATAATTTCAGTCCAAAATAATATTTCCGCTAATGAAGTACAGAAATATATTTGTGTATTTATATATGAAGGTGATATCGTGGTCATTTGACTAATGGAGCGGACTAATCAAAAATATACACAGACACAACACATATTGACAAAATGTCATCTTTCATTTGTGTAATCGTGCAATATGTTCAAGGATTTTGAGAAACAAACATGAATATTGAGTTGACCCATTTATTTTCTTCAATTTAATAATAGCTTTTCTTTTACTATATAGTGACTAACTATATAGTGAGTAACGTAATACTTCACTTAAGTTAAAATAATTCATTGTTTAATTTAGATACGAATAACATTAATACTTTGAAATAATTTAAATATTTTTATTTCATATTTCCTGGATAAAAAGAAATAATTTTTAATAAAAACTCCTCTAGTGCACTTTATAAAATTCAATAAATTAAAATCCATACCAAAAGAATGCAGTTGACATATTACAGCACAATACAACTCAAATAGTAAAAATAATACAATTAAAGTTTACGTCTGAAAGTCCTTGAATAAGTTCCTACATGGAAATAGACTACCATAGCCAGACCAGAACTAGACAGACCAGAAGCCATTATTGAAATGAACATACAACATTATATTGACTCAAATTATGTTATACCAAATGTATTTACAGTTAGCCCACATACTCCATTAGACAAATGTCCATGGCAACACATTTGTTTGTTAATTATGCACAAATACACTTCTATATTTTATCCGTACAGATATCATCTCTGTTCAAAATTATATTATTACAACTCTATTTGTGTTCACTGTATTTATAATATATATGACCTGTATTTATTATGATTCATGTTTTTTGTATTTTTAGCTTAAAAAGCCCATTTTAAATATATTATCTTTGACTTTATTACTCTTTTCACAACTATACCGCTATTTACAGCCAGAGTTTTTAAAAATAAATTATTAAATCATTAAGTAAATTAATACTCAAAATCTAATGAGGCTTTTATAGAAGTTATTAGCTGTGTTTTGAAGCGATCAATAATATGGGCCAAAATTAATCCCCTATCCGTAACTAAGCTAACATAACAAGAAAACAAAGAAGGGTAATTCATGATTTAGAAAAAGAATTTCATTGTGTATGTATAAGGTTCCAAACTGTCTAATAAACACTGTTTATGCTTCTGCCTCTCAGTACTGTGACAATGATATATTGAAAGACATTGCTAATCACTTATAAGTTACCCTTTCGAAATAATTATAGGAGATAATATTATTCCTTGCTCTGAATAGTTTCATTTTTGCTCTTATTTTTCCAAAAGCGAGCAAGTACATACCCCACTCTACAATAGATTGAAGTAAATGTCATCTACGTAACATAAGTTTTTTGAACACAAGAGACCAAATTCATATAGATGTCATTTTAATGTGACATTTTTATTGAAGAACTGAATAATTGCATCAAAATTTGAGTAACATTAATTATATTCGCATATTCTGCTTGATGCAAGAAATACATTTAAATTTTTGTTTTCGTTTGTACCCGAATCATAGAAGAAAGTCTAAACCAAATTTATGTTATACCAACTTACAGCTCTTAATAATTTACACAGACGTAATTTTAAAACTGCTGGATTCATTTTGATAAAAGGGTGATTCCCAAGATAAAAGAGCACATAGAGACAAATGTACCTACGAATAGAGCCTTTTTTATACATTCTAAGGATAAAGCATAAATAATAAAAAGGAAAAATATTTGAAATAATATATTTATGAAGTAACTATGGATTCTTCGCTCCATCTTACAGAGGAAGCAAAAAACAATTATTATCAATATTTTACATAGAATAAAGTAGAATATAAAGTCTGTTGGGGTTGTTTAGATTCAACATTAAAATTTTTAAATATTCAACTGTAACTCAAATTCGACCATGCCACTGTCTGGTGAGTGATTGATGTCAATATAAACATGGGAATCAATTTAAATATGAACAAAAACTTGAATTAAATGACCATCTCCATTTTCGTGGAGTTGTTTTATCATAGGAGCACAAAATTCTCCATCATTTATTTGATTTATAAACCTTATTAATAGTTTTCTGCATGTGACACATGCAAAAAAATATTGAATTGAATTTCATTAATTATATTTAAAAATAGCATATCTGTATAATTGTTGTCTAATTATCCCTACAAATTCAATACAAATTAACTCTTTATAGATCCGAGATTATTTGTCCTTAATTGCTGTGCAGTTAATAACTATAATCACCTCTATTGAAATAATTTTACTTTACAAGTTCTTTGTTTTGTATATTCTTTGCAATAATATAAGAACTTTGGCTTATTTGTAGATTAAGTTGATTAATGATTTTAAAATTATTAATTTTATGATATTTTTTAAGAAATTTGAGATTGACCATATTTTATTACCATGTGTAATCACATAACCAAAAAGGTAACAAAAATTGATGAAAATATCAATTTGAAATGTGGTCAGTGTGAGTGACCACAAAAGTGGTGTACACAGCAAAACAAAGCATGATTTGTTTAACATTTTCTTCCACGCCTTTGACGTTTGCTTCACATTCCATAACCTATAGATACTTTTCGGTTTCAAACCTCAAAAAAGTAAAAAAGAATACATTAATGTGAGATTATATTGCCTGTTGGTTCTTTCCATCTGATGAATCATTTAAATTATTTATGTGGAGCGAGAATAAAAGCACATGTTCCCAAAAACTGTTTTTACTGATAAATATCTAGTGAGTTTGATATATTCTGCATGAAACCAAAAATATTTCTTCCTTTTTGAAAAAAAATTCTTACATTAAAATATAAAAAATATATACAATTGTGTATTACTGTAAATGTCACAGTTATAAAAATATAATTTTTTTATTACTTCTCAATGTTAATACATTAACAAATGTTATATATTGGTGAACAATACTGGAAATTTGAACTAAGTGTATTGCGAGAAAAGAATAGACTATGCAAAAAATATAGAATTGGTGATGTGCGATGTTGCAACTGCTACTTTGCTACTTTCCTTGCTTTTTTTGTATTTGTCTTTTTTGCATTCGATCCTGAAGCCTGTCATTTTTTAACTGGATTCTTTTTTATTCCTTAGTGTCACTTTTACTTCCTCATTCCACATTGTAATATCTTTGTTGGTTTTTAGTCTTTCCTTAGATATGATTAAACCTAGCTGTTTATAGACAGAAAAAATTCAGTTCATTCCACTGAGTATTAATGTCAGGCCTATCAGGATTTGACACTGAGTTTTCAAGAACCTTTTTTGTCTCTTCGATAAAGGTATCACTTTCAGATTTGTTCATGTTATATAATTTTATGTGTGATTGTTGTTTTGAGTCAAGGTACTATTTCGCGAAACAAAACATACGTCTTTTGCAAGCTACTAGTAGTCTACGTTCCGTGGTGAGAGTCTCCCCAGGTATGACTTTACAATCTTTAAAGCATTTAAGTATTCCTCTGTGGCACAGAAAATAATCTATTAAATTCCGTGCCATTTCTGGATGACAGTTTTCCCTTGGGCATTTAAAGTACCACAGTCTCATGTATAATCAGGAAGAGTGCATCCTAGATGCCCATTGCCCACTTCCATAAGTATAGACTGTATAATGTCGTGGAGATCCTCCCAGAAACTCTTTCTCTTCCTGTGAGCAGTCTGCCTGTGGAGCACAGACTGATATGATATTTAAGGGAGGCTCATTGTCTAGGGCTATTTTGACACTCATAATTCCATCACTCCTTCTTTCTACCTTAATTATTCATTGCTTTAGATTTTACTATGCCGACTGCATATCTATTTGATATCGTCCCACTGTAGAGGACTTGATATTCTCTGCTAATGTTTCTGGATTTTGCACCTTTCCATTTAATTTCTTGCAGGCAGCAAATGTTAATGTTCTGTCTGTGTAAAGTCTCAGCCAATTCTTGGCTGCGTCCGGAAAGTGATCTGATATTTCACGAAGCTATGTGTATATTGTTAGCACTATGGCTATTATTGTCACTTTTGGGGGATGCCCCGGCATTATTGTTCACACGTATTCACCTCTGATCGTCGCTTATAAGATATTCCCTAGCATCTATATCTCTTTCTCTGTGTTGTGCTTGGAGATTTAATTTAATTTGTTGATTAGAGTTTTTAAAAAAATATAAAAGAAACGAAAAAAATATATTCTTATTTACATATTTTTATTATTTATTTTAATTCTAGTATTATAAATCCTATAGAGGTGGGATACACAAGTACTTAGAACCAGAAAATTATAGGTATAAAAATAAATATAAAATAAATTTATATCCACATATATAAGTGTGATATATTGGCAACAATATAGGAGAGGGACAGGAATAGGAGGAAAACTAGAAAGGGGACAATGAGTCATTACGAACGGGGCGTACGATAGGAGTTGTTTCCAATAATATTTGAAATTGCCAAAAGTGACATCAGTGTATTACTTATTCCACAGTAAGAATAGTGAAGGAATAACGTAGACCTGGCCTGACTCATGTTTGGGAATAAGTACAGTAATGAGATTTTTCCAAATGATGTCCAAAACTATGCACACTTAAGGCTGAGAATTGAGACCTAAGGTAAACAGGGCTGTGGGAATGCTTAAATTTAAAAAGAAAGCAGAGAATAAGTACATTGTGTCCGTAGTAAATATATATTCAGATCACCTGCGCCCTGTATTTGTGAAATTTGATCAAATTATCTGAGGTTGAAAATGTAGCAAATGCATATATTTTGAAGTCGTTCTCATCGTCTCTTCATTTAACAGTCCTAGATAAGATTTTAACGGTCAAGTAAAGGAGGCAAGAGTGTTTGATGTTGGTGAATTTTTAATTTATATTGAGATAAAATGTTGATAAATTTTGTAAATATTGAAAGAAACGGGTCGAAAATTTTACAATTAACACCATTTATATGGCTTAATATTATCGTTTATATAACAGAGAAACAGTATGTAAATTATGGTCTTTTATAGTATGTAAAAAACTACATTGGATGAAAAAAAATTACTTTATTAAAATAACTGGGATAAACAGTATTTAAAATCATTTTATTATACCAAATTTCAAAATACAAAACTTCAAACCAACGTTCAAAATACTTGGTAATTTTGGTTACCTACTTTTGATCATTGGTGTTCGGTGTCAATAATATGGGACATACCTTACCTAAGCAAACATCATTAATAGGTAGTGTTCAAACAGAACCGAATAAAGTTTCCACGTAAAAAAAAACAATATTATGTTCACTTGTGTTAAGCACTCAGGAGATTTTACACAAAGATAAACTAATGACTGTTAACACAAAAGGCATTCAATCAATAAAATGTCAATTGTTTCTTAAACACTGAATAAAATAGTCGTGCTGGAATTTAGTTGAAATTCAAACATTTTATGAGAGTTAATATGGACGAGTCGGTTGAAAATACACTGTGGCCAATTTTAATATACCAGCATGTGTTTGGAGTTTGTAGAAAAACTGCTAACCGAATTTCTGCCAGATTTACTTTACGGTGTCAAAAATTATACACATTACTTATAATTGGATTATTTATGGGGCAATACACTTGGCTACTTATTGTTGCAAATGGCATTTGTAATCAAACATGGTCGGCACGTTATACTGGCAGCTAGAACACTTCACATGATTCTCGTTTTGCTTATTGTTGATTGATATAATATGTGATAGAAATATGTTTAAAGAATTGCTCTTGAGAATTCAAAAACTAGATGATCTTTTTAAATCAGAGCAGAGAAAGACTTTGTTGAGACGTGACAAATGTAAAAACCTCATAGTTATTGGCCTTCTTGTGGTTTTCCATATTTTTATTACTGCTTTTGGTGTATTTGTAGTAATAAAATACTCTCTAAGTATTTCCTTCTTTGTTATGTTCAATATTATCATTCCTATTATTTTTGATTTAGAAGTCACATTGTTTTGTCTCATATTATATAGTGTAACAAAACGTATGGAAATGTTGAATATGTCTTTCACATTTAATAATAGGCAAAATATTGTGGCACCTGTTGATGCCATATTTGGCAGTCCACAACATGATCCCAATTCCAACAACCATTTCACATTTGTATTGCCACTAAAAGAAAATTCCATTTATTGTTTATCTCAATTCTATATTAATTTGTTTGAACTGTGCCACTATTTAAAACAAGTGTTTGAATTTCAGGTTTGTGATAGGAATTTTTAATAAAAGTATTGAAATAACACTTTAACTTCAAAAAATATCAACATAAATATTATGAACTAACCTTTACTTTTCAGCTACTCATGTTAATCACTCTGAACTTTTCTGACATGCTTCTTAAAATGTATGGTTTTCTTGAGAATATAAAGTATAATGTAAGTATTATTAAAACATATATTAACTAATTGACTTGAAGCAATAAGCTAAATCACATTCAATAGACTACATTTTGAAGGCAAACATCCCAAAAATAATAAATATGCTTATAAAGAAACTTGTCACCGATCGGTGAAGTGTATTTTCTCAATAATAATTTAAATACATTTATATATATTTTCGTTTCACATTGTGTGCCTTAAACAATTCTCTATAAAATGCAATTCTAATTGCATACTTATTGAGAAATATATAAGGAACTTAAAAAAATTTTTAATAAATACGTAAAAAACCTTGTTTATTTACGTAATACTTCGTTGACTTCCATTTATGTCTAAAGAGATTATGGAAAATTATTATTAAAGCATGAACAAAAGACCATAATATGTAAGTAATGGGAAAAGATACATCTATTTTTGCAATATTGTCTTTATATAATATAATATGTGTGCTAAAATAAAATGATGAGACTTTTTGAGGAACGGGATAAATTTTAGACAAAATTGGATTCATCTCTCTTAATTAAGGATCAAATTTGTCTTTGGATGTGCATTTTTTATATCTACAGCAGTTTACATATAATCATTCATAAATTCACTCAAGCCATCATGCTCTCTCTGTATTTCTGCAATACAAATTCCTAGTAAATATATCTGTCGCTTCACTGTATTTTCAAGAACGGCTAAATTTATTTCCACGTAGCTTTCATTGCTGAAATCTAATGTCTACAGATGGTTAGAGGCCACATACCTCCACAATATTATCAACAGGAATGTAGCAGTTAGTGAAAATACTGGTCAAGCCGAAGAGAAATAAAAAATCAAAAAATTTCAGTAATTGAGTTTTCCATAAAAACTTTAGATGGGGAGCAGTCATAGTCACATATTATAAAAAGATAGGAATGATAGCAGTGAAATTTTTAAAATAAGTTTATAATTTATTTATCGTTTTAAAAATAGATGATACTACCGAGAGGAGTTATGGACACACACTTCCTTCAAGTGCCGTTTCGAATATAATCATTGCTTTTTGTTCATTCCAGAATTGTTTTCCCTGTAATTTATTTCTTATTCTTTGCAATAAATAGAATCCGCAGAATGTAAGGTCCGAGCTATCTGGCTGACTACTTATGCTTTGGCAATATGGCTGATTACCTAGCCTCTCATGAAGACTCAGTGATTCAAAAGTGAAAATGATTCAGTGACGTATTCTTTTTTGTAATTTGCGACCCATGAAATTGTCAAATTCTGATAGCTAAATTGAATAATATATCTACAATGAAAAATATTGTTTTAGTGTTGTTTCCACTCTTTACTGATGTCCTGTGTTGACTAAATTTTATTTATTATCAGGGAGAACAGACAGCCCATTGAATGTTTCATTTGTTTCATTCGCAAAAATGATTGCAAATAAGAAGAGATGCTTAAAGCAGACCTTAATATGTATAAGACTCATAATATTGGTATTGATAATTGTATAGATAAGTTATACGACAATGTCAGCAGTAGTTCAATGCCATATTTATGTCATTCTCCGCACAATCTTCAAATTACAATTCAAATTCAATCTTCAATTAAAAGTGCTGAATATCGTTAACAACCTACTCTACTCTTCAGGTTCTTTCAAAATCTATGTTCATTTTCACACAATCAACCAAAAATCCAGAGATGAAGTTTGCATTATTCTTGATAAAAATTAGATTTAAACCATAAAGCAGTGCCTAAAAAAATGTGATATGTCATAAAGGAAGCCTGCAGTTCGAGAAGAAAGAGTCAGAGCTGCTTTCTCAGATAAATACTTTGGATACTATAATTATTATTTAATTGGGGACCAATTAAATAATGCAGTTTAATCTTATGAAACCAATAAACCAGCTGTTGACATGGAACTGTATGAATTTTATTAGGAGAAAATATATTCTTCCTGAAAGTAACCCACAAAAAGGAAATTCCACAATGATGAACCATGCAAAGGGAAATGTCATTGGAAGCATGGGACCACTTTTAAGACATATTTCTATCTGTTCATAATCAACCCTTTAAGGGAGCTAAGGTAAAAAAAAATGGCAAGCAAAGGTATGAAAACTAAATTTGCATTTTTTAAACGTGACACTATGACAGAGGAGAAAATTATGTAAAGGAACTACCAAGCACGTATCCAAAAGACCTGTTTGCCAGTTTGCAAGGTGATTGAGTACTTTAAAAAAAAAGATATACAGAATCTAAGAAAAGCAAAAAACTGGAAAACTTGTTACAAATATGTGAGTTAATTAGTGAGAATGAACGTAAAAAGTTGTTTCCATATGCAAATACCTATGTATGGTGCTCTGCACTACAGTTAAGAACTCTTGTCTAGAGGGTTCATTGACCATTATATGGAGAATGGCAAATTATGTGCGCTCACACAAAAATTATTTATATTTGAGATATAGCATTTTCAAATATATATACAGATTTAAAGAAATGATTAGATTATCAGTATATCATAAATAATTAGAATACTGAATTGACGGGACAAAAAATATGTAATTTTTTTTTTATATATGATTTGGATTTTGGATTAGTAAATGCAAATAAATAATTATGTAAAGCTAAGATTTTTTGTGTCTCTCTTTCGCCATTAAGGGAAAGAGCTCTGGAATATGTCTCTGATTCTACCAATGAATAATTTTTGCTTAGGTAATGTATACATGACATTTCTAATACCAAACATCTAAGCGTCCTCGTCCTCTGCCACATATTTCTAACTTCGGTTTGACGGCTGGATTATTTCTATTTTTTTGGTGATAAGAGAAAAAAATAGAAATAATCACTAATTTCTATTTAATTTAACCTGCTCCTGATTAGGTCCCTCCATAAAAAAGACCAAAACTGGGGTTAGAAATATTTATAATAATTAATCTCAAAGATCTTACCAATTACTGTCAGGGATCCTAGCCAATTGTCTTTGCTACATAATTCCAATGACACTAACTTTTCAATAGAAACTGACAATAAATTATATGCTACAGAGACTCTACCAATAAAAAGTAAAGAACTAGAGACCATGGATGCGAATGACCATAAATCGAACAACTGACAGATACATTTATTGTTAGGAAATGTTTCATATAAAAACATTAAATTTAACATCAGGTAAAACAAAAGCAATAGCTGGTGAAACTCTTACACTGTGTTTTTTTCTTACAAAATCATATAAAAGAGAAGTTTATTTATCTTTGGTGGAAGACATACATGTTATTAATGTGGGTGATTTTCCATACATCTTACAAAAACCGAAGCTCGGATGTTGTGAGGATATAATATTTAGTATGGCAAAAATTTCAATTTTATTGTGTAGACAACATGTTCTGTTTTTAAACATCTCACTTTACCAAGAACTTTTCACTCTTATGCATTTGGATAAAAAAGTTACAATATAGTCAGTTCGACAAAAGCGTGTAGAATTAACTTTTTAGGACCTTTGTATTCAAATATGAGCAGTTAGTGGAATCTTTGTGTCAGGATGTTTTGTGTCAAAAGCTTCAGTTAACACAATTTTTAGTCACAGGACATATTTCAACATTAGTACTGTGTATGATTCATGGTATAAAATCATGTTTCTCTGTTGGCACCTGGACACGAATAACGATACAACCGAAAATATTGTATAGAGTCAACATTAAACATATGAATGAAAATATTAATGCAGTTTTTAACTAGGTGAGTTAAATATTTTCTCCATATAAAAATCGTCAATGCCTTATCAAATCATGGCTCTGAGCAAAAAACAATGAAAAGGATAGTTTATTTTTTGCTGATTTTACAGGTGTTTCGGAAGAATTCTGACATTAGGTGGCGAGTAGACAGTTTTGTATAAAAAGGATCTGAATATACCATGCAACACCATATAAAGGCTTTTATTGGCTTGCAAATTGAAATTTGAAGAAAGTACAAGTGCAAAGAATACATACCACTTTGGCCAAAGAAAACTAGAAGAGATATATCTTTTAGACAAAGTTTTGTTTTGCAACCAACATATTCTTTTAAACAAAGTTTTGTTTTGCATATTACTTACATTAAGCATTGGACCAACATATTCTTATAGACAAAGTTTTGTTTTGCATATTACTTACATTGCAGTGAATTGCTAAAAATTCAATAAAATTCATCTATGATTCTCAATCTCAATTAGCGATTTCATATTTTGCGCATCATTACAGAAAACTCCCCGTGTCCAATAGTTAAAATACAAAGGCATATTTATAGTCTGCCCAAAGGTGATTTATACAAAAAAAATTGGACACTGCAAGACTACCCAAAGCTTAGATCATATTTGTACAGTGTGGAAACAAAAAGATTTGATTTAATGGAGGCCTTTGTCTCTGGATTATGCTGTAAAATTAAAAGAAAGCGCGCCTTCTACATGTCAGGCAATTGTTGGTAGCGGAAAAGAGTGCAAAAGATATTAACAATTGAGTATTACGGTTCCTTTCATGAAAATATATCTTTAATTTTCAATGCCTTATTCTATATAGTATTCAAAATTGCTGCACATATTTCAAAGGACTATACAATCGTATAGACATAAATTTTAATATATTTGTTTGCTAATCTAATAGACGTGACCTTGTCTTTTTATAAATGTAACTATGTTTATTTAAAGACATCACATTTTCTTTTGAACATAAGTTTTAGTACCACTAACATTACATTGGATATATTACGAAAAAACTTATATAAGGGAAATCAAAGAAGTGGGCGTAATTTTGGCTATTCATGATTTCAATACTATTTCAATTTTTTAACTGACTTCAAAGAAGGAGGTGGTTCTCAATTCGCCAGAATCTTTTTTTGTATGTAAATTTTTTGTGTTCTGCGATAATTCTTTATCTAAAACACCGATTTTGATAATTCTTTTTTTATTTGAAAGTGGATGTTATAGGTGTGGTTCTATATATGTATGATGATCTAATGATGAGGTCTGGAAATGAATGATGGAACTCCTTAAAGAATGGCTATGATTCAAGATATTTGCTACAGATAGTTGTTATTTAGCAAAATAACCACATCACTAACTAGATCAGAGTGTGATGATAAGTTCTGGATATTAACAATGGAACTCATTAACGGATATCAGTAAATCAACTGTGATTAAAGATATTTGCTATTAGTAGTTGTTACTTTGCAAAATAACAACACCATTGACCAGTTCAAGATCTGATGATGAGTTGTGAAGATGAACCAGGGACTCCTTAGAGGATGTAGTAAATTGAAAGTCATTCAAGATATTTACTACTGGTAGATATTACTTTGCAAAATAACTACACTTTCGATCATGTCAGAGTCCGCTGATACGATCTGAAGATGATCAATGAAATTTCTTATCACATGGAAGTACATCAAAAGTGATTAAAGATATTTACTAATGGTAATATTTACTTCGCAAAATAACTTCATCATCGACCAGGTCAGTGTGTGATAATAAGTTCTGAAGATGAATAATGTAACTTCTTAACAGATGGTACTAAATCGATGGTGATTCAATATATGTGCTACTGGTTGATTGTGACTTCAGTTTTTAATTTGCAAAATCTGGTATTGAACTTTGGATATGGAGAACCGAACTTCTCAACAGCTAACAGATAACTATTGGCGGCTACTATTATAGCTTCATTTCCATATATTATTGATAATCAGTTTTAGACTAGGAGGAGATTTGCTATACACTAACTTTTGCCTGTGATGTTTAATAAATATTCAATACTTTAAAAAAGAAAACAATCGTGATAATTAATATTAATATATTAATCACTAAACATTCTAAATTCTATCTTCTAAAAAATTGATTTCAGTAAAGGTAGATACTAAAAAGCAGACAATAATTAACCCAAAATAGGTATGTAGATATTAGTAATAAATAATTAAATTACTTATTTTTGAAGTTGGTGGTGAGAGTCTAGACCTGAGGTAATCAGGGCCACGAGAATACCTAAATTGAAAAAGAAGACAGAAAATAAGCAGTTTGCGCCGGCAGTATACACTTATCCAGATCATCTGCCCCCTGTATTCAGGACACTTGGTGAAATTACCTGACGGTGAAAATGTAGCAAATGCACAATTTTCAAGTAATTCTCATTGTTAATTTCTTGAATTATCATTGGTAAGATCAAAATAATCAAGCAAAGGTAGCAAGAGCATTTTATTTATGTTGCCTTACAATGTGAATAATTGTTGTAAATATTGAAAGTATTCCGTACAAAAATTTTATGACTAAAGTCATTTATTTGCCAAATGAAGTGCAGTAGGTAAATAAGTGGTTTATATATTTTTTACATACCATAGTAAAAAAAATGTATAGGATTAATGACACATTTAATTTAAAATCGTTTTATTATACCATATTTCAAAATACTAACCCTCAAACCAAAGTTCGAAATACATGGGAATGGTACTCATCCAGTCTTGATTATTGGTGCTTGGTTATAGTAATATAGTATATACATTACGTAAGCAAACATAATAGGTAGTGTTTAGGAAATCTATAAAATTTCCACATAAAAAATCAATACTATGTTTTGTTACTTGTGTTAACCACTTAAGAGATTCCACACGATGATAAACTAATGACTGTTTATTCAAAAGGCATTCAATCAATAATAAGTCACTCGTTCCTTAGACACTGAATAAAATAGTCGTGTTGGAATTCAGTTAGAACACAAATATTTATAACAGTTAATATGGGTGATGCGTCAATTGAAAATACACTATGGCCAATTTTAATGTATCAGCATGTGTTTGGAGTTTGTAGAAAAACTGCTTTCCTAATTCCCACCAGATTTATGTTATGGTTTCGAAGGTTATACACATTGCTAATAATTGGAATGTTTATGGTGCAATATGCTTGGCTAACAATTGGTTTATTGATGGAGCTGCGAATGCCACTTTTAATCGAACATGGTCAACACGTTTTATTGGCATTTAGGATACTTCAATTGATTCTTGTTTTGCGTTTATTGTTAATTGATTGGACATTCGACAGAAATTTGTTCGAAAAATTGATCTTGAGAATTCAAAGAGTAGATGATCTTTTCAAACAAGAGCAAAGAAGAAATTTGTTGAGACGTGACAAATGTAGAAACTTCATAGTTTTTGGCCTTCTTCTAGCTTATCACATTTTTGTTATTGCCTCTGATGTATTTGTAGTAATACAACACAATCTAAACATTTTCTTTTTTGTTGTGTTCAATATTATTCCTCCCATTATTTTTGATTTGGAAGTAGCATTATTTTGTTTCATACTAATCAGTGTAACTAAACGTGTGGAAATGTTAAATAACTCATTAAAATTTAATAATGGGCAAAATATGATCGCACCAGTCGATGCCATATTTGGCAGTCCGCAACATAATCCGAATTCCAACAACCATTTTACATTTGTATTGCCGCTAAAAGAAAATTCCATTTATCATTTATCTCAATTCTATATTAATTTGTTAGACCTTTGCCACCATTTAAAAAAAGTGTTTGAATTTCAGGTTTGTGTCAGCAATTTTTAATAAAAGTATTGAAATAACATTTTAACTTTAAATAATGCTTTAAAAAATTTCAACACAAATATCATTATGAATTAACCCTTACTTTTCAGCTGCTTATGTCAATCACCATGACTTTTTCTGGCTCACTCGTTATAATGTATAGTGTTCTTGAAAATATAAAATATAATGTGAGTATTATTAAGACATATATTAGTCAATCAACATGAAGCATTAAGCTAAATCACATTCAATAGACAACAAACTAAAAGCAAATAATTTATTATTTGAACCTAAAAATGTTCCAAAATCTAACAAGTATGCTAACAAAGAAACTTGTCACGAAATTAATGAAGAATTTCAAAAAAATTTGTACTTTCTCTCGGTTATAATTTAAATACATTTAAATGTGTAAACACATTTAGATGTTCTTCATGGATGACAGTCTAGAAGAGAAAGCCAGATCTGACAAGAATGATACCATTGTGAAGAACTAAACCTACATAGAGCAGTGACTGAATTGAGGTTAAGGAAAGAGCTGAGATTTATTTTCTTTGTCTTCCTGGACTTCTTCTTGGAGAATAGGCCAATGATATGTTTTATTGATATTTAAAATTTCACTTTTTTTTCATATCATTGCGGCATCCAATCTTCAACATGTTCAAATTTTCAATCCTCAATTTCCAATTCGTTTTTCTTTTTAACTTGACATTCAACTTAAAAACAAAAAGCAATTAGAAATCCAGGATTGTTTCAGTATCCCTAACATGCCTATGTGTGCCTTATATACCAATATCATTACAAAATATGATGGCGACCAATCTTAATCTACAGTTTTTTAAGAAGAAAAATATTAATTAGTACATTACTTTGAAGCATTATTCAAATACTTCTAGAGCAACTAAATTGTCCGCTATTTCCACTATTGCATTATCTGTACTGATAAGTTACTTCTAAATAAGTTCAACCCTTCTTGAATACCATATATGCAGAAGCGACAGACTCTGAATTACATAAAATTAATGAAGAACAGACCAAAGCACATAAAGTTAATTAACACATAATTATCCCTAAGTTATATTAGCACTGAAAAAGCCCCTTAAATGAGAGAGATGAATTTGATTTTGCCTTGAATTAAACTTGTTTTCCAAAGATTTTCATAATTTTATTTGTCACACATTCATTCATAAAGGTAATATTTCAGAAATTGGACATGTCAATTTGCATGGGTTTTGCATTTCGGCAAATCCCTCAAATTGTGCGGTTGACAGCCGTGTGTCTCATATGTGAGGAAATGTACTTGCAGATAGAAACTGCGAAATCCTTTCTAATGTCAGTGCAACTCAATGAAGAATTACGTAAGTGAACAATTTTTCTTTATAATTTGTAGAACTTTTAAATGTTCTTTTCATACATATCCAATGTCAGAATAATGGCTAATGAATTATATTTCATGAATGTGTATATATTTTCAATTCACAATGTGTGCCTTAAATTGATGTGATGTGCACTTCAAAGTGGTGAGTTGATAGGTTTTCAAATTCAGATAAGAGAGTTTTCTACCAGCATTATCCACCAGTTTAGTTAGGAACAATAAACGGAATTTATTCAACAGTTCCTCGGTTGACCTTTGCTAACTTACACCTCCATAATTTAGGATAGGCAAAAGTTGAGTTTAAAGAATGTGTACCTTTTCTGAACTAAAGTGGGAAACGTTTTTGAATTTGTTTGAGGGAGGGTATTCTGAAAGATATCATGTAAGTAATATTGTCTAGCTTAGGATGTAATATAAGATGTGAATCATCCATTTTGGTCAAGGTTTTTTACCATTAAAAGAAAAAGATATTGAATAGTAGAGTAGCATAACAGTTGTGGTAGAGCAGTTGTGCGCATTTTCAATGGAAGGAAAAATAGAGGGTCGAGTCCCATGTTTGAATGTTTTGCTAGAAAAAAGAAAATATATTTGGCAATAAAGAAATTATCTCGGTTTCGTTATTTTATATAATAAATCTTAATGTCTTAAATAGCATTGTAAGGTATGCAACTTTGCCATGCCATTTTTCCCTGAAATTTGAGACTTTATTGTAAAAAACTGGGTATAAATTTATTATTCGAAGTATTATCCATCACTGGCCACTACTTTCTTTCGTGTTTCAGGCAGCGTGCGAACATTATAAACCCGTATTCATATTTCAGTATTTAGTGTCACTAAGAATGGCAATTATGTTGAGATAATTTTAATATTCAGTTTGCAAAATGCATATTATTCAAAGTCCATAATTTAACACAATTTGCTTTAATGTATGTGTTTATGCGGAATAGTTTTTAGTCTTCGAAAATGTTGAATTAGTAAGAAAGTGTAGGAAGAAGCATAAAATTGGCAGGAATGTTAGTAAGAACTTTAACATGAAGTTTCTGTCAGTGTAATATGAAGTACTTTACTAGCTAGCCCCACGCAAAAAGCACTGCACGCCACCGTTTTTTTTAACACATCAATCTTCTTTTTTAATTAGAGAACAGTTAAATTATTTGATGACACAATTATATTTTACAATTAAAAATCTATTGACTTTTTCAGTATGTCATATATCTATCTAAAATCAATTAAGTTAACCATAAGATCTGTTTTCAATCCTTTCACATGAAAAGTTAGACATAAATATGTAAAAATATAATAAGGCATTATTGTCCATTTACCATGAGGAGAGCATTCCATATAACTTAATTAATCCAAATACGTATGTAAATACATGTATAGGTGTATATGTATTTATGTACACGCATGTTAACTCTCCCAAGAAATAGTGTCAAGAGAGTGAAGGATATCAGACCTATTCAAATCATCCCAATGAACTTCTAGCAATTTTTTTTGTTTTGGAGTTATTGTTACTTTTATTTCTTTTTTATCTTTAATTATATACTTTGCTACTTAAAATCAAAGTATTCGCCCCAATTACACACAACTACAAACTGCAAATTCACAAACAACTATTAAAACATACAACTAAGGGATTCCCTCATTACGTTTACAGTATAGTTGGTATATTTCATTAAAATTTTTTGTTTTACAAAATTTAAAATGAGTAAACAAGATTTTTCCAATCGAAATAGTGGCCTTCATTGTCGGAGAGATTACAAATGGATCAATCCAGAATCCCGTCCCACCCACGGTGTTCCACTGTATTGACATATTAATTATTTACCCTATTCATAGTCCTTAAAATATTAACTCATTCAAATAAAATATCTACTTAAATCTTGTGAACAAATGTGGTATTATATTGGAATGTATTAAGCGCATATAAAACACCATTAATTGCAATATTTGAAGAACTCGGCAGTTTATGTGATAAATCAGTACCCACCTGTAAAACTTTCTTCAAATGTAGAACAGAATTCAACTGAATTAAAATCTTGCAACAACATCTATTTATTGTGTTACATTTTTAAAAATAACTGAAATTAAAAAATTTACAATATTGGGAATTTACTATTCATTTACCTGTTCAACGTACGAAAAATGACTATTCACTTTCAATACAACGAGGCTCATGTAGAAGATGTATTGTGTTGCTCTTCTTGGCAGCTCACAATTTACCGAGTGTGTTTTGTAAGTGTATACATTTTTGAGTTTTTTTCTTTCAAAATGCCTTTGCTACATTTTTAATGATTTCTTTGTTGTTAAATAGTAAAAGAAGTTAACAGCATTTTTGTAAGGAGTGTATGTACATTGTTGTGGTTTCCAAGCTGATAGCTAATTAAGCGTCCTGCACTGGACGTTCAACAATTTTAGATTATTGGTTCAAAGGATCTCAAAGAGTACACACCCTTTCAATATTCTGGTGATTTAGAGTCGACTACAACGTCACTAAACTCCCTGCTACTTTTGCTCGATGCAGACATACAAATAACGAAGAAATATAATAGCAAGTTTAGGTAACTACCAAGTAATTCCAATTCTGCAAAAGACCAATTCTTCACCTATGTGGTCTAGCAGTTTCAATATTATCCGTAGACGACTTTAGACTACATTCCAATTCAATACCCTTACATAGCCTTAAATTGACTCATTGATTGGACTTAATTGACCCAGAAGAAATAGTTTCACCTGTCCTTAGCACTCCGACGGGAAAACCATAAATCAGGCTAAGTTGAATGACTTTGTACTTTTTTACATTCATTAACAATACTCACAAGTATATATTATTTTCTTTTTTTCAGCATCCACTGTCCGACGCCATATTAAGCTTATTCAAAATATGATAGAAAGAGGCAAACTGGGTCAATTCACAATTTTCCACTCGTTCAAGCTGCGAGCTTCATTACTGCTTCAATTTCTAGGCCTCTTTACAAGTTACGCTGTTGTTTTGATCCAGTTCTTTAATATAGATAATCTATTTTAAGTTGGAAAAAAAAAATGTCGCTTTAAAGTAATTTTTCTAAAAAATACTTTTTTATCACTTTGATCTTAATATATTTTTAAAACTATCTCTCAGTTAGTGTATTCAAGTTTCCATATTTCTGGTTTTTAGTTTTTTCTAAGCTAGTATTTTGTAAATACCTCATGTTATAACATAATTGGATTTAACAAAGAGAAAAGTATTATACATATAAATAATGTAACAGGTAGCAAGGTGTTTAAAAATGGTTTCAATGTCTCTGCCATTAGACATAAGATTTTTTGGACTATTTAATGTAACATAATTAATATTTCGTTTTGCTACTTCAATATTTCATCTCCTAATATCATATGACACTGGACTTGCCTGACGGTGAACACCAGCTGACCCATAAAAAAATATGCCACCCAAATATTGAAAACTGTATTCAAAACATACAATATTTAAGATAATATAAGGCCATGTAACACAGACATTTAGAAATAATTTGTCTTATTTTATATAAGAATTTATATAAGAATTGGAATCTTGAAATGGGAAATACAAACATGTTATGAATGAAACGGGTACGCAGATTGCATCACAAAATTATCAATCTTATTTTCTCAAACACAGTATTTCTTTTAAACTACATGACAATGATTTAAATTGTTGAGGTCACAATGTGAGAAAATAGGTCAAACCATTCTTTGTGGTGTATCAAAATGTCGCAACTCAAGAGCAACCTGTATTCAATTTGAAGACTGCTTGAGCGTTCAATATCAGGTGCAAGAATAAATTCATGCAGATATTCCGAGGGCCTGGTATCGGGCTCTATATATATGCAAAATCTAGGTTGAAGCCTTTTGCGTCAATTTGATATGTTTAGCCTGGGCCACCTACAGATTAACATATGTGAACAACAAAGCAAAATTATTGATAAAGCAAGTTCTTTTATATTTTAAAAAATTTTCAGCTGAGTGTTAAAAGTTTGTTTTGAAAAAACATCATTTCAGTTTACGAACCAGGTCATAAATCATTGTCATACATAATCGTAGGTAATATCTTCAACATTCAAAAGTCAAAAACTTCAAAAATATCAGTAAAAATTGAAAAGAAAACTTGTGACTAGTTGATGCGTAAAAAAAAGTATTTATGTTGCAGTTACCCATAATGATATATGAAATTGAAACATAAATAAAAGTTAAGTATTTTTTCTTTTAATTTCATATGTCATGTACGTTAATAATGGTAGCTAAAAATATGAATATTGATTTTATTGTACTTAATTTCGTCTATTACAGCAACGAACTTAGGTCAGTTGACAAATGATGGTTGTGACCTTAAGCATTTAAATTGTTGTCAATAATTTATTGACCATTAACTTTACCTAAACTACTTAGTTGCTATCTACGTACAATTACCTACGTACCATAAATGATGGCTGTGGCCTTAAGCATTTTAATTGTTGTCAATCATTTATTAACCATCGATTTTACCTAAACTGTATAGTTGCTATCTACGGACTTGTACGCTTTCAGACCTATTCTCATTGCAATACAAGTGAAACATTCAGCAATGATTTCCATATAGAAACCAAGATTGTTAGAGTATTCCATATAGAAACTAAGAATATTAATTTTTAAAGATAATATTTAGCACATTCTATTTTGCAAATATTTGCTTGGTGCGGAAAGCAATAACAAAATTTCATGTAGAATACTCTTCTACGTTAGGATTTGCATTATATTAACTGTCTGTCTATGTATCATATAATGTATTTAGAATATTGGGACTTAGATATTATAGACAGATTGTTATACAATTTTATGATAATTGGATACGGAGTATACTTCAAGGGCTTAAAAGTTTTTATGTAAAAAATATGTATAACAATTTAATACATAAAACTCCCTTGTCCAACACACAGACAACAATTGTCCAAACAATTTATTAAAGCATGATAAGCTATGAAATATTGATGTAATTCACATAATTTTTACACATTATTTTTTTGGTTTTTCTAATGTCAATATTAAAAAAATTACTATCAATGTATCTAATTTGATTTTTTTTAAATATTTTAATTTTGAATGCTTGTCGTAAATTCATTTTTGACACGAGATTCCCAATCCGACTTCACAACATTAAATCAATGCGATACACATTCTAACCCCAGAGATGACAACTCGAGTGACCATGTTTTCATTTAGCCCCTTAAGTTAAAACTATTTTTCACTTGTTAGATTTATTTTTATAATTTATAAAATTATGCCAGTTTCTAAATTGCATGTTTTGTTACTTTCCAATGATTAAATTTTACATTTCATTTCAGTTCTTTTTAGCTTTTGCCAGTACGCCATTTACCGTTGAAACAGTACAGGAGTATATGAGGCTAAAAGTAGATGAAAGAGATAATTTTTTTTCTGCATAAAACACCAAGTCAGTAAATCATAATGTGCTGCATTGACTTTATATTTGATTTATATTTCGTGTATACAACGCATACAAGCTATACAATTGATTGATCTGGCTATTTTACTCCAAAAGACTGCATGAACCAGTTTTTTTTCCTTTTACACCTTAATGGTAATATATTATCCTTTTACGGAACTATGAAACTTTAATAACATTTGTATTTGTAAGGGGGTTCACAATGTGATGTTGACAATTGCACCATTGGCAAGAAGATATATACGCAAGTGAAAAAAAACGTTATGTGCATGTATTAAAAATCACCATCACATTTTGCACAGTTTATGATTAGTGATGAACTTCCTTCATGTTAACTAAAAGAAATTCTTGTATATTAATATATCTCGCACATCAAGTATATTATTCTTACAAGGTTCGGTAGTTATTTATATCTCTTAAAATTATTGGCACAAATAATAACAGTTTATTTAGAGGTTATAATTAAATGCCAGTACCTAGAATTATTGCACATTTCTTAAATTACTACTAGAAGATAATAATATATTTGCTCCATAAATTTGTATCTACTAATTAACAACATTAGATTTTGAGAAAAAGTTATGTTTAGTCAATGCTGTAAATATTCAAAAACTAATATTATAAACTAACTTTAGAAAATTGAATGCATCGTTCCATATCAATAACAATGATGCTTCTTTAAAAAATAAATGCACAAAAAAATCATATTGCAGACAATAAATTAATATTTTGAAATTAAAATAGTCACAGAAGTAAAAAATCAAATAAAATAATTATGGTCCCTATTTTTTTAGTAAAAAACAATTAATCTAGGGAAAAAATTTAAAAAATTTCTAAATACCTAATTTTTCCAATATAATAACTCTACTCATATAGGACAGCCAACTTAAATTAAAACATTTTTTTGTTGCATGAAATAAAATTGTCAAAGTTGTTTCATTAAAATTACCTTCCATTTTAATTTCTAATGATGTGGTGTACAATTCCAATGATATACTTCTTTTATCTATTGTTACTTTATTAGTGAAAATATACTTTCCACATTTGTATTGTGAGCCAATATAGAAAAAAAAGTAATGTGACATTTTTAATCATTCTGTGTCAGCAACCGAAATAATTGATGGAAAATTTATTTTTAGTTTAAAATATAAATCTTGACTCTAAGAAAATAATGTTTTTACTAATATCTGTAACAATTTCGTTAGCTATATCAATGATCACATCTTGTTTTAAAACAAGGCAGCATTTTGAAAGAAGATCCACAGATTAAACTCATTTTAATTTTTCATGTTTATCTAGGGGTTTTATCGAGATTTAGTTATTTAAATAAATCTCTTTTAATTAATGTGACAATTGAATAAAGTATATATATAAGAGAAAATAAATAAATAAACAAGAACTAGTACATATATACAAACATTATATATATATATATATATATATATATGTATATATATATATATATATATATATATATATATATATATATATACATGTATATATATATATATATAAATATATATATATATATATATATATATATATATATCACACATATATATATATATATATATATATATATATATACATACAGACATACTAACAATGAGTCAAATATTCGGTAAATATTCAGTACTCGACATATTTTTCTATGGTCGTTTTCGGCCAAATACTGGTTTCATTTGTTGAATTATTACCAAATATAAAAAAAGTTTTTATAGTTTTTAATTATATATTGATTTTCAATAATATCTTAACATAAGCGAGTACTTAAAGATTAATGAACATAAAACTCAAACATTAATCCCTTAGTCCAAAATAGAACACCAACTTACTTAATAATATGTAATTTATACAACTTAAATAGGAAGAAAATAACAAGCAACTCACCTCACACATGAGATCAACGTTATATTAAAATGATTAATGGCAGTAATCAAGAATATAACTTTAATTTTTAGAAAGTTACAAAAAATTCAAATTATAAATTTGTAATGTTTTGTAATAATGTCTGTCCTCCTCATTGTCATTACTACTGCTTTCCAACATGTCGCTGCTCTTGATTTGTTCTCTCGACAAGTGTATTTTTATTAATTCAGATTTTTCTGCAGGGCAACAATTCAATCGAAATCTCAGGTCTAACAGTGTTGCCAGCACGTAGGTATTTGTCATCTTCTATGCTTTCGAATCTGTGTCTGAGTTCTGTCTCTAAGGTATGTCTCATTTCGGCTATGATGGACCAAACCTCAGAAATTAAAGAAAGTATGGAGCTTGTTGTCTTTGTAATTTCTTCAAAGGATCGTAATAAGGTTATAATCTCTTTCAAAACTAGCCGTTGACTCTCACTTAAGTTACGAAAATTCATTATAGGACACTTGTCGGAAATGTATTGTGACATGACTCTATTTTGTTCTTGAAGACATTTGCACATGTAATATGTACTGTTCCACCTAGTACTCACATCTTGTAGGA
The DNA here is from genome assembly GCA_039881145.1 of Druceiella hillmani. Taxonomy (NCBI): domain Eukaryota; kingdom Metazoa; phylum Arthropoda; class Insecta; order Lepidoptera; family Hepialidae; genus Druceiella; species Druceiella hillmani. Next base: position 1,867,359 of record JAYKKI010000069.1, on the reverse strand, counting down.
GTTTGTTTCGGCAATTTGGGCTCACAATGAATTTGTATCAACTTTTATTAAGCTTGAGTTTAGTGGCTAAAATGACTAACAATTCTTTTTGTCAATATTAAAGTGTCACTGATGTTTTCTTGGACTTTCAGTGAATTATTTACAGCCAGTATGAATTCTCTTTGACTGCTTTTACCATATTAAGTCCATTTGCCACATATTTATTATATCTTCCAGGTGTGTACAAATGTTATGTGCTGTCTGGTAAAATGTTTCATTTAAAGAAAACTGTGTTGAACAAAAAATTCTTCGTTGAGTTTCATGGGTGTAAAAGGCATATTTCTGGAGAAATCGAAACATGCCTTATGGCAGTATCATTGTGATCCAGAGAGAGCATTATCTTAACAAATAATGTTCAGGGTCTAATGAAGGAATACAAATGTGACCGACTCAACTCCCTAATCCATGACAGCTAAACTATTCTCTTAAATTTATTTTATCCGTCTCAATGGCCACTGTCATGAAAAGTGAGGGTTCAAGGTCGCATGATGGCATCAGAATATGGCCAATAGAATTCATTATTATCTAAAAGTAGAAATATCCTGTTATATACTTGATATTTTTTTCAATGGACCTTAGAGTCTAGAGTCTAATAATGCAGTTGAACTACGCTAGCATGCTCCTAGCGTATGCACCAGACCCACTTAAATTATCGCAGTGGGCACAATGAAAAAAGTATTATTTAAAGGCATTAAGGATTTGCTTTGACCATCAATAAGTAGACTAGGTTAAAAATTAAGGACTTCTTTGATGACCATCGTCAAAGGAAATCCTTAATGTCTCATAGAAGAAATGTTCTGTTAGCCATATTCAGGTTCCATTACCAAGTCCTTAACACTGCTCATTATGCAGAACCATAATAAATAGGGTTTAGGTTCCAGTGATGGTGTTTGAAGATGGCTAATAAAATTCCCCGATTCTTAACACTTATTTTAGTTATATTAATGGGCTATGTTATATCATACAAGTGAGGGTTAGCAGTGCGTTAACTATGTGGAAGTAGGGTAGTGAAAAGTTGTGTACGCAAGTATCATTCCACTCAATTTATAAAGCACGCTGAGGTATGTAGCATGCCAAGGGCTTTGTGGAACTATATTAAATAGGAACAATTATATATGAGCCAGTTGATACATCATGAGCATCATTTTCTCTAAGTTGAGCAAAGCAGCTTTATAACACCTCTAAGAGCATCAAGCGATATGCCCTGTATGCAGGAGCATGAAAATCAATTAAACCCCAAAATTACTAATCACAATTTTTTGTTTTTGGTGAGCCAAAAACTTAATGATGGCTATCTCATGCAAAGTGCATACAGATAAAACACTATTCAATTTGTTATTTCGTTCTCTTTCTTATGATGTATATGTTTATCTCATTTTATATACAGTAGTATATACATTTGAACAATACGGGTGCAAATGTGTCTTATAAGCAATATGGGCTGTCAAGCAGTTAACAAAAATTAATTATTTCTGTTTTTTTGGAGTGCATTAGTTTTTTATTTTATAGGCTTCTTAATTCGCAAGTGCATTTGTCGTTAATATTTTTTTATTATTATTTTAATCATTTTGAATATGTTTGCTTTACAATGTGGGCTTGACCGTTTAACATTAAATGCAAACTGGGTCAGTAATAGTTGTCATCAATACTTTAATATAATGAAATAAACAATAACATCAATTTAAAAAAAATTTTCAAAAATATTAAATGGCATTTTGATATAAACAATACGTAAATACTATTTGTAATGTTTATGTTACTCATGTTAGCTAAATGGCAACGGTGCATGGTTATTGTTTTGTAGTGGTTCCCTTTATAAGTACCGGTAGCAAAGACATGTGTGTGTTTGAAATGTGTGTGTTTGAAATACATGATATTTGAAATTACAAACTATTCAAAATTATTCCTATGACTAAATTCAAGAACTGTATTAATTGATTTTTGGTGTACGATTATGGAAAACCACATGGTTAAGGAACACCACATTGTATAATTGTTCCATTTCAGTATATAAATAAATATTGTGTCCCCACAATATCCAAGCAATGTTCTGATTTTGTGAAATGTATTAAAATTTACCCACATTAACAACATGTACATCTTCCACAAGAGGCCAATTAAACTTTTCTTTTATTCCGTAGGAAAAAAAACACATTATAAGAGTTCTCACCGTGTGTGACTATTATTTTACTGATGTTAAATTTTATGCTTTTATGTTAAAAAATTTCCAAGAATAAATGTATCTACCGTTTGTTCGATTGTATTCATGATCTTAAGTTCTTTATTTTTTGTTGATAGAGTGTTCATATCAAATATTTCATTATCAGTTTCTATTAAAAAGTGAGTGTCACTGGAATTTCTAGCAAAGAAAATTAGCTAGGGTCTCTGAGAAAATTTTTAGGGTCCTGGATAGTAATTGTTATAAACATTTCTATCCGCCATTTTGGTCTTTTTATATGGAGAGAGTTTATCAAGACGAGGTTAAATTGAATGAAAATTAGAGATTATTTCAATTTTCTTTTCTTTTATCATTCTTCTTATTTATGTGTTTATTCCTTTTATCAAGATTTCTCCAAGATACCAATTTTGATTAAAGTTTGAGGCAATAAACCATATTTAAAATCGGAGTACTATACCAACCCTCAAACTGAAGTTCTAAACATGCGGTAACAGTGGACACTTGGATGTGGTAATTGGTGTTTGTTGTTAGTAATATGGTGTGTATTACCTTAGTATAAATTATTGATAGGTAAAGTCAGAGGCATATTCCTGAGTTCTTTTCCTTAATGGCAAAAGTGAATACACACAAACAATATTAGCTGTGTGTAATTATTTATTAACTTATTAACCAAACTATATACACAAGTAATTAAAATAAATAATTATGTCCCTCAAATTCATTATTTAAATTATCTACAATATACTCGTAATCTAATCATTTCTTTAAGTCCGTATTGAAATTAAGTTCTTTTTTAAATAATTGGGAAATGCTAATCTTCAAACATAAATCACTTTTGTGTGGGCACATCTAACTTTAATTCTCTATGACGCGGTCAATGAACACTCTACACTGCAGTATTTAACGTCAGCTTACAGGACCATACTTGGGTATTTGTGTATGGAAACAACTTTCTCAATAATTAACAGATTCAGATATGTTCTATTTTCAGACCATTTTCAGATATGTCTTGAAAATAGTAAGAGAATGTGTTGGTGAGACTAGGTCGGTGTGCCCTGCGATGAGGACTGTAGTTGAAGTCTTAACATGTAAGAAATTACACAGTCAAAAGTCAAATAAATATATAGATACGAAATAGAAAATTGGTAATTATTATGAACAAATATCTTAATTCTAAATGTAACATGGTGTCAGGAGAAAATTGATTAATATAACTGATCAGGTTTAATGGTTATTAGGGGATTAAATACAATTGACAACTGAAGACGTGACCATGTAACAATGTCAATGTCTCTAAGTAAAAATGTCAGAAACAGATCAAAACACATGGACTATACAAGATGGTATATTAGTACAATGTTAAGGACATGATTTACATGCTATTGGAGAAATAAATCTCACTGTTGATAATAATTCACTTGCTTGGAAATTATGGTATCAAACATTTTTAATTTTTTCAGGAGACTATAAAAAAGCTTCTAATAAAATAGGAATTGCGTTGTTGTAACACAATATCGGTGATAAAAGCATAGAAATTTATAACTCATTTAATTTGGAGAAAGAAACAAAATTGCCGATGTCAAAACAAATTTTGATAACTACTTTATTTCTAAAATATCTATCACAATAGAAAGACATAAATATTTTTCACCAAAGATAACAGGAATAGTTTTATAAATTTGCTTACAGATGCAGAAAATGAAAGCCTAAACTGCAAATTTAACGATGTGCATAAAGAAATAATCTGTGATGTCTTTATTGTGTGAATAAGCAACTTGAATGTCAAAGAACGATTGTTAAGAGAAACTGATTTAACATATGAGAAGGCTATTTCAATTTGTAAAGTCTCAGAATTGTCACAGAAACAATTGAAAGAAATTAGTGCCACAGAAAATAAGAGGAATCTGTATTAAATATTAACAAATTTAAAATGTTTACAAATTGTAATTCACCAAAAAATGGAGGTTAAACAACATTTTAATGTAGGAATTTTTGATCTTCAACACATAAGTGTTCTGTGAATGGTGTAAGTTGCAATGACAGTAAAGGCAAAAATAATTTTTCTATAATAAGACAAAAGAAAAATAAAGCTAATGCAGGACAATCAGCTCAACTACTTGATCAAGTAGAGGAATGCGAAGAAAGCTTTTTCATAGGTAATATAGTCACAGCTAATACAAGTGAGTGTTGTGAAAATATCTACATAAATAATAAGACAAAGTAAAACTTGACATGGGTGTTCCAGTGGTTTGCATGTCTTTTAGCACATGTGAAAACATAACACAAATAGGGTTAAATCAAATGCTTATTTTTAAAAAACCAATAAAATTAACTACATTGGATGATAAGTTGATATCTGTTAAAGGTATCTCGATAATTAAGGGTTATTTATAAATATGATAAAATCAATATGATAATATTGAATGTTTGATTATAATAACGATTTATAAAAAATTACTCTAAGTATTCCCAAGTGTTTCATGGTATTGGATGTTTTAAAAAACTATGATTTTAAATTACAGAATAATGCCAGTCCAAGAGCAGATCCACCTCGGTCTATTCCACTAGCTTTGCAGGAGTCATTTAAAAAAGAACTTCATTTAATGGCAATACAAGATATAATAGAAAAAGTGGATGGACCAGTAGAATGGATTAACTTAATTATGATAACTAAAAAAGGTAATGGAAAGTTAAGAATATGTCTGGATCTTAAGCATCTAAATAAATTCACTGTAAGTCAACATAAATATTTATATACGGTTGAAGACATCATAGATAAACTCACAGGTATTAAATATATCACAAAACTAGATTGTAGTAATGGATTTTGGACAGTTCAATTATCTAAAAATAGTTTCAAACTTTGTATGTTTTCAACATCTTTTGGGAATTATCCTTTTAAGATTACCTTTTGGATTACGTGTATCAACAGAAGCGTTTCAACAAGGTGTGGATTAAATTTTTAAAAATATAAAGGTATAGAATTCTATGTTGATGGTTTAATTATATTTGGTGAGACTATTTCGGAACATAATGAGATTTTATTAAAAGCAGTCGAGCTATCGAGTTTTTATAATGTTAGATTTAACAAAGAAAAATCACATTTTCTAAAAAAAGAAATTAGTTTTTTAGGTTCGTTAATTAATGGTAAAGGAATGAGACCAGATCCTACCAAAGTAACTTCAATTAATAATACAAAAAACTTAAAACATTACAGAGATGTTGAAAGGTATCACAAACTCTTTAAACAAATATATAAATAATTATAAAGACTGATGAAGATCCTGTATTTAGTAAATTAAATGATTGTATTATTAAGGGTTAACCTAACTTTAAACATAAAATGGGTTATACTCCATTTTGGAATTGTCGACATGATTTAACAATTGTTGATGAGATTATCTTTAAGAACAATTCAACTGTAATACCAAGATTACTACAAAAAAATTATATTCACGCAGATCATTTTCATTTTAATAATTCTGTAAGAAGAGCCAAAATGATAATATTTCGGCCGAGGATGCAGGCAAAAATTAAGGATATTTGTTTTAACTGTCTGACATGCCAAATATATAGAATAAATAATTCAAAATAACCAATAATGTTTCAAAACGTGTCTAATTTACCTTGGGTAAAACTTGGTTCGGATCGCCTTGAATTTAATAAAAATTAACATTTCATTATTGTAGATTATTATAGCAAATATATAGAAATAAGCAGGTTGGAAAAGATAAGTTAGTTCATGCGAGACATGGAATTTCTTTATAATTATTAATCGACAATGGACCTCATTTTGTGATGAATTTAAGAAGTTTGCAAAAGAATATGGATTTAAGTATATTACTTCATCACCCTGTTATCCAAAATCTAATTGTTTAGCAGAAGAAAGTGTTAAAATAATAAAAAACATTTTCAAAAAATATTTTCGTGATAATTCAATGATAATTCATTATAATTCATACATACACTTAGCTTTGTTAAATTTGAGAACAGAGAATTTTGACAAATGTAGAAATAGTCTTGATATGAAGTTACTTGTGTTGTGATATAAATAAATATATAGATACGAAATAAAGAAGTGGTAATTATTATTAACAAATAACCTAATTCAAAAATGCAAATAAATGTTATCCCAACAAAATGTTGGCAATAAACTTGCTTTTCTTATTATCACGTACTGCTAAGAATAAATACGATTATAACATAGAATTAATTTTACCTTTATAATCTACAAAATAAATATTGTTAAAATTACAGATAGTTAAAATTTTAGAAACTAAACTAAAATAAAAAACTATTGGAACACAACACTGTCATTTTAATTAAGAACACTTCTATTAATAAGAATTCGACATTAAACAATATAATATTGCATCAAAATAATTTAAAATTTCATCCACTGACACATATTATGACAAAACTTATAAATAAAATAGCAAATAAACTAAATATTATAGTCAAAATTATTGTCAATGTCGTTGAGTAGATCAAAAAAAGTGAGAAATTATTGTAAGTTTTACTAAATATGTAAAATTCACTTTCCACAAAAAATTTGTTCCTATTATGAAAAAATTTAAAAATTAATGAAGAGAAATAAAGTTACATTAATATGAAGTTAAATTTATGATAATAATAATTACAAAAGTTCAACCTATTCTCTGGAATGCAAACCCATTAACTGAACAATGACAATAATGTAGGTAACAACGAGATTAAAAAAATTAGGCAGCAACGATATTCTTAGGTTGAAGAGCCGGCACACAGAAAATGTTCCACTGTTACTCCTATGTATGATTTCTTCAAGCGTTGCCAATTTGTTATCGACTGAAGGACCTTAAATAACAGGAATGTATTAATCATACACAAAATAGAGTTAGATTTGTATTTGTATGGAGTCAAAAATATAATTGGTTTACGTACAATTAAAATATAGCCAAATTAACATATAAATTTACAAGTTGTGTGTATATGTAAATACACACACACATTAGTATAATCAGTTTAAGTTTTCATTTGAACAATGTCAGTAAAACAGTTGACTCTTTCGATTTGAATAGGAGGGCAATATGCATAATACTGGAAATCAAGTCAAACTATTTCCCTCCAAACTGGCCATTTTACATCCAAAACTTGCTAAACTACAGCAGATATATTCAAATGGTATGTAGTGTTAATGGCCTCTTTTGAAATTAACTTTCAGCTTCTCTAAAGTCAATGTTTTGTTCACGCAGTTGTGTCTAAAAGCTGACAATTCAAAAATATATATGGAAAATGTTTTCATCTGCACAGTTGTTGTTTAATTTTTTAAAAAATATGAAACATAATTCGTTATTTGTAATGATCTTTGTAACAATTTCTCTTTTGTAAATCCCTAATACCGCAAGATGATTTTAATTATTTAACTTTAATAACCAGTATAACCAGTTTGATGAATTTGCTTAGAGTAAAAATAAACAGCTATCATTTTGGTGGATCGGCAAATCTATTTACTCATTTGTATGTACCTATCATGTGAAAACAATTCTTTTTTAAATAATATATGTCTAATTTTATTAATTTAATTAACTAACAAATCGAAATCCTTTGAGTGTACTTAAGTCAAAAGTGTATGAAGAACTCAACTCGGAGTAGGAATGAAAAGAGTCATCTGTCTTCTAATACAAGTATCATGTAAGCAGTTAGTTAAATATGTCAAAAGTAAATTGGCCTTAGGTGATCTTTTTTGATGATCAAAGTCAAATATAATAAAAAATATTTATCGATAGAATAGACAATATTTTTACACATAGAAAATAACTGCGCTTCCATAACTAATGTTGCCAGAGAAATAAACAAGTATAACCGCTAGCCGGAATAATCTTCACGACGACTGTAGCAACAAAAAATATTTTATCGATCAAACATTTATTACAGTTGTTTTGTCTTGCGGCTTATTACATTGTTGTTTTATTTTACACTCGGTAAGCTGCACACTTTGGAAGTAGACATTTAATCTCTTTATTTTGATACTCCACTCAATATGATTTTTATTAATTTTATGAAAAATTTCATTAATTCTATTATTGCAAATTTCATTTTATAACTGAAATTTTGATTTTTTTAAACAATCAAAATAAGGGTCTGTATGTTTGTTTGTTTGAACATCACGTCAAAACTACAAAACCAATTTAAATTAAACTTTCTCTGAGATGATGACTAAAATACATATCAAAATTTAAAATATGCCTTCCTAAGGAACAGAAATTTCTTAAGCAATATTAAATAAAGTTATTAGTACTCAAGTGCGCAGATTTACAGCTGATAACACAAATAGTCCAGACGATTACTGCGATTCAGTCTAAAGTTCAAGCTAAGGCGTGGAATAGTTATCTCCAGTCAAGTATACTTTTTAGTTGAAAATGTTATTCAAGCTAAGAACTTAGATATTTTCATTCTGATGAATGCATCTTTCAAGATGAAAACATTATTACTGAAGAAAAAATTTATTTTCAGTGGATGATAGAAGAGAATACATAATAATAAATTGGACTCATACTCCATAAGTGAGAAGCCTATCACCCATTTTGTACATCACATACTAGTTACCCCTGTGCTGACTGATTTGTTCATAATAGTCATCAATTAAGCCACGAGAAATGTATCACAGAACCGTTAAATTGCTTTGGTTATTATTAATAGATTGTAACTTGAAATTATATCATCCTTCAATATATTTAGTTTTTAGATCTATGGGAACATGGACAGTGCTTTGCTGCACTTGCTATTCTGTTTACGCAGTCGATTGTTGAAGAATTGCAGGATTATTTTATACGTGAAACGTCACTTTGAAGGGTTAACAAGGGTGAGAGACCGACAAGTAAAAATTATTTTGTTCAGAATAAATTTAACTGTCACTGGGATATGCCCGATTGACAATAAGTAGATTTATGCTGTTAGATTGTCTAGTAGTAGATTGTACGACGGGCAATCTATTCCAAATCATATCAAACCACAAAAGGCGCTTATCATATAAACAAAATCTTATGTGTTTGTCTTTTATTATTATTGGAAAAGACATGTAACGAAAAATCACTTATTTCATGGAAAGTCACAATCACAGGTCGCAAGCTTCGTAAGACCAATTGATATTGAAAAGTGAAAGACCACTACTGTGCAACACATTAACTGAAATAATGCAGTTGATTGAGTAACAATAAATACCAGAAGATAAAACATATTTTCACTTTTACATGTAAGAAAAAATTGCTAAATTAAAAATGGTTCGGTATGAATCATTTGCCGATTTGAACCTAGATAATATCATTTGCAAACAATTAATATGAAGCAATGCTTTTAGCACGTTACGAAATAAATGTTTAATTTAAATATACTTACACATTTGGGGCAAAAGTCTTAGTTTTGTGATGATTATCTTCAACTTCCGAAATTCCAGAACCAACATCTCACTGAAGGTGCAGACAAATGATACGAGAGCAATGCAAATTGTCAGCCATAGAATAAAGTTAATCATATCCAGTGACCATAATTGCTAAAATATAATTTGATTAGTAGCAATATTTTGTACATATTCTGTATTTTATTTCGCTGTGTGGATTTTAAATGTTAATCTTTAATTAAATGTACAATTATAAGGAGAAACTCACGCAAAGAAATAAATGTTATAGGCAGAATCTAAATTACAACAATACCTGTAATATCACTATTACAACAATACCTGTAATATCACTATTACAACAATACCTGTAATATCGCTATTAATAAATGTTATAGGCAGAATGTAAATTACAACAATACCTGTGTAATATCACTATTACTTACATTGTGTATATACCAGTTTAACACTAGTTGAATACAATGAACACACGAAAGGAAAGTTGAGACTACAAGGTGAAGTATCTGAAGTAGAAATTAAATAGCCAAATTAAAAGAGAAATAAGTCATATCTAAATGTCTTACATATTTGGATGTATTGCAGTATACCTGCATATTAAACATTTTGTTGAGTCTGTTGCATATTTCAATTATTATATTCAATACATTTGGCAAAACCGATATGTATATAGCATTCCTTGAAATATCAAAGTGGTTATTCTCACTTAATTCATTGTGACTTAAGTGAGTATTGTACTGTATGTATTATTGGGAAATATTTCTTGACTCACACGTTCCAAGTAATCATTTACTGCTTTTAACATTTGAATAATAGTAATTGTAAGTAGACACATTAAAAGCAGATCCAGTCTGTTAATGAGTTCACCAAAATATATGATTATAGGGAAAAAACTAAGATTTCCTAATCTGACAAATACATAACTTGGTAAGTCGCTCACAATTGTAATAAATATGCCCAGTAGCATAATGATTTTTAATTTTTTAAAGCATTTTGTTCTAAACAAAACACTGTAATAAACAAAAATGTGATCAAATTGCTGTAAACAATCGGCAAATAATTTTTTTTGCCAAAATACATCAATAGATAAAACCAATATCAAATTAGTGATGTTGGATATCTGGTAAAGCCACTCCATTATATTTCTTTCAATATACAGAGAAAATTGGTTAGACCATATGCCAATACTGGTACCCAATATGATGAGAAAAATTAATGTTAAACTGTAAATTATCTTTAGGATAATTTTAATTGTTGTGGTTTGATTTTCTAATTTATATGAAAATCGGTTGACACCTAGAATTGACTGTAATGCAACTAGAATGTGAATCGATTCCTTTAAAATATAACACAACATTTTTTACTGAATTGATTGTTTCTTCTACTCGAGACAAAAAGTAAATGAAGCCCCTCTTCGAAGAAGTAACCTATTTCGGTAAATGAAATGACGTGGTCTACTTTGGTAGAGTAAACAAAACAATTTATCTTCCCATGTTAAAATAATTATTGGTTAATGTATTTCCATGTCTCGTCTGAAAGTATTTTTATTACTGTCCTAGGTCATGTGTAAATGGCCTTGTAATTTGAATGTATTGTGAAGCTCTAAATTTCCATTCTTGCTTTATCTAATTAAATAGATTATTTGGCTAAATTTTTTTGATACTAAAATAGGATAAATAATAACATTAAAAATGCTTAAAATAAATTACCTTGAACTAGTTGTTACAAAGTTAAGACTTAAAAATTGACAAACTAGGATCCGATTGAAATCGTCCCATTCAAAACACATGGTGTATGGCTTAAGACGTCACTGGCCAGTAATTTACTACTCATTATAAGGGAGTTCATTAAATATTTTTAGTGTCTCGTTAAATATTGCGTTTAAGTTCAATATTGCAAATTATAATTTTCTCATTTTTTGTGTCGAAACTAAATTCATAATAACTTTTTAAATTTTATGGACAAACAATTTACACTTTTTCCTATTTAGAACTTTCCATTAATTACTTGCTATATGTATTATTTTTTTTATATTAAAGTTTTTTTAAATCTACTCTATAGTTTTAAAATATATTTACAAAAAATATTAACATTAGTCTAATACCTAATTGAATCACTGTAAATAACAGCTAAGAGGAATTAGAGTAGAGGTATTTCTACTGTTATATTTATTTAATAAATATATTAGCATATTTATTTCAGTATAATCCGAGATAATGTTGAAGTAATTTTACCAATTTTATAATGCAATTGTGGGTTTATATGCAATTACACCCATCACTGGGCGCAGTACGTATACTTGCTTACAAAGATTACACAGTGTAATTGCATTCGAAGATTCACCACAGAATTATATTCTATGTTACATAGATATCAAGAGATATTTTGATAATTTTAAAACATTTCAAAGCCATGCCCTGAAAAATGTTTAATTGGTATTGAACCTGAGATTGAATGAGAAGACAATAAGGAATAATTGTAAAATGGAATAAAAAGGCGAGGACATATAGGCAGTGGAGCAACAATGCGATGGCAGAAAAATAGTTCTAGAGACACATCATTATTATAGTTTTTTATGAGCCAATCCGATAGGTCCAGAAGCCATCCAGATATAAAAATTAGGTTAAAGAAGAATGGTGAAAATTAGTTGGGGTTTGAATTGGGAGGAAGTTTTGGAGTATTTACAAGAGTATTACATCAATTACTTCAGTACATTATGCGCAGTATAAAGGTTGTACAACTTCATCAACAACTTCAAGCGAGATATTAATAAACTAAAAGAGTAATGTATTTACTATATATGTAAATAAAATAACCAAGCCATTATCGATTATCTAGAGTGTATGAGCTATATATAATTTAAGAATGTGTACAATTATGAATTTTGTAGAATTTTCGATTATCTATATAGTTGGTATTGTTAACCAAAACGTAATAATGACGAATAATGTATAAGGGACAAACATAACATCAAATGAGTATAAATTATTCCAAAATCCTCTTATGAATCAGCACTGATTTGAAAAAGAAATTTGTAGAAAAAATTTCACAAAAATAAATTTATTATTTTCCTAAAATATTAACATCTCGTTGATTTTGAGTAGAAACTTAATTACTAGTTTTTAATAAAATTTTAATTTAATAACATAATTCTTGTAGAGTAAGTAGAGGTCGACGTAGTCTCCTGTTCAGTAAGCAATTGAGTTTTAGTGAGTAAAGAACTTCATAAATTCTGTATAGGTGAAAAGCAAGAGAAATAACACACAATGGTTGCAGAATGATGTGTGAAGGTATAATACAACTGATACAATCGAGCAATGTAACTAAACATTAAGAAGGAAATCTTGATATCTCTGTTAATCCTCATTCAGGTAAATTTCCTATATCAAATTTATAGAAATTAATTACCTCACTAAAATAACTCCACCATTAAGTTTGTATAGTTCGGCGGAGAATTTCTTGTGTTCTTATAATGTAATAGAAAAAGCAGTTTCACTTTTTAATGAAAAAGAGACATTGAGACATTCTATTTCATGATGGTGAGGTATTTAGATGGATTCTATGACTTTCAGTGTCTCCTCATGTTGTGTACTCATGTGTTTTGTGCTTTGCAATATTTTGGGATGTTAAATCACTAAACACCAACTTTCTGAATTCAACTTAAACATATTTATTTGACTTGGAGTGTGTGTTCTTGAGTAAAAATGTATTAAATTAATTCACCACGCATTTGCGGCACATAAAGTATAAACCCGGTTGTAATTTATAAACAGAAATCACATGTTTTGAATGCAGTTTTATTGTGAAAATCTATTCTTCAGGAGTTACCTAGTGAAAATTGTTCATGTCCTATAAGTGATATTACGTAATTGATTGTCATCAGAATTAGTCACAAAACATACTTTACAATGGTTTTCACTCAAATATAACAAAGTGTAATTTGCAAGTTAAATAATTTCTTTAAGTGGTATAATTTTAAATGTCTGATAATTCTTAATTGGTAAATAAAATTTTATTTTAATTTTTTATCAAAATTGGTTTAAATTCATTTTACCACTTGATTCAAACATTTAAAAACAAATGTCGACCGCCATTTTTACTGTATTTTTTGACTTTAACTCAAACTTATGAAACATTTTTTATAGCCCTTGGGTGTTAGTAAATAAAAGCATGTGATTTAAAATTAAAAAAAACTTATAAATAATGCAAGCCAACTGACTGCAATAAACCATCATTTGTTAAAAATTTTACATTTTAAATAAGCAAATATTTTTAAAAAATTCCAAAAGTGCTGCTTATACTCTTATATTCCATCAAAGGGCTCAGGTATGCATCTCGGTGAAACCTCGGTGAACCTGACTAGCGTTTGATGTACAAATATGTCGAAGAGCATTCATTTGCAAGTTCAGCGAACACTCAAGACAAAACTTGAGATGAGTCTGGGGTTTGCCCACATACTCCCACTCAGCTTGCTTCAGTCAATTTTGACGAGTACATGAATGCGCATTACAAAAACCTGTTACATCTGTAGAAAAAGCTATCTAAATTATTGAATATCAACTAAACAGCCATAGACGATTGGGCAGCTTGGGATGCCTAGCAGCTCTTCACATCCCATTCACGTACTTGACCGAGCACATATTCAAAATGTTCACTAAAAGTTTGGTGCATGAATGTAGCCATGAACATTGTATCACCTGCTTGGTTTGTACATGATTTAATGTTTATATTTTTATCTAATAGAATGTGGACATGCTGTTTGTATGCTTTTGTTTGACCAGTGTTTTTAAGTATATGAACGTGGCTTAATAATTTATGAAAGAAATTTCCACCTGTCTCTATAAATAAATACTTTATGGTGGTACATTTGATGCTTTATATTATATTCTACTGTAGTTTAAATTACTGTATAGAGAAAAGTTTTTGTGGTTACTATTCAGTCTTTCATTAAAATTATTGGCTGTCTAACTGTTGCTGATTACAAATTAATATAGACTCATTAAATACAGCAATACAATAGATTTTAATCTGTATGGAAAATGAATTCATTGAGTAAATTTATTACTTGCCTTTTGTCGATACTCAGTCATTATAACTTTGTTACCTAACTTGTTGCCTCTTCTGTATTATAACTTTGTTGTCTTTTGTCAATACCCAGTTGTTCTAATTTTATTAACTATCCAGTTAACCCTTATGACAACACCCAGTTGTCATAACTTTGTTCAATAGTCAGGATACCAAGGTACACTTATGGTACATTCATTCAACAATGACTAGGGCTAATCTTTACCTTTGAATTCTTTTTTCTTAGGAGTCACAGTGGGAAAATACACCACCTCACAAAAACTGTTATTCTATAGAATTATAAAGGGGAAGGGAGAAGGGGAATAGCAAAGTCTCAGTTGCCGCCGTCTTTATGCATTATTAATTATTGCCAGTTTCAAACAACTCTTGACTTGTAGTGGGCGCTTAAATATTTTGTGAATGATGTGTTGTGTTTAGAATTTCAAATTTCCTTTTTATAGTAAATAAACTGTTATAAATAATTAAAAATTTATTCGCAGCTGAATTTTCAATGTATGTTCAAATTTACAAGTAAATGTTAGCATTTATGCAAAGCTTATAATATTTCATGTAATTGCGATGGCCTTTTTATTAATAATAAAATAAATAACGGCTTGACGATTGAAAAGAAGACTAAATATTTGAGGGAACTATTGAGGGATGATTATGCCTCAGATAAAGACAGTGACTATTATATACCCAGAAAGGGATGTTTAGGATAAAACTTTTAATTTTTTCCCATTATTATGATTTCAATATTCAAAAATAATTGAAAACATGATATTTCAATATTTAATGGAAGATCCTGAGAGGGAAGTTAGGTTCAACGAAGATGATGATGAAACAACTAACAGCGTTGCAGCTGGTAACGAATTATCGTATTTGATGGCAATGTTTACAGCCAAAGGCAAACTCCTACTTAAAATAATCTTCAGCAAAAATCTGGACCGTATAGAAGTGCAGCCACTTTATCGATTAGAACAAAATTCAAGAGCTTTCGCTGCTTTAATAGTAGATTTAATTTTAGTCATACCAAGAAGAAGGTGAATAATTTCTATAAAGCATACAATGAGGAAAATACTACATTTGATGTGGAAAATTCAATCATTCATCGGATATGTGGAAGTTAACTTCTCATTATCATGTCATCACCATGGTGTGTTGGGTTGAGTGCATGACTGCGCACCGTGAAGACCCGGGTTCGATTCCCGGCCGCTCATCGAAGCAGGACTGCGAGGCTCTGGCAATCATTTTTCCATATGAGATATCTCATGTGGACACGACAACAAATGATATCAATCGGTTTTGGAGTAAAATAAAATCTATTCTGATTGATGATTGTGAGGTTCATACTAAAAAAGATATGGCAGTGCCTATTAGCGATTTATAGACAATGTTGAATGTCAATTTATCAGCACTTTATGAACAGAGTGTTTGACAGTCAATAAATAACTTTAACCATACAAAGGGTGAATTAGATTCACTCTGTATATACCATCAAATCTAGGTAAATAATGGAAAATAGTAAAGTATGGAATAACAGTATGGTGAATATGCAACATAGAAAATTCATACTCATTGAATGGTAAAATTCACACGGGCAAATTAACGATCAGCCGTGACATAAGTCAAACTGAAAGAGTAGTATAAGATTAGTCACACAATATAAAGAATCTGGAAGAAATATTTCGATTGATAATTTTTTTACTAATCTAATTTTCTGGCCTTGTTTATTATTCAGAACTGAATACAGTAAATGGAATAAAGGTGTTTTTGATAATCTAGGTAATTTCTAAATCGTAGATAATATCTTCAACATTCAAAAGTCAAAAATGTCAAAAACATCAGTAAAAATTAGAAGGATAACTTGTGACTAGTTGATGCGTAAATAAAAGTATTTATGATGTAGTTACTCATAATGATATATGAAATTGAGAATTAAATAAAAGCTAAGTATTTTTTTTCTTTGAATTTCATATGTATGTGAGTTAATAATGGTAGCTAAAAATATAAATATTGATTTTATTGTACTTAATTTCATCTATTAGAGCAACGAACTTAGGTCAGTTGACAAATGATGGCTGTGGCCTCAAGCATTTAAATTATTGTCAATAATTTATTGACCTCGATTTTACCTATACTACTTAGTTGCTATCTACGTACAATTACCTACATACCATAAATGATGGCTGTGGCCTTAAGCATTTTAATTGTTGTCAATCATTTATTGACCATCGATTTTACCTAAACTACATAGTTGCTATCTTTGTACGCTTTCAGACCTATTCTCATTACAATACAAGTGAAATAATCAACAATGATTTCCATAAAGAAACTAAGATTATTAAACTATTCCATATAGAAACTAAGAATATTAATTTTTAAAGATAAAATTTGGCACATTTTGTTTTGCAAATATTTGCTCGGTGCAGGAAGTAATAACAAACTTCCATGTAGAATACTCTTCTACATTAGGATTTGCATTATGTTAACTGTCTGTCTATGTATCATATAATGTATTTAGAATATTGGGACTTAGAATTGTTATACAATTTTATGATAATTGGATACGGAGTGTACTTAATGGGCTTAAAAGTTTTTTGTTAAAAAATATGTATGACAATTTAATACATAAAACTGCCTTGTCCAAAGAATTTATTAAAGCATGATAAGCTATGAAATATTAATGCAATTCTTATAATTTTTACATATTTTTTTTTTGGTTTTTATTATGTCAATGTTTAAAATATTACTATCAATGTATATAATGATTTTGTAAAAATATTTTAATTTTGAATGCTTGTCATAAATTCATTTTTGACACATGATTTCCAATCTGACTTCACGACATTAAATCAATGCGATACACAATCTAACCCCAGAGATGATCACTCGAGTGACCATGTTTTCATTTAAACCAGTTTTTTTCCTGAAATTTTTATACCTTAATGGTAATATATTACCCTCTTACGGAACTATATAACTTTAATAACATTTGTATTTGTAAAGGGGTTCACAATGTGATGTTGACAATTGTACCATTGGTAAGAAGATATATGCGCAAGTGAAAAAAAACACACGTTATATGCATGCGTTAAAAATTACCATCACATTTTGCACAGTTTATGATTAGTAATGAACTTCCTTCATATTAACTATAAGGAATTCTTGTATATTTATAAATCTCCCACATCAAGTATATTATTCTTACAGGGTTCCATAGTTGTCTATATCTCTTAAAATTATTGGCACAAATAAAAATAGTTTAATTAGAGGTTATAATTAAATGCCAGTACCTAGAATTATTGCACATTTCTTAAATTCATAGTAAAAAAATCAGTGAGCTGAGGGTGTGTTGTACACTATTTTTAAGTTTATCATCCCAGAAGCGAGGTTTAGACATGAAAAAACATAAACCTTAAAACTAACCTTTTTAACTTAACTTTTACCAGCATCGGAAATGCTGAATAATGATTACAAATATTGATAACATATGACATATAATAATATATTATTATTATCATAACTATCTCTATTTTCACATTATGACATAGACAAAACTTTCTTTATGGCAATGAATCTCTTTGTGTCTAAAAAAGTTCCAAGGGCAACCAAAAGAAGGTAAAAATTTTAAATAGATGCAAAGAACAATTTTTTACATGTTTTGTCTTGATTCATGACTCGGTCGAAAATGGGCATTCTCGTTTCCTTCATTTCTTATTGGTTTTATTTACATAGTGTGTATTTACTCTAGTTAAACAAATAGCGCGTTATTTAATTATTTATAAAATAGTTACCTGAACTCCAAAAGTTCTTTTAATAAGTTGGCATGCTTGAGACACATCACCATAAAAGTAACGCATTTGTTTTATATTGATTGTAGAACCTGTATGTATTTTTAAAATGGGTAATGCTCGTAATTGAAATAATAAACTGTTGACTGGTTCTTTTTCAAACTCTTAAGTTTATCTTCTAAACACTTGTTTAGGGACTGTAACGTCTCTTTAATATTGTCTATTAGCATCGCAAAATAGACAACTTCAACATCCAACAAAGCATTAAAGGTGTATAAGGACAAATATTACATAATTAATTTCAAAGCCACTGAATTTGCCTCGACTATAATAAATAGAACATTTAGTAACAATTGTAATGCGATGAGCGTGTTATTTTTTCTTCTCATTTGGAGGAATATTTGTCTTCTAAATTCCGCGCTAAAATTGTGATCGATTCGATGAATCGTCATACATAATCGTTGATATATGAAGCGGTTCCAAAAACCTTCAATGAATGTTATATAAATTACGAAAATACACAACAAAGTTTGATGCACCACAATAATGAATCGTGATGCTCCTTTGAAATTATGTTCTGGGAAATAAAAATATATTGTATAAACAGCGTACACCAAAATTGTCAAGTTGCAAAATTTTCGTAGCCATATTTTAGACATATTTATTATTTCATCTTTTCTTCGATACAAGCCAAGCGAAGATTCGTTAGTGTAAATTACTTTAAAAGTGTCGTAAACAGCAAACTTATGTTGTTGTTCCAATTTCATTTTAAAAGTTTATTTTAAAAAATTTTAATATTAGGACTGGATTAGGACATTTCTGTATACTTATTATAACTGCCCACACCTACCTCTTCACATTAAGTTAAAATTTTAATTACCTTGCAATGTCCACTTCTTTTTTGGTACGTTTCCATTATAAATATAATCGGAAATTAATTATATGGATAAGTGTATCCCATTACTATTATGAATAATGATGATTTCTCCGTAAATAGATTCATACAATGTTTATACCTGACTTATTTTCAGCACCTATTAATAGATGTCAAAGCTAATTAAACAGGGATATCCTTTATTAATTTTATGACTCATTTCATGTGATGTAAATCTGTCTTATTTGTGAGACATAGAAGACATGGAAGATCGACTCATATACCGACTCATAGACAGCTATATAGTTACCTCCTACGACGGCTATATAGCGACCGCTGTATAGTTACCTCTGCTACACAAATGGATGTAAAATAATATTATGAGAGTACAAGTACCTTATTCGATTATGTAACGTGAACGCACACTGGCCAGGACAGATGTATTCTCCAGAGCACGATGTACACAATTGATTTACCTTAACGAGTCATAAATCCATTATTAGAATTGATCTAATACAGGTACTCTTTATTAAATACTAAGCTGCGTCTTGGTTACCGACTTCTCGGGTCAAAAGTACAATATAATATCGATATTGGTAATATTATATTAATTTAATTGTGTATAACTACCCCTTACAAAATTAAGTCAAAGTAGAAGCTAAATTTTTAAATGCTGTAGCGACTATATCCGAATAAATATGTCATTGGTTATAAATCTACATAAATCTATAAGTATAAGTTTACACTGTATCCATATTTAATGGCACAATACCATCCGTCTGTCACTATGGACATATTATTATGTTCATTAACTATGAACATGTTATTATGTTCATTAACTGTGAACATATTATTTTTGAACGAAAATGATATAATAAAATGATATTTTTATATTATTAATGAAATATTACAAAAATCTAAAACGAATAATTTTGTATGGAATATCTTCTAATACTATATTTCTTTAAGACAGGAATAATCAAATGTCTCAAGTTTCTTGATACTCTAGAGTGCATCACATGTTTTGCTTACTGCAGTGCTGCAGGCGTCTCCCGTTATATGTATCGTAAAAGTGGCGTTATTAGCATTTTCATATCAAATCACGCTTATTTATAAATAGCTTCTTGAATACAAAAATGGATATTTGACGTAAAAATTGCTACTTTTATGTAATGACTGACACGCACTTCTGATGATAAAAATGTAAATAATGACTTAAAGGCTGTGATGATGACGCAATACGATTGTACGACATTAATTAGTCATACATTTATTAACATATTACAAATCACTAATGCGTAATAAAAACTGGATAAGTAATGATCAAGATGGTAAAACATAGTAGTACCTATGTATAAATGATAAACCTAACATATGAATGCAATAGATAAATTTCAATTGCATACATCACAAAGATTTATTGTAAACAATTGGGCAAAGTTGCGAGTATACTTCCTTCAAATCAAAACGAAGTTTATTTTTTATATGAAAATGCTCGACCACATGTACCAAAAATAACGCATAAAAAACTATTTTCACTTGGATGGAGTATGCTACCTCACCCACCCTACTTCTCCAGATCTTTTGCTATCTGGTTCCCATATACTTTCTCTCTATCTAATAATTTAATCTGTATAAAATTTAGAAATGAAAATCATATCAAAATCGAATTTCACCTGTTTTTCAGTCAATGACCACACAATTTGTACAAGCAAGGAATTTCAGCTCTGCCTATATATTGGCGACAAGTGTTAGACACTGACGGTGTTTATAAAAAAAAACAGTATTTCATGACGTGTGTGCGTAAATTAATATTCAATATAATATTCAATGTTAAGTAAACATTGAATATAATGAACCAAAAAATAAACATTACTTAGGGGGTATGGATTTCTAATTAAATTTCAACTAAATTATGAAAAAAAATTCGTACAATTTGTCTTTTGTTGCAAACATGTTATGTTATATAGCGTATATTGTCAAAGTTGTAACAAAAAAAACCACAGATCAGCGAAATAAATTGACACGATGGTAGTAGACCAAATTAATACAATTAACTGTACAAAAATCACTATACCTAATTTTTTAACAGAACAATTGTTCAAATACAACATATGTCTCTTTGAACTTCAAAACAAAGGATTTATTAATGAATACTGCGGCATTTATAAATGTCAATTATTATAATTGACTTTTATGAAACTCCAACGCGTATGAATAATTATCTTCTTCATGTTAGCCAGTGATAAAATTTCTTTTAAGCCAAACTTAGACAAGAGTCGTTGTGCGATCAGTTATGCCACTTGCGAGCAGCAGGCCAGTTGACCGTCAATCTCTGAAGATTCGAGTCGTACTACTTGATAAATACAGTGACGTTTATGAATTATTATCGTACCAGTACATCTGCCATCAGAACTCTGGACAAGAGGAGCCGATCAGCATGCGAGCAGGCCAGTGGATTGATTTGCCTTTAGTTAGATATAGCAGATCACTTATTGTGTGCATATTTGAGTTATTGAAATCGTATTAGGGGTAAGTAAGTATAATTGAATAAATATTGAGACTATTTACCGCCCCCACATTTGGTTGAAAATAAAATGATGTCACAAGGCGACGAGCCTAGATTATCGAAAGCTGAACTTGTAGTCCAAAAACAGGTTAAAAAATTAGCAATGATGAAAAAAAGAATATTTTTACAAATGCAAAAGTTTTATGATTTAAGTAAAAAACTTAACGAGCCGAGTATTCTCGGTATGTTTTTGGCGTGCTCTATGGAAATTTGTGATTCACGTAATAAATTTTAAAAATAGTAAATGAAATCTTTGAATAAGAAAGTTGACTATGAATTTTAGTGAACTAGAACGTTTCAATGAGTTATATTATCATGTAAAATTGTGCGTTTAAAAATTGTCAGTAGAAAACGCTTCATCAATAATCCGGAATCGAAACCGAAATTACCAAAAATTAGATTATATTAATTTGATATAGAAAAATTTGCCACATTTTTTGAAACTTTTAGCTCATTTATATATAATAAACCTAATATTACAAACATAAATAAATTTCATTTAATATCCTGCACATTGGGCACACCTTTGAATATAGTAAAAAGGTTACTGATCACATCGAATAATTATGAAGTCATATGGAATGCCTTGTTAGACAAATATAATGATCAGAGAATTCTAGCCGGACAGTATTTGGATAAAATGTTGGACTTTGTACCGATTACTAAAGAGTTGCCTCATAATCTATCTAAACTTTTAAATTTTTTTGATAATTCCGTGAAGCATTAAAAATCGAAAATGTATCTAGTTACATTCCATGTCATATTGCTCTAAAAGCCTATTATCTATTATTTTTTTGAACAAGGAATTGTCAAAAAACAATACCAACCTTCAAAGAATTAAAAATATGTTTACAAGTCAAATATAATGTACTTGAACATTCCACTAATACAAATAAAAACCATACTTCATCTTTTATACCTGAACAACAACTTCATAATAATAAAAACGTAAAGAAGAAATATTCAAATAAAGGGTTCAGTAGTAAATTGTATTCTCAAACCACTGAAAATAATGTATTTATTGCATGATTTGCATCGGTAAATCACGTGATAAAAATCTATTGATTTACCGATGCGAGTTATTTCGTAAATTAACTCCATCATGACGCATGAGCCATGCTAATGAACTTCATTTATGTCACAATTATTTAAAATCAAACCATATTTCGTCACAATGTAAAAGTAGTTTTAAATATTTTATTTGTAATAAAACCCATCATGCATTTTTACTTAATAATCGTACAGTGGAGGTTGAACCTCCTGAAAATGCTTCTTTTAATAATAACAAAAATTATATGTTAGCTTGTCTAACTCCCTTTCCAACAGATGCAATTATAATGTAATTTTAGGGATTGGAGTTGTTTACATCTTAGATACTTCCAGTGTACATCTTAAATGTGTCCGCATACTTCACCGTTATTGCTCAACCCTATACCGCCACAACTCGGTGACACATACAACAGTTCGCTTAAACGTATTTTGCAACTGAAATGTGCACGTGGTAAGTACACAACCCCAAGTATTCTTACATTGAGTTTATGCATGAGTACAAGGTCTCGTACACATGCAGGTACACACCGGAAGTGACACTAAATATTACATTTCTCACCATTGTGTAGTGCGAACCTGTAGCAGTTCCACACCTGTACGTGTGGTCTTTGACGGTTCAGTAGAATCAATTAATGAAAAATCATTAAATGCCCTACTTATAACGGTTAAAAAATTACACCATGATATCTTAAAAACAATATTGCAATTTAGATTATACAAAATGTGTTTTTCGGCTGATATGTCAAAAATGTAAGTGTTAACTGATCCCTCTTAGAGCAATTATCAATACATCTTATGGCGTCAGTATCCATTAGAGCCTATAAAAACTTATGAATTAAACACAAATACTTCTGGACTTCGTAGTGCACCATTTATTATTGTCCGTACTCTAGGCCAATTAGCATTAGATGAGGGGAAAGAATACCCAGCTGCAATTCGCTTGCTTCATGAAGGTTTCTTTGTGGATGATATACTCTGGTCTGTTCATAGAGAGAAAGAAGCATTAGAGTTACAGAACGAGGTAATTTCATTATTAAAACTTGGCGGCTTCGTTTTAAATAAATGGGCTAGCAGCGATATTAACTAATAAAAATAAAAAGATTAATTTTGACGACAAATCATCTCACAAGGTTCTCAGCTAAAACTGATTAAATTGTTTTAATTATTCATTAAATGACACCGTGTATACTAAACAATCAATTTTAAAATGGCCGAGTTGGCTTTATATCACACCTTGTACTTTTATTGCAAAATGTATTTTGCAAGATCTTTAGAAACTTAGCAAAAGATGGGATGAACAGATACCTATTGAAAATAAAAACAAATGGTTAAAATTTATAAATGAACTTAGCGAATTATCTAGATTAAAAATCAAATGGCATTTATTAATATATCAATTCATAAACATACAATTTATTGGATTTTGTGACACATCGTCACGCAGCTGAAGTGCTTGTATTTACACTCATAGTGTAAACAAGACTGGCGAATCCAAGGTTCAGTTACTGGTCAGCAAAACAAAAGTGGCTCCCATGAAGCCACAGTCAATTCCGCACTTAGAATTGATGGCAGCCGTTCTGGTTTCTAAATAATTTTGTTTTGTTACTAACAATTGTAAGGATTTCCAATATGATGATATCACACTCGCTGATTCAAGTGTTGTACTTACGTGGTTACAAACACCACTATTTAAACTAAAAACATTCGTAGCAAGTCAAGTAGGTCGAGGAGGTTATTGAAATTTTACCTACCTTATGTTGGTATCATATTAACAGTATAAACAATGCGGCCAATTAAGTTCGCACGGGGCATAGCCAACACAACTAGTATCTAGTATTCGCAAGTGGATTCATCAGTTTCATCCATCTTAGATCATATCACACTTCTATACACAGAAGTGCTGTGATATTTCAGAATTAAAATCTAATGTTGATACATTTGCATTATCGTCACACACAGAGACAAATAATATAGAAAACGTTTTTCTTAAATTCTCTTTTTTTATTAAATTAAATAACGTAACGTGCTTTAGATTTTATTATAATTGTAAATCATTAAAATTAAATCGTAATTATCGTAAAAATGTATCCTCTCATCAATTAAAATATACACATAACACCATTATAAAGGTGTTCAAAATATTTCTTTTAACTAAGAAATAATTGACATAATAATCATCATAATTTACAACTTAAACAATTATCACTGTTTATTGATTGCGACGGGTACCTCAGGGCGGGAATTAGGCTGTCTCAATATTATTGATCTTTTAATTATGAATACCTTTATTATTGCTTAAAAATTGTAATATAACAATTTTATTAATTGAATATTGTCATAAGAAGTATCTTCACTTTGGACCCCGGACTTTGCATAGCATCCTTATGAAAACATATTGGATTTTATCAGCACATAATGTAATTAGGTCCGAGTTATCCAAATGTGTAATTTGTTTTAAAGTAAACCGGTTTCAAATCAGCCGTATATGGCTAACTTACCTAGCGCTCGTGTACATCATGAAAGGCTTAATCACGTAGGCTGTAATATTGGAGGTCCATTTTATACAAAAGAATATTTGCGTAAAAATGCTAAAATACATAAAGCATATTCATTTGTTTTTCTACTAAGGCAGTTCACTTCGAAGTAATTAGTAATTTAACCAGCGAGTGTTTCTATGCTGCACTTGATAGGTTTGTGTCGCGTCACGGATTGTGCTCATGCATTTATTCTGATTGTGATACAAACTTTGTCGCTGCCACAAACACTTAAATGTGGTTTCACAATTTTTATGATCGTCTAGTGACGTTATTGATAAAGGTTGTCCTTGCTGTAATATTGAGTGGAAATTTAACCCTGCAAGTGCATCACATATGGGTGGCCTATGGGAAACTGGCATTAAATCAGCCAAGTGCCATTTACAACATGGGGTAGGCGACAAGTCACTCACACTTAAGGAGCTTTCAACCGTATTTTGTAAAATAGAATCAATCTAAATTCACAATCTCTTTGCCACATTTCTGACAATCTCAACGAATGTGAAGTACTTACTGCCAGGCATTTCCTTACCTTATTATTAAGCTTGTCAGAGTACAATCTCGCAGATATGAAATTAAGTAGATTGACTCGTTTGCAAAATATTCAGCGTGCTTCCCAAACGTTTAGAAGGCAAGGGCAAATGACTATATGCACACTCTGCAACAGAGAGTGTAATGGCACCGATATAGTAGTGACAGAGATTGGTGATATCGTCATATTTAAATCGGCTTAGGAAAACCGCTTGACTGGCCTCTTAGTAGAGTATACCAATTACATGGTAACCTCATGGTAACCACATTTGAGTTGTTACCTTAAAAATGGAAAAGGCTTTCTTAAACCCACCAGTTAATAAGCTATGTCCTCTTCCTAAATCAACATAACATTTTGTTTCTTCTTGTTTGTTTTCTGATTTATCTTAATGCATTAATTTTTTTATTATCGTTACTATTTAATTAATTTTTAGTATTTTAACTTGTTTCTTTTGCATATGTCATTTAGAATATTTTTAAGGGTACACTTACAGTTAAATACCCATGTTATTCGATTGTGTTTATCTACCTTTAGTTTTGTGTCTCACATGTGCATAGTTTTCCATTAAAATATTTGTGATGATTTTGGTGAAGGGGATGTGCAATTCGAGTCATATTCATGACAAATATAGCGACGTTCGCAAATTACTAATGGATTATTAGTTATCCATGGCAACCTCCTAAAACTTAACAAGCTCATAATTGTGCCAGTACATCTGCCATCCGAACCCTGGACCAGAAGAACCGTCCACCAAATGAACAGGTCAGTGAATTGTATTTGCCTTTATATATGGTATAGTAGATCGCTTATTGTGCATATTTGAGCTATCAAAATTGTATTAAGGATAAGTAAATATAGTCAAATAAATATTGAGACTATTTGCCACTCCCACATAACCTAATTGAGTAAATGAGATGAGTTGGCCTCCCTTGATTTGAAATAAACAAGACCATTTGTCTTCTATTAAAGTAGTTATCAATTATTAACTTTATCCGTCCAGACTGAAAGTATTTTTAGCACTATTTTAGATCATAAATGAAAGCTATGACCTCGTCATTTGTAGGTATTGTGAAGCTCTAATTTTTCTTTTCTGCTTTTAACATAATTAAATTTAAATATTATATTTTAAAGTCAAGTTATTGTTGTGAGTAGCAATTAATTTTAGGTAAAGATTCATCAACGCTTTATTTATACAACAAATCTGTTAGCAAATTTATTTTAATATTATCGGAGGTGATGTTGAATTAATTACACCCAAAGCCTTATAATAATTACACTAATCATTGAGCTCAGTATGTACACATGAATCGACTCGATTCCTAATCTAATTACATGTACACTAAAAGGTTCATCACAGAATTATTTTCTATGTTGACACATTGGGATTTATTGGAAAATAATTCAAAATCATGTTTTGATAACTGTATCGAACCTATGAAGTAATGACGTGATATTAAGACCACTGAGAAGATGTAGGTAGTGAGGCAGCAATATGGTAGAAAAATATATTTCCTGAGATTCATCATTGAGATAATGACCAATATAAAGTGTAGGTTTTGCAGAATTTTTCAGATTATGCTGAGTTTAAAAATTTACAAAAGACTATTAAATCAAACACTTGAGAGATAATTCAACAGATGCGGGTGCGACTCCTTCAGGGTGTAGTTGCATCTAATACTTCAATTTAGATATTGCTCAATCTATAGATATAAATACAATATTTCAATGTAAATCAGTTAAATACTACGAAAGTTGACGTGAATCAGCTATGTACATTACTAATACTTTGTGATGATGTTGCTTGGTGTACTGTTTGATTAATGTAAGACCTGCATTCAAGGATATATATAATACGAAAATATTAAATAATTTGACGAGGGTTGCCACATAGTCGAGAAGTGAAGAAAGTAATTTGATGGCAGGTGACAGTACAAAGATAAATTTTGTAGAGTTTTTGATTATCTATATTATCAGTATAGTTAATGAAAATATAATAATAGGAAATAGGGTATGAGGGGACAAATGCAATGAAAATTGTGTTTGGTTTGTCTAAAAATCTACTATTTTGACATTTTGATTTGAGAAGGAAATTTCATGAAAATAATTTCCTTATTTCTGTAAAAAAACACAACGCCATCTCGTTAACTTCCAGCAGAAATTCAACTGGTTTTTTCAATAAAAATTCACCTTAACTCTATTATGTAAATAAACAGAATTTCATTATCATATTTAATTTTGTTTTAAAATGTCCAGGAATCAAGGAAAAAGATTGGCCCATTTCCAAGAATTTTTAAGACATGTTAAAAAAAACCGAAGCTCTAAGATCATTAAGAATTAATATTTAATATGACCCATTCAAATTATAACAGAGAACATTTGAAAAAAGTTCAATTCAGTAATGTTAATGGCTTAGACACAATGATTCTTTTTAAACATCTAACTGCGAACTTTCCATTCTTACCTATTTGAATAAAAAATGTTGCAGTACAATCTGGTGGACAGAACCATCTAGTTATCTTTTATGGATTTTTATATTCAAATATGAACAATTAGCAGAATTGTTCCTCCAGGACGCTTTGTGTCAAAAGCCTCAGCTGTCGTTTGGTCTTAGTCACAGGACTTATTTCAATATGAGTGCAGTTTCTGCTTAATGTTACAAAATTATGTTTCTGCGTTTGCATCCAGAAGAACTGAAAATACCATACAGAGTCAATGCTACAAAATAAATGATTGAAAATATTGAAGGCATTTGCAACTAAGCTAGTGAAATAGTTTTCCCATGTAAAAAATGTAAGTCCCTTGCTAAAATGGCTCTAAACAGAAAATAATGAAAAGGAGAATAAACTGATTTTACAGGTGTTTCAGAAGAATCCTCATCTAATATTGGGTGGTGAGCAGATAGTTTTGTATAAAATGGATGTAAATATTACATGTGACACTATGGGAAGGTGAAGAAATTGCAACTGCAAAACATCACTTGGTCAAAAGAGAACTTTAACAGAGATTGGAACAACATATTCTTCAGAGAAAGTTTTGTTTTGTGTACTTTCCTATACTAATCATACTTAGTCTATGTTGCTCATGGCTGTTTCTCAGACAGTGATTTAGTACTACACACATCATAGCCAATTTCACCATACAAAAAAAACAAAATTTGATACTGAAAGACGACAAAAACCCCAGTCATCTTTGTACAGTGTGGAAACAAAAAAAATGTTCAACAGGTTTGACTAATATGAAGGCCTTTGCTCCTAGATTATGCTATTAAATTAGATAAAAGCGTGCCTCGTTTGTAAAAGTTATTAACAATTAAGCGTCACAGTAAATGACATAATAGTATTTCTTTATTATTTCAATGCCTTATCATAAATAGTTTCAAGTTTGCTGCATACACTCAGAGGAGTATACTATTTGCTTAGATGTAAATTTTAATATACTTGTTTATTGGTCTAATAGAAATATAGTTATTTCTTTATAAGTACAATGTTTCAGTTGTAGCAGCTATTTTTATTTAAATGCTTCAGATTTTCTATTGAAGACAGTTTTAGCTACAAATAAAAGTATGCATGAAAAATCAGGAAAAAACTTACACGAGCGATATTAAAGAAATATATCTAATTTTGGCTCTTTTGTATTATTTGATTTTTTTATTACATCATACTACATTTATTTGTAAAAAAGCTATGCAAATAATTCTTATTTATACAACTTTTTTAAAATTTTAACATGAATGTATATATTTATATATTAACTTTAATGTTCAAGTATATAAGACAGATTTATTGCTACAGCAGCTAAAGCACCAAGTAATGAAATATATTATGTGTTGTGGAAAACTACATCGGACTGTGAATACAGTTACAAAACAATATGAAAACATAGGTAAAACAAAGAAAGTAGCTAGCAAGAAGAAAATATCATGTAAAAAATAATTACTAAAAAATATAAAAGAAACGAAAAAAATATCTTCTTATTTACATATTTTTACACGAGTACTTCAAACCAGAAAATTATTTGTACAAAAATATATATACAATATATTCATACCCACATATATATGTGATATGTTGACAACAATAAAGGAGAGGGAGGAAAACTAGAGAGGGGACAAAGGGGAGTGGGGCTTACAATAGGAATTTTTTCTGATGTTCTTTGAATGTGTCAATTGCGGCGCCTTCCAGACATCAGTGTATTCCTGATTTCATAGTGCGAACAGTGAAAGAATAACGTAGGCTTGGCCTGACTCATGTTTGGGAATAAGTACAGTAAGGAGATTTTCCGAATGAAGTCCAAGGCTATGCACACTTAAGGCTGAGAATTGAGACCTGGGGTATACAGGGCTGTGGGAATACATAAATTGAAAAAGAAGGCGGAGAATAAGTAGAATGCGCAGGCAGTGAATATATATTCGGTGCGGGCACAGTCTCTTTATTCTCTGCCCTCTTATTCTGTCGCTTATTCTCAGCCTACATATTCTTGCTCCCTGTTTTCATGAAACTTGATCAAATTATCTAAGGTTGAAAATGTGTAAATGCATTTATTTTCTAGTTGTTCTCAATGTCTCTTCTTTAAACCATCCCCAATAAGATCTCAGTGGTCAAGTAAAGATAGCAAAAGTGTTTGATGTTGGTGAATTTTTAGTTTATATTGGGATAAAATGTTGATAAATTTTGTAAATATTGAAAGAAATATGTAGAAAATTTTACAATTAATATCATTTATATGCCTTCATACTCTCATTTATGTAAGCGAGATACAGATTGGATAAAAAAAGTTACTTTACTAAAAAATCTGCGATAAATATTATTTAAAATCATTTTATTATACCAAATTTCAAAAAACAAAGTCTCAAACCATAGCCCAAAATATACGGTAATGTTGACCACCAGGTTTTGTTTATTGATATTTCGTGTTAATAGTATAGTATATACTTTATTTAAGCAAACATTATTAATAGGTATTGTTTAAACAAAACTCAATAAATGTTCCACATAAAAAACGTCAATATTATGTTTTGTTACTTGTGTTAGGCACTCGAGAGATTCCACACGATGATAAACTAATGACTATTAATTTCAAAGGCATTCAATCAATAAAGTGTCAGTTGTTTCTTCAACACTGAATAAAATAGTCGTACTGAAATTCAATTGGACGCAAACATTTTAAGAGAGTTAAAATGGGCGACGAGTCGATTGAAAATACACTGTGGCCAATTTTAATAAACCAGCATATGTTTGGACTTTGTAGAAAAACTGCTAATCGAATTCCTGCCACAATTACATTATGGTGTCAAAAGTTATACACATTACTTATAATTGGAATATTTATGGTGCACCACACTTGGCTAATAATTGTAACATTGATGGAGCTACAAACGACATTTTTAATCAAACATGGTCGGCATGTTATACTGGCATTTAGGACACTTCAGCTGATTCTCATTCTGCGCTTATTGTTGATTGATATAACATGTGACAGAAATATGTTTAAAGAATTGATCCTGAGATTTCAAAAAGTAGAAAATCTTTTCAAACCAGAGCATAAAAGAAATTTGTTGAGAAGTGACAAATGTCGAAACCTCATTGTTATGGGTCTTCTTACAGCTTTTCATATTTTTATTACTGCTTTTGGTGTATTTGTAGCAATAAAATACTCTCTAAGTATTCCCTATTTAATTATATTCAATATTATTACACCCATTATTTTTAATTTAGAAGTCACATTGTTTTGTTTCATTTTACATAGTATAATAAAACGTGTCAAAATGTTGAATAGGTCTTTCACATTTAACAATAGACAAAATATGGTGGCACCTGTGGAAGCCATATTTGGCAGTCCACAACATGATCCTAATTCCAGCAACCATTTTACATTTGTATTGCCGTTAAAAGAAAATTCCATTTACTGTTTATCTCAGTTCTATATTAATTTATTAGACCTCAGCCACTATTTCAAAAAAGTGTTTGAATTTCAGGTTTGTATTAGTAATTTTTTTAAAAGTATTGAAGTAACATTTTATCTTTAAATAATGTTTAAAAAAATGTCAACACAAATATCCTTATGAACTAACCTTTACTTTTCAGCTACTTATGTCAATCACTCTTACGTTTTCTGGCATGCTCTCTGCAATGTACGGTTTTCTTGAGGATATAAAGTATGATGTAAGTATTATTAATATATTATTAATAAAGTATTATTAATAATTAATTAAAAAATAATAAGCCAAATCACTTGCAATACCCACTACCGGCAAATAATTTATTGTCTAAACACACAAATATCACAAAAACATAATAAATATGCTTATAAAGAAACGTGTCTCAATCAATAAAACATATAAACAACATGTGTATGTTTTCTCAAATATAATTTAAATATATTTAGATATGTAAACACATTTGGACTTTTTTTATGGATGAAAATCTAAATAAAAAAGCTAAGTCTTACAAGAATAGTACTATTGTGAAAAACTAAACCTACCTGATTGACATTTTATATTTCATTTGTTTTCCTGTTCATATCATTGTGGCACCCAATCCTCAACATATTTCAATCTTCAACTCTGGATTCTAATTTGTCTTTATTTTTAGTTTGCTTTTGTTTTGTTTTGGTGTCTCTAAAACGACTATGTGTGCCTTATACACCAATATAATTTTAAAATATGATGGTAACCAGTGTCGATCTACAGTTTTTCAGGAAAAAAAAATTAAATAGTAGGCAAAATACTATAGTATTATTAAAATATTTCTATAACAACTAAATTAGGGTAATCAGTTTCAGTTAGTTTTCTCTTCAACTTTTCTGGTATTTCCACTAATTGCTGCATCCCTAATAATGTTGTGGAGTTAATGTATGATATAACCATATCAAAAAATATCAGATGAAAGTTAATTATAAATGAGTTTAATCATTCTTGGACGTACAGGGAAGTGACCGACTCTCAATTACGTTTTTGCTTGTAATTTCCTATTTAAAATTTTTTAATTAATGGGAAAGAGCCTGAGGCATAAAAAGTTATTTAATGCATAATCATCCGCAAACTGCAGTAGCTCTGAAAAATTGTGGGAGTGTGTGAATAAGGGAGATGAATTTAAATTTGCCTGAAATTAAAACTGTTTTTCAAATAATTTCATTATTTTATTATCACACATTCATTCATAAAGATAATATTTCAGGAATTGGACACATCATTTTCGATGGGTTTCCTGTTATGGCCATGCCTCAATGTTGTGCGGTTGACGGCTGTGTGTCTCATATGTGAGAAAATGTACTTGCAGATAGAAACTACAAAGTCCTTTCTGACATCAATGCAAGTCAATGAAGAATTACGTAAGTGAACATTCTTTCTTTACATATTTGTTGAATATTTTTATGTTTGTTTCATATTTCTCCCTTGTCATTGCTAATGAATTGTTTTTTATGAATGTGTAAATATTTTTATTTGACAATGTGTACGTTTAACAATTCTCCATAAAATGCCGTTCTGTGTTGAGGGTTTAGGTAAGTTTTCTCATCTTGTAAAGTTAATCAACGTGATGATGGGTTTTTTAATTGGATATGAAGCTTCAGATATGAGATATGTAGTTTTTGCCTTTGTCAACCAACATCAACTCACAATTTTAGTTAGGAACAATGATCGGAAATGTGGTCACATTTCTTGAGACTGAGTATGAGTTGAATACACAACACAGGTTTTGAAGTCTTTCTAAGTTATTCAACAGTTCCTTGGTTAAGTTTTGATAATTTCATAACTTAAAATTAATTTTCTTAATTTGGAATAAGCAGAAGTAGGGTTTGAAAAATATGTAGAAAAGCTTTTGAACTTGTATGAGATAATGTAATCTGAAGCAAATGATATAAGATGATGTTACATCTTCCTTAGGATGTTATGTAAGATGTGAATCAAGCATTTTGGTCAAGATTATTTGACATCAGAAGAAAAAAGAAATTGAATAGCTACTAATGAACAATTGTGATAGAACAGTTGTGTTTTAGTAGAAAGGACAATTATTTATACTCTCACACAACTCTGTAGAGTTGGGAGCCAACGAGAAATGTTTGATTGTTTTGCTTGAATCTGACAAAATTTCTTTCCACTCCAAAAAGAAAATATATTTTGCAATATAGAAATTACTAAAGTTTCATTAACTTAATTTTTATAAATTTATATAACGTCTTAAATCTTAATGTCTTAAAGAGCATTGTAACAAATGTATAAAATTCAGTC
Source organism: Druceiella hillmani (assembly GCA_039881145.1). Classification (NCBI taxonomy): domain Eukaryota; kingdom Metazoa; phylum Arthropoda; class Insecta; order Lepidoptera; family Hepialidae; genus Druceiella; species Druceiella hillmani. The sequence continues at coordinate 1,833,107 of JAYKKI010000069.1, read as the reverse complement.
CATAATTAAGTGTTTCAATCTACCAATGCCCTTAGCAACTGAACTAAGTGTACGACCCCCTTAATCCAACCTATACTTTGCGATTTGTCCACAGTGGTGTGCAGTGCTATGTAACCAATTACACGTAGCTTACTCTGAACATCTGACCTACATACATCATATATTTACAAATATTTAATTCTATATAATATATGGTATTCATGCAAAGTTGGCAAGCCCAAACTGATAACTTGAATGTTACCAGTGTGTGTAATAGATAAAACGTATACACTTCCTGCCTATCTACTTACATGGATCATTGTATAGCAAAAGTTTCCTGTAAGAAACTAAAATTTATACATTCATTTCAATTAATTTCTAGTGTGAATTTACAGGGAGAAAATAAGCTGTGACTTGCTAGCTTACCTTTGGCTATTTTCCGAGTGAAAGAACCTGTGTTTATTTATATTCAGAGTGAAACAACCCTCACACAAATCAATTGAAACTGAAGTAAATAGATTTTAAGAAAATGTTTTTTTGTAAAAATATCTACTTTTCCGTTATAAATAAACCTATTGGATTTTGTCAGTGATCATAATTTATTGAATTAATTATTGTGATGCCTGTTCCCTCTTTGTTTTCACTTTATTAGTTTATTATTGCGTGTTTTCATTGCAAAAATTGGAAGTGGTGTAATATTTACTGTCGTGCAAGTGTGATTTTAAAATTTATTCTTTATTGAAAAAATTATATATTTTTGAATGGTAGACTGAAGCCAGCTTTAAAATTACACATTCCTAATAAATGTGTTGTATGCCATTTTACCAAACAATATTTGTGGTTAACCGGAAGTTGTATTCTGAAGAAAATGTTGAACCGGGCTTGACGATACTTTCACTTTCTTCCTTCTATAAATCAAAGAATATTAATAGAATACAATGTACTTATTAAAAAAAAACTGCTCATGATTTTAATAAAAAAAATCATTTTGAAAATACCTTATCACTCAGAATGACAATTATACTGAAATTATTTTAATAAGCAGTTTGCAAGCGCGTTATGGCAGGATACATAAAGAAATAATTCATAACATATTAATGCAAAGCATGGTTGTAGTACTTTCATTGTGTTTGTTTTGTTTATAATTTCATACCATTTGTATTAATCTAAGTGCTTATGCGGTATAGTTTTTGGTGTACAAAAATGTTAAATTAATAAGGAAGAGAAGGAAGAAACGTAAAATTGGCAAGAATATTGGTAAGAACTTTTATAAGAAACGTCTCCTTTAGTAGTTTGCCCTACCCAAAAAGCACACCCAGTTTGTTCAGTACATTAATCTTCTTTGTTGATTAGACAACAGTTAAACTATTTGATGACACAATTATAATATTACAGTTATTAAAAATGATCGATCCATTGATTTTTTAAATATGTCATGTATCTATATAAAATTAATCAAGTTAGCCGTAAGACCTATTTTCAATCTTTTTATATTTAACTTAGAGGTAAATATATAATAAGGCATCATCGTCCATTTGTCATGAAGAGGTCATTCCATATAACTATATGTATATATGTATTTATATCTCCCAAGAAATGGCAAGAGAGTGGAGGATATCAAGACATATTCGAATCACCCTACGTGTTTTCAGTAATTTTTTACTGTTTTAGAGTTATTACTTTTCTCGTATCAGCTCAAGTTCTCTGAGTTTTTTTTATGATGACATTAACAAATGTGACAGATGCTTGATTTTTTTGTTCAGTCTGCCTCATTTGGTGTAATGACATTTATTTTCATAGGTTTTATTGGAGCACTGAAAAAATGGCAAGAAAAGGAATGCCCACTCCATTATGGAACACAATACCATAACGAAATTAGTTGCAATAAAATTCACTTTATTTTATTAAATCTATTCAGTATTTTGAAATAAAAAAAATGCATTCCTGTCTATAATTTTGGGATAACTAAATAATATCTTGATTGATGTTGAGGAAAGTCATTAATGCTCGTTAACTATTTTTTTCAAATTTTGTTTGAAATTTCGTGTAGTGTAATCATGAGTCATCAAAAAGTCTCTATTTATCACATATGTTATGGTCCACGCCAATTTCACTAAATAATAATAAAGAAGTTTTCAATACGTCAAACAATTTATATGACTCTGCTACGTTTACGCAATTCGGGACAAGTTGTCAATATTATTATGACAGAGGTAATATTTTATTCGTAAGCTAAGTAAACAATAATGCTTGTTATTAGACTCGGTATACTCTATAGTATCTTTATATTTTCGGGAATTTCTTTCTGATGTTGTTCTTGATTGTAATGACGATTGCTGTTCTAAAGTAAGCCGTATTAGGTTTTTGCAATAATAAGAAAATATTTAAATAAGATATAGAAAATAATTTATTGAAACAATTTAAAACATAATTCTGAAGCAATAAAGCCAATATCAAAAACAATATTCATAATGTGAACTCTCAAAACATTTATTCCCTTAACACTACAGACATCTTGTGCTATGCTATTTATTTACCATACAACTTTATTTATTCTTTCAGTGATTTTTTTTGCTTTTATTAAATTCGTCCATAAAGAATAATCAACGCAACATTATATTAAATATTATTATCGGATTAATTACATTAAATATAAACATGCTTTTAAACATTTATTAGAAGTACAAGCAAGCTGTAAATAACTTATTGTCACTTTGAGGGAAACTAATTTCAAGATTATTTGACGTAATTGCTCAAAACGCTAAACGACATTTTTTTCTCTTTCAATTCTATCTACGTATTTAAGGGTGAAATAAAAATCATTATTACTATATTTATTTAGATGTACATATATGCACATAATATAGGTATACATTACATACATGTATATTTATGACGAATACTCTTACTGATTGCAGACAAAGCTGGTTGCGATTGCTATGTACTGTAGTGAATATTTATCATTTTTTATCTTGTAAACATCTCTTACTTTCCCCTTTTCCAAATATAATTTCTTAATTAAGAATTTATTACCTCTTTCTTAAATTAATTAACAATACCTTGCTATAAGTATATATTATTTCTTTTTTCAGCATCCACTGTCCGACGTCATATGAAGCTCATTAATAATATGATAGAAACAAGCAAACTGGGTCAATTCACAGTTTTTCATTCGTTCAACCTGCGAGCTTCATTGCTGCTAGATTTTCTAGGCATCTTTACAAGTTACGCTGTTGTTTTGATCCAGTTTCTTAATGTGGATAATTTATTTTAACTTAAAAATTACAATTAGATATCTTCACAAAATTCACAGTTTTTAATGTTTGGCTAATTATTATGTAACCTTCCCATATACATTATAGATATACATACGTTATACTACACCATATATATATATATATATATATATATATATATATATATATATACATAAAGATACACTATACTACATATATACACTATACTACACCATCACTTTTAAGTTTGTAACTTACTGCTATAAAATTATAATGCATAAATTGTGTAAAATTATATAATTTTCAAAAAATGATTTCTTCATAGAACCTGTCCTCTAATTGCAGCTAACAAAGATCAAATAAAAATCTCACTAAAACTAAAATATCTGTTAAAATAATTCTTGTGTGTTTGTATGTTAGAAATGACTTTCTTACATCTTTGATTTCAGTATATTTTCAAGAGTTACTCTGAATTAGTGTATTCAAGTTTCCATATTTTTGGTTTCTTTTTTTTCTAAACTACTATTGAAGAAATGCCTCATGTTATAATATAACTGGATGTAAAGAAGAGAAAAGCATTAGACATATAAATAATATAGCAAAATCTATTGGTGTTCGAAAATCGATCGAATATGTCTGTCATTAGACGTAAAATATATTAGACTATATAATATAACATAATTAACATTTGATTTTGTTACTCGAATATTTCATTTAACAAAATAGTACGAGACAGAACTTACCTGACAATGAATACAGGCGAACCTATAAAAAATGTGCTTTTCAAATATTCAAACCTTAATAGAACTTATTAATAACAACTGTATTCAAACACAATATTTAAAAAAGTATAAAACCATGTAATACAAACATTTAGTAATAATTTGTCTGAATAAATTTTATATAAGAATTGGTATTTCAAAATGGGGAATATAAACATATTATGCATTGAACAAGTATTTAGATTGAATTACGATATTATCAAGTATTCAAATACATCATGGCAATAAATTAAATCGTTAAGTTCACAATGTGTGAAAAGAGGTCAAAAAAATTCTTGGAAGTATATTGAAATATCAAGACTCAAAAACAATCTGTATTCAATTGGAAGACGGCCTGAGCGGCCAATATCAGGTGCGAATACAAATTTAAACAAAATCATGCAAAATCTGGACTGAAGCCTTCTGCACCTATATACTAATTTAACCTGGGTCGTTTACGGGTTAACCTATGCATACAATAAGTTATTGATAAAGCAAATTCATTTTTAAATTTTAGAAAATTTTTAGCTGTCTATTAGAATTTTGTTCTGAAAAAATATAATTTCATTTAACAAACAAGATCGTAAAACATTGTCATACATAATCGTGGATAACATCTTCAACAGTAACATAAACCCAAGTATTTTCTTTCTTCGAATTTCAAATGTACGTGAGTGAATTAATGGGTGCAGCTAAAAGAATAAATATTGATTTACATAGTACTTAATTTTATGAAGATTAATGTTATATTTTGAAGTATAAAGTGATGATAAAATCTACTAAACATCGTCCAGATAACGAGTCATCCTTCAAAGCTATGAATTAAGGTCAGTTGACAAATGATGGATATAGCCTTATTCATTTAAATTGGTGTCAAACATTTATTGACCATTGATTTTACCTAAACTACTTAGTTGCTATGTAGACTATACAAGTCTAGATAGCAACTAAAATAATAAGGCTATCAGAATAACTCAGAATATACCATGTAGAAGCTAAGAATATTCTACATAGAAAGTAAGAATGTTATCTTTAAAGACACACTTTAACACATTTTGTTTTGCAAATATTTGCTCGGTGCAGGGTGCAGTAACAAAATTATATGCAGAATACTCCGCTATGTCAGGATTTGCATTATGTTGTTGTGTCGATCGGTCATAAAATGCACTTAGAATATTGGAACTTAGAATTGTTATACTATTTTGTGATGATTGGGTACGGAGTATACTTAGTGGGCTTAAATGTTTTTTAATAAAATAAAAATTTCTATGAAATGAACATGAAATTCATGAACAATTAGAACTCCATTATTCAAACAATTTTTTAAAGCATGATGAGCTACAAAATATTGTAATTCTAACAATTTTTTTTATGTTTTGGTTTTTATTATGGTAATGTCAAAGAAATAATTGTCAATTTAAATAATTTTATTTTTAAAAAATGTTTTTATATTTTATGCTGGATGTCTAAATTCACGACATTTAATCAATGAATGGTTATATTTATATACTAGTTATAAAGATTAATACTATTTGTTTATTTTTATTTATAATAATTCAATTGTATATTTTATTTCAGTTGTTTTTAAATTTCTTTTTGACATTTTTCAATACACTATTGACTATTAAAATGGTTCTTGGGCGTATGATGCTAATAATGAGTGGAAACGATATTTTTTCTCTCTTTATAACACGATGCCAGAAGATCACAATGTGCCATAATAAACTTTTATTTATTTTATTTTGCATGTGTACAATACGAACAAGCTACACAAATCAATTCTGCTGGACATTTTACTTTAAAAGCCTACATGAGCCTGTTATTTTTTACTGAAATTTTTGACGTATCAGTGGTAATATATTATCCTTTTACAGAATTATAAATATTTAATAACATTTTTATTACTTTCACACTTAGGTTCACTGTGTTACTTTAAGAATTGTTGTATGCACTCTTGGCAGTAAGATATATGTACAAGTAAAAAACAAATAGTTGCCATCGTAAACTTTGTCAGTTTATAATTGAACTTTATAAATAATCACTATAAGCAATTCTTCGTGTATATTTGTGTATCTCACACACCGAGTATATTATTTTTACAGCTCTATATATTTGTGATTGTAATATCATTACTTTTATATGTGGTTAAAAATTATTTCAATATCCAATGTAATTTTTTATACAAAATGAAGCTCACAACATTTCTTAAAAAATAGCCAAATGCATATCACATTGCACACAAAGTAGAGTACTGTAGTTATCTAAATCTTTTAAAATTATTGAAGAAATGAAATAAAAATTGTTTAATAAGAGGTTATAATTAAATGCTAGACCAGAACGCCATCCCGGAAGCGGGGTTTAGAAATGAATAATGATAAATGAAAACTCAGTTTTATATAGGATGACCTGTTTAAAGAAAAAATACCCAATGTGGGATGCTGAAGAAATATGTCAATCCGCTTTATATTTATGGGGAAGTACATCAATTGGCTTTTAATTTTTCACCAGTTATTACTTGAGATCTCCACCTGAAGTATCAGGTTGAACATAGTTCTAACACTTTAAAAACCAAGAAGTTGGGACAGACAGATAGGCCAGGCGGAACGAACAAGACTGAATTAAAAGGCTCCATATTTCACTACAGGAAATAAAAAAATAAATTTGGGACGAAGGCAAAATAATTAACTAAAGACGCATGTTATTGTGATTCACTTTGTCAATTTCATATAAATGTCATTATTTTGTTTATAAAGTTTAAAGTCAAATTATACAGATGTAAATTTTTTATATATGTTAAACAAATTTTCTGAAAACTTTTCAATTCAGAATAATTTGAGTAACTTTTTGTAAATATTATGTAATAGTTTTCTCTTGTTTAAATAAATAATGTATTGTAGGAATGTCAATGAGGATATGTTTCATTATATCGTTGAATCTTTTAAAAATCTTTGTGCTATTTCCATAATTCTTGAGTGTGCTTTTCTAAAATGTATATTTTGGTTTGAGCATTACGTACATACATATAATAATGCACATGTAATCAGCAATAATTTTTTGTAGACTTTTAATGAAGTAATAGTAGGACATAAAACAATTTTAAGAAAATATCAGATTAAACAGTGAAACAAAAGTACGTCTTTATTACCGTGATTATGTTAATCCACCTAGAATATGAGATATTTAAATATTGAATATATTTGGCGTTAATTTTGTAGAAATTCATTATTCACAATGAAATGAATCTACGTGATGTAGTATTATTTCTACTTTCTTTAATTTCTTTACCACAACCTAGGTTTCGTCGTATTAAAACATCTTCAGGTGGGATATTAGCAAAGATCTTTGCTAATATCCCACCTGAAGATGTTGTAATACAACGAAACCTAGGTCGTGGTAAAGAAATTAAAGAAAAGAGAAATAATACTACATCACGTAGTTTCATTTAATTGTGAATGAATTATTTACATATATGGTATCAATTAGCGTTGTTCATTGTAAATTTACTGCATGGGATCAATGACTTGGTTATTCAAGTACTAGCATACAAGACCTGTACAAAAATAAAGTAACGTGTCAAGTCCACACACTAGGGCAAACAAATTAGAATAAAGGACTTAGTTGAAGGTTTGAAAAAATTTGAGCAATTTTTATACCAACATACAACAGGATCTTTCTTTCAAATATGCTAAAAATTATGTTGTGAAAGCAAACCAGTTGCATAGGGCAAAAACAAAACACTTCCTTGCACAAACCTAAAATATTGTACTATAAAATTATATACCAGAGAATCAATGACCACTATAGTAATCTTTATTTTATGTTTACATACAGTGTAATAAAAAACTTTGAACAATGAATTGTGTAGCTTGAGGTGGATAATTGAAAAAGTTTTCTTTAAACATATGATAATAATTGTAAACAATTTGATTTGTAGATAATAAATATATTTATCCTGCAATGTAATTATTTGTATGATATACATATACCGAAAAATTACTAAAAAGCTAACAAATGTAAATTGCAAAAGCTTACATTCTAAGATTTATGTATATATATATGTATATATATATAGATATATATATATAGACCAATACCTAATGGTGGATGAAAACAGGCTGTTGTCGAGGCCATCGTGAATGCAACAGAAACTATTGGAACTTATGAAAACTATTAAACTCATTAAGTTCTAATGAAATATATTTTATGAGGATCACATTCATACTCAGGCACACATAGGCATTTAAGAATATTTAGTATTCCTATCAAACTTATGTATGAATCTAGTGCATCTTTCAGAAAAACTAACGATATAATGCTTAAAATGAGATAAAATTATGATAAAATTTTTTTTTGATGGAGCTCGTCAGCCATTCCGAATAACTTTCTTCACCAGACTTGTGAAAATTATATAGTCTAAAATACTAATGCCTTGCATCAAAACACAACCCCGACAATCAATAGTAATTGATATTCAACTATGCAGATACACCTCTCTGGATACAATAGATTTGTTCATTACAAAAGATTCATTCATGTGAATGTAGTTATCGGAAATTGCAACACTTTTCATTATTAAATTAAGGCATTTGCAACTATGGACTTTTGTAAACATTTTCATTACTGTAAAAGTGTAATCTTAGATTTCATAAAATTAATGTTGCCTTTGCGCAGCTTATAATATCATAAAATGTTTAGTGAAGTGAAGCATTGAGATGTTTTGGGAAAGAAATAATACATCAATCACGAGTGGTTAGCTTAAATTTCAACAGCTTCTCTGAACCATTCCTCACCCAACAAGATGTATACAAGTTCACTTAATTAATATTAAGTAACCAATAGAATAATCCAATATCAATACTTATTTTGTTCATTTTGCTTTCAATTTGTGCAAAAAAATAGTCTTTTTTCTGGCAAAAATTTATGAGTTTTGTCCATATTTCTGAATGTTTTATGTGCATTAATTACTTTTGCTAAATTTTTTTTATCTTATTTCATATGTAACTACACGTGACATAATTAATCGGTTCGAATCCTACTTTTATGTTTAAACATGCTTTGTAATTTATATTTTTGCTTAGATTTCAATTGTTTTCTAATTTTTTTCTTTTATGTAGAATGGGAATAAAATTTTCAATTGGAAATAAAATTTCCAAAGAACAACAACTTTTACACTTCACTTATAGAAATTAAAAAAATATAAACTAACTAGGATGCCATTTCCATTTTAAATTTCATGTCTCATTTATTCAAGTAATAAATTGCATTATGTTTGATGACTTCTCTGTTCATCATTAGCTTCACATTACCATAAACCATTCTTCTAGTATCAAGTCTGGATTACATAATTATATCTTATCACCAGAGATAGCATAATTCCTGCAAGAAACATGTTGTTTGCAGAGCATTTGTGAAAACATGTGGCATCCTCTTTTACAGATGGGCATTGCGGGACATTCAAATAATATATATGTGATAGTTTAGTCAATTAAATTTATAACCATTTGAATGAAACGTATATTTCTATAGAATTTAATTTATTAAAGACAGTAAATATTTTTAGTTAAATCTCTTACACTTAAATATTATATAAATGTATGTGCTGTAATCATTAATTTAGGGTCTGCATTCTTAATAAATTTTGCAATTTAAATACTAGTTGCAAAAGTGCCCACGCATTCACACAGCCTGAAATATATCCAAAGAGAATACAGCACATATTATAATAGCATGAAAATAGAACTTAAATCAACTATATTGTGAAAATATTTCAATTTCAATAAAAGTGCCATTCCATAATAATTTGGTACTTACTGTTTGTTTGAATATTTAAGCGATGAATTGTTTTAGATTATTCATTGTAGATAATGGAGTGTATATTGATTTATATCTTTCATAAATACGAGTCATTACTCATTATTTACGCTATAAGAACATTTTGTACAAAATCTCGTACAGAGTTGAACGAAATACATACTAGTTTAATATGCCTTGTAACAAGATAACAAAGATCAATGACAAGAATCAGACCATAAGTTTCATTGAAATGCATCAGTCCATCTGTTTTAATCAGTCTGTCGTTGGTATTAGTCGTTGGCAGAAAAACTACATTAAAGATAATCTCTTGTCCCAATTAGGAAAAATGTATAGTTTCATACTCATAATTTTTCGTATGTTGTTCTGTTAAATAATTTTATTTTCCAAAAATTTTAATATTGCTAGTTTACCGTATAATTTAATCTATTTAGTTGGTATTGACATATGTTGTGTGAAGAAAAAAATTTATAAATTTAATTAAAAATTTTGTCATGATGGTCTCTTCAAGCCGGTTCATAGAAATATTATTTAATAAAAAGATTCTAAACCTTGTTTCGTTACCAGTTTCATGGTATTATGTTTTATAACTACGGGGGGGGGCGTTTTTAAGTTCAAGGAATAAAGGTTAAGGAGTGAAAGTTATTTTTATTTTTCAATATATTCATTTGCTACCCTAATATATTTTTCAGATCTTTCAATTAGCTTATGTATACCTTCATAAAAAATGTTTCGTCTTTGCCTGAAAAATAAGCTGAAATTGCTTCCTTCACTTCTTCATTGCTTGAAAACTTCTTTCCACGAAGTTATTTTTTAAGGTTTGAGAACAAATAATAATCACTAGGAGCCAGGTCGGGACTGTAGGGTAGGTGTTCCAAAATATCGAAGCCCACCTTGGGCAGGGTAGCCAACGCAATGCGGCTCATGTGAACGGGCACATTGTCATGCAAAAGCAGGATACCTTTGATTAATTTTCCCCTTCTTTTTTCTTTGATTGCTTCTTTAACCTCTCTAGAATTGACGCATAGTATTCTCTGGTTATTGAAACATCTTTATCTTTATAATCTGTCAACAGGATCTCTTCTGAATCCCAAAAGACTGTTGCCATGATTTTTCCAGCCGACTGTGACACCTTAAACTTCTTGGGTGGCGTTGTTGATTTTTTGTGCTACTGCATTTAGTTTTGTTTTGACTCAGGTTCATAATGATGAACCCAAGTTTCGTCTCCAGCAATGATTCGACTCGATAGTCCATCCTTGTCTTCACTACAGAAATCCAAAAACACGCGAGAACACTCCTGAAAAAAATTCTGTTTCCTTCTTTATTTATTTATGAACATTTCCCACTAGTTTCACCTAAATTACTATTTTTTCTCATCCCTATTGATACAATAACAGTCCATAAAATATAAAACTTCCATAAGAAGATGCAGAAATACGATAGGAATTGAATAAATTATTGCAGGTGACGTTTTTGTTTATTATCCATTTTCACTATTTTTATATGTAGGTATTTCACATGTGAATTTTCGAAAACTTTACTAGAGAAAAATGATTAGATGCCATTTTTCAGCCGAAAGTAGAGGCGAATGGATCAATCCACACATTCTATGTTTGAGGAAGAGCTTTCCTGCTAACCTTATTTAGCTTAAATGTATTCTGATATCAAGATATTTTGTATGGATGCATAGTTAATTTAGAATAAGTATCAGTTTATGCAATGTAAATTAGACTAATTTTAATAAAATAAGTTTTATGTTTCACCATGAGTTTTGATGGTGTTCTGAACGTATTTTTTAACTTTTGAATTATAAAACCTAATAAAAGGTTTTATTTTATTATTAACAGAACAGAATATTTTTTCGAGTAACTGCTAATTAAATTACGTATTGTAAAAGTTAATATGTTATCACTCTTCTAAATAATGTGAAATATGTATGGATATCATTGTATGTATCCATATACTATTTAAATTTATTTGAAGCCATGTAAATTGCATTTAAATAAAAAAGTACCACATGTGAAAACAAAAAAAAGGGTGCAACAATCTAAGATTCGAACCGGGCATATCTTTTCTACTAGAACACAAATCGCAATACTATAGCATTGATTTTACTTCGACTTACATTTTTATAAAATAGAATGAAAAATATGTTCAGGTCTTTTTACGATCTTAATTGGAAAATCTGTTTGGTATCACGTAAAAGATATTAGGAGACATTAGATCTTATATTATAAGCACATGTTGTTTGAATTAACAAATTTATTTTTTCTGAAAAAACATGCCCTTGTTCAACTTTAATAAATGAAAATAAAATTAGTACCTGTAATATCTCACTTGTGTTTAAAATTACGTAACTACTACAGACATCTTTCTACCACTTTCTAATAAGATCAAGTAAGTAGCGATGACAGAAAATCTTTTTATACGTTAGCACTTATGTGGGAAAATGTAGAATTTGCTGTGCATGTTGAATTTGAGGAAACCAAATTTACTTATCTATTTAATGTTGGGATATACTATTGATTCGTTGTACTGTGGTATGTCCTGTTGTTTATTTCAACATCTTTTCTAAAGCGGTTAGCTGTAGTAAAAATATAAATAAAATACAAGTAAATATTTTACTTAACTTATTTACATGATCATTCTGTCAAAATTATATTTTATCAAATACTAAAATGAAATAGTATTCGATGGTCATTACCTAAATAGATTTTGGACATATTGACTAAAGTTCACTTTCATTCAGTACTTAAGAGCATCCCCTCTACAGGAGCATTAGCAGAAAAATACCTTGTATTAAGTAGTAAGAGGTATTTACAAAGTACTTTAAGACAATAAATCTGATATTATTAAATATTTAGCTTATCTATAACCCCTCTAAAGAGGACATAGAATATTAATTTTGTACTGAACACTTTCTATTCAGTATAATTACTGTCTATATTCAGAATCATAATTGTATTGAACTGAATAGAATGTATAAAATTGAATCTTAGTCAAGTGATTAACAATCACAAATATGTTGTCCCCATTAATTGCAATTTGGATATTAATTTCAAGGAAAAGTTTACATATTCTTTTTGCTGAATGAACTGTGTGAAATTATATCTTGTGTTTGTAATATATCACAAGGAAATAGCAGCTAACAGTATGATTGTCGTTGACAAAAACAAGACAATACCGCGAGATATCTTCATAACAATACTACCAAGTTTCTGTCAGGGTTATGCTTATTGTAACATTTATAAATTTATTGTGTTATTAATAGATCTTGGCCACCTCTGGACCTTACATATTTTACATTTTAAATAACGATAAAAAAATGTAATTTTGTTGCAATTTAGTTCCATAAGTAAATAAATATTTACAATTTCATTTTAGCCATTCCCCGGGCCATTTGTTTACAAATAATTCCATTAAACTTTGCTTAGAGTGAAACTAAAAACATTGAACATTTCTTTGTAAATACGTAACCATAATTAGAAGTCAGTGTGTTGGCATGTCAATTAATCGTTGAAAAAGCATGCTTAAAAAGCATTAGGTTTACGACATTCATAAAGGATGAACTCTTCATAATTATCTGTGTGGTGTCATTCTCAGCAACCACTTCACCTTGAAATATGTTGTATACTTTCATATCTACATCAATGTGCTGACTTCGTTGATACATTTAATATAGATAATAAATTATTCACTAATCACCTATTCGTATTGCTTTTGAAAAACGTGGCGTTTCATTTGCTAGACATAATTTCTTTACAAGCATTTCCTTAAAAACAAATATATGTAAGCCTCTCAAATGTATCAAAAACAAATTAGGCAGACTTTGAATAATTTTCTGTTTTAATGAAAGTTTTATATATTAATTGTTATCTAAATTAATGCTGCATTATAATTTTAAACTCCACTGATATAATTATGATTCTGAATTTAGATTATAGTTAAACTGAATAGAAATTGTCTTCAATATAAAATCATTATTCTATATTGCATCTAGAGTGTGATAGATAAGCTAAATATTTAATTATACCAGATATATGGTGTGGGATTACTTAGTAAATGCTTCTAACTGCTAATTACAATGTATCTTTCTGTGAACACTCATTTAGGGTGAGCACTGAGTCAAGTTGAACCTTATTCAAAATATCTGATCAAAATATGCACTAAAATTTGCTCTCATACATTTATAGTATTTGCTACTTCCTATTTACATTGTCTCTGTTCAGTCAACAAATTGTGAGTGTGTAAATTTATATGTACACGTAAATGAGTGCGCATATAAGTGAGTACATAAATTTACATACATATGTATATTTGATATTGTGCAATGGATTGTATGCTTGTGACGCTTGTAATACTCAGCTATTCAGAAAAACAATCCACTTTGGTACAAATTAGACAACATTCCTATCAATTATCTCAAAATTTACTAAATTAAAATGTAGAAAGGAATACTTTTTGCAGGAAATTTGATAGTTTTATTTAAGTATATCTAATTTTGGTCAAAGATCACCAGTTATAAGAAATTTAGGGAAAAATAAAGAAACTAACCATATTTTTTAAGGCGAATGACCAGACCTTTTCTCAGATTCCTTTGAACTTTTGGTGTAATCCTAACCCAATTCGAATTTATTCTATCAAAATGATATTAAAACCAAAATATTTTTAAATTAGCATAGATAACAAGCAATTACATTAATTGTCAAAACTATATATCAGTTGCCAGTGATTTTATCAAATGAATTTATTCTGAAGTTATGATACAATTTATAGAGGTTAATCCTGAAAGGCATTAAAAACGATACAACTCAAGCTAATGTCTCAAAGTCCTTGAATAAGTTGCTATGTGGCAATAGACTACAGAGGAGCCATTATTGAAATGAACAGACGACATTACATTGACTCAAGTTATGTTGTACCAAATGTAATTATGATTAGTCCACATTCGCCATTAGATAAATGTCTGTGGCAACACATTTGTGTTTAAATTACACACAAATATACCTATATATTTTATCAGCTCAGATATCATCTCTATCTAAAATTATATTATTACAACTCTACTCATGTTCTCTGATTATAAGCTGTATTTTTAGTGACTCGCTTTTTTTGTTTTTTTAGCTTAAAAAAAGTCCATTTTAAATACATTACTTTTAACTTCGTTCCTCTTTTTACAACTATACAGCTATTTACAGTCAGAGTTTTTAAAAATAAAATATTAAATCATTAAGTAAATTAATGCTCAAAATGTAATGAGACTTTTGTTATTTGCTGTGTTTTCAAGCAATCAATAATATGTCCCAAAATTAATCCCCTATCCGTAACTCAGTTATGGGTACAAGAAAATAAAGAAGGGTAATTTGTAAATTCATGATTTAGAAAAAGAATTAAACTGTACATATATAAGGTACTAAACTGTGTTAAACACTATTTATGCTTCTGTCTTTCAGTGCCGTGACAAGGATATATTGAAAGACATTACTAATCACTAATAAGTTATTCTTTTGAAATAATTATTGGAGATAATATTATTCCTTGCTCTGAATAGTTTCATTTTTGTTCTTATCTTTTAAAAAGTGAACAAATACATGCCCGACTCTAAATGTTGTCTAAGTAACATTATAAACGAATTTGCTTCATATCCATTAGTTTGTGTATACCCGAATCATACAAGAACATCTAAACTGATTTTATGTTATCAAATAAACGTAAATAGTATGCTACAAGATAAAAGAGCAATTTCCAAGATAAAAGAGCACATAGAGACAAATATACCTACGAGTAGAGCCTTTTCTATGCAATGTTAGGAAAAAGCATAAATCATAAAAAGTAAAAATATTTGTAATAATATATTTATGAAATAACTATGGACTTTTCATTCCATCTTACAAACGAAACAAAAAACAATTATTGTTAATATTTTACATAGAACAAGGCAGAATGTAAAGTCTGTTGGAAGATGTTTAAATTCGGCAATAAAATTTTGAAACATTCAATTCTAACTAAAATTCGACCATGCCACTGCCTGGTAATTGATTTCAATGGCAGATTACTATTTAATTTAAACATCTGAATCTATTTAAATATGAACAAACACTTGAATTAAATGATCATCCCCATTTTTGTGGGCTTATTTTATCATATGAGCAGAAAATTCTCTGTCATGTAATGGATTTATAAACCTTATGAGCTGAGGTTTTTTAAACATACGTGCAAAAAAATATTGAATTGAATTTCATTAATTATATTTAAAAATAGCATATTTGTATAATTTTTGTCTAATTATCTCTTAACAATAAATTCAATTTATCTCTTTATAGGTCCGAGCTTATTTGCTCTTAATTGCTTTGCAGTTAATTACTGTGATCACCTCTATTGAATAAGTATTACTTTACAAGTTCTTTTATTTTGCATAATCTTTGCAAAAATACAAGAACTTTATCTTATTTGTAAATTAAGTTGATTAATAATTTTGAAATTAATGATTTTAGGATAATTTTTAAGACATTTGAGATTGCTATTACCATGTGTAATCACATAACCAAAATGTTAACAAAAATTTATGAAAAAATCGATTTGAAATGTGGTCAGTGTGGTTGACCACACAAGTGGTGCACTCGGCACAACAAAGCGCGGTTTGTTTAACATTTCCCCCACGCCTTTGATGTTTGCTTCATATTCCATAACCTATAGATACTTTCAGTTCTCTCCACATGTTCCCAAAAATTGTTTTTAGTACTATAGGTGATATTGTGTAAAGGCCATATCTAAATCAGTGAAATATTTATAAAATTAGACAGTAATCATTTATTAATCTTGTAATATTTGACAAATATTATGCTTTTTATACATACATTGCTAGAACACTCTCAGTTCACAAATATAATCAACATTAAACTCTTCTTTATGCAACTTTACAAATTTTCTTACCAGTTAACTGATCTCCGTTAAGATATCAGTCCATCGCAACCTGTCATATATATAAAGGTATGTATGTATTATATCTCCAAATTCACAAAAATCGAGAAACTAATTATCATATTTACGAGTTTCTCTGGATAATTATATAAAATCCGAAACTACCATGCCATAAAATACTAATTAATAACTGATACTAATAGTATAATATTAATCATTATGGAATTGGTTCCAGAAAACATTTGTTTAATTTTGAAACTTTTTATATGAAAGATTTTATTAAAAAAATACTTGTTAATGTGATTCTTACTTATAGGAATTAATGACGGTAAACTTACTTAAATTTATAAATAAAATGCATCATTTATAAGGCTATATAATGTAAATATATTTTTAACTTTCAGAACCCCACGTTTACGATAAACACAAGAATAATATACATTGAACAATAAATTCAAAATATGATAGAAGCCAGCAAAACATGTCAGTTCACAATTTATAAAATATTTATATTCTATGCATTTTCGTACTGCTTCATGTTCTAAATGTAGTAACTGCACATCATACTCCATATTTTAATGAACTTAAAGTCCTAGTTTGTTTGTATGGCTTCCTTTTGTTGAATTGAATCTATTTTAATACATATATTTTTTTTATTATATAATACTGGCAATTTTGAATATCTACATTAAATTGTATTATTTCCTTTCAGGAAATAAAAGTGAAACACAACTACTAAAATAGTGGTAGAAAAACTTAAGTAACCAAGCAACAGTGACATATTCAACTTGAAGAGACGAGCCACTCTAAATGCACCTACTTTAGGTACCGAGAGCATGCGGCTAAGGTCTTCTATTTTTAACAGACAGTTAAGCGCTGGAAAAACACAACTCGTTTTAGACATTGAATGTTTTACAAGATCACTTTTTAGTAATATTCAAACATTTTCTCAGTTCGTAATGAAGAATTATTAATAATTATTTTCATAAGGTAAATGGTAGATGTTTTCATATAAAAGAAGCAATCAATTTATATGTTTTATCAGTAACTAGCTTTTAATATAAGCAAGCATATCAACGATACATCTGTTCCTATGGAGCAGTTATTAGTCGACAAAATTCAGATCTGGATATTTTTGTTTTTGTCTTCTCAGATACAAATAAAAATTTAATAACTTAGAGGTGGACTAAAAGAATTGCGAAGGTTTATGTCCAAATTGAGACAAAAATAATTTTAAAATTAAAAGACGCAGAAACTAATAATGTACAAAAAAACACCAATAAATAAACACCATTAAAAAAAGGTACGATGAAAACATATCTCAGAAGAACTAGACAGATAGAATGAAAATTTTAAGGTACTCAGGTACCTCTTTCATTTTGAATGACCAATATAACTCATTATCAGATTGTATTTATGAGATCCTCTGATTTCCTTTACAATATGTGTTTCATAAGTTATAATTTAGTTGACATTATAATTTGGTGAAATTAAATTGAAGGAAATCCAAATACTGTGCTTACTGATACTTAATCATGTGAAAAGGTGCTTGATTACCTTCTTTATATATTAAGTATGGAATTGTTAAGAGATGTCTACTTATCATTAGAAAATGATAAAATATAGACAAAGAAATAGTAATATTTACTAACACTTTATCAACCATAAACCTATTGAACACGCATAGAAATCACACTACAAGGGTTACCTACACATTTTAGCACTTGTAAACATTTGAGGGTTTATAATGTTTCTATTGAAGTATTTATGAACATTAATGTTTCATAATGTAAATATATTGTTCATTACATATTTCATAGGTGTAAAAACATGGTGCATACTTCAAAAATTTTAAGATCTAGGATAATCTCTACAATTTCCTGTTCAGATTTTACCAACCCTGTTTGTTTAGCTGTTTTGGAAATAAGGGGTGGAGGAGGATACTCTATTTTGTCATATTTTTAAAAATAACTTTAACCCATTTATTTAAGATAGTAAAAGAACTTTTTTGGATTCTTTATAAGAATCTCTTTCAAATGGTACACCATATCTTTCAAATGATGATATACATAATTAAAGAAAGACGTTCTGAGTGCTTTATTTATCGCCTCTCTAAGTGCTGTATGAACATTTTAAAACAGTTGGCCAGTGCAAAATATGTGAGTTAATAAAATGTATTGCCATGACAAATTTTAAGTTTCTACATTGTATAGTTTTTGAGAACGTCAGCTGTGACAAATGGTCAGACAGATAGATACAAGAGTGATCTTATAAGGGTTCCATTTTTCAGTTTGAGATGTGGAACCCTAACAAACACCTAATTTTGATGAAATCTTCAGAACTTTGAAAGCACCATCATTTAATATTCATTATAAACTGGCCGACAACAATTACAGCAAGTTTTCTCATTTGTTTGAGTTCTATCAAAATAAAGTTAGATTGAACATATTAGGTTCATTGTTAGTTAGTTGTCATTCCTCTGGTCTTAACCTAATTAACAATTGTTAATTACTAAGAATGTCATTGTGTGGTTGAAAATCACGAAGCCGGAATCTATATTCAAAATGTATATCAAAACGTTTATAGCGAGACTTGTGTCGCTGCATAATTTTATCATTTAATTTCATATTATACCAATTTAACTATTAAATAACATTACATAATTCATATAAACTGTATCTGATTAATTATACAATTTTTTACTTTCTACAATAAAAAAAAGAGAACTATTTAAACAGAAAGTATTACTTTAAAACTATTTTGTAATTATGTAAGAATTACATAACTCGGAAAAATGGATTTTCTCCAGCCTTTTTTGAAGTCTCATAGGACATAAGAAGTAAATGAAGTATTGAGATCATACAAAATTGTTCACTTATTTTACTCCATGGAAAACTGATCTGTTCAATCCATTATCTATCCTGGAAAGACAGTGTTAGGATTCATTGTCCTATAGATTAATTATTATAAATTGACAAGTTCTACGTTGATGTTTGTCACTACACAATATATTTGTAATTTTTTTAAATGGCAACACAATAACGTCTTTGCCAGCTCACAAAATCAAGTTTTATCCTAATCTGTGAGATATACCCCACGCGTTATATATAGATTTACTTTACTTACGCATTTGATCTTGCACCACCAACTTTAAAGCAAATGTTCGTGCTTCACGGAGGTGGTGATTAAGTTTTTCACAGGTAAAACAGATTACTACTACATTGAGTAGCCTCTGAATACTCCACACAGCCGTACTCAATATTATTTCGGTTCCGCCCTGAAATTGGTAAAAGAATAAACTTAGTAAGTTAGTTCTGAAAGCCAATAACACTCTTAATAATTGTTGTTTACCTGATAAATTTCCACGTAAACTAAATCTGTGTAGATACCGAATATGCTTTCAAAGCTACTGATAAATATCAACATAATCTGAAACAAAATAGAGTATTATATAGTGTTCAAGACGATTGCTAAATTATGGATTATCGTTAGGGTTTTAGCAATTTAGGGTTTCTTTTTATTTTGCTACCTTTATAAGGTAGCAAAATAAAAAGAAAGAAAGCTTTATAAAATGAGCTACACTAATAACTTTTTATCTCCCCTAGCGAATTACATGATATTATCTAGATTTATAAATACGCAGTGACATCTTTTATCACTATTACAGTTCACACATTCTCCTTGAGCTAAAATTAAGATTTCAATAAATATGAATGGGAAAAGTACATTGAACAATTAACCAACATTCTTCGCCAGAAAACATTCACATTAGATTCTGATTCTGCCATGAATTAGTTAATTCTCTCTTTCTCATACTTGACTTATTGTCATAACATCACTCTGTTCATTTAACATCACATCTATTGAGTATTTATAATAAAATATTACTTACTGATAAATTGAAAACTTCATTCAAAATTGAAGAGACATCGATAATTTTTAAATACAGCTGAAGAATGGCATCAATTCTAGAGGTTATATCTTCATCAAAATATACTATTCGTTCATTTTGATTATCATTTATACCAACAGTTGGATGGCGATATGTATCGAGCCAGAAATACAGTTGTCTGTTTCCATATTCTATTCTCCTTATAATATCTTTGAGGTGAAATGTAAATGATGCACTCTCCGTAGTACAGAACAATGCTAAAACATCAAAAGTATTACGTGAAGTGTATGTGCTTCTAGGTAGATTATGAAACACCAGAGTATTGTTGCCAAGTGGAATAGCAGAATAATGAATGACGCCAGCCTGTTCCGATTCAGTGCTTCTTTATTAATTTGTTGTACAAATGCTATCTCCAAGTGTCGATCAATGACATTCATTTTGGATATAAATTTATTCATGAAATTTGTTTTCATGAATCTATTTTTAAGCAGAATCAAAGAGAATGTTGTACATAAAGTGACGTTCTGGATGAACCGTGCTAGCTGAATTACATTAGTTATTGAAATGGAATATTTGAGAAAATTGCAAATTAATAGCAATGCTATAACAATGATAATGGGGTATATTGAATATACAAAATTCATTAAGGTAACCCATCGAGATTGTAGAAATCTTTGGTTCTGTTTTATTTCTATATTCCTCCTTAATTCAATAAACATTTCAATATTCCTTAAATATTTCCCCGTGTCTTGGTAGAACATTTTATTCACTAGGATTCTACGTTTAATTTCAATGAAAACTGTTTTATATGTAGGAAAAATATGTTGAGCCGTCACAAATATATATTAAAAACTGACGGATTAGCTATTACAAAGGATAGTCTATATTTAGTATCTACGTGATTGATAAATGTATAGCTGATATAATCATTAGTCGAACACATTTATGAGTGGTTCACTTTATAGCATATGTATTTATAAGTATAAGCTCTCACATGATGAAAAAAATTCTGTGGATCATAGTAATGTGGTACAGTTTTGTGTGTGTGTGTGTTTGTTTTTATTTGATGTGTTTGTATATACTCAAATGTTTTATGTGTTTGTATATACTCAAATGCTAATTTTACCTTACTGAATCTATCTGTGATGTAGATATCTTCCATACTGGATAATTACAATGTGCGGTGTGTGATTCTTTAGTTAACATTGAAACAGTCTATCTAAAGAAAGGAATGAAAAAAAAGGTGATTTTATTGAATATAATCATCTTATTTTGTATGCAGGCTTTTCAAATTGAAGAAAGGCTCATGGGTGCAGACTTTTAATTAAAGGTTTTTATTATCTCGTTAATCTTGATAAATTCATACATTTGTTGGGTTTCGAAGAATTAATTTTATTGTTAAGTTCTTTTCTCTTTTTCTTACTTTTCATTCTTCTCCTTAGATTGTAGTAATAATTTTTTTTAAATTTGCTAATATACAATTAATAATATATATTATAATTTAATTCATAATTTTAAAAAATGTTCAAATCTATTTTGGAAAAACAATTTGTAAAATGATTTAACATTTGCTGTAAATTTTAAATTATCAGGGTCGCTATACCTTCAGTTCGTTAGAATAGAATTTGAAATTTAAGATCTTTTATATGAGGAAACAATTCAATAGTTTCCGAGAGAGGTTTGTATAAATTGATTTGGCACAGTTGTGATTAGCAAAAACAAAATGTAATACCTACAATTTTGATACCTATTATAGTAATAAACTATCTGCTTCAACATTCTTAACTTCAAAATCTTCAGCTTGTCTCCACATGATCAAAGAAAATGTTTAATATACTTTCTACATCTGCTATCCTCACTTTTCAGTTACACGTTAATTCCATTCATTATCTCCATTTTCAAGGCTGTGACAAATCTATTAAAGTCTAAGTAACTAGGTTTTAATTAAAAGTGTTAAACACACTTATGGGACTATATGGAAAAGGAAGCAAATATTTTTGAAAATTCTATTTGGATTATACTGATTGTGCGATTAATTTTTGGAATCAATAGAACTTGCAATAGAATGCCTTTTTATAAAACCAGGCATTGCACTTTCTTACATTTTTTTCTTTATTGCTCAAATTGTTCCGAGCACTTCAAGTCGGTGTATTGATAAAGTTAAAGTAAAAATTATTTACAAAGATAGAACTTTTTCTGTCCTGTCTGTTAGAAGTTTGGGAATTACAGGACAGTGTATATTGGCACTGAAATAAAAAGTATTAAGTATAGAAGATTTTATAATAATGACGGCCAATCTCAATAATTGGAACTAGTCTTAAATGGTATGTGTGTACTGAGATACATCGTCACTCAAATGATAAAATTAATTACAAGATTTACATATATCCCTAAAAAAATATGTTCTACCTCTGAATGATTAAATTATTGAGTATACATGTATAAATGAAAGTTGTCTGGGATTCAATTTAAATATAAAATTAAAATCAAAAACTTCAATAAAAGCCTTAGGTTTATTTTGACAGAGGTATACTCAACAAATCTAATTTAAGTTCTACCGATCACTCTAAATATTTTGTGCCTTTATGTAATTATCTGTAAAAAAAATTAATTTTCCAACAAGACGTTTCCAAGAGTTACAATACATAAATCACTGTAAAAAATATTTTATTTATTTTAATAATGTGAAACTAAGCAAGTTGAAAGCATAAACGTAAATAACTGAAAATAATAAACTTGAGATTCGGGGTAACTAAGCCGAGCACCGTGAAACGTGGTTGATGGCCATCAATTCAAGCAATCTTGCTAATAGATTTTGGACATTCTCTCCTGTAATAGGCACAAAATTATTTTGGAAACTTGTATAATAGATGAAGAAATATTATGAAATATTTTGTAGTCCACAATTTGTTTACGTCAGAACCATTTGCCAAACTGAGATTTTAATAAATTAACAACTTTTTTTATTAGAGAAGTATCTACTCGAAACAAATAGTCATTTACTAGTGTTTATCATTAATACAACATGTGGTTATTAACTTATCGACTAATACATGTCCTGTTGTTGCTTGCAACAAGGTTCTTCATATACTTTTATCACAAGCTTTATATACTTCATACACTTCATACACTTTTATCAACAGTACAACAGTAAATTACAGCGGAAAGGATTTGCATTTGGTTCTGTGGTTGTTGAATGCATAAACGTAGGTTTATGCGGTCCGTACCATCCTCCTTTCGAAGCTTGTATAGAATGGTAATTTTGTGAATCATGGCCACAATACCAGTCCACTGCCAGTTACAAGTGGGATTTCTGTAATGCCACTTATTTGAAATTGTTTACAAAACATTATAAGATGTCCCCTGTCGATATTTTGTACTATTATATTAACAATGTATTGATCAACTGAGTTACCACTAAAAGTAATCCACTACTAAACTAGTATTATTTGCCACATTCATGGAAAACTGTTTTACAATAAAAATTATATAAAAAAAAGTTTAAGCTGTGACCATTAAACGTTTGCAAGCAGGTTAAGCATTATAAATAGAAAGAATCATGTTTAATAAAAAAACTTTGAAGTGTGAACTTTCTCTCGAATGAACTATAAAGCATTTTGTTTCATTGTTCAAATTATGGTAAAAAAGCGTAATAATTTGAGAATATGTGATCACTATTAAGGTCGAGATTAATTTTTCTGCAGAATATTTGCTTCTTCACATCAAAATTATTTCTTACAATTTTCTTGCATGATGACATTTCTTCTGTTTTGACATATTTCATTGCCATCTAATATTCAAAATAATATATAGTAAGGTGTTTTATAGACGTATAGTAATGTTACACTTGCAAATTGTCACAACTAAGGCGAACATTCCTTTTTGAGTTCTTTTAAATGAACATCATTCAGTTAAATGTTATTTTCTTTTATGTAATTTTATTTCTTCGATTCAATGTTATTTTGTAAATAAACTTTTTTTGGTTGTATTTTTAATAACAAACAACAAAATGTCAATTAATTAATGTACTGTTTTATTTACATTCTGTCAATTCATTTAAGTAAATAGATTAAGATAATCGAAGAACAGAAAGAAGCCTGTAAAATGGGTCAGTTCACAGTGTTCCACTCGTTCAATGTACGCACCTCACTGCTACTTGGCTTGCTGATTCTCATTGTCACATATGTTATGGCAATGACAAAATATCTAAACATATATTGAAGCAAGAACAAGTATTTATTTCAATCAACTGGAACATGTGTGTAATATTCCATAATTTCCCAATATTTGAAACATAAGTGAATGAATGTTTACTGCAATCTTGGTATTATTGGAAATAATTTGTTATTTTAATACTATTTCCAGACATATATTTTTTCGAGAGGTCTTTGAAATAGATATGCAATTATATCAATATTCAGCTAAATACTTTAATAATACAATAAATACTCAAAGTAATGAAATTACTTTAATACTCATTTATTAGGTAACGTAAAAGTAGTACACAATGCAAACTGACAAAGAAGCTAGCAATTTGTAATGCTGACAGGCTGAGTATTGATCTTCCATGCCATTGCTATTAGTTACTTTTAACAACAGCAGCTTTTCATTTTGCATTGTCAGTTTTCATGTTATGTTGGTTAATTTTCAAAGTAGTCTAAATTAATTTATTCCTCATACAATGTTTCGTCATTTTAATTGTCCGAAATATGCATGTGTGAAATTTAAATAAATTTGTTCAAATAACCAGTTCAAATAAATTGATGTCAGTCAGATATTATTTTTTTCCATATTTTGTAAATTTCTTAATTTCCTCTACAATTAATCGTTTCGTAATAGCTGATCCAGCTCACGACCTTGAATTCTTATATGTGACTTGAGTAATAGTTTAAG
Organism: Druceiella hillmani; assembly: GCA_039881145.1. Classification (NCBI taxonomy): domain Eukaryota; kingdom Metazoa; phylum Arthropoda; class Insecta; order Lepidoptera; family Hepialidae; genus Druceiella; species Druceiella hillmani. The sequence goes on along the minus strand of JAYKKI010000069.1, from coordinate 1,807,614 downwards.
AATCAAAGCTGTTGAAGTGATGCATATCCCATCAGTTGAATGAGAGCTGTATAGCAAATTTCTAATTAACAAGGAATTCAAAATAATGAAGTTTTTTCCTTAATTAATTCGCTAATTTGTGTAAACTCAAATGAAATCTCGTGTGAAAACATAAAATAATTTTGACAAAGGAAAGCTGCCTGTCACCTCATCATCATTATTCATTCTTGTCAGTGAAACATTGGAACACGAGTTCTGCTATAATTTACTATTTGGATTGATTGGATTACGGCTGGCCGTGTTCTATTAATAAACGAGCAATAATAATAATGTATCTTGACTGAATCAGAAGTAAGAAAGGTGAATAGTACTAGTTCATAAATTTTATAGGCTTTCAGACCCTTTATGCGTGCATTAATTTGATTGTGGTTTTAGGTTTACTACCTTTTTAAAGAACCCTCCTGTTTTGTAGACACTATTTTTTCCAGCATCGACAGACTCATCTTCTATTTTTTTTAAATTTAAGATTTTCCTTTTGTAAAATATATATGTCACCCTATTCTAGTGTTGTATAATTTATTCTCATAGTAGATTTATATAATTCATAAGAACACCAGGTATTGGATATAAAACTAGCCGTAATACAAGTATTCGGGAAATTTTTATTTAGACTTTAAAATATATTCCAATAAAAACTTTAACCATATACAAATGCCTGTAATTTGTAAATGATTAAAGTTATGATACTTTTCACTATGTAAACATATTCAATAATACATCCGTCACTGATATAAAAATACCGTAAATTTAAAAAAAATGGTGGAGTTTAGTTTTTTAATTAGCTTTAACTTAACTACCAACGAATGTTTTCATTTCATAATTTTCACTTAAGCAGTTTCAAAAATGGGGTAGGGCGCATATTTTAGTTGATATTTTTAATAATATTTCTATCTTGCAATAAGTTCAAAAATAAATAATTTTGAAAGTATCTCTCTCAGTTGATAACCACATAGTAAAAAAATTTAAAAAACTATTTAGAAGATTATTTGTCCCTTCTAAAGTCTTGATATGTATATTTTCAGTGTCCTGTATTGAAGGAAAGGAATAAACTTTTTTCCGGAATCTATTCCATTCCTTACAAGGTTGTGTTAAAAGCAAACTAGAATTCAAATGACCAATGTACTTATCAGATTGACCAGCGTGGTTATGAGTGTTTTAATTTCAGTTGCAAATACTTTGCCAATATGTGTGTATAACATGTTTTTAGCATTTTGTGCCTCAAAAGGCTAAAAACATGTTATACATACATATTGATTGGTTTCAGGCCTTATAGGGTTCCAACCCTTATAAGGCCTGAAACCATCATGTCCATTCATCAATCGGTCTGTCACAACAATTTTTCTTGATAATCGTGTAAACATATTAACCTGCATATTGCATATATCATAATTGATGATTTTAACAAATATTTAAATGAAAATTTTTACCAACAAAAAAACTAAATGTTTTATTTCATTCACCATGTGAAATATCAATGTATATTCATAATAACCATGTGTCATTTTCATTAACCATTGAAAGAAATGAAACGAATAATTAATTGCAACTAATAATATCGTAAGAGATTCTCTTGATTTCACTAATATTTAAAAATACTTTGTAGAGACCCAAGCGCCATATCATCAGCCTACCACAAGGCGCCTTACACTAGGAAACATCCAAAAGTTTCTCAGCTTCTCGAGACTTGCTACCCTGCAAAAACCCAGAGGTGAATAATCGCCGTGGTCATCATGGTGGTTATTTCTTAATCTTTTAATCCTCACCATCCTAAAAATGTTGATAAATGATAATGAATCTTTAATAAAATATTTCTACAGACATACGCCTTTTATTTATGTGATTTACTACAACCAATCTAGCAGTCACAACTTCAAGATAAGTTATGACTGTCTAGACATAATCGATCTCCAAAACGATAAAGCTCTTATCGTCTAGCGCCTAGGTTGCACTTGCGTGTGAAACTAATTAGTGTTATGTATTGATGTTTTTTTATGGTTTCCTCAACATTAAGTTAAGTAATCTACATGACACAAGAAAATACGTGTCGTTCATATGGGATAACACATGGACTATACTTTCCAATTTTATCACTGGGTCTAATTTATCATGAAGAGTATCAATATGTCCTTGCAATTTGAAACAGCATACACAGTTTGAACTTGTTTCAGTGCATAAAAAAGAACAGATGTAATATCAAGTATATACCCACTATAATTTTTGAACCAATTACAATGATACAACTTTTGTGAGTAGAGTTACTGTCCTCTATAATAAATTTGGTAAATTGAACAGTAAGCCGTCAAATAATAGATAACACGACTTTCAAAGTAGTTGCTAAAAAAACTTGTTTGCATAATAATTACGCTTCAGAGTCATCTTTTCCAATTCTTATAATTTTACTAAGGGCACTAATAAATTAATTATTTTGAAGATACAAATAGTTACATCTGAAATATTGCAATGTAAATAATTGATTATTTTGGAAGGGAAAAAGTAATATGTAGCCCATTAAAATAAAAAGAATTATATTCTGAAATAAATTAATTTTTAATTTCAAGCACTAATTTTTCATTGAGTCTCATGTTATATTGTGATTTAAAATAAATACTTATTACATAGGATAACAACACAAAGTCGTAATTAATTACGTAATTTCCTAATTAAACTGAGTTAATACAATTCCATAACTAATTATGGCGGTATACATACTGTAAACAAATGAATAATCCAATTTCACATAATCGTTTGCGCTGAACACTAAAGGCTGGTGTTTAATCACGATGCCGAATTCATAAAAAGTGTCTGACAGATTGGAACCTGAAATAAAAAGAAATAAAGAAAAAAAATTATTCAAGTTGACATTACCTTCCTGTAATTTAGCCTCATCAAACTTGTGATATGATCACAATGTGAGCTACCAATGTATGCACAGAGTAATATAATGTATGAGAATTTTGTACGTACGAATTTTGTACGTAATTACAAGTCTATATGGTAAATCAAGATTAAGTACATTGATTTCAATTAGTTGATTAGTAGATAAATGAAAACAGAGTCTATAGTATTAATTGAAGATATTTTGGAAAACAATTATTTACAATGGTTTATTTTTCTGGAAAAGGATATCACAATTTATCACAGTTCGTTGTCTAGAGCCCCTTTGAGCAGAAGGATAAAGATTGGAGTTCTTCATGTCATGAGCAAGAACAACTACTAGCATAATAATATAAACTGAACATGGTTGTACACATTTAATTGTCAAGCTACTAAGCCTCGTATAAGATTCAACTAATTGGATTGATCTATAGATATTATATATATTCGCTTTGGGTTATATATATATGGGTTATATTTATATATATATATTCGCTTTGGGAAACATGTAGCGAGAAAAATTAGTATTGAGTGACTCGAATGTTACTGTAATAAAGAAAACAATGAACTGAATTAAATTTATATATTCTCTCGTGATAAAATTAAGTAACTTTTTTAAACTGCAGAAAGTGTTTCCCCAAAAATATATGTTTAAGGAGTTATCCTCTTAATTTGATTTGTTTGTTTTCATGATTCAGTAAAATATGTTTGTGCATGTTGGTATACGAACGAGAGATATGTTAGCTGGTAACTATATCCAAAAAAGGCTACACACAAACTAATTTCAATTAATAAGATCTGACATGGGTTAGTGAAAATAATCGTATATTTTGACGACTTCACCGTTTCAAATTGATTCATTTTGCTATTTCAAAATGACGGAATATGTAGTAATGGGCAAGTTTACATTTACAATAACACTGATGTTATTTATTATAATTTGAATCATGTTTTAAGTGTTTAAAGTACTCAGATACAAATACAACTGGTAATTTATCATAGGTATTTTAAGTAGGATATACTTTGTTTGTGGCAATAGTATTCATATATATAGACTGCTGCAAAAAATGTGATAACTACATTTGATCTACAAAGCATGGATTGGCCGGTTATACTTGCTTACGTGCGAATGCTATATCCAAATAAATTTTCAGAAAACAAGAAAGTCGAAACTATTATGCGGTGACTAAAAGTACGATGGACATGAATTGGAATATTGTTCAAAACAAAATACATAGACAATAGATCATAGACAAAAACAAATCACATTCTGTAAATGTTGGGGCAAAACTTTTAAGTGAGAAACATAATAAACAGAACAATTTCTAGTCTCACGCATGTCACATTGAAAACTACTTCCGCAATCGGAGATAGTAACAGTTATTTGATTTATTTAGTTCTTACGAGGACATATATCACTAAATTGAGATTCATTAAAATTTGGTCTTTGTAAAATAATAAAAGATCAGACCATCCAACATTTTAGATCAGCTGGTTCAATAGTTTTCCTATGATTTTTAGACAATGAGAAAATACAGATTTTCCTTTCTAATGGATGCATTTTATTTATGCTTTGCTTCATTTTAGTTACATCATGTTTCATTATATTGTCTTTACGCTGAATACAGAGAGCTGTCTATTTAACTAGAAACCGCATATCATTTGAATTTAACTAACACGGTTATAAATTATATATACACTGTTTGTCAATTCACGTGCTTTGTACAGTAAATTTTACTTCAGCAACAATCTTTTTTTACATGAAATAGTAAAAATGATTGCATAGCACTTCTCTGTCAAACTCACATTTTGTAAGTCGAGCAACAAATGTTTACAAAATCTTTTTTCACATATTCTCTTTCAGATTTTCGAAGGTCGTAAATTATTAAAATTTCCTAAGTGACTTCTAGAATCATTTTATCATATATGCTAGTACAGATTGCAAAAAATATTTGAATATGATTGAGTTTGGAAAATATTCTACTAAAAAATTGAAAAGTGTGCTTATGATACTTACCATAATTATTAGTTATCCGGCCACTGTCGATTGTTGACAGCAAACAGAATCTGAGTCTCTGTACAATGACCGACTCCCTCAATAGTATAATTAATAATGTAGCTCCATACAAAAATCGTATCAAAAAAGTAATTATTATTAAGTACATAAAAGGTGTGGCTTCCTGTAAAAGAATTAGTCAGTTTATTAAAATGATTCAAAGGCTGGTAAGATTTTAGGAATTATTGCAGCGGCAATGTAAATAAAATAGTACTGGGTACGTACGTACACAAAAACAATATTTAATTAATTGATTAAAAAATTAGGAAATATAATTGATATCTATAATATTACATATATCTGTCCTTTACAGCAATATTAGATATTTTGCGTTAGATTTATACCTTGTGATCGTTCTCTATGTATGAGAACTTGTAGTGAATGGCAATGTTTGGAATTTTGAGGAACCTAAAGAAATGATTACCTTCGTTGTAATTAAATTAACATTTTAAATGCGAATAAAACTTGCTCCACGAAGGTTCCTGCACACTTAGGTTTGAAATTTTAGGAGTAAGTTACTTATTTGACTTTGCGTTACCTCTATTTTAATTAGGATCTATCCATTTTAATTATTCACAAAAACACACACACACACACATGCACACATACATATACATAAAAATATAAATGTATATATTGCCTAAAACATTTTTCACAAGGCAATGGAAAAGTAATATGTGACCTATATTTTATAGGATAGCCAATATAGGCACTAGACACCAAATACGTTTTCCATATGCAATATCTTATAATCTCCTTCAAATTGCAATACTTTGAAATTTGTATCTCATAAAGGAAAGTTTGTATAAAAATATTAGTAGAGGTTTTTGATTGTCTTTCGCAGACCATGTGAATTGTATCCAACATATTGGGTTTCAAAAAAACCAAGAGATGAAGATTTTATATATATTCATGTAGTTGAACCATACCTTTTGCTAAAATTTTATGACAGTCGGTATAAGTCTGAAAGAGCTGAGACGTTGTGATATACAGACGGAAAGATGGACGTGAGGAATTTAGGCGGAATCCATGTTAGCCATTTGGCATTAATTCTAAGGACAAAAATTATTTCTCCATAGAAGCAATATACAAAAAAAAAGAATTAAAAAATACAACATAGAGGGAACTGAAATGTATTTCAAGTTTCGATAAAATACCAAATAAATAATAAAAGAGGGCTGGATTTGAGTTTCAATTGTCTAGAGTGGTTGCACTCTAAAGTTAGGACATAAAATCATTCATACATATCCTACAAAATTATTCATAATAAATCTTTTACATCTCATTTATATTCCAGTGAAGGAAAGATGACATATAAACATTTATCTATATATGTACGTACCAGTTTTCCCAAAGTGAACATTGTGGCCATGTGACAGATTAAAATTGAAAATATACTCGTGTGGAAGAGGGCAAAAAGCAGCTGAAACAAACAATTTTAAAAATTTTATAAGCAAACATAAATTTACTTGAACGCTTCTCATATTACACATATTTTGTGTTTCTTTAAACAGAAGAAATGTCTTCATCCCTATTAATAAGTGACATAAAATAACTAAAAGGGTTGCTCACTGTGTTGAACGTACTGAGAGCACAAACTGTTTACTTGGATATGGAAATAGGTAATACGCAATTCCCTTCGTGAGGAAATAAATTGTTTTAAATAATAGGTAAATCTGTTACATTTTTAATTTTACTAAACTTGGCATTTGTGTTTAAAACTGTTATCTTGAGTGGATGGAAAAATGGCTTGCCAATATTTCAAAATATTTCCTGTATAATAGTTATTCACTAACCTAGTTGCTCCTGGCCACAGTATGAGATTCTGAAGACCTTGTCTTAAGTAATGTTAGATTAGCAACTAATAAACCCACCATATCACTTCATAGGTATTAACTGATGTGACGATCAAAAAAATATTTCCACTTCATCCGCAAAGCAACAAGTACTACTTGATGACGCCTATTTAATCTGAGAGCTATTTTATAAGGGTTTTTAATTTTTCTCAGTTCAAAGGAAGAAGTCGTCCTACTTGAGGATTATTAGAGAAGTCAAGATTTCCTTATCTGAATATTTGAACCGATACTTGGCCATATCAATCGAGGGTACAATTTCATCCAGTGTTGTGCATATATTGCATGTTGCTTAACTCGGAACGGTATTCATGAAAGAAGAACACTTACTAAAAATGTTTATATTTTTATTATACTTACATCATTGTTAAATAAAAAGGCAACCAAATACCACACTCAACTCCCCTCCGCCCCTCTTTCCGCAAGTTATTAACAAACATAATGAGAAAGTTCAGATTTTATTTATTAATTTAATATGAAGTTCGGGTTTATGGTTCTCCATTTATAACAAATTCAAATAAGTTTTGCAATGAATATTTTGACTGCACTAAAATAATGTTTAAAATTTCGCCTCAAATGTTAATAATGCCGATTTCATACTTTTTTACTTCTCTTTCCTGGAGTTTTTTTCTCTTTTACCTTCCAGTCAAAATGAGAAAATATTTTTACTTTGAGGCCAGCATATTTATTTTTCAATTCAATTTATTGCACTGTATCTCGGTTTTTATATAATTTTGCTAGTAAAAACTAATTAAACATTTGAATTAGTTTTTAATACAAATTTCGGGCAAGAATAATGCAGTGTGATATCATTTGATGATAGGAGGTGTATGTGTGGATTATATAAAACAACCAAAAGCTATTTATGGAATTACTTTCGCTTAGGAATTTATAACTTCAAGGACAAGGACACTCGGTAATAAAGGGGCACATGGTGATTGAGGTTAATCAAGATAAACAGATGATAATTGTGGTTGCAACTTTACAGAATATTACAATTGGATTATGAACATTGTTTGATGTGAGTGTCAATAAAATATTGAGTTATTTGATAAAGTATATAAATTCAGAAAAAGGGGTGCTTCATTATTTGAGTGAACATGTTTTTATTTTATTGAACAAGCCCAAAAGTGAAGAGATTCTAAATATGACGTGGACCAAGACATGAAACCTGTAGAAATGTAAAATTATGATAGTCGGACCCAGGTGTTAAAAAAACAATGTTGCATACACATTAGTCAGAAGAAACTCAAGGCAATAGTTTAATAAACTTAAGCCAAAATGTCACTTACCGACTTCACGAAAGCTAACAAGACAGTCACGGCAAGTATGTGTTGTCAAGAATTAAAGTCGGTATTGTAAAAATAGACTATGAGTACTGATAATTTACTTTTCCTCATCACTTATTCACTTTAACTCGCAAATATCCATTGCAGAACAGATTGTTCCAAATTAGCTAAAATTAATTATATTTATAAACGCTTTCGGTTTTCATATTTTTGAAACGTAGATAACTTTTCACAATTCAAAAGGTCAAATTCTTAGCAAGCGGTGAAAACAAGCTTGAAAAAGTTCAAAAACCTCTTTTTAGTTAACTTTTGAAACCAAATGCCATTGAAACACTAAAAGTTTGTGAACAGAATAAAATTTGACTTTTCAAACACCAGATTTTGTTCAAAAATGGAAGAGCCTTAATAATCGTGCTTTATTAAGAAGGATAGATTTTTTCAAATAAAATGGGCAAAATCCAAGCAAAACTATATTTGTTCAAAAACCCGGTTAAGTGCATGTCGGATCAGGTACAAAGGAAAATTGTCCATATCTTTTTAAATTGATCTTTGAACCGTAAATTAACTGAAATAACTTTACCAAATGCCTATATTTTTTTGGGATTTGCATTGCCCGACACTAAGTAGCTTAATATTTTTCAAACTGGAAAACAGTAGATGGAATTTTAATTACCTTTTTAAAAACCTTTCCAATAATACTCTGTTTGATGAAATGAGCGGAGAAAGTATTTACGGCATTATGCTTATATGTTTGGGGAGGCACTTCGAAAGTTTTTTATTATTTTCTACTGTTTAATAATTTTCATGTCACTATGGAGCATTTATTTGCTTAATGCCATATATATCATTGCGTAACGGCTGAAAGTATAAAACTTAGAGAGACGGACAGATAGATGGATGAATATTATCAAATTATTCAGGTTCTTTGTTTCACTGCGAAAAGCAATAAAAGGGCGATATGTTTGACCATAATACAGTTTATAATGGCATTGTTTCATTGAATAAATTATTCATCTCAGTACTGTTTTTTGTTTAATAATTGAAATTTTAACAATTACTTATCGATTAAATCAGACTTTATTTTTTGTTAATATCATAATAATGATACGTGTTTATACTTTTAAGCAAAAAAGGCCCGGTGTGCGTGCAAAATAAAATTTCACTTATAATCAAATATATTTGAACGCAGATACTCGTATATTATAAAATAGGTATTTTGAATGGAAAACTATTTGTTTAAAATAATTAAAACTATCACTTTTTTGTCTAACTTTGGGTTTCAGATGTACATAAATAGTATAGAGATATATATCTAAATTTTCAATATCTGTTAAAATTTTCAATTTCTCAACTTTCATCCAAATACGTTTCCACTTTACCAAGAGTACTACTGACCATGGAGTTACATTTTTTAATGTTATAAGAACTATTACTGACTCTTGTTCTTAGCAAAATATATTACTTTTTCATTGAACCAAATCAAGTTTTTTTTATTATTAGTGGTGTTCCTTTTTATAATAGATTAGTAATCTACACTTTGACAGTATTTTTGTGAAAATAAAATGATATCACAATAATTTTTTATGTCGGAAATGAATGTCGAATTTTTAAATAAAAAATCGAATTTTTTAATAAACTTTCTTAAATTTTTACTTTCTCTCCAATTTTCCAATTTTTTTTATCCATATTTTCTGAAATGACTTGGAGTGGATAGTGGTTTTTAGAGCATTTATTTTGGAATTGATGAAAAGATTTGGGAGAAAAATAAATTATATGTTTTCAGATTTGTGTTTAACCACGTTTCTCTTCATATCTGATATGATGATTTAGAAAAAAAATTGCTTCCCGTTTCATTCCCTTTAACTAACCTGAAAACAAATATTCAAAAGTTTTATACGTTGGATGGGGGAATAATATTAGTGTATATTCCTTTCAAGTTTGCATAGAGAAAAATATAAACCAAGGAATGGAACTAACCTGAAATCCGTATGCACCATTAAAAAAATTGCATTGCTCGCTTAAGATCATATAGCTTTTTCTCAATTTTTTGATTTCAATTATAATTTCCATATCATTATTTTCGCAGATTATTTCATTACCAGCGATATCTTCGGCTTGAACGTAAACATATCCCTCCGATAATTTATTAACACCTTTCAGAATTATGTTTAGACGCCGTCTGAATATTTTCAAATTTACAATGCACTTCCAATCTTGTACTTGTAAAAAGAATTGAGTTATACAATATGATAGACTATCGATAACCATTCCAATGTCATAAGCTGTGTACAGTGAAATTGTGTCAAAGAATACAATAAACACTGATGTGAAGCTAAATATCTTAAATAATTTGTTAAATGATTTTCTTTCATTCATGTACATATGGATTGTTACTTTTAGTAGATTGTCGATATTTTTGTAATTTTCAAAATATCTGTGAATACTTTGATAACTTTCCGCAGCAGCAAAAATGATAAGAATTACAACTTGTATCCTTGATGTTATCGTATGTACCCGGTCAAAAATACCTGATACAAGATAATCAGTGAAATAATGAAGTGATGTTATGATCATTTTCTTGGATAATATTATTACAAAAAATATTGTTATCAAAGCCCGTGTCGTGATATACTTTACCACTATATTATTGCTTAATTTTGAAACACGTGAAAGTGAAAATACACGAAAAATTGTATTAAAATTTCCCAATACATCATAGGTATCCATTTTTCAACTCCACTAGCTTCTAAGAACTAAACGTTACAAGGCGTTAATACTACAAAGTGACTCGTTAATCATATTGGATCGATATTATGTATGTTCTTGTCTATGTATATGTGCACAGGACAAATTTCGTAGAATCGATCAATTTAATTTAAATTTGTAGCTAGGTTATAATAATTATGATGAAGTGATGGAATGCAAAAATAAACGCAATTAAAAATTTTAACCGTCTAAATTTGAAAGGGTTATTGCTGGGTAAACTAAATCTAAATGGCTGTTTATAACTCTAAGGAAAATAGTGACTCTGAGATAATGTTGCCACAAATTCTTCATCGGTTTGAATTTTTGCACTGAAAAATTATAAATAAAAAAAATAAACTAAATAAATTGCTAATATAACTTACACTAGTTTGAACTGTGAAGTTAATTCGGAGTGTGCTGGTTTGATTTGGTCATAATGGTGTTTTACATGTCTTTGATTGATTAAAATAGATAGAAATGTTTGCATGTATTTTAACTACTTTGTATGGACCTTTCCATAGAGGGAACATGGCTTTCCTTAACCATAGATGATTCTTAAGATACACATAATGTCTACTCTATATTTAATAGGATTAATATATAAATTGCAATTTCTTTTGAACGAGTGATAGTCTGTAGGGCCTTAGTTTGAAAGTATTTTAAACATTGTCGATGTATTCTCACGTATTTTGGATACGCAGCGTCTAGGTTTAGTTTGTAAATATAGGTTTTTTTTTTCAAAAAGAAGTTCGTGGGGAGAGTGGTTATTTGTGTTGTGGATATATGTTATGTTCTAAGCTAGTAAAGCTATATATACATATCAAGGCCAGTTGTCCTGATTTTCGTTGATGTGAGACCTTAAAGTATTCTTTTAGTGTGGATTGACTACACTCTAAGATACCTTATGTTTGAGGATGATATGGGGAGGGTCAGATCTGTTTGTTTTCGAGGAAAGAGCATGTTTGTTTAAATAGTTCGGCAGTAAAATTGGTGCTTTGGTCAGTGAGTAGATGTTTTGAAATTACAGAAAGTGATATAAAATGGAGCAGGCATTCACTGGTTTCCTCTGCTGTCGCATTTTGCACAGGGTAGGCTACGGAACATTTAGTAAGATTGTGTTGGAGGGTAAGTATGTATTTTGAGCTTCTCGGGCGCTGATTCAGGAAGAGGATCAACAATGTCTAGAGAAATTCGTTCAAATGATGCACTGCGAATAGAGAAATATTTAACAAGAAATTCTGCTGTTTACCGATGAACCTATAAAATAATTAGCCATGTTTAGCTTTAAAAATCCGTTTGATCGACACTCCTTTGTTAAAACCTATAACATAATTTTGTATTTGATTCATAACACTGATATCGAAACACATATTTATCATAATAATATAATCTATTCCATTCCTAGAGAAATCACTAAAATATTGAAGGAGAATCATGATATTCAGATAACCGGCTATCTAAGATCCTCAAGAAAAAAAAAAAAAGAAATATATATATATACATATATATATATATATATATATATATATATATATATATATATGTATGGCGGAACAATGTTACTGGATGCTTATGTGAACTGAAATAGAAGATTACACAAAAAAAATGTCAATCATTTCAAACAAATAAAGCCATTCGTAAAATAAATCATGCACCCATGGAATTAGCTTAAACCTCCACTAACGAACGAATTTGAAATATTCATCCTAGAAGTGAAGCCGTGATTGAACGTTCCGTTATTAATCCTGAATTAAAGGAAGGCCTTATCCTTAATCAAATTCTCGTCGAATCCTTACTCATAGCGAATTGCATAGCAGCTATTAAAACAAATTATCGAATAAACATATCAGTAATTAGAATGTATAAGTCTCCAATATTGTCAATTCTAATTTAAATCTAAAACTCTTATCCATGGATAACAATATTAATGAAATACAAACAAACAATGCTCACACATTTTCCATAAATAAAATAACTAATCATAACAGTAATTACATAAGAACCCAGGAAGTTCTTGAAACATTACGTACTTTGCATTTGAAGCAAGAAGAAATCAACTATTTACACGAAATATGTTATAGTTATTTTGATATTTTCCACCTCCCTGACAAACTACCCTATACAAATGCTACGAAGCATGAAACCAAAACCACAACATCTGCTTCTATTTGCGTAAAGTCATATCCTTTCCCAGAGTGCCATAAACAAGAAATTCAAACCCAAATTACCAAGATACTTGAACAAGATATAATTAAACTGTCGCCATGGTCCTCGGCTGTATAGGTTGTCCCTAAGAAACTCAACAGTTCTGGACCACACAAATAACATGTTGTCATCGACTACCAAAAATTGAATTACCTAACAATCGGTAAAAGCAAATACTATGTACCTTAGTTACTTTATACTAATGTACATTATACTAATGTACCTTAGACTTTGCTTCTGGGTTCCGCCAGATAAAAATGTCTCCTGACAACTCCTATAAAACAGTATTCTCTGTCCCACAAGGCCACTTTGAATTCAATCGCATGACTTTCGGAGAAAAAATGCCCCTTCCACTTTTCAAAGAATTATGAACTCTGCTCTCTCTGGCCTACAAGGTATTAAATGTTTCCTCTATCTAGATGATGTAGTCGTTTACTCCTATGATTTAACTTCACACATTAGTAATCTTTCAAATGTCTCCCAACGGCTTTATGAGTTCAACTTGAAATTACAACGTGAACAAATGTGAGTTTTTGCAAAAAGAGGTTCCCTACCTAAAGCATGTTCTCACAGATGAAGGTGTAAAACCTGACCCCGATAACTAAAAACTTTTTTGAAATTTTTTGTTCCCAAATGTCCTAAAACATCAAGTCATTTCTTGGCCTTATTTCATATTATCATCGTTTCTTTTCTAATTTTTCAAAGATTGCTAAACCCTTGACAAAACTTTTAAAGAGAGATATAAAATTTGTCTGGGAAAACCAACAACGACTTGCCTTTGATGAATTGAAACACTTGTTAACCACCGCCCCGGTACTTATTTATCCATATTTCACGAGACCATTTTTGTTGACTTGTGATGCATCCAATTATGCTATAGATACGAAATTCTTTCTCAAGGGTTTTCTCAAGGGAAATCGGAAAAGATAAACCATTAGCCTTTGCATTCAGAACTTTAAACAAAAATGAGTGTAACTGTAGTGCAACAGAGAAAGAATTACTCGCCATTATCTTCGGATGTAAACATTTTCAACTCTATCTTTATGGTAGTAAGTTTATAATTGTCATAGATCATCACCCCTTAAATAGCTCCTTAATCACACCAACTCCAGCAGCAAACTTCAAAAATGGAAACTTAAGATAAAAGAATACGATTACGAAATTATTTACCATAAAGAAAAATTAAATAGTGCTGCAGATGCACTCTCTCGATAACCTCCTGTGCACCCGTTATCCTAGACCTAGACAAAAGTAATAATGAAGGCCTTCTAATTCTTAGCGACAAACTCAATGATGACTCACTTCCTGATATTGAAAACCTCTCAGATGATGATAATATCTCCGACTCGTATTCTGAATTTTTACAAAAATCCTCTAAGACTGCAACATCCTATAAAACAGTAATTGTTGAATACAATAAATTATTACTTAAGTGCCAACAAAAATACGTTATTAATCCTACTTCAATCAACTTAGTAGACTAGAACCCCTATGTTGAAGAAATGAGCTCAAATTGTTCCAACCCAGATGTTTTGGAGTCCCAGAGAACTCTTCATTCCTTCATCCATGACCAAAATAAAACTTGCTATCTACAATTTACCAAAGTTGGTAGCAAGTTTATAATCTATTCAATTCTTAGAGATACCAGTGTTACGAAACAAATACAAAATTATGTTATAAAGGACAGGTGCTTTTCACTACGAGTAAGGATTCGACAGTCTTTGATCAAGGATAAGGCCTTCCTTTAATTCGGGGTTAATAATGGAACATTCAATCATGGCTTCACTTCGAGGACGAATGGTATGTAAATTGCATTTTTGCTGCAAAATTATTCATTTTTAGGGTGCCAACAGTATAATCGACCTTGCCTTTCTTGTCCTTAAACATGTCACTATCCATAATTCTGTTATATGGTATCTCTAATTTATCTATAACATGAAAGTGGTAAGAAATAGTTATAAATAATAAATATTAAAAAATTAGTTACAAATACCAAATTACATTACATAAGACAGCTGTTTTTCGCTATGAGTAAGGATTCAACAGGGCTTTGATTAAGGATAAGGCCTTCCTTTAATTCGGGCTTAATAACGAAACATTCAATCATGGCTTCACTTTGAGGTTCAATGGTATATATTGGATCTTTAAATTACATTTTTACTTCAAAGTTATTCATTTTTAGGGTGCTAACAGTATAATCGATATTGCGTTTCTTTTCCTTAAACATCTCATTACCCATAATTCCGTCATGTGGTATCTGTAGTTTATCTATAATATGGAAGTGGTGAGAAAGTTTTATTATTACATTTAAATGTTATGGGTATGTGACCTTGAGTCATAATGGAGCTACAACGTACATCAATGCCTTTTATTTTTACTTCGTGGTGTGTAATTTCGGACAATATTTCGATGGCTGATTTCTTTATCAGGCTAATTTATTCACTTCATTATTGGGAGAGAATGTGAATTTTGAATGATCTTTATAGGAAATAGATAAGGTTGTATTTCCACTTTGCGGTTGGTTTTCCTGTCGTGTAACACTTTCGTGTACAGGAGATGGAGAATTGTGAAATGAAATCGAGCCCTCAATTTATTTACTTGACTTAGTGGAAGTAGAGGGTCTGAGAAAGGTGACGTTCTCACGAGTATGAATTTGGGGCTGGTTACTCGGTTTGTTACTACACGATATGGACACAGTGAAGTTAGAATGTATGTGTTAATTAATGCATCGTGAATATAAATGTAATTAGTCAAATTAGGAATGTATTTATTAATTAATGCATTGCAAGTATGATTTTGGTACTGGTAGTGTAATTAGGAGTGTCATATTTTTTATTGAAATTTCCCGCACAACACTGATCAGGACATTTTTGTTACTTTACGCTACCGCCAATTTATGTTATACGGGTTTAGTAAATAGGGTTTTTAAAAAATAACATATTTAATTTGTCACAATGATTTTTTTTAATTTGAATTAATGGCCAACCATTCTGGTTGTGAGCTTGGAATCGATTGACTGGAGCACTTGGCATCGTGAGCAGGTTACGAGTGTCGAGAGGATTGTTGATCAAGTGGAATTATGACTTAGTGGAATGATAGGCTTAGGTTAGCTATATGCCTCATGTGGCAGGGGTGTAAGAGTATGGAGAGTATTAGAATGATTTATTATGTCACTGTGGAATCCTATATCAATTGGAAATGAGTAAAGACAGACATTATTTATTAGTTAACGGTGTAAACTGCCAAACTACTTTATAGCTTTTCCTGTTGTCTACAATTATTCATACGATTTTCTAATGTAGCCATAATAATTGAAGATTTTAACTCAGAATCGTGTTCGGCACTCTTCGACACTCTTGGCATAAATAGTTGTTCATGTTCAAAAATATACCTACTATATAGCTGATGCACGTCTGACAGTACAATGGTGAAAATTTCACATCCACCAGGTATGCCGTTTTTATCAGACCTTAAAAAAAATAGAAAAACAAGCATACTCCTCAATAACATTCTTAAACAATTGTACATAGATGCAGAATTTGCAGATTATAAAAATTTTAAAAATATGTCCTTCTTGAAATGAAATAAATTTTGACTCTAAACTTAATTTATTCCCAGCACCTTTGACGTGGATTCTATCACTAAAGAGCTTGACATATAATTAAAATTTATAAATCTCAAATAAACTGGATAAGAAATAATTAAATTTCACACTGAATCGTGTATTGCACACTTGCTAATAAACTAGCCAAAACCAAGTCACGTTCAAAATAATCTTCTTCAAATTAAAAATATCTCCGCTACCAAATAAACAAAGGAAGCCAGAAGGAGGTCTATTTCCCAATACATATTAAAGTATTTTTATAATTATATTTGTACTCATACAATTCTAAATGTCTCACGAGCAAGTGATACTTAGAGATTTAAATTTTGGTTTGTACACTTTATTCACACCATTGGTTTATTATCCATCGGTTTGAAAGAGGTCCAAATGGAAAACTTTGTCTTAGGGCGCTTCGACTTTCCTTTCTTTATATCTATTATATCTTTATGTTTTCTAATTTCTTTTAGTTCTTTCAATTATATACAGGTATTGTACCTTCATTTTGGTCTTCATACTCTCAAGTAGAGTGATGCAAATATGTGTCAAACAAGATCATATGTGTACATTTCATATTATTTTATATGTCTCAGTGTTCCACGGCAATAAATTTGCACATCAAGTAAACTCATCTACTTGCCTCTAAGCTTATGGTTTGTCTTAATTATATACTTTGTTTCGCAATAAAAGTTAACAAATGTGATATTATATTTTTCTGCATCCATGCTCAGTAATTGGTAACATAATATATTTTTTTAATTTTAGTAAATCATTATATTGATTAAAGATATGTAGGTAAATTCATTCACTCCAATATATATTGATAAATTATATTATTTTTCAAATATACGTTTACTGTAGATGGAAGTGCAATTGAAGATTTTTAATCATAATTTCAGTCCAAAATAATATTTTCGCTAATAAAGTACAGAAATATATTTGTGGTTTTATATATGAAAGTGATATCATTGTCATTTGACTAATGGAGTGGACTAATCAAAAATATACACTGACACAATACAACACAATACACAATACACAACACAATACAAATTGACAAAATGTCATCTTTCATTTGTGTAATCGTGTAACATGTTCAAGGACTTTAAGTGACGAACATGAATATTGACTTGAGCCATTTATTTTCTTCAATTAAATAATAGCTTTCTTTGTTAATTTGTATACAAGCAAACCAGTGGGTGTCTTCAAAATAATTTAAAATTATGACATGATTATAATCAGGTATATTGACAGATATAGCAGGATTATAATTATAACAGGGTTAGCAACAGAGTAAACGAACCACGGAAATGTACCATACATCATTTCAATTTTATTTATAAATACCTGAGCAGTGAATCTGCTGAGCAACGCAAGCCTCTAAGCTTAAATGGTGCTATTGGAAATTTATTTTTCGTTAAAAGTACCTTTTTTAATTACAGTACATTCCAGCTAATTTTTTTCCCCTTTCAAGCTTTAAGCCATAGCGTTAGTGAATATTCCAAAACAATGCTTTGACTATATGGTGAGTAATGTAATACTTCACTTAAGTTAAAATAATTCATTGTTTAATTTAGATACGAATAACATTAATACTTTGAAGCACTTTAAAAATTTTTATCTCTTATTTCCTAGATAAAAAGAAATTATTTTTAATAAAAATTGCTCTAGTGTACTTTATAAAATTCAATAAATTAAAAACTATTCTTTTCTCATCATTACACAGATACAGAGAAATAAATTTATGCGCAATTATAACAACAAAGTACCAATATATTGCTTTAGCAGATATAAATATGCCTGTTGTAGATAATATACTATAATATACGATAATATGACCATGATCATTTTTTTCATACCAAAAGAATGCAGTAATTAAATTAACATATTACAGCATACAAATAATTGCAAACGGTGTTCAATTTCAATAAAACATTTAATGCTATTTTCATAGGGATTTACTATATTCGACGTTCATGTATTGACTTTGGGATCACATTTAAAAAAAAAAGACATTTTAATTCATATTAATTATAGAATTAATGTTAAGTCTTAACTTATTATTTCAATATAATGCGCAATTGTATATTTTCTTTGTGAGCAAAAACTCCTATACAACACTCCAGCAAACCGAACTTTCCTAAATTGTTATGTACATTCAGTGCTTAGAAAGCTGACAGCTGTAACGGCCACCTTTTCCAAGTAAACCATCATTGTGCAGTAGATTTCAAAAGTTTCATTAATATTCCGATAAACAATTTCACATCGCATTCTTTTTTTTTCACAATGGATGCCAAATTAAATTCAAGTTCACCATTATATATAGCAAATGTTTGATCTCTTTATATTACTTAAATTTTACTACATAATTGGGAGTAAAAAAACGTATATTATTCTTCCATTTACGTTTTTTTATAAACCCATACGGGCTAATTTACCACTTTCGATATGTTTAAGCACCAAGTGAACAAATATATTGTTCTGTAATTATAAATTAAATAATAATTAATAAAATATACTAAATATAGAACAATTCGGATTAACTTCATGTTAACTAATGTTAAATTTTATTAAGTCAAGCAACACCATGACTGCATTCCTAAAACATTTTGAGGAAATAGATCAGTATCCAGATTTGTCGCATCTTGTGACATAACATTGATCTATGCAAGTGCGCGAAAATTAGGTGAGCACTGCGGATTATTTGTTTATGTGTAATGAAACGTGATTAAAAAACCGACTATCAATATAGTTTCAAAATTTAATAGAAGAAGTTAATGTTTTATATAAGTTCAATCTAAGAAAACGGACCATATCTATTAATAAAAAAAATTAAATTTCATCCAAGCAGAAAAAACATACATCGTATTTTTAGCCTTTCTTTACACGTCATAATTGGATGTTTTATCAATGTCCTATTACATTTAATCAATGTCCTATTATTATTTTCATAAATCACATAGGAACAATTACATTAAAGTGATTATATACTGGGTGGGCTAAAGAGTAGTTAATGTGTGCAAAAAATATATCCATATGTCAGTTTAATGCAACTAATCATTAGTAACATATGCACCACCATTGTCGACTACATATCTCAATTTATTTAGCGAAAAGTGGATCACATGAAAATGAAACTTGCATGTTTAAAATTTACAAAAGAAATTATCAATGATGCTTTAGGTATTGTTCTGATCGTTGAATTATTTTCGTGTAAAATATTACTTAATGAGTATTATAGATTCTTCGGTCACTTGACTAATGGAGTGTGTAGTCAAGTCGTAACCGCCTTCTATAAACAGACATAATACAGATCAATACAATTTTGTTTGTTCATAATGTAAATGTCCTTACCTTCCAGCTAGTGCCGCGAAGCAAAGTGTTCAAGGACACGAACGATAAATGTGTTGTAAATTATATTGAGTTGTTTTTAATTTTCATAATTTAGATTATAACTTTCATATTTGTTTTAAGTTCTTTTGGTTGGAGGGGGGGGGGAGGTGTCAATTAATGTATTATTTTGGCAATTAATTATTTTGTTTCTATACTAAGATAGTCAAGGTGGTTTTTAACCTTCAAAAGACAAGTAAATGGATTAGACAGACGAGATTAAATGAGCTAATCGTATTTTGTATTCATGTTTATTTTGTCTATAAATAGTAATTATTTCGTGGATACCTTCAGTGGTTAACTTAAAGAGGGTTATTTGAAATATATCATTAATTAACTTAACTTACAAGGTATTAGGCGAATTTGGATAGTAACATTACGTTTTAGATGAAAAGCTTCCGAACCTATCACATTTATTTATTTCTTGAAAACATTTTAAAAATGTACCCAAATCTCTAGACACGTGGAACAACATAAAAATAAATGGTTATAAATTCACAAGGAATAAAAGAGAAAAGTAGTAATAACAATTAATAAGAGAGATACACACAGGAATTAGAACAAATATCATCTAGTTTACAAGTCATGAACTGCCAAGCAACTCCATAATCTCATTTCCAAAAATGCCAAGGGAACAAAAATAATATCCATACTGTATGCTTCTTGCAATACTGCGTTGAATAATGTGACTGCACGAAACACAGGTAAATGCTGTAGGTTACTCGCGCATACTTTAGGTAAATGAAATGAACCAAGATATGATCCTCATATGTAGCACCCATGGATATTTATGATTTGAAACCAAACAAATATTGTAATAATAACATTAAATTATAAGCATTGGCCAATTAACACCTAGAATTCAGTCAATAGTTAATGTACATTCAAGTCCACATGGAAGTGGGATAGCAGTAAGATGGCAGTCAGTGAGTACTTAATCGGAATGGGCAAACACATGAGGGTTCATGTTGTGGACATCTCTAAGCGCTCTTTTCATTTTAGTATTTCATACAAAATTTTTCATTCTAGGAAATATTCTAATGACTCTTTTGGTTAGCAGTATTCTCCTTACGCTCGTATGAATTTGGATAGTATGACAAATGGTAGATTACACATTATGAAAGAAAACTAAATATGAACTCAGTATACGAATCACTCAACGAACTGAACTGCTTTAGTAATCTATATTTTTTATTATATAGCATGTAA
Source organism: Druceiella hillmani (assembly GCA_039881145.1). NCBI lineage: Eukaryota > Metazoa > Arthropoda > Insecta > Lepidoptera > Hepialidae > Druceiella > Druceiella hillmani. The sequence continues at coordinate 1,786,353 of JAYKKI010000069.1, read as the reverse complement.
TAATCGCTCATCTGGCAGAAGTCGTCTTGTGTTAATTTTTTTAGACGTATTCATTTCATGATCACGAAACTGTAACAGATATCGCAACACTTCATCAGCAATCACAAAGTAAACATTATACACAATATCTGAAAGTCATCTGAATATTTAATAATATATTCAAATGTCATGCGCATTATTTTCTATTGTTCATGCAAAAATTGAGTCGATATTTATTGTTGAGTTTTGATGAAACATATTTAATTATTTTCATAAATATTGTGAATAGAATTAAATAAAAATATAATTGTAGAATTGCAACCATTCATTTTTAATATTTGTTCCAAAAAAAAATGATTAATACTTTGTTTCGTAAATATATTAAATATTTAAAAATTGCACCGAATGTAGCAATTGAATAGCAGTATGAGTTGGATATGATTTTGAATTTGATTGTTGCATTCGTGAAAATCGAGCAGAAGCATTAAGAATTGAAAGTAAAAGTTGGTGCTAATGAGTACAATGACATGAGTTTTAATGAAATTTTACAATATGCAGAGAGGTTCATATACGTATTTCCCCACAACAATGAAATGAAAATGTTCACCTTGAATTGATCACTTTGAACTTTGTCACATTGAATTTTGACAAGATTATGAAACATGACAATGGCAGTCTTTATTCGTATATCTCGGATGCTTTTATGAAACAAATTTTTTTGTGCACGTAAACGGCCAATGTATATTTTCGAGACAATGCATATGAATGCGCAATGTACGTAATCAATAGTATGTCATAATTTTTTTCACTTCTTTGAAAAATCTTTATTCTAGCGCAAATCACTTTTTGTCAAAAACTATTTTATTAAATGAGATGAAATTTTAGATGAAAGTCGAATAGATATTTAAGTATATAGATATATAAGTTAGATATTTAATTTATCTTTCAGCATTCTAAACAGGACATAGAATATTCATTTTTACTGGACAATTTCTATTCTGTGTAATTACTGCCTTTATTAAGAGTCATAATTGTATTGAACTATAAAGTTGAATCTTAATCAGAATGTATAAAGTTGAATCTTAATCAAGTTGATTACCAATCACAAAGATGCTGTCCTCATAATTGCAATGTGGATATTAATTTCTAGAAAACACATATTATTTTTGTTGGATGAACTGAGTGAAATTTATACCTTGTGTTTGTAATATGTCACATAAAACTAGCACCTACTAGTATGATTGTCGTTGACACAATCCCAATAACACTGCGAGATATCTCTTTAGCAATACTGCCACGTATCTGTCAGTAACATTTATTTTTTCAACTTTTTAAAAATCAATTACAGAAGAACATTACTTTTTAATTTTCTGTGACAATTTGAGAGATTCAGAAATCTATGAAGCAATTGTTTGGCAAAAACTTGCATTCAATGTTTTCTTTGAACACCTGTTCGGTAAGTATATTTTCCATGTCCAAACTGCTACTAAAGTTTTTAATTCTTCTGTTTTGAATTTTTCTGTTGAAATCTCTGACTTTACATTTCAAAAAAATTATAAATAAGAAAAATGATAATAATGATATTCATTTTGTAGTAATTTAGTCGCATAAATAAATAAATATTTACAATTTCACTTTAGCCATTCCTTTGACCATTTCTTCACAAATAATTTCATTAAACTTTAATTAGAGTGAAACTAAAAGCATTGGAAATGTCTTTGCAGATACGTAACCATAATTACAAAAGTCGATATTTTGACATGACAATTAATTGTTGAAAAAACACGTTTATACGGCAGTTTAACAAAGTTGACAACTTTGTTTAGTGTTAGGTTTATGACATTCATAAAGGATAAACTCCTCATAATTATTGTCTATGTGGTATTGTTCTCACCCACCACTTCACCTTGAAATATGTTGTATACTTTCATATCTACATCAATGTGCTGACCTCGTTGATACATTTTATATAGGTAATAAATTATTCACTAATCACCTATCCGTATTGCTTTTGACAAAGGTAGCATTTCATTTGCTAGACATCATTTCTTAACAAGCTTTTCCTTAATAAGAAATATATATAAACCTCTCAAATGTATCAAAAACAAGTTAGGCGGACTATGTATAATTTTCTGTTATAAAAATTGTATAAATTATTTATTACCTAAATTAACGTGCATTATAATTTTAAACTCAACTGATATAATTATGATTTTGAGTATAGGTCAAAATTGAAGTGTATATGTATAAATAGAATTATTTTATAGGGTGTGATAGATAAGATAAATTAAATATTTATTTAATTACATCAGGTTTATGGTCTGAGGTTACTTTGTAAATGCTTCATACTGCTAATTACAATGTATCTTTCTATGAATACTCATTTAGGGTGGACGCTGCTAGGTAATGAGTTAAGTTGAACTTTATTCAAAATATCTGATCAATATGTGCACTAAAATTTGTTCCCAAACATTTATAATATATATTTCTTCACATTTACATTGTCTCTGTTCGGTCAAAAAATTGTGTGTATTCATTTATATGTATACTTAAATGAGTGCGTATATAAGTGAGTATACAAATTTACATTCGTATGTGTATTTGAAATTGTGTAAAGGATTATCTGCTTGTGAGTCTTGTAATATTTAGCTATTCATAAAAACTATAACAACAGCCACTTTGAAACAAAATAATACAACATTCCTGTAAATTATTTCAAAACTTAATAATTTGAAATTTAAAAAGAAATATTTTCGGCAGGAAATTCGATGGTTTTATTTAAGTATATCTAATTTTGGTCAAAAGTCACTAGCTACAAGAAATTTATGAAAGAATAAAGGAACCAACCATATTTTTTGAGACGAACGGCCAGATCTTTTTTTAGATTCCTTTTGGGCTTTTGTTATAATACTAACCCAATTCATATTTATTCTCTCAAAATGACCATTTTCAGTCTTCACTGAGTGAATTATTAGAATATCCTTTCACTACACGGTATATTTTTTAAGCAATTTGACATTTAATAATTTGTGCTTACGAAGAAAAAATGAGTACGCAGGTTAATATTGACGAGGAGAATTTGTTAGGACTGTCACAGTGATTCAGGTTAAAATTCAAACTGGGCGATCATTTATTTCTATCCCTGTCCAGTGTACCCTTACTTGATAACTTGTGACCCACAGAAAGAATTCCTGTGTATGTATGTACATTTACATGTTTATAATATGTTATTTGTATTTTGACTGCGCAAGCAGAGCAAAATATAATGACAGTTGAGTGTTACTTTTCTAATTATCCGACCACATTTAGTTTATAATGTGGGTATTAAAACAATAGTATTTTTAAATTAGCGTAGATAACAAACAATAACAAACAAATACATTAATTATCAAAACAATATATCGGTTGCCAGTGATTTCATCAAATGAATTTATTCTGATGTTATGAAACAACTTATGGAAGTTGACCCTGAAAGTCATTAATTCATTAAAAATTATACAACTCAAGCTAACATCTCAAAGACTTTGAATAAGCTGCTACGTGGCAATAGACTACAGGAGAGCCATTATTAAAATGAACAGACGACGTTATATTGACTCAAGTTATGTTGTACTAAATGTATTTATGATTAGTCCACATACTTCATTAGACAAATGTCCATGGTAACACATTTGTGTATACATTATACATAAATATACCTCTATATTTTATCAGCACAATAATCTTCTCTGTCCAAAATTGTATTATTACAACTCTGTTCGTGTTCTCTGATTAAGAGCTGCATTTTAATGACTTATGTTTTTTGTATTTTTCGCTTAAAAGAAGTCCATTATAAACACATTACTTTTGACTTTATTTCTCCTTTTACAACTATTTAACTATTTACAGCCAGAGTTTTTAAAAATAAAATATTAAATCATTAAGTAAATGAATGCTCAAAATGTAATGAGACTTTTGTAGTAGTTATTAGCTGTGTTTTGAAGCAATCAATAATATATCCCAAAATGAATCCCCTGTCCATAACTAAGTTAGCATAACAAGAAAACAAAGAAGGATACTTCATGTTTTAGAAAAAGAATTACAATGCATATATATATATATATATATATATATATATATATATATATACATACATATATATATATATATATATATATATATATATATATATATACGCGTTTGTAAGCTGTCTAATAAACACTATTTATGCGTCTGTCTTTCAGTACCGTAACAAAGATATATTGAGCGACTTTACTAATCACTTATAAGTTACTCTTTTGAAATAATTATTGGAGATAATATTATTCCATGCTCTGAATAGATTTGTGTTTGTGTGTTTCTTATTTTTCAAACACATGCCCCACTCTAAATGTTGTCTAAGTAACATTATAAACAAATTTGCTTCACATCCATAAGTTTTTTCAAGACAAGAGATCAAATTCACATAGATGTCGTCATTTTAATTGGACATATTTATTGAGGAACTGACTAATTACATCAAAAATTGAGTACCATTAATTACATTAACGTAGTCTGCTTGATGCAACAAATACATTAAAATTTTTTTTTGTTTGCACCTGAATCATGCAAGAACGTCCAAACCGATTTTATGTTATACCAACTTACAGCTCTTAATAATTTACATAGACGTAATTTTAAAACTGCTGGACTCATTTTCGCAAAAACAAATATAAATAGTATGCTACAAGACAAAAGTGCGATTCCCAAGAAAAAAGAGCAGATAGAGACAAACGTACCTACGAATAGAACCTTTTTTATACAATGTAGGGAAAAATGATAAATGATAAAAAGTAAAAACATTTGAAATAATATATTTATGAAATAACTATGGACTCTTCACTCCGTCTTACAAACGAGGCAAAAAACAATTATTGTCAATATTTTACATAGAACAAGTCAGAATATAAAGTCTATTGGAGGTTGTTTAGATTCGGCATTAAAATTTTGAAATATTCAATTCTAACTCAAATTCGACCATGACACTGTGTAGTGATTGATTTCAATGGCAGATTTCTATTAAAAATAAATCCGTAAATTAATTTGAATATGAACAAAAACTTGAATTAAATGATCATCTCCATTTTCGTGGACTTATTTTACCATATGAGCAGAAAATTCTCTGTCATTTAATGGATTTATAAACCTAATGAGTTGAGGTTTTTTAACATATATGCAAAAAAACATTGAATTGAATTTCATTAATTATATTTAAAAATAGCATATTTCCATAATTTTTGTCTAATTATCTCTTAACAATAAATTCAAATTAATTCTTTATTAGTCTGAGCTTATTTGCCCTTTTCAGTTAACCCGGCGTCATTGTTGCTGGGTATCTAATACCCGACGCATTTTAAAACGGTCATAACTTTAAAACAAAATGCGCGCGTAAATTGTCCGTTACAGTAGCTGCGGTTGTTGACCTCTTTTCACGTATTCACTTGTCTATTTAGTGTTGCTGCGGCGACGACGGAGTTTACACGTGTATAAAGAGCGCGCGGGTAAGTTATACCCGGCCACAATGGCCATGTAACATTTATATAGACAGTTTGTTTGTTGTTTTTTATTGTTTATTGATAAATTCCATATCGTTTTTCACAGTTTTATAAACCATCTCTTATGAAAAGGAACAAAGTCGACTTCTAGCCTTGTTTGAACAAGCTAACGTTAGTGACAATGAACAGTGCAGCTGAGACGATGAGGGTGAAATCGACCATCTTTCAGAGCGAAGTCAAGGCAGTGATACGGAACAAGAATGCAGTGATGATGAGCAAGAAGCAATTGTTTCAACAAGTAACCAGCAGTTTTATATTGGTAAAGACAATTCTACCAAATGGTCTTCGCAACCACCTCGGACCAACGTTCGCACAAGGTCAGAAAACATCATATTACAAAAACCTGGGGTAAAGCTTATTGCGCAAAATGATAAGACTGAAATAGTGTTGGAGACGCTTTATAACTAATAATATGCTGGAACAAATACTTCGTTATACTAATGCTAAGATTAAACAGAGACAATTGTCTAACAATAAACAATCGCTTCAGTATTTATTGAAAGAGACAACTACAGACGACCTATTAGCTTTGTTTGGCTTGTTATACTTAGCCGGACTAAATCGTTCTAATCGCCTAAGCGTTCTAATCGTTATAATCGGTCTAAAGTGGTGCTGGTATTGTCTTCCCTTCATAATGACCAAAACATTGATCCGGCTAGTGGTGAAAAAAGGAAACCAGAGATAATCACATTCTATAATTCTACGAAAGCTGGCGTCGATGTGGTTGATGAGCTCTGTGCTACCTATGATGTATCTCAAAACTCTAAACGCTGGCCAATGACAGTATTTTATGCGGTCATGAATGTAGCTGCAATAAATAGTGTGATTATTTTTCGTTAAAATAATAACTCGAAAACAAACCGACGTGATTTCCTTAGAAAACTCGGTCTATCAATGCTTGAAGGTCATCTTCGCGTGAGAAAAAATATGGAGAACTTACCGAGAGGCTTACGTAAACGTATTCACGAACAAGTTGGTGAAGTTATGACCTACCCTCCGAATAAATTTCAAAAACATACAGGAGATGCAAACACTGTCCTTTTGCCAAAGACAAAAAAACTAGGCATAACTGCAATAAGTGTAACAAGCCTATTTGTATGCAGCACATTATTCCATTATGCCAAAGTTGCGTTGATCTCGATATCGAATAAGTCAGTATGTTAGTAATAAATAAGCTTTGTTATATATAGTTCCTGATTTCATGTTTATTTACTAAAGAAAACTTTATGTTCTGTTTCTAAATGTTAATTATTTTTTATTTTTGAATATATTTTTAAGTTACGTTCTAAAAAAATGATCTCAGAATAAGAAGATCTAATTTGATGATAATTTGCTCATTTTATGATAAATAAATGTTTAATTTTTATAAATAATGTTTATAATTACCTTTTTCCCTAATATAGAAAACTAATATTGACATAAGCTTGATTCAGTATACAATAATGAACATTGGTACAACTTACCCAGCCACAACAGCTAAGTTCTGTTTAGTGGCCACAATGATGCCGGGTTAAGGTCAATGGTTTTCTTTCCTCTCATGTTTTAAAATTCGTATAGCTTTTTACCATTTTAGCTATATTGAAGCCTTCCTCAGCATTTAAATTATTTACACAACTAACCATTTGTCTACCAAACATTTCATAATTGCTAGTGATTGTTTTAATCAGTGCATTAACTTTGATTGTGAAATGCTGAATTACAATTACAGGTTACCTCATACATATATCAAAAATCTTGGATTTTCCTTAGGGTAAGTCTCAGCTATCGGAAATAAAATCACTTATTAATCTAATTTAAATCATTAAACTGACTATAGTGAAATAACGCGGCAGTGTTAAGCACAATATTTGTCCAAGCAAGTTGTTTAAATTTATACATTAAGCTGCTGCTTAACCTTCTGAGATTTGAGGACATCAATGCCAATTTTCTTCTTCTACCAAACTCTATTTTCTCTTGGCCAATGGTTTTCTACAAACAGCTATGGAGAATTTTTAAAGAGATGTTAATTGTTTTTGTTTTTCCTTTCCTGGAGTCTGTGAGGAAAAAGAACTTTCCAGCTCATATTTCATGAAATTCTTTCATATGGTTAATGTTGCTTGGTACTTCAAATGCTTCTTCCACATATGCTATGTACTATATGTACGTACTATATGCAAATTTAATAATTGTTTACATTTCTTTACTACTTTCTATATGGCTCATAACTCTTATTTTAACTGTGTTATTTGCTTGAAGTGTGCTTGTCTAAACAATGAGCCATTTTTTATTGTAAGCGAATGTGTAATGATGACATAATCTCACTGACGTGTCGCAAGGGTACATGGTTATAAGCTAGGTGGGACAACCTTCCAAAAGAGTTTCACCTATCCGAGATCTTGGTGTAATTTTTGATAATCTTCTTATTTACAGATGATTATCAATAATTATCTATCTGAGAATTTGGTGTAATTATTGATAATCATCTTATTATATATTGATATTTCAGTCACATCATCAAATTCTGTCCAAAAGCCTAATAGTTACTAGAATTTTTAATAGGTCATTCTCATGATTTTCATGATATCGAATGTATCGTAGCTTTATTTCAATATTTGGCTCATAGTTTTCTTGAAGCAAATTCAGTCATCTAGTGTCTGTATATCCTTATAGTAGAGAAAGTATTAGGGAATTTCATTCAGGTTATGTTGTAATATATATATATAATGTGATACCAATAGCATAAAAAAGAGCCAGGCTTTAGCAGTCTGCCATCCCATATTTGACCAGAGAAAAGGATTAGAGTCCAAGTTTCTATAACTTCAGCCGTTTTATCATTACCTAAGACATGATTATTAATGAATTCGATAATTTGACCGACATAGAAGCAATTAGAGATACGGCATTGCAAGTAAACAACTACCCAAGCTAATGTTCGACATTGTGCTGATAAGCCTGGCAGTAGAGGCTAGATGTACATAATCCAATTTGTCTGTAGGTTGATATATTATGTATACATATATACATAGTTATATAAATAGGGCTTTACGGGAGTACATCATTGGTTCTATACATATGAAATGATGGAAACGAACACACAAAAATACCTCGTAACTAGAAAAATATTGAAAATGCACAGAAAAAAAAAAAAGTATGCCACAAGTAAAGTTTAAGAAATAGATCCTAAAACATCTATTTTTATAAAATGTCACTGTGATTTAAGTTCATATAGTGCCGACGTCTTAAGTGCAAGTCATAGGATTAAATTATATTATTATTTTTACACTTAATTTCATTGACATCGCCACATGAGATTGGAATTTCGTAATTGGGGTAACCTAATCAATAAGGTTTATTAAAAATGCGTTTTTTTACCAGTTATTCTGTCTTCTATCCTCTTCGTTTGCATATATTTGTATGATTGTGAGAAAAATAGTGAAATTAACAAAATAACCATTTTGATACACATCTTGGAATCTTCTAAATATGTGAATCGTAGAATGAGGTGTTTAGTTACTACCAAATGCTTTGCCGTAATAGACTGTTAATATTTTACAAATTTATAGAATAAAAAAAATATTGAAAAAAACAGAAACTTAATTTTTGTAAAAGATATTATGATGAACAGAAATGTTGAAAATATATCAGCTAAAACATATATTAAAGAATGCAAGGAAATTCTTTAAAGTAATCGAATAAATAGTCTAATATTATGTAAATTCACAGTTATCTATTTTCAAGGCCTCGACGGTAGTTGACCGCAGCCATGGTAACCGTTGTGGAGGCCTTTGTTCCATTAAATCAATTAACATCGTTTCGATTGAATCTTACATTTTCATATAGTAGTCATTAATATTTAATATCAAATGAAATGAAACCTAAAAATATCAACTAATTAACTATAATGGTTTCTTATCAATATTTTTATCCATTAATTCATTGTCATATTATACGTCTACCGGTGTTAATCTATCAAGTGCGACGATATGGAAAAGAAAACAAGTATTTTTGAAAATTCAATTTCCACGTTACTTACTGCGCAATTAATTCTAGGCATTAATAGAACTTCCAGTAAGAATGATGGAAATTTCGTGAAAACTAAACTTAAAATGATTTACAGCCTGACACTTCTTATTTTTATGTTTATATTTTACTTCTCAAACGCATATAGACTTGCATCTCTAATGTACACTAACACACCAGAGTTTACAAATTATTTTTTAAGTTTCGTAATTATATTCTTCCTCCTTACGTTTGATATCGTATGGCTTAAGGGTGCATTCTCCGAGTGGCTTAATATGTTCAATGAACTTTTGTCTTATTATAGTGAGCACTACAAAAATAGATACTTTGATAAAGTTAAATTATCAACAAGGATTGGAGCATTTTCAGTCATTTTCGTTACAATTATAGCGATTTTGGGGTATCATATATTTTTATCGGAAACCGAACTCGATTATTTAGTTTTGATTAGACAACTGTCTATGATGGCAAATAGCCTTGAAATGGTGTTGATGTGTATACTTAGGAATGTTCTCATTGAGATGTTAAAAACCATCAACATGTATTTAAAACGTGCCGGAGAACAATTGTTGCTAAAAGAGGAATCGAGCATCGACATACCCTTGGACAATTTATCTAACAGAAATATTTATTTTGACCTTGCAAATGAGTCAAAATACATTTCAGTCTTACCAAATATTATAATAATTCTTTCAAAACTTTGTAAGAAATTGGACAAAATATTTAACTTCCAGGTAATATCTAGTATTTTAGAAATGAGTCGCAAAATTTTGTATAATTGGATTAACTTTGAACATTCAAATAAATATTTCAGATCATGCATTACATGGCCGCTATCTTCTCTCTTTCAATATTCAGCATTCAGAGTATTCTAAACTTATACAAAAGAGGGGTAAGTTCTATTATACATTTATGTGTATATATATACATTCATACATATATATATATATATATATATATATATATATATATATATATATATATATATATATATACACATATTTATATATATTTCCACTTTTATTATGTACTAAATGTATAGGCGTTTATTTGTAAGTTAATTGAATTGAAGTTTATTATAAGTTATATTAATTTACATATATTATGCTACTTATGTAGAGTACATACCAAAACAAAATGTTAAAAATGTTGGTCTGTGTTTCTTGTGTAACAATCTAGATATGTGTCTGTTTGCTTCTCTGTGTGGAAGGGCATAACAAAATAACTGCCAAAACAGATTTCGAGGTTTCGAAAGAATTTCCGTGTAACTCGGTCTCCCAGCAAATATACTATATTAAGCCATCGTGTTCAGCTGTGGAAAAAATACTTCCAGAAGTCGACGTCTGAACGTAGTGCATTTAGTAAAACGATGATTCAATTGTAGAATACTACATCAAATATTTTCTATTCGTAATAAATTGCCTAATTGCAAATAATAATATACTGCGGATAATTGCTTATTGTCCATGTATTTTTATTGGAATTTCATAAATTAAGAAAAGGTTTTTCCACACGGGAAATAATAAGACTTATATGAGTCAAGTCTGAAATAAATTAATAATCCAGTTTAGTAATTTGTTTATTTTACCAGGCAAATTAAATATAGAAATAATTATAAAAGTAACAAATAATCTTTGTGTAAAAATAGTTTGCATTCTGTAAATAATTATGAGAATCTGTGTAGTTATAGCTTGGATCATAAAATTAGTTGTAATTACAAGGAAGCAAAGGACAAAATTATGTTTTTAAATTTACTTTCATAATTACCTACTGCAAATCCAATGAAATATGTTTAGTTGACCTTAATTTAAAAAAATGGTATCTTTTCCATGTATTTAGATTTACACTTCTTATTCTGGCATGCTCTAATATAGTAACTTAACGAAATTTTAAAGTGCATAGAAAAACTTGAGGCTTAATGTTTTCTGTGAATTTTAAAATTTTACAGGCGATTTTCAAAATAAAGTTTATTGGAGAAAATCACAATTCCAAAAGTATGCTTCCGTGCCATGGACTGCATGATTAATTCTTTTTCAGTTATAGTGGAATGGGTATTTTTCCTGTAGTCACTACAGCTTGCAATGAACATATTTTAAATACTAGTTTGGTATTGCAGATATTTTTTCAGATCTGGATGATAAATGTCATACAATGGACTATAATTTACTTGATTATTCTGGCAGTGGCCTGCGCATGCTGTGAAAATTTGGTTCTCGAATTTCGTGAATTAGAAATAAATATAATCATGCTGAAATTTGCACAAAATATGAGTGAGTATACATTATTTCTACGAGCTGAATATGAGGGGTCTAACGTGATGGGTGCAACTAATTTGCCCCCGAGAGTATTATTAAAATATTTTTTGCAATTACGGGACACATATTGAAGAAAAGATACAAAAAGCTTTTGCACCTTGATGTTGAGCTGGCCTTTATTTAATTTTAAAGTAATATAATTATAAAGCTAACTTTAATACATTTTTCTGACAAAGTGTGCAAGTTAAACTTAAAATTTCAATATGAAAATGTCCAAAAAAACTTTACATGAAATTACATATAAAAATTTTACAAAGCTGTTTAAAGTTTCTATCAAATGACCGCTCTGCAGTTAACAGATAAATTATCCACCCACTTAGACATTTACCACCTAGGTTAAGCAACGTAATACAAAATCGAAAGTAATAACGCACGTATAGAGGTTTACCAATGATTCAAACAGATTAACACGTAGATTATAGTATAATATGAAGTAGATGATACAGTTACCATGTCTATGCTATTTTTTATATGAAATTAAAAACTGGCGAAGTGTGAAACTGGCTTGAACGTCGAGAATTCCATACCTAGTTTGAAGAGAAATCATTTTATTTATCATAAGACGTCGCTAATATGGACTTCCCAGTCCAAGTAATTTCTAATAGTAACTAATGTAATTAAGTAGAGCTGATTTTCGTGAATGTCACAGGAACTGTGACATCTAGAATTACAGTTACAAATTTCCTACTTTTGCTTAGGCATTAAATACTCTTTTTTTCACAATTTTTGGACTAAGTACTTTTGGAAAAAGAGTGGGATCTGTTTTGGAAAAATACTATCTACATTATGACAAAAATATTTTGGAGACTCTTCTAAGTAGCCTCCACAAATGATCCTCCATGCTGTGTAGAAATTTGTAATTCTTTTTCCAGTACTTAATATTACAATGCGTTAAAGAAAACAATGTGTTTCCCATCTGCGAGCTTCTTGATAAGTTCTGAGTCTATATAATTAATAATTATAGTAAGCGTGCAGTCATTAATGTTTCAATGCGTGAATTCTTAACATTTTGCCAAATATTAATTTGAAGTAAAGAATAATTATTTTGACATACCTCCAATATATTTCTTTTCAGTCTTTACGTTTAATCATTACATTTTCAGGGTATTGCATGCAAGGCATGAATTCATACGAGTAAACTGGCAAGTAAACACAACTCACGTATCTGTATGTGTGTTTGCTTGCATTAATTTTGAATATATTTAGCAGAAATTCATTATTCAAAACTAAATGAAACTACATCATGTAGTATTATTTTTACTTTATTTAAATTCTTTACCACAACCTACGTTTCGTTGTATGACATCTTCAGGTTGACAATTAGTAAAGATTGTCACAATCTTTGCTAATAGGTTCATTTAATTGTGCCTTTATTTTATTCAGGAAATATTTTCTCCGAATTAATAATTTCTAAATCAATTTCAAGGTCCGGATGTAAACGACGCAGTAGAATCAATTCAAGAAATCGTACAAAGGGGCGATAAGGGCGTTTTCACCGTGTGGCGTCTTTTTGACTTGAGAATGTCACTGTTTCCGAAATTTGTCAGTTTACTCGTATCTTATATAATCGTTGTGTCTCAATTATCTGGACTGCAAGATTGAATTTGTTTGCAGACATATCGGTATACTGATGTAGTTTTATGCTAAATTCACTGATATTTTGAGAAATTATTTCATTAATGCTCACAATATGTGTCTACAATGTACACCTTATAATTATAAGCTGACGATATATTGTGAATGCAATTCCATCTGTTTAAAGCTACTTCATTTTAGTGTGCAATAGTACTTTCAAAAATACAAATATAAAAAAAATATTACTCATCAATATAAGAAGTCGCGCTGTTAAGCTTTGAACGAAGCACTTATGGCCATGCTGCAATTTACTTTGCAGTTTACGTTACTTCATATGTCGATGTGTATTAGGAAAAGTGTTAAACAAAAATCTGGAAAAGTGTTTGATATTTTCTGAGCAAAATACGTGGCAATAAGACAAATCTACATATTCCATGCTAATCAATGCCTTTCCAAGTTGAACATGTTTGATTTAATTTATAAATTGTATCCTAGTTAAGACTTTACATACACGTATTGCATAATTTGTACTTAAGGATTATCCTATTGTAGTTAGTAATTATTGTAGTTAGTAAGTTTGTGTGTATTTTTGGAAATAGTCTCTTGTTAAAAATTTAATCTGAGTAATTTTTTTTAATTGTACTAATAAAATGTTGGTTTAAATAGAATGTAAAATTATTTTCTTCTTATTTTTAATTATATGCTTATATAATGACACTCATTCATTAGAATGGATGTAAGTCTAGCTATTACAGTAAATGAATTGATTCCTTTTAAATAATGAATTTGCTGATTGTGTTGGTTACTAACAGAAGTGCAATCAAATTTCACATAAACATAGCTTTGGATATGTAGATCATGTTTTATGTATGGAATTAATTTAATGACTTATGGACTATAAGTAGACAAGAACACACCATTTGCAAGGAAATAATAATATTATCAATTAATTATTTCTTGTGCAGGGATATCTTCGTAAATGCAACAACAAGATATCAGTGGCTTTGAGTCTGAGAGTTTAGATATCTATGCCAAATGTAGAATTGTTGAAGATTATAGGTAATAGTTTCATATTAGTTTAAATTATTGATTCATATTTGTATCTTTCTGAAACAAATTTGTCCATAGTTACATAACATTTTTGGAATATACTTGTATACATGCAAAATTACAATTCGAAAAAGAATATACAATAAAAATCTTATTATCACAATTAATGCATACCATCTATATTTATTTAATAACATATTTATTCTTTTTCAATACGCATTAGTTTGTAGATATTGATCTCTTCAGTATCGCAGGTTTCAGGTTTAAACAAGAAAGATATTGTTATAAATATAATGAAATAAAAAACACAAGTCTAGTGATGGATTTTAATGTACCATAAAATTCAAATGATCCTTGTATGAACATACAAGGAATAATAACCCATTAATTGCTTTTTTTTGTTTAAAAATATTATTGAGTTGTGTGTAATATTGTATCATATAATATTTTTCATTGCATTAACCACAAATCATTATAAATATCTAACAAATTTCAAACAAATAACAATTTTTTATAATGATTTTTGTCCAACAAATGAAGTAGAAACGTATTTTGTGTCAAAAGAGTTTGGAAAAAAGGGAGTTCGAAAGATCAAAGCATGGTGAGCACACCAAGGATATGGATAAGGGACACATAAATAAATAAATTTAATAAAACTTTTTTATTAAAAAGACAATGCACATATACATTTTTCTAAAAATGTTAATAGCCCCCATATTGAGGCAATATCACATCCAGACATTAAATGACCGCATTCTAACCGGTTGTGCATCGACATTAAATACGATAAATTTCGAAAGAATGATTTTGAATAATTCCAGTGGAAGAGTGGAAGTATGATGAATTAACAAATATTATTGAATAATTTTAATAGTTTTTATTTCTTCATTCATTTTAGATGGTAACTAATTATTTTTATTTTATTTATTTATTTCCACTTTAAGGTACATATAACATATACATTGGGTAGACTTATTGCTACAAAAGCAATCCCTTCCAGTCAACCACATTGATTAAATATAAATATCTTGTGATGTGGATGTAAAAGACTTTAATAAAAAAATTAAACTAGAAAAATATCATAAAATATAAATAAGGAAAACTAAGCTATGTGTGAATAATACAAAAGAAAAAGAAAATAATGGTTAATTATAAATTGTAAACAAAATGTAATTAGGGAAGGCAGGACGGAGGAATTACGAGAGGAAGAACTTTTTCAGACGATCTTTGAAGACATTTAAGGAGGGCGAGTTCCTGGTATCCAGATCTAGTCGATTCCAAAGGTTTATAGCTTAGACAGTGAAGGACTTTTCATAAGAAGTGGTTGTATGTTTGGGAAAAAGGAGACTGAGCTTGTTTTCACAGCGTAGCCCTATATTTTTCATGTGAATGAGACCAAAATTACATCTAGTTATAAAACAATTGCATTCAAATCAAATTTAAATACAATCAAGTTCGAAAGAACAATTTTGAATAATTCTAGTGGAAGTGGTCAAGTTCAAATTCATGTGGAAGAAGACTTTTAGTGTTTCCCTACTTTTCAATTTTGTTTTTTCAATGATAAACTAAACACATATTATTGTTTAATTTTATTAGTTTTTATAACTTCGTTCATTTTTTGTTTACTGATTATTTTTTAAATAATTCAATAATGTAAGTAAAATAAGGATTTCAAGAACTTAAAATGAGTTTAACGTTATTGAATGATAAAAATATAAAACATTTAGTCTGCAATTATCAGCGATAAATTTAATTTTATTTAAAAAACTATTCCTAACAATATGGGCCGTGAATTATATTATTTTGGTAAGGCGCCAAATGATGTATTATGGGATAAATAAAGGTAGCAATTATACAGACTATGGAAATTAATGCATAAATTAAAATATCAGAAATTTGACTAATTTTTAAAAATTTGTGCTTGACAAATTACAAGAACATTTTATTTCAATTATTTAAACAATTTTCAAATTTTGATCTTTTAATATTTTTTTAATTTAAAATTTTGCCTTATACTTAATGAACTAAACAAATATTATTGCTTATTTTTTTTACCCAATATTTATAAGCAATTTGAGTGTATGTTTAATATATAGCGACAAAAGAAGAACCGTAGTCAAGTTTATAAAATAACTCCCCATACACGTGATATCTAGTTCTACAAAGATGTAAACGATTGGCTTTATACAATTGAAATATTACTTGAACTAAAACTTGCATTTTATATTTTCCACATTTTAATATCTATAGATGCTCTTAGATTGTAAATTTACTTAAGTGAACCCAATGTATATTTATTAACACAATGCCGTTCAATTAGGAAGAACCAAAAAATCAACTATTCAAAGCTGATTCACCTTGTTTTCAAAAATCGGCGTTTACTGGCATTCATTTTCACTCCCTCCCTCCCCACTGAGTCGCCGAGAAGCAATAAAAGAGAAAAGAAATAATCATTTAATTTATTAAAGATTTGAATTTGTTCCACGAGCTAGAAAAACAATTTTGCGTGATTTCCAAAAATCGTCATAAAATGATACTTTCTCCTTAAAAGTTCTCTCCAATTCTACCATATTTTTTCAGAAATTAGTTTGTTACTTTTGAATTACCGTGTTTTCTAAAATTATGATTACAACATAATTTCTCGAACATTATTGAAAAGCTTGGAATATTTCTTAAGGAAACCTATTTCAAAATACACTGAAAAAACTTGAAAAAGACTTTTTTTAAGTTTCTAGTTACGTAAAATAATTCATATTTACCATTTTTTAAGAGACCGCCTTTTCAAAAAAAGCAAATTTAAAGCAATTATTATGTTTTTTAATTTAATATACAATTGTCAAATATCGTAAAGCAACTTGTTCTAGCAAACATTTCAGTGTTTTTTTGTAACAGGATTAAGAAAAGTAAGTAAGGAAAAAGTAGAAGGAAGGTATCAACTTTACAATGAATTCTTCGAAGAAAATGACTTTTTTTTTTCTTAACCCATAAAACTCGTTAAAATCAAAAAAAGGCATTGAGCGATAATTTTTTTTTCTTTATCTATTCTTGACGGCATGCTGGGTAAGCTAAAGAAAAAATTGAATGGATCATTTTGAGAAATAAAAGAAAAAGCTTTCCAATAAGCTTTTATGCATCCAATTATTTTCCATGCAGAAATAACATTTTAAGTTTCAGGAAAATTTTAATTTTTTTGGTGATCCCATAATTTCAAACGCCAGTGCATTATATTTATTTTTTTTTCATACCACAATTGATTTGGAAAATTTGGCGGTAAATACTTTATTTTCCATGCAACCAGATTTCAAATGTAATGACTAAATCTAAGAAATTGCTATGAATAACTACTACTAAATATGAATAACTTTTACTAAATAATATGAATTCTTACCTAAATATTGATGTCGATGTTCGATGATAATGAATGTATAAATATATGCTAAAATTGCTTCATTTTAAATTGGGTTCAAAAGAGCAATGTAAATCCAGAGGCTTATTTTTTGCTATCGTTCATTCAGTTTATAAGGTGTCAGTTAAAGGAAATTCTGTATCCAACCAAGTTCGTGCAAAGCATAACACCATTTATACCTACATCAGACATTATATTAATTCCGCCATAGTTTGAGGAGAGAGTTTCGTTTTCATTATTGCCTTCAAATTGTTATTGTCAATCCTAATTTATGGGCATCATAATATTTATTATTGAGCTCCAAGTTTTTGGAATATAAATTAAAAAGCCAATAAATTAATTAAATATTTTGTTTTGAAAACATTATACTACTTATGCTGCTCGGTTTTACAATGTTGGTTTGAAATAATAGTGAAAATATAATATACTATAATATAATATACTCTGACCTGATCTCTATACTGGATCTCTTTTTATTTTTTGTCTACCTTAATTGCTTACTGTCCTTGGTAGGTGATATGTGCGATAACATTTTATTGACTGATGAGAGTTCTTTTATTTCAAAACTGGATGAAAAAAGCAGACCTAACAAATATTAATGAAACTTTAAATAATTTATGTAAATCTATCTCAATCAACAGTTTGTTGTTAACTACCATAAAAAAAAGTGTACAAAATTTTCCCTGGCTAATCTACCATAAATTAGTAGTAGCGTAATTCTGAAAGAACAAATACTGGAGATGTAACCACTGTTACTTCTCTGGGTTTGACTCTAGATTCAAAGTTACAGTGGATTATCTTATATAGACATTAGCTAGTAGATTAAGCTAAGTTGCGTTGGCAATGACGTAAATTAGGCATCACTGATGGGATGAATACGTATCTAATATATAGATTCCTTTTGGAAAGAATTAGTTGCGCCTTTATTCTATTTCTTTTTCTGTTTAAAAAAAAGACAAATAATTTATGTAATTAAAAAAGTTGAAAATTGACAAAACGTCAGGTGTAATCCAGATAAAATATAGTGGCTCATCATTTTCACTAGAATATGAAGGATTTTTGTATTTTGAGAACAGAAGAAAATGAGATATTATCACATAAGAAAATGAAGTGACATTAAATACATAAAAGTGCAAGTGGCAATTGCAGGTTTAAATTTCATGCCACTTTGAAAGGTTTTATTAATCTGAAATAGTTTTAGAAAATGGTAGACTATTTTTATTGTTGATGGCTGAATTTATGGTTTTAGTAAAAATATTTTTTTTAATCACCTACATATTTTTTGCCATCAACTATTTCCAACAGTGGTTTCCACAGCTCTTTTCTTTACGAAAATACAGATTAACATGAATTATATTCATGTTAACAAAAACAACATAATGCAGATAAAGTTATCATGAAATTTAACATTTCTAAAGATTCCACACAAATTTAAAAACGATTTGAGGTTAGACACTGTGCAGGGAAAGAAACACAATTTGTAAATATTTTCCACAATATATAATGTCTCTTATTTTGAAAAAAATATATAAGTTAATTACACATTTTTACTACATGTAATTCTAGGTATTTCACATTGAATCATTTTAATCTTCAGAATATTCGGGTATGTACCATGTTTTAAAGATTTTTCCATGAAGAGTAAAATTGACATGTTTTCATTATAATTACTATCACAAATGGATTGTAATATGAACAATTAATAATTTGTTAATTACCACATTTACTTAGATATTAACATTTATAAATTTGTTCTTAATCTCTGCAAGTCTATTTAATTAAATTAAATATATAGACTACATACAATTTATACTATAGTATGGTACTTAATTAGCAACAGATCGTCAAAGATAAAGTTTATTTTTTATATCAATTATTAAATATAATTCTGTCAGATTCAAAGTAGAGATAGTTTCATTAAAGTACCTAGGCTCGGCTCCTCCAACGGGTTAGAATTTAGAAGGGTTCTTTGTAAAGTTTGGCGTTACCCTATAATCAGTAAAAGTCTGCTTCAGTTATAGGTATTACCAGCTTATATATGATCTTTCCATAATTAATTGATTTCAAAATTTATTTAATCACTAGGTAACTTTTAGGGAAACCATTAAAACTATATGGTGATTTTATCACAGAGAAACGGAAAATTTATAAGAAAAGTTCCACGCCATCTTTTTTCAGAAATTGGTTTAGTGACTGGATCTAATTTTACTATACTACATTACTATTCCCACAGCGTATTAGTGTGTTAATTCGCAATCATTAATTGTTAAAACTCATCAATGATATTATAAAAATTTTATATAGAGCAAATAAAACGCACAATTTTTTTTAATTCCAAATATTGATAATTCAACTGAAAGCAAGGCTAAGTTATTTTTTTCAGAGTTATTTGTACGATAGTTTCAAATCCGTTGCTAAAATTATTCTAAAAACATGCTCTTCATGCACTTCTCACCCTCTCTTAAATCGCCAAAAAATAACTTTCAAAGAATTTTTTTAAAATTTACCAGACAATTTTAGCAATGAGTTTAAAAGTTATAATTTTTGAAAAAATCGCTTTACTTTTAAGCCTATGATAGATATCTTAGCATTATGGTTCCAAGTTATAAATAATGGGAATATTTTTAAATAGTTTAAAAATATTACGTACACTCAATTATTTACATGTACCTACCCTCGTTGTGCAAGTTCAAATCAAACACAGAGTTCTTTCTGGTTTTCGAATAAAGTGAATTTGTTATGTTCATAGGTCAACTATTTTTTCAGAAGTTTGCTCAGTATACTCCTCATCATCATAGTCTAATTCATGATATGGCAGACTTCGACGAGAATGCCTTGTAGGCCTCCAACTGCTAATCTTTGTTGTTTAATTCATAATTATTTAGGAATCTAGATAATTTCTCGAATCACAGCTTTACAGCCTGAAACTTTTCTTTGTTTACAAATTGTTGTTTTGCTTTTTGTAATGTAAACGTATTTTGGAGTATTTTTTAATTTTTGTCTGTTTAGACTACACCACTTTTGGTCCGTACATACAGGTTATTATACACTATATTACTTCCAAAACATAAGAAGAGTATTAGTTTAATAAGATCAGCACATCCCCAAAACGATCTCTTCTTGCCAATCTTAATATAGATAAAAGTAGATGTAACAAGAGTGAAATCCTGAAATTCACTCTTTGGCAACACTTCATACAAAAGGTCCACAAATTCATTAAGTTATTCAGTAAAAGATCACCACCAGAACGCACTATAATTAAATTCCAGTAATGTGACATATTTCATGTCACCCGCAAAACTACAAAGGATTCAATGACTTCTAATACTTTAAAATTTATGCAGTCATCGGGTCCTTATATCTCTCACCTATATATTGGTATTTCACATTACCAGAGTTCAAGAGATTGAAGTTATTTTTCTAGGTTTGGTTTAATTTGACTATGAACGAATCAAGTGTAAAGTTATTGATGCCATCAGGGATTGACTTAAATGAGGAGAGCTTGTTTGGATGAATTCTGGAAACCATTTACCACCATTACAATAAGTAACGAGAAGTTTTTTTAGGTCAAACAGAGAATGTGTTTATTGGCAAACCTCTTCTTGTATAATTAAAGTCCACGTAAATAAAGGGTAGGTAATGCAGATCAAATATTTGGTATCCAGTTAATATCAAGAATTAATAAAAATAATAAAATAAAAACAAACGTCGTTACAAAATCATAATAATTTTGATTCATAATTTTTATATAAAAAGTATATTTTTGCACCAAATAAATCGGTCAATAGCAATGAGTTTATAAATGTTATATAAATGTTTCTATGCCACATTATTATATACTTATTAATGTAGCTGACTGTTTCACGGTTGACACGATTAAAAAAGGTAAAAGATACATTAGTGTTGCAGGCAATAATTTTATATTTTACTTGCCTAGTATTGATTAACCTTATATGAAATCAACATAATTTTTATGCAGTTTGAGTCGAATAAACTAGAAGAAAATGTGATAATTGTGTTTTATGGTATTTCAAAACTGGAATAATGTTTTAGAAAACTAGAAATTAAATCACAATGATAGCAGTTTCCATCCCTCAAAATGAAAAAAAAGGAACACTTATAGGATCACTTGGTGGCCGTCAATCTGCCTGCCAAAACCTTTTTACTCAGAAATGACTGGAGATATCAACTTGAATTATTGAGGCTATAATTGTCACACTGTAAATTTTTTTTGGTTCACGGAACACCTAAAGATATGACCCTCGTGAGCATACTGTTTATTCACAGAATAGTCCCACTTACTGAGCTTATAAACATATAAGATATTTCCAGTCGAATACAATCTTGAAAGTAGGCATGTTGGATAATCTTACAGGACCATTAAAGAGAAAGATTCCAAAATTAATGATTTAAAATTAATTGAATAATGTGTAATACTACATATTATATATATATACATATATATATATATATATATATATATATATATATGTATATATATATATATATATATATATATATATATATATATATATATATGTATATATATATATATATATATATATATATATATATATATATACGAAATATACTTATTTATATAAATACTTATTTACTTATTTTGCTACAAACTTAAAAAACTAATTAAAAAGTGGCAGGCTTATGGCTATGAGAGCGATCTCTAACAGCCAACCACAATGAATTAAATGAAAACATTAAGTACTGTGTGCTGTGACTATATGTGATTTTCAAACTTTTATTAATTAACTAACAATATAAAATGTATAATAATGTGTGATAATAAAATAAGATTATTTAAAAAGCAAAACGATACTTTAGAAGTAGGGAGGAATAAGAATGGACTATAATAGAAGGGATTAGGATATCGATTATAATAAATAATGTATTTTTAGACAACTTCTAAACATAGACCGTTGTCTATGTTTAAAAGTTGTCTGAAAATACACACAAAGAGTGCACTTTGCAAATTTGTGGTCAGTTCATTCCATAATCGAATAGAATATAGGGTGAAGGATTCTCCATAAAATTTAGTTCTATGCTGAGAGATTAGGAGGGTATACTTGTTTTTCGATCACAGTTCGAGGTTATGATAGGTTTTGGAATCTATATTTAAGATATGAAAGTGTAATAGAGGGTATTATTTATAAATAATATCCTCTTGTTGAGGATATTATTTATAAAACCTAGAAGCTGAAGGTTGCGTTGGTCACAAATATTTAACGATTTAAGTTGTGACAGATACTCGGATGTAATTAATATGTTCAAATGTTAATTACATCCCAGCATCAACATTAATAACAATTTTTATGGCCAAAAATGTTTCGATTACACAGATATTGAAGTCATTCTAATTTATTGCGCAGGTGTTCATTTAGATTAGAATAACACACATCTCCATAATCAAGAATAGGCAGAAGTAAATCTTACAAATATATACTTTAGTTCACAATGGAAGAAAATTTTAAAGCCGTGTGAGAGAATGTATTTTAAAAAAATCTTATGACTAACATAATTTACTTGAGAATATCATACGAGATATTTATACTTTTATTAAAAAGTTCGCTTTTAAAACTCCTGAATATTGAATAAATTTAAAACAAAAAAATTCAAAAAATTATATATATATAAATTTTCTATCTAAAATTATATATGTAATAATTTAACTATTAAAATATAAATTTTCCCCATCAATGAATAGTTAAATTATTATGTATACATGTATAAATGAAAGTCGTCTAGGATTAAATTTAAATATAAAATTAAAATCAAAAACTTCAATAAATATTTTTTAGCAAAGGTAAATATAAAACAAATCTAATTTAGGTTCAACCTATAACTCTAAATACTCTGCTTCTTTATATATTTATCTGCAAAAAAAATTATATTATGTCCCCAAGAATTACAATACATAAATCACTAAAAAGTATTTAATTTATTTTTATAATATGAAACTGAGCAAGTTGGAAGTATAAATTTAAGTAACTGAAGATTGAGATTCGGGGTAAATAAGCTGAGCATCGTGAAATGTGGCTGATGGCCCATCAATTGAAGCAATTTTGGTATTAGATTTTGGTCTTTCCCGTAATAGACATAAAATTATTTTAGAAACTTGTATATTATTTATGTATAATAGATGACGATTTATTTAATCATTTGCCAAACTAATAATTTGAATAATTCAACAACTTTTTTAGAAGAGAAGTATCTACTCGAAAAAAGTAGTCATTTACTAGTGTTTATAAATAATATAACATGTGGTTATTAAATTATCGACTAATACATGTCCTGTTGTTGCTTGCAACAAGGTTCTTCATATACTTTATCACAAGCAACAGTACAACAGTAAATTACAGCGGAAAGAAATTGAATTTTGTTCTGTGCTTGTTGATATTTTGTATAATTATATTAAAAATATATTGATCGACTGTGTTACCACTAAAAGGCTGATTAGATTAAACCAAGGGTTTTATTATTCCGCTTAGTCTAACACAAATCTTATTTACAACATTCATAGAAAATTTTTTTACAATAATCATTTTAAAAAAATAGTTTAAGCTGTGATCGTTAAACCTTTACAAGCAGGTTAAGCATTACCAACAGAAAGACAATCATTTTTATTATTATCGTAATAATTTGGGAATATATGATCACTATTAAGGTCGAGATTAATTTTTGCTTCCTTCACACCAGAATTATTTCTTATAATTTTCTCATATGATGACAATTCTTCTGTTTTGACATATTTCATTGCCATCTAATATTGAAAATAATAAATAGTGAGGTGTCTTATAAAAGTATCGCAATTATTTTCAAGTTACACTTGCAAATTGTTGCAACTAAGGCAAACATTCAGCTTTGAGTTCTTTTAAATGAACAATATTCAGTTAAATGTTATTTTCTTTTATATAAGTTTGATTCTTCAATTTAATATTATTTTGTAAAAAAACATTTTATTGGTTGTATTTTTAATTACAAAAAATAAAATGTCAATTAATTAATGTGCTGTTTTATTTACATTCCAGCAAATCATTTACGTAAATAGATTAGGATAACCAAAGAACTGTAAGAAGCCAGTAAAATGGGTCAGTGCACAGTGTTCAACATGTTCTTATTGTCATATACGTTATGGCAATGATAAAATATCCAAACATATATTAAATCATATTGTAAAAATAGTTATTCATTTCAATGAACTGGAATACTTACGTAATATTCCATTATTTCCTAATGCTATTTTCAGACAAAGGGGCTAGCAATTTGTAATGCTAACAGGCTGTGTTGATCTTCCATGCCATTGCTATTAGTTACTTTTAACAACAGCAACTTTTCATTTTGCATTGTCAATTTTCATGTCATGTTGGTTAATTTTAAAAGTGGTCTTAACTAATTTATTCCTCATACAATGTTTCGTCATTTTAATTGTCCTAAATATGCATGTGTCAATTTTAGATAAATTTGGTTTTTATTTTGTTCTTCCAAAAACCTTCCTCGAATGAATGCCCTCAGAACTATTATTAATTTCCTAATTTCCTCTACAATTAATCGTTTTAGAATCCAGCCAGTCTAGCTCATGAACTTGAATTCTCACATGTGAATTCAGTAATACTTGAAAAATCAAAGCCACGGAAATGATGCCCCATCAGTTGCATGAGCACTGTAACGCTAATTTCTAATTAACAAAGAATTCAAAATAACGAAATTGATGTTTTTTTTCTTTAATTAATTCACAAATTTGTGTGAACTCGAATGAAATTTCATGTGAAAACGTAAAATAATTTTAATGTAAAGTAAAGAAAAGCTGCGTGTTACCTCATCATCACTGTTCATCCTTGACAGTGAAACATTGGAACGCAGCTCTACTGTAATTTACTTTTTAGATTGATTGGATTATTGGCTCGCCTTGTTATGTTAATAAACGAGCAAAAGCAATAATATATTTTGACTGACTCAGAAGTAAGAAAGGTGAACAGTACAAGTTCACAAATTTTTAACAGTTCAGACTCTATTAAGTTTGTGGTTTTAGGTTTATTTCCTTCTCAAGGAACCCTCCTGTCATGTAGATACTATTTTTTCCAGCATCAACAAACTAATTTGCTATTTTTTTTTAAACTTAAGATTTTTCTCTTGTAAAATATATGTTTCACCGTATTCTAGTGTTGTATAATTTATTCTCATAGTAAATTTATTTAATTCATAAGTAACACCAGGTATTGGATATAAAACTAGCCGTAATACAAGTATTGGGGAACTTTTTATTTATGCTTTAAAATATATGTCAATAAAAACTTTAACCATTTACAAATTACAGGCATTTGCAAATGGATACTTTTTACTATGCAAACATATTCAATAATACATCTTTCACCGATATAAAAATACCTAAATATTTAAAAAACGATGGAATTTAGTTAGCTTTAATTTAATTTCCAACGACTGTTTTCTTTTCATAATTTTCACTTTAGCAGTTTCGAAAATGGGGCGGGGCGCATATTTTGGTTGATATTTTTAACAATATCTTTATCTTGCAAAAACTTCAAAAATAAATAATTTCAAAATTTTTACAAGTGTCTCTCAGTTGATAATCATATAGAAAAATAATTAAAAAAAACAATTTAGAACATTATTTGTCATTTTTAAACTTTTGATATGTATATTTTCAGTGTTATGTATTAAAAGATACTTTTTTTCGGAGTCTAATCTATTCCTTACAAAGTTAAAAGCAAACTAGAATTCAAGTGACGAGTGTACTTATTAGATTGATCAACGTGGTTATGAGTATTTTAATTTCAGTTGCAAATAGTTTGTCAATATGTATATATGACATGTTTTTAGGGTATCGTGTCTCAAAAGGATTAAAGCGGAATGCTTATAAGGTCTGAAACATGTCCATTCATCCATCGGTTTGTCACAATCATTTGTCTTGATAATCATGTAAACATATTAACCTGCATCCTGCATATGTCATAACTGATGACTTTAACAAATAATCATATCGAAATGTTCACGGGGCCAACTAAAAACACAATTTTTTATTTCATTTACCGTGTGAAATATCAATTAGTAATTTCTATTGGTAATAACCATGTGTCATTTTCATTAACCCTTGAAAAAGTGAAACAAATAATCCATTGCAACTAATAATTTCATAAGAGATTCTTTTGATTTCACTAATGTGTAAAAATACTTTGTAGAGACCCAAGCCTCGTATCATCAGCCTACCACGAGTTGCCTTAAAGTAGGAAACATCCAAACGTTTCTCAACTTCTTGAGACTTGCTAGCCTACAAAAACCCAAAGGTGAATAATCGCCGTGGTCATCATGGTGATTATTTCTTAATCTTTTAATCCTCGCCACCCCAAAATTGTGACAAATGATAATGATTCTTTGATAAAATATTTCTATGGACATACACGTTTTGTGATCGACTATAACCAAGTGACCTCAAGATAAGTTATGACTGTCTAGACATTATCGATCTCCAAAACGATAACATTCTTTTCGTCTAGCGCACAGGTTCCACTTGTGTGTGAAGCCAATTAGTGTTATGTATTAGTGTTTTTTATGGTTTACTCAACATTAAGTTAAGTAATCTATGTGACATAAGGAAATACGTTTTGTTCATATGGGATAACACGTGGCCTGTACTTTCTAATTTTATCACTGGGTATAATTTATCATGAAGAGTATCAATATGTCCTTGCAATTTGAAACAGCATACACAGTTTGAACGTGTTTCAGTGCATAAAAAAGAACAGATGTAATATCAAGTAATACCCTCTATAATTATTCAACCAATTACAACGACACAACTTGAAATAAATATCAATTTAAATTTTGCGAGTACAGTTACTATTCTCTATAATAAATTTAGCAAATCGAACAGTAAGCTGTCAAGTAGTAATAGTCAAATTTACGTTCATAAAAGTCATAGTAAAATAGTTGCTTAAAAAATTTATTTGTATGACAATTACGCTTCAGAATCATCTTTTTCGTTCGTTATAATTTTATTATGGAGGCTAAGTAGTTAAATATTTTTTAGGATACAAATAATTATTTCTGCAATATTGTAATGTAAATAATTTATTATTTTGAAGGAGAAAAGGGGGGCTACACATTAAAATAACAAGAATTTTATTCTGCGATAAATGAATTTTTAATTTCAAGCACTATTTTTTCATCGAGTCTCCTATTATATTGTTCCTTAAAATAAATACAAGTTACATAGGAAAACAACGCAAAGTCGTAATTAACTACTTAATTTCCTAATTCAATTGAGTTAATACAATTCCATAACTAATAATGGCGGAAAACATACTGTAAACAAATGAATAATCCAATTTTACATAGTCGTTTGCGCTGAACACTAAAGGCTGGTGTTCAATCACAATGCCGAATTCATAAAAAGTTTCTGACAGATTGGAACCTGAAATAAAAAAAAATTGAGAAAAAAATACTTGAAGTTGACATTACCTTCCTATAATTTAGCTTCATCAAACTAACAGAGTAATAAAATATAAGAGCATTTCGTACATGAGAAAAAGTCTATATAGTAAATCAAGATTAAGTACATTGATTTCATTTAGCTGATTAGTAGATTTCATGTAAATGAAGCCAATATCTATAATATTAATTGAAGATATTTTGGAAAACAATTACTTTTTTTCTGAAAAAGGATATCACAATTTATCACAGTTCGTTGTCTAGAGACCCTTTGGTGCAGAAGGATTGGAGTTCTTCATGTCATGAGCAAGAACAACTACTAGCACAATAATATAAACTGAACATGGTTGTACTCATTTAATTGTCAAGCTACTGAGCCTCGTGTAAGATTCAAGTAATTGCATTGATCTATAACCTACCTCGCCTTGGGAAACATGCAGCAAGAGAAATTAGTATTGAGTAAATTGAATGTTGAGTAAGTTCAATGAACTGAATTACATTTATATATTCTCTCGTGATAAAATTAAGTAACTTTTCAAACTGGAGAAAGTGTTTCCCCAAAAATATATGTTTAAGGAATTATCCTCTTAATTTGAATTGTTTGTTTTCACGATGCAGTAAACTATGTCTGTGCATGTTGGTATACAAACGACAAATATGTTAGCCAGTAACTATATCCAAAAAAGGCTACACACAATCAAATTTCATTTAATAAGATCTGACATGGGTTAGTGAAGATAAGAGTATATTTTGGCAACTTCACCTTTTCAATTGGATCAATTTTGCTATTTCAAAATGAAGGAATATGTAGTAACAGGCAAATTTACATTTACAATGACACTGAAGTATAATTTAATTTTAATCATGTTTTAAGTGTTTAAAGTAGATTCATTAAAGTTTAATCTTTGTAAAATAATAAAATATTAGACCATCCAATATTTTAGAACAGCTGGTTTAATAGTTTTCCTATGATTTTTAGACCATGAGAAAATACAGATTTTTCTTCTAATGACTGTATCTTATTTACATTTGTAAATCATTAAAATTTCCTAAGTGACTTCTCTTATAAGCTATTATAGATTGCAAAAATATTTGAATATGATTGAGTTTGTAAAATAATCTACTAAAATGTGAAAAGTGTGCTTATGATACTTACCATAATTATTAGTTATCCGGCCGCTGTCGATTGTTGACAGCAAACAGAATCTGAGTCTCTGTACAATGACCGACTCCCTCAATAGTAGAATTAATAATGTAGCTCCGTACAAAAATCGTATCAAATAACTTATTATTATTAAGTACTCAAAAGATGTGATGTTCTGTAAAAGAGTATGTCAGTTTATTAAAATGATTCAAAGGTTAATAAGATTTTAAAAATTATTGCAGTGGCAATGTAAATAAAATAGTACTGGGTACGTACGTACACAAAAACAATAATTAATTGATAAAAACATTACTAAATATAATTAATATCTATAATATCACATATATCTGCCCTTTACAGCAACATTAGATATTTTGTATTAGATTTACCATGCGATCGTTGTATATATGTGTATGCGATGTTGTATATGGCAATGTTTGGAATTTTGAGGAACGTAAAGAAATAAATACCTTCGTTGTAATTAAATGAACATTTTAAATGCGAATAGAACTCATACCACGAAGGTTCCTGCACATTTATATTCATATAAAGGTTTCAAATTTTAGTAGTGAGTTACTTACTTTGGCTTAGCGTTATCTGTACTTTAATTAGGATCTATCCTTTTTAATTATTCATATGAACATACACATATACACACGCACATATACATGTACATCTTTATTTTTATATATATATATATATATATATATATATATACTACTAAAAAGTATTAGGTACTTCTTCCATAAGCAATATCTTATAACCTCTCTTAGACTGCAATACCTTCAAAATCGTATCTCATAAAGAAAAGTTTGTATAAAAATATTTGTAGACGTTTTTGTTGGTCTTTCGAAGACCATGTGAATTGTATCCAACCTATTAGGTCTCAAAAAAACCAAGAGATGTTTTTTAAATATATTTATGTAGTTGAACCACATCTTCCACTTAAATTTTATCACAGTCGCTATAAGTCTGAAAGAGCTGAGACGTAGTGATATACAGACGGAGAGATTTATGCGGAATTCATATTAGCCATTTGACATTCATTCTAAGGACAAAAAGTAATTCTCCATGGAAGCAATTTAAAAAGAAATAAAAATTTAAAAATATAACATAGAGGGAACTGAAATGTTTTTTTACTGAATAAGAATTTTAAAAATTAAATTTTTTTGAACTGAATAGTTTCGATAAAATACCAAAAAAATAATAAAAGAAGGCTGGATTTGAGTTTCAGTTGTCTAGAGTGGTTGCACTCTGAAGTTGGGACATAAAATCATTCATAAATATCCTACAGAATTATTCATAACAAATCTCTTACATCTTATTTGTATTCCAGTGAAGGAAAGACGACATATAAACATTTATCTATACATGTACATACCAGTTTTTCCAAAGTGAGCATTATGGCTATATGACAGATTATAATTGAATGGATACTCGTGTGGAAAAGGGCAAAAAGCAGCTGAAACAAACAATTTTTAAAATTTCATAAGTAAACATCGATCTACTCAAACGCTTCTAATCTTACATATATTTTGTGTTCTTTTAAACAGATTAAAAGTGTTTATTCCTTATTTTTAAGTGACATTTATTTACATAAAATAACTAAAAGGGATGCTTACTGTGTTGAATATACTGAGAGCACGAACTGTTTATTTGGATATGGAAATAGGTAATACGGTATTCCCTTCGTGAGGAAATAAATTGTTTTAAATAATAGGTAAATCTGTTACATTTTTAATTTTACTAAACTTGGCATTTGTGTTTAAAACTGTTATCTTGAGTGAATGGAAAAATGGCCTGCCAATATTTCAAAATATTTCCTGTATTATAGTTATTCACTAACCTAGTTGCTAATGACCACGGTATGAGATTCTGAAGACCTTGTCTTAAGTAATGTTAGATTAGCAATTAATAAACCCACCATATCACTTCATAGGTATTAACTGATGTGATGATCAAACAAAGTATTTCCACTTCATCTGCAAAGCAACAACTAGTTTTTTTTTTCAATTTGGGGTAGCTCTACTTGATGACGTCCACTTAATCTGGGAGCTACTTTAAAAAGGTTTTTTCATTTTTCTGTTTGAAGGAAGAAGTCGTCCTACTTAAGGATTATTGGAGAAGTCAAGATATCCTTATCTGAATACTTGATCCGATATTTGGCCATATCAATTGAAGGTACACCTTCATTCAGTGTTGTGAATATGTTGCGTGTTGCTTAACTCGAAACGGTATTCATAAAAGTACTCATGAAAGCACTTACTAAAATTTGTATATTTCGATTGTTCTTCACTCGTTAAATAAAAAGGCACTCAAATACCATACTCGACTTCCCTCCTCCCCTCTTTCCACAAGTTATTAACAAACACAATGAGAAAGTTCAGATTCTATTTATTAATTTAAAATAAAGTTCGGGTTCATGGTTCTTGATTTACATTAATTTGCATTTAATACAAATTCAAATAAGTTTTGTAACGAATGTTTTGGCTGCACTAAAATAATCGCCTCAAGTTAATAATGTGGATTTTATATTATTTTACTTCTCTTGCCTGGAGTCTTTTTCTCTTTCACCTTTCAGTCAAAATGAGAATATATTTTTACTTTGAAGCCAGTGTATTTATTTTTCAATTCAATTTGTCGCACTGTATCTCGGTTTTTTTATAATTTTGCTAGTGAAAACTAAATAAATATTAGAATTATTGTTTAATACACATTTCCCGCAAGAATAATGCAGTGTGATATCATTTGATGATGTAGGAGGTGTATGTATGGATTATACAAAACAAGCAAAACCTATTTATCAAATTATTTTCGCTTTGGAATTTATAACTTCAAGGATAAGGATAATAAAGGGGCACATGGTGATTGAGGTTAGTTGAGATAAACAGATGGGAATTGTGGGTGTAACTTTATCGAATATTACAATTGAATTATTAACATTGTTTGATGTGAGTGTCAATAAAATATTGAGTTATTTGATAAAATATATAAATTCAGAAAAAAGGGGTGCCTCGTTATTTGAGTGAACATGTTTGAACATGCCCAAAAGTGAAGAGATTCTAAATATGACGTGGACCAAGACATGAAACCTGTGAACTGTAAATTTATGATAGTTGGACCCAGGTGATAAAAAAACAATGCATACACATTAGTCAGAAGTGCCAATGTCACTTACCGACATCACAAGAGCTAACAAAACAGTCATGGCAAGTATATACTGTCAAGAATTAAAGTTGGTATTGGAAAAATAAACAATGAGTACTGATAATTTACTTTTCCTCATAGCTTTTTCACTTTAACTCGCA
Source organism: Druceiella hillmani (assembly GCA_039881145.1). Taxonomy (NCBI): domain Eukaryota; kingdom Metazoa; phylum Arthropoda; class Insecta; order Lepidoptera; family Hepialidae; genus Druceiella; species Druceiella hillmani. The sequence goes on along the minus strand of JAYKKI010000069.1, from coordinate 1,753,543 downwards.
GATCGTTCCAAATTACAAAAATTAAATATGTTTATATACACTACCGATTTTTATATTTTTGAAATGTTTATAACTTTTTACAATTCAAAAGGTCAAATTCTTAGTAAGTGGTGAAAACAAGCTTGAAAAAGTTCAATTATTCCTTTTTAGCTGACTTTTGAAAACAAATACCACAGAAACATTAAAAGTTTGGGAACAGAATAAAATTTGACTGATCAAACACCAGATTTCGTTCAAAAATGAAAGAGCCCTAATAATCGTATTTAATTAAGAGGAATAGATTTTTTCAAATAAAATGGGCACAAAATAGAAGACAAACTATATTTATTCAAAAGAAAATTGTCTATATCTTTTCAAGTTGATCTTTGAACCCCAAATTAACTTGAAATAACTTTACCAAATGCCTATATTCTTTAGGATTTTTCAGACCCAAGTGTGTAAAATTAAAGGGATGAGGATTCCCTGCCCGACACTTAGTGGCTTAATGTATTTCAAACTCCATTTAAATTGGATATTGGTAAATGGAATTTTAATTTAAATGGAATTATTTCAATGAGTAAATTATTCATCTCAGTACTGTTTTTTGTTAAATAATTGAAGTTTTAACAATTACATATCGATTAAATCAGACTTTATTTTTTGTTAATATCATAATAACGATACGTGTTTATACTTTTAAGCAAAACTGCCTGGTGCACGTGCAAAATAAAATTTCACGTACAATCAATTATATTTGAACACAGATACTTGTATATTATAAAATAGACATTTTGACACAAAAAAACAGAAAACTATTTGTTTAAAATAATTAAAACTATCAGTTTTATAATAATATAACTTTTTTGTCTCACTCTGGGTTTCAGATGTACATAAATAGTACACAGATATATTTCTATATTTTCATTATCAGTGATCAACTTTCATCCCAATACATTTTCATTTTACCAAGATGACCATTGACACCAAGGAATTACATTTTTCAATGTTATAAGTTCTTGTCACTATTACTGACTCTTGTTCTTAGCAAAATATATTACTTTTTCATTGAACCAAATCAAGTTTTTTTTTATTATTAGTGGTGTTCCTTTTTATAATAGATTGATATCTAAACTTTGATGTTTGTGAAAACAGAGTGATGTCACAATGGTTTTTCACGTTGGAAATGAATGTGGAAGGAAATGTAAATTTCATAATTTTTTCAATTTTTGCTTTCTCTCCAATCTTCCTTAAAATGTATTTTCGGAAACGGCTCGGGGTAGATAGCGATTTTTTTGATTGTTGAAAAGATTTGCAAGAAAAATAAATGATATGTTTTTGAACCTTTCTCTTCATATCTGATGTGATGTGAAAAATTGCTTCCCATTTCAGTCCCTTTAATAAACCCAAAAAAGAATATTCAAATGTTTATACATTGGATTGGGCCATTATGGAAATAATATTAGTTTATATATCTTTTAAGTTTAAATAAAAATTATAAACCAAAGAATGTAACTGACCTGGAATCCGTAAGCACCATTAAATAAATTGCATTGCTCGCTTAAGAACATATAGCTTTCTCTCAACTTTTTGATTTCAATTATAACTTCCATATCATTATTTTCGCTGATTATTTCATTATCAGCGATATCTTCAGCTTGAACGTAAACATATCCCTCCGATAATTTATTAACACCTTTCAGAATTTTGTTTAGACGCCGTCTGAATATTTTTAAATTTACGATGCACTTCCAATCTTGTACTTGTAAAAAGAATTGAATTATAAAATATGACAGATTAACGATAACCATTTCCATGTTATAAGCTGTGTAGTGTGAAATTATGTCAAAGAATGCAATAAAGACTGATATGAAGCTAAATATATTAAATAATTTGTTAAATGATTTTCTTTCACTCATATACATAAGGATTGTCACTTTTAGTAGATTGTCTATATTTTTATAATTTTCAAAACATCTGTGAATACTTTGATAACTTTCTGTTGCAGCAAAAATGATGAGAATAATAACATGTATCCTTGATGTTATCGTATGTATCCAGCCAAAATTGTTTGATACAGGAAAATCAGTGAAAAAATTATTTTGAAGTGATGCTATCATAATTTTTGTGGATAATATTATTATAAAAAATATTGTTATTAAAGCCCGTGTCGTGATATTCTTAACCGTTATATTATTGCTCAATTTTGACACACGTGACAGTGAACATATATGAAAAATTGTATTAAAATTTCCCATTACATCATAGGTATCCATTTTTAACTCCACTGACTCCTAAGAACTAGACGTTACAAGGAGTTAATACTACAAAGTGACTTGTTAAGCATATTGGATCGATATTACATATGTTCTTGTATATGTACATGTGCACAGGACGAATTTCGTTGAATCAATCAATTTAATTTACATTTGTAACTAGGTTATAATAATTATGATGAAGTGATGGAATGTAAAAAACAAACTGCAATTAAAAATGTTAACTGTCTAAATTTGAAAGGATTATTGCTGGATGAACTAAATCTAAATGGCATTTTATAACTCTAAGGAAATAGTGACTCTGAGATAGAGCTACAACAAACTATTGATCGGCTTGAATTTTTGCACTGAAAAATTGTAAATAAAAAGAATATACTAAATAAATTGCTAATATAATTAACACTAGTTTGAACTGTGAAGATAATTAGGTGTGTGCTGGTTTAACGTGGTCATAATGGTGTTTAACGTGTCTTCAATTGATTAAAATAGATAGAGAATTGTTTCCATATATTTTAACTACTTTGTATGGACCTTTCCATAGAGTAGACATGGCTTTCCTTAATCATAGATGATTCTTAAGATACACATAATGTCTACTCTATATTTAATAGGATTGGTATATAAATTGCAATATTCTTTTGACTGAGTGATAGTCTGTAGTGCCTTAGTTTGAGAGTATTTTAAACATTGTTGAATTCTTACGCATATCAGATAAGTAGTGCCTAGGTTTGATTTATAAATAGAGTTGGGTATATAAGGATTTTTTTTCAAAAAGAAGTTCGTGGGGAGAGTGGTTAATTGTGCCGTGAATATCAGGGTTGTAAACTAATAAGGCTGTGTATATATATTGAGGACAGTTGTCTTGGTTTTCATTGATGTAAGACCTTAAAATATTCTTTCAGTGTGGATTGACTACACTCTAAGATGCCTTGTGTCTGAAGATGGTACGGGGACGATCAGATCTGTTTGATTTCGAGGAAAGGGCATGTTTGTTTAAATAGTTCGGTTGTAAAATTTGTGCTTTGGTCAGTAAGTAGATGTTTTGAAATTCCAAAGAGCAATATAAAATGGACCAGGCATTTACTGGTTTCTTCTGCTGTTATGTTTTGCTCAGGACAGGCCATAGAATATTTAGTAAGATCGTCTTGGAGCTTATTGGGCCCTGATTCAGGGAGGGGACCAACAATGTCTAGAGAAATTCGTTCAAATAATGCATTGGAGGTAGTTGTTATTTGCATGGGTGGGCAAATGATTTTATGAAGCGCTTTTTCTGTTTACTTTTGTTTGGGTCTGGGATAACAGGCACCACAGCAGGATATCAATAGAGTGCGTTTGCAGCACTATTTAATTTTTCTTCATGTTCAACAATTTCGTAATCATGTTTTTCTATCTTAAGTCTCCATCTTTGAAGATTGCTGCTGGGGTTTGTATGATTAAAGAACTATTTAAGGGGTGATGATCTACGACAATTATGAATTTCCTACCATTAAGGTAGGTTTGAAAATTTTTACATCTAAAGATAATAGCGAGTAATTCTTCCTCTGTTGCACTATAGATACACTCGTTTTTATTTAAAGTTCTGGATGCAAAGGCTATTTATTGGTTTATCTTTTCCGATTTCCCTTGAGAGAGAATCGCACCTATAGCATAATTCGACGCATCACAAGTCTACACAAATGGTCTCGTGAAATGTGGATAAATAAGTACTGGGGCGGTGGTTAACAAGTGTTTCAATTCGTCAAAGGCAAGTCATTGTTGGTTTTCCCAGACATATTTTATATCTTTCTTTAAAAGGTTTGGCAAGGGTTTAGCAATCTATGAAAAATTAGAAATGAAACGGCGATAATATGAAATAAGGCCAAGAAATGACATGATGTCCTTAGGACATTTGGAAACAAGAAATTCCGAAAAAGCTTTTAGTTATCGGGGTCAGTTTTTACACCTTCATCTCTGAAAACATGCTCTAGGTAGGGAATCTCTTTTTGCAAAAACTCGCATTTGTCAGGTTGTAGTTTTAAATTGAATTCATGAAGCCGTTGGGAGACATTTGAAAGATTACTAATGTATGAAGTTAAATCATAGAAGTACTACATTATCTAGATAGATGAAACATTTAATACCTTGTAGGTCAGAGAGAGCAAAATTCATAATTCTTTGAAAAGTGGAAGGGGAATTTTTTGTCTGAAAATCATGCGATTGAATTCAAAGTGGCCTTTTGGGACAGAATGCTGTTTTATAGGAATCGTTACGAGACATTTTTATCTGGAGGAACCCAGAAGCAAAATCCAAGGTACTAAAATATTTGCTTTTACCTAATTGGTCTAAGATTTCAGATATATTTGGAATAGGGTAGGAATCACCGATTGTTATGTAATTAAATTTTCGGTAGTCGATAACAACATGCCATTTGTGTGGTCCGGAACCGTTGAATTTCTTGGGGACAACCCATATAGCTGAGGACCACGGGGACAATTTAATTATATCTTGTCCAAGCATCTTGGTAATTTGGGTTTGAAGTTCTTGTTTATGGCATTCTGGGAAAGGATATGACTTTACGTGAATAGAAGCAGAAGTGGTTTTGATTTCATGCTTCATAGCATTTGTATAGGATAGTTTGTCATTAGGGAGGTGGAAAATATCAGAATAACTATAACAGATTTCAGGTAAAGAGTTGGTTTCTTCTTGATTCAAATGCGAAGTACGTAATAATTCGAGAACTTCCAAGATTATTGTATAATTACCGTTATGATTGGTTATGTTATTTATGGAAAATGAATCAGTATTGTTTGTTTGTATTTCATGGATTAATATCCAACCATATCTAAATTAGACCATATCTAAATTAGAATTGACATATATTGGGGTCTTATAATTACTAATTACTAATATGTTTATGCAATAATTGGTTTTGACAGCTGCTATGCAATTCGCTATGGGTAAGGATTCGACAGGGCTTTGATCAAGGATAAGGCTTTCCTTTAATTCAGGATTAATAACGGAACATTCAATCGAGGCTTCACTTCTAGGATGAATGGTAAATACTTCAAATTCCTTCAAACGGTGCAGTGAAGGTAAGAGTTATTTGTATGGGTGCAGGATTTATTTTACGAAAGGTTTGTTTGAGATGATTAATATTTTTTTGTGTAATCTTCTATTTCAGTTCACATAACCTTCTAGTAATATTGTTCTGCTATTCGTTTTTATATTCTTGAGGAGCTTAGATGACCAGCTTTCTGAATATTATGATTCTCTCTCAATATTTTAGGATTTCTCTAGGAATTGAATATATTATATTATTATGATAAATATGTATTTCGATACCAGTATTATGAATAGAAAATTATATTATGGAGATCGATCAAACGAATTTTTAAACAAACAAGGTTATTTATTTTCTGGGTTCATCGGTAAATAGCAGAATTTCTTGTTGAATATTTCTAAATCAACAATGAATCATTTGAATGAATTTCTCTAGACATTGTTGATCCCCTCCCTGAATCAGTGCCCGATAAGCTCAAATACATACTTACCCTCCAAGACAATCTTATTAAATGTTCCGTGACCTACCCTGTGCAAAATGTGACAGCAGAGAAAATTAGTGAATGCCTGCTCCATTTAATATCACTTTATGGAATTTCAAAACATCTTCTTACTGACCAAAGCACCAATTTTACCGCCGAACAAATTAAACAAACATGCTCTTTCCTCGAAATCAAACAAGTCTGATCCTCCCTGTACCATCCTCAAACACAAGGCATCTTAGAGCGTAGTCAATCTATACTAAAAGAATACTTTAAGGTCTTACATCATCAAAAACCAAGACAACTGGCCTCGATATGTATACACAGCCTTACTAACTTACAGCACTAATATCCATAGCATAACTAACCACTCTCCCCACGAACTTCTTTTTGAAAAAAAAACCTTATATACCCAACTCTATTTACAAATCAAACCTAGACGCTACTTATCTGAAACACGTAAGAATCTGTCAACAATGTTTAAAATACTCTCAAACTAAGGCTCTATAGACTATCACTCAGTCAAAAGAATATTATGGTTTATATGCTAATCCTATTAAATATAGAGTAGGCATTACGTATATCTTAAGAATCATCTACAGTTAAGAAAAGCCATGTCCCATCTATAGAGAGGTCCATACAAAGTAGTACATGGAAACAATTCTCTATTTTAATCAATTGAAGACAAGTAAAACACCATTATTACCAAGTTAAATCGGCACACACCTAATTATCTTCACAGTTAAAATTAGTGTAAATTATATTAGCAATTTATTTAGTATGTTCTTTTTATTTACAAATTTTCAGTGCGAAAACTCAAGCCGGTCAAGAATTTGTTGCAACACTATCTCAGTCACTATCTTCCTTAGAGTTATAAACGGCCATTTAGATTTAGTTCATCCAGCAATAATCCTTTCAAATTTAGACAGTTAAAATTTTTAATTGCGGTTGGTTTTTACATTCCATCACTTCATCATAATTATTATAATCTAGTTACAAATTTAAATTAAATCTATTGATTCAATGAAATTTGTCCCGTGCACATGTACATGTACGAGACATACATAATATCGATCCAATATACTTAACAAGTGACTTTGTAGTATTAACGTCTCGTAATGTTTTGTCTTTAGGAATTAGTGGAGTTGATAAATGGACACCTATGATGTAATGGGAAATTTTAATACAATTTTTCATATATGTTCACTGTCGCGTGTTTCAAAATTAAACAATAATATAACGGTTAAGAATATCACGACACGGGCTTCGTTAACAATATTTTTTATAATAATATTATCCATAAAAATTGTGTTAGCAACATTTCGACCTAATTTTTTCACTGGTTATCGTGTATCAAACAATTTTTACCGGATACATACGATAACATCAAGAATACAAGTCTTTATTCTTATCATTTTTGCTGCTACGGAAAGTTATCGAAGTATTCACAGATATTTTGAAAACTAAAAGTAACAATCCTTATGTATAGGAATGAATGAAAATCATTTAACCAATTATTTAAGATTTTTAGCTTTATATCAGTCTTCATTGCGTTCTTTGACATAATTTCACAGTACACAGCTTATGACATTGGAACGATAATCCACAATCTATCATATTTTATAACCCAATTTTTTTTACAAGTACAAGATTGGAAGTGCATTGTGAATTTGAAAATATTCAGACGGCGTCTAAACATAATTCTGAAAAGTGTTAATAAATTATCGGAGGGATATGTTTACGTTCAAGCTGAAGATAACGCTGATAATGAAATAATCGGCGAAAATAATGATATGGAAGTTATTATTGAAATAAAAAAATTGAGAGAAAGCTATATTATTGCCCAATCCAATGTATAAAACATTTGAATATTTGTTTTCGGATTGATTAAAGGGACTGAAAAGGGAAGTAATTTTTTTTCTAAATCATCATGTTAAATACAAAGGGAAAGGTGGTTAAATACAAATCCGAAAATATATAATTTATTTTTCTCACAAATCTTTTCATCAATTCTAAAAAAAATGCTCCATAAAACCACTGTCCACCGCAAGCCATTTCTGACGATATGGTTAAAAAAATAAGGACAATTGTAGAGAGAGCAAAAATTGAGAAAATTATGAGATTTACATTTCCTTCGACATTCATTTCCGACATAAAAAACCATTATGATATCATTTTATTTTCACAAAAATCCTTTCAAAGTTTAGGTTATCAATCTATTATAAGAAGGAACACCACTAATAATAAAAAAAAACTTGATTTGGTTTAATGAAAAAAAGTAATGTATTTTGCTAAGAACAAGAGTCAGTAATAGTAACAAGACCTTATAACTTCAAAAAATGTTACTCCTTGGTGTCAGTAGTCATCTTGGTAAAGTGGAAACGTATTGGGATGAAAGTTGATGACTGATAACGAAAATTTAGAAATATATATCTCTACTATTTATGTACATCTGAAACCCAGAGTTAGACAAAAAGTGACAGTTTTAAGTATTTTAAACAAATAGTTTTCCGTTCAAAATACCTGTTTTGTAATATACAAGTATCTGTGTTCAAATATAATTGATTGTAAGTGAAATTTTATTTTGCACGTGCACCGGGCAGTTTTTGCTTAAAACTATAAACACGTGTCGTTACTTCGAAATTAACAAAAATAAAGTCTGATTTAATCGATGAGTAATTGTTAAAATTTCAATTATTAAACAAAAAATAGTACTGAGATGAATAATTTACTCATTGAAACAATGCCATTTAGAAACAGAACATGGTCTAATATATCGCCCTTTTATTGGTTTTCACATTGAAACAAAGGACCTGAATAATTTGGTAATATCCGTCCATCTACCTTTTCTTCTCTCAAAAACAATAAGTTTCTATCCTTTCAGCCATTACGCAATGATATATATGGCATTAAGCAAATTAATGCTCCATAGAGAGATAGAAATTATTAAACAGTGGAAAATAATAAAAAACTTTTTTTTGAAGTGCCTCCCCAAACATATAAGCATAATGCACGTAAATACTTTCTCCGCTCATTTAGTCGAACAGAGTATCATTGGAAAGGTTTTTAAAAGGAAACTAAAATTCCACCTACCATTTTCCGATTTAAATTCAGTTTGAAAAGTATTAAGCTACTAAGTGTCGAGTAATGAAAGCCCATCCCTTTAATTTTACACACTTGGGTCTGAAAAATCCTAAAAAATATAGGCATTTGGTAAATTTATTTTGGTCAATTTATTTTGGACAATCTTACTTTGTGCTTGTTCCAACACGTTCTTAACTAGGTTTTTGAAAAAAGTAGTTTAGCTTGGATTTTGTATACATTTTATTTGAGAAAATCTATTCCTCTTAATTACTTACGATTATCAAGGCTCTTTCATTTTTAATTAAAGCTGGTGTTTGATTTGTCAAATTTTATTCTGTTCACAAACTTTTAATGTTTCAATGGCATTTGGTTTCAAAAGTCTGCTGAAAAGGAAACATTGAACTTTTTCAAGCTCGTTTTCACCACTTACTAAGAATTTGACCTTTTGAATTGACAAAAGTTATCTACATTATATTCAAAAATATGAAAAGCGGAAGTGTACATAAACAATTAATTTTTGACACTTTGGAATCTGTTCTGCTATGGACAGTTGCGAGTTGAAGTGAATTAGCAATGAGGAAAAATAAATTATCAGTAGTCATTGTTTATTTTTCAAATACCAACTTTAATTCTTGACAATACATACTTGCCATGAGTGTGTTGTTAGCTCTTGTGACACCGGTAAGTGACATTAGCGTAAGTCTATCAAACTATTGCCTTGAGTTACTTCGGACTAATGTGTATTTAACATTATTTTTTTATCACCTGGGTCCGACTATCATAATTTTACAGTTCTACAGGTTTCATACCTTGTTCCACTTCGAACTTAGCATCTCTTTTTTTTGGGTGAATTCAATAAAATAAAAACCTGTTTGCTCAAATAACGGGGCACCCCTTTTTCTGAATTTATATATTTTCTCAAATAACTCAATATTTTATTGACACGAACATCAAACAATGTTAATAATTCAATTGTAATATTCGATAAAGTGCAAAGACGATTACCATCTATTTATCCAAATTAACCTCATCACCGTGCGCCCCTTTATCACCGAGTATTTTTTTCTTGAAGTTATAAATTCTAAAGCAAAAGTAATTCAATAAATAGCCTTTTCATGTTTTGCATAAAGCACACATACACCTCCTACGTCATCAAATGATATCACACTGCATAATTCTTGCGGGAAATTTGTACTAAACAATAATTATATTATTTAATTAGTTTTCACTAGCAAAATTATAAAAAAAACCAGGTACAATGCGACAAATTTGATTGAAAAATATATACACTTGCTTCAAAGTAAAAATATATTTCATGAATATTGTTTCGAGTTAAGCAACATGCAAGATATGCACAACACTATTTAAGTGCACAACACAATTTTAAACACAAATGCCAAGTTTAGTAAAATTAAAAATATAACAGATTCACCTATTATTTAAAACAATTTATTTCCTCAAGAAGGGAATTGCGTATTACCTATTCCCATATCCAAGTAAACAACTTGTGCTTTCAGTACGTCCAACACATTAAGCACCCATTTTAGTTATTTTATGTAAATAAATGTCACTTAAAAATAGCGATGAACACTTTTCATCTGTTCAAAGAAACACAAAATATGTGTAATATTAGAAGCATTCAAGTAGATTGATGTGTGCTGATGAAATTTTTAAAATTGTTTGTTTCAGCTGCTTTCTGCCCTTTTCCACACGAGTTTCCATTCAATTTTAATCTGGCATCTAATCATAATGTTTGCTTTGGGAAAACTGGTATGTTTATATGTAGATAAATGTTTATATGTCGTCTTTCCTTCACTGGAATATAAAGAAGATATAAGAGATTTATTATGAATATTTTGTAAGATATTTATGAATGATTTTATCTCATTTCGACGTATTTCACAACTTCAAAGTGCAAGCACCCTAGACAACTGAAACTCGAATCCCTCGAGCCCTCTTTTATTATTTTTTGGGATTTTATCGAAACTTAAAAAACATTCCAGTTCTTTCTATATTATATTTTTAAGCTGTTCTTTTTTTTCCAATTGCTTCTATGTGGAAATACTTTTTATCCTTAGAATTAATGTCAAATGGCTAACATGGATTCTGCATAAATTCCTCACGTCCATCTCTCCATCTGTATATCATAACATCTCAGCTCTTTCACACTAATACCAACTCTGATGAAATTTGAGTGGAAGATGTGGCTCAACTACATGAATATATATAAAAACATCTCTTGGCTTTGTTTGAGACCCAATAGGGTGGATATAATTTACGTGGTCTTTGAAAGACAATCAAAAACGTCTACTAATATTTTTATACAAACTTTCCTTCATGAGATACCAATTTGAAGATATTGCAGTCTGAAGGAGATTATAAGATATCACATATGGAAAAAGTATTGGGTGTCTAGTACCTATGTTGGCTATCCTATAAAATATAGGCGACATATTACTTTCCATTGCCTGTGAAAAATGTTTTAGGTGTACATGTACATATATATATATATATATATATATATATATATATATTTCTTTAAATTCCTCAGAATTCCAGACATTGCCATTCACTACAAGTTCTCAATTGCATGGTATAAATTTAACACAAAATATCTGATATTGCTGTAAAGGACAGATATCCGGAATATTATAGATATTAATTATATTTCCTAATTTATTTATCAATAAATTAAATATTATTTTTGTGTACGTACATACTCAGTAATATTTTATTTACATTGCCTCTGCAATAATTCTTAAAATCTTTATTTTAATAAACTGACATATTCTTTTACAGAATGTCACAACTTTTGAGTACTTAACAATAATAATTGCTTTGATACGATTTTTGTATGGTGCTACATTATTAATTCTACTATTGAGGGAGTCGGTCATCGTACAGAGACTAAGATTCTGTTTGCTGTCAACAATCGATAGATAAAGTAAATGTTATAAGCACACTTTTCACTTTTTAAATTTTTTGCAATCTATAGATATATAGATATAGATATATATTCTAGAAGCCACTTAGGAAATTTTAATGATTCATAACCTTCGAAAGTCTGAAGGAGAATATATGAAAAAAGGTTTTGTAAAAATTTGTTGTACTACTTACAAAATGTGAGTCTAAAAGAGAAGTTCTACACATGAAGCAGGTGAATTGACAGTGTATGTGTAATTTATAACCGTGTTGGTTAAATTCAAATATTATGCGGTTTTTAGTTACATGGCCGGCTCTCTGTATTCAGCGTATAGATAATATAATGGAACATGATGTAACTAAAATGGAGCAAAGCTTAAATAAGTGCATCCATTAGAAAGGAAAATCTGTATTTTCTCATTGTCTGAAAATCATAGGAAAATTATTAAACCAGCTGATCTAAAATGTTGGATGGTCTAATATTTTATTATTTTACAAAGATTAAACTTTAATGAATCTCTATTTTATAATATATGTCCTCGTAAGAACTAAACAAATCAAGTAACTTTTACTTTCTTTGATTGCGGAATTAGATTTCAATGTGCGTGACTAAATATTGTGTTGTTTATTTGAGTATGCTTCTCACTTAAAAGTTTTGCCGCAGCATTTACAAAATGTGATTCGTGAGGTATTTTGTCTATGTTCCGTGAGGTATTTTTTTTTGAACAATATTCGAATTCATATCAACTGCACTTTCAGTCACCGTATAATCATTTCGAATTTCTTGTTTTCTGAAAATTTATTTGGATATAGCAATCACACATAAGCAAGTATAATCGGCCAATTCATGCTTTGTAGATCAAATGTAGTTATCAGATTTTTTGCGACAGTCTATATAAATGAATACTATTACTGGAAATAAAGTAAACCAGTTGTATTTGTATCTAAGCACTTTAAACACTTAAAACATGATTCAAATTATATTAAATAACATCAGTGTTACCATAAATGTAAATTTGCCCATTTCGACGTATTCCGTCAATTTGAAATAACATAATTGATCAATTTGAAACGGTGAAGTCGCTAAAATATATGATTATCTTCGCTAACCCATGTCAGACCTGATTAAATGAGATTATTTTATGTGTAGCCTTTTTTGAATATAGTTACCGACTAACCTATCCGTTGTTCGTATAACAACATGGACAAACATAGTTTACTGCATTGTAAAAACAAACAAATCGAAATAAGAGGATAAGTCCTTAAATGTATATTTTTGGGGAAACACTTTCCGCAGTTTAAAGAAATTACTTCATTTTTTCAAGAGAGAATATATAAATTTAATTCAGTTCATTGATTTCTTTATTACAGTAACATTCAAATTACTCAATACTAATTTCCCTTGCTACATGTTTCCCAAGGTGGGGTAGTTCATAGATCAATCCAATTACTTCAATCTTACACGAGGCTCAGTAGATTGACAAATGTGTACAATCATGTTCAGATTATATTATTATGCTAGTAGTTGTTCTTGCTCATGACAGGAAGAACTCCAATCTTTATCCTTCTGCACCAAAGGTTCTCTAGATGACGAACTGTGATATCCTTTTTCAGAAAAACCCACCATTGTAAATAATTGTTTTCCAAAATATCTTCAATTAATATTATAGACTCTGGTTTCATTTACATGAAATCTACTAATCAGCTAATTCAAATGAATGTACTTAATCTTGATTTATTATATAGACTTTTTCTTATGTACAAAATGCTCTTACACTGTACTCTGTGGATACTTTGATAGCTCACATTGTCATTATATCACAAGTTTGATGAGACTAAATTACAGGACGGTAAGGTGAACTTCAATTATTTTTTTTCCTTTTATTTCAGGTTCCAATCTATCAGATACTTTTTATGAATTTGGCATTGTGGTTAAACACCAGCCTTTAGTGTTTAGCGCAAATGACTATGTAAAATTGGATTATTCATTTGTCTACAGCATGTTTACCGCCATAATTAGTTATGGAATTGTATTAACTCAATTTAATTAGGAAATTAAGGAGTTAATTATGATTTTGTGTTGTTATCATTTATAACTTGTATTTATTTTATGGAACAATATAACACGAGGCTCAATGAAAAAATAGTGTTTGAAATTAAAAATTAATTTATCACAGAATATAATTTTTTTAATTTTATATGTAGCCCCCTTTTCTCTTTCAAAATAATAAATTATTCATATTACGATATTGCAGATGTAATTATTTGTATCATAAATAATATTTAAGTTATTAATGCCAACAGTAAAATCATAAGAATTGGAAAAGATGACTCTGAAACGCAATTATCATGCAAACAAATATTATAAGCAACTACTTTTACTAAAATTACAACTATTTTTACTGTTATAAACAAAAAATTTGTCTCTTACTACTTGATAGCTTACTGTTCGATTTGCCAAATTTATTATGGAGAAATAGTAACTTTACCAACAAAATTTAAATTAATATTTATTTTAAGTTGTATCATTGTGATTGGTTGAAAAATTATAGGGGGTATATACTTGAAATAACATCTGTTCTTTTTTATGCACTGAAACAAGTTCAAACTGTGTACGCTATTTCAAACTGCAAGGACATGTTGATACTTTTCATGATTAAATAGACCCAGTGATTAAATTGAAAAGTATAGTCCATGTGTCATCCCATATAAACGTATTTCACGTAACACGTATTTCCTTATATCACGTAGATTACTTAACTGAATGTTGAGTAAACCATAAAAAACACCAATACATAACACTAATTAGTTTCAAACGCAAGGGCAACCTATGCGCTAGACAAAAAGAACTTCATCGTTTTGGAGATCGATTATGTCTAGACAGTCATAAATTATCTTGAAGTTGTGACTGCTACGGTGGTTATAGTAGATCACATAAATAAAACGCGTATTGTGTAATGAATGGTTTGTTTCCCTTTTTCAAAGGTTAATGAAAATGACACATGCTTATTACGAATAGAAATTGATAATTGATATTTCACACAGGAAATGAAAAAGAAAATTGAGTTTTTTAGTTGGCCCCTGAAAATTTTCATAACAATATTTATTAAAGTCATCAATTATGATATACGCAGGATTAAAAATCATGTAAACATATTAACCTGCATATGTTTACATGATTTTCAATAAAATCGGTTGTGACAGGCCATTGGATGAATTGACATGTTTGAGGTCTTGTAAGGGTTGCACTTTATTCCTTTTGAGACACGAAACTCTAAAGACATGTGTTATATACATAATAACAAACTATTTGCAACTGAAATTAAAATACTCATAACCATGCCGATCAATCTGATAAGTATGTTCGTCACTCAAATTCTAATTTGCTTCTAACACAACTGTGTAAAGAATGGATTAGATTCTGAAAAAGTATCTTTCTTTCCTTCAATACAGAACACTGAAAATATACATATGGAAACTTTAAAAGAGACAAATAATCTTCTAAATTGTTTTTTTTTAATTTTTTTATTATATGGGTATCAACTTTTAAAAAATTCTAAATTATTTATTTTTGATCTTATTGCAAGATGTTTACATTGTGAAAAGTATTACAGGCATTTGTAAATGGTTAAAGTCTAAATAAAAATTTTCCCGAATACTTGTATTACGGCTAGTTTTATATCCAATACCTGGTGTTACTTATGAATTAAATTAGAGACGACAAAAATAAATTATAGAACACTAAAGTAGGGTGAAATATATATTTTATAAGAGGAAAATCTTCAGTTTAAAAAAAGTAAAAGATGAGTATAAAGGATCCTAAAGCCTACGAAATTTTTGAACTCGTGCTGTTCTCCTTTCTTACTTCCGAGTCAGTTTAAATATTTTATTAGTTTTGGTCGTTTATTAATAGACCAAGGCCAGTCAATAATACAATCAATCTAATAAGTAAATTACAGCAGAGCTGCGTTCCAGTGTTTCACTGTCAAGGATGAATAATGACGATGATGTAACACGCAGCTTTTCTTTTTTACAATTATTATACATTTTCTCACAAGATTTCATTACATTTCACACAAATTTATGAACTAATTAATGAAAAAAAAAATCTACTTCTCTATTTTGAATTCTTATTAATAAGAAATTTGCTTTACAGTGCTCATTCAACTGGTCATTCCACAGCGTCGATTCATCATGTAACCTGAGTCTACATATGGGTATAGTAGAGCTTAATCTGTTGTTTAGAATTGAGAAAAATTAATAAAATGAAGCACCAATATGTCAGTAGAATAAGGTGTTTAGTCTATTTGTCCATGTAATTTTATTTAGACAAATTTCTTGTAAAATAATTAGTCGAACAGTTAGAACATAGGTTTTGCTATTGAAAGTGGAAGGCATAGAAAGTGGAAAGTGTAAGAGTTAGACAAATTAGAACTGAATGTAGCAAACAAAACACTTCATGAACTTTGTCTTAAAGATTAATATCAGAAATAGCAAATTTTACAAATATAGCATTTTTGAACTCGGTGAGTCTGAGCCGTTACTCTGAATACCGTATATCATATTATTAAGTATGGCAAGTCTGAAAACTGGTCAAGTTATATTGTACAAAACGTAATGAACCAAAAGTTCATTACATATTGATTTATATTGAGAAATTTTTTTTTTATATTTCCCAGGTCCCGAAATAACAAATAGTCCCATGCACTCTACAGAATGTGAGCTAATATGTTAGTCTGCAGACTCCTCAGGACGTCTACTACCGAAGTTCTGTTCTCGCATGAATTTCACTATCCACATCATAGATTTCTTTCAGATTTTTTGTAATATAATATCATTTTTTCAGGGAACAATTACGTAAAATTTCCTCAATAGAGACATACCAACATTTTTAAATGAGTAAATTTTCATGCAAAAGAAATTATATGCATTGAGATATTATATTTATATATTTATGTATAGAGAAAGAAGAGAATGCAGAAAATTAAAGATACCTAAAATTTGACCTGCGAATTTGTTATTTTAATATTATTTTGTCAACCGTATCTTAGTTTATATAGTTTTTAATTCCAATTGTTCCATTCCGATATGTCGGGTGGTACCTTATAGTTGTGATAACGCCGTTCGTCCTTTAGTATATCAGAGGCTTCCAACATTTAAACAAAATGCAACAAAGAGTCAAAATTCACATATAAAATGTAAATCCTTTGATCAAAACTAGAAATTCTATTTAAAATAACATATAGTTTCATTCCAAAAGGGGCTCCAAAACAAGTCCATAAAGAGGAATTTGTTTCTGTATGTACATGGAATACCATTGAAAATATCTTTTAGATTAAAGCAGAAATGTGTTTTAAATTTTTTTTCCATGCAAAACAACTGTTTCTCAGTTCATCGAAGTTACTGTTTTATATGCATTTTGTCTGAAAAATGGCATTATGTAGGAAACTGAAATTAATCTCCAATATTTCAAATATCCTGTATTGATAAGAGAGATGCTAAAATGATAAATAAAATTTAACAACAAAGTTTCGTTTTTGGAAATATTTACTACATTGTTACGCCTATTGAAGACATATTAGGCAATATATTTTAATTGTGAAAAATAAATTTAATATTTGCAAATCGTTGAATATAAATATTCTTTACCCTCAAACATTTATATTTTTCATATCCATCCATGTATACTCTATTCTGCCATTGACAAGCCGAGAGAAGTGTTTACGGAACACTCAGAGTACGAGTTCTACATGTACTTATTAGGTTCATTTTTATCTGCTATCATGTCATTATTGAGTTTCTTTTTAAAATAGACTTGAAAAACTCTTAGAGAAAAATGAATAACATTCAAAATGTTATTCAAATATTATGAAAATATTATGAAAAATGGATAAATTTTTTGATGACAGTTAAATCACGTTTATTAAAATCCTTATTAATATTCATGACACTTGAGCGTTTACAACTCCACATTCATGTCATGTTTAATGTCAAAAAGATAGCCGAACACCAACATTATAGTAAGCACCCTTCATTTTTAAGGAAATAAATGGAAATATCCCCACTGTATGATCTTAAACAAACGTCCTCTGATGTCCAGGATTATCCACGGCACACCAACTTTTTCATGGTGTTCCTTCTACTTGAGGACGTAAATAATATTAAAAGTAACTTATTTAAATTAAGTGATATACTGATATATTTTCAAGAGTGACAAAAATATAAAACACTAAGTAAGAAAAACGTGTTTTTTTTATTTTTGTGCCATAAATACTTACAAATATGTTGAATCATTAAATACTTACAGATATGTTGAATCTTTATGAATATCCATTATACTATGGTATGATCAACAAATTCTTTATTTACACAAATTATAAACGTCCGATAAGGTATTAGACGGTAGTTTTTAACATTTTTGAAACAAAATATTAACAATAAAATATAATTTCACAGTAGAAGCATATTATAAACTAAAACCATTCAGATCGGATTTAGTTCAAATATCTTTTAAAAAAGTAAATCAAGTAATATATAAAGATCAAAGTTAAAATTAGGAAATAACCTTCACACTTTGAAATAGTTAGGCGTTCAAGTTTTGTAAATAATTCAAACAATGTTTCAATGTACTTTTAATTAATTGTAAAGCCAATACGAGTGCCATCCATAAGAGAAGTAATGGAATTGAAAGCGCTGTGTTTCTGCCAGATAAATTCTTAGTTCTTTACACAAAAACTTTATTGTCACAAAAACTCATCTACGCTCCAAAAGTGTGAGTTGCTTGTGAGTTAAGATGAGGATATAATAAAGTCCCTCAAGTGGAACCAATTGAGCAATATTTGTCAATCTGCAAAGACTAATATTGTGAAATAGGTAAAATTTGTAAAACAGATTGAAAACTGCTTGAAAGTTTGAAAAAATCTCATCACCAGAGAACGCATGATTACAAAATTAAAGAAGAAAAAAGTATGAAAAAAAGACAGACAGGTTATACTCAGCAAAATGGTTTATAGACTCATATTTTTTAGGGGACACACCATAACATAAAATATTGCAAAACTTGCCTATTGAAATTTAAGAAACCTCTTCAATAATATTTTCCCAACGTATATAATATTTGTATTCAATGATTTTAATTGAAATCTAGCTGCAAAATTTTCATTATAAAATGTTGAGAAAAACCAAGTAATAAGCTTGCTGCAGCAGTATGCATGGACGGAAATAAATTACTTTAAAAGATTGCTACGAATCCTTAAAAATATCCAACAGTAGAAATCAATCTGAAACGAAAAATATAGATTTAATGTCCAAACGTATAACATATATATGAAGCTGCTTAGGTGTATTCTAATATGTGTACAAAATATATGATTATTTATATTATGAAGAGCCTTGTATACAATATAACATGAGTAACATCCACGTATCTTAAAAAGGTATGAGAAATTGTTTTTGCCTCATTCTTTCTTATCCTATATATTTCAAAGAAACAGATTTCAGATAAATGTCATACGATTGAATAAAGTAAGACGGATCAGGAAATAACATAGGTACTTCATATAGTAATCGTAGAGATATGATGTTTGTCATGGTATTTTCTCTATGTTATGACTCGCGAATCTCCATAATTTATAGATATGTGTAACCCACTTAATGATTCTAGGAATACTAGATTAGCGCAAATTAATAAAAATTTTTCAAATTTGAGTACAAAGTGATTGTGGACTAATGAATAAATATCCCTATACATTAATATCTATATACATCAACTTGATTAACCAGGGTATTTATGTTGGAATATAAATGTAAGTCACGAGTGTTACAATTGATTTAAGGACGAACACTCTTTTAAAGATATTTATATTTTATAGGTTAGATATTAATAAAATTTCTGTTAACTTTGACAATGATAAAATTCTCCAATCCAACAAAATTGAAAAATCCAGCGAAAGTGGATATAAGGAGTGAATTACGTGTCCTGATAATAACTGTTCTGAATTTATAACAAATTACTACGCCATTCAATAAGCTGAAATACATATGATTATTCAGAGAGTTCGTAAAAAATCAGCCTATTTTCTGAACCGGTCACAGTATCGGAAGTTCAGTCAGATATTCATTGACAATTCAAAAGAATAGACCATAAGACCTAGATCAGGACATAGGCTACTTATTCCTTTGGGAAAATATTTCATTTTCACAGGTAAATACAAAAATATAATATAAAATTATTAGTTCTCATGGGCAAAGCTGTGAACGGTCGCTAGTTTTTTATAAAATTCTCAAAAGACCGTTCATGTTTTAGTATATTTTATTAAATGGAATGTAAATATCCAACCTTGCGTAAATATAGACTCAAATAGAATTTTACATTCAATTCGAACATCCGGAATTTCTCTCTTAAACTGAACAACTGTCTTATGTAATAATCTTTTGTATCGATTGTTATATATCGATATGATAAAAGAATATCACAATTATATTCCAATTTAGTTGTTTACTACATACACATTTTCTTTACAGATGCATTCTCGTCAAATCTCTAAGTTTTGATGGTGGCCTACATTTTTACTGATATTCCTTAATAATATTACTTTAATGGTATTTGATTTATTTTTCTTCATTTTTCATATAACCCAACTGCAGCATTCTGCAAATAATTTTTGGCATTGGCATATAATTATGTACAGCTACTGTAACTTTCTTTGACATATTTTTGCTTCCCCTACTTTCAAATACAGAGAAGCAAAAACGTGTTAACGAAGAACATACAACAAGTATAATCATATCATTTCCTGTCTTAACGTGGCTTGGCAATAAACTTGCTTATCAAAGAAACTCATCTACTTGCTCTATAAGCACATCATTTATCTTTATTAAGAACTTACTTTTGTAATAAAAGTCAACATATATGATATTCTACTTATCAACATTAATGCTTAGTTGTAAATCAAATAAAATACATCTTTCATTCTAATGTTATCGCATTATGGATTATATTTATCAACTCAAATCTATTTGAGTCACATATTGGTTCATATTATTATTTTAGAAATGTTTATTTACTACAGATGAAAGTATTTTTGAAAAGTTTTAATTAATATTTTAGTCCAAGATAACATCTCTGCTAATAAATTACATAAATATATCTGTATGTATTTGCATATGAGCGTGATAATGTGATCACTTGACTAATGGAGTAGACTAATCAAAAATATACAAACAAAACACAAATCGATACAATGTCATCAGCTCATTAATATAATTGTGTATTTCTGCAGTATAGTATAGTATGTAGCAACGTGTTCAAAGGCTTTAAGAGACAAGCATAAACATTGACTTGAGTTAATTATTTTCTTCAATTAAATAATAGCTTCCATGTACACAAATAAACCGTTGTGTATCTTTAAAACAAATTCAAGATATATAACATATTATAATGAATGTATTATTATTTTGAGTAATCATTGATTCAGTTTAAATCATGATCTTTTGAATAAAAAATTAATTGTGAAGAGAAAACAATGAATCATAGGGGTATGCTGATTGTTTAGTAATGAAAAAGCAAGCATCAAATACATTGATTAAATTGGTTTTGTAAACATTTGAGTGGTAAATCTGCTGAACAACGTGAGCTTTGATTGTTAAGTTTAAATGATGCTTAAAAGACGATTGAAAACTTATTTCTCATTGAAAAAAAAAGTTTATTTTAAATGTAATACATACCAGCTTACTTTTTCTTTCATATTTCAAGCTTTTGTAAATTCAACTTTGTAAAGAGTAATGCATTTACTAACGATTATTTCAAAATATTTTTTTGACCACGTAGTAACTAATGTAATAATTGACTTAAGTTAAATTTCTTGTTTTATTAAAATAATTTGTCTCTTATTTCCCACATAAAATGGAAATATTTTGATAAAAATTCCTTCAGTGCTTTTTAAAAAATTGAATAAATTAAAAACTACTCTTATTTCATCATTACACCTATATTGGAGATTTTTGTTTATGAGCAAATATAACATCAAAGAAGCAATTTATTGCTTTGAGTTGAGAAAAATCAAACTTTTGCTGGTAAAATATCCCTTGTGATCTAACTAGTGAAATTGAAAATGTGACAATAACCATTACTGAAAATAAAATTTACATATGTCAGCAGTTACATTATTATAATAAGGAGTTCTTTGAAACAAAAAAAAATTCTTTGTCGAACTAACAAAAATATCTATCGAATTTGATTTCCATATTGAGGGTTTAATAATATCTGACATTATATTGATTTTTAGATCGGATTTTGTAAAAAAAACGTTTTACATGTATTAACCCTGGAATTAATATAACGACATAACTTTTTTCTTTTGATGTAATTGACGACAAGTATTATAATTCAGAATAATTTAATAAATTAAAAGCTAAATATCACAGTTTTTAATGTCTAATATCGACCTAAAAAATCTTAGCTGCTTAAAATTTATAACGGATGAGAGCTGCCTAGGTAAGAAGGAAAACTCGCTCATTCCGCCACTATATTCAATGTTATTTTTAGTTGAAATCAAATTAAATGTACACTCCATATATTTCCTTTCATTACTGGCCTAAACAAAAGCTCCTATACAATGCTCCAACAAACTGTATATTCCCAAATTTTTATATTTACGCGTTTTGAAGATATATACTATGTCAATTGCTTTCAAATTTTGCCAGGTGTTTTGACTATCTTTTCCAAGTAAGAATCATTGTGCTATGGATTTCAAAATGTTATTAATATACTAATAAAAAATTTTACACCGTGTTCATACATTTCACAATGGACATCAAACTTAAATTCAAGGTCACAATTACATATTTAATTTAAAAAATGTTTAAGCTTTTTTCACGCTTAAAATGTTACTAAATGACAGTAAAAAATAAAACTCGTATCTTTACTTTTTTACGATAAACTCGTTCACGCCAATTTTTCGATTGACATACACATTAAAAGTCCATGTCATAGTGACAAATAAATAATTTTGAAACTATGAATTAAATAATAATTAATAAAATATCAAAAACACAAAGCAATTCGGATCAAATTCGTATTAACTAATGTTAAATTGTATTTAATCAAGCAATTCCATAACTGCCCTTCTAAAACAGTGATGAGAGTAGAATAGCGTGCACACTTGGATATTTTGTAACATAACGTCTATCAGTGCAAGTTGTACTGATAATAATGTGAACACTCCTAAATATTCATTTACATTAATAAAACAATATTTGGAAAAACCGATAATCAAAGTAGATTTAAAGTTGGATAAAAGACGATAATGCTTTATTTAAGATCAATATAACAAAGGTTAACCTAAAAAAACTTTATTTATAACATGCTATAGTGTTTTCTTTTTGTTGATAATTCATGCAAATAATATGTGCCCGTCCCCAACGTCGACATAATTCGGTATCACTTTCAAATGAAACTATAAATTTGGCAGTAGATAGAAATAGACTTAAATATTACTATTCATACATGTTTTAATGTTTTGTAACTCGTAATTACGACCTAGTGAGAATTATGCACTTCAGCTACAAAAAACACAAGTTCCCAGACTGTTTTCATAAACAAAATTGAACCGTTCCATTAAAGCTATACATAGAGATGAAGATCCTTTATCTCAATCAATTTATTTTATATTTCTACCTTATAAAACTCGGGATTAGAACAAAATTATTTACTTCCAAATACAACAGACAAAATAAATAAAAATCTAATTATAAAGGTAAAGTAAGGTAAACCCACAAATATTAAATACCACAGTAATGGTAACTGTTACAACATCAGCAACGGAGCAAAGTTGTCGGTATTAAGACCATCACCAGCAATGGATTTCAATTAAATTTTGACAAGATTGCTTTTTACTTCTAATATTAACGTTTCCAAAACAACCTATTAATTATCATTTAGTGGTGCAGGTACCACGGTGTTCAGAGTTTTCATCCTCAATGCAGAATTTAAGATGGCAGATGGAATTGTAACGAAAATGTTGAGATTATTAATTTCGATCGGTTATCGTATCGTCTCATGTACTTTACTGATAACTAGAGTACCTAGCAATTTTCAAATATTAGTTGATACACACTCGTTAATTTTTCTATAAAGTGATACTTTTTACATTTTTCCACATTTACGATATCTCGTTTCATAGTATTGTATAGATTTCCCAGGAAAAGTTTTTATTAAACAGGTTAGAAATTTCATTGTTAAAATAAATCGCCATATCTTCTATATTATCCCTACATAAGATCACACCCCAATCAATAGAAGCTTCATCCTCGAGGAATCATGGCATCGGCTAAAATTTCGATAATATGCTATTTTGGATAAAGACTTTAGAGCATTCGTTGTGAAGGAAATATAAATGAAATTATGAAGAAAGAAGCCTGGAGTAGTATGTCGACCGTGGGTGGAACAAAGGATTGGGATTCAATATGCTAATTGAATCGAGAAAGATAAGCAATTCTGTAGATATTTAGCTTACATTACTTAAACTTTATTTTATTTAACTCACCTTATTATGTTTATGTTGAGAAATTTTTCATGTTCCTACATGCATAGTTTTAGTTAGAGGTTTTTTATTATTCCTGTTAGCATAGTTTTAGTTAGAGGTTTTATTGCTCAGTGAGATATTTTATCTTTGCTAAGTAGATTTTTTTTACCATTTTGAGGTTTATATTGTTATTATACGAAAACAAGGAAAATTTAGTATGACGTAATTTGATTTACCACACTATATAAAAGATAAAACAGGTTATGCTCTGTTACAGCTCTATGATATTTTTCAGAGTTTTTTTAGATTAATGAAGGAATCTTCATAAAATATAATTTAGAGTGAGAAGGAAATGAAATTTCAAGCATGTATATATTTCACTTAGTTCCAAAACATCTCTAAACATGTTATTCATTTGTCCATTGTGGTCTATGAAATTACTCGAAAATATATGATTCCTGATTCATTAGCTTGATGGACAGATAAAATTTCTTATTATTTATCGTAAAGGTATTGTTAAACATTTATTCATCCACTTGTCAGCTGTATAGAAAATCATTCAGAAATCCAACAAGCAAATGTATCTGCAAGGACACTCGCACGTGCAAAAAAGATTGTACTTAATTTCTTTAAAGGTATCGAAAAAAAATAAAATGCCTCGTTTATTTGCAGTGGTCTCTGCTTAGAAAAGTACACTTTTATTTTAAGTGTGTAATTC
Organism: Druceiella hillmani; assembly: GCA_039881145.1. Classification (NCBI taxonomy): domain Eukaryota; kingdom Metazoa; phylum Arthropoda; class Insecta; order Lepidoptera; family Hepialidae; genus Druceiella; species Druceiella hillmani. Next base: position 1,728,522 of record JAYKKI010000069.1, on the reverse strand, counting down.
CCTCATATTAAACTTATGATCCATATTGTTAATAGAATTAAATAACCCCCTTAGATTTAAATACTAATATTACAACTAAAGCAAAATTATTTTTGAAAGTCTAACATTAGTTAAATATTTAAATATATACTAGTATTTGTTATATAAATTGTGTTTAGTTATAATATATAAATTGTATTGCAATTTTGACCAGCAATGAAAACATATTTTTGTGGAAATATCTTCTAAAGAGATACGATGGAATATAAACGTAATGGTGTGTTAATTTGTTTATGTATCATTTAATCAACTTTTATACAAGTATGTACATTTGGTTATGAGCAACAACATAAAAAACCATGGATGTGTACACTACATAAATTCAAATCTTCTTTTTGCTACACAATAATACAATCAGGAATTGGTAACCTAACAAAATATTAATGAAACATTATTTTGAAACTTTTACTGGTTTTTAATTTAATTATGAAGACTTAGTTTTCATAAAATAAAATTGAAACATCACAATGAAATTTGTGGTGAGGAAACTCAAAAATTGAAGAAAAGCTGATCCATTTACAGTAAAAAGGGGAGCGATCTTGAATTCTGCAATGCCAGGTATAGACAAGAGTTGACACAAACCTTCCAATTTGGGGTACACTTCAGCGGCTGTAAACATTTTTTCCAGATAAATATAGCAAATACTTGAATTCATCAATATGGATTATTATTTTCATAATAAAATTTATGATTTTCATCTAAATATTGTACAAAACAATTATGTGTATTCTATATTCTATATTCAAATGTCAATTGGATTTTCTTCCTAGGCTTATCAAGGAAGATTTTCGTTTTTTAAATGTATATCAAATGCAAAAACATAGACAAAAAATTGAACATGTAAAGTTCTTTTATCCCTAAAATTTAAATGATTAATATTTATTATACTTGCCAAAAACAGCATTTTTAAATTTGTTGGGCATAAACTTCTAAGAATTTTTTTAAAAGAGTTGAAAAATTTGCAAGCAAATGTTTTAATTAATGACACACATTTCATTATTCTGTTACTACTTTCATTAGAAGCACAGTTTTAATGTTATTATTGGCTTTATTTTGAACAATATTCTGCTAACAGCACGTATGCAGACTGAATTCAAGTCACTATAACGATGTGACAGAAAAAGAACTTTCGAGCGGAAGTGAGATAAAAATATAATAATATTTAATATTTTTAGATGAAATATGATACATCTTTTATTTTGTAAATGGATATGTTTACTTGGAGTTGACTACCGAATAAACTACAGTAAAACAAAAGTTTATAATTTAACTTCTTCAACAAATATAACTCATTCATAATTACTTTATAAAAAATGTGAATCGGGTGCTTTGAGCTGTACTCTACTGAAGATATAGTTAAAGAAGTAACTAAATGTTCCAGTACCCATATTGATATGTACTCTTATAAATTTTGGTACCAAAAGAACCATAATGAAAATAAATAAATAATACTGAAATAAAGGCATTTTTAAGTTGATTAATCTTAGCAGATTTATATAAATCAAGCTATAGGAAAGTAAAGAAATGTGCATTGATTCGAAATTCAGAATTTAAACATTTAGAAAAACGGTGAGTTGTAACCGTTTTTCAATTTTGTTGAAATACCTGCAATTAGACGATTTACCTGATGGTAAAAGAAATGCTTCGAAACATTTGCATCTGTCAGAAATTTAAGATATTCAGTGATATCTGCGTATTATTCACTCAATGAACTTATGCATAGTTATTTAGTATTCGTCTAGAACCGACTAGCAAAAAAACCTTAAATATACATGAATTGAAAAATTTTGCATTTTACGATTATCATCTTAGGTAATAACCAAAAGAAAAGTATGGCCAAAATCTTAGTGATATTTTTATGTAATAATGTTAACCCAATCACCTAAAAAAAAACACTTAGAATACTTCTGTCTTTCTGAAACGAATGTTTACATCAGTGAATATGGTCCGTTGAAATAAAAAAAGAAACACCTCCTATTTTCATTATTAACTGCTCTCCTGGATCTTTTATGTATGGTTTTAATCCATTGCCATTGCCATAGACGTTGTGAATCGTAAACCGTATTTATCTGCTTCACAGGCTTATTGAACAATCACCGTGAGTTTTTTTTTCGGATGCCTTGACTTGATTAACGTGAAGATTATATATGATCTACTTTCAGCTGTATGAAAAAGTTGCTTTAGAAAGTCGATTCATTATTTTGCACAATTAAATGAAACTACGTGATGTAGTATTATTTCTACTTTCTTTAATTTCTTTACCACAACCTAGGTTTCGTTGTATTACAACATCTTCAGGTGGGATATTTGGATATTAACAAAGATTCAGACTAGGCACAGATAAGACATTATTGGGAAACACTGAAATCATTTGACTCCAAAAATTGGACTTGAACAAAATATGGACACTAGCAAGAAAGCCTTAAGATATCAAATCAATAGGCTGCAAATGGGTATTCCATATCAAGGATGAACCAACTGGTGTTTGGTACAAGTACAAAAGTATTATATAAACTGAAGGGCTGCGACGAAAGTAATGGCCCCCACATTAAGGTACAATTCCATATGATATGATATAATTCGACATCTCCACAACATTCTTAGGCCGCGACTTAAAATAATGTGTATATATACACACACTCAAGCACAAAAATATATATATATATATATATATATAAATATATATATATATATATATATATATATATATATATATATGTATATACATATATATATATATAATACAAAAGGTCCACAAACCAAAATTTTCAAGTTATACAGAAGGCCAAAACAAAATTTAAAACATGATTTTTGTATTTTTTATTATATATTTGTTTAATATATAAAGTTTCTACATCGTTAGATGCGTTTTTGGGTGCAATATCCATGAATAAGAAGAACTTTTTGAACGCTTTTACCCATGCTGGTAAAATAGCCCAAAAGCCCCTTTTGCATTCAAAATTTAGTACAATCTGTCTGAAAGATTGATTTAACAAAAATACAATTTCAAATAATTTTAAGTTTTATTGAATATTTTTGCAGGTGAGGAATTTAAAAATAGTATTAGTAATAATCAAAAAGACAATTTCGAATTATATTTTCTTTCCTAAAGATATTCAGTTTAACTATAATGGCTAATTAAAATACGAAATCAAGACTAATTTACAAGTAAGAAGATTTTCTGTAATATCTAAATTAACATTTTGATATTCAGTAAACTTACGTTTTAATAGCAATAAAACAACAAAATGGTTTTTTTAAGGACATCCTAACTAAGTAGGTACACTGATAATTAAAATTGTCAAAAAAAAAACAAATGGCATCAAAACTTAATTCTTATGAACATGAGAACAAATTTAATTGCAGGTAAAAATTACTGCACACACTTCTCAATATTCATTATAAAATTCATACAATGTTTTAAAAGGAACTATAAAACTTTAAAAGATCTATAGTATTAGCATTTTTACTAATTCAACTCTTATATCTATATTGATAGATAACGCAGTATAGAAATATTATATTTTAAAATATCTCACAATTATCATAACAATTGTAGCAATTTGATATTTCTATTTGAAATAGTAAATTTGAAAATAAAGTAACTCTAAAACATTTTCACAAAATATTATAGTATCAAAATGTAAATATATTAGAAATTAGAACGTAAGGCACTGTAACTAATTATTAATAAAAAATTATAAATTTTCGTAGAAACTTTGGTGGAATTTGGGTATAATATTCTTCACAATAAGTTTAAGAATACCCTGTTTTAAGTTTTTGCTTGTACAGTTGTTTTGATAAGTAGATTTTGTTGGCCTTTTTGTCAGCGTGGATACCGAGGCAACTTCCTCATTTTCGTAAGAAGCCTTAAACATAAACTTATTTTCATAATTTCAATGTAATTTTATAACTTTTATATTAGACCATTTCTCTTTTTGTCCATCTTCTGTTAGGGTCTAATTGCCAATAGCCATTGGTTTGAGATCCAAAAAATTATCATGGGTAAATTCATGTACTGTGGAGGGCGTACATTTTTTTTGCAATTTTAATAAGAGTTATGTACTGATTGAGAACATAAATAGGTGAAAATTTTCAAGCCTCCGAAATGTTTCTCTGAATTAAATAATGGACTGCATCTCCCTCATTTTGCGTGTGTCCTTTAATAAGGCAATTATGAGCGATGCTTCTTAATTTCGAGAACTTTTTATCACATTGGTACATGGCCAGTATGAATTAATTCTTTTGCTGACCATAGCAGTTATCGCTATAAAAAATTATTTCGAAATTGTTAGAAAGTTTCTCGTTTAGGTTCTTTAAATACATAAGCACATATGATCCAATTTCATTTACACCTTGAGCTCCTTCTCCTTCATGCCAAATAAAACAATTTGTGTCCTTCGTCCCCAATTAAGTAACGGTAAAATGTTATTTCGAAACATAGAAATTTGATACCTCACCTCGTAGGCAGGGCATTACAGCCTGCAAATCGTACACACACACTACAAAATTATCACTCACATTCTCTTTGTCCACCTCCTTTTCAGCTCTAACTAAAGATGATTCTTTAAAAATGCAAGTCATACTTCTCTTGCAAAAGGGGTTTTCAGCAGAATTTAGGTAAGCTGTGCAGTCCTCGTACTGATCTTTTTTGGTTTCCAAAAAATATGTTAAAATCATTTACGAAAATATTGTAGTATATTTGATAAGAAACCTACTGTTTGCCATCATCTTTACATATTATCAACATAATCTGAATGCAAAGCAGCAATAGATAAATTTCCTTCCATGTATTCGGGTTTTATGCGAACAGTTAATAATGACTCAATACTAGAAATGGAGTTAATGTAGGTCTTAACACCATCTTTCAAAGTGACCTCTAATTTGTCCTGGTTACCAAGTTTTCCTGGGTTTTCTTTCATTGGAATTCCTGTTGGACCAGAATTCTTTTTCAAAGCAGTTCTAATCTTTATATCAGAAATTGCTAATGTATTCATCAAAAAATACTTTACATACTCGAATGCGAGTATTATTTTGAGGTAGATAAATGTAGTTAGGGTTTTGGCAAGTGCTACCAACACGCACAAAACAATATTGTGGGTCAATTTTTGTTGGTCAAATATGGCCAATCGTTGCTCAAATGTAAATTTGCTTGAACACTTCTGTTTGCAATTATCTGAAAAAACAGATCCCACTTTTTGGCATAAATTATTTTCTTTGACTTGGACATAGTTGTATAGGCTTTACCATTGTTTCTTAGAGCCTTTGTTATATCTCTCTTCTACAATTCTGGGTTAGCTTTTCTTTTCCTTGACAGCAATTGAGAGCTCAAGCCAAATGATTGACTATCGACGCTGGGTGGCTGAATCTCAATGCTGGGTACCCGAGTGTCACTGCTGGGTGACTGATTTTCAATGGTATGTGGCTGAGTGTCAATGCTGGGTAGCTGAGTGTCAATAATGAATGGCTGAGTGTCAATAATGGGTGGCCAAGTGTCAATAGGGCGGGGGGGGGGGTTGAATGTCAATAATGAGTGATTGCATATTAATGCTAGGTGGCTGAGTGTTAATGTTAGGATGCTGAATGTCAGTCGTGTATCTATATAAGGTGGTTGGGTTGGTAAGATGGTCCATACTGAAAGGTTGAATGACAGCAGTGAATTATTGAGGTTCTATACCAGAAATTCCTGATTGGGGAGAAATTTGGTTGAATTGCACGTCTTCCTCTGAATCTAAAGATGTTTAATCACTGGGTTGATAATTTGGATCCTTAACGCTATCATCTGAGGAAATTAGCTGTTATTTTACTACTTGGTTATGTAGAATCACTCACCGGAGTCGCTACTCAAGTCATCACTCTATTCAATGTTTTTAATTGGCTTTTTCTTATTCGGACATTTTATTTTATCAGAATTTTCTCCTTCATCATCATGGAACGATAAGCTCAGGTTGTGTTGACTCTTTGGTATGAAGTTAGTATCAAAGGGATCATTGGATTTTGTGTCTTGCTGAAAAACTAGTGGAATAAAAGGTTCTGTGTTTTGTTCCATGACTGAAGAAATGGGAAGTTGTTGAATATTTTGTATGGATAAGGTTAATTAATTAATAATAGCAAATTCTTTATTTCCCGTTTTAATCACCATGTTCAAAATATTTCTGGTTCTGTTACTAAAACTATTAAAAAAAAACTGTAAATAATAAAACAAGCTTTTAGTTGACAAATTTTCAAATAAAGTTAGAAATGTTATTGACAGAAGTCAAGCTATTTCCACGCTAAATTTCATTGATATATATACAGTAATGGTTGCCTAATTGAGCAACACACTTCATACTAACATTCTTATATTGGTAGGTAGATAAAATGTTAATCAATAGGATTACACGCGCAAATAGGTTATTATACTTATATTGGTTGAAATTTAAAATAACCTAGCAAAAACTAAATAGCCCTCAAGAGTCTTCAAGGGATTTGGTGTAAGGATATAGATAGATAAGTAGATGAAATAACCTAAAATAATTAGGTTATTTTATCTACTTATGGGTTATTTGTTTATAATTACCTACAAAAGGAACATAATAATATATTTCTAAAACACCGCTTTAACAAAAAAATAATATAGATTCATTCATGTACAGTTATGTATAAAATGGAAACATCTCTAAAACAATGGTTTGACTAAAATTAATAAAGATATATTCGTGTACAAATCCATATAAAATGGATTCCTTTGAAAATATGGCACTAATGTAAATAGTATATTATTACACTTACCTGATCTTTTATGCAAAAATAATGGTTTGCAAAATGTAGCGCTTTTGCATAAAACAATAAAATTAATTACATGCTCTTTTTTGTATTGTGGCCCTTTTTCACAAAAATGCAATAGAGGCGCTCGCGCAGTTTGGCTATAATTTAAGCGAAAATGATGAGTGTTTTTATTTCATCATAAAATATCATCAATTTAGATAAGATATATATATATATACATATATATATACATATATATATATACTTATATATATATATATATACATATATATATATATATATATATATATATCTATATACGACAGCGGCCTTTTCTATCATCAAAGCAGAGTTCATGGCAGCTTCTTTAGTAACTAAAGTAGCAATATGGTTGCAACAGTTATAGTCTGAATTTGGTGAGTATTACCAAAGGACTTGTTTTTTAATCTCAATAACAAAAGTGTTATAAAAACAAATTATGCAAACATTTAGGTATTTAATATAAATATCTAATGGAAAAACTTCTTGAAAATATTATGGAGATTAATTTTTTGTGTACAGTTAATATGCAAATATATTCACGAAAGCCTTCACTAGAACAAAAATTTATATCATCGAAAGAAGCTATCGTAAAGTCACACAATTATAATACAATTAACGATTAATATTAATTGTAATACATTCGTCTATTTTTAAGCAGTATCATTAAACGTAATAATTGCAAAAGTCTGTCAGTTTAAATACACTGCACATAACTTTGAATCTGAATTCCAGTACATATGTAAACCCAGTGTAAAGAAATGTTCAGTTTTTCAACTTTTCCTGTAGACTTTGCAGTATGCAATAAATTTTTGAAAAAGGAAAGTCAGATGCATTTCAAAAAATGTAAGTACATGAACACATGTGTTCATGTGGATACAGAATAAAGAATTAGTAAATAATTATCTATTGTAATGTAAATCAAACAGAAATATATCCGTATAAGCACAGAACAAGAGTAAATGAATAGCTTCAATAGAAATTGAAAAATGAAGACAGTAGAATAAAAAAAATGGAAAATGTTAAGTGTGAAAAATGAAATGTAAAATGTTGTAATTGCCTAGAGTAAAATTAAAGTAAATTTAGATTCCTACATCTGTAAAATTTGAGATAATAGTTACAGCATAATTGTAATCTGGGACATGCGTGTGGTGTGCAAGCTCTCCATTTCATATTATGAACTTACAACTTTATAAAATTTCTCCGACTGAAGGAGCATCTTAATGTAATGCAATTATGTCACCAGACGTTCAGTGATGTGTGCAATATGCAATGTGCAAATTGTTAACTAAGGCAAAATGAAATCAAACATATGTGAAGAAGGCTCAGAAAGCTTAACTAGTATGGAAATCTGTCAGGAAGGGTCTAATTATCTATTGGCTGGATTCCTCAATAAATAATTAAATATAAAGGGACAGCGGGAAAATACGAAAAATAAAATATTAATTTTATCAAACTTTTATCTTAATCCGTATAAAACCCAGAGGTATGGCTTTCTAATTTGGATGGCGACAATTTTAGATTATGGTCTGTATGGCTATAAAAATAAATATATCACAATAAAATTGTAGGGAAGGCAAGCATTGATTTAAACATTTGCAGGTGTTCACAGTTTGAATAATATTAAATACTCTTTAAAACGTATCAAAATAAAAATACACACAAGACAGATTTAATTATAATTCTTATGTTTTGTTCTTATTTAAGGAGTCAATAACATCATAAGCTAAAACCAAAAAAGTGAAAAGAAAATAAGAAAGATGACAAATGATAATAGAAAAGGATGATTATTGCTACTCTTTTATTAAAAAAAATTTCTTTGTAACAATATAAGTATTTATAGTCACTAATATTTTTATCCTCATTTCTGAACTAATAAAAGTACTACCTATTGTTTTATACCATCACACTAATTGATTTGAATCGTAATAAGTTTTCCATCAATTTATCATAACTATCGTAACCTAGTTACTAATTTAAATTAAATTGATTGATTCAATGAAATTCGTACTGCGCACATGTACATATTTATATAGGTAATATTGATCCAATGTGCTTCACATGTCAATCGGTTGTATTAATGCATTGTAACGTTTAATTCCTAGGAGCTAGTAGAGTAAAATCATGGACGTGTATGATGTAATGGGAAATTTTAACAAAATTTTTCGTGCATGTTCACTGTCGCGTGTTGCAAAATTAAGCAATAATATAACTCTAAAGAATATCACGATACGGGCTTTGATCACAATATTTTTAATAATAATATCATCCACAAATATTTTGACAGCATCATTTCAACTTCATTTTTTAACTCGTTATCCTGTATCAGACAATTTTGGTTGGGTACATACGATAACATCAAGGATACAAATCGTTATGCTTGTCATTTTTGCTGCTACAGAAAGTCGTCAAAGTGTTCACAGATATTTTGAAAATTATAAAAAAATCGACAACCTACTGAAAGTAACAATCCCTATGTACATGAAAGAAAGAAAATTGTTTAATAAATTATTTAAGATTTTAAGCTTCACGTCAGTCTGTATTATGTTCTTTGATATAATATCACGGTACACAGCTTATGATATTGGAACCGTAGTACAGTATCAATCATATTTCATAACCCAATTCTTTTTACAAATACAAGATTGGAAGTGCATTGTAAATTTAAGAATATTCAGATGGCGACTAAACATAATTGTGAAACATGTTAAAAAATTATCGCAGGGATATGTTTATGTTCAAGCCGAAGATATTGCTGATAATGAAATAATCTGCGAAAATAATGATATGGAAGTTATAATTGAAATAAAAAAATTGAGAGAAAGCTACATGATCTTAAGTGAGCAATGCAATTTATTAAATGTTGCGTACGGATTTCAGGTTAGTTCCATTTCCTTATTTACATTTAACAGGAATTTAATCTAATATTATTCAATGTATAAAAATATTTGAATATTTATTTCCAGGCTGATTAAGGAGAGTGAAAAGTGAAGTAATTTTTTTTCTACAAATTCAAAAATACATAATAAGTTTCTCTCGCAAATATTTTCAATACTTTCAAAAAATGCTCAATAACCATTCTCCGCCCAAGCCGTCTCTGAAAATACTGTATAAATAAGATAAGTTACGAAACTTGGAGATAAAGTAAATATTGCATGTTATTCGACATTTATTTCCGACATAAAAACAGTGAACAATCGAACAATCAAATGTACAATCTAATATTAAAAGAAAAACCTCCAATTAAAAAATAACTTGATTTGAAAAAAACTTCAGTGGAAGAAAGAAATGTATTTTGCTTCATAACAAGAATCAGACTTATAACATTAAAAGATATAATTCCTTTTAGGATGAAAGTTAACAAATACTAAATTTTAATTGATACAAAATTTCAGAAATATATCTCTATACCACCTTTTTACGTCTCACACCCACAGTTAGACAAAGAAAGCTATAGTTTTTAGTTTTCTTAACAGATTGATATTCAGTTTAAAATACCTTAATTATAATATATCTATGTTCAAATATAAGTGACTGTACGGGACACTAATGGTGTCGGAGCAACTTGCACTGACCAGTTTTATTGACTTTTATTGTGAATATTGTATATTTTTATTTTGCCCGCACACCTGGCAATTTTTGCTTAAAACCGTTAACATGTGTCGTTAGTATTTAGTCATGCAGAGTATCATTGGAAGTTTTTAAAAGGAAACTAAGTTTCCAATCACCATTTTGAAAAATGTTAAGCTACTAAGTATCTGGAAATGAATCCCCATCCCTTTAATTTTTCACATTTGGGTCTTGAAAAATTTTAAAAAATCATAGGCATTTAGTAAAGTTATTTCAGTTAATTTGCAGTTCAAACATCAATTTCAAAAGATACAAGCAATTTTACTTTATGCTTGTTCTAACATGTACTTAATCGGGTTTTGAACAAAAATTTTCAAGGAAAACCGATGTTTTGGTCAATCAAATTTTATACTGTTCACAAACTTTTAACATTTCAATGGCACTTGATTTAACAAGTCGTCTAAAAAAGAATCATTGAACTTTTTCAAGCTAGTTTTCACCTCTCACTAAGTATTTAACCTTTTGCATTGTAAAAAGTTATCTATATTTCAAAAATATGAAAACCGGGAGTGTTCATAAACATAAATTTTGTAACTTTAGAACGATTTGTTCTGCAATCGATAGTTGCGCGTTATAGTGCATTACCAATAAAAAAAAGTTAATTAACAGTACTTGTTGTTTATTTTTCCAATACCAACTTTAATTCTTGGGAAAACTTTCCGTGACTCTCGTCTTAGCTCTCGTGATGTCGGTAAGTGATATTGCTTTATGTCAATCAAACTATTGCCTTGAATTACTTCTGACTAATGTGTTGCCATGTTTTTTATAATGTAGTAATGTTTTTTATCACATGTGTTTGACCATCTCAATTTTACAATTCTACAGGTTTAATGTGTTGTTTCATATGGTATTTTTTTTGGGCCTTTTCCATAAAATGAAAACTTATTGGTGTTTGCTCAAAACAAAGCACCTATTTTCTGAATTTATTTATTTTACCAAATAATTCGATATGTTATTAAGAATTGAATTGTTATATTCAATACAGATGCAACCATGATTAACATCTCTTTATCTCTATCAACCTTAATCATCAGGTGCCCCTTGATTAATGAGTATCCTAGTTCTTGAAGTTACAAATTCTAAAGCAAAAGTAATTCAACAAACAGCCTTTACTTATTTTGCATAATCCACACATATACCTTATACATCATCCCATGATATCCACACTACATTACTCTTGCGGTGAATTTGTATTAAAAAATAAATGCAATATTGAATTTGTTTTCAATAGCAAATTATAAAAACCCATTTGCAATGCGACAAATTGAATTGAAAAATAAATAAACGGGCTTCAAAATAAAAACACATACTATTATATTTTGAATGAAAGTTATAAGAAAAAAGACTATAGTCAAGAGAAGTAAAGAAACATAAAATTAACATATCAATACTTGGGGGAAATTTTAAATTTTAATGTAATGCTACATTTAATTACAATACTTATTTGAATTGGTTATAAATCAATGTTAACTTTTCAAACAATAAATCTGAAATTTTTATTTAATTAGCAAATAAATTCGGAACTTCATAATTTTGTTTGTTAATCAGTGGGGAGGGTCGGTTGTCAAGTGCGGTGTTTGATTTTGCTCCTTTTCAGTTAAGAACAAGTGAAGAATAATAAAAGTACAGAAATTTTAGTAAGTGCTCTTCTTTCAAGAATACCCTTTTGGGTTAAATGACGTGCAACATATACATAACCCTGGATGAAGGTGTACTCTCGATTAATACGGCTAAGTATCTGTTCGAATATTTAGAGAAGGAACTCTTGATTTCTGCAATCATTCTCAAGTAGAAAGACTTCTTCCATCAAAATCAAAAAATTTAAAACATTTTATTAAATTAGCTCCCAGATTAAACTAGCAGAGCTACCCTCACATTTTCATACCGCAATTGGAAAAAGGTACTTCTTGCTTTGAGGATGAAATGGAAATACTATACTTGCTCATCATATGAGTTAACACCCATTAAGTGGTAAGATGGGTTTATTAGTTGCTAATCTAACATTATATGAGGACAATGTCTCATACTTTGATCATTGGCAGCCAGGCTAGTGAATTTGTTTAATAACTATTAGATACAAAATATTTTGAAACATTTGTACGCCATTTTTCCATCGACTCAAGATAATATCTTTACACACAAATGCTAAGTTTAATGAAATTAAAAATATAAGAGATATACTAATTCTTAAAAACAATTTATTTCCTCACATTGTAAACTGCATATTACCTATTTCCATAACAGTATGTACTTTCAGTACTTTCAATACAGTAACCTTCCCTTTAGCCAATTTATGTAAATAAATATCACTTAAAAGAAGAGATGAATACATTTCATCTATTTAAAGAAATATAAAAAATGTTTAATCTTAGAAGCGTTTAAGTAAAACGATGTTTGCTAATAAAATTTATAAAATTGTTTGTTTCAGCTGCTTTTCACCTTTTTCCATGCGATTACCCATTCAATTTTCATCTGTCATCTAGCCATAATGTTTGCTTTGGAAAAACTGGTACGTAAGCATATAGATAAATGTTTATATGTCGTGTTTTATTCACTGGAATATAAGAAAGAAATAAGAGATTTATGACTAATTTTATGCCTTTTCAATGTATTTCTCAAATTCAAAGTGCAACCATTCTAGTCAACTGAACCTTAAATCTAACCCTCTTTTTGTCACCCGCGATAGCGATTGTCGTACGGACACAATAAGATTGTCAATTTCTTCTTTGATTTTAAAGTTTATGATAACTTTATTATTTACATTCACGTTGCAAAAATTCTTAAAATCTTATTAACCTTTGTTTCATTCTAATCCACTGATGCGCTTTTACAGGATGTCACATCTTTCGAGTGCTTAATAATAATCATTTTTTTGATACGATTTTTGTACGGAGCTACATTATTAATTCTACTATTGAGGGAGTCGGTCATTGTACAGAGACAAAAATTCTGTTTGCTGTCAACCATAGATATCGGACGAGTAACTAATAATTATGGTAAGTATCATACCTACGCTTTTCACTTTGTAATATAATATTTTCCAAAAACTAACCATACTCAAGTATTTTTGCAATTTGTAATTTTCAACACCTTATACGATAAAATTATTCTAGAGGTCATTAGGCAATTCTAAAGATTCATAACCTTTAAAAATCTCAAAAGGAATTTGTGAAAAAAGATTTTGTAAAAATTTGTAGATTTTGTAGTAATCATCATTTCATGAAAAAAAATCATTGCTGAAGTAAAATTTGGATTCCTTGAATTGACAAATGGCTTAATAAAGAATTGTATGTGTTATTAAAAACCTAATTGGTTATGTGCTAATGACATGCAGTTTATAATTATGTATATTGTTCTTTATGTTCAATGTATAGATGATACAATGGTGCACGACGTAACTAAAATGGAGTGAAGCTTAAATAAAATACATGCGTTGGATTTTTTCATGGTTTAAAAATAATTGGAAAACTATTAATCCAGTTTAGTTGTGACACGCGTGACTAAAAATTGTGCTCTTTATTTATGTATGTTTCTCACTTAAAAGGTTTGTTGCAACATTTATAAAATGTAACTCATTTGTATCTACGTTCCCTGAGGTATTTTGTTTTGAATAGTAAGTACACTATTCAAAACAAAACAAAATGAATCAAAGTAAGAGGGTAACTTCTTAAGCGTGTATTTTTGGTGAAACACTTTCTGAAATCTAAAGGAATCGCTTATTTCAGTCACAGAAAAACATAAATTAAATTCAGTATGTTGATTACTGTCTTGCAATCAATTCAAGTTACCCAATACCTAATTTCTCTCGTTACATGTTTCGCGAGATGAGCTAGTTTATAGATCAACTCAATTATTTGAATCTTAAACGAAGCTAAGTTGTTTGACAATTAAATGTTTTCACTCATATTCAGTTTATATTATTATACCAGTGTTTATTCTTGCTCATGATGTGGAAAAATTCAATCTTTATTCTATGGCACCTAAAGGTCTCTAGACGATATACTGTGATAAATTGTGATATCGTTTTCAGAAAAACAGTTCACAATTGTTTTCCATAACATTGTCAATACTATCGAATTTGGTTTTATTTACATCAAATGGATTAAGCAGCTAAATGAAATCAATATACTTAATCTTGATTTACTATATTGATCTTGTCAGACTTTGCTTACGTACATAATTCTGTTATATTTTATTGCTCTGTGGAAACGTTGGTAGCTCACGTTGTGATCATGTTGCAGGTTTGATGAGACTAAATTAATGGATTATAACATCACTTTAATTGATTTCTTAATTTTTTTTTATTTCAGGTTTCAATCTCTCAGACACTTTTTATGAATTCGCCATCGTGGTTCAACACCAGACTTTAGTGTTCAATGCAAACGACTACGTCAAATTAGACTATTCATTGATTTACAGCATGTTCACCGCCATAATTAGTTACGGAGTGGTGTTAACCCAATTTAGTAAATAAATCAATATAGAAAATATTAGCTAATTATGATTTTGTTTTGTTTTCCTGAGTAACTTGTATTTATTTTAAAGAACAATATAACATGAGGCTCAATGACAAAGTTATTATGTTTTTGTTGTTCTAATGTGGATCCACATTCACACTTCTTCCACTAAATGTAGCACTTTCTATATAAAGACTTGATATTTTATTTGTGGTAATAAAAATATGTTAGTTTAATATATGGACATATCCTTTCTGTACTGATGAAATGTGTTCCGTTGCTTTCAGTATCACAAATAGATATTATCAATGTATGTGCCAGAATTAGTCAAGAAAAGCTTAACTACATCTAATATTTATTTAATTGTATGCAAATAAATAAACAAATAAATTGAAATATCAATTTTGATATTGAGTATTACAATATGTAACAATTTCTCTTTTCATTTTCAATAGTAAATTTGAAATTTTGCTTGTTCTTCCGCAGACACTACGCGAGGAACTCGCGAACCATTACTCTAAGCAGATGTTATGTAAATTGACATCATATTCTGTCAAACAATTAATTCGCTTTAGAAAGTATTCAACATTTACTCCTTTCCAGTATGAAGGATTCTTTAATCCTTCATATTGGATGCATATGTACATTATTATCAAATTCTTTTGATAATAATGTACATATGTATCCAATATGAAGGATTAAAGAATCCAATAATTCGATACCATCATAGAACTTTTGAATCATGCTTCTTTCTAAATTATTGGATATTTAATAGCGTTAGATAGTTTTCCTTCCATTATCATGGTTTGAGAAAAAATCACAATGACATATATCGAAATATGTTGTTTAAGTTTCTTAAGTGAAATAGGAAAACCCTTATAATTTTGTCATATATTTATAAATTTCTTCCATTCATCTATCCATCTGCCCTTGCGTTTGTCTGCTTGTCACGGCTTTACCGTTTCTTTATTTCTAGACCCATGTACATATTATTTTGCAAGTCAATGCTTCATGTGGTAATCTCAATTAATAAACAGCAAGACAACTTTAAAATAAGATTTCTTCTAAATATATTCCAATAATACTACATTCGATTTATATTCGAAATCGTATTCACCATTTCTTTAATTTTATGCCCAGTTTGCAAAGTATTGAGTTTCAAAGTGACCTGCAGTATGTCTCTCCCAAGGGATATAGACAGGTATGGATTCTTATTAAATGTCTGTTTGGATACGTACTTGGCTATTTCCTATACTATTTACCATGAAGTAAAGGTGTATCACATGTTCATTAAATAAAAAACTCGTGTAAATTTGATGAATAATTTTATCTTATTACCGACCACATAAATTACATAGTAATCATCATAATGAAATTTACATACAAAACTAGACAGTAATAAAAATAATAAAATATTTACATTACGATATTGCAAAGATTAATGCCCATAGTAGAATTATAATACACAAGTACAACCTATGCACTAGACGAATTGAACTTCATCATTTTGGATATTGATTATGTCTAGACAGTATCAACTTATCTTGAGGTGGCGACTGCTAGGGGGAGGTTGTAGTCGATCACGTAAATAGAACATGTATGTGTTGTAAACATTTTACTAATGAATTATCATTATAATTTATCACAATTTCGGGGGTGGCGATGATTAATAGTTTGAGAAATAATGACCATGACGACCAGGACAACTTTTCATTTCTGGTTTTTCATGACAAGCTGACGATAATACGTACAAATGTCAGCCACACGATATGCTCAATTACCGAACATATATTTCTACACATTAGACAAATTAATTCTTATGATAGTATTAGTTACAATGAAATATTTTCTTCACTTTCTCAAGGATTCATGAAACTGACACTTGTTATTACGAATAGAAATTGGAAATTAATATTTCGCACTGTTACACAAAATAAAGGAAATTTTCTTGATTTTTGTTTAACACTTTCTTGATTGGACTTCTAAAATTTTCATACGCATGTTATTTGAAGTTACCAATTATTTTATATGCAGGTTCAAATCAAAATATTTCTGAGAGATTGTAATCGATATTACATTCTAATGATTTTTAAGAGATCGTAATCGTAGTAGATTTTTTTTATTTTTCGGTGTTGATTTTCAGTACACATTTCTATTTAAATTTCCACGGGATGTATTTCTTTTTAATTTTCTGTAATCAATTGTTCTAAGTATTTTCCTCAGGGACTTTTTTGCAAAATAAATAATTAGGTGGTTAGGATATGAGATATACTATTAAAAACAAAATAGCCGATTATATCTGAACTAACTAAATTGATTACACAAACAGTACATGTCAATTGTATTAAACAATTTTATTTAATATATAATTCACAAAGTTCAAAACGCGATGCGAAATGGGAAGTGCAAAAATAATGGAATTTAAAGAAATGCAACAACACGTGGTAGTAAAGATATAACAGAAAATAGAGAAATGTTACAAATAGGGATTGCAATCCAGCAGCATTTTCCGTCTAGCTGAATTTTTGCTGACCATCATAATCGTATCTGAATCCTGCGCGGTTCCAGCAACTTAACAATTTTTTAAAGATATGATTTTTATTATAATAACTTAAGAAATAAAAGTATTATCTTTCTTTCTGTCAAATCTTTTGTTATTTTGACTGGACACTTTCAATACAAATCGGTAAAACCTGTTACACATTTGGGAAGTAAACTTAATTTTAGTTCAAATTTATAATTGAGATAATGAACATTAAATATTTAGCTAGTATTATGATTATATATAATGTAAGAATGGATAATCAGCGGCAATCTGTCTTATCAGTATTCTTTGATTCAATACAGCTAGATAGGATAATGATATGTAATAAATTTATAAGTTTAATTTCATTATTAATATTAGTAAAGTAATAAATAATTAATAGTAATTAATTATTTTTATTGCAATCATGAATTCATCACATAGATACAAAGGAACTTTAATTTAACTAACTAGGTAATTAATTTAATTTTTCTATATAGGTAGTTTCTCACTTCATAGTAGTCTTTTCTTTTAAACTAGATATCACATCACACACAAATCAAGTTTTTTACCATTTGGTTAACAAACATTTTGAAACAATTTCAATTATTTCCCTCAAGATACACAATTCTTTGTTCAAACTTTTTTATTAGACTGTATGCAGACATAAAATAAGGTATAAATACATTGGCCAGCAGAATTGATTTGTTTAGCTTGTACGTGTTGCATACATGCAAAATAAAATAAATAGAAGTTTATTATGGCACATTGTGATCTTCTGGCAACGGTTTTAAAGATAGAAAAAATATTGTTTCCACTCAATTCATCAACGCCCAAGAACCATTTTAATAGTCAACATGTATTGAAAAACCTTAAAAAGAAATTTAAAAACAACTGAAATAAAATGTAAAATTGAATCATTATAAATAAAAAATAATAATATTAATCTTTATAACTAATTTATAAATATAACCATTCTTACAAATATGTTTTATCATAATATAAAACATATTTTTTAAAAACTGGTATAACATAATAAATTCTAAAAATAAATCTGAAAAATTAAAAATATTGTTTTTTTAGGAGACAGAATAAACACATGGTCAATGGAGTTTTCATCTGTGGTTACAATTTGTATTTGTGTGTAGTTTAAATGTCACCAATTTAGACAATAAGCGTAAAATATGAAAATATTATTAAAACATAAAATTATATTAATTGATAATTATTTCTTTTGCATTAACATAATAAAAACCAAAACATAAAAAAATTATAAATAAAAATTATGAGAACTACAATAATTAAAAAATTGTTTGGATAAGGGAGTTCTAATTGTTCATGTATTTCGTTAATTTGATGTATTAAGTTGTCATACATATTTTTTTTACCAAAAAACATTTAAGTCCATTAAGTATCCAATCGTCACAAAATAGTATAATAATTCTAAGTCCCAATATTCTAAATGCATTATATGACAGATCGACGCGACAATTAACATAATGCAAATCCTGACATAGCAGAGTATTCTGCATGTAATTTTGTTACTGCACCCTGCACCGAGCAAATATTTCCAAAACAAAATGTGCTGAAGTGTGTCTTTACAGATAACATTCTTAGTTACTGTGTAGAATATTCTTAGTTTCTACATGGTATATTCATAGTTATTCTGATGACATACAAGTCTAGATAGCAACTAAGTAATTTAGGTAAAATTGATGGTCAATAAATGTTTGACAACAATTTAAATGAGTGAGGCTATATTCATCATTTGTCAACTGACATTAATTCATTGCTTTAAAGGACGACTTGTTATCTGGATGATGCATACTAGATTTTATCATCACCTTATGCGTCAAAATATAATGTCGATCTTCATAAAATTAAGTAAAATGTAAATCAATATTTGTTTTTTGGCTACCTCCATTAACTCACTCACATACGTATGAAATTTGAAGAGAAGAAAATGTTTGGCTTTTCTTTATCTCAATTTTCTGTGACTATGGGTAACTGCAGCGTAAATACTTTTTTATTTTTGCATCAATTAGTCAAAAGTTATCTTCCTAATTTT
The DNA here is from genome assembly GCA_039881145.1 of Druceiella hillmani. Classification (NCBI taxonomy): domain Eukaryota; kingdom Metazoa; phylum Arthropoda; class Insecta; order Lepidoptera; family Hepialidae; genus Druceiella; species Druceiella hillmani. The sequence goes on along the minus strand of JAYKKI010000069.1, from coordinate 1,709,018 downwards.
TAGTGAAGTTTTTGAAATTTTTGACTATTATTGTTATGACGTGGTTCATAAACTGAAATGATGTTTTTTCAAAACAAACTTTTAACACTCAGCTGAAAATTTTCTAATAGATGAAATAGGACTTGCTTTATCAATAACTTTGATTTATTGTATCCATATGATGAATACAGGTTGTTTTTGAGTCATGATATTTCGATATACCACAAAGAATTTTTTAACCTGTTTTATTGAATTTTTTAATATTTGGTTGGCATATTTTTTTATAGGTTAGCCTGTATTCACCATCGGGCTAGTTCTGTCTCATATGATTTTGTAAGATGAAATATTCAAGTAACGAAAGCAAATATTAATTATGTTATCTCTTCGTTAAATCCAGTTATGTTATAACATGAGGCATTTATTCAATAGTAGTTTAGAAAAAAATAAAAACCAAATACATGGAAACTTGAATACACTAATTCAGAGTAACTATTAAAAATATATTGAAATGTAAACACACAAGAATTTTTTCAACAGGTAGTTTAGTTTTAGTGAGATTTTCATTTGAATTTCAATTAGATGACTAGTTCTAGATGACATTTTTTTAAAAATAAATCATTTTACACAACTTATGCATTATAATTTTATAGCAGTAAGTTACAAACTGAAAAGAGTTGGTGTACAGTTGTATATACAGGAAGGTTACATAATAATTAGCTGAACATTAAAAACTGTGAAATTTTACATGTTGTCTAATTGTAATATTTAAGTTAAAATAGATTATCCACATTAAGAAACTGGATCAAAACAACAGCGTAACTTGTAAAGAGGCCTAGAAAATCTAGCAGCAAAGAAGCTCGCAGGTTGAACGAATGAAAAACTTTGAATTGACCCAGTTTGCCTGGTCTATCATATTATTAATAAGCTTCATGTGACGTCGGACAATGGATGCTGAAAAAAAGAAATAATATATACTTATAGCAAGGTATTGTTAATTAATTTAAGAAAGAGGTAACAAATTTTCAATTAGGAAACTTCGTTTGGAAGAGGGGAAAGTAGGAGATGTTTACAAGATGATAAATGGTAATATAATATTTACTAATAATAAATATTTACCTTATTTCATTACAATCGCTTTGTATGGAATCGGTAAGAGTATCCGTCATATATATACACGCATGTTATGGATACCTGTAGTATGTGCATATATGCACATCTAAATAAATATATTAATAAATGATGTTCTTTCGCGCCTCCTAACGTCTAATGATTATTAACTACTGTCACATGCCAGCTGAAGTTTGATAAACCTTATCAATATATAGTGTAAATATCGCAGGTCATAAGCTGCTTCGATTAAAATCCATACTAAATTATTATAGGTAAGAAGTAAATGAAACATGTCTCAGTCAAAAGAAACAGAAACAAATTACGAGAAGGAGAAAACTAGTGATGGCGATGGTGAGGGCAGCCAACTCAGTCATGGTTTGTGGCGTTATTTTGAGAAAAACAATATAAATAATAATGATAAATGTCTCCTGTGTTTAGAATGTACTTCAACTGAATATTAGTCAACATGCCACTAAAGGCTTGAAGATACATTTGAAGACTAAATATAGTATCAATATTAATTCTCGTAATAAAAACACAGGAGAAGAATCCACACTTAAGAAAAAACTCAAAATCACCATAGACAAGATAATCTCCACAATGGTATGCAAAGATGGATTCACCTTAAGTTCATTTTGCACATCTTCAGATCTAAGAGACTTGTTTTCTAAAAATGGACATAAACTTTCTAACTCACCAAATACTATAACATCTGTCCTAACAAATTTCTATAGCCCCGTTGGTGTCAACATGATATTAGAATTCAAACATTTCAAGAAACAAGGACAGAGATTTTGATGACTCTTTATGAATGGACATCATAAAAGAATCAAAAAACTTAAATATTCAGCAGAAAAAACCATCTCCATTTGGGTTTAGTTTGTATATATGGCTTGGGTACTGCAGAACACTACATTAGCTTGGTAAAAGAATACCTCGCGAGTTTTGGTCTCGAATTAGGCAGAGATATAATTGCTAGTACAATGCAAACTTTTACGTAGTTCCCAGCAGCTTTGTTTTACACACTGTTTACAGCTAGTAGTCGTCAATACTCTGTATAAAAAAAGCAATGAACCAATATCAAAATGCACAAGAGTAGCAATTATGGATGAATCTGATAATGACGACAATGATGATACAGATGAGATCAAACAGGGCATGACAGTAAATGTGAATTCACCTCCAGCTGAAATGACTTCTACATATGATTTATCTACTGAAGAAAGTAGAGAAAGGGGCTCAAGATTTTTAAGTGGTCACCAAAAATACTGGAAAAGAAGTGGCTTTAATGTTAGATTGTCGTACCCGCTGGAACAGCCTGTTAAATATGTTCGAATGGTTCTAACATATTGATCAGGTTGTTCCAGTTACTTAAAAAGCGTTAATCGATATCGGGTCTGACATAAAATTCAGTGACGAAGATTGATTCATGATAAATGATCACATAGTTAGCTTGTAGTCTTTTAAATTGGGAGTTGAGGCACTTTGTAGGTGAGAGGTGATGATTATAACTGCGGACACAACATTTCTATTAATTTTGGATAAATTGCAACAACAAAACACAATATTCAAGAGCGCTGCACTGCGTTGACAGGAGTTTTGAATTACTTACAAAACCTGAAGAAATATCACCAAGAGGCCAAAAATATAGATCATGCATTTTTAGTTCCAAAAAAAGGTGCAATATGCCAAGAAATAAAAAGAATAATGGAAAGAATCATTGTTGTTGGAGACAACGAATAAGAAAGCGAGGTTTTTGTAAACACACCTGACGCTGGAACATCTGCAACTGCTACAGGCCCTGCACTCACTTTAAAGGATGAATTAAAGAAACAGCTTAAACAAGAAAAAGAAACCTTCAAGAAAAAGCCAGACAACAGGTGAAAGGATTATGAAAAATTTCTGGAAAGAGAAATGGAATCAGAAGACGGAACCTGACGCTTGCCTATGAATATATCCTAACAGTCCAAATTACTAGTGTAGATACCGAGAGACCTTTTTCTGTAGCATTTTACAATATTACAAAAATCACCAGCAGGATCTATACCAAGATATGAGGTTGAAGGTGTATCTAGTAGAGGAGGAAAGAAAGAACTGAGTAAAATGAACAAAGTAAAGAAAATTAAGATTAAATAGATGATAGTGGACGAATGGAAAAAAGGTTAGATGGTATTGAAAAAGAAAAAGGAAATGAAAACCCCTATGAAATCAAAGGCAGACTCCAGTTCTGTAGTACACTTTCATTTAATTCAATGTTACTGCAAGCTGGTATGTGTGCCGGATTAAATCATGTGCACCGCAAAGTCATCATGGATTATAATGAAACATTCACAAGAAGATATCTTTCTAAGGAACTTTTGTTTCCATGGAAAGACATGGTGAACATGCTAAAGGAATTTTCATTGTTTTTGATCAATTCAATCTGAAGCCCAGAAGTTCGCTGTTTGTACAATCTTTCTTCGGTTACAAGGAGTTGTCAACAAAAGTGGTAACCTCATCTACCAGAGGCAAGTATATCATCCAATTTCAAAGAAATTTTGTCTCACCTGACAAAGGTAAGTAAAATCATAAAGATTTATTTTCCTAATCATACAAGTGACATGGCTTTAGAAAATATTGGAAGTTGCTTAAATTGATAAAGTAATGGGATGGTTATAATTGGGGTCATTTTTAATACTGCCCTAGATAGCTAAAGTTATTAAATGATATATTTTGGAGATTTAAGAACTTTTTAATTTGGAAATAACTGCAATTGATATATCAAAAGACATTCTACATACTACAGTAAAATTTTATTTTAATTTTCAGTTTCACAGAGGTTACGGCTACAATAATACTGCTTCCATATCAGATAAACATAGTAGAGTTCAGTGGCAAATCTGTTCCTTACATTTTTTCTAGACACATTTGTTTGCATACATTCTGTCAAGTGTAACTTGTCATTTCAAAAAAGATCATTTCCCTCATGTTTAATGAGCATATTGCAGATTTTTGTATTTACTGTTTAAATGAACTTTTTTGCTTTCATGAGGAGTTCCATTTATTGTGCTTTCTTACGTTTCTTAACTTCTTCAGGTTGTCGTGAATGTTTGAATGTCAGATGTTTAATGTTTCTCCATTTTCTTGTGTTCTATAATGTGGACTTAACTCAATAAATGCCTTGATTTTGTCATCATTAATTTCAGTGTGTTGAGAGTGTCATCGACATCAGAATTGCCAGAACAAAATTTATAAAACACCGTTGACAAAATTTATAAAACACCGTTGACACTGATGTTTATGAAACACCGTTGACACCGAGCATTGTTACCATAAGTTTTATGCAACTTTGTACAAACTTTTTGTGACTTTCACCCTTTATTAAAAGTAAAATATAACAAAAATATATAATTTTATTTATTATCTTACCCTTGGAGTAAAATCTTCAAATCTCAACTGAAATGCTGAATTGTTTTTTAGAATGAAGCTACACAAGCCATCTGTCAAATGACAGCTATAACATAGATGCAAAAGACACACTTGGAAAAATTACCTGGCGCTATTTGATGCCGAAATGCCTAATGATTTTTTCGACAACTCAACATTTTCTTAGTTCAAAAAAGCACTCGGTATTAGAGTCCATTTTACTCTTAAGAACTGCTTCTATGTAATTTTTCTCAACAAGAATAGACACACAATATAATGATTGCCTATTTGATTTTTTGGCACTCTCAATGTTCAATGAACTCAATTATTTGACTGATAAACCAGGCAATGTCTAAGTAAATGTTTTGACCTTAACTTTTTCTAAATAAACTATTTTTTTACCAGCACTCTCATTTTTTAATGCATTTTAGACATTCTGATAATCGAAATGATGAATTAAATGCAAACTGAAATGCTCTGAATAGTTTGCAAAGTGCTAGATAAAACTTGCATATATGAGAAGAAAAATAATAAAAAGACTTTTATAAGTTACCTGGGAAAAATGAAACCTGGGCTGGCCTTAGAAAGTGTAGCATCGGTATTTTTTATTACATAGGAGAAGGTTTGACATTTGGTACCGTGTGCTTAGCAAGTATCGGTCTAAATATGGTATTAAAATAAAAGATTCAAAAAGTGAATTTGTTTTAAACAATTTTTTGTTTTTATAATCTATGTAAATGGATAATAGTAATTGCTATCTGTTGATTCCAGTCTGGCATTATAGCAATAAAATTAATTACATATATTGCAAATATGTTTCAAGCAACTTTTGAATATCTGTATGCATGTTCCAAGCCTATTTGAATCAACGCCATGTATGTATGTTTAAAGATTCTTGATAGTTTCAGAGTATTATTTTTCTTTACTCTAATTTTAGAAGAATTCTTTTTAAGATGCCACAAATAACAGTAATGCTTGAAATTTTTTCAGGTAAGGGGACTGACTGACCATTTCGGTAAGTCCTTTCCTTAAATAATTCAATAAATTTTAACTTTATCAACTATTTATTCTATAAATTACGTTGAACAGCTTTTAGGGCTTCAACCTAAAAATAGATTGGGACTAAAATAGGTGCAAATATCAAATTTCTGAAATGAGTGTTAGGCAGAGGTGGTGATTGCTTTATCAGTAATGTGCAACCCAGATGAATGACTTTTGTATGAGGTGCATTGACGGCCAACAATTGCTCAATTGCTTAATGTTTTGGCTTGACATTGTAATTTTTTGTTGATGTTGAAAATAAATTAAAAGTCATCCTTGACCAAGTGCCACATAGAAAAGCGTCCAAAAATTTAAAATCTTTGTTAACTGACATTTAAAAATTGGAATTCTGTATTTTAAAAATTTCATTTAAATATTTTTTTCTTTGTTTAATTCAAAAGCTTTATAATTTTATCAACCAACCCTATAAATTTGTTTGGGCTATTTTTGGGGGCACTCCCTAAAAATATTTATTCGTAATGATATTTTTAGGGAGTTTTTGAAAGCCCCATTGTTATTATTCAGTGAAATTGGTGTGGCCCATAATATATATTATAATTAGAGACTTTAATGATTACACTACAGGAAATTTCAAACTAAATTAAAAGAATAGTGATAGAGCATTAATGACATTGCTCAACGTCAATTAAAACATTATTTAGTTATCTCCAAATTATACACCAGGAATGTTTTTTTTGTTGCGTAATAATGATTAAATATAACAAAATAAAGTGAGTTTTGTTGTAATTGTTTTCAACACGGTATTGTGATTCACAGTAGCGTGAACATTCCTTTTGTTGCTATTCTTTTCAGTTTCCAATAAGACTAATTAATTGGCATAAATGGGCATTGGTAGATTGAAACACTTCAATGTAGTTGTTCATTATCAGGTGTCAAACATAATTAGATAAGAAAACCAATTATGGATTGAATTTCATACATTTACTACAATGCTATTTAAGACTTTAAAATTTAAAGTGTTATGCAAATTTATAAATATTAAATTAATGAAACTCGGATAATTTCTTCATCACAAAATATATTTCTTTTTGTAGTAGAAAGAAATTTTGTCAAGGTTCAAGCAACACATTCAAACATTTCCATTTAACTCCGCCCTCTGCAGAGTAGTGTGAGAGTTAAAATAATTTTTCTTCCTTCGGAAACACAACTGTATTTTCAAAATTGTTCATTAGTGGTTTTTCAATTCTTTTTTTCTTTATCAATATTATTTTATAATATAATTCAATATCTTTTTTTCTTCTGATGTCAAAGAATCTTGACAAAAATGATTGATTCACATCTTACATGATATTCTAAGTAGATGATATCATTTATTACATATGAGTTCCTTCAGAATAAACTCTCTCAAACAAGTTCAAAAATGTTTACCACTTCAATTCCAAATAGGGACATATTTTTAAACTCTACTTCCGTTTATCCTATATTAAGGATGTGTAAGCTATCAAAACTTAATCAAGGAACTATTGAATAAATTAGAAAGACTTCAAAACCTGTGTTGCGTATTCAATTCACCCTCAGTTAAAATTAAAAAACCCGAATTTTAAAATCTTTTGGCTCCTCACTTTGAATTACTTTATAAAGATGAAAAAAGCTGCCTAATTCCTTAATACAGAACTGAATTTTATGGGGAATTGTTTAAGGCGCACATTGTGAATGAAAATATTTACACGTTCATAAAATACAATTCGTTAACACTGACACTGGAGAAAAATGAATATTTAGTATATTTTCTCACATATGAGACACACAGTCATCAACCCCACAACATGGGGGATTTGCCATAACATGAAAGTCATCGAAAGTGATGTGTCCAATTTCTGAAATATTGTCTTTATGAATGAATGTGTGAAAAAACATGAGAATCTTTGAAAAACAGTTTTAATTTCAGACAAAATTGAATTCATCTTCCTTATTTAAGGGCAAAGTTTGTGTGTCGTCCACACAATTTTTCAGAGCTATTGCAGTTTGTAGATGATCATGCATTAATTAGCTTTTTATGCCTCAGTCTCCTTTCCATTAACTATAAAGTTTTAAATAGGAAATTCAAAGCAAAGTCACTTCCCTGTACATTCAAGAATGGTTAAACTTATTTATAATTAACTTTCATCCAATATTTCTAGATATGGTTATATGGTATGTAACTCCACAACATTATCAACAGGGATGTAGCAATTAGTGGAAATATCAGACGAAAAGAAAAAATTACCTGAAATTGATTACCTAAATTTAATTTTAATAATGCTCGAGTATTGTGCCTACTCATTGATATTTTTTTCTTGCAAAAGTGTAGATCAAAACTGATTTCCATCATATTTTATAACAATATTAGTGTATAAGGCACACATAATCGTGTTAGGGAAACCCAAACAAAAGAACGTTGAACTAAAAACAAAGACGAATTAGAAATCCAGAGTTAAAGATTGAAACATGTTGGGGATTGGATGTCACAATGTATGAAGAAAAAAACAAGTGAATATTAAACATCAATCAGCCTCATCATCAGCCCATACTCAGGAGGAAGAAAGAGAAAGTAAATCTCGGTTCTCTCCTTGACCTCAACTCAGTCGCTGTTAGATGTACGTTTAGTTCTTCACGACAGTATTATTCTTGTCAGTCCGGCCCTTTTCGGCAAGACTTTCATCCATAAAAAAGTCTAGATGTATTTATATATCTATATGTATTTAAATTATAATTGAGAAAACATACAAGTTTTTTTATTTACTTCATCAATTACATGACACTTTTCTCTATAAGCATATTTGTTATCTTTTTGGAACATTTGCAGTTTAAATAATAAATTATTTGCCTTTAGTCTGTGGTCTATCGTATGTAATTTAGTTTAGTGCTTCAAGTTAATTAGTTATTGTATGTTTTAACAATACTCACATTATGTTTAATATTCTCAAGAAAGCCATACATTGTAAGGAGCATGCCAGAAAACGTCAGAGTGATTGACACGAGTAGCTGAAAAGTAAGGGTTAATTCATAATAATATTCGTATTGATATTTTTGATAGCTTTATTTAAAGTTAAAATTTTATTTCAGTACTTTTATTAAAAATTACTTTCACAAACCTGAAATTCAAACACTGTTTTTAAATAGTGGCACAAGTCCAATAAATTGATATAGAATTGAGATAAACAATAAACGGAATTTTCTTTTAGCGGTAATATAAATGTAAAATAGTTGCTGGAATTGGGATCATGCTGTGGACTGCCAAATTATATATGGCATCGACAGGTGCCACCATATTTTGTCTATTGTTAAATTTAAAAGAAATATTCAACATTTCGACACGTTTTGTTATACTATATAATATGAAACAAAACAATGTGACTTCTAAATTAAAAATAATGGGTGTAATAATATTGAATACAACAAAAAAGGAAATATTTAGAGAGTATTTTATTGCTACAAATACACCAAAAGTAGCAATAAAGGTATGAAAAGCTACAAGAAGAACAATAACAATCAGGTTTCGACATTTGTCACATCTCAACAAATTCCTTTTGTGTACTGGTTTTAAAAGATTGTCTACTTTTTTAAATCTCAGGATCAATTCTTTAAACATATTTCGGTCATATATTATATCAATCAACAATAAGCGTAGAATGAGAATCATCTGAAGTGTCCTAAATGCCAGTATAAGATGCCGACCATGTTTGATTAAATATGGCTTTTGCAGCTCTATCAATGTTGCAATTATTAGCCAAGTGTGTTGCACCATAAATATTGCAATTATAAGTAATGTGTATAACTTTTGACACCATAATGTAAATGTGGCAGGAATTCGTCTAGCAGTTTTTCTACAAACTCCAAACAGATGCTGGTTTATTAAAATTGGCCAAAGCGTATTCTCAATCGACTCGTCGTCCATATTAACTCTCGCAAAATATTTTATCGTTACGACTGAATTCCAGCATGACTATTTTATTCAGTGTTGCAGAAACAACTGACACTTTATTGATTGAATGCCTTTTGAATTAACAGTCATTAGTTTATCATTGTGTGGAATCTCTCGAGTGCTTAACACAAGTAAGAAAACATAATATTGATCTTTTTTATGTGGAAAATTGATTGAGTTCTGTTTAAACACTCCCTATTAATAATGTTTGCTTAAGTAAATTATATTATAGTCAAAATTTAATCTTAAATGTTAATCTATTGAGTGATTATTAAAATCATATTTGTTATTCATAGGCCGATCAAGGATATTTGATATATATTAGTAAAATTTAACTCTCATTAGTAACAGTGATTTTTGATTACTTCCCAGGCAAAATATGGTGACCTTTTATTTTCACCTGTAATTAATTTTCTAAACAAATGAATAAGTCAAGGGTACTGTAATAGTTAGTAATTGGCACTAATGTAATTGGCACTGGTTCTTAAGCTCTTCCCACTTCTCTCCACTTCATATGATCAAAATCGCTAATCCCACTTTATACAAGTTGATTCTTTATTTTCCGAGGTCGATCTTGACTTGCTTTCATCATGTTTCTTTAGTGCACCTCACTGATCTTTTTGATTCATCAGGAAAATTTAATCCGCGAAAGAAAGTGGTAACGTAGCCGAAAATCACGTCATGTATACCGCATCGGCATACAAGGCTAAACTGACAACGACGATTCTGAATCTGATGTTCGATAATCAACTGATTTTGTTAATGAGATTGGATGTTATCATTTGTGATACGGTAGCGGTTTGAAACTCTCAGGATCTAATGAAATGCAAAATGTATTTGAAAGACTTCGAGTTTGTTCAGATCTGCTTTAAGACCTCCCCTTGGCAGATTTCCGGTTTGTTGGCAAACTTATCGGATAGGTACTTTGTGATAACAAAAGCGCATTCATAATGTTTTATATTTTTATACGAGCATACCTTTATTTTTCTTGTACATTATTTCCATGAGCATAAGTTATTTCGTTTTTATGTTCCTTTTCTTGATTTTCTATGAACTTGAGCTACGATCATTTGGTATTTTATTTCATATATTGAATTTATTTGGCGTTAATTTTGTAGAAATTCATTATTCACAATTGAAACTACATGATATAGTATTATTTCTACTTTCTTTAAGTTCTTTACCACAACCTAGGTTTCATTATATTACATCTTCAGGTGGGCTGTTAGCAATGATCTTTGCTAACCCAGGTCGTGGTAAAGAACCTAAAGAAAGTAGAAATAACACTACATCACATAGTTTCATTTAATTTTGGATTCTATTTCATAATTAACATTGTTTACATATTTTAATTACAGGTGCTCATTTACTTAATAGATTAATTTGGTTATATGTTACTTTTAATAAACTTCTCGCTTTGAATATGCTTCAAAACAGGTGAGCCTTTTGATTTTGTTTACCTGAAAGTTCAATTCCATGGTCAGTACGATAGACTTAATGAATATATAATTTAAATGAGAGTATTTATGAGACAACTATGACTACATTTAAATATGATATTAAGGGAGTCTTTCCATTAGAGGATTGAAATATAAAAGATCAAACCTTTAAGTCTATCAAGATGGTCACTACCTCGAGACTAGTTAAGACGTAAATCACTATTACCACAATGGGCATATATCTACATTCTTTAAAGCAAACTATACCCTTCAAGCTTGCCAACCCATACTTTTTAAGACTGAAGACATTTACTAACTAGCTAATAAAGTTCTATAACTAGATAAACTATAATTAACGGAAAAAGTATTTTTGAAATTAATATTTCAGTTAATTAATTTTAGTATCACAAGCGTGTCCATATGGCAAGACATCGCAATGCTTTCAAAAGAAATGAAATGTCGAGTGAGTAATAAAAATTTTTTAAACTTAAATAAATTAATCTAACATTTTCTTGATTATGACGTTAATGTCGTATAATTTTTTTATTCCTTTTCAGAAAAATGCTAATGAGTTACCATTTGCCATAATACTAGAAAGCATACACAATTTCATCTTGATCTGCAAAATATGTTTCTGTTGTAATAATGTTCGAAATGAAACAATTAAAATCTAGGCTTTCACCAATCATATTCTTGCATTGGAGAAACACGTTTAGTATAAAATCCTATCAATTAATATTTAGCAAATTAAATTTTTTTAAAGTATACTTCCATTATAACAAATTTAATTATAACTACAATCGATATATGAAACCATTATATGTATATACATATATATATATATATATATATATATATATATATATATATATATATATATGTATGTATATGTATATATATGTATATTTATAAATTATATAAATAAATAACCTAACTTCTATCTAACTATATAACCTTCTAACTTCTTCTGTGAAATGTAAATAAGGAAGACACAAGAAGTCACTCAGCTCTCTTTTGACAGATTTATTTCACCTTAAAGGTCCTCATATAAGTTACCATTTAATTTGATATTATCGAGCAAATATTTTATTTTTTTTCTGGCTTTTTTCTACTCTTTATGTACCCACCTAATAACTTTTGAGTGTTTAATTTACCATAATACTTAATATTGACATCTGTTTTTATAATTTAAAATGTCTTTATTTTAGTTTCATTATTTTTAATCCATAAATATCTTCTCCAGACCATAAAATTCTTTTGTGTACCAAATTATTAATTCAAATTCTTAGTTCTCTAACTTTATTTTAAGACAATTGAATAGTTAATAAGAAAGTAGCTTGTGAAATGGAGTAAAGGTTACATGCGAACCAAAAGACTATTTAATATATTGCTTTGTCTGTTACAAAGGATAATGGTAAGAAATTTTTACAGAAATTGAATCAGTTAATGGATAATCATCCCCATTTTACTGTGTTTGATTTCTTCATGTAGGATTGTAAGTTTATTCTTGATTTTTTATGTTTATTAATGATCTGTAAAATCGTTCTTGCTCAGTTTCACGATTTTAAAATAAGTTAATTAAATTAATGATGGAAATCAAATAAAACTTATTCCTTTACTTTTTTTTCAAACAATTTGATCTGGACAATAAATAAATGCATGGAATAAGTTTAAATTATATTAAATTGGCATTCATATTTAAGCGAAAACTAATAATTTTTTTTATTCTTGCTTAATTGAAATGAAAACATCGCCAATAAAAAGAAAAAAATGCACATCAATTATTTAGTAAATCACAACGCCTTTGCTAAATAAAGCGCCCCATACCATGTTATTTATAAGAATGTGAAAATAGTTCTTACTGAAAATAGTCTGAGTTTTGCCTTGTCCTCTTTTTGTAAATGATTAATGAAACTCACATAAAGATGGAATTACACATATAACTTGAAATTAAAGAAATGGACATGAATTTGATAGACAATATGGAGCTACAGGAAGGGTGGACACTTAAAATAAATGATAACAAAAGAGTTAAATGGAAAAAATTCAACAAAATGTCAAACAATAATATGGAGACATTCCTCTACTCTTTTTTGGAACCTTGTCTTGTGAGGAACATGACCTTACCAACTAATAGGAAGATTTCAAAGCCATCTTCACACAAGCCAGCAATACCAATCTTTTCTTTCTTATAAAGAATAGAAAACTATACGACGAGGCAGACCATTTTAGAGTGACAGAGAGCGAACAAATGTAGCACCAACACAACAGGAAAACTCAAAAACTTGACAATTAAAATACCTTGTCAGTCATCTTGCAGAAGAGTTTTAGAAAGAGAGAGAGAGAGAGAGAGCGGAGAACAAAAGTTGAAATACTTCGGCACTTTTGCTGAAGAAGCAATTCACAACGATAATTTCAAAAGGTTGCATAAGGCAATAAAATTAATTTCAAAGGACCATACCAGTGAAAGCCTGTAAGGAATAAGTCAGGTAAACTTGTGGTTACAGGAAAAAACACTTAAAGATTTAGAAAGAAAACTTCCTGAAGATCCAGGAAGATAAAAAGATGATATTAAGAGAGAAGACCAACCCCACCAAAAAGCGCGCAATTGCCAAGCAAAGTTGATATCGTGAAAGCATCGAAATATAAAATAAAGACAAGTATTTTGGATAGATAACATCTTGCTAAAAATAGTGAAATTTGAACCATCAACCACCAATAACATTTTACACCCACTATGCTAGCAAATATAAAAAAGGAAAGCAGTGATAGACTGGCAGCATTGAGTTCTGATCAAGATCTCAGAGAAAGGAGACGTGATGCATAACTAGCAAGGTATGACAAACTCCCAATTGTTCTCAAAATTTTCTCATGAGACATCATTAGCTGCATCGGACAAAGGTGACAAGATGTTCAGAGATAATCATGTAAACTTCTGGGATTACACGAATCTATGTTACGAATCAGCAAGTATATACACTATGCTACGAATCAGCAAGTATTGCAATAACAAATATTTATTGAACTCTGGCTCTTATTTATATGAATATATATCTTCTGTATTAATTGATTCAACTAAGTTAAATTTTACAAAACTGATTTTCTATAGAGAATAAATTTTAATTATGCCTTATCCGATCATAAAATCATACATACACTCAAATAAACTCAGGATATCCGTCTAGTGATGGATCTAGCTCTGATAAATTTAAATAATTTTTATTAATTTTCTGTCAATCTATAAATCAGTTATTTGTTGCCTAAGTTTGTGCCAATTGTCAACTATATACGATTGAAATAATCAACAATACTCTTTACTAAAATAATCTACATTGAACCAAATAAAGTTCATTTTAAATACATATCCTGGAATATTTTGTTTTGTAAATGTTTAATTGGTGCCGGTAGCAGTAATAACATTTCAATAAAAATACTCTGCCACATCAGGATTGGTATATGGTAAGCTGCAATATTATATATACACTGTATTTGTATATCATACAGTGTATATATAATCTTGCAACTTAGGATTTTCAAACAATTTTATCATAAAATGATCATATATAGAGAATGCATAATGGGTTTATATGTAACGAGCTCAAAGTTGAAATCATATCTTGCAATTATAGTATTAATGGTTTAATGTGTTATTTTAGCATCGGAGATTGTATAAATGATGTGCATTTTAATAATACAACAGGGATTATAACAGCCAATTTTTCAACTATGGGGAACAAGGCAATCACAAATTGCACTATTTATAGACGCAAGTCACCAGGAATAAAATTTGTAACATACACTTTTTAAAAAAGAAATCCTCAATTTTATTTCCCCATAACAATATTTTACAGATTACTCTTAAATATCAACAATTACTATTGAATTTGTTATGTGGCTATAAGTTTAAAGAAATTTTTCCTATCTGCCTCAATTTATTAAAAATAAGTACATAATATTTAATTGCTCGAAATACTTTGTTACTCTTTATATATAGCATATATTTACTTAATTTATTAGAGAATCAAAAATTTAAGAAAAAAAGATTAAACAATTATCATTATGACCACATCACTTCTACTAATTTTTATCATCATAATCACCTTTTATAAATATGATATGAAATAATAATGTTAGAAAATCAAAGTTAATACTTTGGTTAAGAAAAATAAACATTGTGATACACTACATTTTATTTATTTTCATTCTCACAACCATTTCTTGCAAGTAGGATTGCAATATTCTGCTTGCAAAAGAGAATATACTTATTCGATGTATTACAAAATCAAATGTGTTAACGAATATAGAGACAAAAAATAAATGGTGTGATCAAATATATTCTATTAATTGTTATCCCCACAATAATCTCCTATGAGTAGAATTTTTATGCCCTTCATATAGAACAATGTTTATATTCTTGGTATATTAGGGACTTGGTATATTATAAGAA
This sequence comes from Druceiella hillmani, assembly GCA_039881145.1. Taxonomy (NCBI): domain Eukaryota; kingdom Metazoa; phylum Arthropoda; class Insecta; order Lepidoptera; family Hepialidae; genus Druceiella; species Druceiella hillmani. The sequence goes on along the minus strand of JAYKKI010000069.1, from coordinate 1,693,672 downwards.
CAAATAGATCAAAAAACAAATATTGTCACACCATGTTCTATTCATTTTCATCCTCAAAATCATCTTTTACGAAAAGAATTTTTAAACTTTGTATACAGAACATCATGAACTTATTCAATATGTTAGATAATCAAAGATATTGTAAGAACAAATAAAGATGCAAAATTGTCATTTTGGTCACAACATGTTGTATTAATTTTCCTCCTCGCATTAATCCCATAAAAGTAGAATTTTAATGCACTGCTTGCAAAACTACATGTAGATAGTTATTTGATTCATGCTTGCTCTTAGTAAAGACTGTTTTCTGTAACTATTTTTTGGGCATAAATACGTCAACTATTTCATATAACTACATCTTGTATATTCTCTGGGTGTAAATCTACTAAATAAGCCATTTTAAATAATGATGTTATTTTGAGCAATTTGTTTAACACACAAATGATTTTTTTTTATAATGAATGTTGCTACTATCACAGCGTAAACGGTGCGTTATAGATTTGGTTTTGTTATTGCACTAGATAGCATCTTTCGGAATATAATCGAAAATTTCAATATGGTCTAAAAATATATTAGATATTGTTCAAAGAGTTAAGAAATTGCACGGTTTCATAGAAAGATTTTTGATTCCATTGTATTTGAATGAATACTAAACATATAGTAAGTGGGCTACGTAACGCTTATGTGTACTTAGCTCATATGACATAACTAATGAAGATATAGTATATACTACGTAACGCTTCATGGAATCCAATACCAACATAATCATAAATTGGGAACCGTTTGGGACATCATGATTAATTAAACTAACTTGGTTATATGGTTACTATCTGTAGTCGGTAATAAATTTACACCAACAAGTTCAGTAGTTCTCCAGTCAAATCGTTTCATATGAACAGGAAGATTTACTGAATTTGATGATAATAAAACTAAGAGTCTTGTTTAATAAGAAATGTCAAATTTATTTTAATTGTTTATTTCACATTGCAATTACTAGGCTTCGTACCATTCGTTTTACCATTCTTAGAACGATTGCTCAAAGTAACAAAGTGATTCCTCCAGTATGCATCTTATTTTTCTTATCTGCATATCAAAGTAATTTTTTCCAACTGTTGAAGAAACAGCTACAAAAGCAACATAAATGGAATTTTAGTTTTAATTAAATGGCAAGTAGGATTATCAAGCGCAAGTAGAACTTCAGTCTTGAAAATTCCATATCGTTCCATGAATATCCTAAAACTTAGTGATTAGAAAATAGAACAACCAAAGAGACTTTTTATCACGCAATAGTTGCACATATAATTATAAATTATTGATTTTCGGGACGGTCCAGTGGAAATTACTAATTTCCCGAAGTTCCTTCCTACAAATTCTAGTTCGACTGGCACCTTAGTCATTTTAATGAGTGAGTCAGTATCAGAGTACATGGTGTTTAAAAGGCTCTTTTTATTGGATTGAATTAGAAGCTGGAATTTTTACAAGATTATGTAGCTATATACCATTTAGTATTTCGATTTATATTTCTGGCAGTTTCCGAGAAAAAGAATCCTGACCCACAGACAGGCGGAGTAGTTTGGCAGGGTAGAGATAATCTAAATAATAAAAAGTTCTGTATTTTTTATTATTATTGAAAAGTAATCACAAAATCGCTTATACTTTTTCATCTGTCTGTCTGTCTATTACAGCTGCTTTTTTTAGAAACTGTTTTATGTAGATATATTTTGGAGAAGTGAAAAATCATATTGACAAGCGTCTACATTAGAAAATAACATTCAGAAATATTTATATGTAATCTTTTTAGAGAAACTTCTTTTGTAACAGAAAATTATGTTTATATCGTAAATAGTTTGAAAGATACCAAAGCAATTTTTTTTAGAATGTTACGTGAAATAGTCCAAAATATATTGATTCACAAAAATATAAAAAAAAATGTATGTATATATATATATATATATATATATATATATATATATATATATATAAATATATATATATATATAAATATATATATATATATATATATATATACATATATTCAACATCTACGGCTTTAGCACCAGATTGGCACAAGTGCAGCGGTCAGTGTACTGGTATACGTATATACATACCAACACATTTTATATATCTGACTGTATGATGTGCGCATTGGATGCAGGAGTGCGCGTTGGATGTATCTGACTGTATGATGTGCAGAGGTCAACATGTGTATAATGTGTATTGTTTAAGTTATGTTTTAGTTTTGATTATTTGTTTAATTGTTTAATTGTATGATCATTGTTCAGTACAATAGTGAGTACTAAATATGATAATATTTTCATATAGAAAAATGAATAAATAGTTTTTAGTTTTCATTTCTGTCCACAGTCTCCATGACTGTGGACAGAAATGAAAATTGTCTGTGTTTTTTTTTTCATTACATGTATCAATTATAGTGTCACTTGAAAAAGAAATTTACAATAAATCTAGAAATTGTTATTTTAGGATATTATGAAATGTAGTTCTAAAGCAATTGCTAAAAATGCTTACGAATTTTTATTTAGCTACGGTTTGACAAAGAAATTTTAATGTTATAGTGATAAAACATATTAACCCGTATATACTCCGACAATTAATATTTTAAAAAATTTATAAAGAAAATTTAACATTCCAAAGCATTTTTTTTAATTAAATTTAAATTACCTCTGAAGATATTCCACGTACTTTAAAAAAATATGTTTCCTTCGAAACTGCTGGTCACAGTTGTGAAAAAAACGTCACTAGAAATTTAAGTTAATTTTACTGGAAAATTATAGTGATATACGTAACAGTGTAGAAGAATTTCAATATTAGTAAATAGTTTAATAGAAATGTACTATTGAATGTTTCTATGTGAATACAGAATTTTCGTAGCGCAAGTTCTATTCATGCTTAACAGGTTTTTAAATTACAAAATGGTTTATTTAGAATTTGTGTTAAATTGAAAAGCTATTACCTAATTAAAAAAAATTAACTCAAGCCAATCTATTTTTATCTCTCAGAGTCCTTGAATATGTGACTACGTGGCACCAAATTAAAAAATTCACAATTATACTTAGAAACATACTTATCGATCTGTGTTGTGTCTACGTACACGCGCACGCATTACAGTTAATGGATATAACCATTAGTCTTATTATCATGATAACAAATTCACACTCAGGCACAAAAATATAAGTCATTGACTAAAAAGAAAGCAAAATATATTTATCTGCAGTAAATTTGAGAATGTGCATTTCCGATCAGCATATCAATAGATTGTTTTTTATGATGAGTTACATTGAATTGGGAAAGCAAATAAGCTAGCTTCAATAAGATGTGAAAACTTTTACCGATAATTATACATGACATTGTTAATAATTTAGCCATGCCACCACTTTGAGATATATTTTTAAAATTTTCTAAGAAAATTTCAAACATACACATTATTTTATATAAATATTATTATTACTATTGGAAGCAGCTAAACAATTGGTACAAAACACAAGGATTTGGCACCTTTGCACAGACAAAATTTTGCAGCTTCGGCAATAAGTGATTTTTCGTAGGAGAGAGGTTTGTTTGGGAATAAGTAATGAAGTTTTATAAGAAGCGCGAGTTGTAAGGAAACAATTTCAATCATGCCTAATTTTAAAGACATACAAGAAAAATAATCTTTTTACATATTTTAAGAAATTTTTACATTGTCTTCAGGGCTTTTGGTAAGCAATTCCAAATATTTCAACTGGACTGTCTGAACCCTACATTCAATTTGTTATATACGATCCAATCCAGTTTTCGTTACTATTTAGCTCACTTCTTACTGAACAGAGTCAGGAATTCAACAAAATTTCAAATGCCCGCGCATGCGCTCGCTCACGTGCACACCCACGCACACCACACACCACACACATACACACACGCAAACACAAACGTGCATGTACACATATTATGTTCCTTCATCGGGAGAATTAACATCACTGACAGCTTGTAAGGTTGGCAGGATGAAATGGCAATGGGCAGGTCATCTAGAACGCAGAATCGGCAAATGCGGGTAAAAATTATGCCGAGTAGCGACTTCGCTAAGCGGACAAATGAACTGATGAAGGTCATGGCAAATTTTGAATATAGGTGGTACTATATACAGCATATCTTCTGGCTGATCATGATGACGATACAGGTTTGTAGTTTTAGTGAGATAATGGAGTTCTATATCGTCACATTGAAGTAAAAGTGGCTCTCCGTTGTTAATGCTTACCACAGTTCAGCTTATGGCAGCGTTTCCGCAGAGAGATTATTTCTCTATTCCAAAAATAATTTTTCTTTTTCTCCATAAGGATATACATATATGTATATATATATATATATATATATATATATATATATATGTATATATATATGTATATATATATATATATATATACATATGTGAATATATATATATATATATATATATATATATATATATGGAACGATAGAAATATTACGTGTGACTTAACTGAGTACAAAGTATCTTGTTATTTGATTGCTTAATTTCAATTTAAAATATAAACGTTTCTTTACGTTTTTTTTATTAATTCAATACTAATGAACAAATAAGAAAGTAATGAAAAAGTATAGTCGCCAATGCAAAGTTATACATTTACAAAGAAAATGAAGTAAAGAATGCAACATCATATTTATTTATTTCTTTGTTTCAATTACAAAATGGCACGCACACATATGTTAAGAAATTTCTTGATTCTGCATGAAAATATTAAAATTTTATAAAAGAAATATCACAATTTTACTTTATTACATAACCTATACAACTCAAACTTTTTTGTATATCCCAATGGGTGACATGGGCCCAGTAGGAAATTCTAAGTGTTCATTGTGGTATAGACAGGGATGTGCAATTATATAATATAATGTACATAATACTTCATAATTTACATAATACTCCGTAAACATTGGACGTGTGGCAAATATTCATATTATGCATCGTTTTTCATGAAATAAAATTGAAATATCACAATAAGGTTGGTTGAAACAAAGCTTAAAAAAGTAAGTAAAAGCGATGCGTTGAGCGTGAAGAGGCGAGCAATGAACTCACCAAAGCCTGGTGTGGATAACAGACTACACAAGTCTTCTAACTTGCATTCCGTTTCACTGGCTGAAAATGATTTTTTCATGTGGAATGAAAATAAACTCTTAATAGAAGATGTAACAAATTAACATTATTGTACAAATATGTCTTATAGACAATTTACTTACGAATTATCTTATACAACATTAATTTCAACCCAAGAGTCCGAGTAAACCGAAGTTGTTGCTTGAGTCGTTCACAGGTAGTACATATGAAAAATAATCCAACAGCATGATGTAAAATCCATAATGTCATACAAAAAGCCAATATATACAAGTCATTCTAAAAAAAATTATGGTATTATAATGTGGAATTTTTATTAAAATTATATGGGATATTTAAGGAATGTATGTATTAATGGCTTACCGTCGAAGAAGCCATGTAAACAATATATTGGAAATTAATAAACACGTTTCCCAAAGAAGTTGAAAACACTGAAAGAATCTGCAAAGTAATTAATAATGAGAATTACACATTTGTTTAAAGTTAATTGAAAAATTTATTAATTAGACTGAAAATATAAATCCTTTTCCTTGATGTACCAAAATGATGATGTAAAAGGTCATCAAAACGTATTTATTTCAAGGATTTGCTTGAATATCACATACATGTACAATAAGAATAATATGCTCACAGGAGACTACAAAGATATATTTTAATTCACGTATTGACATCAGGTAGATTATTTTTTAGATAATCCTCGACACTGACATCAAATTGGACATAAATTTTAAAATAAAAAAAATGTCTTACTTCCAAGTAGATAGTTTTGTCTAAAGAAATACAGACATCGCCAATCTTTATGAATAGTTGAGCAGTTCTTTCGACAATAGAGTTTACATCTTCCAGCTTTATTGTCAATATATTAGAGCAGCTATGCAATTGGCGGCCACCTTCGGCACCGAGCAGGATAAGAAATTGTGAATTACCATATTCCACTCTCTTTACAATGTCATTTAACGAAGTGTTAAAAATCAAACATTCAACATCACAATACCAAAAAAATTTTAAAACAATAATACTTCCCAAATTAATAGGATGGTCATACAACATGTAGTTCATGAGAATTGTTGTCATGTAAAATATATTAAGCTTTAAAAAATTTAAAATATTTCTTTTCTCTGCTTTTTTACGTAATATTTTTTTTAAATTGTACTCCAAGCAATCGTCTAGTATTTCCATTTCAGTAACAAAATTTGAAAATACGTTTGTTTTAAAAAAAGTAGTTTTTAGCATTGTGTAACTTAACAGACTTGAAAATATGATTTCATGTATAATATTCACTACTTTAGACCTGTTAGCATTGATACCGAAACCAAAGAATATTAGTTGAAATGGATGTATTAAGAAGCATATCGCTGAATATATTAAAAAAAAGACATGTTTTGTTTTCACAGTCCAAGAGGTCAACAATAATCTAGGCCAATTTATTTCTATTAATACCGATTGCGTTTTACAAATATAGTAAATATTTCCAAGTATCTTTGTAACTAATAACTCCCATTTTTCACAAAAAATTTTATTTCGGACGAAACAAATTACAGTTGTTTATTTCTGAATGACTACCAGCCACAACTAACTGCGGAATAGGTGTAGGTGACAAATAGAAAAAAATATTGATTTATCGGAGTGATTAATTATCACAGATGTTTATTTTCGACTGGGCGGCTTGTACATTATTTCAATTGTAATAAGTTGAACGAATGGATTTTGAAATTAGCATTACAAAAGTCAGAGAAAAGCCTTCACACTTCTTGCTTGTGTTGTAATAAAATTGCATTTTTTTAGTTGTCCGTATCGCAAGAGAAAAAATTGAGCCCATATAGTATTATTCTTGTGTCTGTTAGTCCGTCCTTCATAGCCGTTTTTCTTAGAAACCACTTGATGTCAAAATTTTAAATTTGGCATACTAATAAAATATATTAACCCGCAACACGTTCCAAAAGCTAAAACTTAAAAACATTGATTTGGAGTTATCAGGAAGCAAAATAAGTAATCAAATTTTTTTCCATGTATAATGTAACGTAGCAATTAAAAGGGTTAAATAGTTGTAAGAATCTCAAAAATAACTTTGTCACAACTTTCAATAATATTCATAAGAGAATTTTAAATAATATTCTTCTATTGAAAATGAACAAAAAAATATGTTCCTCGCATTATTTCCAAAATTAGGTACAATTATAAAAAAAATATGAGTTTTTAAAAGCCCGTGCAAAAGTTATAGGAAAACTAAAGCATCACAATTTTTTAAATGTACAGCATGTTTTTACGCATATGAAGGGTATATAGAAGATGATATGTTTAGGTTTTTCTGTATTTACGTTTGATTTTTTCAGAAATCACGTAATCTTGAAACGTGAAGTTTGGCAAAGTAATACGTCATATTAAGTCAGTAACTTTTTAAAACGTTCATATTAAAATTAAAGAGTACGTAAATAAATGTCTTAAATTTTTTTCAATTTTATTTATCATGCGGAGTATTATGAATATTGTTTTTGAAGTGCTTGTTCTCAGGAAGTTAAAATTATTTTTTCCTAATTTTAAATTACATTTTTAAAAATATATTTCAAAACAGATGTGAAAGAAAAAAAAAACATTCACCTACTTCTATATTTGCAAAGCTGGTTGCCAAAAATCATGAAAAATACAGGATCAACAAAATCTGCCTGGGAAATTACAGGAAAATGGTAGCGATTATCCTATAAACAATAAAATGTGATAAAATTATACTTTTTATAAAAAATTTAACACAAATACTGTATTAAATTTTTTATCTAAACATATTTGGAACCCTTGTATTACAAGTTTATACACAAAAATTTATTCCACATAAATAGAATACAAATAGAAGTGAGATTCAATAAATTTAAGTGAACTATTGGAACAGTTTTAAAATTAAGTAAATAAAATATTTTACAAAGGAACAAATTTATTACTTTTAAAACGTGAGTTAAGTATGCACCCAAGCCCTTTATTGATTATGCATCACTGGATGCGAAATAGATGGAAAGTAAAGGCGAGAAACTACTATGAGGAGGGACTAGTTGTGGGAAGGTTAAGCAAAGTATGATAATGGTCGCCCTGCAAGAGCGCTGATTAATGCGTAAACGATGTCAATGAGCTCACACTGCGCAGGTGAGACATTCAGTCTACCCCAGCCACCATAAATCTCACATGTAGACATAATTGAATAATACATTAAGATATATTTAAATAGTGTTATAAATAATTGGTTTTTTCATAAATAATTATATTTTTTTAACTTATTGTAGCTAAAAAACCTGTAAACTATGTCCCATGCACAAATTTTGTAACATAAAGATGATATTCTGCCATAGAATAGGAGTGCATCAGTATCATAGAGGCATAAAAAACATCAGTAGCTTTGTGAATATTTGTTATGTGCACCGACCATAAATCTATAACGTGATTAATTTCCTTGAAAGGTCCCAACTTAATGCGCAACGACTAAAGACAGAATATAGTACAGGAAAACTATGAGTAGAATTACAATAACAACCCAGCATCAGTGATCACAGATTCGAACTCAGTTCAATATGCTGACGAATCAGAAGATGTAATTTATGTCGATCATACACATAAGAAATAATTTCATATTAAAAATATCCGTAGACCCAAATGAAGAGTTCACGTCCGGTTTACAAACTTGAGAGTTGAGTTCAAAGGTTTATTATCATCTTAATAAATTTTACACAAAGTCAAATATTAACATTTTTAAAGGAACATGAAATATCCAACCGAATATAACCTATTGTTATTTTTAGCGTGATAATTTATACTCGATATACTCTAAAGTATACATAAGGATATTTAATAATTGAGGGTGTAAACCATTTAATGAAAAGATGAAAAAGTACCACAAGGCAATACAATGCAAACACCTGTTTAATAACAAGAAATGGACGAACATGTTGTTTTCAGCACAAAACTACATCACAAGTACGTTTTGGGTTTAAAAGAAAAGTATGAATGAATCACCCCAAAAATATTAGTTTTAACAAATATTCCGACAAAATTTATGCGATTCTTATAATTGGACTTACGTATGTTGGTTGTAGTTACTTTCGTGATATAATGGATAATTTTAGTACACATGCTATGGTCATATATATTTCTCACAGCAACAAATATCTGAGGCATCACTTCAAAATTTTCTAATTCTAAATTTGCCTAACCAAATTATCACAGACTCCATACTAAATTTGGCAAAGAAATTATTACGAACATCTTTCAATTGCATAAGACTCAAACATTTTTAACACCTTATAATCAGAATTTAAACCACCTATGAAAAGATTTCATTAAATAAACTTGGCGAACTAATTGAATTATCCATCGATTGTTCTCTATATCCTTTTCTGAAATGTAGCCTTTTTTTCAAGACACTTACAAATTTTTATCAGCTAATTGATCCTTAGGTTAACCTAAGGGAGGTTAATAAGTAATATATTAGAATTTTATTGTAATTAAAATTCATGGTATGTCATAAAGACAAATGAAGTAGGTTACTTAGTTATGTTATTTTTATTTTTTGAGCTTGTTTTATATATATTAAGCTAGATATGCAGATTGTTGAAACGAACTGCTCATTTCAGTGAAATTTAATCTCCTTATTTTATTTACATAATGAAAATTTAATTACCTAAGAAGTTTCGGTTAAAGTGGGATTATAGAAAATGAAATAAAATATTTAAAATTAACCGAAATTTTATTCATGTTTATAATAAATATGGAAACATTTCATTAAGGTCATTACTATTCATTTCCTTCTGAAAAGAAGTAATTATTAATAGTATTACGACCAAATTTACTTGTAAGTGGAAATAATTTTTTTTAAGAAACCATTTTTTTGCCTGCCTTTTGTTTAAACATTTGTTAGTTTTATGGACGACAGCTAGTTATTCAGTAATTTAATTTAATTTTAAAATTATCGAAAACATGTATTTTCTATTCATTGGAAAGTTTTGTTTTAATATATTCCTGTAATTCATTTTTATTCAATTCCGTAAACGTAATTTTTGTCCTCTTACTATTAAACATTAAATCTGAAATATATAACAAGATAAATCACAAAGCAGGTACGCACGCGTGCATACACTATTTTATAAGTACACGTGCATACACACCCATAAACAAAAGTGTGTGGGTGTGGGTGTACTTATAAATTGTGTAAAAAATGTCTTCGTATTCTGTAATTTTAAAGATTAATTAACTTTTCAGATCATGTGCGCTTTGTGCGTTGTAGGAGCGCTTGCTTTAAGTGATGGAAGGTATCGCCATGACAGGACAGGCGGGTAAATTTGTATAATATATTTAACTTTCCTCCAGATTTAAATTGTTTTGTGTTAATTATGTATCCAACTCGGCCAAGGTAAGCTTTAAATCGTTCTGCATGAATACTTTAATTTTCCTACCTGTTTTTTGTAAAACTAGATTCAGCAGCTTCGGAAATAAGGGGTATGGTCTAATTTTTTCAATTTTTTTTTGTGAAACTCATATATTGAAGACAAAATGTTTCTTAATATTAAGAATAATTATGATGAAATTTTTTTTCAAGTAATGGACTCCCTAACCTCCTATTCCTAGGATAAAAATCTTTACTGACGTACATCTTAGAAAAAATGAACAGTAAAACCAAGATGCCAAAAAATTAACAGAAAAACAAAATATTCTAAATACCACATTTTGATACTCATTTCCTACATCATTTTGAAAAAGTAAGGTTCGAAAACTTTTTTCAAAAATTACTTCAAAAATTTTTACATTTAATCAGCTTTTGATTGAGAAATTTGACATTGCCACCTTTGCGGTTACACCCTAAAACTGAAATCAAAATAAAGTAAATGACAATTTAATTTTCGTGTGTAATTAAAACTAAACAAAAATTGTCCAAAACAGATTTATTTAAAAAATTATAATTTTAAAAATTTCGTCCTTTTGTTCGATGCGAAGATGTACAGCCGAAAAAAATTCTATTTCGAACTTCCTAATACTGTTGTATTTACCTACTTAAATTGTTTTTTTTTTTGATGTCTCTCAGTGTTTCTCTCAGTTCTTTCAAACTATAAATTTTTTGGGGCATCAACTCCTTATAGTATCTCCACGCAGAAAAGTCAATTAGATTTAAGCCGGGAGATCTTTTGTATATTCTTAAATTATTTCGTACGTTTAAGGTAGGGTGACAGAATGCTCCTTCGTTTTAGTATATCAAGTCCCTGCCTATATGTAAATCAACATCCTCTAGAAGTTTAGTTATTATCTTTCTTAAAAATTTTGTACAGTATTCCCGTTATTATGTTAAACCAAATATTGTTTTAGAACACCAGATTGTTTTTAGAAATTAAAAATTTTTAATTTTTCTCTTGACTTCTCAATATGTCCTTAGAAAATTGTAATCTTCTCTCATAATAGTTACATCTGGCAAAAGCCATAATAATGCTGCATCTCGGCCTTATCTCTTGGTAAATAGTTATGATGACTCACTCACACTGGGAGAAACATGAGGATTTTCTGTTTCAAATAAAAATATTAAAACTTTGAATAATTCAATAATCCACTAAATTAGCTAAAATGTCCAAGTTAACATAAATAAGTATAGTTAAGCTAATATGTAGTCTCTTTCAAATAGGTTTTGAGATTCTCTACCTCTGTGCTTTCACTTGATACTGTTTTGTTAGACAGCTATATATGGAATTTTACACATTCTTCTGGAATTTTACATATGGAATTATGGAATTTTACACATTCTTCTGGAATTTTACACATTTTTCTTCTAAAATTTTTACATAAATAATCTTGAAAGTTTTCTTTTTTTCCCTTTAAAGTACTGAATATTAAAAATATATAAAACTGGGAAAAAATTTATTAGTCCTTTATAATATTTATATTTTGTTGCAAAAATTGTTTTCTGCATTTCATTGCTTTTCTAGTTTTTTTTGCAATTTAAAACTGTAAATATCCATATTTTCTGAATAAGTTCCTAAATATATCCAGTGGACCTATTTCATTAATTCTGTAATATTAATGAGGTACTTATATGAATACAAATTATATCAAAATAACTTATCTGAAAATAAGCTTTGTATTTATTATGATGGTTGGTCTTAATTGCATAATTACTGTTATCATTGTTAGACTAGAAGTTCATTATCTATTATAGACCAAAAAATGACTTTAATTGTAATGTTCCAAATGTTTTGCCTTCGAATGTTTTTATAAAAATTTGTTACAAAACCGTATTGGATAAAATATTTGTCTTATGTTTTTACTTTATAAGGTGGCACGCAAGTTCCTAGAACTTGAATTATGAATTTAGAATGCGGAATATAAACAACATGATTGTTTCTCGTGAATTCCTTCACCATGGATCATCAGAGTTTATCACACTTTTTGTGAGTGCGAGTTTTAAAAGTAAGTATAATTCTGCGACTATTACGTAGAGTTAATTTTTAGAACCTATAATACACTCAGCTCTGTACTTATACGACTAGTGTTTGAAATTATTGCCAATAAAGAACAAGGTCAAACAATGAATATTTATGGCTTGGATTTAGAAAATCACTGTTTCTAGACGGAAAATTATATGTTATCTGTTCACGTGTGAAACTACCTAATCTATTCGTTTATGTACAAAAAATTTGTTCGTGAATATTGTAATACAAAACATTTATAATACCATTTGAACTCAAACATAAAATTTGATTAAAGACAAAATTTGTCACATCAATACAAAATTTGTTTCATTTAAAAAAAAATTAAATAATCAGTATCACAATGGCTATGATAAGCATTTGGAATATGTGAGTGTAGGTTGCCATTGTTATGTTTCATAATGTTTTAAAATTCATTAATATGGTGACCAGTTTCATTTCAATATTTTGGCAGAATACATATATGAATTTCTATGTAATTATCATTTCATTTTACTCACAAATACAAACTTTTAACTTTAATTTTAAATACTGTTGTTCCATATTTACGAATGTATCAATCAAATACAAAAACATATCCAATTCATGGTGCTTTTCAATTGCTATATTTGGTGCATTTTTCAATATTTCAAATATCTAAAAAACGCATTCTTTCATGATGAATTGAACGTGACCAATTTCAATTTTCTGAAAATAAATATTCCCAACGCCTTAAAATTTAATAAAAATTCCTGCAAGACCACATTGGCCGCTTAGTTATGATATAATAAAAATATAGATTCCTTAAGCGGTTTAATTCTTTTAGTGGTGTTTATCGTGGACTCATATTTATATTACTTTGATAGCATTAAAGTTATCATTTATAATACTATATAAATTCGTAGAAATGAAAGGAGAATACTGTTAATGAAAATAGTCATTAGAATATTTCCAAGCATGAAAAATTTCATTAAAAATTCTGAAATGAAAAGAGCGCTTAGAAATGTCCATGTGCAACGTTATAAACCCTCATGTTTGTGCTTATTTGGGATACATACTCACTGACTCTCCCATCTTACTTCTATCTCACTTCCATATGGACTTGGATGTACAATACCTGTTGATTGATTTGTAAGTGTCAATTAGCCAGCGCTTAAAATTTATTGTTATTATTAGAATGTTTTGTTGGTTTCAAATTATAAATATCCATAGGTGCTTCATGCGAGGAGAATGTCATACTTTATTTCACCTACCTAGAGCATACACAACTAACTTATAGAGTTTACTTGTCTTTCGTGCAATCACATTATTCAACGCAGTATTGTAAGAGGCGTACAGTCTAAATATTTTTTTCTATTCCACTAGTCTTTTAGGAAATGGGATTATGGAGTTGCTTAAGAGTTCGTCGACTATATCGATATGGAGTTGCTTAAGAGTACTTCGGTCGACAGATCACTAGATGATATTTATTCCAATTCCTATGTATTCATGTCTCATTCATTATTATTATTAATTTTCTGTTGTTATTCATTGTGGTTCTATTACCATTTGTTTTATGTTTTTCCATATGCTCAGCGATTTGGGTAATTTTGTAAAATATGTACAGGGCATGGGGTTTTCAAGGAATAAATAGAGATAGTATTGATTGGTAAATCCTTTTTAAAAGGGACGAATATTTTAAGGGAGCTTTTGCATCTCCCACCTAATGTTACTATCCAAATTTGCATAATGCCTATGAAGTTAATGAATAATATATTTCAAACTATCCCCCCAAGGTTAACAACGAAAGTGTCCGTGAAATAATTATTATTTATGGTGTAAATAAAAATGCAAATTAATGCAAAATATGATGGTAGCTGATTAGCACATTTATTAACTAATATCGTCAACTTATTTGTCACTTGAAGGCTGTAAAATTACCTTGACTGATTTAGTATGAAAACAGAAAAATACATTAATTGCCAAAATGACATGTTGATTGACACCCGCTCCCACCCCCCACACAAAATAACTTAAATTAAGTATGAATTATGAACATTGAAAACAACTCAAAATAATTTATATTTATCATCCAGAGTCCTTGAATACATTACTACGCGGCACTAGCTGAAAGGTAATTTGTATTGTTTCTATTTATAGAAAGTCATTACGACTTGTCTGCACACTCCATTAGTCAAATGACTGAAGAATCCATAATACTCATTAAGAAATGCTTTACGTGAAAATAATTCGATGACCAAAACCATCTCCAAGGGATCACTGATAACTTTTTTTTAGTTTAAAATGTGCAACTTTTCTATCTTGATATGATCCACTTTTTTGCTAAGTAGGCTGGGCAGTCGACAATGCTGGTGCATGTGTCACTTATGATCATTTGGAATAAACTGAGATATAGATATATTTTTTTCAAACACTAACTACTTTTCAGCTCATATAAACACTTTAATGTAATTGTTCCTTGATTAAATGTCAAAAATATTCTTAGAAATATAATGGTTCAACTTATACAAATGCTATGAAACTTGCTACACAAAGATAAACATTTAATGACACGAATAATTCTAAATATAGTATGAGCTCTTTCGTAATGCAGTTGTGCATAAGCCCGACTTATTTTGCACTAGCAATATTCTAAGCTTAAAATATTCTCCTTTTAATGGATATAAAAAATTTCACATATTATTAAGTTGAGTTAGGATAAGCTTTGGTTTTGCTTTTGGTGGTACAGAACTCTTTTCGTGTGAGTCTGACTTGCACAAGAAGGGTTCCATACCACCAAATAATATTAATATTAATTATTTGGTAAATAACAAGATAGGTGCCATGGCAACACAAGATTGATAAAAATGTGTTAAATCATTGGCTAATTACTTTTGCCACGCTTACCTTAATTACCTATATGTTATTATGAATACTATTAATATGATATAGAATTATTCCATGTTTGAAGCCTGTGTATGATGCAAGAACAAAAAACGTTAGAAAAATGCATATATTTAAAATTTGTTTTATAGGAACCCTGGGGCTCTGACTTATTGCCTTTTTTGTCTCTATTTATCATAATAGAGGCCATAGCAACACAATATTCTGTGAAAACTTCTAGCGTCTATCTATTATGGTTCAAAAGATAGAGCCTTGTGACAGACAGACAGATAGACGCATAGGTGAATGGGGGAGGCTTAGTAAGAGGGTACTTTTGGCACCTTTTGAGTACAAAACCCTAAAAACTTACGGCAAGTATGTGCAATAGAAAACTATTTATCTTTATGATTAATTATTTCAAACAATTCATGAAAATGTACGCAATACTAAAGTACTAAAGTATCACGATTATTTATTTACATATTAATTAGTACGAGTAAAGTACTCCATTTCAAATGCGACAGATCATTGTGTATTGGTTTGATGTGCGAAAGCAGTATATGTATTGATTACAAAGTTAATTAAACAATTTGTAATTTTTTCTCATTAGTAAGTACTCATACTATCAAAAATTTATTTTCCGAACATCTTTAATTGTTTCGGTTAGCATAACTGATGAAACCCGAATTCTCCCATTTAATCCTATCACAGTTGCATTATTCATTGATATAATAAAGTTTATTGACGATCACCACTTATTTGCAGCCATATTCAATATATTTATGTTCATCAATTATAGTTGTAAATTATCGTGTCATTGGCCATGGAACCATATAGACACACTAAACCATTTTTAAAACATAAGGAAAATTGCTAACAATCACTATAATTTGCAAGGGTTGGATATGAACTCTTTAATGAAAAATCTACTTAAAATTTATCTAATTAAAATAGTCAAATACCTCAGAATTTCTCGACTAAATTCCTCATTTTTTAAATTTCCATATTTAATTTAAAAGTTCATCTAATTGGTTTATTGTGTTTTTAAAAAGAAAAGAGAAAAAAGCAATACAAAATATAAATTTCAGGACACACATAGAAAATATAAATTTCAGGACACTCACAGAAAATATAAATTTCAGCACACTCATAGAAAATATCAATTTCAGGACACTCAGAAAATATAAATTTCAGGACTATCATAAAGTACTAAGCAACTCCAAGATCGTAACATTAAAGTACTGACACTAATGATAGCGTGAGTACTTTAAAGTTACGATGGTAGCCGTGGGTTACAGTGTATTGCAGAATTTTATTATGCCTTTTATAATTTCTGCCGCTTGTCTAACAGTCAGCATAAAAATTAATAAACACAAATTTGTCGAGCCGTTAACATTTTCCAGGGCCTACAGTGAGATTGCCTGTTAGTGCCCATTTAATTAATCTCAATTCAAAAACATTTAGGAATAAAAGTCGGCTATTCTTTATTTCAAAAGAGTCAGTTGTCTCTTTTGTTTGTTCTAACCGTCGAATTGTCTATTAGAACGTGAAGAAAAATTTTAAGTTTTTTTCCTTTATTTTTTACTACCAAAGCGTCTCCCGGGATTCAATGCCTGGTACGATGGGTTTGTTTTTTTTTATACAAAATAAATTCGAAGTTTTCATATATTTCTAGAAATATAATTTGGTACGTTGTTCAGAAACTATTTATTATTAATCTAGACTCTAACTTTTGCATCATAATTAGCACCAATTTATTATATTTCCGACAGATTCCTGGTCTTTGAATCAGGCATTTGAAATATTTTTGTTTAACCTGTCTTTAGCCCCAGTGCTAATAAGCGAATCTAAACAGAATATGCTGCAATTATGTAATTCTCCCCACCCCCACACCCTCCCAATTTATCACTTCAGTGAAAACTATCTACAACTGTACATTTTTGAAAATGTCATGAAATTATGTAAATGTTGAAATAACTTTTCTATTTACATGCATTTGAAGAGATATAAAAAAAGTTAAAAAATTTCAGAAAGGCTGACTTATCCCTTGTCTTCATTATAATTTATTTTCCTGTATTTCTTAAATTAGGGCACATAATAAATTACTGATTTATTTAAAAGAATCTCAAATAAATTTGTAAACGAAACGTTATATTAAATTACTTTCAAGTTTGTCAAAAAAATTCATAAACATCGAAAAAATGCCGCACATGAGCAAAAAAAATTGTCACGATGGAAGTAGATTTATTTTAATTTTGACACAAGGTATGTGGAATGGTATAAAATGCTTAAAGAAATAATGTAAAATGGTAAGTTATTCGTGAAAAAGAAAGGCAAATTCCTGATTCGTTTGTATATTACCATATCGCTCCTTAAAAACTGTAAGGAAATTTGTTAAATGAATTTTATTTTTTCACTTACACCTACATAACCTATGAAACATTAAATAGTTTCATAAAATAATATTACGTTCAGTTGATAAATATTTTTTATAAATATTCCTCAGAAAAAATATTTTAATACTGATGATTTGTTATATTTATTGCAGGTAGAAGCTAGATTATATTAGTGAAAATTTAAAAAAATAAGATTAGATCAGCAAAAATGATTACAAACGAAAAGTAAAACCTTCGAAAAGTGTGTTTCCAAAAAAAAAGAACAGACAACAAAATTTCGAAAAAAACATAAACCAATATTTGGTTTCAAGCATATAATTACTAAACTTCAAACGTATTTTTCTAAATTTCAAGTGCAAAATAATTTTTTTTAGTAAATTATCTGTAATGAAAAGTAGGTAAATCTGTAAGTGTATATATAATATGGTAAGTTGGAAGGAAAAATTATTCATTTGTTCAATATGTAAATAAATTTTTCTTCTAATAATGAAATATACTTTTCCCAAATTTAAGCTTGTGCTCTGTTATCAAAATGAAATATTGCCATAACACATACCTTAACAAAATCACAAACTTCTTTTTTATTAAGGAAGGTAATTGATTCTATTTCTAAAATGTGTAAGAAGGATCCCAAACATTAAATTATTAAATTTCAGAAATACACAATCATATCATATTATAAAAATACAGATTTAAAAAATGTAATTTCCATAATGTAGCCAATGTGAGTTATTAAATATATGTTTTTCTACATGTATCACAATTGTTGCAAAAAATGTTGCTCCCAAATTTTTATTTTGTAAAAATATTGCTATAGAAATCAGCTTTACACATTTGCTTGTTTACTGATAATAAATAGTGTTATTTTACAACATTGTAATAATCTTAAGGGTTGACAAAATTAGGGGTAGTAATATATTTAGAAATGTAACCTAACATTGTGTAGCCAAATGACTGGATATATCACAATCATTTTCGAATCATAATTTATACAAAAATAAATATTTACTTAAGAAAACTTAGACGAAGAATGGATCTACCTTTGCCAGTTTTTCAGTTATGATAACAGTTTTGGCTTTGTTTGTGGTTGATGTTGACGAACTCTGTCCACAATGTGTTGTAGACGATATTGACGTAAAGACATGGACATAGCAACAAAATGAAAGTGTAGTGTTATCATTATAAAAATATTTGTCAGACAAAATAATTTAAACTAATTATTGATGTTGCAAAAATGCTGCTATGGTGGAATGGTTTTAGAATGTCTATTTTAGTTAAAGTAAATTAGGAGAAATGGGGGTTTTCCAATACACGGGCATTACGCTTATTTGAATGAATATTTTGAATAATACTAAGTTATTGATCAGAAAAAAATTGTTTACTTCAATTGTTACTGACTCATTTTCAATTTAGAGCACATAATTTATAACTATGAAAATTATAATAACATAATCTTCTTTATCTTAATCAACTGTGGCTAGCTACAGCTAGCAGCACCCAGAAATAAATAGTACTGCTGTGGCCTACTATAGCCTACAGAAACCAAAAAATTATCCTGAAGTTGTGGCCCACCAGACTGAAAAGTATCCAGAAGTGTATTTTATTGCTGCTGTTCGCTCTAGTCAGCTGCCAGAAGAAATGAATCGTAAAACAATGGCACAATATTCTCTGCATCATCCGTGTTAATGGAAATTTTAAAGAGCAGTATAAGGTAAGCAAAGCATTGAATTTTAATGCCAATACTGAGGACATTACTAAAAGAACCAAAAATTTTGCAAAGTAGATTGGAAGATGAACAAATAATAATATTGTGGAAAGTAACTCGGATCATATTTTAAAGTCACGTGCTTCGAAGCTTGTTGCCTGTGATCGTTCCATGAAATACATGTTTTTTTTTTATTTCATCTCTTTTCCAATAATAATGAAATACGAACACATAACACTCTGTTTATATGATAAGCACCTAGTATGGTCGATACGATTTGGAATAGATTGCCCATGATACGATCTACTACTAGATATATTGATAATCCAACAGCATAAATCTGTTTGCTGTCAATCAGACATAGCCCAGTGGTAGTTAAATTTATTCTGACCAAAATAATTTTTATTTTTCATTCTCTCAACATTGTCATCCCGTCAAAGTGACATTTCCCATATAAAATAATCCTACAATTCTTCAACAATCGACTGCGTAAACAGAATAGCAGGTACAGCAAAGCACTGTCCGTGTTCCCGTATATCTAGAAAGTAAATATTTTGAAGGATGATATAATCTCATGTTACAATCTATTAATAATAACCACATCAATTTAACGGTTCTGAGATACATGTCTCATAGCTTAATTGATGCCAATTATAAACATATCAGTCAGCATAGGGGAAACTAGTATGTGATATACAAAATGGATGATAGGCTTCTCGCTTATGGTGTATGAGTCCAATTTATTATTATGTATTCTCTTCTTTGTATTCTCTTTTATTATTGACTAAAAATAAATTTTTTCTTCAGTAATAATGTTTTCATCTTGAAAGTTGCATTCATCAAAACGAGAATATCTAAGATCTTAGCTTGAATAACATTTTCAACTAAAAAGTATACTTGACCGGAGATAACTATTCCATGCCTTAGCTTGAACTTTAGACAGCATCGCCTAGACTATTTGTAGTAATCGCCTTGACTATTTGTGTTATCAGTCACTTGAGTACTAATAATTTTTTCAAAATTGCTTAGGGAATTTTTTTTCCTTAGGAACAAATATTTTAGTCATTATCTCGGAGAAAGTTTAATTTAAATTGGTTTTGTAGTTTTGATATGATATTCAAACAAACAAACATACAGACACTTATTTTCATTGTTTAAGAGAAACAATATTTCAGTTCTAGAATTAAATTTACAATAATCGAACAACGAAAACGATTCCAAATCATGTTGAGTGGAGTATCAAAATAAAGAGAACAAAATGTCTACTTCTGTCTGTCTAAATGTCTACAAAGTGTGCAGCTTACCGAGTGTAAAATAACACAACAATGTGCTAAGCCGCAAGAACAATATTCGCCTAATTGCTCTTCAATAATGTTTGAGAGATAAAATATTATTCGTTATTAACCTTCCTTAATACTACAGTTGTCATGGAAATTGTTCCAGGCTAGCGGTTATACTTGTTTATTTCTCTGGCAATATTGGTTGGGAAACTGCAGTTGTTTTCTTTGCGTTAAAATATTGTCTATTCTATTGATAAATATTTTTTAATATATTTAACTTTGACCAACAAAAAAGATCACCTAAGCCCAATTAATTTTTTGCATTTTTAACTAACTGATACATGAGACTTGTATTAGAAGAAAAGTGACTTATTTCATCCCTACTCCGGGTTGAGTTCTTCGTACACTTTTGACCTAAGTACATTAAAAGGATTACGATTTGTTAGTTAATTAAATAGAATTAAATTAATAAAATTAGACATATCTTATTTAAAAAACAATTGTTTCCCCTTGTTAGGGGAACAAATAATTTAAACATATTTTTTGTTTACATAAAAATGAGTAAATAGATTTGCCATTACATGAGGATGATAGCTGTTTATTTTTACTCTAGGCAAATTTATCAAACTGCGGTCTTAAATATTCTTGCGGTATTAGGGATTTATAAAAGTGAAATTGTTACAAATATTATTATAAATAATATAATAATGTTTCATATTTTTGAAAAAATTAATCAACAATTGCATAACTGTAATCTGCTTACACGGTCAAGATGAAAACGATTTACCATATATATTTTTCAATTGTCAGCTTTTAGACACAACTTCATGAACAAAACATTGACTTTAGAGAAGCGGAAAGTTAATTTCAAAGGAGGCCATTAACACTACATATCATTTGAGTATATCTGCTGTAGTTTAGCAACTTTTGGATGTAAAATGGCCAGTTTGGAGGGAATTAGTTTGACTTGATTTGCAGTCTTATGCATATTGCTCTTCTATTCAAATTGAAAGATTTGGCTGTTTAAAAATGAAAGCTTTACTGACATTGGTCAAATGAAAACTTAAATGCATTATGCTAATATAAGTGTATATTCACATATACACACAATTTGTAAATTTATATATTAATATGGATATATTTTAATTGTACATAAATCAATTATATTTTTGACTCCATACAAATAAATATCTAAATCTTTTTTTTTTGTGTGATTAATACATTTCTGTTATTTAAAGTCCTTCAGTCGATAACAAATTGGTAACGCTTGAAGAAATCATACATAGGAGTAACAGTGGAATATTTTCTGTGTGCCAGCTCTTCAACCTAAGAATATTGTTGCTGCATAATTTTTTTAATCTTGTTGTTACATACATTATTGTCATTGTTCAATTAACGGCCTTGCATTCCAGAGAATAGGTTGAATTTTTGTAATTATTATCATCATAAATTTAACTTAATATTAAGGTAACCTTAATTCTCTTCAATACATATTAAATTTTTTCATAACATGAAAAATTTTTTATGAAAAGTGAGTTTTACATATTCACTAACCTTACAATAATTTCTCACTTTTTTTGATCTACTCAATGACATAGACAATAATTTTGACTATAAAGTTTTATTATTTTATTTATAAGTTTTGTCGTAATATGTATCGGTAGATGATATTTTTATTTTGATACAATATTATATTCTTTAATTGTGAAAACTCAAATTGTTGTAAATAGAAGGGTTCATAGTTCAGGTGTCAATGTTGTGTTCCATTAGTTTTATATTAGTTTAGATTCTAAACTTTTATCTATCTATAATTTTAACAATATTTATTTTGTAATAGCTATATAGTTATTAGAAATTTTTTCTGTTTATTTCTATATATTTGCTATAGTAATCTACGATAATGAAATAATAATTTTTATTAAATTCAAGGCGATCCGAACCAAGTTTTACCCAAGGTAAATTAGACACGTTTTGAAACATTATTGGTTATTTTGAATTATTTATTCTATATATTTGGCATGTCAGACAGTTAAAACAAATATCCTTAATTTGTGCCTGCATCCTCGGCCGAAACATTATCATTTTGGCTCTTCTTATACAACTATTAAACTGAAAATTATCTGCATGAATATAAGTTTTTAGTGAGCTTGGTATTACAGTTAAATTGTTCTTAAAGATAATCTCAACAATTCTTAAATCATGTCGATAATTCCAAAATGGGGTATAACCCATTTTATGTTTACAGTTAGGATAACACTTAATAATACAATCATTTAATTTTCTAAGCAAAGGATTTTCATCAGTCTTTATTTTAATTAGTTTTATTTTTTCTTCTGAAATAGGTAAAGAATCAAATGTAACACTAACATGACCTACTATTTCTTCATATAATTCATTGTCTAACATCTCTAAAATCTCCTTATGATTCTCATTTTTTGTAAAATATGATCTACTTAAAAAATCCGAAATATATATCTTCTAACAAGGAACATATTTTATATTTGGGCCATATGCCTGAACTTTCAACATCATTGTTTGAATTCTTGTTGGTGCTTTGCACAAAGGTTTCTTAAAGACAGTTTCTACAGCTGAATGATCAGTCTCGACAACAATTCTTTTTCCTAGAATATAATTATGAAATTAAGCACAACCAAATACTATTACTAACATTTCTCTTTCTACCTGAGCATAAATTTTTTGGCAATCAATTAGTGCTTTTGATGCATAAGCTACTGGTCTACCCTCTTGCATTAAACAGGCACTGATCCCATCAGAACTACAATCTACTGAAAGTAGTTTCTTTATTTATATCAAAGAACTTCATTAATGGTGCCCTTGTCAAATTTTCTTTTAATTTGTTGAATGCATGTTCGTGATAAATAGTGCATTGAAATTAAATTTTCTTTTTCAATAATTCTTTCAAAGGTGCTGATATTGTAGAAATTATTATTAACATATTTGTTTAAATAGTTTGTGATACCTTTCAACATCTCTTTTATGTTTTAAGCTTTTTGTATTATTAATTGAAGTTACTTTCGTAGGATCAGGTTTCGTTCCTTCACCATTAATTAACGTACTTAAAAAACTAATTTCCTTTTTTAAGAAAGTCTGATTTTTCTTTGTTATATCTAACATTATACAAACTCGCTAACTCAACAGCTTTTAATAAAATCTCATTATGTTCCGAAATAGTCTCACCAAATCTAATAAAATCATCAACACAGAATTCTACACCCTTTATATTCTTAAAAATTTCGTCCATACGTTGTTGAAACGCATCTGTTGACACACGTAATCCAAAAGGTATTCTCTTAAAAGGATAATTCCCAAAAGGTGTCGAAAACATACAAAGTTTGAAACTATTTTTAGATAATTGAACTGTCCAAAATCCACTAATACAATCTTGAAGACAATCTTAATAATTGTCTTCAACAGTATATAAATATTTATGTTGACGTACAGTGCATTTTTTTAGATGCTTTAGATCCAGACATATTCTTAACTTTCCATTATCTTTTTTAGTTATTATAATTAAGTTAATCCATTCTATTGGTTCATCCACTTTTTCTATTATATCTTGTGCTGCCATTAAATTAAGTTCTTTTTTAAATGACTCCTGCGAAGCTAGTTGAATAGAACGAGGCGGATCTGCTCTTGGATGGGCATTGTCCTGTAATTTAATATCATATTGTTTTTTAAAACACTTGTGAATACTTATCAGTAATTGTTTGTAAATCGTCCATATCTATATTATAATCACAAATTCAATATTATCATATTTTCCATTTTATAAATAATACTTTTTTTTACCGAGTTTTTGAAAATAAGCATTTGATTTAACCCTATTTGTGTTATGTTTTCACATGCGCTAAAGACATTCAAACCACTGGAACACCCGTGTCAAGTTTTACTTTAATTGTCTTATTATTTATGTAGATATTTTCACACCACTCACTTGTATTAGCTGTGACTATATTACCTATGAAAAAGCTTTCTTCACATTCTTCTACTTGATCAAGTAATTGATCTGACTGTCCTGAATTAGCATTATTTTTCGTCTACCTTATTTTAGCAAAATTATTTTTGCCTTTACTGTTGTTGCAACTTACACCATTCGCAGAACACTCATGTGTTGAATACCACAAATTCCCACATTAAACCATTGTTTAACATCATTTTTTGGTAAATTACAATTTGCAAACACTTTAGATTTGTCAATATTTAATACAGATTCCTCTTATTTTCTGGTGCACTAATTTCTTTCAATTGTTTCTGTGACATTCTGAAACTTTGTGAATTGAAATAGCTTTCTCCTATGTTAAATTAGCTCTTAACAATCGTTCTTTACCATTCAAATTGCTTATTCCCCCAATAATGATATCACGAATTAGTTCTTTACGCATATAGTTAAATTTGCATTTTAGGCTTTTATTTTCTGAATCTGTAAGAAAATTATCTAACTATTGCCGTTGTCCTTGGTATAAAAAATTTATGTCTCTATTATGATAGATTTTTTGGAAATAAAGTAGTTGTCAAAATTTGTTTTGACATCGTCAAATGTTGCTTCTTTCCCCAAATTGAATGAGTTATAAATTTCTAAGCTTTTATCACCACTATTGCGTTACAACAACGCAATTTTTGTTATATCGGAAGCTTTTTCAGTCTCCTGCAATTATGAAAAATTAAAATTTTTGATTCCATAGTTTCCAAGCAAGTGCATTATTATCGATAGTGAGATTTATTTCTCCAATAGTATGTAAATCATATCTTTGACATTGTACTGATGTACCATCTTGACTGGTCCATGTGTCTTGATCTGTTTCCAAGATTTTTACTTTAAGTATGGTCACATCTTCAGCTGTCAATTGTATTCAATACTCTAATAACATTTAAACCTGATCAGTTATATGAATTAGTTGAATTATTTAATTAGTATTTTATAATTAACACTATTTTATTTCATACCTATATATTTACTTGTATCACGACTATGTAATTTCTTACATGTTAAGACTTCAACTGCGGTCCTCATTGCAAGGTACACGTCACGTGACCCAGTCCTACCAAATCATTCCCTTATCATTTTCAAGACATATCTGAAAATAGAACATATCTGAATCTGTTAATTATTGAGAATGAAAAAGTTGTTTCCGTACACAAATACCTAAGTATGGTCCTGTTCGCTGACGTTAAATACTGCAGTGTAGAATGTTCATTGACCGTGTCACAGAGAATTAAAAATTAGATGCGCCCACACAACAGTGATTTATGTTTGAAGATTGGCATTTCCCAATCATTTAAAAAAGAACTTAATTTCAATATGGACTTAAAGAAATGACTAGATTACGAGTATATGGTAGATAATTCAAATAATGAATTTGAGGGACATAATTATGTATTGTAATTACTTGTGTACATAGTTTGGTTATTGAATTAATAAATAATCACACACAACTAATATTCTTTGTGTGGTTTCACTTTTGCCATTAAGGAAAAGAACTCTGGAATATGCCTCTGATTCTACCTATCAATAATTTATGCTTAGGTAATATATACACCATATTACTAATAACAAACAACAACTACCACATCCAAGTGTCCACTCTTACTCCTTGTTTTGAGCTTCGGTTTGAGGGTTGTTATATTGAAGTTTGGTATAGTACTATGAGTTTAAATATGGTTTATTACCATAAATCCTCAAACTTTAATGGAAAATAATATCTTGGAGAATTGTTGATAAAAGTATTACTTATACTTATATTTTATTATTAATATAAATAAGAAGGATAATAAAAGAAAAAATAGAAATAATCTCTAATTTTCATTTAATTTAACCTGTTCTTGATAAACTCTCTTCATATAAAAGACCAAAATGGCGGTTAGAAATGTTTATAACAATTACTATCACCTAAAAATTATTCTCAGGGTCCCTAGCTAATTTTCTTTGCTAGAAATTCCAGTGACACTCACTTTTTAATAGAAACTGATAATCAATTATTTGATATGAACAGTCTACCAAAAAAAATAACGAACTTAAGATCATGAATGCAATCAAACAAACAATAGATACATTTATTCTTAAGAATTTTTTCACATGAAAGCATTAAATTTAACATCAGTAAAATAATAGTCATAGACGGTGAGAACTCTTTTGTTTTTTTTTTTTCTACACGTTCAGAATGGTTATTTTAAATATATCTTCTTTACTGAGAACTTTCCATTTTTACGCATCTGCATAAAAAGTTACAATATAGTCAGTTCAATGAAAGCATGCAGAATTACCTTTTTTGGACCTTTATATTCAAATATGAACAATCAGCAGAATCTTTCCCCCAGCATGCTTTGTGTCAAAAGCCTTAGTTATCGTTTGACCATAGTCATGGGACATATTTTTGAACATGGGTGCCGTGTATGCGTCATGGTACAAAATCTTGTTTTTGTGTTTGCATTCCCAAGAACCGAAAATATCATACACAGTCAATGTAAAATATATGAATAAAAATATTGATGCCGTTTGTAACAAAGTGAGTGAAACAATTTCTCCATGTGAAAAATGTTAATGCCTTACCAAATCACGGCTCTGAGTAAAACGAAACAAACAACGAAAAGGGATAGTAAGCTGATTTTACAGGTATTTCAGAAGAATCTTAAGACGGGTGCCGAGCAGACAGTTTTTCATAAAAAAACATCTAAATATACCATACAACATTATGTGAATGTGTTTACGGGCTTGCAAATTAAAATTTTGAACCACGGTGAAGAAATTACAAATGCAAAAAATACACTTCACTTAGGCGAAAGAAAACTTGAACAGAGATTGGAATAACATATTCTTTCAGACAAAGTTTTGTTTGGTGTATTTTCTTATATTAAGCATACTTTATCTACTCAGAATTATACAGCGGACCATCAAAAACTCAATAAAAGCCATCCATGACTGTTTCTCAATCAGTGATTTCATACTTCGCACATCATTACAGAAAAATTCCTCCTACCAAATAATCGAAATACAAAGCCATTATTATCATTTGCCCAAAGGTGGTTTATATAAAAACAAAAAATTGGGTTCGGAAAGACTACAAAAACCCAAATCATCTTTCTATAGCGTGGAAACAAAAAGATTTGATTTAAATGAAGTCCTTTGACTCTAGATTATTCTGTAAAATTAGATGAAAGTGTGCCTTGTATATGCCAGTCGATTGTAAGTATCGAAGAACACAGTAGAAGTTGTTCACAACTAATTGGTTACGGTTATAGTTTACTTCATGAAAATATATCTTTATTTTTTCAATGCCTTATCCTAAATAGTTTTCAAGTTTGCTGCACCCAGTTCAAAGGACTATAATATTTGCATAGATTTAAATTTTAATATATTTGTTTGCTGATTTAATAGACATGAACTGTACTTTTATTTAAATGCTTAAAATTTTCTATAGAACGCGAGTTTTAGCCACCAATAACAATACATATATCGAGTATCACAAAATAACTTATACAAGTGCAAAATAACTTATATATTTTGCCCACTCAAGATTTCAATATTATTTAAATTTCTTGTTATATTGTAACTACAGTTATTCATTTGTAAAAAAGTTATGTAAATAATTGTAATTTAAACAGTTTTCAACCAAAAATTAATTTTTGGTCATTTAAATTATATTAATTTTTACATAAATAGTACATATAAATTTATTAATTTTAATCTACAAGTATGTAAGACAGACTTATTGCTGCAGCAGCTAGTGCACCAGGTAATAAAATATATTATGTTTTGTGGAAGAATACAACAGGTTGTGGATACAGTTGTAAAACAAAATAGTAAAAAATAGTCAAAACAATAACAAAGTAGCAAGCTAGCGACAAGAAAATGTCAAATACAAAGTAAGTACACATTTTTATTATTTATTTTAATTCCAGTATTACAAATTGTATAGCCCCACCTCTATATACACGAGTACTAAGAAATAGTAAATAATCTCCACATGTATGTAAAATACTGGCAAAAATAAAGGAGGACAAAGCTAAAAAATTAAGGAGGGGACAATGGGGATTTAAGAATGGGGCCTATGAAAGGAATTTTTTTCAGATAACCTCTGAATGTGCAACATTGGGCACATTGTGGGCATCAGTGTATTACTTATTCCACAATTTGGTAATATGGACAGTCAAGGAATATTCATAGAAAGAGGTCTGTCTCACATTTAGGGATAAGTAAAGTAAGGAGATTTCTAAAACTAAATATATGGACACCTAAGGTTAGGAGTCTAGACCTGAGGTAATCAGGGCCACGAGAATACTTAAATTTAAAGAGAAGACAGAGAATAAGCAGGTTGCAATGGCAGTATATACTTATCCAGATCATCTGGGCCCTGTATTCACGATACTCGGTAAAGTTACCTGAGGTTGAAAAAGTGGCAAATGCACAATTTTCAAGTAATTCTCATTGTTATTTTATTGAGTGATCATTGGTAAGATCGAAATAACAAAGCAAAGGTAGCAAGGGCATTTGATTTTGGTGTAGTTTAGTTTATGGTGGGTTAGGATGTAAATGATTGTTGTTAATATTGAAAGTATTCCATAGATACTTTTTTCGACTAAAATTATTTATTTACCAACTGAGGTACAGTAGGTGAATGATGGGATTTATATATTTTTTTACATACCATAGTAAAAAATAGATAGGAATAATGACACATTTCATTTAAAATCATTTTATCATACCATATTTCAAAATGCTAAACCTCAAACTAAAGTTCGAAATACAAGGGAATGGTGGTCATCCAGACTTGATTTATTGGTGTTTCATAATAGTAATATAGTATATACCTTACATAATCAAACATTATTAATTGGTAGTGTTTAAAGGAACGCTATGAAATTTCCACATAAAAAGATCAATATTATGTTTTGTTACTTGTATTAAGTACTCAAGAGATTCCACATGATGATAAACTAATGACTGTTAATTCAAAAGGCATTCAATCAATAATATGTCACTTGTTCCTTAGACACTGAATAAAATAGTCGAGTTATAATTCAGTTGGAACACAAACATTTTATAATAGTTAATATGGGAGACGAGTCGATTGAAAATACGCTGTGGCCAATTTTAAAATACCAGAAAGTATTGGGCGTGTGTAGAAAAACTACTAACCGAATTCCCAACAGATTTATGTCATGGTTTCGAAAGTTTTACATGTTGCTAATAATTGGAATGTTTATAGTACAATACACTTGGCTAACAATTGGAATATTGATGGAGCTGCAAATGCCATTTTTAATCGAACATGGTCGACACGTTTTACTGGCATTTAGGACACTTCAGATGATTCTTGTTTTGCGTTTATTGTTAATTGATTGGACATGTGACAGAAATATGTTTGAAGAATTGATCTTGAGAATTCAAAGAGTAGATGATCTTTTCAAACAAGAGCAAAGAAGGAATTTGTTGAGACGTGACAAAAGTCGAAACCTTATAGTTGTTGGTCTTCTTGCAGTTTTTCATATTTTTGCTACTGCTTCTGGTGTATTTATGATAATAAAACACAATCTAAACCTTTTCTCTTCTGTTGTGTTTAATATTATTCCACCCATTATTCTTGATTTGGAAATAACATTATTTTGTTTAATTTTATTCAGTATAAGGAAACGTGTGGAAATGTTAAATAACTCATTGAAATTTAGTAATGGGCAAAATATGGTCGCACCAGTTGATGCTATATTTGGCAGTCCACAACATGATCCCAATTCGAACAACCATTTTACATTTGTATTGCCGCTAAAAGAAAATTCCATTTATCAATTATCTCAATTCTATATTAATTTGTTAGATTTGTGCCATTATTTAAAAAAAGTGTTTGAATTTCAGGTTTGTATTAGTAATTTTTAATAAAAGTATTGAAAAAACATTTCAACTTTTAATAATGTTTTCAAAAATGTTAACACAAATATTATTATGAAATAACCTTTACTTTTCAGCTACTAATGTCAATCACTATTACGTTTTCTGTCACACTCCTTAAAATTTATACTGTGCTTGAGAACATAAAATATAATGTGAGTATTATTAAAACATATATTAATCATTCAAATTGAAATATTAAGCTAAATCACATTCAATATACAACAAACTAAAGGCAAATAATATATTATTTGCACCTACAAATGTCCCAAAAACATAACAAGTATGCTAATAAAGAAACATGTTATGCAATTGATGAAGAATATAAAAAAATTCATAAGTTGTTTCAATTATGATTTAAATATATAAACGCATTAGGTGTTCTTTATGGATAAAAGTCTAGAAGAGAAAGTAAGTTCCAACAAGAATGATACTATTGTAAAGAACTAAACCTACATATAGCAGTGAATGAATTGAAGTTAAGGAAAGAGTTGAGATTTATTTTCTTTTTCTTTCTGGAGAATAGGCTGATAGTGTGTCCTATTGACATTTAATATTTCACTTACTTTTTGTTTATGTCATTGTGGCATCCAATCTTCAACATATTCCAAACTTCAATCCTGGATTTCCAATTGATTTTTGTTTTTAAGTTGATACTCATCTTAAAAACCAAAACCAATTAGAAATCTAGGATTGTTTCTGTATCCCAAACATGACTATGTGTGCCTTATATACCAATATCATTATAAATATGCCGGTGACCTGTCTTGATCTAGAGTTTTTTGAGAAGAAAAATATTAATTAGTACAATACTATCAAGCATTATTCAAATACTTCTATAGCAACTAAATTGTGTGCTGTTTCCACTATTGCCGCATCCCTACTGATGATGTTGTGGAGTTATGTATCTTATAATAATATCTAGAAATATCAGATGAAAGTTAATTGTAAATAAGTTTAACCCTTCTTGAATGCCAGATGTGGTGAAGCAACAGGCTCTGCTCAGCAGTAACAAACTGAAATTTCTTATTTAAATCCTTATATTTGGTGGGAAAAAAGCATAAAAAGTTAATTAACAAATAATTATCCGCAAGTTGCATTAGAACTGAAAACTGTCCATCCGCACACGAACTTTGCCCTTAAATAAGAGAAATGAATTCAATTTTGTGTTAAATTAAATTTGTTTAAAAACATTTTGATAATTTTATTTGTCACGCATTAATATAAAAGTAATATTTCAGAAATTGGACATGTCACTTTCCATGGGTTTTGCGTTTCGGCAAATCCCATATATTGTGCGGTTGACTGCTCTGTGTCTCATATGTGAGGAAATGTACTTGCAGATAGAAACTGCAAAATCTTTTCTAACGTCAGTCCAAGTCAATGAAGAATTACGTAAGTGAACAATTTTTCTTTATATATTTATAAAAGTTTTAAATATTCATTTTATACATCCCAAATATCAGTGCTAATGAATTATATGTTATGAATGTGTGAATAAATATATATTTTCATTTCACAATGTGTACCTTAAATAATTATCCATAAAATGCATCTTTATAAAGCCGTTCAAACTGATGAGTTAAAGGTTTTTGAATTCATATCAGAGATATGCAAATTTCATTTGTCTTCTATCGGTGTTATCCACCAGTTTAGTTAGGAACAATGACTGGAATTTATTCAACAGTTACTCGGTTGTGTTTTGCTAACATAAATCTCCATAATTTAGGATAGACAGAAGTTGAGTTTATAAAATATGTACCTTTTTAAAATAAAGTGGGAAATGTTTTTGAAGTTGTTTGAGGGAGTGCATTCTGAAAGATACCGTGTAAGTATCATCTAGCTTATGATGTTATGTAAGATGTGAATCAACCATTTTGGTCAAGGTTTTTTAATATCAGAAGAAAAAGATATTCAATAGCAGAATAAGGAGTTGTGGTAGAGCAATTATGCATATTTTCAATGGGAGGAAAATTAGAAGGCCAAAGCCCATGAAAATGTTTGAATGTATTGTTAGGAAAAAGAAAATATATTTTGCAATAAATAAATATTTTCTACTATAAAAAGAAGATATATTTTGCAATGGAGAAATTATTTCGGTTTTGTTATTTTAATACTTATAAATTTTTGTAACGCCTTAAATCTTAATGTCTTAAATAGCATTGTAAGGTGTACAACTTTGCATCTGCCATTTTTGTCTCGAAGTTTGAGACTTTATTGTAAAAAACTGGGTATACATATATTATTTGAAGTAATAACCATCGCTGGCCACTACTTTTTTCTATATTTCAGGCAGCGTACAAATCCCCAAATGATCCGTCGAGAAATTGATTGTATTTTGAGACAGTCTAGGAATTGATCCAATTTTTTACTTCTTCATAAGACCGGAAGTGATGATCAGCTAGACCGTGTGCTATTAATTGGAACAAGTGATAGTCAGAACAATGCCTGAAGAATATGGTGGGTGGGCCAATTTCAAAGTGTCCATGTATGCATTGACCACTTATGTTACATGGGTTCGAGCATCGCCATGCTTTAAAATTACTTCATCGTGTCTCTCCTCATATTGCGACGATTTGTCTTTTAATGCTCAGTTCAGACGCATCAATTGTGTTTGATTGCCTGTGATTGTTTCAGTCACTTTTATCGACTTATAATACACTACGCCATTCCACTAAATACAGAGCATGACCTTGGAGCCGTGATTTTTTTGCTTGGGATTATCGTTATGGATCCATTTTTCCCCCCCAGTCACAACGCAATGCAGAAATCCCTTCTGTCTTTACCTTTCAACCAATTCATACACTAATTAATTTCCATGCTTCTGAATTATTCCCACGGCTTTGAGGTGTTTTGAAATCACTTGTTGATTTAGTAATTGTGGTAATTATTTTTGATTTTTATACGAGTCAGCATCAAGTAGTGCCTCCAATTCTGTATCTTCGAAAACCTTCTATCTTCCGCCAATATATCAAAATCTTGAAATGTTCAAAGTACTCAAAGTATGTTTTTTCACTAATAGGCGCCTCTCCTAAATAAGTATTATCAACTAAACAACTAAATAAGTATTTGAAAGTACTCGATGAATGACTGAGATGAATTACGATGATTGAGATGAACTCGATGAATGACTGAGATGATTTGAGATGAATTTCAGTCGCAGATTTCTTCAAATTGAAACAGAAAATGATAACTGTCCACAAGTGAAAATAATTTTGCTTGTATACTGACATTTTAAAGAAAAAGAAAAACTTTATGGTGCCAACACATATCGATTAATATAACAATGAGTTTATATTGACAGTAACCCAAATTTATTTTATGACATTTATTATCTATTTGTTTTCACAACCACTTAGTTCTAAAGCCATCTATAGAAATATGGTAGAAGCACAGTTGTGCGAAGTTTTCTTTAAGAAACTAAAGTTTATTATATCAAGCGCTGATTTATAGGCACAAAATAAGCAGTAATGTATTAAGATCTTACCTCACTGTATAAAGATCTGCCAACGTCAAATGCCAGCTGAAGTAAACAAATTTTATGTAAAATAAGTTTTTGTAAAAATATCTACTTTTCCCTTTTATGAATACATTTATTATTTTGTAAGTGAATTTAATTCATTGAATTAATTATTGTTATGCCAGCCTCCTATTTGTATTCATTTTATTAGTTTATTATTGCGTGTTTTTGTTGTGACAGTTTAAAATGGTGTAATGGATATTGTCATGTAGGTGAGATTTTCGAATTAATGTCTTATTAAAAAATAATATAATTCTGAATTGTAGACCAAAACTAATTTTAAAATTACATGTTCTTAATAAATGTATTCTATGCTATTTCCATATGCGATCAATATTTGTGTTAAACTTAATATTTGTGCAAACTTGTATTCTTAATGAAATGTTTGGCCAGACTTGAGGATAATTTAATTTTTTCTTTCTATAAATTAAAGAACATTAATAGAAAACAATGTACTTGATAAAAGAAATTCTGTACATGATTTTAATAGAAAATAAAATTTGTTTTGGAAAGTGTTTTTACTATGATTAAAACTTCATCAACATTAGGTTATTTAAATTTTGGAATTACTTTGTATTTTGTATAAATCTGTGTTTGTATTTGCATTTTCAGTATTTAGTGTCACTAAGAATGGCAATTATATTGAGACAATTTTAATATGCAGTTTGCAAAATGCATTATGTCGGTATATATAAAGAAATAATTGATATTATATTAAAGCAAGGTCCATAATTTAACACCATTTGCGTTAATGTATGTGTTTATGCAGAATAGTTTTTGGTCTTCGAAAATATTGAATTAGTAAGATAATGTAGGAAGAAGTATGAAATTGGTAAGAATATTGATAAGAAATTGAATATCAAGTTTCTGCTTTACTAGCTTGCCCTACCCAAAAATCACTGCATGCCTCCGTTTTTTTAATACATCAATATTCTTTGTTGATTAGATAACAATTAAACTATTTGATGACACAATTATGATTTTACCAGAATTAACAATTATTGATCTATTGCCTTTTTCAATATGTCATATAGATATACAAAAATCAAGTTAACCATATGATCTGTTTTCAATCCTTTAACATGAAAAGTTAGAAGTGAATATGTTAAAATATAATAAGGCATTATTGTCAATTTACCATGAGGAGGGCATTCCATATAACTTAATAAATCCAAATACGTATGTAAGTACATGTACAGGTATATGTGTATTTATGTACACCCATGTGAACTCTTCCAAGAAATAAAGTCAAGAGAGTGGAGGACATCTGGCCTATTCAAATCATCCCCATGAATTTCTACCAATTTTTTACAGTTTTGGAGATATTTTTATTTTTATTTCTTCTTTATGTCAGTTTAACTTCGACAAATTTTTTTATGATGACACTAATAACTGTGATAGATACTTGAGTTTTTTTGTTCAGATTATATGGGAATGACTACCAATTCAGTGTAATGACATTTATTTTCATATATCTTACCCACAAAAATAAATGCCCGCGCCACTGTGGAACACAATATTGAACCAAAAGTTGTTGCACCTATTTAATTATTGTTTTGCAAAAAAACACAAACATTCCACATGTAAATTTTGGGTATAACTAATTACTGTTTTGACCGATGTTGAGCAATGTCATTGTTGCTCAATCAC
Source organism: Druceiella hillmani (assembly GCA_039881145.1). Taxonomy (NCBI): domain Eukaryota; kingdom Metazoa; phylum Arthropoda; class Insecta; order Lepidoptera; family Hepialidae; genus Druceiella; species Druceiella hillmani. Next base: position 1,657,809 of record JAYKKI010000069.1, on the reverse strand, counting down.
TATTTTTCCAATTTTGTTCGAAATATATAATTAGCTTAATCCGGTTAACCATGTAGTGTAATCATTAAAATCTCTAGCTATCACGTATATTATGAACCATGCCAATTTCATTGAGTAATACTGGCTTTCAAAGCATAGAACAACTCACACGACTCTGGTATGTTTATCCAATTTAGAATAAGTCGTTGTCTAGTTTATTGTTACTGAGGTGATATTTTATAAATAGGCTAGTTTGAAGACATTGAGTTGTATGAAGGCATGCTGCAAAACTGGAGTCTGCCTGATTTCATAAAGGTGAAGACCTTTTCAATAGCACCTTTCTTTTTCAATAGCACCTAAACTTTCTTCCATTCAACTCTTTTCTTCTATTTAATCTTAATTTTCTTTACTTCGCTCATTTTGCTGTGTTTTTTTTTCTCCTTCTCTATTAGATTCTTCTCCTGCAACAATATATCTTAACATAGATACAGCTAGTGATTTTTGTAAACTTGTAAAATGCCCATTTGGCCCATGATTTTGGTAGTTTTCATTTTTTTAAAAATTTGGACTGGCTTTTTTTACTGAAAAATTATATTATGTTTACGAAATAAATTTTAGGTAAATTTGAAATAGTTTTATTGCAAAAAACATGATATTTTAGAAAAAAAACTGACCATAAAGTATAAATAATGCAGTAAGAAGTAATTTTAATAGGTATTTCACTCACTGATACAATATTATGACAATTTAAACATATGAAAAATACAAAACAATTTTAATCACGCCTGCAAATTAAATCCACCTAAAAATCAAAGTATTCACCCCAATTACACACAACTACAAACTACAAATTCACAAAATACTATTAAAACATACAACTGAAGGATTCCCTCATTACTTTTACAGTATAGTGGGTATATTTCATTCAAATTTTTTGTTTTACAAAATTTCAAATGAAATCAAACAAGTTTTACCAATCCACCTGTAATCTCATTGTCGGAGAGATTACAGGTGGATCAACCCAGAACCCCCGACCCACCCACGAGGGTCTACTGTATTCACATATTAATTACTTACATTTGTAATGATTTCTTTATTGTTAAATAGTGAAAGAAGTTAATAGCATTTATGTGAGGAGTGTATGTACATTGTTGTGGTTTCCAAGTTGATAGCTAATTTAATGCCCTGTAATGAATGTTCAACAATTTTAGGTCCAAAGGATCTCAAAGAGTACACACCCTTTCAATATTCTGGTGATTTGGAGTTAGCTACTACGTCCTGTTACTTTTGCTTGATGCAGACATACAAATAACGAAGAAATATAATAGCAAGTTTAGGTAACTACCAAGTAATTCCAAATCTGCAAAAGATCAATCCCTCACATATATGGTCTAACAGTTTCAGTACTATCTGCAGACGACTATAGATTATATTCCAATTCAATACCCTTATACAGCCTTAAATTGACTCATTGATTGGTCTTAATTGACCCAGAAGAAATATTTTCATCTGTCCTTAGCATTCCGATGAGAAAACCATAAATCAGGCTGAGTTGAATGACTTTGTACTTTCGAAGATTAAACTTCAACTTTTGTTATTAAGGCTAAGACAGGAGAAATTTTTATAAAAATAAACAAGAATTTCATTCTTCAGAAGGAGATACCCATAATGATGAACATTTTCCTTTAATTAATCTCGTTAATGGAAGATGATCATCACAACCATTTTTCGGCTATATATTGTCAGAAACTGTCCTGTAGAGTTATTTGAGATGAATAACTTTGCTGTATACCGATTTCACATATATCTAGCTGTTTACACGGCGCATGCCAAGAAACCTCCCATACGGTTGATTTCTGCGTTATTTCATTGTCATAGTTCGTATAATTTAAACAAGACATTTAGAAATTTCACAACTAAGGTTTCCTCAGGGAAAAACTGAAATTACCACATGGACGAAAGCCAATAGGAGCTTTGTTTTATACTTAGAGAGACAGTATCATAACTTTTCAATCATTCGTTCAAATGAATTGGTATAAAGAACAATATTTATGTCCTTTAAGATTACCAAAAATTACACAAATATTTAAACGGATAGAAATTTACATTTAATTGCTTAAAAATGCACGGAAAGTGTGATAATGATTTTTATGTATTTAATAAACCATAAATTTCGCTATCATAACCTGCACCTAAATGCTGTCATGAGCTATTTTATAGAAGTACTTGAAACAAACAATATAGTCATGTATTGTTTTCAAATGTCATTAATGCTTTGCCAGGCCAAACCCAGAAAATGCCCCAATGGTTGAGTTTAGTGCGACTTTTTAGAGAAAAATCCTTAAAAGTCAGCTAATTGGCACTACATGTTCATAAATTATGTATCTAAATGTTCCTGAAGACCTCAGGTCCATCCATTGGTAAAAACTGGAGTGAAATCTATTCAGTAGTTCCTGAAATTAGTGGGCACAGACAGAAAGACAGGTGTGGCGTACAATTTTATACCACATATAAATTATGTTCATCGAACTGCGGCTGGCGTGTCACAGCAGTTATTAATTACCAGATTACTACTAGATTACTTCTTTATTACTAGATACTAGAGATTAGGAAGCAAATTGTATGTAGTAAAAATGAACTATGATGTTACCATACAAGCATATCATATATAACAATATTTATTTACATGCGCATACAGGCCTTAATATAAGTGTATATTATATGCATGTATATTTATGACAAATACTAATATTGATCCCAGACAAAGCTGGTCACCATTGCTACATGTACTATAATGAATATTTACTATTTTTCCTCTTGTAAACATTCCTTACTTTCCTCTCTTCCTAACATAATTTCCTTATTGAGAATCTATTACCTGTTTTTTACATTTATTAACAATACCTACAAGTATATATTATTTTCTTTTTTCAGCATCCACGGTCCGACGCCATATGAAGCTTATTAAAAATATGATAGAAAGAGGTAAACTGGGTCAATTCACAATTTTCCACTCGTTCAAGCTGCGAGCTTGGTTACTGCTTCAATTTCTAGGCCTCCTTACAAGTTACGCTGTTGTTTTGATCCAGTTCTTCAATGTCGATAATCTATTTTAACTTAAAAATTATAATTAGACTCCTTCAGAGAAAATGTGACTTTAAATTAATTTTTCTAAAAAAATACTTTTTTATCACTTTGATCTTAATTTATATTTAAAAGTAACTCTCAGTTAGTGTATTCAAGTTTCCATATTTCTGGTTTTTAGTTTTTTCTAGGCTACTATTTAGTAAATACCTCATGTTATAGCATAATTGGATTTAATGAAGAGAAAAGCATTATACATATAAATAATGTAACAGGTAGCAAGGTGTTTAAAAATGGTTTCAATGTGTCTGCCATTAGGCATAAAACTTATTGGACTATTTAATGTAACATAATTAATATTTTGTTTTGTTACTTCAATATTTCATCTACCAAAATCATATGCCACTGGACTTGCCTGATGGTGAATACCAGCTGACTTATAAAAATATATGCCATCCAAGCATTGAAAACTGTATTCAAAACATACAATATTTAAGATAATATTAGACCATGTAACACAGACATTTAGAAATAATTTGTCTTAATTCATATAAGAATTGGAATATTGAAATGGGAAATACAAACATATTATGAATAAAACAGGTACGCAGATTGTATTACAATTTTGTACAATGATTTAAATCGTTGAGGTCACAATGTGAGCAATTAGGTCAAACCATTCTTTGTAGTATATTAAAATGTCACAACTCAAAAGCAACCTGTATTCAACTGGAAGACGGCCCGAGCGCTCAATATCAGGTGCAAGAATAAATTTATACAGATGTTCCCAGGACCTGATATCGGGCTCGATATATATGAAAAATCTAGATTGGAGCCTTTTGCGTCAATTTGCTAAGTTTAGCCTGGGCCACCTACAGATTAACATATGTGAACAACAAAGCAAAATTATTGATAAAGCAAGTTCTTTTATATTTAAAAAAATTTTCAGCTGAGTGTTAAAAGTTTGTTTTGAAAACACATCATTTCAGTTTACGAACCAGGTCACAAATCATTGTCATACATAATTGTAGGCAATATCTTCAACATTCAAAAGTCAAAAATGTCAAAAACATCAGTAAAAATTATAAAGATAACTTGTGACTAGTTGATGCGTAAAAAAAAGTATTTATGATGCAGTTACCCATAATGATATATGAAATTGAGACATAAATAAAAGCTAAGTATTTTTTTCTTTGAATTTTATACGTACGTAAGTTAATAATGGTAGCTAAAAATATAAATATTGATTTTATTGTACTTAATTTCATCTATTAGAGCAACGAACTTAGGTCAGTTGACAAATGATGGCTGTGACCTTAAGCATTTAAATTGTTGTCAATAATTTAATGAGCATCAATTTTACCTTAACTACTTAATTGCTATCTACGTCCCTATACCTACGTACCATAAATAATGACTGTGGCCTTTAGCCTTTTAATTATAGGTCAATCATTTATTTACCATCGATTTTACCTAAACTACGTAGTTGCTATCTACGGACTTGTACGCTTTCAGACCTATTCTCATTGCAATACAAGGTTAACAATCAACAATGATTTCCATATAGAAACTAAGATTATTAGAGTATTCCATATAGAAACTAAGAATATTAATTTTTAAAGATAATGTTTGGCACATTCTATTTTGCAAATATTTGCTCGGTGCAGGAAGCAATAACAAAATTTCATGTAGAATACTCTTCTACGTTCGGATTTGCATTATATTAACTGTTTGTCTATGTATCATATAATGTATTTAGAATATTGGGACTTAGAATTGTTATACAATTTTATGATGATTGGATACGAAGTATAGGTAAAGGGCTTAAAAGTTTTTTGTTAAAAAATATGTATGACAATTCAATACATAAAACTCCCTTGTCGAAACAATTTGTTAAAGCATGATAAGCTATGAAATATTAATGCAATTCTCATAATTTTTACATATTTTTTGGTTTTTATTATGTCAACGTTAAAAAAAATTACTATCAATGTATATAATTTGATTTTTTGGAAATATTTAAATTTTGAATGCTTGTCGTAAATTCATTTTTGACACTGTGAATTTCCAATCAGACGTCACTACATTAAATCGATGCGATACACATTCTAACCCCAGATATGATAACTCGAGTGACCATGTTTTCATTTAGCCCCTTAAGTTAAAACTATTTTTCACTTGTTAGATTTATTTTATAATTTATAAACTTTATGCCAGTTTCTAAATTGAATGTTTGTCAGTTTACAATGATTAAATTTTACATTTCATTTGAGTTCTTTTTAGCTTTTTCCAATATGCCATTTACTGTTGAAACAGTTCAGGAGTATATAAAGCTATAAGTTAATGAAAGAGATACATTTTTTCTGTATAAGACACCAAGTCAGTAAATCATGATGTGCCGCAATAACTTTATATTTGATTTATTTTTCATGTATATAACACATACAAGTTATACAACTGTTTCATCTGGCTATTTTACTTCGAAAGACTGCATGAACCAGATTTTTTCCTGAAATTTTTACACCTTAGTGGTAATATTATCTTATATCCTTTTACGGAACTATGAAACTTTAATAACATTTGTATTTGTAAGGGGGTTCACAATGTGATGTTGACAATTGCACCATTGACAAGAAGATATATGCGCAAGTGAAAAAAAACACATGTTACATGCATGAGTTAAAAATTACCATCACATTTTGCACAGTTTATGATTAGTAATGAACTTCCTTCATCTTAACTATAAGGAATTCTTGTATATTTATAAATCTCCCACATCAAGTATATTATTCTTACAGGGTTCCATAGTTGTCTATATCTCTTAAAATTATTGGCACAAATAAAAATAGTTTAATTAGAGGTTATAATTAAATGCCAGTAACTAGAATTATTGTACATTTCTTAAATTCATAGTAAAAAATGGGTGAGCTGAGGGTGTGTTGTATACTCTACTTATGCTTCTCATCCCGAAAATAGGGTTTAGATATGAGAAATCATAAACCTTGACTTTATATTGAATGACCTACTTAATGAAATACCAATGATCGGGGCAACATACTTCTCCCCGTGGTACGGAAGAAATATGTCGACCTGCTTTATATTTATGGAGAGCTACATAAATCACATTTCAATAATTCACCATATATTACTTAAGATCTCCATCTGATGTATCAAGCTGCCCATAAGCCCAGAACTTTAAAAACCGTGAAGTTGGGACAGACCGATATGTGAACAAACATGACAAAATTAAAAGGTTCCATGTTTCAGTATGGAAACTAAAAAATTAACTTTAAGACAAAGGCAAAATAATTAACTAAAGCCTCATGTATTATAATTTATTGTAAGAATGCGAATGAAGACACGGTTCATCATATTGATGAATCTTTTAAAAATCATTGTCCTATTTTCATGATACTTGATCGTATTTATATCTAAAATGTATATCTGTGTTAGAGCATTGCATGTGTCCATAATATTAGAGATGTGATAAGTGTTAATTTTTTATAGACTTTTAATAAATAACAGACATAAAAGAATTATGAAAATATTTCAGATTTAACTGTTAAAAAAGTAAGTCTTATCATGGTGAATACATCAATGTACATGGAGGCATTACAAATATGATACGAATTTGCATTGTTTATTGTAAATTAGCTGTATGGGTTCGATGATTCGGTAATTTAGATACTAGAATACATTCCATACAAAAAATAAACAACATGTTAAGCATACGCACTAGAATAAAACAGTAATCTTCTCACAGCATATCTTATCTACTCGCAAAAGTGGGTTGTTAGATTTATGTCTCAACTATAATATGGTATCTTAGGTATGGTAAGCATTATTTCTTGAGTATCAAATAATAATTCTATACCTATTCTTCGTTGGTTCACTTTTATGGTGCAGTGTGAATTAATTATTTGTATTCAGCAAATGACTTAAAATAAACCAATTTGGTTTTTGTGGATAAACTGACTGAAATCAAAATGTATGGCAGAGGTTGACTTTAATTGTTGAGATTAATTACAATTTGATTTAATTCTGATATTTCAAGGACTACTAGAAGTTAACAATATATTTGCTACATAAATTCATGTCCACTAACAAGATTAGATTTTGAGAAAGAGTTATGTTTAGTCAATGCTGTGAATATTCAAAAACTAATATTACAAACTAACTTTAGAAAATTGAATACATCGTTCAATATAAAAAACAATGATACTACTTAAAAAAAAAATGCACAAAAAAACTAATATTTCAGACAATAAATTAATATTTAGAAATTAAAATAGTCGCAGAAGTAGAAAATCAACTAAAATAATTATGGTCCATATTTCTTTAGTAAAAATAATTAACCTAGGGAAAAAATTTAAAAAATTTCTAAATACCTAAATGTTTCCCATATAATAACTCTAGTCGTATTGGACAGCCAACTGAAATTAAATCTTTTTGCATGAAATAAAATTGTTATAAGATGTTTTATTTAAAATTACATTCCATTTTAATTTCTATTCACATGGTGTACAATTCCAATGATATACTTCTTTTATGTATTGTTGTTTTATTAGTGAAAATATACTTTCCACATTTGTATTGTGGGCCAATATTGAAAAAAATGTAACGTGAAATTTTTTATCATTCTGTGCGAGCAACCGAAATGTCGAAGTAATTGATGGAAAATTTATTTCAAGTTTTGACTCTAAAAAATAATTTTGTTAGAAATATCTGAAATAATTTCATTAGTAATATCAATGACCACATCTTGTTGTAAAACAAAGTAATGTTTTGAAAAAAGAACTATAGATTAAACTCATTTATATTATAAAACAGCATACAATTTAATTTCTCACATTCATCTAAGGCTTATATCCAGAATTAATTATTTTTATAAATCTCTTATGAATACCTAAATAAACTAACGAATAAATATATACAAATATTATTCTTTATGTATGTATATATATATATATATATATATATATATATATATATATATACACACACACACACACACACATATATATATATATACACACACACACATATATATTTATATACATATATACTAAAAATGAGCCGAATATTCAGTAAATATTCAGTACTCTGCATTATTTTTTTATGTTCGTGTTTGACTGAATATTTGTTTCATTTGTTGAATTATTATCAAATATAAAAAAAGATTTTTACATTTTTTAATCATATATTAATTTTCAATAAAATCTTCACATAAGCGAGTACTTAATGGTAAATGAACGTAAAACTCAAACATTAATCCATTAATCGAAAATAGAACACCAACATTGGCCATTATTGGCAGAGGCACTTAATAATATGTAATTTATACAACTTAAATAGGAACAAAATAACAAATTTAAAATTAACAAGCAGCTTAACTCAAACATCAGATCAACGTTATATTAAAATGATAATAGCAGTAATGAATAATAATTTAAATTTTCAAAAGTTACAGAAAATTCACATAAATTCGTAATGTTTTGTAATGCTGGTCTGCCCTCCTCATTGTCACTGTTACTGCTTTCCAACACGTAGCTGCTCTTGATTTGTTCTCTCAACAAGTGTATTTTTATTAAAATTTTTCTAGAGAGCAACAATTCATTTGAAATCTCAGGTCTAACGGTGTTGCCAGCACTTAGGTATTTGTCAGCATCTGTGCTTTCGAATCTGTGTCTGAGTTCTGTCTCTAAGGTATGTCTCATTTCAGCTATGTTGGAGCAAACTTGCTGTATTTCTGGATTATGCAAAAACCTTAAAAGAGTAGTAACATACAGTATAACTTCTGAAATTAAAGAAAGTGTGGAGCTTATTGTCTTTGTAATCTCTTCAAAGGATCGTGATAAGGTTATAATCTCTTTCAAAACTGGCCGTTGACGCTCACTTAAGTTATGAAGATTCATTATATGACAGTTGTTGGAAATATACAATGAAATTGCACTTTTTTGTTCTTGAAGGCATTTGTAGATGTAATATGTACTATTCCATCTAGTAATCACATCTTGTAGGAGTTTGTTTCGGCAATTTGGGCTCACAATGAATTTGTATAAACTTTTCTTGAGCTTGAGTTGAGTGATTAAAATGACTAACAATTCTTTTTGACAATGTTGAAGTGTCACTGACGTTTTGTTGGACTTTCAATGAATTATTTACAGCCAGTTGCAATGTATGTATAAAACACACTTTTCCAATGTATGAACTCTCTTTGACTGCTTTTACTATGTTAAGTTCATTATTACAAAATTATCTTTCCGGGTTTCCAATAATTATATTTTCCGGGTGTGTACAAATGAAAAAAAATATTATTTAGGCCCCTAAATAATATTTTTTTTTATTAAGGATTTTTTTTAACCATCAATAAGTAGACTAAGTCAAAAATTATCCCAGTCAGATCCTAGTCACATCTAAGCTCAAGGAAGTGCTTTTATATAGTACAATATGCTTACGTCGCTTTATAAAGCAGATTTACAAAAAATATTTTACAAAAAGTACAGACACAGAAAAGTTACGTTAAACATTATTATCACCATGAAAACCAGCCACGATTTAAAATTTGATTGTTTATTAATTTTAAAATTTACCATATTTTAAGATTGGTGTGTGGGAAAGTTCTTATTTTGAGCTTTATTTTTTTAGTGCGATTAACAATTCCATATAAGGTTAGGGCGAAAATAAAATTTTATGAAGATAAAAATATGTAATGAAGCAGTTAAGAAATAATTTGAGGTTGATATACTGGTAATGAATTGTTAATGAGAATTAAAAAATGGATAAACTTCTCAAACTGAATTACAGAAATAAAATGTTATAAAACATGAAACCTCTTATTCATTTGCTTCTTTGTTTATCGCTTAAATTTTGTATTTGTGTTGTATTTTTTCATTTGGGGATTTAAGTTCATTTCATATATAATTTTACAGTCTCTCCATTGCATTTGAAATAGAAATAATATGGTTTAGCTTAAGATGTTTATTTCAAGCAACAATTAAAGTTGATTACTGGCAAGGAATAAAATTAGACATGTATAATGTTTTAATATTTTCATAATAAAACTGCAAAATATGAATACTTCCTTTTGATATCTTGGCTGCCAACTTTAGGTCTTAATAGAACTTATGTGTCATTAATTTCCAAAGCTTTTAAGGATGCTTTAAGTATGTACATTTTTAAATATGTACACTTTAACTCCCAAACGCTATCAGCTTAGCTTTTCATACTGAAAAAAAGTGTTTCTGTTCTTGGCATGGTAACTGTCAAAGTAAGAAATTTTTTAAGCATTAAATCTATGAAAGTTTTTTGGATTTATGGATTTCTTCTTTCCAGAAATTTCTTTTAATAATAAGTTTACTGGCAAATGTTAATTTTCCACGAATTACTTTTATATCACAGACATAATTTTTTTATTTTTATTTACAATTTAATTGTTGTGTTTATGGGTACACTTTCAAATTTATGTTGCTTAATAAATATATATACAAATCACTACTATAACATAAATATGTAAGAATCACATCCATCTCACGGAGACATGATGCTGGGAATAAATGTAGGACAAAGAAAAATGCTATTCGTTGGCAATAAAGGAATAAATTGTCATTGAAATACAACTTAAAGCACATCCTTTTTCTAACTGAGTGCAAAAAAAATATTACACATAACTCTTTTCAACACACCTAATACCTGTGGAATCTGACACGCACAATGTTTTTTTTTTATTCCATGAATCAATTAGAGAGTCACTAGAAAAAAATTCTAAAGATACCAAACCTATTTATTTTGGAATTTTATGAAAAGTAGCTCTAAAGATGTTGCTAAAATGCCTACACTTAAAAGTGGAATATCTAGTAGAAATTTAAATTTGAATATTGTGATAAAACATATTAACTCGCATGAATTATAATAGTTGATATTATTAAAAATTTACTGGAAAACTTTAGAGGGAAGAATAAATTGCTCGTTTTTTTTTATTTTCACATGTTTTACGGAAGTTTATTTTTAAAGAGCAAGATATAAGAATTCCATAACAATTTTTTTTAAGATCTAAATGTGAGTAGTTCTGGACATGCTGCCGGAAATTGAAAAAGAAATACACCCTACACAGCCTCTGAAACTGCTGGTAACAGTTGCGAAAAAAGAGCCCTTCTTTAGAAATTTAAATAAAGTTTATCAGAAAACTATGGCGATAATTCTAAATTTTATACCTTTTGAAATATTGGGATACAGTTAACTATGTACGAGCTGATATAATTTCCACATGAATAGTAATATTATGATCAGTACATGGTGTAATGAAAATACAACGTACCTTTGGAAAAAATATAGTTTGGTTGAATTATTTCCTCATATAGCATATGGGGTGAAAGTTTTGTTCCTCTTGGATGTCATCAAATGTCATCAAATTTCTATTAAAAGGCCTTTTAAATTGTAATAAAAAATATTCAGAAGTCTTTTTTGAAGTGGTACCTACTCTGCAATATACGAGTCTGTGAATTTCCGTTTTGCTGTCTCAACCTCTAATTATCTAAAATTAATTTAAATACATATGAAAAATTTTAAAAATTCAAGATATCGGATTTTATTAACCTCTTCAATATTGTGGTGACACATTCATACGCAGGCATACAAATATAAATAATTTACTAAAATTTTAGCAAAACATGTGTTGAAATGCTGTCCTTCATAGTATGTGCATTTCAGAAAAACACATCATTATATTTATTTGATAATAAATCACATTGAATTAAGAAAGAGTATAAACTAGCTTTTAAGAGACTGGAAAATTTTTGCCATTTTTGAAAATTTTTTTATTGTTAGTAGTTGTCTAGCCACATACAGAACATACACACGCACATGCATGTGCATGTACACACACACGTGCACATGCACACGCGTACTCACCCATACACACTGTATGTGTGTCGATCACCAACGAACAAATTAGTGGGATCCTATCTTTTAAAATAATCAAATCACGAAATTGTGAATCATCTCATCTTTTTTGTCAATACTGATCACGCAATCTCGTTCACAATTGTTTCATCGGATCGATAGCTTTGCTTGATTCATATGTTACACATTACGGAAGTATCGACACGCATGGTCGCAATTGATGATTGATATTTTGATTTTGATTCAGTTCACGATCACGTCATTCATCATGTCATTTTTTTTAAACAACATTTTGCTAGATGGCCATACCACGTGTTGCACCAGGCATAAGGCGGCGCATTTACATTGATAAATTGGACACTGCATGTAAATAAATATTGAATGGGTATTTCAAACTATTTAATGTCAGTTGGTATGATAGTTTATAAACGACTACATTTTATGCTAGTATAACAGATGAATAATTGAACTAAAATATACATAAATTTTATTAAGATAACTTATATATATATATATATATATATACACATAATCATTCTTCGTAATGTAGGAGTGCTGTACCGAAGACTGTGTATATATTATAATGGTATATGCGTCTGTATATAGAAGCTGTTGTTCAATATATAATTAGTTTACAACAATTCATACACTTGAATAATTGCATTAACTTAATTAATTTAACTTGTATAATTTTCCACTTACATGAACTGTGTAGTGTTGTGTTTAATAGACTTTGGAAAGTTGCTGCTTGATTTTAATCTGCTTATGATTATCACATTCGTATCAATAAATAGAGTTGTTATAACTATATAGCATGGATTGCTAACCGACATCCAACCATATGTAGTCAAACAAATTGCTCCGGATTATAATAACTTATTTTTCACTTTTTCCTTGTTACTAGAATACAGTTTTGGAATTAAAAAACTGAAAGGGTTTTCCTGCTATATAATAAATAAAATTAACAGGACACGTTGTTTCTTCAGTAAATTCAACATTTTATAACAGTAAATATAGATAAGTAATAAAGTACTAAGGATTATAGTTTGCCAAAATATCACACAAAATGAAAAAAAATATCATTAAACATTTCTGCCATCACAATTATTATAAAAACCGCCAGCAATATTTTTAGTCTTTAAACTTTCTTTCTAATAATAAAAGTGGTCATAGTTCACAATTCCATAGATGCATATGCTACACAAGCTGATTAATCACTGTGTGGCCAATGACCAATCCAAAAAAAATCTTAAATGCCTTTATTTATTTCAAGTAGTAAAAATTGTTAATATTTTGAATTATTCTCTTTAAAAAAAAACACGCTGTCAAATCATTCATCTCAATAATAACAAATCAATTATTACTATTTCAAGAAATGATAAATATTTAAAGTGAAAAAGTGGGCATATGTGGCACTCTAAAAAATAAACATTCATTTACCCGTAACTGAAAGGTAACTGGTGGTCAAGTGCAGAATGTCGGTATAATTAACGCCCATAACACAAACTGTACAGTTTATGATTGTTTCAATCAAATGAATGGGTCACGTGGACCCGATCATTTTTTATATCATTCACAAGTGATTACAATCACGAAATTTGATTTAATTTCCATGCCTAAACACACACGTGTATATATATATATATATATATCTATATATATACGTGTATTGTTGTAAACATATACGTGTATATATATATATATATATATCTATATATACACATATATATATATGTATATATATATATATATATATACATATATACATATATACATATACATACATATATATATACATACACATACATATATATATGTGTGTGTGTGTGTGCATATATGTACACATGTTAGGTTACATTTTGATAAGAATTTGATCAAAATTTCAAGAAGCTATGAAACTGTAACTAATTCATATGATGAGATAGACGTAACTTTTTATCTTTTTGGAAAAGTAATAGAAACTCATGTCTTTTTTATTTTCTTTTTCATTATATGCTTTAGTTACTGTTTCTTAATTACTCCATGAAATTTGATCACTCATCAAAATATATACTCGTATATAAGTGTTTGAAAAATTGACTACGTTAATTGAATATGGAACTTCATGTATTATAATTATATTTTATGGAATTTCATGTATTATGATGATATTATTATATTTCTACAAAATAAAAATATGATTATGGCTGTTAAGTTCGATATAATTGAGCACAAAGTATCTGCTTATTAGTTTGATCGACTTCAATTTATAATTTAAGTGTTACTTCAGTTTCTATCAACACAAAATTAATAAAAAAATGAAAAAAAAAAATTATAATCATGAATTTAATTTAATTAATTTGCATAAGAAATTAAGTAAACAATATATCATCATATTTATTTTTTTACACAATTAACTTCACAATTTAACTCTATCACATGAAATACACAACTCGAACCCCAGTTTTTTCTGTAAGTCCCAGTGGGCAATGTGTATTGTAATGTATAATCTATTTTGCAAACATTTGTGGCAAAAATTTCATATTATGCTGATTATTCATATTATGCTGATATTTAAATGTTTGCATATTATGCAAACATTTGTGGCAAAAATTTCATATTATGCTGATTATTCATATTATGCTGATATTTAAATGTTTGCATATTATGCAAACATTTGTGGCAAAAATTTCATATTATGAAATAAAATTGAAATATCACAACAAGATTTGTTGAAATGAAGCTCAAAAAGACAAGTAAAAGCGACGCATTGAGCGTGAAGAGGCGAGCGATCTTGAACTCGGCAAAACCGGGTGTTGATAACAAATAACACAAGTCTTCCAATTTCCATTTCGTTTGGCAGGCTGAAAGCAATATTTTCATGTGAAATGGAATAAACTATTAAAAAATTAATATTGACACACACGCATATCATATAGATAATTTACTTACGAACTTCTTTATACATAATTAATTTCAATCCGAGAGTCCGAGTAAATCGAAGTTGTTGTTTAAGTCGCTCACAGGTAGTGCATATGAAAAATAATCCAACAGCCTGATGTAACAACCATAATGTTATACTCATAGCTAATATGTACAACTCAGTCTGAAACAAAATTACCCTAATGAAGCATAGAATTTTCATTAAAATAATAAGGAAAATATAAAGATTACATGTATTAGCAGCTTACCGTCGATGAAACCATATGAACAACATATTGGAAACTAACAAACATGCTTCCAAAAGAAGTTGAAAACACTGAAAGAATCTGTAAAGTTACAAATATTGAAAAGTACAAATTTGTTTCAAGTTTAGTGGAAAATTTAGTCTGTTAGACTGGAAATATCATCACTTTCCTTAATGAACCAAGTGTTTCGTTAAAAATATGATACAAAGTATGAGTAAAATCTCATCAGAATGAACCATATTTATTTAAGTAATTAGCTTGAATAATACGTACAGGTACATTAAGAATAATAGGTTCACTAGAGTTTATAAAGATATATTCTAGTTTCCATATTGATAATAGACAGATTATTTGTTTTATGGTAACATAAATGTCGGAATTACAAAAAATTGCATCTCACTTGCAAGCAGAAGGTTTCATTAAGTGAGATGCAGACATCACCAATCTTTACGAATAGTTGAGTTGTTCTGGCAACAATAGAGTTCACATCTTCCAATATAACCGTCATTATATACAAATATAAACGTCGGAGTCGTCATGCAGTCGGTGATCTTCATCACGGAGCAGGGAAAGGAATTGTGAATTACCATAATCGACTCTCTTCACAATGTCATTTAACGAGGTGTTTAACATCAAACATTCTACATCACAATACCAAAAAATTAGGAAAAAAGTAATATTGTCGAAATTAATAGGATGGCAATATAACATGTAGCTCAGAAGAAACGTTGTCATGTAAATTAAATTAAACTTAAAAAAATTTAAAATATTTCTCCCCCCTGCTTCTTTATGTAATATTTTTTTAAAATTATATTCCAAGCAATCATCTAGTATTTCCATTTCACTAATGAAATTTGAGAATTTATTCGTTTTAAAAAAAATTAGTTTTGACGATTGTGTAACTTATTAGACTTAAAAATATAACTCTGTGTATAATCTGCATTACAGTAACATTGTTAATATTGATACTGAAATAAAAGAGCAATATTTTCAAAGGTATAAATGTTAGGAGCCATATCACTGAATATATTAAAAACAAGACACGTTTTGTCGTCGAAGCCCAAGTGGTCAATAATAATCTAGGTCGATTTTTTCTTGAATTTCTATTAATACCAATAACTTTTCCCAATATAGTAAATATTTCCAAGTATCCCTATAACTAACAATTTCCATTTTTCACTAATATTTGTTTTTTTAATTTATATTGGCCTAAAATGAGTATAGGCGAACAGAACAAATTAATTTTCTTTATTATTGAATGACAACCAACACAACTGACTGTAGAATAGAAATACTAATCAGATATATAAATAATATTGATTTATCCGAATGATTAATTATCACAAATGTGTATTGTCGACTAGGAGACTGGTACATTATTTCAATTGCACAATCGATTTAGTCAACCTAATAAGTTGACTAAATTAATTTTGTAATTAATACAAAGAAAGCACAACAAAAGCCCTCATACTTCATCGTTTGTCATTTAGTTTCTTGTACCTCAAAAGGAAATTGAAATTTTAGACTAAAAAAAAATAAATATATTTTAGGAAAAAATAATATATATATTAACCATTAGACAAATACATTGTCTCAATAGTTAAACCTCAAAAATATTCATTGATTATATCAGGGGAAAAATTAAATATTTATAAATTTCTTTAGTTTCAAATGTAGTATATGATGTATACTTTGAAAAGGTTAATTAGTTATAAGGGTCACAAAAATAATTTTTCTTAATCTTACATACAATATCTCCAGAAATGTACTGAAAAAGGGCAAAAAATATTTTCCCCACCTTATTTTCCAAATTAAATAAGGCACCCAGTTTGCCAACCCTTAGAAATAAAGGTCTACTAATCAATTAAAATCTTAACTGGCTACTTTAAGTAAATAATGTTAGTCACTTTATGTTTCAAAGAATGCTTTCTCTCAAGCGTACTCAAAATTTTCTAGCTGTTGAAAGTAAAGCTAATTTCCCTCGGGCACTCTTAGTGTTTGCTGGACCATACATTTTTTTGTTATCCAAACATTACTAAAGATTTTCTTAAGTAATTAGGAAGCGTTCAAAATTTATGCGTCACTAATGTTTCTGATTGAAGAAACACCTTAAATGAATGAAAATCCGTGATCGACAGATTGTATATAGTCTTATATTTTTTTAAATAGTTTGGCCAATCCAAATTATACAACATGTTTTAAGATTCACCAGCATTACGCTTTGAAAACCAATTAGTCCCTTTTTTCCAAAATATACAATCTGTTGCAAAATCCTTCTATCTCGAAACTACAAAATTTTGGAATAATTTTGGTGTTTTATACCTGGCACTCGCCCTATATAATTTTTATTGCATAAATTACCTGAAAATGTTCTTCCTCAAATATCTTTTATTGCTCTATCTCTCTATCTTTGCTTGCAGTGTTGAAATGTGTATTTTTAGTATAGTCCTGTTATTTAATTTTTTTTATACTGCTACTTCTTTAAAGAGAGTAGATTTTGTATTAAAATAATTGCATGAATACAAATTTCACTTTTCTACAAATTTCAAATATATGTGGCATGTTATATAGATTAAATTTTCATATTTAATCGTTATGTTTGAATTAAAGAGATTGCTTATGTAACAACAAGTCTGGGAAATATATGTGTGCTTTTATATGCAGAATAAAACCATATAATCTTTAAATCTCGCCATAAAATGTTTCACCCAAACATACTCGTATGTTCGCAAAATGGGTATGGTATAGTGTGAAGTATGCCTAAGCACTTGAGGGGTAAATCGTAAAGTATCTAATCTGAATGCGGGCAGACTTATGAGAATAGTCGTCGTTATCTGTCATTGGTTCAGCTTTAACTTAAAGACGGGTTGATCCATCTACATCCTTTTTTTTCTCATTTGAAAAAAAATAGTTACATATCTAGAAGTCCCATTTAAACAGGATCAGGACCTGATAATGGACTCTGGAGGACCTAAAGAACTCTTCAACCATGAGAGTACAAGTCCCTCAGAGAAAATTGATACCAAGTTTGAAAACATTTGACCTATCCTTGTAAGTACTTCAGTTACTGATGTTGGTCAGGGTTTTAGAGATAAAGCCGAAAAGTAGTAACAGAATTTCCCAAGTAAGAAGTAGATTCATCAAGTCTTGGCTCATTAACTTCTCTTGACGAGTCTATTGATCACAAGCAGTGACAAAGTTCTGACGATGGCACAGGAAGATGGTGACAAGGGATCCTCAATAGCGAGGAGTACGTGCATCATGTTTGCGTTAATTTGAATTTTGATAATTTCATAGAGTTTAGGCTTGTTTCACTTATGCCTCAATTACACTCACGGCTCACAGCCTGTCTCGTGTCTTGTATTTCATCTCGAGATGCGAGACACGACTCAAGCCCACCGTTTATGCACTGTTTACACACATGTGTCGTGGCTCATCTTGTGGCTTACCCAAGACTGTAAATGAGCCATTAAGGAGTTCCTTTTTATTAATGACGGTCAAGGAATGATGATGAAGCCATATGGTGGTAACATGAACTCACCAATGGTGAAAAGTAGATTTGTTGTGTTTAGGCTTGTCTGACTTGTCTTGATGAGCCCTTTGAACTCAAACAGCCTAGTGGATCAGGGACTGATAATAGAATTCGAAGGCGAACCACACTTCAAATAATTAAAAAATACAAAGGATATTTCAAAGATATATTGCAATCGCCTGTAGATTTCACCTGTCATTCTTGTAAGTCAATTAATAGTAAACAAATTTGAAAAAGTCGTAGGGCTTATTGTTTGTATATCCATGGTTTTTAGTAAATTGAGAAAGTCATAATAAAATATCTTATTTTGGATAGCTGATATAGTTTTCTGATAAACGCAAACACTTAGCACCACTCAGAAAATTGAGTGCCATCTATAGCTGAGTGGAAAAATTCTGTTTTAATTTTAGTAAATAAAATATTTTTAAATTCTTCTTGAATTTTTGACATTCTAAGTAAAATAAGAAATCATTACTAGAAATGGAATAATAGAATATGTATGAACTCTTAATAACCATTGAACGAGGAAAGGACCGGCAAATATAAAATTTTAAAAATACCAGTATTAATTTAAGCTTCTGCCGTTAAATATCATATCTGTATAAAAAAAATTGCGAAATATTACTAGTGTCCTAAGTTTTTAATTAATAAAAATATTAATATTTAGTTGAAATTTTCCAGTAAAATATAATTTCCAAACATGAATAAATTTGTAAAATATTGCTATTACTACAGATTTTAGATTAATGAAAATACGAGTATTTATTTGGAACCAATATCAATAAATTTGCAAAATATTGCTGCTGTTAGAAATTTTTTAAGTTGGGGGCAAATCGAAACTGATGCTCAGTTATTTTTTAAGTTTCGATCCCTCTCCAACTCACATACATGTGCCCCACTATTGAAGAGACTAATATCACCGTGTATTATTTCCGGGATTTGATGATTAAACATGCTTGAATACCGCACTGCAAAGTACTATTCCGCTGAATGTTTTTTTCAAAGTCATCGAAATTCATTACCTCTAACCAGATAATGTTCATGAAATATTCGTAAATTATTCACCTATAAACTGTAATCTTTAATCAGTATCACTACTATTGAAAATCTGAACAAAATACACATAGTAGTTATTAATATAATCGCATATAAACTGACAGATATACGCAGCAGTGGATTTATTTTTTTTATATGGATTGATAACAAAATATGCAATTACCACAAATACGGTAATTCAAACCACGTTTCTTTTGCATTGCAGAAATCAAAAAATATGAAAAATGCAGTAACAAAGTAATGGTCCTATAAAGAAAAAAATAGGAAATTTAGCACCATGTAATAAAATTTTTATCATTTCTGTCGTAGGACCGACGGTTTATGAGATCTTAAAACTGAAAGTTTTCATAACGATAACAAATTCAGCATAACCACTTAACTGCAAAGGAATAAAACGTAGAACTCAGATTGATTAGTTTCATTTTCAATAGCGTGTGTGAACCATTTCCTATCGAACAAGATTTATGGAGGCGAAATCTATTTTATAAACCATATTGCTTACCTTCTTTACTGAAGTTCTTTTCGTATTTCGATTTGTATTCATTTTTTAAGTTTTATTTCAGACAGATTTCCATAAGTGTCGTTAACATTTTTAAATATTTTATGTGCAGATTTTGCTCTTGTTAGTTTCATATTTTGCTATTCATGCGATACTGGTTTCAACATGGTTAATGCATATGAATCCATCTTTAGTAACTGAATATTGAATGGACTAATTTTTGCATTTGTTCAATGCATTATAATTTATATTACATATTTCTTTAAATATTTATTTTCTTTTGCTTCACAGTTTATTTTTTAAGAAGAGTAGAAATTATATTTAAATTATTTTAGTAGATAAGAATAGACTTTGTAACAAATTGTAATCAGTAAACAATGTGAAAGGATATTAGTTTATTATAATTTGTGTTTTTTGGAATTCAGTTAGTTATGACTTTCGTTGGTCTTTAGTTTATACCCACGTGTCCTTGATAACTTTTTTTATTCTTTTATTTACGTTACTATAATAATTTTAAATAAGTTTTTAATAGAGTTATATCATTTCTGTTAAGATAATTGCTCTATATATTATGAAAGACAATTTTTTCAGAGAAAAGCCTTTTTTTAATTTTACTTCCATATTTGTTTGTGATATAAACAACGGCAAATATAACCGCATTACAAAGTAAATTGTTAGGAGCCAACCTTTGGGAAGATGCTGCAGGCTATCAAGACATTTAACAACAGCAAAGCATCAGGGAGGGATGCGATCAGAACAGAACGCACAAAGGGCATAAAAATAAATTTTTTAGAAGATTACATGAATTAATCCTAAAAACGTAAAAAGACGAGCAATTACCCAATAGACTGGAGAATGGACTGGAGAAAGGACATAAACTATCATCATAATGAAATTGCAATATTGATTTGTTTTAAAAACAGTAGTTTTCAGGATTGGGTAATTTAAGAAATTTAAAAACATAACTTCTTGTATGATTTGCATTACAGTAATGTTGTTAGTATATATATCGAAATAAAAGAACAATATTTTCGAAGGTAGAAATGTTAGTAAGCATATCGCTGAAGATATTAAAAAAAAGGCCCGTTTTATTATCACAGTCCAAGTGGTCAATAATAATCTGGGCCGATTTATTTCAGAATTTCTATTAATACAGATTGCCTTTTCAAAATACAATAGATATTTCTAGGTATCTTTATAACTAACAAGTTCCATTTTTTCACAAATAATTGTTATTATTTTATGTTGGACAAAAACAGGTATTGGCAATCGGAACAAATATGTTGGTATATTTCTGAATGATAGCAACTGACTGCAGAATAGAAGCTGTTAACAAAATTATAAAATTATTGACTTATCCAAACGATTGATTATCACAGGTATTTATCGTTGACGGCCTATACGTTATTACTTTAATTGCACAATAAATTTAGTCAAAACAAAATTATGTAAAATTGCGAAAAAAATATGAGTTTTGGCAGCTATGAGTTGTAGGAAAAATATAGCGAGTATTCTAAGGGGGGAGGTCATAATAATTTTAAAATGTGCCATATTTTACGTTTATAAAATATATAGTAGACATTATATTGTTAAAATTTTCTACATTCAGTCGATTTTCCTAGAAATTATGTGACGTTGAAAATTTAATTATGGCGTAGTAATACATCTAATTAAAACATTATTTTTTTAAATTCTTCATTTAACTTAAAAAGTATGTAAAAATAAATACAAATCCCGAAATAAATATTAATTTAAAAAAACGTTTACCGTGTTTCACACGAACTTACCACAAATTCGTACTTCTGCACAAACCAAGTTTTGTATTTAATAAATGCGATGAAATTACAGCAAAGGGCTAGAAATACCTAAAATAAATAGGAAATTAATTTACTTACAGCTAGGAATTTTGGAAATTTCACATAATTTAAAAATGTGGTTAATATTTACACTTCAAGTTCTTGAAATATTATTTATAAGTATAGCTATGATTTATTTACGAAACAAATTATAGTTTTAATGAACAATTTTCGTTAAATATTTTAGTACATTTTTATTGAAAACCTTACCTTACAAATATAAGGTAAGATTTTCAGTAAAAATGTACTAAAATATTTAACAAAAATTGTTCATTCATCTAATAAGATATCTTATTAGATATCAAAATATCTAATAAAATATAAATAAGTTCTATTAATATTCCATAAATTAACCAGAATAATTTTCAAAATAAAATGTGGCAAAAATTTGATTATGCTGCTGCTTAAATGCGTTAATAGAACCAACACAGTGTGCAAAATTCATACTTAATACATTTTTTCACTTTTTTTTCTAAAATATTGATAAAGTTTTTTATTTGTTATTTATAAAATATTTACCTGCACACCGAAAGTACGCTCGATGAGTTGGCATGCTTGAGACACATCACCATAAAAAGAATGCAATTGTTTTATATTGATTGTCGAACCAGTTTGAATTCGTAAGATGGGCGATGCCGGTAAATTAAATAATAAATTGTTGTAATCTTGCCTTAATATTGTGTATCAGCATGGCAAAATAGACAACTTCGAAATCTAACAAAGCATTAAAGGTATACATGAAGAAATATTTCACAATAAATTCCAAACCTGCTGAATTTATCTCGACTATGATATATAGAACATATGATAAAAATTCTAACGCGATGAGCATGTTATTGTTTCTTCTATATTGGAGGAATATTTGTCTTTTGAATTCCATACTGAAGTATTCATCGATTCTATGAATCGTCCTGCACAACCTTCGGAATGTGAATTGGTTCCAAAGAATGTCTACGAATGTTATATAAATAAAGAAAATAAATAACAAAGTTCGATACACCACAGTTATGAATCGTGATATTCCTTTCAAATTAATTTCTGGTGAATTAAAATACACTGTGTAAACAGCGTACACCAAAATTGTTATGTTGTAAAATTTTCGCAGCCATATTTTAGAAATATTTATTATTTCGTCTTTTCTCCGATAATACCGTAATGTAAAATAGAAACTTTTAATATTTTTTTTTACTTTTCCATTTTTATATACAATATTTTATTAAAGTCGTAACTATAGGGAAGAGTACAAATAGGTAGAAATTTTTATCATAACAACAGAATTATTTGAAGTGAGCACATTGTTTGATTTAGAACCTTGTCAAAAAATTATGCAAATATTTGTCACCAGACGGTCACTTGCTGTAGTACAAATCCTCATGAGACAAGTTAAAGGGGTAATGAAATGTCCATATAATTTAGTCTAAATTTTTTTTATTTATGGCACCATCAATTTCTGCTGCATTATTCTCTGTCAATTGACCACGCCCGATGAATCTTTCGACTTATTTTATACTCACATAATCAAGTCTTGATTTTTTTCTGATAAGTGTAACATTAGTAACATGGCCGGCTTTAAATAGCCTCTTCCTTTCACTCAAAAAAATTACAAGCAACTGTAAGAAAATCTTTAAAGCTGGCTATAATCTTATGAAGATTGAATTTAATTGTCAAACAAAGTTGAAATTTGTTACAAGGTAGTGTTCAATGTTCATAATTAACATCTTTTCAGAACTAAGTGCAAAAATTAAGCAAGTATTGATCAATATAAACCCAAAAAGTATTTTTTTTAATTGAACTAATCTGGTGTTATTTTGAAGTAAAGCAGCAATATTTACATTGAAATGCAGGTTTTGATATCCGCAGCCTGCGTGTGCGTGATAGAATGTAGTAATGTAAATAAATAATATTGGCCAATGTCATGTCAGTATAAACATGAGGTCAAGCTTCTTAGTTTACTGCGTCATCGTTGAAGCAAACTACATGAAATTGTTAAAGCAAATTAACTGAAACAAACTTAAATAAAATTTTATATTTAGTAATTAAAATATTTCCCCCTTTTGATACATTTACATTTTTCTCATGATTAAAGAGAGTTGTTGATATAGAAAGTCAGTTTGAAACTTTAAATTTTGTAAAAAGAAAAAAAATTTAAAAAAAATTGTAAAAAAAATCAATTAAAATTAATTTTAAAAGAAATATTCAAAGACTCTACCCAGCAAGGTGTATAAAAAATAATTTTAAAACTTTATAAAATCTAAGGTTTGTCGGCTACACGACAGACATTACAAAATTACAAAGTTCCGTATTTTACAAAAGAACACTAAAACTATGAATGTGAAAAAGGATTTAATAAAACAAAACAATAATGTTATGAAGAATTAGATATTTGAACAATTTGATGGCAACATTTTTTTTATAATTATCATTCCTTCATTCTCCACAATGGATTTCCCCACGAATTTGGAAATATATTGAAATAGGTTGGTTAATATTGATTTGTGGGTTTTAAATTGATAGCTAGATATAAATTACACCATGCCTTGTTTAAATATAGACTGTTTTAAGATGTACGTAAAAGTTAAGCTATATTCATGCTATGGCGACTTCGACTGATAAGCAAAAGATATATGTAAAATTAAGCTATATGCACGCTATGAGCACTTCGACTAATAAGCATAAGATATATGTGAAAGTTAAGCTATATGCACGCTATGAGCACTTCGACTAATAAGCATAAGATATATGTGAAAGTTAAGCTATATGCACACTATGGAGACTTCGACTAATAAGAATAAGATATGTGTGAAAGTTAAGCTATATGCACGCTATGAGGACTTCGACTGATAAGCATAAGATATATGTAATAGTTTAGCTATATGCACGCTGTGAAAATATTACTCTAACCAAGTATATATCTATTGACCACAATATATATATATATATATATATACACACACATATATACATATATATATATATATATATATATTCATGTGGCCCATAATCACGCAAAACTGCAAAGCGAGATTTTATTGCTAAGCGAGACACCTTATCCTTTCCACTTACATTCTTTATAAACATAAAGGAATAACATATACTTATCTTCGTTTAGTTTGCCACAACGTGTGAAGCGTAAAGCCAATAGAGCTTTGTTGCTGCTCAGTGTACCGAAGCCAAACACATTTATAAAAAATTAAGACGTGAAAAAATATACTTCTATATATCATTCATTTAAAGTCAAGATGTTTATTAGCTTCACATGTTTTTTGAAAACATCAGTACGATTGTTATTTTTTATCATAAATGTTAAAATAGAAATATGGGAAATTCTAGGAAATTAACAAAAGATATACGAAAAATTCTATAATATCTCATAAGAGGAAGATCCACTCACAAAAACTTAAAAATATTTTACAACTGAGAAGGTCGAAAAAATAATCGCCTCTGATACATTTATTAAAATTAGTCCAAGGTATTCATTAAGGGAAATAAAAAAAAGACCAAAAACAAGAATCTTCATTAAGGTGAATAAAAAAGGACCAAAATCAAGAGTAGCCAGTAGTAAAGCTATATACACATGCACACGCGCATATAAATATATAAGAAAGAAAATTAAACTCCTGTTATGTTGGCCATAGCACATATTTTATTTCCTTTAAAACCAAACGAAGGAAATTAATATGTAATGAAAATAAAAGTAGATTAGGAAAAGCTTATCCCATCCTTAGCCCCTTATTTGAAAACTAATGTAATTGTGTGGGCCATGGTCTCGACCCTAGTAATATGGGTGCATTTTTAGTAAGATTTTTTATATCTCATACCTCAAAAGCTTATTACAATGGAAAAACTAAATACATGCCATTTGTCATATAATATGCGCTATGAAATGTTTTGTTACCTTTCAAATATCTTCAATGGAATTTAAATACAAAGTTAATATATTTTGAAGCTCTATCTATATGAATTACTGGTATCTAATGCTACATTATAGCATCTTTAATAAAAGAAAATTTAAACACATTGAAGGTGTGGGTGGAGTGGAGGGTGAATATATAAGTCTTTCACTAAAGTTATCCTAATATACTTTTATAGAAAAAATACACCTTTGCGAATAAGATTTGGGTAGTGATCAATAAAGTCCATAATTTTAAATTTTTTCAGGGAATATAATTAATTATTCTAAAGGTGCGGTTATGTCGTGTGTAAGTCACAATTAATATTCCCTTTATCTGTAGTGTGATTTTTTAGGGGAATGTAGATTTTCCCTCTTAGCTTGATGTATTAATATCGTATTAGAAACAAACAAGTTATTCAAAGTATCATTTCAGTTCATATAAAAAAAAGTGATTACGATTACTTTTTAATTTTTAGAAGAATTATCGATATTTCTACCAATATTGGAGAAATGTAAAAGATTTGCTTTTGTTTTCACATTGTCTAATTTAACTTGATGATACTATATAAAAAAAAACAAAGTTATAAATTTGTTTGTGCTATTAATGTAAAACACTTTTTGGAATAAGTTTCATTACTTACAAATTGCAGGTAAATGGATTTCGTCTTAATTATATAAAATCTAAACAGTTGATATATTGCACAGATCTTAAACTTCGCTTTTTGGAAGTAATCTGTAATAAAGGTAAACTTTATTAAAATAACTACAATTTTTACACACAACAATATACAATTTGATTTTAATACTACAATTTAATGTTAGTCACAAAAATACGCTGAAAATTTGTGTTCATTATGAATTTTATTACGATTAACCATTCTTCATGAAATAGAATTGAAATATTATAATAAAATTGGTTGAAAAGAAACTCATAAATTGGATAAATGTCGAAATATTCACAGTGAAGAGGCGGGCGATCCTGAACTCTGCAATACCAGGTGCGGACAACTGTTTACAAAAGTTTTCCATTTTGGATTGCAATTCTATAGCTGAAAATAATTTTTCTTTACATAGAATCAATAGTTTTAGATATACAGGAAAAATATAAAAAAACTGATATTTTAGCCCTTATAATTATCTATAAAGAAGCTTCATCCTTTTTTGCATATAATCTGCAGTTTCAGAAATGCAAATCTGGGAAACAATTTTTTTCTCTACTTACTTTGTTAATAACTTAATATTTTGGGAGGAAAATAAAAATTATGGCTATTAAAATTTGCTATAAAAATTACTAAAATATCTTTTTAATATATGCTGCGATATATACCTTTGACAATAAAACATACCCACATCATCCCATTACATTTAACTATTTAGTTTTCCATGATTATCTCGCAAACTTACGAACACAAATAAATCGAAGCCTCTTATTATAAAAGCTTCTGAACATTTAACATTTTAACTCTTTTACTCTTTACATTGTTTTCAAAAGGATCTCTTAACTTTCTTAATAAAATTCATCGCTTTGGATAAAATTGGCAATAAAGTCAGCAGAGTGTAAGGTACTTTTTTAATTATTTTATTACCTCCACGTTATTGTATTGTAGGTTCCGTGTAGTGATAATTTGTTCTATCAATTTCTGATATTCAATAAATTTTGCAAGATTAATGTTTTTATAAGAATTGGTAATATTGCTTTTATTATTATCTAATGCTACATTATAGCTCAAAAACCTAAACAAAGACAGTTTGATGTAAAAGAGATTTTTTAGATAATTTTCAGAGATATTTTTTTATATCTTTTAGATAATTTTCAGAGATTATGGTTTTCTCTTTATTTGTGCCATTATTTATTACAGGTTGTTAAAAAATTCATAAAACTATTTGAAAATAGCCAAATTTGTGTGATTGTGCCAATATTTTTCAAGTAATAAAATAATCTAATGACTTACTTAGTTGTCATAAATATTCTAATGACTTAGTTTTGCATACTAGAATACAAGTGTTACTGTCCATTTTTAAGGCCAACCACCTACCCAACCATGACATTGGTAGATTCTTTACGATAACAGATGTTAATATAATTGTAAATTAGCCAAGGTTCGATAATGATATTAATGCCTAAGAAGGAGGATGGTCAAAAATAATAATATTTTACAGTTCATTCATACTATTTTATCACCGGCACAAGATTTTAATACTGAATAACTTTTGAGAAAATCGATCAATAGCATATTTTCATGAATGCAGGTTTAGCAACCGGGAAACTCGCATCTTAAATACTACACTAAATAAGGCAAAAATGAAAAGGTGGAAATTAATTAATTATTTGGGTCAGTTTATGTCGATTTAACTGGTTTTATTCTTATTTTATAATTATATTGGTTTAACGAACGAAGAAACAATCAAAGTAAATTTCATCTTGTAGTAACACTTGCCAACCTTTATTTAGCAAAAAGTTGAAAAAACTAATTTAAAGCCAAATATATTCGAAATATTTTAAAATAAGCGCTAAAGCTTATTATTGAAATATTTTGAATTTATTTAGCATTAATTTTGTAGGAATTAATTATCAGTAAATTTTTATTCACAATTAAGTGAAACTGACATAGTATTATTTGTGAAGTAGTATTATTCTTACTTTACTTAAATTCTTAACCATGATCTAAGTTTTGTTGTACGTCAACATCTTCACGTAGGCAATTTGTAAGATATTTATTAGAAATCAACTATCTCAGAATTTTTACACATTGCCCACCTAGAGATGTTGTCATACAACGAAATCTAGGTTGTGGTTAAAAATTTAAATAAAGTAGACATAAATACTATATCATGTAGTTTCATTTCGTTGCGAATAAAAATGAAGAAATTAAAATATTTGTAAAATTTTCACTTAAAAATTGATAATAATATTTAGGGCTAATTTATTTTTCCACAAATATAGTGTATTTGTTAATATGGCAAGCCATTTTTAAGATATTTGCAAAAAGGTTTTACGGGATGGTAGCAGACTATTATTAGCGGATTATTTTTCCCGGGAGTAGATCTGTCAATTGGTAAAAAATTTATTGTTATAATTATAGCAAATCCATCGTAAAATATTACAAATTATTGTTCTTCTAAGAGATAACTAGAATATTAATCGTAATAAAAACAAGTATATAACTTCATTTTAAATTGTTTTAGGGATATTGTTATATATATATATATATATATATATATATATATATATATATATATATATATATCAAAACGAATGGGAAAAGTGTGACGTAAAAACTTGAAATCTCTTTGGAAAATAAGAATAAATAGTATTAATCTGGATACATCTTATTAATCAGGAATAAAGTGTTAAATTTTTTTCTTTCATTTCAGGTTTCATGTGGGATATCAACAGAAAGAGTAAAATATATGGATTCCAAGAATATCAAAATTGTATGTAAGATAGTCCTAGAGATACTGAAAACGTCCATTACTATATGAAATTGGAACATTTGCTGTTTCCAAGGGTCAATGTTATGAAAAAAACTAGTTTTCTAAAAATTGACTGTGAATATAGGGTGACGACTCGTAATTTCCTAATTTTTTCAGATATTCACGATCTTTTTATTCCAATGAAAGATATATCACCAAAAATAATATCAACAATTGTAGCATATAAAATATATATATATATATATATATATATGTATATGTGTACGTGTGTGTGTGTATCTAAACATGTTCAGAAGCCTCCTTGTACGAGCTCTTCCCGAACCTCACAAGATTATTTAAATTTCACTCAATCTGCCATACTTTGTTCTCATTTAGAAAAATGAAAATGAGTGTGAAAGATGAACGCTGTCTGTGTGTTAATTCAAAGTTGCAAAGTGGTACTATGTTAAGAATCGCAGCACAGTTGCTAGTGGATGGAAAATGGTAAAATTTTGTTTTTTTGACATCATTTAATATAAGAAATGGATCAACATTAATGAACACTTCATGAGATCATTATAAATCTTACTATAAGCTATTTAGAAAATTAATTCCTATCTCGAAATAACTCCTCGTATATTATCGTAGCTATTAGTAAGTAACAGTCTAATGGAATATGGTCATTAAATTTTGCTAATATTTAGTGGTACACATCAGGCTTACAGGAATAGGCCCTCTTGTCATCATTGTTTGGTAAGATCTTATAGCATTCATGAAAGCTCTTATAGTACCCATGAAAGTAAATCAGTTTCAATATCATTTCTATTTTTATTAGTTACCTACGTCTCTGTTTTTTCAAACAAATTTTTCGGAAAGATAGCAATTGGCTAATAATATCACATGCTTGTTTTTAACACTTATCGAACAGAATAATACATAAAAAGATGATTTAACGACTGATTAGGTATAAAAAAATGTTAGGACTTCAGCTAAAATTATGGAACTTCGTTAAATTAATATAATCTTTTATGATGATTTATTATTAACCAGCCACTTTGGAAACTGACTTACGTAATTTTCGATGCAGTATAGTCTTCAATCCAAGCGTTCAGGTATAGCGAAGTTGTTGTGTAAGTTTCTTGCAGGTGATGCATATATTGAACAATCTACTTAGCGAATAAAACACCCACACAAATTCAATTGATCCCAGTAAATATAGTTCAACCTGAAAAAATTATATTAATGAAATAGATATTCTGTTAACATGAAAAGAAAATTAATTCTTGCATAACATATAATTTTTACTAACCTCCGAATCAGCATTATAAACAACATGTTTAACGGCAACAAATGCGTTTAGAAAATCATTAAAGAATATAAGCAGAATCTGCAAATAAGTAGGTTTAATTATGGATATTAGTTAAAGTTTTTATAATACATTTGAGCGTATTATACAAATTTAACAAAATGGTTAAAATTCTTTTCGCAAAAAATCAAAAGGAAAAGTTACAAAGCATTATTAGAATTTAAAAAATGTGCACTTTAATACATCAACAAATTTGCAGCTTCTAGTAATAATTACAAAAATAGAGAAATAATAATTAATTGAATGTTGTCTTACGTCCAAATAAAAGGTTTCACATAAAAGGGAGCACATGTCAATAATTTTCATATAGAGTTGGATAATATTGTCAAGAGTTAAATCTTCAATTGCAGTTGTCACTGTATCATTGGTATTATGTGAAATAGAATAGTCATCGATATTGAACAACGTAGAGAGTTTCGAATTTCCATATTCAATTCTCTTCAAAATGTCTTTGAGTGAAGTATCAAAAAGAAACGCTCTATCATAGTACCAAAAAATAATGTAAAATGTAATATATTCAAATTCAAAATTGTGCGAATGAAATATATAGTCCACGCCAACAATTGTGAAGATACATAAAAACATCTTATAGAAATTTGAACGATTTAGCTTTTGTGCTTCTTCATATAAAGATCTCTTGAAGTCGTAATCCAAATAATGATCCAGCATTTCCATTTCAGCAAAAAAATTTGAAAATTTATTCGATTGCATGAAAGTAGTTGTAATAATTTTGTGACT
Organism: Druceiella hillmani; assembly: GCA_039881145.1. Lineage (NCBI taxonomy): Eukaryota > Metazoa > Arthropoda > Insecta > Lepidoptera > Hepialidae > Druceiella > Druceiella hillmani. The sequence continues at coordinate 1,626,325 of JAYKKI010000069.1, read as the reverse complement.
GTACGTTGCTAAAAATACCACTTCACATATTATAGACATTGTATTTTTTTCGGATGAGGAAAGATTTAAATTTCCAACAATAATTTGTACCGAAATAAGTGACAGACATAATACTGATTACATCAAAATATTCAGTCGTTTCATTATCTCCGGCCAAGACTGAGAGACCAATTTCGGTCTTGTCGTTTCCAGATTTCTTTTAATACCCAAAACAGTTTCTAAAGAATGCAAATATTTCTAATTATTTTCATAGCTTATATTTTCCATTTCTGAAACGGATTGAAAGAAAATTTCTGGTGTCTAATTAAAAAAAACTAATTGTGTTCACCACAAAAATAGAAACACAATAAAACAATTGATATTATTGATTTGGCTTTCAAACTAATCATTATGTATGATATGATTAGGCGACAGACACATTAGAGCAATGGTGGTTGGAAGAGTTTTTAAATAATTAATAAGACAAATTGTTTTTGGTAATTTATAAAAAGATTATTGAAATTTTACAACTATCATGGGGAATAGGAATATCTATTGGTTTAAGCATTTACGATTAAATCATGATTAACTAAATTAACTTTTTTCTATAATTGTATAGTGCCATAAATCGTCAAAAGATAGCGTTTAATCAAATTTTTCAGGAATTTTGTTAGAAAGAATTTTTATCTTCTATCTAAAAACATTTAATTACATTTTTTTATATAACTTTTAAAATTATTTTCTAGAACTGCGCCAAATTTTTTTTAAACTGAAATAATCGTGATGCACAAACACCAAGGTGATCCCATACGTATTCCGTTTTTTCTGGTTGTATTAGAAACAACTGATAGAATAACTTCTAGCAAATTTTGACTGTATAAATAAAATTGAAAAAAAGACATGGACACACCTGCAGGTTTTTTATCAATTTTAAATAAACTCAGAACTAATTAGAAGACTTAAATAGAAGAAGGATAATTTTTTTTTTCATTGTTTCTTCAGAGACAAGTTTTCTGCATTATAATTCAATATTTTTTTTATCCTTAAAACTCAATTCAACTCATTTAACTGTACAAAGGATATCTAATAAGATATACGAAATAAAACTAAGTTTTTATTTCGCCTACCAAATATTTCTTTAACTATTCTTCAATATTGACTACTGGGATCTGTAAAAATTATGCTTTAAACTTGAAGTTTCAACGTAAAACATTTTTTAGTAAAAAAAATGGTTTTGGCAAACTAACAAATGGATAACGGTCTGTAAAATTAAGAACAGTCACTAAAGTATATAATTCCTAAGACAACTGCATAAAAACTTCGAATACAGAAAGCTAGTTTGCATTCAGATTGTCAATTTTAGTACTTCATACAATTCTATACATTTCATTGAAGAGTTTATCATCAAGTTGTTTGTTGAGGTCTGAGGACAGTCAACGGATCAGCTTAATATATGTTTAAAAACTTTATATTACGAATTATAAGAGTAATATACATATTTCTAAGATACCTTTTATCAGGCCATGACATATGTTTTCTGATCCATTTTTTCGTCTCATACGTAATAATGGAATAAGTTTTCATATGCACTTGTCTTTTTAAAATATCAATCCCTCTTGACAAGTTTTTAGAATTAATAATTTTTTTTTAAATTAAACTTATGTTAAAAATTCTATCATACATACTTTAAAAAAACAAGTTTGTATTAGTGTTATAAGATTGATAAAGTTATATTTTAAATGCACAATGTAGCTTTAAGCTAAAATTATATCTATCGATAAAGAAATATTTATTTTTTCACCCGCCTAAATTTCGTACTCAGTTTATGGCTTCAAAATTTGTTAAATGTAGTCAAATACATTACACTATACAATATTATAATTTCTTTATTTGAAGCCTTAACTGACAAAAAATAAACTACGGAAGCTTTATTGAGCAGCTTGTGGGATAGTTATAAGAAAAATATGCGATACTACAATTAGAATATCAGAAAGCTGAGTTGTCATACTGATGCCACTTAGTATCGAGACAAATGAAACCATCCTGAGATAGTGAAATCTTATATGAGAGACAAATAGTGTGCATAGTATTATGTCTGTAAATTAATGTTTATTAAATAAATATGCATTTCAGCCGAAATATTCAACTGCCAAAATTCCGCCAAACAAAAGTTTAATCAAAACTGGATATCTTGTGAACCATACTAAGAAACAATTAAAATACTGAATCAGCCAATCTATATCTTAATTTAGAAATATGGTTGGATGATTTCATATCGATATTTGCATACAAAAAATGAATTAAAATTTTGCATGTAAAAAACATGAATTTGCAATAAGCAATCAGTTGCATGGTATATGATTTCAGATGTTGCAAATGCTTAACAAATATTACAATTTATGAGGTCTAAGTGACTGAAAGAAAGGTTTTAAGGAAAAGTAAAAGATAACAAACATTTCCGGCCCATCACCGAAAAAATATCTGACTTCCCAATTCTAACAGACTTGCATATATCTACAATTTCTTGCAAAATACATACAATATACAAAACTAAATTTAGTAACAGTAAATATATCTCAATATAGGAAAAACTCCAGACTGAATCTTGGACAGATTCGCTTCTGTAAATTAAGACATGAATTAGAGAAAAACTTTTAGAACTTGACATTATGTAGAAAGATTTTGAAATGAAGTTTTAATGGAAAAGAAAACCGAAATAAATAATAAACTGCAAATAAAAACTATTCTTTATTTAGCTGTACATTTAAAAGGGAATTGTTTGTGAATTAGACACATCCTTACTAACTACTAACTACTGTTTAATTTAACTGAAAAATCTCATGCAATTCTAATAAAAACTTACTTCGGGTAATGTGGTAACCATCCCAGTCAATTTTATTTTACATTTAGTAAAGTAAATTAATCAACATAGGCTCTAAAACTTTTCAGCAATTTTACCACAAATTTCTATATATAAATCATAACGTCTATATGTATTATGATACAATTAGAAATTACTGAATAACTTAGCAAAGAAGGTAATCTCATAGGTATACCAAACTCTAAACATGTACTTAGTTTTTTATTTCTATTTCAGTTTAGGCGTAACTAATTTGATAAAAATCCCAACTAGACTGTGAATTAATTACATTTCTAAAAAATGTATAGGTAACTGTTGATACAACAAAATTTTGTGCTTAAAAACATCGGAGAACATTTCAATAGCATATTTAAGAATCTATTGAAATATCCCAGAATGCTTAATACTTCTTTCTTTCTTCCGCGAATAACTGTCTTCAAATCAAAATCACTTAAATAAAGTAACCTAATTAAACGTCACAATTACGATACACTTAGAGGTTAACCTAAACCGGTAAGCAAATATAAATATTTAAAGGCACACTATCCAATAAACTATCTATAAATATTAATATTACTTTTTATAGTGAAAACGTATTGGTAATATATTACATGTAAAGGTAAACAATTTTGCAAAATAATGTAAGCTAGTATAAATATGCGAGTAAACCAACTAACGATACAGCGTTTTTATTTTTCTATTTATAATGAAATAAAACTTGGAAGAAAGTGCGTCAAAAACTTCGCTAAAATTACATTTTTCTTAAGTGGGATATACTGAGTTTTGTGATATAGAATTCAAAATATGGACCCGAAAAGAGTTTGAAATATAGATCATTTCCAACGGATGCAGAAACCTTGAAATGTGGAGCATAGATAGTATTATAAAGTGTAATTATGTATTATATAATTAGTGAGAAATTAAAGATTTGGAAATCGGGAATAAATATATTTTTATTATGTGGTAAGTTTGTGCGAAGGTGCTTGATATTGATAATTTTCTTCTAATTTGTTCTAAGCAAGGAAGAATTACGAACGATACGTTCGTAGTCAATTGGGTGCTCTCTACTGATTTTATAAGTGTTGGAAAACATATATACATGTGTACGTATGTATATATATAAGTACTTGCTTATACACACATATCGATGTGATTCGTGCTAAGTCACTAAAATTTCTTTGAAAATATCATTCTCCCTTATATTGGGTCCCTGTTGGATTCTAACGCAATACATTCAACATTTTATTGACAATACAAATAGCATGTGTATGTAAACTATCATCGTTATACGAGATAGGATCATCATTATATGGTCTTGATTTTTTTTATTAACAAGGAACAACAAAGTAAGTCAAAAACTTCATTTAAAATTTGTTTTGTACATTACATTTTTTATTTTTGTAATTTGAATACGAAATGAACTTCAATCAACTCCAGTTTTCAATAATTTTTCACTGTAGCTATTCCAAAGAATTGTCGAGGATGTATTTTTTTTAAATATTTTCATCAACCACGTAATTAATATTCTGAAAAAAATATTGGAATTCTTAAAACTTTGTTCACAGTATTTCATGTAATATGAACTATTTCACGTAATGTTTCGAAAAAAAATTGGAATTCTTAAAACTTTGTTCACACTATTTTTGACGTGAACAAAATCTTTCTTGTACTACATTTGCCCTCAATATCATTTTTGCTTTATAATACACTAAAAGTTTCTACTTAAAACACTTTCTGAGAAAAGCAGCTGTGATAGACAGACAGATAGACGAAAACTTGAGTGATTTTGTAGGGATTCTGTTTTTCAATACATATCTCACAATGAAAAACACGGAACCCTTTCATTATTTTTGATCCAACAAACTCCCAACCCCGTTTCTGTGTCGGTCAAGACTTTTTTCTGGGAAACTGCTAGAGGTGTTAAGTTGAAATTAATACGGAGGTGTACTCACTGGAAACTAGACTCTTTATAGGTTACTTCATAATCCCGTAAAAGTCTAGTTTCTAATTAAATGCGATAAAAAGACACAGCCTCTCAAACGCCACATTCACTGATACAAACTCACTCATCCAAATTACTAAAGGTCCCATTAAATTTCATTTTTAGTATTTCATAGGAAGAACATTTTGAAAAATAATAACTTCTCCTTTACGTAACCAAAAATCATTACTTTATATTTTTATATGCAAATGTTGTTTCATAAAAATGTTTTGTGGTTTTTCCATTTTTTACTTACTATTCCGATAATATGATAAGGATAATGGTGCAAAATAAACAGCACTAGAGTTCCATTTCCGTTTGATAGTCTTTCTTGCCTCTTAAGAAGGAACCCTAATTAACTTGAGATCTAGAATCTTTTCATTGATTTTCTTGTGGCTGTTCTTCCGGAGGTGAAAAAAATTATATAAACTTACAAGTATTATTGCAAGTACCATTTTCAACACACGAAAGGAATAAGGTTGACCCTTCAAGTAATGGTCTTAAACATTACGGTGTATAAAACAAGCAAGGGTTACTGGTAGACTCGGTACCATGTACTTTGTTTAGCATAAAGTAAATTTCCGAAATGTTAATACAAACACAAAGTCCATAATTTATTAAATATTTATTACACACAATTATCAATAAAACCCTGTGTATTGAAATATCAATTTAAATCACAATGTTCAAGTGAAATTATGTAATGATAATAATAAGGCCATCATCAAAAATCATTGCTGCTGCCCTTGGAAGGCAACAGCAATGATTTTTTGTTACAAAGAGTTGGAATATTGTGTATGAATAAATGTGTGCTCAGATGCACACTCTCAATCATTAGAAGAAGTTATTTGATTTATATATTTATTAAAACTAATCACATTTGAACTATTGAACAGAGTTATTTCAACTTCTATTAAACAGAATTATTTCAACGTTTTTGAGATTGTTAGCTGACAGTGATATACACTATTAAGATGCGTAAGTGCAATCCAAGATATAAACAGTAACACTTTTGAGGGTTTTAATTGTTTTTATGAATCTTATAAAGATAATCTCTTAGAAGCGTTTAAATGTTTACAAAATGTTGTCCATAATTTATACTAATACATAGGCGATTTGGAGCTCTTCAATATTTTGATAAGAAGTATTTAAAAAATTGTCGCATATTTTAGAAGTTGCACCTAAGAAACCTTCCATTTCCCGTATTAAACAATTTAATTACAAATAAATATGATCTTTATAATAAAATCCATTTAAATTATATTTGTTTTATGAAAACATTTCTATAAAATTGTATATTCGTACAAAAAAATTTCAATGATGTCCAGTAGACACATAACAAATATTCCGTCGTCTAATTTCCTTTTCTTAATTGATTACAATTCTTCTTGCTGATATGACTACAAAAACTATTATCAAGAGGAATATAAATTTTATAAACATTCTCTTGTATGATTTGGCAAATTGGTAAAACTTGTTAAATAACTTCAGTGTTTTCTCTTGCAAACGATTGCAAGAAATAAAATTGACTCTATAGTTTTCTAACAGAAATTAAAAACCATATATTTATAGCAAGGAAAAGAGTTATTTATTGGTATAAAATAGGTATTGAATAATAATATTAAATTTATATGTAAGGTTTCATTCGTAGCGTAAAATATTATTTTCTATGTTAACATGAAATATTTTACAAGGTTTTATAATGGAATTTCGTAAACTGTGATTTTTTGAGACCTTGATACCTTTCGTAGATTCATAGCCAGAAGGTTGAATTATAATCAGTATGTTAAAAGGGCTGGTTTTAGCAACATACCTATGTATACTGCATCATAGCTAGACAAAAGTTGGCCTAAATATACAGCAGGTTTGTGGCAGCCAAATGCTTCTATCGGAGAATAGTGAACTTGTCTATATATCTAGATGCGTTGTAAGCAGGAGAAATGTTTGTTTAATATGAAGTATCACTAAAGTTATTGAAAAATTTTGCTGAAATAATTATAAATTTATTTGCAAAGTATTTAAAGTGTTGTAATGTACAAGTGACAGCGATTAATATTCAAATAAATTGGCGCTACTCTAATGGTCTCTGATTAATCCGTATCAAGATTGTTATTGTAAAGTGGATTTTGCAAATTTTTAGGGCAAAAACAATTCTCCCATAATTCCTCCTAAAGTGTCACACTTTTTTCTTCAAGGTAACAGTTTCCGATGCGTGCGAATCAAATGCATTAGTGAAACAAAATCTGTGAAGTATTTGCGCCACGAGTGTTTTGTATGCACTGAGGCATGTAAAACATTTATGAGGTATGTAGTATTTTTCATATGAAGCTATACATATATAATTATTATTCTTTAACATGTGAGTATACTTACATTGCAGAAATGAAAAAATCTAATCGGTTTCAAGCTAAAATAATAAAACTCGTCAATTCGCCAGTAAATATGCAAATTTTTATTGATGTTTTATGTTCCATGATACTGAAATTAGTAGTTATGTAGACAGAAAGTGAGGGGGTGTTTGGAAAATACAAACGTTTTTTAAATAGAATATACCAAATTTTGACTTTCAGTGCCAAACAAAACTAAACGAATTTATATAGTGGTTATGACAAGTAGTTGTCATTGCAAGTGTAAATTCTAAAAACTTTCATAATACCATAGTAAATCTAGTTGTAATGCTTAAAACACAAAATATACATTCTTTGTAATTGTATTGTGCATTATAATTGCATGCAAACGACACAAGCTAAGTATACAATTTATATTGCATATACAAATGAAAGACGCACTTAAAACTTTTTCATTTTTTTCTTTGGGTATCCTTTTAAAAATACATTGGTATTATAAATGGGGTTAATGGATAAAATTATCTATAAAGGCTATACAGAGAAACGTTTCAAATTTTAATTAATGGAAATACAAATGAAAGTACCGTCATCAACATCATGCGCATTAATAGTTTATTTAGCACAGTTAACCACGCACTCACAACAATTTCAAATGGTTGTTAAATGGTGATTGGTTGTCCTTATTTTAATTACTTCTACTTGAAATTCATCTCAATGACAGCAAACCACAATAATGAACATTAGGTGCAAAATGCACACAGACAGGATTTGTGGATGTGTGGATGACGATATGATTCAGCGAATACTAGAAAAAATTTCAACTGAATTTGAGAAACATGTTAAAAAAAGGGGAGTGTAAAACATTACAAAAAATTAATAATATTATTACTATTTGAAACAAAATTTTAGTCATTCTAGGATGTATTTAAATTACTATAAATATCTATTATAATTGTGTGTATTAATTTACAAAAGTATACAAATATAGTTTTGCTTGTTTATGTAAACTTCTATGTAACAATTGTTAAAATCGATATTACCTGCTTTGGAATATAATCTAGTGATGATAACACGTTTATATATACTCTCAGCATATAAAAGAGAAGCTGAAACGAGATGAAAAATTTACTTTTTATTGATTTGGAGTTCCATATTGGTAATATTCCAGTTTCTTTTTAAATTTGAGTTAAACATACCTGCAAGCAAAACAGCCTATTATACGTATAACTTTACTATATATATAACTTAACAGACTTCCAACCATTTGTAATATATTGTGTATATTTAATTCAATTGCTTGCCAGTTTTCAATTTTTTTCATTTGATTCATCGAATATTGTCACTAAGGTAAACTTACAAGTAATCTCTATCTTGATTTGTTTTCTATTTTCAAAAAATAATAATTCACCATTGAGCTGAGAAAATCTTGTTTTTATAACATTTACTAATGTAAGAAAAGTTACTAATAAGAAAAAGAGAAAGTAGGGAAAGGAATCTCAAAGGAAGGGAGGTGACCTTCGTAAATATTGTGAAGACTCTAAAGGGTACCAATTTATATTACCAACTCAAGAACAATGATAAAGAGTAGGGACGCAGAATTCCTGGACCCTTGAACCCACCGTCAAAAAACTGTGTTGCCGAGGTACGAGCAGGGTATATCTTGTGCTTTGAAAGGCTTCCAAAATGCAATATGTATATATATATATATATTTATATATATATATATATATATATATATATATGTGTGTGTGTGTGTGTGTGTGTGTGTTAGTTTTACAAAGGACCATATGTTTAAATATCAATAACAAGACAGCTATAAATGTGACAAAAATGGTGAGTTAAACAAAATATGTAAACAATTAGAAATTAAATATAAATATGTAACGAGAAAACTTTTGAAAACATCAAGGAATTGAATCTTTTATATACAGTTAATATGCAAATATGTACACAAAAGCCTTAACTAGAAAAAAATTAACATTATCGGAGAAGCTTTTAGAATGGCACACAATTATGTCACAATTAACAATTATTGTTAATTGGAACATAATTTTCTGTATTTAAAAAGTTTCATTAAACGTAATAATTGCAAGAGTAATGTTAGCATTCCACTACTATTATGAAAAAACATATGTGTATGAACACATCTTACACTCATTTAGATACAAAATAAAGAGTTAATATATAATTCTCTATTGTAGTGTAAATCAAAAAGAAATATATCTGTTTAGGCATAGAATAAGTTTTAATGAATAACTTCAATAGAAATTGCAAGGAAAAAAAAGGTAAAATTAAAAAAAGTGAAAAGTATAAAATGTTATTGTGTAAAATGTTAATTGTAATTGCAAAGTTACAGCATAATTGTAATCTTGAATACATAAGTGGTGTACAAGCTGGCAATCTCATATTAGGAAGTTACAACTTTTTAAAATTTGTGAAATTGAAAGAGTATTTAAATGTAATTATATCAACTAACTTCCAGTGATGTGTGAAATGTGTAATGTGCAAATTGCTAAGGGAAAATGAAATCAAACATAAGTTAACTTAGAACAAGGCTCACAATAAAAGCTTAATTAGTATGGAAATTTCCATTTGTTAGGAAGGGTCTAATTAAGTGGGAGTGTTAAAATATCTTAGTTAATGGTAATGTCATCCTTTCCTATAAAACCCACATAGTCTGTGGTGGAGGGGATGTAAACCACGACCCCATCATCGCACTTCCTTTTTATCTGTTCAATGTCATTAAGAGTTGTGGTGTTCATTTGTCCGGATTCTTCATCAAAAAACATCTCGACACCAACATCGCACACCCGGTTCCGTCAGCACAACAATAATTCAAGGAATATTTTTTTGTACATTGTCAGTTTCATTAGATATGAGCACACAAAATGTTTAGCGATTTATTTTCGGAAATAATTAAAAAATGGGACAGCGGGAAAATACAATACAAATATTAATTTTATCAAACTTTTATCTGAATCTGTAAAATAACCCAGCATTAAACCTTATAAATTTGGACAGCACCAATTTTTGTTTGTGGTTTGTTTTGCTATAAAAACAAATATGTTTTAACAAAACTGTAGGGAAAGTAAGCATTTATTTAATTATGTTCACATGTTCGCAGTTTGAATAAAATTAAGTACTCTTTGTAGAAAATTAAAAAAATAATGAATACAGCATACAAACAAATAATCATTCTTTTCATTAACTAAATACGAAGTAAAAATAAAAAATTGCACGTAAAACCATTATAAATGAGGTAAAAGCAAAACGTGTAAAAAATTTAGGAAAATGGACAGAGCAGGATGAATTATATTTCTTATGTTTTGTTTTTATTGAAGGAGGCAGAAAAAAAAAGAAAATAATGTTATAAATAATAACAAAGAGGGAAAATTTTTGCCACCTTTTATTAAAAAAAGTAATTCGATAATTTTAAAAAATGATCTTTATAATGATGTAAATATTCATAGTCACTAATTATTTTTATCCCGATTTCCGAATTGACAATAATACCTATTGTTTTATACCATCACACTTTTTTTATCATTAAGATTATTATAATTCCAATTATTTCAAGTAATAAGTTTTCCATTACTTTATTATAACCAACATAACCTAGTTACCAATTCAAATTAAATCGATTGATGTAATGAAGTTCGTACTGTGCACATGTACATATACATACCTAATATCGATCCAATATGCTTCATGAGTCAATCTTTTGTGTCGATGAGTTGTAACGTTTCATTCCTAGGAGCTAGTAAAGTAGAAGAATGGACACATACGATGTAATGGGAAATTTCAATATAATTTTTCATGCATGTTCACTATCGCGTGTCTCAAAATTAAGCAATAACATAATGGTAAAAAATATCACAATACGGGCTTTGATAACAATATTTTTTATAATAATCTTAATGATAAAATATGTGACAGCATCGTTTCAACTTCATTTTTTCACTGGTCACCCTGTATCAGACAATTTTGACCGGATACGTACGATAACATCAAGGTTACAAGTTGTTATCCTTATCATTTTTGCTGCTACAGAAAGTTGTCAAAGTATTCACAGATATTTTGAAAATTATAAAAAAATCGACAAACTATTGAAAGTAACAATCTCCATGTATGTGAATGAAAGAAAATCATTTAACCAATTATTTAAGATTTTTAGCTTCACATCAGTCTTTATTGTGTTCCTTGACATAATTTCACAGTACACAGCTTATGATATTGAAATGGTGGTCCATTGTCAATCATATTTTATAACCCAATTCTTTTTACAAGTACAAGATTGGAAGTGCATCGTAAATTTGAAAATATTCAGGCGGCGTCTAAATATAATATTGAATGGAGTTAATAAATCATCAGAGGGATATGCTTACGTTCAAGCTGAAGATATCGCTGATGATGAAATAATTGATGAAATTAATGAAACGGAAGTTATAATTAAAATAAAACAATTGAGAGAAAGCTATATGATCTTAAGTGAGCAATGCAATTTATTTAATGGAGCATATGGATTTCAGGTTAGTTCCATTCTTTTGTTTACAGTTTTTTTATTTAAACTTAAAAGGAATTTAATCTAACACTATTTTACAATTGGCCCAATTCAAGGTATAAAAATGCTTGAATGTTTATTTCCGGGTCAATTAAAAGGAGTGGAACAGGAAGCAACTTTTCTTTAAGATCATTATGTCTGGTACGAAAAGAAAAGTTATTTAAACACAAATCTAAAAATATACAATTTGTTTTCCTTGCAAATCTTTTCAACACTTTAAAAAATGCTCAAAATGTGCGTCTCCGAATATATCAATAAAAAATAAAAAAATATGAAAATAGGAGTAAAAGTAATTATATAAAAAAAAATCATAAAATTTGCATTACTTTCTACATTTATTTCCTACAAAAAAACCGTAGTAATATTTATTTTCATAGAAATTGTATCAAAATTGGAATTAACAATCTATAATAGATTACAAAAAGAACACCTCTAACATTAAAAAAAAAAACTTATTTGACTAGATAACAAGAATCAGACTTATAATATTAAAAGATGTTACTTGTTGGAGTCAGTAGTCAGCTTAGTAAAGTGGAAAGGTATTGGGATGAAAGTTAATAAAATTAACATTTTAATTGATAACAAAGTTTTACAAATATATCTCTATACTATATCTCTCCGTCTGATACCCATAGTTAGATAAATATATATATAATTTTTTGGTTTTCTGAACAAACATATATTCAGTTTAAAATATCTTTGTTCAAATATAATTGACTCTACGGGACACTAATTGTGCAAGAATGACTTGCACTGGCCAGTTAAATTAACTTTAATTGTGATAATGTTGTGAAATTTTATTTTGCGCGCGCGCGCACTTTGTAATTTTTCCTTAAAACTGTAAACACGTATAGTTAGTAATGTGTTTGCTAAAAATAAAGTCTAATCTAATTAATAAAAGTTATTACAATTTCCATTAATACAAAAAATCAGTAACTAGGTAAATATAGAAAAATGTCTTTCAGAAACTAAACTAGGTCAAACATATTGCCCTTTTATTGGTTTTCTCAGCGAATAAAAGAATCCGTATAATTTGGTAATTTCCGTCCATCTACCTATCAGTCTCTCAAAGGCTTATTGTTTCTATACTTTCAGACATTACGCAGTTATATATATAGCATTACACAAATAAAGGCTCCATACAGGGATCTTATTTATTAAGTAGTATAAAATTATAAAAACAGTTTTGTTCCTAATATTTATTTATTAAGTAGTATAAAATTATAAAAATCGTTTTTTTCTTATTATTTATTTATTAAGCAGTATAAAATTATAAAAACCATTTTTTTCCTAATATTTATTTATTAAGTAGTATAAAATTATAAAAACCATTTTTTTCCTAATATTTATTTATTAAGTAGTATAAAATTATAAAAACCATTTTTTTCCTAACACATAAATGCAGGAATGAAAATATTTCTCCGCTCATTTTACCGAGCGGAGTATCATTGGAAATGTTTTTAAAATGAAACTTACACTTACCATTTTCCAATTTAAATTTTGTTTGCAATATATTAAACTACTAAATGTCTCACAATGAATCCCCGACCCTTTAATTTTTTACTCTAGTGGTTTGAAAAGTCCTAGAAAATTTAAAGGTATTTAGTGAAGTTATTTCAGTTAATTTGCAGTTCAAAGATCCGTTTCAAAAAATATACAAAATTTGACTTGCCTGTTCCCACAAGCACTTAGCCAGATTTTGAACAAAATTAGTTTCCATTGGGGATCTTGTGCCCATTTTACTTGCGAAAATTCACTCCTGTTAACTAAGTGAGATTATTAAGGCTCTTTGATTTTTGAACAAAAACTTTTGTGTTGGCAAATTTTATACTCTTCACAAAGGAATATTTAAATTTTTTTTAAGATGGTTTTCACAACTTACTAACAATTTAACCTTTTGTATTGGAAAAATTAAATATTTCAAAAATATGACAAGTGGAAACTGGAAGTGTATATAAATATAATTTTTGCAAATTTGGAACGATCTGTTCGGCAGTGGATAGCAATAAGAAAAAGTAAATTACCGCTATTCATTGTTAATTTTTCAAATACCGACTTTAATTCTTAACAATATGTACTTGCCACGACCCTCGTGTTAGCTCTCATGACTTCGGTAAGTGACATTGCCGTAAGTCTATCAAACCCTTTCCTTAAGTTACTTCTGGCAAATGCATTGTTTTTTATCATCTGGGTCCAACTATATCCAACATAGTTTTACGGTTCTATAGATTTAATATCTTGTACCATATCTTATTTGGAATCTCTTCACTTTTGGGCCTCTTCAATAAAATTAAAACATATCAGTGTTTGTTCAAATAATGAGGCACTAATTTTACGAATTTATATATTTTAACAAATAACTTAATATTTTATTAACAGTTCAATTGTAGTATCCGATAAAGGTACAACCACGATTACCACCTATTTGTCTCTAGCAGCCTCAATCACCGAGTGCACTTTGATTACCGAGTCTCTTTGTTCTTGAAGTTATAAATTCTAAAGCGAAAGTAGTTCAACAAATATCCTTTGCTTGTTTTGTATAATAAACACATATATACTTCGTATGTTATACCATGATATCCGCATTGCAATACTCTTATGGTGAATTTGTATAAAACAACAAATGCAATAATAAATTAGTTACCTATTACAAATTATTAAAAAAATCAAGTCACAATGCGTCAAATTGGATTGAAAAATAAATAAAATGCCTTCAAAATAAAAACATATACTATAATATTTTGACTAAAAGGTAAAAGAAAAAAGACTACACAAGAGAAGTAAAATAATCATAATACAAGTAAAATAATCATAATATAAGAAGTAAAATAATCATAAGACATAAAATCAACATATCAGTACTTGGGTGAAATTCCAAATTTTAAATGAATGCTACATTTGATTCTAAAATTTGTTTGAATTTGTTGTAAATAAATATTAGATTACCATCATATTTGTTATCATTTTATTTGTTAAGCAATTTGTTGAGTTCAGCGTTTGAGCTCCTTATCAGTTAACAACGAGTGAAGAACAATAATGATAGAGAAATTTTAGTAAGCGCTCTTCTTTCATGAATACCATTTCGGGTTAAACAACATACAGCATATACACAACACTGGATGAAAGTGTATTCTCGATTGATATGGCTAAGTATCTGTTTGAATATTCAAAGAAGGTAATTTTGGCTTCTGCAATTATTCTCAAGTAGAACAACTTCTCCCATTAAACTCAGAAAATTTAAAAAACCTTATTAAAATAGTTTCCAGATTAAACTGGCTTCATCAAGCAGACTACCCTCATATTTTCATACCGCAATTGGAAAAAACTAATTGTTGTCTTGGGGATGAAATGGAAATTCTTTACTTGATCGTCACATGAGTCAATACCCATTAAGTGATATGAAGGGTTTATTAGTTGCTAACCTAACATTACTTAAAGACAAGGTCTCATACTCTGATCATTAGCAACTAGGCTAATGAATTTGATTAATAACTATGAGATAAGAAATATTTTGAAACCTTTTTAGGTTATTTTTCCATCAATTCAAGATAATACCTTCACCCACAAATGCTAAATTTAGTAAAATGAAAAATATAACAGATATAATTATTATTTAAGACGATTTATTTTCTCATATTAAAAACTGCATATTACCTATTTCCATAACGGTTTTCACTTTCAGTACTTTTAACATAGTAAGCTAACCTTTTAGCTACTTTTTTGTAAATAAATATCAATTAACACATAACAGAGATGAACACATTATATCTGTTTAAAGAAACACAAAATATGTTTAATATTAGAAACATTCGAGTAGATCGATGTTTGCTTATGAAATTTTTAAAATTTTTGGTTTCAGCTGCTTTTCACCCTTTTCCACACGAGTATCCATTCAATTGTAATCTGTCACCTAGCTATAATGTTTGCTTTGGAAAAACTGGTATGTATATATGTCAATAAATGTTTACATTTTGTGTTTTATTTACTGGAATATAAGAAAGAAGTTAGAGATTTATTATGACTGATTTCTAGATAACTGAACCTTAAATCGAGTCCTCTTTGTGTCACTCGCGATAGTGTTCATCGTAATGACACAATAAGTATGAATATCCTTGCACCCTTGAGTTCATATAATTATGCACTTCTCTTTAATAATAAGAAAAAAGGCATACGAATAAACTTGGAAGTAATTTATAAATGATTAGTATATGACCGCTTGCCATCCTTGGAACTTATTTGTATATGACCGCTTGCCATCTATGGAACTTATTTGTATATGACCACTTGCCATCCGTAGAAATAATTTGTCATACTCACCACAACTAGAGGAGAACTGAGGTTCTCCTCGGTCCTTATTATCGAATTTGCTCACATATTATTTTCTATTATTTTGAATATCGATGAACATCTGATTTTTTCTGTAGTTTTCCTGTAGTATTAATGAACCAAACAGCAGAGTTAATTATTTCATATTTTCCTGCAGGGTAAGTAAATGATAAAGGGGAGAGGAATCAAATACGAATATAAGGTCTTTTTGGTTTTTTATCAAAACTTGGAAAATATTTCAGTTCTCTCTGTATTATAGTTTTTTATGTTTTTTTTTAATTGCTGCTATGTAGAAATGCTTTTGGGTCTTTAGAATTGATTGCCAAATAGCTAACATGGATTCCACACAAATTCCTCAAGTCCATCTCTCCGTCTACATGTCACAACCTCTCAGCTCTTTTTGAGACTAATAGCAAATATAATGAAATTTGAGTGGAAGGCATGGTTCAACTACGCGGGTGGAACATATCCCTTAAAGGATTTAGTTCCCTCACGGATTACAAAGGCCATGTGGCAGTTGCTCGTATTAAAATCAGCACTTGGTTAAACCCATTTGTTTAGATATTCAATTAAAAATGAGATATGAGATAATGCTAAGTCAAAGTAAATAACTCACCCTTAAATTATGAAACTTTTATGTGAACCTAAGTGTGCCGGAACCTCCATATTCCGAATTTAATGAAGGCAATTATTTCTTCGATTTCTTCAAAATTTCAAACATTGCTGTTGACTCTATAATTTCTCATACATACATATCGATCGTATGGTATAAATCTAATACAAAATTTTTAATATTCCTGTAAAGAACAGATACACATATTACCATAATTGAGACATGATAAATATATTAATTACGTAGCCTAATTTTCTAAATAAATATCAATACCTAGCTAGTTATCCAAAAATGTATATTTTTTCGATGTTAAAATTTATGATAACTATGTTATTTACATTGTCACTACAAAAATTCTTAAAATATCATTAGCCTTTGATTCATTTTAATGAACTGATATACACTTTTACAGAACGTCACATCTTTCGAGTTCTTAATTATAATAACTTTTTTGATACGATTTTTGTATGGAGCTACATTATTAATTCTACTATTGAGGGAGTCGGTCATTGTACAGAGACTCAGATTCTCTTTGGTGTCAACAATCGACAGCGGCCAGGTAACTAATAATTATGGTAAGTATCATAAGCACACTTTTCACTTTTTAGTAAAATATTTTTGAAATTCATTCATATTCAAATATTTTTGCAATCTATAATTTCCAATAGCTTATATGACAAAATTATTCTAGAAGTTACTTAGGTAATTTTAATGATTCATTACTTTCGAAAGTCGGAAAGCAATATGTGAAAAAAGAATTTGAAAAATTTATTGCACGATTTACAAAACTTGAGCAGGACAGAGAATTGCCATGCAATAATTATCATTATTTCATGAAAAAAGGTCATTGCTGTAGTAAAATCTACAGAGCACTTAATTTAACAAGCAGTGTAACTGTTGTTTATAACAGAGTTTGTTAATTTCAAAGGACATGTCGTTTTTAGTTCTCTGACCCGTACCGTTTCGGGATATGTTTTTTTCTGAAAATAACTGCTGCACTGCATTCATGGACACATTAGCAGTGTGAGCTGTGGCCCTATCCTGCTGGAACCATGTGTTTAGGTTGAAGGATGGACTATTCTGTAGTTCTACTCTGAAAAAGTCATTTAACATCTGGGCATATCTCTACGAATTCACAGTTACAGTTTGGCCACGTTGATTTTCAAAGAAATAAGGCCCTATGATTGCAGATGCAGACATGGCACACTAGACTGTTACTTTAAGCTTATGTAAAGGCTCTTGATGCATTTGTCTTGGGTTGTGGACATCCCAGTAATGAAAGTTCTGCTTATTGACATATCTTCCAATGTGAAAGTGAGCTTCGTCCCTAAGGAATATGTTGCCCGTCCGGGTAGCAGTACGAAATCTCAAAAACATCACCTCTGCATAAGTTTTTCTTAATTCAAAGTCAGAATCGTGTAAATCTTGAACAATTTGAATTCTATATGGATGGAACTTGAGCTTTTTTCGTTGTAACGTGTACGCAGTGATAAACGGGGATTTTCAACGACAGAAACCATAACACGCTCGACATTTTCATCCGTGGCTACCAATGGTGTAGGTCCTGGTCTGGGTCTAGTTAATGTTGATCCTGTAGCTCTGAACCTTGCTACCCATGACTGAATGAGGTTGATCGATGTTCCATCACGTAATCGACGAATACTGTAACGATTATTAAATCGACTGCGTGCTACAGGCAGTGAAAATCCACTCGAAATGTACGCCTCGACGGCAATAGTGTGGTGCTCTTCACTCCACTGTTCCATGGCTACTAAAACATCCGCTCCGCTTGCGCTTCTAACGACGCCCCTCTTATGTGTTGCGTTCAGAAACTATTTTTATTCAAACTTTGAAATCTGCCACTGGACACCCTGTATTAGTGACTGTTAGTCAAGTGAAATTGTCACAATATATGACTATCAACTAACCCTCTAAAATGGGGTCTTATTAAATGAGATTAGTTTGTGTATAGCCTTTGTCTGATTAGCAGAACCTATAAGTAGTACTGGTTATAGTTACCGTCTGACCTATCCGTTGTTCGTGTACCAACACATACAACTGTAGCTTACTTCATCCTGAAAACAAACAAATTGAATTAAGATAATAATTCCTTAAATATGTATTTTTTGGAGACATTTTTTACATTATAAAGAAATTACTTAACTTTGTCACAGGAAAACATAAAAATTAAATTGTGCACATTGGTTTTTTTATTAGAGTAACATTCAAATTATACAATACCTAATTTATCTCGTGACATGTTTCTCAAGGGAAGGTAGGTTAGAGAGCAACTTAAACATTTGAATCTTACACAAGGTTAAGTGGCTTGACAATTAAATGTGTCCAGTAATGTTCAATTTATAACTATACAAGCAATCACATGAACAACTACGATCTATATCCTTCTGTACTGAAGGGTCTCTAGACAACATACTATGATAAATTATGATATTTTTTTCAAAAGAAAATGTAACTATAAATAATTGTTTAACAAAATATCTTCAATTAATACTACTTGCGTGAAATTTATTAATCAGGTAAATGAAATCAATACACTTAATCTTGATTTACTATGTTCATCTTGTCAGAATTTTTCTTATGTACATAATCTCATTACATTACATTACTCTGTGGATATATTGGTAGCTCACATTGTGATCATGCCACAGGTTTCTTGAGGCTTAAGCATAGGAAAATAACATCAACTTTAATTAATTCCTTTAATTTTTTTTATTCCAGGTTCCAATCTCTCAGATACTTTTTATGAATTCGGCATCGTGATTAAACACCAGACTTTAGTGTTCAGCGCAAAAGACTACGTAAAATTGGACTATTCATTTGTCTATAGCATGTTTACCGCCATAATTAGTTATGGAATTGTATTAACTCAATTTAATTAGGAAATGAATTAGCTACTTACGGTTTTGTGTTGTTATCCTATGTAACTATGTATTTATTTTAATACAATTGGAAAGTATAGTCCACATGCAAACAACATGTATTTGCTCATCTTACATAAATTAATCAACTTAAAATTGAGTAACCTAAAAAAAAAACATTAACACATAAGCCAATTAGTCCCACACGCAAATACAACGTATATGCTAGACGAATAGTACTTCATCATTTTGGAGATCAATTATGTCTAGACAGTAATAACTTATCTCGAGGTCGCGACAGCTAGGGTGGTTGTAGTAGATCATATAAATAAAACACGTATGTCCATAGAAATATTTTATTAAAGAATCATTATTATTTAGCACAATTTTAAGGATCACTTAAAAGTTTAAGAAATAACCACCATGACGACCACGGAGACTCTTAATTTTTAGGTTTTTGTAGAGTAGCAAGTCTTGAAATGCTGAGAAACACTGATGATATGTTGCACGGGTATGTACAAATGTCTGCCAAGGATTTTTACACATTAGTGAAATCAAAACAATCTCTTATGATATTATTAGTTGCAATTAATTATTTGTTTCACTCTTTCAAGGGTTAATGAAAAGGACACATAGTGATTACGAATAGAAACTGCTAATTGACATTTCACACGGTACATGAAATAAAAAATTTTATTTTTAGTTCAACCTCTAAAATGTTTATATGAATACTTTTTAAAGACATCAATTATGATATATGCAGGATGCAGGTCAAGACGACCAATGATGAATGGACATGTTAGAGGTCTTATAATGGTTACGTTTTTTCCGTTTAAGACACGAAAGCCTAAAAACATGTGTTATATACATATTGAAAAACTATTTGCAACTAAAATTAGAATAATCATAACCACGCTGATCAATCTGATAAGTATGTTCGTCATTTGAATTCTAGTTTTAGTTTTAACACAACTGCGCAAGGAATGGATTAGATTCTGAAAAAAGTATCTTTCTTTCCTTCAATACATGACACTGAAAATATACATATCGAAACTTTAGGAGGGACGAATAAGCTACTAAAATTGTCTTTTTTAAATCTTTTACGATGCGGTTATTTTGAGAGAGAACTTGTAAAAATTCTAAATTTATTTATTTTAGATAAGATAGCAAGATAGATAAAATATGCACCCCAACCCACTTTTAAAACTACTAAATTGAAAATTATAAAAAGAAAAGAATTGTTGGAAGTTTACTTAAAGCTCACTAAAAAACCATATTCTATAACTTTTGTAATATTTACGGTATTTTTATATTGCTGAAAGAAGTATTATTCAATATTTTTACCTGGTGAAAATATTACAAGTATTTTTAAGTAGTGAGTTTTTACTTACATGTATTTCAAAGTCTAAATAATAATTTCCTGAATACAAATTATCTGGTACAAATCTACTGATATATTATATTTTATTGCAAGCTTATGTTCTATTACGGCTAGTTTTATATTCAATGCTTGATGTTACTTATAGATTATACAAACTTAATACAAGAATAAATTATACAACACTAGAATAGGTTGAAATATATATTTTGCAAGAGAAAAATCTAATGTTCAAAAAAAGCAGAAAACAAAATTGTTGATGCCAGCAAAAATAGTATCTACATGACAGGAGGGTTCTCTAAAAGGGAATTAAACCTAAAACCACAATGAATTTAACGTACATTCGAAAGGGTCTGAAAGTGTATGAAATTTTTGAACCTGTACTATTCCCCTTTCTTACTACCGAGTTAGTTTAAATATGTTATTAATTTTACTCGTTTATTAATAGACCAAAGCCAGCCAATAACCCAATGAATCTAAAAAGTAAATTATAGCTCAACTCACGTTCCAGCGTTTCACTCCCAAGGACGAATAACGACCATGAGGTAATATGCTGCTTTCCTTTGTCAAAACTATTTCACATTTTCACATGAGATTTCATACAAGTTTACGAACTGATTAAAAAAAACATTGATTTATCTATCTTGAGTTTGAAAGAAATTTTCTTTACAGCACTTATTCGAACGATGGGGAATGCATCACTTCAAAAGCGTCGATTTGTAAATTAATCTGAATCCACATATGAGCACAATAAAGTTTAATCTGTTCCTTAGTATTGAAAAAATTTAATAACAAAAAAAATGTTGGTAAAATATGGTGTTTTGTCTATTTTTGCACGTGATATTTTTTCAAAGACTTTCTTGTAAAATAATTAATTGAACAGTTAGAATATGAGCCACAGATTTTTTCTATTTGAAAGTGGAAAGTTAAGCAAATTAGAACCGAATATAGCAAACAAAACACGTCATGAACTTTATCTTAAAGATTAATATCAGAAAATGACAAATTTTACAAATTTCACATTTTTTAAACTTATTAATTCAATATCAGGTATGGCTAATTTAAAAACTCATCAAGTTATATTATATAAAACATAATGAACATTTGTTATCGATTTATATTAAGGACAATTATTTGGATATTTTCCAGGTTCTAAAATACCAAATAGTGCCATGCATTCTATAGAATGTGAGCCAATACATCAGTTTTCCGACTTCTCAAGATTTGGTATAAACATTTTTATCATGACGGAAATAAAAGACTTTTACAGGTTTTCTTTAAAATTAGATATTTATAATAAATTCTTTAAAATTACCTAACAAAACAGAAGTTCTGTTTACACATGAACTTCACTCTCCACATCATAGATAATCCTTCAGATTTTTTTATGTAATATCTTATTATTATTTTGAAAGATTTTTCAGGAAACAATTAAATAAAATCCTCTCAATGAAAACAAAAATGTTTAAATGAATAAATTTTATGCAAAAGAACTTTTATGTCAGGGCATTTAAGTGTTTTAAATTCCAAATTCACGCTATGTTTAATGTCAAAAAGATAACAAGCACACTATTGTGGCAAGCATCCTTAATTTTTAGGGAAATTATTGAAAACATCTTCACTATATGATTTAAAACGAAGGTCTGTTTATGTCCCAAGATTATCCATGGTACACCAACTTTTGTAAAGCCACTCAGTTCATTCCACTTGAGGATGTATATAATAATTAATAAAAGTAAATTAAGTATAATGCTGGTGTATTTTTAACGGTGGTAATATTATTTAGAGGTTACTACTAACGAAAATACAAAATGGTACATATCAAAAAGGTGTTTTTTTTCATTTTTGTAACATAAATATCTGCAAATATATTGAATCGTTATGAATAAATAATTTAATACTTTTTACGATGATATAATCAACAAAATTCTCCATTCACAATGATTATAAAGGTCTGACAGGCTTTTTAACATTTTTGAAACAAAATATTAATAATAAAATATTATTTCTTAGTAGAAGTGTAGTAAGAAATTTATAGCGCGTACTAAAATCATTCATATCAGAATTAATTCAAATATCTTTCAAAACATTTATATCAATAAAAATCGAGTAATTTCTAAAGACTGAAGTTAAAATTAGGAGATTGCAATAGGGAATTTACAATTTAATATCTCCGTGAATACTGTAAAAATTGTCTTCATGAGCACACATTCTCAAAGTTTTAGAGCGTACAGGTAAATGGTTCCAGATTACCGTTTTATGTTTAGTAACATCCGAGTCTATCACACAATGCTAATTCGCAACAATTGTTAACAAATTATTAGTCTTGTAGTTATTAGCGATTGCAACCTGTACATATTGTGTAACACAAAAAACTTCAACTGGTTATCACATACTTAACAAACGATTAGACATTTTAACGTCAAGAAGCGAGTAAAACTGTAGTAATACAGATTAGAGTACCTATATTTGATACAGATTAGAGTGCATATATTAAAGAGTAATATTATTCAGTTATATAAGAATCATCTTTTCATACATATAAGAAAGCGCTAAAAAATAAACTTAATCGAAGAGAATTGAACTATTACTGCCTTTAATTTCAGTGCACTGTGAAATATGGTTTATTTTCTTTTCGTTTCCACCATTGCGTGTTATTGTGTGATATGCCTAGTGCTTATGTACATTAAAATATTATACATGCTAAAATATATTAAGAATGCTTCTTCAAACGCTCATGAACACAAGTACAGTACACGGTACAAACATAAACCATTAGGACAATTAAATACCGATCGTCAAGGGCCCCAAAAAGATTTATATGAAATTGTGCCAATTTTTTTATTACACTGTCTGCCACTAAAAACATGTTTATATAAAAAGCTTATTATACAGTGAACTAAGTGCCTGCTGGTAAATAAATATTTTGCAATTACTGTTGTTGTTATTGCGGTCACTTTTTCTTTATTATTATTTTAAAATAATATTTATATATTAGGTTACATTTAATATGTACAATTATATTGTTATCGGTATTATTTTTGGTTTTTTTTTACGAGCAATATAGTTTACATATGAGGACACATATTTGGCTATCAGATATGTACAGGATAGTGACATTTATGTTATAATTATTATTATTTAATATGGATGCTTTATTATAAAATGTGTATATACATCGCTGGGCTACTTAATTATTTATGCTGTGTTTTGACCTTTAACTATATTTTTCCATTTACAATGTATTAATAACATGATTAAACGCATCTCACGAACCACGTATGTATTGAAAACTATGACCATCATTGGTATATACCACATTAATTTCAAAGAACTTAAAAGATTCTTTATTGACAAGGATAATAAAATTGAGATCATTTCTTTTCTGAATTGATTTATCCATCTAAAATGTAATTTTGGTTCGTTCTACAAAAGGTTTTTGCATGTTCCTCATTTTTTTTTTCATCATATTGTGTTGAAGTTTTAGGTTCGTTAAAACGATCTTCATTTCGTGCAGTTAAAATAAATACCTTGCTCTATTAATAGATTACCTGTAAAATGTTGCATTTGCAATAACTTTTTTACTTTTAATACAGTTTTTATCTGTCTCATTCATTTTAATTCATTCAGAAGTGTTGCGAAGACCCTAGTTCTGTATATTTACAAACAATACTTTGAAACATTAAATGATGGTTGAAATGGTTTTTAAATAAAGAAAATACAAGCTTATTTACTACTCTTCTTATATGTAAATGTAATATGAATGCGCCAAAACTGAAGTACGTGTGAAAACATAGTTGTAAATATTTAAATATAAGGGTTTATTTTTATATGGCATATTTATAAATAAATTCATGTGGAATTTAATTGGGAATTTTAATTAGCAGTTTTATTTTGGTAATATTGGTTTTTTTTATCTGTTAATCCGAATTTATTTTAAATGTCTTTGTTTAATGTCCTTAACATTGTATCGAAAAGTTTCTGCTGAAATTTAAACTTTAAATTAATTACTTAAATAAAGTGGTCAAATGTCAAGTAATAACTAAATATTTTGTATTTTTTTTTGAGATAATTTGTTATCTTGTGCACCGGTTGACTACGTTAATGCATTTGCTATTATCCTATCAACTCTTTACTGATTTATTTGTTCCATCCTTCATTTGTTCTATTTTGACCTATATCTGACCTCTTTGTGTATTTCTTATATTTTAAGTTAGTAATAAATAATTTATCAATCCAAAAATACTTGACATATAATTTTGGTTGTTTATTGACTCTTTTCACATCAGTACATATATTTGGCGGAGGTATAATGTGATGAATTTATTATATGCAACATTAATTTGTTGAGGAAATATATAATTTTGCTGTTGTGTACATTTTAACATATTAAATATAAATAATATATATATTTAACATAAATTGCTAAGGCAGTAAATTAATAATTAAATTCAAAATTATATAAGGCAACTGTAGTCAATTTTAAAATTGCTGCATTGCTTCCATTTTTTTAAATATACTTTTTAAGTCGGCTGGAAAAGAGATCATTTTAATAATAACTACATAGGCAGTCGTAATTTTGACCGCTCATTTTATTTTATACCTGAATTGACCAAGTGGAACAGGTTGAAATCAATAGTAGCACAACTTAGAACATAATTTATCCAAGGTAAAAATAAGAGCTAAAACTACTGCTACAGATAATGAGTGCTGATAGAGAGCTATGAATTATTGTGTGTGTATCCTGCATAAATATCTCAACGTCATTAATTTATTGCCGCATATAAACAGTCATTTGCATTGGAAACATTCATTGGACTCTTTAAAAAAAAGGTGCAACCTGCATGGTTGCATTAAATTTCAGTCAATAATAATGACATTAGGTGGAATTATTTATATAAATTATAACATTAGTTGGTAACACGAATCATATGAGCTACTCAAATTTATTGATTTTTAACGGGGGCAGCTATAATGAGAGGAGGGAGAAAATGGATATGTTAAGAGGGGTCAACTGTTTTCGACTAAATGATCAAACTATGCTAAAGTAAACTTCATTAGTTACTTTCGTAAAGAAAATCAAATGAATTTGTAAAGAAGATCAAAAAGTTGGATACATGTCAGTATTATCAATTTCTAATTCTATAATTGTTCCCAAGTCTAATTAGCGCTTTCAGTTAAAAATATGGTGTTTGATGAGAAGTATTCTCTGAAAAACGGCCTGAAACCTTTTACTATTATTCAATCCCTATTTGGTATCAAAAGAACATCTTTAATTAGTTTTAACGGCTATGAATTTTATTACAAACTATACTGTTTATTTTTGATAGCAATTTTTTGTGGAATTAAAATTTATTATTTTGCCGAAAAATGGCTCCAAGAAGCGCTATCAAGAGTAATTGTTAACTACGTTTTTTCGTTTTATTTTATTGTTCAAACAATAAATGTAACTTTTTTTGATTAAAACAATTTTATAAAATTTTACCGCAAAATGCACGAAATAGATCTGATGTTACGTGTCGACCACACACCAAATATACATATCAACATGAAAACATATAATAAGTTCATTTGCCTTCTTATTATAATTTTGACTGTTTTCATTAACATTTATCTGTATTATTTCACTGGTACCACGTATTATTATTGGTATCGTTTCATTGATATTTCTTTCGTATATCTACTGCACGCAGATCTTTGCATTTATATACAAATTGTGCGTACAATAAACCTACATTATTTGACAGTTTGGAATTATGTCCAACAGTTAAGTATACAAGAGACATCTGAAAGTATTCAAGATTCTTTTGTGGATTTAAATATTAGGCAAACCTCTTCCGGGACAGATCCGCATATCAGAATCATTGATTTGTACATATATATATTTGTACGTATGCTATAAATTGATGAACGGATGTAAAATTCTAAATTCACTGTTTGCTGTTCAGGTAAGTATGAATATATAATCAAAATGCTTTAAACAATCAATTAATTTTACCTTTAGTTTAATGATTTAATTAAAACAAATCTTTACCTGTGGCAGAACCCGCACCACAAGGTTTCCGTGCACACTTAGACATTTAAGTCTGTATGGTATTTCTATTGAACTGTGTAAATAATATTTTCATTATTTTAATATATTGCGCAGGTACACTTTTAATAAGTACAACATAATCCTACATTTCTCCATAATTATAGCAATGATTCTATAAGATTTAGATTCATGGTCATAGTCTTTTGGTTAACTCTAAGTAAACTCATAACACACTTCTGTCATACTTTTGATTTTACCAACCTCAGAAATATATTTTACATCAGAGTATATTTTTCTTGTGATCATTCTCAACAATACCTCTAGAATTGTCTTAGAGAGAATTTTATTTTTCAACAAATTATTTTGGAATCTACCTTTTTAACTTGCTTTTTACATTGATGCTCCAAGTTATGTTGTCAGCACTGCGCAAACTAAAGTAATCGTCGACATTGAGTAGAGCGGAAAGTTGTAAATTTCCATATTCAATTCTTTTCAAAACGTCATTGAATGATGGGGAAAAAAGGACACATTCAACATTGTTATACCAAAATATAATATACCCAAAGATGAATTGTACTTCAAAGACATAGGAACCAAATGTAGTCTGTGAAAACCATTAACAGGAAAGTTAAACACATTTTATAAACATTTTAACGATTTTGCTTCCTTGCTTTTTTATACAATGATCTCTTAACGTCATAATCCAAAAAATGATTCAGTATTTCCATTTCAGCAATAAATTGTGGAAATTTATTCCATTCCAAAAAAGTAGTTGTGATAATGATATAACTGAATGCTGCTAAAAATGCAACATGGTAAATTGTTTGCGGTATGAAGCTTTCGTTTGACGTAAAACCAAAATATGGATCCACAATTAGAACCGGAATAAGTAGTGATAGAACTACTGCTGCATATGTTACAGTTATGACACGTTTTATTATTATCGGCCACGGCTGCGAGAATATTGTCTGTCTTTTAATTTCTGTGTTTCACTTGATGCCCATTGCAATTTTAAAATATTTCAAATATTTCCACGTATCTTTATAGCATATTTCTTCCATTTTCAAATGACAAAAATTAAAGTGGGAATAACATAAATTGTTTAATTTGGACGTTTCTAGATATCTGGTGCACAAATAAAGACAACGGGCTACAGGACTGGTTAGCAGAAAAGTAAAGTGCTAACAGAGTAATAGAGATATTATTGATTTTGCTTCATGACTAATTGTTATTAATGATTCTGCTAGATAGCAGACACATTATGGCGAGGATGGCATTGGGAAAGTTTTTAAATAATTGATTAGAAAAATTGATTTTTCTTTAACCCTTGGAAAAATAAGTCAAAGGTAAGTCAACTTGAAATTGCACAATTTTTAAATGAATTTTAATTTTGAACAAAAAAAATTTGAATTTTAGGGAAATATAAAAAAAAAATTTTTCTAAGCAAATTTTTTAAAAAAATTTTCACCATTCAAAATGGAAAAAAAAAGTAATCACAAAAATAATAAATTCTAATACAACCAATCAACAAAATTTAAAACATTCAAAGGCAGAAACCTATTCCACACTCACTTTATCGATTCAAGTGTTGAAATACAGCATTTGTCATTTCATATTTCGTTGCAAGTTTACTGTATAATTCCTTGAGGACTGGGGACTGTTTATGAGTTGACAATTTCACGAATTTAGTTTATTGCACGTAATTTTTATGACAAATTAAGACACATGTCTGTATATCTCTAGGAAGTATTTTATCAAACCATGATGGACTTTTTCAAGTATATTTCATACACTCTTTTTTCTTTGTAAAACTTATATCTTAACATTATAAACTTACATATTATTGCACTTTTCTTTTCATAGCTTCATCCATATGCTTTTTGATTTACCATGTTTCTTGTTCCTTGAGTGTGTTCACTTTTGTTTTTTGGAGACCAATACTAGCTCTTCTCCGCTGCACATCTCTGTACAACTCGCATGCGAATGTCTGTATTAGAGTGTCATTCTTAAATGGCTATCTACGATCGGTAATACGGTTTTCTTGTTACTTGCTTGAACTAAATAAAATGAAAGTAATTTAAACGAGTGAAATCACTTCTAGAGACGTGAAGCATAAACTACTGGATTCATAACATGCAAATCCAGTATGACTTAACATCGTCTAGTAAATATTAGTACCAGAAACATTCAAGGCAAAATTATGTGGAAAATAATACAAATAGGGTTAGTAAAATATAGTACAAAATCAAAATCCAAATACTGCAAGAAAACTTTTTAAAGATGTAGGCAAAGCCTTTTTTCAAGGCTGATTGGTTTGCAATATGCGACCTATAAAAAACTTTCGTAACTAGTTAAAAAGCTTACACATACTTTCTAGGTCCTGCTTGAAAACATTATCGTGACATAAATCCAAAATTCATCGCCATTCAATAAATAATGTTATTTCAAATCGTCATTAGCGTCATTTTCAAATTAAAATTAGAATTATCATTTTGATCCTATTCTTATATTTATATTTAAAACTAACAAATCATATTTTCTGAAAATATTTTCAAGGATACCCAAAGCATACTTTTATATTAAAAATTGTGTATGTCTTCAGAATAGTTAAAACACATTAATTTTAAAGTAGAAAGATGTGCTCACTTACATTTTTTTCAGAATGTTGGTAAAATTTGTTCCCCCTATTTAAAACATAATATTGTGAAAAATATAACAAAAATCTGGTATTTACAGGGATTGCTTAATTGAATGGTATTCTTTGTAGATAAATGACATGCTTTTAAAATTCCCATAAATTTAATGGCAAAGTTATGTTAAATGAGCCTACCTAAAATTAAACAATGACAGATATGGCAGGAAGACTTTTAATAAGGTATTCGATATCCTGAGGTTATTTTGTCCGGGAATTTATTTTTGACTTGCAAATATTTGGGCTCATGTAAGTAAATCTTCAATCTGTTATTCACCGGTCCATGTTCTGGAAGTATTCAAACGTATGATAATTCCGCATATAATTGTGGTATAAAATCATTTTAATTTGCATTATAAAAGAATAACAGAAGAAATTAGGAGAACATTACAAGAAAGAATGCTGAGGACTCATTGACATTGTCCAATTCCTTACACATTCTACAGTAATGTATGTATATACTATTATGGTGACTTTGCGAAGCCGTGTTGCGGCCACTGACCTTGTACCAATCTTTATGAAAAATTTTTTTTTTTGAGAGGTCTATAAATAATGTCCCTTGTTCTTATAAAATGAGAAATATTTTGGGAAAATTAATTATTTTTTGACTCTTAATTGCCTCTATTGCTTTCTTGTGGCAATATGGCAACATGTTTATGTTGCCTCAAACAAAACAATTTTGCAATAATTTCACATTTGCAGTACTTACAATAGGCTTTTGTCGTATCGCTTTTAAGAGGCTGCAGCCGAATTTGGAGAATGGTTCTGTAAATTCTGCTATTAGCTCCCATTGTGATAAGTAATAATGAGTATACTTAGGCGCCATGATGATGTTTTGATAATAAATATAAAATTATTAAAAAACACGTCTCAGGTACGTAAAGGTAAGACAACTAGACAAATGCGGTCAATTTAATAAATATTTCAATATGAGTACACTTCAAACATAATAAATAATTCAATATGAGTTAAGAGTGAGAGAATTAACTATTTGTTTATGGTATTTTTTGTCAGGTTACCAGGGAATCCCCGCATGTGTTGTTGACTCGGCTGCTACAAAATACTCTTAAATTAAACTAAAGCGTAGCGGTCGTCAGTTTCATTGTCATATTTTAATTATAATATTTATATAATTTTTATGTCTCCTAAAAATATGCTACATACTAAACGCCAAAAACGTATGCTAAACAAGAAGAAAATATGCCAAATTTAGAATATAAAATGCTAAATTGGCGATATTGAAAGCTAAAAACCAGCTAGAGGTTTAGTGAGAATAAGTCACAAACCGTGTACTTTGGATGAATTTCTGTTAATTGAATCAGTATTTCTAAGATAACTGATAGCTAGTTAATAATAGTTAATAGAATAAGTTCGAATCAGATGAAATATATTTTTCTTAAACATTGGATTCTACCTTCATCCTTATGCAATTACTTGAGACGTAACGATTAGGATGTTAATAATATTATTATGCTCATGGTTATAAAATAATGTAATATGTGGCAATTTTCATAATGAGTTGGGATATTATGAATGAATAAAGGTGTGCATCTAAATTCCCAATCATTAGAAGAAGTTATTTATTCCCAATCATTAGAAGAAGTTAGCAGAACATTGTCCATAAATTACAGTAATACATAGACAGTTTGAACCTCTTCGATATTTTGAGTATTTAAAAAATTGTCGTCTGTTTTAGGAGTTGCACGTAAGAAACATTCCATTTCCCATATTAAACATTGTAATTATACACAAGTATCATCTTTATAAAAATCCATTAAGAAAATATTTGTTTTATGAAAACGTTCCCATGAACAAAAAAAAATTCAATTATGTCCAGTAGACACATAACAAATATTCCATCTTCCGATTTTCTTTTTTCTTTCTTAATTGATTATAATTCTTTTTAAATAACTCTTCTATATTTTGTCTTGTTAACGACTGCAAAAAATTAAATTGATTCTATAGTTTTCTAATAGAAATTAAAATCTTATATTTATAGAAAGTAAAAGAATAATAAAATAAAATTGATATGCAAGATTTCAATTATTGCATTCACTATTACTTTCTATGTTAACATGAAATATTTTATAGGGTTTCATGAGGAAATGCCGTAAATTGTGATTTTTGAGACCTTAATACCTTTCGTAGATTCATAGACAGAAGGTTGAATTGTAAGCAGTATCTTAAAAGAGCTGGTTTGAGCAACATGCCTGTATATACTTCATTACAATGAGACAAAGTTGGCCTAAATATACAGCTAGTTTGTGCCAGCTGAATGCTTCTATCGGAGAGTAGCGAACCTAGCTATACGTCTAGATGTATTGTAGCATGAGAAATGTTTTTAATATAACTAAAATTACTGAAAAATTTTGCCAGAATCATTATAAATTTATTTGCAAATTTTTTAAAGTGTTGTAGTATACAGAAGACAACGATTAAAATCCAATAAGTTGGTGCTACCCTAATGATCTCAAATTAATCCGTATAATGATCGTTATTGTAAAGTGGATTTCTCAAATTTTCAGGAGAAAAATAATTCTTCCAAAATTCCTTGTAAAGTACAACTTACTGACAACAATTTCTGATGCGTGTGAATTAAATGTGGAAGTGGAAAAATCTATCAAGCACTCGCGCTACGAATATTTCGTATGCACTGAGGCGTGTAAAACTTTTAGAGTTGTATAGTATTCCTATAAAGCTATTTACGTATTTAATTATTATTTTTAACATGTAAGTATATTTATGTTGCAGAATAAATACAACATATAAGTATATTTATGTTGCTCAATAAATTGAACGTTTTATGTGAACCCAAGCGTGCAGAACCCCTTGTAGTACTAGTTCCACTTGTATTTGAAATGTTTCTTTAATTAAAATGAAAGTAATCATTTCTCCAAAACTTCAAACATCGCTGTTGACTCTATAATATGACATGGCGATCGACATCCTATAGAACTAACATAAAATATTTCATGTTTCTCTAAAAGACAGATATGTGTATCATAAAATTAGGACGTGATTAATCTACTTACTATATTTCCTAATTTTGTAATTAAATATTGTTTTTTCGAATATTAGCTGGTTATTCATAAATGTAATTTTTTTATCATGGATAAGCTGTTGCATGGATTAACTGTCTCTTATTACTCATAATGTCTACTATTTTACGCTTAGCTATAATAAATATTAGACCTGAACAACAGCTTATCCTGTTTTTTCATGGATAAGCTGTTGTTCGGGTCAAATGTTTATTATAGTTAAGAGTGAATTAGTAAAGACATTATGAGTAACAAGAGAAAGAAATTTTTGAGAAGTTATGATATGGTTATGCGAGCAAAAGACACACAAGGCTGGAAAAATATGCATTACTGTCTGTGGTATATGTATCCATTAAAGAAATTAAAAAGAAAATTAAATCAAACTTCCCACCTCATCATATCTGTGCCAATTCTTTTTGGGTTTTTACAATTACAAAATGTTTTAGTTATTTTTTGGTGGAAAACAGAAAAAAATTAATCATCAAACTTGCCATTTTTACACTCATTCTGTTACTAGGTCTATAAATCCCAACACACAAACAATATTCTTAATTGAAAAAAATACTGATAATATTTGTAAATGTAATACTAATATTATTAATTTTACAGGAACACTAAGTGAATTTAAATGTTTACAAACACCTAACGGAACACTTGGGTGTGCGTTCTACTTATAATATTTCTTTTTGGCATAGGCGACCCTAAATGTAATTACATCTGTTGCAAAAACTTCAGTCAGATGAAAATAAGTTGGCCCTCGATACCATTCTCCATTTTGACTTATGAGTTCCTTAATTAGTTGGGAAATAGAACCTGTCCATGACAATAATATAATGGATGTCTAAGTTTTGATATATAGATTGTATTTGGTATTACTTGCCGTTATTAGTCACTTGCTATCCAGTATGGAAGGTATCCACATCACACATAGATTCAGTATGGTAAAATTTGTATTTGAACATTACAGACATAAAATAAATGCACATGAAAACAAACACACACACACAAAAAACTGTACTATATTACAATGATCCACAGAATTTTTTTTCATTATGTGAGAACTTACACTTATAAATATATGTGCTATAAGCTGAACCACTTATAATAGCGTGCAACTAATGATTATAGTTAATTTCAACAAAAAATTCAATATTATACTCGTAACATTCATCAATCAACTAGATACTAAATATAGACTATCCTTTGTACTACCTCATCAATCACTTCGGAATACAAATTTGTAACG
The DNA here is from genome assembly GCA_039881145.1 of Druceiella hillmani. NCBI lineage: Eukaryota > Metazoa > Arthropoda > Insecta > Lepidoptera > Hepialidae > Druceiella > Druceiella hillmani. The sequence goes on along the minus strand of JAYKKI010000069.1, from coordinate 1,592,390 downwards.
GCTTGACATATATTTCCATCATATAAAACAGTTTTCATTGAAATTAAACACAGAATCATAGTAAATAAAATGTTCTACCAGGACACGGGGAAACCTTTGAGGAATATCGAAATGTTTATCGGATTAAGGAGGAACATAGGAATAAAACAGAACCAAAGATTTCTACAATCTCGATGGGTTACATTAATGAATCTTGTATATCCAATATATCCCATTAGCATTGTTATAGGCTTGCTATCAATTTGCATTTTCTTCGAATATTCCATTCCCATAACTAATGTAATTCAGTTAGCGCGGTTCGTTCAGATTGTCATATTATGTATAATATTCTCTTTAATTTTGCTTAAAAATACATTATTGAAAACGAATACCATGAATAAATTTATTTACAAAATGAATGCCCTTGATCGATACTTGGAGATACTATTTGTAAAACAAATTAATAAAGAAGCACTGAATCGGAACAGGCTGACATTATTAATTATTCTGCTATTCCACTTGGCAACAATGTTCTGGTATTTCATAATCTACCCAAAAGCACATACACTTCAGGTAATACTTTTCAATGTTTTAGCATTGTCCTGTACTACTGAGAGTGTATCATTTACATTTTACCTCAGAGATATTATAAGGAGAACAGAATATGGAAATAGACAACTGCACTTCTGGCTTGATACATATCGCCATCCAACTGCTAATATAAATGATATTCAAAATGAACGAGTAGTATATTTTGGTGAAGATATAACTTCTAGAATTGATGCCATTCTCCAGCTGTATTTAAAAATAATCGATGTCTCTTCAATTTTTAATGAAGTTTTCAATTTATCAGTAAGTAATATTTTATTATAAATACTCAATGAATGTGATATTAAATGAACAGAGTGATGTTATAACAATAAATCAAGTATGAGAAAGTGAGAAATTTAACTAATTCGTGGTAGAATCAGATTCTAATGTGAATGTTTTCTGGCGAAAAATTAAGTTTAATTGTCCAATTTACTTTTCCCATTCATATTTACTGAAATCATAATTTTTGCTCTAGGAGAATGTATGAACTGTAACAGTGGTAAAAAATATCACTGCGTATTTATAAATCTAGATAATATCATATAATTTGCTAGGAGAGATACAAAAGTTATTAGCGTAGCTCATTTTATACATTTTTCTTTCTTTTTATTTTGCTACCTTTATAACCTTAAATTAACAAAACCCTAATGATAATCCACAATTTATCAGTTTTCTTGAACACGTTTCTATTATGACTCAGTCATGATTATATATCAGTTTACCAAGTAAAATAAGTACTTTAATACTATTCTTAAAAAAATCCATTTCTAGAGTACAAAAGAAAGAAAAAATAAATTGAATTACCATATTATACAGTGGTGTAGTGCTTATTTTGGTACTAGAGATAAAAATAAATTGAATATATTGTGTCTCTTAAATAACTCGGTGTGTCATTTTAATTAGTTATGCTGTTATATTATCTGAAAGTTGTTACTGAAAAACTTTAAAATTTTAAATCTTATTTTTTATCTTTCCATCTCCAATACTTAATCAATTGTGATGAAAAACATTGCAAAATTTATATGACTTTTATGTATACATACAGAGGCTGCATAAATGTTTGTTTGTTTCTATGTGATTTTTAAAATACATCTTCTGAAGTTCCTAATATTTAGAAAATCTCATTTAATCAATAATTATCTTTATGAAAACTTTACTCAATAAATAAGAAACCCAGGTCAGGAAAACCGTAGAGATAATGTAATGTTTTAATGTAAATCATAAATTGCAATAATTAGTTATATTAGACAGGCCATTTTATTACTAAATCAGCCATCTCAGTTTATAAATTTATTCTACTTTTCCTTAAACACATATTAATGTTAATTCATTACAAAATGTTCTCAAAACGATGAAGGTAGTTATCAAGTTCGTTTATTTAGAGTACTCAAATAATGAAGCTGATAAAGAATTCAATTGCTAAATTGGACTGATAATGTGGCTATGTACCAAAATATTAGGAGTTAAGTCAGTTACATCTAGAAGAATGTCTATTTTCATGTGATGCAAGCACTGTGATTCTTCATTTTCTTATATATGGCGAAGGCATGACCATCGTGAATGAAATTGCAGAAACAAATAAATAGTACCAAAATAGAACTATGTAAATTAAATAGATATCTCCCCAAGAGTAATAAGTCTGATTAATTTACTGCTTGGGACGAATTAAGTTGGATGTTATAGAAAAGGGAGATGTGTTTAGAAATATAGAAATGTATATAATTATGTCCAGCCTTAAGAGCAGATCACTGTTGGTCTATTCAGTATCAGTTCATGGACATATTTCCATTTATGTGGAACTTAAAATGAACTTCTAATCGCCTAAAATAAAGCGTGTTTTTCAATTATCAACTAAGTCAGATCATCGTGAATTTCTTCATTTAAGAAGAAAAATTAATTCTTTTAAAATGTGAAAATGACATGAATAAGAGTTTATAAAGCAGAAATATTTCTTTAAAAATAATTTTTGTTTCAGATTCTGTGGATATTTACCAATAGCTTTGGAAGCATATTCGATATCTATGCAGATTTAGTTCACGTGGAAGTTTATCAGGTAAATAATAATTATGGAAAGTGTTAATGGTTTTGAGAAACTCCATTTCTTACTAAGTTTATTCTTTTACCAATTTCAGGGTGGAACTGAAATAATATTGAGCACGGCTGTGTGGAGTATTCAGAGGCTATTCTATGTAGCAGTAATCTGTTTCACCTGTGAAAAACTTAATCAATGTCTTCATGAAGCACGGACATTTGCTCTGAAGTTATTGGTGCATGACGAATTGCGTAAGTTTAGTAAATCTATATATGATGCTCGGGGTATATCTCACATATTAGGATAAAACTTGTTTTTATGAGCTTGCAAAGATATTATTGTGTCGCCATTTAAAAAATCAGAAATATATTGTGTAGTGACAAACATCAACATAGTACTTCTCAATTTATAATAATTGATCTATAGTACAATTAATCCTGGCACTGTCTTTCAAGGACAGAGAATGGATTGAACAAATCAATATTCGACAAAATAAAATAAGTGGACAGTTTTGTACCATTTCAATACTTCATTTGCTGCTTACGTTGCGTGGAGACTTTAAAAAAGAAAATAATTGATAAAAACCGATATTTCTCATTTTCCATTTTTCAGAGTTATATAATTTTTACATAATTTTTAAAGTAATAATTTCCAATCAAATAATGTACTTTTAGTATTGCGTAAAGTAAAAAACAGTGTAACTAATCATATACAGTTTATATAAATTAAGTAATGCTGTTTGATAGTTAAATCGGTATAACGTAAAATTATATATAAAAATTATGCAGCGACTCGAGTCTTGCTATACCCATTTTGATATACACTTTAAATATAGATTCTGGCTATATGAGTTTCAACCACATGATGACATTCTACATATACATACACGAGTTAATAATTTTCAAAACAATTTAATAATTGTTAATTAGGTTAGGACCAGAGGAATGACAACTAACTAACAATGAACCTAATATGTTCAATCTAACTTTATTTTGATAGAACTCAAACAAATGAGAAAACTTTTGCACTTGCCAAGTGTTTTAAAATATTCATATAACCTTTAAAGAGTAACAAAGCACTCGAACTTCTTTCTTTAATTTCGTACATCACGTGGTGCATCATTTGAAAGATCTTCTTTTGAGGAATACAAAAATATTTTTTCATTATCTTAAATAACCATTTAAAACTTATTTTAAATAATTTGGGAAAATAAATTATCCTCCTCCATCCCTTATTTCCAAAAACTGCTAAACAAACAGGGTTGGTAAAATCGGAACAGGAAATTACAAAAAACTGTAAAGATTGTCCTAGATCTTATAATTTTTGAAGTACGCACCATGTTTTTACACCTCTGAAAGATATAGTGGACAATATGTTTACATTATGAAACATTAATGTTCACAAATAGTTTAATAGAAATACTAAAAACCCTCAAATGTTTACATTTTAAAATTATTTTTGTTTTACTTTGGATAAAAACCCTTGCAATTCTTTGAGTCCATCTCTAAGTTGAGAATTTTGTACCTCATGAGGCCTAATTAAATTGTGGACATCGGGTTAAGTATTTTTATTTGTATCTGAAAATACTCAAACAAAAATATCCAGATCTGAATTTTGTCAACTAATACCTGCTCCATAGGAATGAATGTATCGTTGACATGCTTGCTTATATTATAAGCTAGTTGCTGACACAAAATATAAATTGATTGATTCTTTCATATGAACATGTCAATCATTTACTTCATAAAAATAATTATTAATTATGCTTCGTTACGAAGTGAGAAATTGTTTGAATATTACTAAAAAGTGACCTTGTAAAACATTCAATGTCTAAAATGGGTTGTGTTTTTCCAGCGCTGAACTGTCTGTTAAAAATAGAAGACCTTAGCCTCATGCTCTCGGTGCCTGAAGTAGGCGCATTTAGAGTGGCTCGTCTCTTCAAGTTGAATATGTCACTGCTGCTTGGTTACTTAAGTTTTTGTACCACTATTTTAGTAGTAGTATTTCAGTTTTATTTCCTGAAATAAAATAATACTAAAATAATTTAGCATAGATATTAAAAATTACTGGTATTGTATAAATAACAAATATATGTATTAAAATACATTTAATTCAACAAAAGGAAACCATATAAACGAACTAGGACTTTAAGTTCATTAAAACATAGAGTATGATATGTAGTTATTGCATTTAGAACATGAAGCAGTAGGAAAATGCATAGAATATAAATATTTTATGAATTATGAACTGACAGGTTTTGTTGGCTTCTATTGTATTTTGAATTCTTTGTTCAATAGTTATTATACTTGTATTTATCGTAAACGGGGGTTCTGAAAGTTAAAAGTATGTTTAATTTATATGTTTAAATAATTTAATTAAGTGTATTCACTATCATTAATTCCTATAAGTAAAAGTCACATTAACATGTCATTTTTTAATCATATCCTTCATATAACATATATATTTTGACCTTCAAAATTAAACAAATGTTTTCTGGAACCAATTCCATAATGATTCATATTATACTAATATTATCAGTTATTAATTAATATTTGATGGCATGGTATTTTCATGTTTTATAACATTATCCAAAAGAAACTTGTTGTAAATATGACAACTGATTTCTCGATTTTTATGAATTTGGAGGTACAATACATACATACCTATGTATATATGGCTGGTCTCGATGGGCAGATACCTTAACAGAGATCAGTAGAATGGTAAAGAAATTTATAAAGTTGCATAAAGAACAGTTTAATGTTAGTTATATTTGTGAACTGAGAGTTTTCTAGCAATGTGTGTATAAAAAGCACGATATTTGTGTAAGATTACAACATTATTAAAAGATTACTATTAATTAAAATGTCTGTCTAATTTTATAAATATTTCATTGATCTAGATATTGGCTTTGCACAATATTACCTGTATGTAGTTACCCGCATCTTATTTTTGTTACACAAAATACAAGCTGCAATGCTTTTGTTTCAATGTTATTCAGTATAATATTGTATTTTTGATCGTCATCTAACAACGAGTAATACGATAGTAGGTATCTAGTTGGCAAATTCAATGGTTTGTGCTGAACTTTAAAGGAGAAAAGAAATGATGAAATATGCTTTTAGGTTAATATTTGCATCATGTAAGAACGCTACTGCCATTGAGATATCTGATGCTCAATGTAAGGCTATATTACTGTGTTAAGCTAGAAGGACGATGTCCATTGGATGTTACTTGAGTTTGTAACTATATCATTTTGACAGAAAATTGATTTTTTGTCTTTTTGGCACAGTAATTTCTTCACAAATGAGCTTATATATGTATTCTCAACTTATGTTTCTTCATCACTATCAGTGGAAAAGAATCCAATTTGATATGAGGAAATGGCGAATAATAGACCATGTAAATTAAGAAATTAGCTATTGGAAGAAATGGAAAATTTTAATTTTCAAAAATAAGTAGTCTAAAATTGCCAACAAAATTCCACTCGGTAACAAAAATTATGATAACTCTCACTAAGTAATTATGGCTCTTGGTGAAATAATAAATTAAAATTAAAATAGTATTTTAATAACAATAATACAAACTAAACAATTTTTCTTTGACATCCTTAAAAAATCCTATACGTAAATGATTAAACTGTGAACGCAACACTAAATTTCATTACTATATGTTTTGATTAGATTTTCCCAAAATTGCAACACATTTTTTCATATTATTCCGGAAAAGTATTTAATAGTACTCTTTTTTTTTCTTTCAACATTACTTCCACATGTTCATATTTTTTAAGCTCTGGTAATTTCTTCTATTTCATGACTTTTACAGTGAGAAAATTCATTCAATATATTTCCGCTTCGAATTGTTTGCAGTGAAATATATCATAATTACACCATTTGATAATTACATCAACTTTATCATTTATACGTGGTTTAATTTTATCAAACTTTCACTAAGAGGAATGATCCGCCAAAAACAAAAAGTTTTTATGTCATACGACTTTAACCTTAATATCTTTCGACACTCTTTGAATAACATTACAGAAATAATTAAAATCATACAACTTGCTTCTTATTTTACCATTGACTCCTCAACTCTATGGGGAAATGAATCTACAACAATGAATGAAAATCCCGGTTCAAAGTACCTGAATATAAATTTGTCAGTTTAGATTTTGTCACAATTCATTGTGTAGAAAAGCAGCGATAAAAGGGTCTAATTCTTATGTTGTGATACTTATGTTGTGAGTCTAATTCTTATGTTGTATATGCTTCACAATTTATAGTTAGCCCATATATGTTTTATATCTCATTCACTTATATCTAGCCCATATATATCACTTATAATATAGCTGATAAAAATTAAAATCAAATTTACTAATAATTTCTTCATGTCGAATAGCAACAAATACCAATTCATATAGTGACACAATCTCCTTCTCAACTGGTTCAAAAGGTTTGTAATACACATGAGAGAAACTGATACATCAGAAACTGACATAAATCACAGGTGTTGCCCAAGTTATCCTCGTTTGTTACTCACCATGCAGTTGGAATGCTTCACAAATCTTATATTCTTTATGATTCAAAGGAACTCTTAGTTACAACTCAATATTTTTCATAGGAATAATGACAAATGTTTGTCTATACCATCTCTCTATGAATTATAGATCACTCAGTAAATCTAACCTTCGGGGAGCATGTCCTTTCGTACAGTGTTATCGCTGGTTGGAATCTCAAGATACGTTTACTATTTACTGTTTTATCAATTTTGTAATTTGGTGGTCTGGGACATCTCTTGTCTGACGGTGGAGTGACCATTATTCGATGGTTCCAGAGCAAATTGCACAAAATTTTGACATTTATTTTTTCCTTTCCAATTTTTTTAGCAAAACCAAGTTTTGGCAAAAAAAACCTTACATACAAATAGAACTGTATCATTTGCATCTTCTAACATATATCGTAGAATTTTAACTCTACAGACATTGATGTATTGTACAACATAAAGCTTCTTTATCTTGTATCGTTATAAAGCTACAAAATTGTTCATTCATAATTAACCTTTGTTCTTGATACATTTTTAATTAAATTTTTCCTGCATCCTTCAGTGCAAGTATTGTTAAAAGAATGCTTTTCTTAACTGCCTGTCTTACATTTAATGATAAATTATGTTTCATTCTCTTGCGTAGACTTCCCGTTTTACTTTATTTATTTCGAGTGTAAGTCACAGTTTCTTAGTAACTGGATATACTTATTTGGTTGCGTTTGGTTATTGAATGAATTAATGGTGATGTTGGCTGATGCAAGTATTTTATGGTCTTTTGTAGTAAAATTTGTTTTATTCCAGTCTACTTTAATGTTTTCTTTCGTTTTATTTTTTCATGCTGAAGACATTTTGAGTTATATCATAGGATTAATTTTATATCTTTTATATAAGATTCCTTTCATGACAAAAATGTTCTGAAAATGTGTTAAACTTTATAAATTATCACAAAAAAGTGGCATTAATTCCGGCTAAGTCTTATCTCTGTGATTAACAATAAATCCCATAAATCCAATAAATGTGTTTTCCTAATAAAATTTTGTATTTTGAGATGAACAAGCTGGCATCTTTTTTGTTTGTGTAATACTCATTAATCATTATAAAACGAATGCAAATTTTATCACCACCACCTTGTTATTATTCCACAACCTACTCAATTAAAAACCTTTGATTCACAGTAATAAGTTACTCGCTACATACAGTTAGCAAAAACATATCAAACTAACAAATTTCTCATTAAAGTTTTTCATTATAAGTGTCCTTTAATAAAGATAGTCTTCTATCCTTATAAAACATGTGATAGCGGCCAATGGAAGGAAAGAATTATTTATTCATATATTTCTAGCTTGGAAAAAGTCAAGGAAAAATAATTCTCTATGCTTATATTGATCCCCCGACAGAGATATATATTTTGAAGTCCACCTCTCAATATGCATCTGTTCTTTATAACAAAATGTTGAACAATAAGAATGTTACCGAAATACTCCATACAATAGCAAAGTGAAAACAATGAAAATAATGGGGAAATACATGTATATTTATCATTAATGTATTGTTTTTATATTTCATTTACAATAATCAATGACGGATAATTTGTTATCTACATTGTAGATATTGGTGTTCGGATTTGATAATAAGTTGCAAGAATTTACCACCAAAAAACACACTATTAAAAAAATGATTGTAAAAATATTGAATTTTCAACTCAATATTTAGGTACACATACTAACATTACTTATTTGCATTGATAATTTAGGTTACAATTTTTTTACTTTCCAATTATCACTACATGCACTGATACATAAAATACTACATGGTCAGAATAATACATAATTTAGAGAAAATAATTGAAATTTTTGGTCCTTCTAGATTTCTAATGGAAACAAACAATGAATATTCAAATGCATAGGGAGAAAGCTCATTTTATAATCTGATAATTGGAAAGAAAGTTGACCAGTAAGGATTCCTGACAATTTACAATCCAATAACTACAATTAAAAACTAATAAAATAATTATTGCGAAAGGAAGTTCAAAGTATTTTAGTTTAGAAAACCAACCAGCGCAAGCGAGTGGTATATTTAATTAATATGTCTCTTTGAATTACAATTTTTAAGTTGTGTTGGCCATGTCAAGGATAAGAATAATAAAATTTAGTTTTCTTACATCCTTATATGAAACAGTGACACTCAATTTTTAAAATGAAATATGTGACATTGGCGTTTATTTATCTGCCTGATTATTTATATTTATCGGCATTTTATTTCCTCTCTGCTACATACTCTACGTTGATACAGATATGAACAATCAAGTTTTTAAAATCAATATTAGAAAATATGTTGATAGTTTCTAGAAGTCATATTTTCCTATATGTATTTTCATATGTCCTTATTTACACAGGCTCAAAATTTGATGATCTTGAGGATTTTTTGATAATTAACCATTTTGGTAATTAAACGTTCCGAAATATTATATAATAATTATTTTTTTTTTTTTTTTTATTATTACAATTTTTATTAAAACTAGTTATATAACTAACGATTAATTTGTTTCTAAACTAATGTACTATATGCTGACTAAACTAAGATTTTCCTTTGAATCACTTAGTGTTCTAATGTCTAACAAGCTCAAAAGGTTTTATTCTTTTGAGTCTTCTAATAGTATTTTGCACATTTGAGAGTCTGGACACTTCTGGATTCATGTGGTTTTGAAGTCTCTTTTGGTGAGAACTAGCAAATTTACTAATAGTATCGTCTACCATCTCAATCTCAAGATCGCGATGGAGATCACAGTTACGGACATACCAAGGCGCGTTAACTACACACTTAAGCACTTTGTTTTGGAATCTTTGTATCACTTGGATATTAGACTTACTGGCGCAGCCCCACAGCTGTATCCCATAACTCCAAATTGGGCGTAGGACTTGCTTATACAAAATAAGCTTGTTGTATGTTGAAAGCTCAGAATTACGACCAAGCAACCAATACATTTTTCTGAACTTGATATTAAGTTCGTCGCGTTTCTTCTTAATATGTTCTTTCCACCGAAGCTTGGCGTCGAGAGTCATACCAAGATATTTAGCTGTGTTTGCATATGGTAATTGAGTGCCATTAATGAAGACTGGATGTGGTGATATCTTTTTATTTGTAAAATTGATATGTGTTGATTTGGATTCGTTTAATTTAATGCGCCATTTTTTTGTCCAGATGGCTACTTTGTTGAGAGCAGATTGCACTTTTCTAGTTGAAACTTCCACAGTCTCCCCCACTACCATTATTGCCGTATCATCTGCAAATGTAGCTGTTGTACTATATAAAGTTGTTGGAATATCATTAATGTATAGCAAATACAAAACTGGGCCTAGAACACTACCTTGAGGGACCCCAGCCTTAATCAGCTTCAAGTCTGAATACGAGTCTTCGTATTTAACCCGAAAGTATCGATTAGACAGATAGGATTTTAAGAGTTGGTAGAAGTGATCGGGAAGAAGTAATTTTAATTTGTGTAGGAGACCTTCGTGCCAAACTCTATCAAATGCCTGTGCTACATCCAAGAAGATAGCAGAACATACATTTTTGTTTTCTAGCGCTTTTTCAATAACATCAGTAATACGATGTACTTGATCGATTGTCGAGTGGTTGTTTCTGAAACCAAATTGATGTGGTGGTATCAGCTTTCTTTGATCAAGAACAGGTTTGAGGCGCTTTAAAATTAGTTTCTCAAATAGCTTTGACATGATTGGTAAAAGTGAGATGGGTCGATATGATTCAACTTCACTTAGATTTTTTCCAGGTTTTGGTATCATAATAACTTCAGCTGTTTTCCACGCATCTGGGACATAGTTTAGTCGAATACAGGCATTGATCAGAGTAGTTAATTTAACCAGAGCTTTTCTTTGAAGTCTTTTAAGTATGTCACCTGTAATTAGATCAAATCCAGGTGCTTTCTTCACATTGAGGTTGTTTTTAATTTCATCAGCAATTTCCTTAGGCGTAACTAATGGAATTCTGACAGGATAAGCATTGGGATGAACATGTGGTAGATCATCATGTCCCTCGTTTGGATAGAATCTTGCTTCAAGGTGTTGAGCAAACACATCTGCTTTTTCTGAATTTTTACGAGCCCATTTTCCATCAGTCTTTTTTATAGGGGGTACTTGAGCTAACGGTCGTTTGAGATATTTTGTAGCTTTCCATAGTGAGTATTCAGTTTTGCTATCTGCAGTAAGTTCTGTGAGAAATTTTTTGATTGATAATTGTTTAATGTTTTTTATTTCTGTAGTTAGTTGTCTAGTAGCTCTGTTAAGTAGAGTTTTATCATATGGGCTTCTTGATTGATGCCACTTTCTTCTAAGTTTTCTTTTTTCTGATATTAGGACTCTAATTTCTTTTGGGTAATTAAGACCTTTTAATTTTCTTTTAATAACCGGCGTACTATTCCAGGCAGCTCCCTGAATATCTGCGGTAAAAGCATTTAATTCTTTTTCCAATTGATCAACAGTCTTTATCGGCACCATCAAATTGATATCATTTTCTAATAAGTAATTAAAATAAATCCAATCTGTTTTTTTGTTACTAAGAGTTAATGTTTGTTCTTTCAAAATGATTTTGTCACTAACCGTTAGGTAAATTGGAGAATGATCAGAGTTCAAGTCAAGTCCTTCTTCAATTTTAATATAATTTGCTGATAAATTTTTGACAACAAAAAAGTCTATTAGGTCTGGAGTTTTATTAGGGTCTGTAGGCCAATATGTTGGTTTACCACTTGACATGAATTCGCATCCATAACTTACAGCAGCCCTGTATAATTCTCGCCCCTTAGTATTTATTAATCTTGAGCCCCAGTGGGTGTGTTTAGCATTGAAATCACCTCCAATGATGAAGCGACAATTTAATTTTTTAAAAAGTGTGATATATTCATCTGCATAAATATTATATCTAGGTGGGCAATATATTGCACTTACCCTGAGTTTTTGTTTAGTTGTCTCAACCGTTACAATTGTAGCTTGGATATCGCAAATCACATATTTTTCTTCTTCAAAGTGTTTGATGCAGTTTTTAATAATAACAGCACTACCTCCGCGAGCCGTGTTAGCAGGATGATTTGAATAATAGGTTGAGTAGCTTTTGAATCTAACAAAGGACTCCCTAGTAAAATGCGTTTCTGAGATAAGACATATGTCAATGTTTTCTGTGTATAGGATTGCTTGCAGCTCATGTTGGTGCTGTAGCAATCCATTGGCATTCCATTCCATAATTCGTAGGGAAGTCATTGTTAGTTTCCAGAGACTTTTATTTTGCTCTCAATTTTATTGAGTCGCAGGTTTTGATCTTTTAGCATCTGCATAATTTCTAATAACATATTATCATTATTAGGCATTTGCTTAGTTGCACGGGTATTATCAGAAACAGCTTGGCTATATGTTCTTCTGGAAATTTGGGGTTTTTGTGGTTTTGTGGCCTCAATCTGAGTGGTCTCATTCTGAGTGGACATTTTTATCAATTTATTAGTATTTACTTGTTTTTTAGGTTTATTTTTGCTATCTCTTAGTTTTTGAAGTTCTGTAATCACTTCACATCCTCGATAGTTGGCAGTATGATTTTTCCCACAGTGACAGCATTTTGGCTGCATATCACTTGATTTATCACAGTTAGTCGTCAGATGATGTCCAGCACATTTAACACATCTAGGTTCCTTGTTGCAATAGTTTTTGGTATGACCAAATGATTGGCAGGTTTTACACTGTGGTATTAATTTATTGCTTTTAATTGGCTCGACAGTAACGATCGCATTACAAACTTTTTTAATGCTGTATATTTTTTTAATGTCCGTGTTATTTTTAAACGCAACAATAAACATATCTAATGGTTCCTTTGTTTTCCATTTCAATTTGCCTGTAGCATTCAATGCTTCCAAACCTTGAGCTTTTAGATTATTTATGATATCTGTTGGACTGAAAGAATGATGAATATTTTTGATCATTACTCTGATATCCCTATCTTGTTTGTTTTCGTAGGAATGCCACGAAATTTCATGTTTTTTCAATTCATTAGTCAAAGCTCTGTATGCATTATCACTCGAAACATTTATTTTACTAACGTTATTGTTCATTAATTTAGTTTGAAAATGATCACTACCAATTGTTTGGTTTATTAACGCAGTTAATTCATTAATATTTTCAACACCGGTTAAAATAATAGGCGGTGGTTTATGCATTTGATTTGGTTGTGACTGCATAGCAGGTTTGGTATTATCACTTACTTTGTTTATTATTTGTTGGCCATGTTTCGGTGATTTAATGTCAGCCAATTTTCTTTTTTTCTTGTTATTTTTAACTCTTATCCATTCTGTGTCGACCGCCAGATCATTATCGGTTAACTCAGCTGTTCCTTGTGACTTTAATTCGCTCAAATTTCGATTTAGTTTTAAATTTTCGATTTCTAATTTCATTACTTTGACTTGTTCCTGAAGATCAAAGATAATTTTTTTCAAATTATCTTCATTCTGTCTGGCTTGGCACCAAGCAGAATAAAGTTGTTCCTCATTTTGTGTCCTTCGCGTATTTTCAGCGAAGAGTATATTATTTGATTGAAGCAATTGGGCTTCATTAGCTGTAGGAGGATAATATTTCGTCATCACTGTCTGTGATTGTCCTCTTGAATTCTCGTTATCCATGCTCTTTCACACGCTACCCGATGTCACTTGCATAGCATGATGACTACGCGCTCCAACTCAACGCGTATTAAGTGTGATTTCAAATTCTCAGTACTAGATGTCGGCAGTAGTGTTGCTTAACTCCGTACCAATAAAATACAAAACAAAGAACAAGGCGCGCTACTAGCTGATCTCGAACCCGGGGAGCTCACGCCGCCCGCTTTACGACGCAGCGACGCGGGCGCTAGCGATACACGCTGCACCACGAACGTGCTACGAGAAGCCTCGAAAAATAGTTATCGTTTTGTACACGACGTGCGAATGTCAACAAATAAAGTTTGTAAACACGTAAACACGTTTTGTCTATGTACCGGGCACCGATTTAAAATTACAAACCACCCACTTTTTTATCAATATCGAGTTACAGTAACTAACTTTAATAATTTATTTATAGTATTTAGTAACTGATTTTTAATATAGTTTACGAAAGATTAACACCACTTTTACACTATATGTTTTAGTATCACTTGTACAAATAAAACATACACTGCTACTCCAAAGAAACACTTGGAAATTTTTATATTTTAAATTATACAGGAGCTATCCTAATCACGTCAACGATCGCTTCCGTACGCGGACGAACTGATATAATAATTATAGATTAATATTTGTTTATCTTCATCAAAATGATGACTTTTTTCCTAAAGCTTTTTCTGTTCGTAAGTTTTTCGTTTGTGAAATGATGAAGTAAATATATTTACGTATTAATACACAGCATATATAGACACACCGACTTATAAAAAAATCCACTTTCGTTGATAAAAGTTTGTTGGACTTTCCATTGAGAGATAAATTCAATTCAAAATTGGAAAGAAAGTATTAATGATTAGAGAACTTTCAGATAGTCATCAACGCATGCAACAATATTTGGTTTATTTCTCAATTTCACAAATTGGTTCAAAATTTCAAAATATTTTGTAATACTGAAGTAACATAAATATAATTTTTAATAAAAATGATTTTATTATATCTGTGCAAACACTGTATGGTGAAGAAGACGACATATTGAAAGACAGTTTATTAATGAGAATATATATCAACCTGTATCTATCATTTATGTCAATAAGAGAGGAGTAGCCATTTGGCATAAATAGGTTACTTTCGTTCACAGAATGTTTAACTAGTCATTATTGATAATTTCTTTTCTATGATTAATTTCATGTAAATTTTGTTTACATGTTTTACAGTTAACGTTTTATGATTTTGTTATTAATTATGTGTATATGTTGTTTACATGCTCAATAAGATTTTCTTATTTTTTTACTATTGTAGCTATTGTAAATCGGAATGAATTACTTAAGTACCCAGTAATGGTAAAACTACTTTAATCTCTAATGCAATAATTAGTGAGAAGAGCCGGTATTTTTAATGAAAACAATTTTCTTTCACCTCACTGCCACCACACTTACCAAGCAAAAGTAAGACATTACAAATAATTTCTTAAAATATTTAGTCTGTGTAAAATAGAAATATTGTGTTAAAATTATCACATACATAGTAATGAGTTCCATGAAGCTATACATTAAAGAAGCTCTGATGTGACATTATTTGAAGTTTCCAACTTAAGAGATTAATTTATTAATAGAAAAATTAGCAAAGAAAAGTAAGTAGAGGGCAACTAAGTTGAGTGTATGAATCGATGAAGTGTTTTATCAATTCACAAATCAAAGAATTAATAAAGAGGCTGATGAATGTAGATGAGATAGTATTGTAATGTTACTGTACTACTCAGAATTACCGAATGAATGTTGCCGTGAATTGTGAATTTGAGACAGATTTCATTCACAAACAGTGAAGGATTTTCAAAGTGATTACTTTGAAAAAAAAGCCTGGTTTCAATGTAAATATAACAAACCAAGAAAATTTATTACCCAATATTGCATACCACGATATAGATGTAACTAACAAAACCAAAGTTAATCTATCAAAGGGAACGCAAGTTAATGGCGAATTTCAGTCAAATAAAAAATACCTCAAAAATTTCTATACATTTTAATGGAAACTGTAAAAATACAAAACATAAAAGCAAGTTCATTAACCAAATAATTCAGAAAGATATCATTATTGACTTGAAAAATTAACTCACCTTTGACATTCACATCACAAATTCAATTTTTTTCGCAGAATCTGTTCTTTTCTCGCAATAGATTTAAATAAAATTTCCCGTATTGTTGTCCACTATATAACATTTGCTAATATATTAACATTGAGAAGTAATAAAAAAATTTTATTTTTATAACTGTGACATTTGCAGTAATACAGTATTTTATTTATTTTTTTATTTGAGTATGAAGAATTTTTTCAGGAGGGATATTTTTCAGGGGAGAGGGCTTTTTTCAGGAGGGACAGGGAGGGTATCTATAGGTTATGGAATAAGAAGCAAATGTCAAAGTTATGGGAGGAAATGTTAAACAAACCACGCTTTGTTGTGCCGTGTGCGCCATTTGAAATTATCTTAAATCAATTTAATTTACAAATAAGCCAAAGTTCTAGTAAATGCAAAACAAAAGAATTTGTAGAGTAATACTTATTCAATAGAGGTGATCACAGTTATTGACTGCAAAGCAGTTAAGGGCAAATAACCTTGGACCTATAAAGAATTAATTTGACATTAATGTTAAAAGATAATTAGACAATAATTATACAGATAAGCTATTTTTAAATATAGTTAATAAAATTCATTTTAATATTTTATTGCATAAATATTAAAAAATCTCAGATATTAGCAAGGTTCACAACTCAAATAAATGAGGGGGAAATTTTCTGCTCATATGATAAAATGAGTCCATGAAAATGGAGATGATCATTTGATTCAAGTTTTTGTTCACATTTAAATAGATTCATGTGTTTATATTGAATAGCAATCTGCCTTTGAAATCAATCACCAAACAGTGGCATGGTCGAATTTGAGTTAGAATTGAATATTTCGAAATTTTAATGTCAAATTTAAATGACCTCCAACAGACTTTATATTCTACCTTATTCTATATAAAATATTGACGATAATTGGTTTTTACTTCCTTTGTAAGATGGAGTGAAGAGTCCATAGTTATTTCATAAATATATTATTTCAAATATTTTTACTTTTTAGGATTCATACTTTTTCCTTATATCATATAAAAAATGTTCTCGTGGGTACATTTGTCTCTATGTGCTCTTTTATCTAGGGAACCGCTCTTTTATCTTGTGTCATACTATTTATATTTGTTTTTATCAAAATGGATCCAGCAGTTTTTAAATTACGTCTATGTAAATTATTAAGAGCTGTAAGTTGGTATAATATAAAATCGGTTTGGACGTTCTTGTATGATTCGGTTACAAATGAAAAAAGAATTATAAATAAATTTGTTGCATCAAGCAGATTAATGTTAGTCAATTTTTAATGCAGTTACTTGGTTCCTCAATGAATATATTATAGTAAAATAACATCTATGTGAATTTGATCTCTTGTCTTCAAAAAATTTATGTATGTGAAGCAAATTGGTTTATAATGTTACTTAAACAACATTTACATGAATCTATTGTAGAGTCCGGCATGTATTTGTTCACTTCTGGAAAAGTAAGAACAAAAATGAAAGTATTCAGCGCATAGAATAATATTATCTCTTATAATTATTTCGAAAGAGTAACTTATAAGGGATTAGTAATGTCTTTAAATATGTCCTTGTCATGTTACTGAAAGACAGAAGAATCGATAATGCTTATTAGATAGTATAGAACTTTATATATGTACAATGTTATTCTTTGTCTAAAACATGTAGTACACTTCTTTGTTTTCTTGTTATGGTAACTTAGTTACCCGTTTTTGGGACATATTATTGATTGCTTCTGAACGCAGCTAATAACTGCTATAAAAGTCTCATTACATTTTGAGCATTAATTTACTTAATGATTTAATATTTTATTTTTAAAAACTCTAGCTGTAAATAGCCGTATAATTGTAAATAGAGAAATAAAGTCAAAAGTAATGTATTTAAAATGGACTTTTTTTAAGCTGAAAATACAAAAACCACGAGCCACTAAAAATACAGCCCATAACCAGTGAACATGAGTAGAGTTGTAAAAATGTAATTTTACACAGAGATAATATCTATGCTACCAAAATATAGAGGTATATTTGTGTATAATATACATATAAATTTGTTGCCATGGTCATTTTTCTAATTAAGTATGTGGACTAATCATAAATACATTTGGTACAACATAACTTGAGTCAATATAATGTCATCTGTTCATTTCAATAATGGCTCCTCTGTAGTCTATTGCCACGTAGCAACTTATTCAAGGACTTTGAGGTGATAGCTTGTGTTGTATCGTTTTTAATGAATTAATGGCTTTCAGGGTTACCCTCTATAAATTTTATCATAACATCAATAAATTCATTTTATTAAATTACTGGCAACCGATATATTGTTTTGATAATTAATGTATTTGTTTGCTATTTACGTGAATTTAAAAATATTATGGTTTTAATACCTATATTATTGAAGTAAATGTGCTCATATAATTAGAAAGGTAACACTCAACTGTCATTATATTTTGCACTGCTTGCATTGTCAATATACAAATAAAATATTTTAAACGTGTAAATATACATACATACACAGGTATTCTTTCTGTGGGTCACAAGTTATCTAGTTGTGAAAGTACACTGGACAGGGATAGAAGTAAATAATCACTCAGTTTGAGTTTTAACCTGAATCACTCTGAAAAAATTGTTCAGAGTCTGATTAATTTGTTTTTGATACATTTGAGTGGCTTAAACATATTTGTTACTAAGGAAAAACTCGTTAAAAATTATGTCTAGCAAATGAAACACTAAGTTTTTCAAATGCAATACGGATAGGTGATTAGTGAATAATTTAATACCTATGAAAACATATCAACGAGGTCAGCACATTGATGTAATATGTAAGTATACAACATATTTCAAGGTGAAGTGGTTGCTGAGAACGGCACCACATAGATAATAATTATGAAGAGTTCATCCTTTATGAATGACATAAACCTAATGCTGTAAGCAGTTGTCAAGTTTGTCAAACTGCCATATAAGCATGTTTTTCCAACGATTAATTGTCATGTCAACACATCAAGTCTTATAATTATGTTTATGTATCTGCAAAGAAATGTTCAATGTTTTTAGTTTCACTCTAAGCAAAGTTTAATCAAAGGAATGGCTAAAGTGTAATTGTAAATATTTGTTTATTTATGGGACTAAATTGCTATAAATGTTGTTATAATTATTTAAAATGTAAAGTACATAAAGTCAAAGATTTCCATCAGATATGTGATTAAATGATGAAAAAATTAAAAACATTAGCAGCAGATTGGACATGAAAAATACACTTACCGAACAGGTGTTCAAACGAAACATTGAATACAAGTTTTTAACCAAGTAATGGCTTCAAAGATTGCTGATTTTCTCAAATTGCCACAGAAAAATAAAAAGTAATATTCCTCTGTAATCAGTTTACACAAAGAATATATTACTCAGCCGAATTACTGGGAAGGAAAACAGTTTCATATATTATTATATTTATGTGAACAATATTCCAGATATTTTAAAAAAGTAAATGTTACAATGAGCATAACCCTGACAGATACCCGGCAGTATTGCTATAAAGATATCTCGCAGTATTGTCATGATTGTGTCAACAACAATCATACTGTTAGCTGCTAGTTCCATGTGATATATTACAAACACAAGTTATAAATTTCACTTAGTTCATCCAGCAAAAATAATTTTCAAACTTTTTCTTGAAATTAATGTCCACATTGTAATTAATGAGTACAGCATTTTTTTCATTGGTAATCAACTTGATTAAGATTTAACTTTCTACATTCTATTCACTTAAATACAATTATGATTCTGAATATGGATAGTAATTACACTGAATACAAAGTGTTCAGTACAAAATTAATATTCTATGTCCTCTTTAGAATGGTGATAGACAAGCTAAATATTTAATTATACCAGATTTGTTTTCTTAGAGTACTTTCTAAATGCCTCTTACTACTAAATACAAGGTATCTTTTGGTGAATGCTTCTGTAGACAGGAGACTCTGTTTATATTTATATATATATATATATATATATATATATATATATATATATATATATATATATATATATATATATTTATATATATGTATATATATATATATATATATATATATATATATATATATATATATATAATATACATATATATATACATGCATGTAAAAATATAAATATTTTATTATAAATTGGACATGATAATTCCCAACTTTAATGACCCTTTTTTGAAAGATGTGTTATGTGCATATATATGCAAATATAATTTATTGTTTAGAAGTTAGAGAATGGTGATAGACAGATCGACGGGCAGCTGAAGGAGAGTAATAGAGCCCTGTTTGATACTTTTGATTTCAGATTTGTAATATGAAGGAAACATAATGCAAAATTTGCAGCCAGTTACAAAAATACTTTCAGTTGTTCCGAAAGAACTTACAAGACTCGATGACTGGACGTTTATTCATTGTTGTTTTGTTCCGATACATCTAAACAATTACAAGCGTAATTTAGTATTTAATAGCAATTCAAAATATTTACTTTCGCAATGTTTATTTATTTATGTTCATAATTTTGGATTTAATTTTTTAAAGGGCAAAGATAGTATCGGATTTTTTTATGAAGCGTATGGAATATGATGTGAAAATGCAAGTTGTAAGGATTTCAAAACTATTTTTCTCAGAACTTTATGTTAAGATGGTTTTGAATTTCATAGCTTTTGAGATATTTCCAATATTTTACGACTATGACTGATAACTAGGCAATATATTTACATAGTGTATATTAAAATTAATATTTGTAACTAATTAAATACAAATATTATATAAGTTGGTAAAATATTATCGAAGTGGTTTCTTAAACTTCAATAGACAAATTTTGCAATACTTGCAATATTTTGCAATATCAAAAATTGCCCTTTGCTGACTTGTTTAAGAGCCCCTTCTGGAATGAAACTATAAGTTATTTTAAAAAGTATTTCTAGTTTTTAAGATACCATTGATGCTCATAAAGTTACACCAAAATAATATTAAAATAACAAATTCGCAAAAGCATATTTTAGGTACTTTTTTAAATTTTCTCTTATCTCTTCTTTCTCTATAGATAAATATACAAATATAATATCTCAATGCATATAACTTCTTTTGAATGAAAATTTACTAATTTAAAGATTTTCTTAGGTCTCTGTTGAGTAAATTTTAAATAAATGTTCCCTCAAAAAATTAGATTATATTAAAAAAAATCTGAAAGAAAACTATGATGTGGATAGTGTAATTCATGCGAGAACAGAACTTTAGTTTTGTTAGGTATTTTAAAAGATTTAACGTAAATATCTCATTTTAAATAAAATATCATAAAAACTGAAATAGACTTCTTTTTGCCATGATAAAAATATTACATTAGTAAAGGAGGAGTCTGCAAAATAATATATTAGCTCGAATTCCATAGAATACACAGGTAGTCCCGTGTTATGTTCGTTATTTTGGAACCTGGGAAATATCCAAAAAATTTTCCTCGATCAATAACATAGGTTCATCACATTTTACACAATATAACTTGACCAGTTTTCAAACTAGCCATACCTGATAATATGACTTACGGTATTCATGGTAACGGCTCAGACTCACTGAGTTCAAAAAATGTTATATTTGTAAAATTTGCTATTCTTTGATAATCATTTTTAAGACAAAGTCTAACTTTTATACATTCCACTTCCTATACCTTCCACTTTCAAATAGTAAAAACCTATAGCTGATATTCTTACTGTTCTACTAATTATTTTACAAGAAATGTGTCTAAAAAAATTACATGGAAAAATAGACAAAATACCATATTCTACCGACATATTAGTGATTTATTTTATTAATTTTTCTTAATCCTAAGAAACAGATTAAGCTCTATTATACTCATATGTAGATTCAGGTTACTTGATGAATCGACGCTGTGAAATGATCAGTTGAATGAGCGCTGTAAAGCAAATTTCTTATCAATAAGAATTCAAAATAGAGAAGTAGATGTTTTTTTTTTCATTAATTAGTTCATAAATTTGTGTGAAATGTAATGAAATCTTGTGTGAAAATGTAAAATAATTTTGACAAAGGAAAGCTGCTTGTCACCTCATCGTCATTATTCGTCCTTGACAGTGAAACACTGGAAAGCGAGCTCTGTTGTAATTTACTTATTAGATTGATTGGATTATTGGCTGGCCTTGGTCTTTTAATAAAGGAGCAAAACTAACAAAATATTTAAACTGACTCGGAAGTAAGAAAGGAGGATAGTAAAAGTTAAACAATTTTGTAGGCTTTAAGACCCTTTATACTGCATTAAGTTCATTGTGGTTTTAGGTTTATTTCCTTTTTAGGGAATCCTCCTGTCATGTAGATACTATTTTTTCCGGCATCAACAAACTCGTTTTATATTTTTTGTAAACTTAAAATGTTCCTCTTGCAAAATGTATATTTCACCCAATTCTAATGTCGTATAATTTATTCTCGTCGTCTCTTATTTAATTTAGAAGTATCACCAGGTATTGGATATAAAACAAGCCTTAATACAAGTATTTCGGAAATTTTTATTTAGACTTTAAAATATATGTCAATAGAAACTTTATCCATTTATAAATGCCTGTAATACTTTTGACTATGTAAACATATTGAATAATACATCCTTCACTGATATAAAAATACTGTAAATATTGCAAAAATTGTGGAATTTAGTTTTTTAGTTAGCTTTAACTTAACTTCCATCGACTGTTTTCTTTTCATAATTTTCACTTTAGCATTTTCGAAAATGGGGTGGTATGCATATTTTAGTCGATATTTTTAATCATATCTTTATCTTGCAAAAAGTTCAAAAACAAATAGTTTAAAATTTTTTACAAGTGTCTCTCTCAGTTGATAACCATATCGTAAGTAAATCAAAAAACAATTTAGAAGCTTATTTGTCCCTTCTAAAGTTTCGATATGTATATTTTCAGTGCCACGTACTGAAGGAAAAAAGATACTTTTTTTTGGAATCTAATCCATTCTTTAAACAGTTGTGTTAAAAGCAAACTAGAATTCAAGTGACCAATTTACTTGTTAGATTGTTCAGCGTGGCTATGAGTATTTTAATTTCAGTTGCAAATAGTTGTTAAATAGGTATGTAAACCATGTTTGAGCATTTTGTGCCTCAAAAGTGGAATCCTTATAAGGCCTAAAACATGTCCATATCCTGATCCATACCCTGAAATATTCATCCATCAGTCTGTCACAACCATTTTTCTTGACAATCATGTAAACATCTAGACCTAGAACCTGCATCCTGCATATATCATAATTGATAATTACAACAAATATTGATATGGAAATTTTCATGGGGCCAACTAAAAAACTAAATTATTTATTTGATTTAGTGTGTGAAATATCAATTAGCAATTTCTATTGGTAATAACCATGTGTCATTTTCATTAACCATTGAGAAAATGAAACAAATAATTCATTGCAACTAATAATATCATAAGAGATTCTTTCACTTTGTAGAGACCCAAGCTTTGTATCATCAGGCTACGATGAGTTGCCTAAAACTAGGAAACATCCAAAATTTTTCAGCTTCTCGAGACTACCTACTTGCAAAAACCCATAGGTAAATAATGGCCGTGGTCATCATGGTAGATATTTCTTAATCTTTTAATCCTCACCATCCCCAAAATTGTGACATATGATAATGATTTTTTAATGAAATATTTCTACGGACATACGCATTTTATTTATGTGATCTACTACAATCACCTTAGTAGTCACAACCTCAAGATAATTTATGACTGTCTAGACATAATCGACCTCCAAAACGATAAAGTTCTTTTCGTCTAGCGCATAGGTTGCACTTGCATGTGAAACTAATTAGTGTTATGTACTGATGTTTTTTATGGTTTACTCGACATTAAGTTAAGTAATCTACGTGGCATAACGAAATACGTGTCGTTCATATGGGATAATACGTGGACTATACTTTCCAATTTTATCACTGGGTCTAATTTAGCATGAAGAGTATCAACATGTCCTTGCAATTTAAACTTGAACAACTGTGTATGCTATATACACAATTTGAACAACTGTGTATGCTATATACACAGTTTGAATTTGTTTCAGTGCGTAAAAAAGAACAGATGTAATTTCAAATATATACACTCTATAATTTTTCAATCAATTACAATGATACAACTTGAAATAAATATTAATTTAAATTTTGTCTGACAATTATGCTTCAGAGTCATCTTTTCCGATTCTTGTAATTTTACTAGGGGCACTATAATTTTACATTAAAATTTTATATTTTACATCATAAATTTAATATGGCCATTATAATTTTACTATAAGTTAAATATTTTTTAAGATACAAATAATTACATCTCCAATATCGTAATGTAAACAATTTATTATTTTCGAACAGAAAAGGGGGCTATGTATTTAAATAAAAAGAATTATATTCTGCAATGATTTTTAATTCAAGCACTACTTTTCCATTGAGCCTCATGTTACATTGTTCCCTAAAATAAATACATGTTACGTAGGATAACAACACAAAGTCGTAATTAACTACTTAATTTCCTAACTAAATTGAGTTAATATAATTCCATAACTAATTATGGCGGTAAACATGCTGTAGACAAATGAATAATCCAATTTTACATAGTCGTTTGCGCTGAACACTAAAGGCTGGTGTTTAACCACAATGCCGAATTCATAAAAAGTATCTGATAGATTGGAACCTAAAATAAAAAGAAAAAAAAATAATTGAAGTTGACGTTACCTTACTGTAATTTAGCCTCATCAAACTTGTGATATAATGACAATGTGAGCTATCAAAGTATCCACAGAGTACAGTGTAATAGCATTTTGTACATAAGAATAAGTCTATATAATAAATCAAGATTAAGTACATTGATTATATTTAGCTGATTGGTAGATTTCATGTAAATGAAACCAGAGTCTATAATATTAATTGAAGATATTTTGGAAAACAATTATTTACAATGGTGTGTTTTTCTGAAAAAGGATATCACAGTTCGTCGTCTAGAGATCCTTTGGTGCAGAAGAATAAAGATTGGAGTCCTTCATGTCATGAGCCAGAACAACTACTAGCATAATAATATAAACCGAACATGATTGTACACATTTAATTGTCCGGCTACTGAGTCTCATGTAAGATTCAAGTAATTGGATTGATCTATAACCTACCTCGCCTTGTAATGTAGTGAAGAAATGTAGTGAGAGAAATTAGTATTGAGTAGCTTGAATGTTACTATAATAAGGAAATCAATGAAGTGAATTAAATTTATGTATTCTCTTGTGATAAAATTAAGTAATTTCTTTAAACTTCAGAAAGTGTTTCCCCAAAAATATTCATTTAAGGAATTATCCCCTTATTTCGATTTGTTTGTTTTTACGTTGCAGTAAGCTATGTTTGTGCATATTGGTACACGAACAATGGATAGACTACACATAAACTAATCTCATTTAATAAGATCTGATATGGGCAGCGAAGATAATCATATATTTTGGCGACTTCACCATTTTATAACACTGATGTTATTTAATTTAATTTGAATCATTATTTAAGTGTTTAAAGTAGTTAGATATAAATACAACTTGTAATTTATCACAGGCATTTGAAGTAAGATTTACTTTGTTTACGGCAATAGTATTCATTTATATAGACTGTCGCAAAAAATGTGATGACCACATTTGATCTACAAAGCATGGATTGGCTGATTATACTTGCTTACGTGTGATTGCAATATCAAAATAAATTTTTAGAAAACAAGAAAATCGAAACGATTATACAGTGATTAAAAGTACGATGGACATGAATTGTAATATGGTTCAAAACAAAATACCTCACGGAACATAGACACAAACGAATCACATTTTGTGAAAACTTTTACTGAGAAGCATACGCAAATAAACATCACAATTTTTTGTCACGCATGTCACATTGAAATCGAATTCCGCAATCAGAGAAAGTAAAAGTTACTTAGTTTGTTTAGTTCTTACGAGGACATATATCACTAAATCAAGATTCATTAAAGTATGGTCTTTGTAAAATAATAAAATATTAGACCATCCAACAGACCTTAGACCAGCTTTGTTTAATAGTTTTCCTATGATTTTTAGACAATGAGAAAATAATGGATGCATCTTATTTACACTTTGCTCCATTTTAGTTACATCATGTTCCATTATATTGTCTATCCATTGAATACAGGGAGCTGTCTATGTAACTAAAAACAGCATATCATTTGAATTTAACCGACACGGTTATAAATTACATATACACCGTTTGTCAATTCACTTGCTTCGTATAATGGATTTTACTTCAGCAACGATCTTTTTTTACATGAAATAGTAAAAATTATTGCATAGCACTTCTCTGTCAGACTAACATTTTGTATTCTCTTTCAGACTTTCGAAATTATTAAAATTTCTTAAGTAACTTCTAGAATCATTTTATCATATAAACTATTATAGATTGCAAAAATATTTGAAAATGTTTGAGTTTGGAAAATAATCTACTAAAAAGTGAAAAGTATGCTTATGATACTTAACATAATTATTAGTTACCCGGCCGCTGTCGATTGTTGATAGCAAAGAGAATCTGAGTCTCTGTATAATGACTGACTCCCTCAATAGTATAATTAATAATATAGCGCCGTACAAAAATCGTATCACAGAAGTTATTATTATTAACTACTCAAAAGGTGTGGCATACTGTAAAAGAATATGTCAATTTATTAAAATGATTCAAAGATTAATAAGATTTTAAGAATTATTGCAGCGGCAATGTAAATAAAATACTGTAAATTAGGTACTGGATACGTATGTACACAAAAACAAAATTTAATTAATTGATAAAAAAATCAGGAAATATAATTGATATCTATAATATTACATATATCTGTCCTTTACAGCAGTATTATATATTTTGTGTTAGATTTATACCATGCGATCGTTCTCTAAGTATGAGAACTTGTTTGGAATTTTGAGGAACTTAAAGAAATAATTACCTTCGTTGTAATTAAATGAACGAGTAGAACTCACACCACGAAGGTTTCTGCACACTTACGTTCACACAAAGGTTTGAAATTTTAGGAGTGAGTTACTTATTTTGACTTAGCATTATCTCTATTTTAATTAGGATCCATCCTTTTTTCATTATTCACACGAACATATACATGTATATATTTATATTTAAATATATATCTAAAAATATATATGTATATATTGCCTAAAACATTTTCCACAGGCAATGGAAAAGTAACATGTGGCCTATATTTTATAGGATAGCCAATATAGGCACTAGACACCTAATATTTTTTCCATATGCAATATCTTATAATCTCCTTCAGACTGCAATACTTCCAAATTCATATCTTATAAAGGAAAGTTTGTATAAAAATATTAGTAGACGCTTTTGATTGCCTTACAAATACCATGTGAATTTTATCCACCCCATTGAGTCTCAAAAAAACCAAGAGATATTTTTTATATATATTCATGTAGTTGAACCACACCTTCCACTTAAAATTTATCACAGTTGGTGTAAGTCTGAAAGTGCTGAGACGTTGTGATGTATAGACGGAGAGATAGACGTGAGGAATTTATGTAGAATCAATATTAGCCCTTTGGCATTAATTCTAAGGACAAAAAGTATTTCTTCATATAATACCAATAAAATAATAAAAGAAGGCTTGATTTGAGTTTCAGTTGTCTAGTGTGGTTGCACTCTGAAGTTGGGAAGTATGTTGAAATGACATAAAATCATTCATAAATATCCTACAAAATTATTCATAATAAATCTCTTACATCTTATTTATATTCCAGTGAAGGAAAGACGACATATAAACATTTATCTATACATGTACATACCAGTTTTCCCAAAGTGAACATTATGGCTAAGTGACAGATTAAAATTGAATGGATACTTGTGTGGAAAAGGCCAAAAAGCAGCTGAAACAAACAATTTTAAAAATTTTCATAAGCAAACATCGATCTCTTCTAATATTACACATATTTCGTGTTGTTTTAAACAGATGAAATGTGTTCATCCCTATTTTTAAGTGACATTTATTTACATAAAATAATGCTTACTGTGTTGAACGTACTAGAAGCATAAGTCGTTGACTTGGATATGGAAAGAGGTAATACGCGATTCCCTTCGTGAATAAATAAATTGTTTTAAATAATAGGTAAATCTGTTACATTTTTATTTTACTAAACTTGGCATTTGTGTTTAAAACTGTTATCTTGAGTGGATGGAAAAATAGCCTGCGAATATTTCAAAATATTTCCTGTATAATAGTTATTCACTAACCTAGTTGCTAATGACCACGGTATGAGAATCTGAAGACCTTATCTTAAGTAATGTTACATTAGCAACTAAAAAACCCACCATATCACTTCATAGGTATTAACTGATGTGACGATCAAACAAAGTATTTCCACTTCATCCGCAAAGTAACAAGTAGTTTTTTTTTTCAATTTGGGGTAGATCTACTTGATGACGCCCATTTAATCTGAGAGACATTTTAAAAAGGTTTTTTAATTTTTCTGACTTTAAAGGAAGAAGTTCTCCTACTTGAGGATTATTGGAGAAGTCAAGATTTCCTTATCTGAATACTTGATCCGATATTTGGCCATATCAATTGAAGGTACACCTTCATTCAGTGTTGTGAATATGTTGCGTGTTGCTTAACTCGAAACGGTATTCATGAAAGTACTCATGAAAGCACTTACTAAAATTTGTATATTTCGATTGTTCTTCACTCGTTAAATAAAAAGGCACTCAAATACCATACTCGACTTCCCTCCTCCCCTCTTTCCACAAGTTATTAACAAACACAATGAGAAAGTTCAGATTCTATTTATTAATTTAAAATAAAGTTCGGGTTCATGGTTCTTGATTTACATTAATTTGCATTTAATACAAATTCAAATAAGTTTTGTAACGAATGTTTTGGCTGCACTAAAATAATCGCCTCAAGTTAATAATGTGGATTTTATATTATTTTACTTCTCTTGCCTGGAGTCTTTTTCTCTTTCACCTTTCAGTCAAAATGAGAATATATTTTTACTTTGAAGCCAGTGTATTTATTTTTCAATTCAATTTGTCGCACTGTATCTCGGTTTTTTTATAATTTTGCTAGTGAAAACTAAATAAATATTAGAATTATTGTTTAATACACATTTCCCGCAAGAATAATGCAGTGTGATATCATTTGATGATGTAGGAGGTGTATGTATGGATTATACAAAACAAGCAAAACCTATTTATCAAATTATTTTCGCTTTGGAATTTATAACTTCAAGGATAAGGATAATAAAGGGGCACATGGTGATTGAGGTTAGTTGAGATAAACAGATGGGAATTGTGGGTGTAACTTTATCGAATATTACAATTGAATTATTAACATTGTTTGATGTGAGTGTCAATAAAATATTGAGTTATTTGATAAAATATATAAATTCAGAAAAAAGGGGTGCCTCGTTATTTGAGTGAACATGTTTGAACATGCCCAAAAGTGAAGAGATTCTAAATATGACGTGGACCAAGACATGAAACCTGTGAACTGTAAATTTATGATAGTTGGACCCAGGTGATAAAAAAACAATGCATACACATTAGTCAGAAGTGCCAATGTCACTTACCGACATCACAAGAGCTAACAAAACAGTCATGGCAAGTATATACTGTCAAGAATTAAAGTTGGTATTGGAAAAATAAACAATGAGTACTGATAATTTACTTTTCCTCATAGCTTTTTCACTTTAACTCGCAGATCGTTCCAAATTACAAAAATTAAATATGTTTATATACACTACCGATTTTTATATTTTTGAAATGTTTATAACTTTTTACAATTCAAAAGGTCAAATTCTTAGTAAGTGGTGAAAACAAGCTTGAAAAAGTTCAATTATTCCGTTTTAGCTGACTTTTGAAAACAAATACCACAGAAACATTAAAAGTTTGGGAACAGAATAAAATTTGACTGATCAAACACCAGATTTCGTTCAAAAATGAAAGAGCCCTAATAATCGTGTTTAATTAAGAGGAATAGATTTTTTCAAATAAAATGGGCACAAAATAGAAGACAAACTATATTTATTCAAAAGAAAATTGTCTATATCTTTTCAAGTTGATCTTTGAACCCCAAATTAACTTGAAATAACTTTACCAAATGCCTATATTCTTTAGGATTTTTCAGACCCAAGTGTGTAAAATTAAAGGGATGAGGATTCCCTGCCCGACACTTAGTGGCTTAATGTATTTCAAACTCCATTTAAATTGGATATTGGTAAATGGAATTTTAATTTAAATGGAATTATTTCAATGAGTAAATTATTCATCTCAGTACTGTTTTTTGTTAAATAATTGAAGTTTTAACAATTACATATCGATTAAATCAGACTTTATTTTTTGTTAATATCATAATAACGATACGTGTTTATACTTTTAAGCAAAACTGCCTGGTGCACGTGCAAAATAAAATTTCACGTACAATCAATTATATTTGAACACAGATACTTGTATATTAAAATAGACATTTTGACACAAAAAAACAGAAAACTATTTGTTTAAAATAATTGAAACTATCAGTTTTATAATAATATAACTTTTTTGTCTCACTCTGGGTTTCAGATGTACATAAATAGTACACAGATATATTTCTATATTTTCATTATCAGTGATCAACTTTCATCCCAATACATTTTCACTTTACCAAGATGACCATTGACACCAAGGAATTACATTTTTCAATGTTATAAGTTCTTGTCACTATTACTGACTCTTGTTCTTAGCAAAATATATTACTTTTTCATTGAACCAAATCAAGTTTTTTTTTATTATTAGTGGTGTTCCTTTTTATAATAGATTGATATCTAAACTTTGATGTTTGTGAAAACAGAGTGATGTCACAATGGTTTTTCACGTTGGAAATGAATGTGGAAGGAAATGTAAATTTCATAATTTTTTCAATTTTTGCTTTCTCTCCAATCTTCCTTAAAATGTATTTTCGGAAACGGCTCGGGGTAGATAGCGATTTTTTTGATTGTTGAAAAGATTTGCAAGAAAAATAAATGATATGTTTTTGAACCTTTCTCTTCATATCTGATGTGATGTGAAAAATTGCTTCCCATTTCAGTCCCTTTAATAAACCCAAAAAAGAATATTCAAATGTTTATACATTGGATTGGGCCATTATGGAAATAATATTAGTTTATATATCTTTTAAGTTTAAATAAAAATTATAAACCAAAGAATGTAACTGACCTGGAATCCGTAAGCACCATTAAATAAATTGCATTGCTCGCTTAAGAACATATAGCTTTCTCTCAACTTTTTGATTTCAATTATAACTTCCATATCATTATTTTCGCTGATTATTTCATTATCAGCGATATCTTCAGCTTGAACGTAAACATATCCCTCCGATAATTTATTAACACCTTTCAGAATTATGTTTAGACGCCGTCTGAATATTTTTAAATTTACGATGCACTTCCAATCTTGTACTTGTAAAAAGAATTGAATTATAAAATATGACAGATTAACGATAACCATTTCCATGTTATAAGCTGTGTAGTGTGAAATTATGTCAAAGAATGCAATAAAGACTGATATGAAGCTAAATATATTAAATAATTTGTTAAATGATTTTCTTTCACTCATATACATAAGGATTGTCACTTTTAGTAGATTGTCTATATTTTTATAATTTTCAAAACATCTGTGAATACTTTGATAACTTTCTGTTGCAGCAAAAATGATGAGAATAATAACATGTATCCTTGATGTTATCGTATGTATCCAGCCAAAATTGTTTGATACAGGAAAATCAGTGAAAAAATTATTTTGAAGTGATGCTATCATAATTTTTGTGGATAATATTATTATAAAAAATATTGTTATGAAAGCCCGTGTCGTGATATTCTTAACCGTTATATTATTGCTCAATTTTGACACACGTGACAGTGAACATATATGAAAAATTGTATTAAAATTTCCCATTACATCATAGGTATCCATTTTTCACTCCACTGACTCCTAAGAACTAGACGTTACAAGGAGTTAATACTACAAAGTGACTTGTTAAGCATATTGGATCGATATTACATATGTTCTTGTATATGTACATGTGCACAGGACGAATTTCGTTGAATCAATCAATTTAATTTACATTTGTAACTAGGTTATAATAATTATGATGAAGTGATGGAATGTAAAAAACAAACTGCAATTAAAAATGTTAACTGTCTAAATTTGAAAGGATTATTGCTGGATGAACTAAATCTAAATGGCATTTTATAACTCTAAGGAAATAGTGACTCTGAGATAGAGCTACAACAAACTCTTGATCGGCTTGAATTTTTGCACTGAAAAATTGTAAATAAAAAGAATATACTAAATAAATTGCTAATATAATTAACACTAGTTTGAACTGTGAAGATAATTAGGTGTGTGCTGGTTTAACGTGGTCATAATGGTGTTTAACGTGTCTTCAATTGATTAAAATAGATAGAGAATTGTTTCCATATATTTTAACTACTTTGTATGGACCTTTCCATAGAGTAGACATGGCTTTCCTTAATTATAGATGATTCTTAAGATACACATAATGTCTACTCTATATTTAATAGGATTGGTATATAAATTGCAATATTCTTTTGACTGAGTGATAGTCTGTAGTGCCTTAGTTTGAGAGTATTTTAAACATTGTTGAATTCTTACGCATATCAGATAAGTAGTGCCTAGGTTTGATTTATAAATAGAGTTGGGTATATAAGGATTTTTTTTCAAAAAGAAGTTCGTGGGGAGAGTGGTTAATTGTGCCGTGAATATCAGGGTTGTAAACTAATAAGGCTGTGTATATATATTGAGGACAGTTGTCTTGGTTTTCATTGATGTAAGACCTTAAAATATTCTTTCAGTGTGGATTGACTACACTCTAAGATGCCTTGTGTCTGAAGATGGTACGGGGACGATCAGATCTGTTTGATTTCGAGGAAAGGGCATGTTTGTTTAAATAGTTCGGTTGTAAAATTTGTGCTTTGGTCAGTAAGTAGATGTTTTGAAATTCCAAAGAGCAATATAAAATGGACCAGGCATTTACTGGTTTCTTCTGCTGTTATGTTTTGCTCAGGACAGGCCATAGAATATTTAGTAAGATCGTCTTGGAGCTTATTGGGCCCTGATTCAGGGAGGGGACCAACAATGTCTAGAGAAATTCGTTCAAATAATGCATTGGAGGTAGTCAAATGATTTTATGAAGCGCTTTTTCTGTTTACTTTTGTTTGGGTCTGGGATAACAGGCACCACAGCAGAATATCAATAGAGTGCGTTTGCAGCACTATTTAATTTTTCTTCATGTTCAACAATTTCGTAATCATGTTTTTCTATCTTAAGTCTCCATCTTTGAAGATTGCTGCTGGGGTTTGTATGATTAAAGAACTATTTAAGGGGTGATGATCTACGACAATTATGAATTTCCTACCATTAAGGTAGGTTTGAAAATTTTTACATCTAAAGATAATAGCGAGTAATTCTTCCTCTGTTGCACTATAGATACACTCGTTTTTATTTAAAGTTCTGGATGCAAAGGCTATTTATTGGTTTATCTTTTCCGATTTCCCTTGAGAGAGAATCGCACCTATAGCATAATTCGACGCATCACAAGTCTACACAAATGGTCTCGTGAAATGTGGATAAATAATACTGGGGCGGTGGTTAACAAGTGTTTCAATTCGTCAAAGGCAAGTCATTGTTGGTTTTCCCAGACATATTTTATATCTTTCTTTAAAAGGTTTGGCAAGGGTTTAGCAATCTATGAAAAATTAGAAATGATACGGCGATAATATGAAATAAGGCCAAGAAATGACATGATGTCCTTAGGACATTTGGAAACAAGAAATTCTGAAAAAGCTTTTAGTTATCGGGGTCAGTTTTTACACCTTCATCTCTGAAAACATGCTCTAGGTAGGGAATCTCTTTTTGCAAGAACTCGCATTTGTCAGGTTGTAGTTTTAAATTGAATTCATGAAGCCGTTGGGAGACATTTGAAAGATTACTAATGTATGAAGTTAAATCATAGAAGTACTACATTATCTAGATAGATGAAACATTTAATACCTTGTAGGTCAGAGAGAGCAAAATTCATAATTCTTTGAAAAGTGGAAGGGGAATTTTTTGTCTGAAAATCATGCGATTGAATTCAAAGTGGCCTTGTGGGACAGAATGCTGTTTTATAGGAATCGTTACGAGACATTTTTATCTGGAGGAACCCAGAAGCAAAATCCAAGGTACTAAAATATTTGCTTTTACCTAATTGGTCTAAGATTTCAGATATATTTGGAATAGGGTAGGAATCACCGATTGTTGTGTAATTAAATTTTCGGTAGTCGATAACAACATGCCATTTGTGTGGTCCGGAACCGTTGAATTTCTTGGGGACAACCCATATAGCTGAGGACCACGGGGACAATTTAATTATATCTTGTCCAAGCATCTTGGTAATTTGGGTTTGAAGTTCTTGTTTATGGCATTCTGGGAAAGGATATGACTTTACGTGAATAGAAGCAGAAGTGGTTTTGATTTCATGCTTCATAGCATTTGTATAGGATAGTTTGTCATTAGGGAGGTGAAAAATATCAGAATAACTATAACAGATTTCAGGTAAAGAGTTGGTTTCTTCTTGATTCAAATGCGAAGTACGTAATAATTCGAAAACTTCCAAGATTATTGTATAATTACCGTTATGATTGGTTATGTTATTTATGGAAAATGAATCAGTATTGTTTGTTTGTATTTCATGGATTAATATCCAACCATATCTAAATTAGACCATATCTAAATTAGAATTGACATATATTGGGGTCTTATAATTTCTAATTACTAATATGTTTATGCAATAATTGGTTTTGACAGCTGCTATGCAATTCGCTATGGGTAAGGATTCGACAGGGCTTTGATCAAGGATAAGGCTTTCCTTTAATTCAGGATTAATAACGGAACATTCAATCGAGGCTTCACTTCTAGGATGAATGGTAAATACTTCAAATTCCTTCAAACGGTGCAGTGAAGGTAAGAGTTATTTGTATGGGTGCAGGATTTATTTTACGAAAGGTTTGTTTGAGATGATTAATATTTTTTTGTGTAATCTTCTATTTCAGTTCACATAACCTTCTAGTAATATTGTTCTGCTATTCGTTTTTATATTCTTGAGGAGCTTAGATGACCAGCTTTCTGAATAT
The DNA here is from genome assembly GCA_039881145.1 of Druceiella hillmani. Classification (NCBI taxonomy): domain Eukaryota; kingdom Metazoa; phylum Arthropoda; class Insecta; order Lepidoptera; family Hepialidae; genus Druceiella; species Druceiella hillmani. The sequence continues at coordinate 1,557,201 of JAYKKI010000069.1, read as the reverse complement.
TATGATTCTCTCTCAATATTTTAGGATTTCTCTAGGAATTGAATATATTATATTATTATGATAAATATGTATTTCGATACCAGTATTATGAATAGAAAATTATATTATGGAGATCGATCAAACGAATTTTTAAACAAACAAGGTTATTTATTTTCTGGGTTCATCGGTAAATAGCAGAATTTCTTGTTGAATATTTCTAAATCAACAATGAATCATTTGAATGAATTTCTCTAGACATTGTTGATCCCCTCCCTGAATCAGTGCCCGATAAGCTCAAATACATACTTACCCTCCAAGACAATCTTATTAAATGTTCCGTGACATACCCTGTGCAAAATGTGACAGCAGAGAAAATTAGTAAATGCCTGCTCCATTTAATATCACTTTATGGAATTTCAAAACATCTTCTTACTGACCAAAGCACCAATTTTACCGCCGAACAAATTAAACAAACATGCTCTTTCCTCGAAATCAAACAAGTCTTATCCTCCCTGTACCATCCTCAAACACAAGGCATCTTAGAGCGTAGTCAATCTATACTAAAAGAATACTTTAAGGTCTTACATCATCAAAAACCAAGACAACTGGCCTCGATATGTATACATAGCCTTACTAACTTACAGCACTAATATCCATAGCATAACTAACCACTCTCCCCACGAACTTCTTTTTGAAAAAAAAACCTTATGTACCCAACTCTATTTACAAATCAAACCTAGACGCTACTTATCTGAAACACGTAAGAATCTGTCAACAATGTTTAAAATACTCTCAAACTAAGGCTCTATAGACTATCACTCAGTCAAAAGAATATTATGGTTTATAGGCTAATCCTATTAAATATAGAGTAGGCATTACGTATATCTTAAGAATCATCTACAGTTAAGAAAAGCCATGTCCCATCTATAGAGAGGTCCATACAAAGTAGTACATGGAAACAATTCTCTATTTTAATCAATTGAAGACAAGTAAAACACCATTATTACCAAGTTAAATCGGCACACACCTAATTATCTTCACAGTTAAAATTAGTGTAAATTATATTAGCAATTTATTTAGTATGTTCTTTTTATTTACAAATTTTCAGTGCGAAAACTCAAGCCGGTCAAGAATTTGTTGCAACACTATCTCAGTCACTATCTTCCTTAGAGTTATAAACGGCCATTTAGATTTAGTTCATCCAGCAATAATCCTTTCAAATTTAGACGGTTAAAATTTTTAATTGCGGTTGGTTTTTACATTCCATCACTTCATCATAATTATTATAATCTAGTTACAAATTTAAATTAAATCTATTGATTCAATGAAATTTGTCCCGTGCACATGTACATGTACGAGACATACATAATATCGATCCAATATACTTAACAAGTGACTTTGTAGTATTAACGTCTCGTAATGTTTTGTCTTTAGGAATTAGTGGAGTTGAAAAATGGACACCTATGATGTAATGGGAAATTTTAATACAATTTTTCATATATGTTCACTGTCGCGTGTTTCAAAATTAAACAATAATATAACGGTTAAGAATATCACGACACGGGCTTCGTTAACAATATTTTTTATAATAATATTATCCATAAAAATTGTGTTAGCAACATTTCGACTTAATTTTTTCACTGGTTATCGTGTATCAAACAATTTTTACCGGATACATACGATAACATCAAGAATACAAGTCTTTATTCTTATCATTTTTGCTGCTACGGAAAGTTATCGAAGTATTCACAGATATTTTGAAAACTAAAAGTAACAATCCTTATGTATAGGAATGAATGAAAATCATTTAACCAATTATTTAAGATTTTTAGCTTCATATCAGTCTTTATTGCGTTCTTTGACATAATTTCACAGTACACAGCTTATGACATTGGAACGATAATCCACAATCTATCATATTTTATAACCCAATTTTTTTTACAAGTACAAGATTGGAAGTGCATTGTGAATTTGAAAATATTCAGACGGCGTCTAAACATAATTCTGAAAAGTGTTAATAAATTATCGGAGGGATATGTTTACGTTCAAGCTGAAGATAACGCTGATAATGAAATAATCGGCGAAAATAATGATATGGAAGTTGTTATTGAAATAAAAAAATTGAGAGAAAGCTATATTATTGCCCAATCCAATGTATAAAACATTTGAATATTTGTTTTCGGATTGATTAAAGGGACTGAAAAGGGAAGTAATTTTTTTTCTAAATCATCATGTTAAATACAAAGGGAAAGGTGGTTAAATACAAATCCGAAAATATATAATTTATTTTTCTCACAAATCTTTTCATCAATTCTAAAAAAAATGCTCCATAAAACCACTGTCCACCGCAAGCCATTTCTGACGATATGGTTAAAAAAATAAGGAAAATTGTAGAGAGAGCAAAAATTGAGAAAATTATGAGATTTACATTTCCTTCGACATTCATTTCCAACATAAAAAACCATTATGATATCATTTTATTTTCACAAAAATCCTTTCAAAGTTTAGGTTATCAATCTATTATAAGAAGGAACACCAATAATAATAAAAAAAAACTTGATTTGGTTTAATGAAAAAAAGTAATGTATTTTGCTAAGAACAAGAGTCAGTAATAGTAACAAGACCTTATAACTTCAAAAAATGTTACTCCTTGGTGTCAGTAGTCATCTTGGTAAAGTGGAAACGTATTGGAGTGAAAGTTGATGACTGATAACGAAAATTTAGAAATATATATCTCTACTATTTATGTACATCTGAAACCCAGAGTTAGACAAAAAAGTGACAGTTTTAAGTATTTTAAACAAATAGTTTTTCGTTCAAAATACCTGTTTTGTAATATACAAGTATCTGTGTTCAAATATAATTGATTGTAAGTGAAATTTTATTTTGCACGTGCACCAGGCAGTTTTTGCTTAAAACTATAAACACGTGTCGTTATTGCGATATTAACAAAAATAAAGTCTGATTTAATCGATGAGTAATTGTTAAAATTTCAATTATTAAACAAAAAACAGTACTGAGATGAATAATTTACTCATTGAAACAATGCCATTTAGAAACAGAACATGGTCTAATATATCGCCCTTTTATTGGTTTTCACATTGAAACAAAGGACCTGAATAATTTGGTAATATCCGTCCATCTACCTTTTCTTCTCTCAAAAACAATAAGTTTCTATCCTTTCAGCCATTACGCAATGATATATATGGCATTAAGCAAATTAATGCTCCATAGAGAGATAGAAATTATTAAACAGTGGAAAATAATAAAAAACTTTTTTTTGAAGTGCCTCCCCAAACATATAAGCATAATGCGCGTAAATACTTTCTCCGCTCATTTAGTCGAACAGATGTAGACAATCTTACTTTGTGCTTAATCCAACACGTTCTTAACCAGGTTTTTAAAAAAAGTAGTTTCGCTTGGATTTTATGTACATTTTATTTGAGAAAATCTATTCCTCTTAATTAAGTACGATTATCAAGGCTCTTTCATTTTTTAATTAAAGCTGGTGTTTGATTTGTCAAAGTTTATTCTGTTCACAAACTTTTAATGTTTCAATGGCATTTGGTTTCAAAAGTATGCTGAAAAGGAAACATTGAACTTTTTCAAGCTTGTTTTCACCACTTACTAAGAATTTGACCTTTTGAATTGACAAAAGTTATCTACATTACATACAAAAAAATGCAAAGCGGAAGTGTACATAAACAATTAATTTTTTAAACTTTGCAATCTGTTCTGCTGTGGACAGTTGCGAGTTGAAGTGAATTAGCAATGAGGAAAAATAAATTATCAGTACTCATTGTTTATTTTTCTTTAATTCTTTAGTTCTTGACAATACATACTTGCCGTGAGTGTCTTGTTAGCTCTTGTGACACCGGTAAGTGACATTAGCGTAAGTCTATCAAACTATTGCCTTGAGTTACTTCTGACTAATGTGTATTTAACATTATTTTTTTATCACTTGGGTCCGACTATCATAATTTTACAATTCTACAGATTTCATACCTTGTTCCACTTCGAACTTAGCTGCTCTTTTTTTTGGGTGAATTCAATAAAATAAAAACCTATTTGCTCAAATAACGATTCTCAAAATTCTTCAAAGATCTTTGCTAATATCCCACCTGAAGATGTTGTAATACAACGAAACCTAGGTCGTGGTAAAGAAATTAAAGAAAGTAGAAATAATACTACATCACGTAGTTTCATTTAACTTAGAATTAATGTCAAATGGCTAACATGGATTCTGCATAAATTCGTCACGTCTATCTCTCCCTCTGTATATCATAATATCTCAGTTCTTTCAGACTAATACCAACTGTGATGAAATTTGAATGGAAGGTGTGGTTCAACTACATGAATATATATAAAAAACATCTCTTGGCTTTGTTTGAGACCCAATAGGATGGATATAATTTATGTGGTCTTTGAAAGACAATCAAAAAGTCTACTAATATTTTTATACAAACTTTCCTTCATGAGATACCAATTTGAAGATAATGCAGTCTGAAGGACATTATAAGATATCACATATGGAAAACGTATTGGGTGTCTAGTACCTATGTTGGCTATCCTATAAAATATAGGCGACATATTACTTTCCATTGCCAGTGAAAAATGTTTTAGGCAATATATACATGTACATAGATAAATATATATGTATATATGTATATATATATATATATATATATGTATATATATATATATATATACATATATATATGTATATATATATATATATATATATATATATATATATATATATATATATATATATATATAAAGGATAGATCCTAATTAAAAAGAGATAATGTTAAGTCAAAGTAAGTAATTCACTCTTAAAATTTGAAAATTTTATGTGAACCTAAGTGTGCAGGAACTTTCATGGTGCAAGTTCACCTCGTATTTAGAATGGTCATTTAATTACAACGAAAGTAATTATTTCTTTAAGTTCCTCAGAATTCCAAACATTGCCATTCACTACAAGTTCTCGATTGCATGGTATAAATTTAACACAATTTAACAAAATATCTAATATTGCTGTAAAGGACAGATATCCGGAATATTATAGATATTAATTATATTTCCTAATTTATTTATCAAGTAATTAAATATTGTTTTTGTGTACGTACATACTCAGTAATATTTTATTTACATTGCCACTGCAATCATTCTTAAAATCTTTATTTTAATAAACTGACATGTTCTTTTACAGAATGTCACAAGTTTTGAGTACTTAACAATAATAATTTCTTTGATACGATTTTTGTATGGTGCTACATTATTAATTCTACTATTGAAGGAGTCTGTCATCATACAGAGACTCAGATTCTATTTGCTGTCAACAATCGACAGCGGCCGGGTAACTAATATTTATGGTAAATGATCTAAGCACACTTTTCACTTTTTAGTAAAATATTTCCCAAACTCAATCATTTTTAAATATTTTTGCAATCTATAGATATATAGATACAGATATATATTCTAGAAGCCACTTAGGAAATTTTAATGATTCATAACCTTCGAAAGTCTGAAGGAGAATATATGAAAAAAGGTTTTGTAAAAATTTGTTGTACTACTTACAAAATATGAGTCTAAAAGGGAAGTTCTACACATAAAGCAGGTGAATTGACAGTGTATGTGTAATTTATAACCGTGTTGGTTAAATTCAAATATTATGCGGTTTTTAGTTACATGGCCGGCTCTCTGTATTCAGCGTATAGATAATATAATGGAACATGCTGTATCTAAAATGGAGCAAAGCTTAAATAAGTGCATCCACTAGAAAGGAAAAACTGTATTTTCTCATTGTCTGAAAATCATAGAAAAATTATTAAACCAGCTGATCTAAAATGTTGGATTTTCTAATATTTTATTATTTTACAAAGATTAAACTTTAATGAATCTCTATTTTATAATATATGTCCTCGTAAGAACTAAACAAATCAAGTAACTTTTACTTTCTTTGATTGCGGAATTAGATTTCAATGTGCGTGACTAAATATTGTACTGTTTATTTGAGTATGCTTCTCACTTAAAAGTTTTGCCGCAGCATTTACAAAATGTGATTCGTGAGGTATTTTGTCTCTGTTCTGTGAGGCATTTTTTTTTTTAATAATATTCGAATTCATATCAATTGCACTTTCAGTCACCGTATAATCATTTTGAATTTCTTGTTTTCTGAAAATTTATTTGGATTTAGCAATCACACGTAAGCAAGTATAATCGGCCAACCTATGCTTTGTAGATCAAATGTAGTTATCAGATTTTTTGCGAGAGTCTATATAAATGAATACTATTACTGGAAATAAAGTAAACCCTGCTTCAAATGCCTGTGATAAATTACCAGTTGTATTTGTATCCAAGCACTTTAAACACTTAAAACATGATTCAAATTATATTAAATAACATCAGTGTTACCATAAATGTAAATTTGCCCATTTCGACGTATTACGTCAATTTGAAATAGCATAATTGATCAATTTGAAACGGTGAAGTCGCTAAAATATATGATTATCTTCGCTAACCCATGTCAGACCTGATTAAATGAGATTATTTTATGTGTAGCCTTTTTTGAATATAGTTACCAACTAAAATATACGTTGTTCGTATAACAACATGGACAAACATAGTTTACTGCATCGTAAAAACAAACAAATCGAAACAAGAGGATAAGTCCTTAAATGTATATTTTTGGGAAACACTTTCTACAGTTTAAAGAAATTACTTCATTTTTTCAAGAGAGAATATATAAATTTAATTCAGTTCATTGATTTCTTTATTACAGTAACATTCAAGTTACTCAATACTAATTTCCCTTGTTACATGTTTCCCAAGGCGGGGTAGTTCATAGATCAATACAATTACTTCAATCATACGCGAGGCTCAGTAGCTTGACAATTAAATGTGTACAATCATGTTCAGATTATATTATTATGCTAGTAGTTGTTCTTGCTCATGACATGAAGAACTCCAATCTTTATCCTTCTGCACCAAAGGTTCTCTAGATGACGAACTGTGATATCCTTTTTCAGAAAAACACACCATTGTAAATAATTGTTTTCCAAAATATCTTCAATTAATATTATAGACTCTGGTTTCATTTACATGAAATCTACCAATCAGCTAAATCAAATCAATGTACTTAATCTTGATTTATTATATAGACTTTTTCTTATGTACAAAATGCTATTACATTATATTACTCTGTGGATACGTTGGTAGCTCACATTGTCATTATATCACAAGTTTGATGAGACTAAATTACAGGAAGGTAACGTCAACTTCAATAATTTTTTTTCTTTTTATTTCAGGTTCCAACCTATCAGATACTTTTTATGAATTCGGCATTGTGGTTAAACACCAGCCTTTAGTGTTCAGCGCAAACGATTATGTAAAATTGGATTATTCATTTGTCTACAGCATGTTTACCGCCATAATTAGTTATGGAATTGTATTAACTCAATTTAATTAGGAAATTAAGGAGTTAATTATGATTTTGTGTTGTTATCCTATATAACTTGTATTTATTTTAGGGAACAATATAACACAAGGCTCAATGAAAAAGTAGTGTTTGAAATTAAAAATTAATTTATCACAGAATATAATTTTTTTAATTTTATATGTAGCCCCCTTTTCTCTTTCAAAATAATAAATTATTCATATTACGATATTGCAAATGTAATTATTTGTATCATAAATAATATTTAAGTTATTAATGCACACAGTAAAATCATAAGAATTGGAAAAGATGACTCTGAAACGCAATTGTCGTGCAAACAAATATTATAAGCAACTACTTTTACTTAAATTACAACTACTTTTACTGTTATCTATTACTGTTATAAACAAAAAATTTGTCTCTTACTACTTGACGGCTTACTGTTCGATTTGCCAAATTTATTATAGAGAATAGTAACTGTACTCACAAAATTTCAATCGATATTTATTTTAAGTTGTATCATTGTGATTGCTTGAAAAATTATAGGGGGTATATACTTGAAATTACATCTGTTCTTTTTTATGCACTGAAACAAGTTCAAACTGTGTACGCTATTTCAAATTGCAAGGACATGTTGGTACTTTTCATGATTAATTAGACCCAGTGATTAAATTGAAAAGTATAGTCCACGTGTCATCCCATATGAACGTATTTCACGTAACACGTATTTCCTTATATCACGTAGATTACTTAACTTAATGTTGAGTAAACCATAAAAAAAACCAATACATAACACTAATTAGTTTCATACGCAAGGGCAACCTATGCGCTAGACGAAAAGAACTTCATCGTTTTGGAGATCGATTATGTCTAGACAGTCATAAATTATCTTGAAGTTGTGACTGCTAGGGTGGTTATAGTAGATCACATAAATAAAACGCGTATTGTGTAATGAATGGTTTGTTTCCCTTTTTCAAGGGTTAATGAAAATGACACATGCTTATTACGAATAGAAATTGATAAATGATATTTCACACGGTAAATGAAATAGAAAATTGAGTTTTTTAGTTGGCCCCTGAAAATTTTCATAACAATATTTGTTAAAGTCATCAATTATGATATACGCAGGATTAAAAATCATCTAAACATATTAACCTGCATATGTTTACATGATTTTCAATAAAATCGGTTGTGACAGGCCATTGGATAAATGGACATGTTTCAGGTCTTGTAAGGGTTCCACTTTATTCCTTTTGAGACACGAAACCCTGAAGACATGTGTTGTATACATATTAACAAACTATTTGCAACTGAAATTAAAATACTCATAACCATGCCGATCAATCTGATAAGTATGTTCGTCACTCAAATTCTAATTTGCTTCTAACACAACTGTGTAAAGAATGGATTAGATTCCGAAAAAAGTATCTTTCTTTCATTCAATACAGGACACTGAAAATATACATATTAAAACTTTAAGAGACAAATAATCTTCTAAATTTTTTTAAAATTTTTTACTATTTAGTTATCAACTGAGAGAGACACTTAAAAATTTCAAAATTATTTATTTTTGAACTTATTGCAAGATAGAGATGTTATTAAAAATATCAACTAAAATATGCGCCCCACCCCATTTTCGAAACTGCTAAAGTGAAAATTATGAAAAGAAAACAGTCGTTGGAAATTAAGTTAAAGCTAACTAAAAAACTAAATTCCATAATTTTTTAAATATTTATTATATTTTTATATCGGTTAAGGATATATTATTGAATATGTTTACATTGTGAAAAGTATTACATGCATTTGTAAATGGTTAAAGTCTAAATAAAAATTTCCCGAATACTTGTATTACCGCTAGTTTTATATCCAATACCTGGTGTTACTTATGAATTAAATAAGACATGACGAGAATAAATTATACAACACTAGAATAGGGTGAAATATATATTTTATAAGAGGAAAATCTTCAGTTTAAAAAAAAAGAAGATGAGTATAAAGGGTCCTAAAGCCTACAAAATTTTTGAACTTGTGCTGTTCTCCTTTCTTATTTCCGAGTCAGTTTAAATATTTTATTATTTTTGCTCGTTTATTAATAGACCAAGGCCAGGCAATAATCCAATCAATCTAATAAGTAAATTACAGCAGAGCTCATGTTCCAGTGTTTCACTGTCAAGGATGAATAATGACGATGAGGTAACAAGCAGCTTTCCTTTGTCAAAATTGTTTTACGTTTTCGCACAAGATTTCATTACATTTCACACAAATTTATGAACTAATTAATGATGAAAAAAACATCTACTTCTCTATTTTGAATTCTTATTAATAAGAAATTTGCTTTACAGTGCTCATTCAACTGGTCATTCCACAGCGTCGATTCATCATGTAACCTGAGTCTACATATGAGTGTAGTAGAGCTTAATCTGTTGCTTAGAATTGAGAAAAATTAATAAAATGAAGCACCAATATGTCGGTAGAATAAGGTGTTTAGTCTATTTGTCCATGTAATTTTATTTAGACAAATTTCTTGTAAAATAATTAATTGAACAGTTAGAACATAGGTTTTGCTATTGAAAGTGAAAGGCATAGAAAGTGGAAAGTGTAAGAGTTAGACAAATTAGAACTGAATGTAGCAAACAAAACACTTCATGAACTTTGTCTTAAAGATTAATATCAGAAATAGCAAATTTTACAAATATAGCATTTTTGAACTCGGTGAGTCTGAGCCGTTACTGTGAATACCGTAAATCATATTATTAAGTATGGCCAGTCTGAAAACTGGTCAAGTTATATTGTACAAAACGTAATGAAACAAAGGTTCATTACGTATTGATTTATAATGAGAAATTTTTTTTTGTATTTCCCAGGTTCCAAAATAACAAATAGTCCCATGCATTCTACAGAATATGAGCTAATATGTTAGTTTGCAAACTCCTCAGGACGTCTATGACCTAAAAAACTGAAGTTCTGTTCTCGCATGAATTTTTCTATCCACATCATAGCTTTCTTTCAGATTTTTTGTAATATAATGTCATTTTTTCAGGGAACAATTATGTAAAATTTACTCAATAGAGACATACCAACATTTTTAAATGAGTAAATTTTCATGCAAAAGAAATTATATGTATTGAGATATTATATTTATATATTTATGTATAGAGAAAGAAGGGAACGGAGAAAATTAAAGATACCTAAAATTTGACCTGCGAATTTGTTATTTTAATATTATTTTGTTAACAGTATTTTAGTTTATTTAGTTTTTAATTTCAAGTGTTCCATGCCGATATGTCAGGTGGAACCTTATTGTTGTGATAACGCCATTCGTCTTTCAGTATATCAGAGGCTTCTAACATTTGAACAAAATGCGGCAAAGAGTCAAAATTCACATATAAAATGTAAATAAATCCTTTGATCAAAACTAGAAATTCTATTTAAAATAACATATAGTTTCATTCCAAAAGGGGCTCCAAAACAAGTCCATAAAGGGGAATTTGTTTCTGTATGTACATAGAATACCATTGGAAATACCCTTCAGATTAAAGCAGAAATGTGTTTAATAATTTTTTCCTTGAAAAACAATTGTTTCTCATATCATCAAAGTTACTGTTTTATAGCATTTTGTTCTCAGGTTTAACTGAAACTGAAATTGATCTCCAATATTTCAAATATCCTGTATTGATAAGACAGATGCTAAAATGATAAATGAAATTTACAACAAAGTATTTTTGGGTAAATTTACTATATTGTTATACCTATTGAAGACATATTAGGCGATATATTTAATAGTCAAAAATAAAATGATTATTTGCAAATCCTTGTATATAAATATTCTATCCTGCCATCGACAAGACGAAAGAAGTGTTTACAGAACACTCGGAGTACGAGTTCTACACGTACTGATTAGGTTCATTTTTATCTGCTGTCATGTCATTATTCACTTTCTTTTTAAAATAGACTTGAAAATGAATAACATTTTGAATGAAAAATGGATAAATTTTTTTATAACAGCTAAATCACGTTTATTAAAATTCTTATTAATATTCATGGCACTTCAGCATTTTCAACTCCAAATTCATGGCATGTTTAATGTCAAAAAGATAGCTGAACGCCAACATTATAGTAAGCACCCTTCATTCTTGAGGAAATGAATGGAAATATCTTCACTATATGATTTAAACAAACGTCCTTTGATGTCCAAGATTATCCATGGTACACCTACTTTTTTAAAGCTGTTGCTTCTACTTGAGCATGTAAATAATATTAAAAGTAACTTATTAAAATTAAGTGATGTACCAATGTATTTTCAAGAGTGATAATATCGTTTAGAGATTATTAGTGACAAAAATATAAAATACTAAGTACGAAAAAGTTGTCTTTTTTCATTTTTGTGCCACAAATATTTAAAAATATGTTGAATCGTTAAGTACTTACAAATATGTTGAAACGTTATGAATATCCATTATACGATGGTATGATCAACAAAATTCTTTATTTACACCAACTATAAATGTCCAATAAGGTATTAGACGACAGTTTTTAACATTTTTGAAACGAAATATTAACAATAAAATATAATTTCACAGTAGAAGCATACTATAAACTAAAACCATTCATTTCAGATTTAGTTCAAATATCTTTTAGAATATGTACTTCAAAGTAAATCAAGATATATATGAAGATCAAAGTTAAAGTTAGGAAATATATAAAGATCAAAGTTGAAGTTGTTAGGATATTGCCTTCACACTTTGAAATAGTTAGGCGTTTAAGTTTTGCAATTAATTCAAGCAATGTTTCAATGTACTTTTAATTAATTGTAAAGCTAACACCAGTGGCATCCACTAGAGAAGTGATGGAATTGAAAACGCTGTGTTTTTGCCAGATAAATTTAGCGTTCTTTACACAAAAACTTTATCGTGGATCTAAAAGTGTGAGTTGCTTGTGAAGTGGGGATGAGGACATAATAAAGTCTCTCAAGTGGAACCAATTGAGCAATGTTTGTCAATCTGCAAAGAGTAATATAGTGAAATAGGTAAAATTTGTAAAACAGATTGAAAAATGCTCGAAAGTTTGAAAAAAATCTCATCGCAAGTAGCAGACAGGTGATACTCAGCAAAGTGCTTTATAGACTCATATTTAAGGGACACGCCATAAAATACTACAAAACTTGCCTATTGAAATTTAACAAACCTTTTCAATAGTTTTTTCCCAACGTATATTTTTCCCAACGTATATTTGTATTCAATTATTTTAATTAAAGCATAGCTGCAAAATTTTCATTACAAAATGTTGAGAAATAACCAAGTAATAAGCTTGTTGCAGCAGTATGGATGGACAGAAATAAATTACTTTAAACGATTGCTATGAATCCTTAAAAATATCCAACGGTAGAAAACAATCTGAAACTTAGCTTTAATGCCCAAAAGTATAACACATATATGAAGCTGCTTAGGTGTATACTAATCTGTGTACAAAATATATGATTATATATATTAAGAGAGCCTTGTAGGCCATATAACAAAGAGTAACATCCAAGTAACTTAAAAAGGTACAAGAAATTTTTTGTGCCTCAATTTTTCTTATCCTACATATTTCAAAGAAACAGATTTCGGATAAAAGTCATACGATTGAATAAAGTAAGACAGATCGGAAATGACATAGGTACTTCATATAGTACTCGTAGAGATACAATGTTATGTCATGATATTTTCTCCATGTTATGACTTGCGATTCTGGATAATTTACAGATATGTGAAACTCACTTAATAATTCTAGAAATACTAGATTAGCGCAAGTTAATAAAATTTTTCAAAGTGATTGTGGACTATTGAATTAACATCTATATACATCAACTTGATTAACTAGGGTATTTATGTTGGAATATAAATGTAAGTCACGAGTGTTACAATTGGTTAAGGACGGTCAATGTTTTAAAAATATTTTTCTTTCATAGGTCAGATATTGATAAAATTTCTATTAACTTTGACAATGAAGAAATTCTCCAATCCAACAAAATTGAAAAATCCAGCGAAAGTGGATATAAGGAGTGAATTACTTGTCTTCATAATAACATTTCTGAATTTATAACAAATTACTACTTCTTTCAATAAGATGAAATATATATGATTATTCAGAGAGTCCGTAAGTTTATTGAAATTAGCTTATATAATTTTATTCATAAATTTTTGCAATTCCTGCAATTCGACTGAAGATAATTGGTTGAGAAATCATAAAGGTATTTGAGTAGTTAAGAGAACAATATATATATATTCGAGCAATGATATTACATACATAGATATGTCAATCTTACTGATAAATGGAAAGTTAAATGAAAGGTAACTTCGATTTTTTAAAAGTATTCAAAAATATTTGAAAATGCTCTAATGACATGTAACTTAGAACATATGATTATTTCTTTCTAACTATAGCATTTCTATATAGTGTAATGAAGAGAGAAGCCTTTTTATGATATAATTATTATCGTCCTAGCTGAATTCGTCATCTACATCAATACAATAAAAATTGCTGAATGTCCACAAAGATGTTGATCTCTTTAAGAAATATGGATAAACTCGCTGTGATCATGATTGGACTTCAAAAAGTTAGTGTATCGTTTAAAGGGCGACGTATACATATCTATTCTTGTCAAATTTTTCTTCTGCTTGAAAAGAATCCAACAAAAAAATCAGCCTATTTTCTGAACCTGTCAAAATATTGGAAGTTCAGTCGGTAATTCATTGAAAATTCAAAAGAATTGACCATAAGACCTAGATCAGGACATAGGCTACATATTTCTTTGGGAATATATTTCATTTTCACGGGTAAATACAAAAATATAATATAAAATTATTACGTTTCGCAGGCAAAACTGCGAACAGTCGCTAGTTTTTTTATAAAATTCTCAATAGACGGTTCATATTTTAGAATATTTTATTAAATGGAATGTAAACATTCAACCTTGTGTAAATGTCGACTCAAATAGAATTTTACATTCAATTCGAACATACAGAATTTCTCTCTTAAGTGAACAAATATCTTAGGTAATACTCTTTTATATCGATTGTTATATATCGATATGGTAAAGGAGTATCACAATTATATTCCAAGTTAGTTGTTTACTACATATACATTTTCATTACAGAAGTATTCTCATTGAATCTCTGAGTTTTGATGGTAGCGTAAATTTTTACTGATATTCCTTAATAATCTCACTTTAATAGTATTTGATTTCGCAGAATGCAGCAGATTCTGCGAATAATTGTTGGCAATGACATATAATTATGTACAGCTACTGTAACTTTATTTGATATATTTTTGCTTCTCCTACTCTCAAATACAGAGAAGCAAAAATGTGTTAACGAAGAACATACAATATGTTTATTCACATCATTTTCTGTATTAACGTGGCTCGCCAATAAACTTGCTTATCAAACAAACTCATCTACTTGCTCTATAAGGACATCATTTATCTTTAATAAGAACTTAATTTATAAAAGTCAACAAATATGACATTCTACTTCTCAGCATTAATGCTTAGTTAAAATATAACTTTCATTCTAATACTATCGCATTATGGATTAAAGATATCAACGCAAATCTATTTTAGTCATATATTGGTCTGTAATATTATTTTAGAAATGTTTATTTACTACAGATGAAAGTATTTTTAAAAATTTTTAATTAATATTTTAGTTCAAGATAACATCTCTGCTAATAAATTACAGAAATATATATGTATATATGTGTATATGAGCACGATAATGCCATCACTTGACTAATGGAGTAGACTAATCAAAAATATACATAGACAAAACACAAATCGATACAATGTCATCAGTTCATTAATATAATTGAGTATCTCTGCAGTATAGCACCACACACCAAAGTGTTCAATGACTTTGAAAGACAAACATAAACATTGACTTGAGTTAATTATTTTCTTCAATTAAATAATAGCTTCCATGTACACAAATAAATCGTTGTGTATCTTTAAAACAAATTCAAGTTATATATTGTAATATATTATAATGAAAGTGTTATTATTTTGAGTAATCATTCAAAAGATCATATTTTAAACTGTATCAACGAATGATAGGGGTGTGCCGATGGTTTCGTAATTAATCAGCAAGTATCGAATACATCAACTTAATTGATTTCGTAAACACCTGGGCGGTAAATCTGCTGAACAACGCGAGCCTTGATTGTTAAGTTTAAATGATGCTTAAATGACAATTGAAAACTTATTTTTTATTGAAAAAAACATTTATTTTAAATGTAGTACATACCAGCTTACTTTTTCTCTCATATTTCAAGCTTTTGTAAATTCAACTTTGTTTGTAAAAGGTAATGCATTTACTAACGATTATTTCAAAATATTTTTTTGACCACATACCAACTATTATAATAATTTACTTAAGTTAAATTTGTTGTTTCGTTAAAATATTTTGTCTCTTATTTCCCACATAAAATGGAAATATTTTGGTAAAAATTCCTTCAGTACATTTTAAAAAATTGAATAAATTAAAGACTATTCTTATTTCATCACCACACCGACACCGGGGATTTATGTTTATAAGCAAATATAACATCAAAGAAGCAATTTATTGCTTTGAGTTGGGATAAATCTACCTTTTGCAAGTAAAATACTCTGCATCATCTAACTAGTGAAATTGAAAATATGACAATGACCATTAGTAAAAATAAAATTTACATACGTCAGCAGTTATATTATTATAATAAAGAGTTTTTTGTCAAATTCCAACTAACAAAAATAACCGCCGAATTTGATTTCCATATTGAGGGATTAACAATATCAGATACTAATATACTGATTTTTAGATTGAATTTTGTATAAAACCATTTTACATGTATTAACCCTGGAATTATTAAGAATAACTTAGAAACTTTTTTTTTTATATAATTGATGACAAGTATTATAAATTAAAAGTTAAATATCACACTTTTGTAATATCTAATATCAACCTAGAAAATCTCAGCTGCTTAAAATTTATAACCGGATGAGGGCTGCCTAGGTTAGAAGGAAACCTCGCTCATTCCGCCGCTATATTCGATGTTATTTTTAGTTGAAATCAGATGAAATATACACTCCGTATATTTCCTTTCATTACTGGCCTAAACGAAAGCTCCTATACAATGCTCCAACAAATTGTATGTTCCCAAATGTTTATATACACGCGTTTTGAAGGGTATACAGACATATACTATTCCATTAATTGCTTTCAAATTCCGCCAGCTGTTTCGACTATCTTTTCCAAGTAACAATCATTGTGCTATGGATTTCAAAATGTTATTAATATATCAATAAAAAATTTTACATCTTGCTCATAAATTTCGCAATGGACGTCAAACTTAAATTCAAGTTCACAATTACATATTTAATTTACTAAATGTTCAACCTCTTTCCATACTTTAAATTTTACTAAATGACAGTAAAAATAAAATTTGTATCTATACTCTTTTATGATAAATTCGTACAGGCCAATTTATCGATTGACATTCACATTAATAGTCCATGTCACAGTGACAAATGAATAATTTTGAAACCGTGAATTAAATAATAATTAATAAAATATAAAAGACACAAAGCAATTCGGATCAAATTCATATTAACTAATGTTAAATCGTATTTAATCAAGCAATTCCATAACTGCTCTCTTAAAACAGTCAAGGGAGTAGAATAGCGTGCACACTCGGATATTTTGTAACATAACGTTCATCAGTGTAAGTTTACTGATAATCGTGTGAACACTCCTAAATATTCATTTATATTAATTAAACAATATTTGGAAAAACCGATAATCAAAGTAGATTTAAAATTAGATAAGACGATAATGCTTTAATGTAGATCAATATAACAAAGGTTAACCTAACAAAACTTTATTTATAACATGCTATGGTGTTTTCTTTTTGTTGATAATTCATGCAAATAATATGTGCTCGTTCACAACGTCGACATAATTTGGTATCACTTTCAAATGAAACTATAAATTTGAGGTTAGATAGAAATAGACTTAAATATTACTATTCATAGATGTTTTAATATTTTGTAACTCTATCTAGTGAGAATTATGCACTTCAGCTACATAAAAAAACACAAATTCCCAGACTGTTTTCAAAAACAAAATTGAACTGTTCCATTAAAGCTATACATTAAGATGAAGATCCTTTATATTAATCAGTTTACTTTATATTTCTACCTTATAAAACTTGAGATTAGAACAAATTATTTATTTCCAAATACAACACACAAAATACATAAAAAACTAATTATAAAGGTGGTAAAGTAAAGGTAAATCCACATATATTAAATATCACAGTAATGGTCACTGTTACAATATCAGCAATGGAGCAAAGTGGTTGGTATTAAGACCATCACCATCAACAGATTTCAATTAAATTTTGACAAGATTGCTTTTTACTTCCGATATTGATGTTTCCAAAACAACCTATCAATTATCATATAGTGGGGCAAGTACCATGGTGTTCAGAGTTTTCATCCTCAATGCAGTATTTAAGATGGCAGGTGGAATTGCAAAGAAAATGTTGAGATCATTAAACTCGATTGGTTATCATATCGTCCCATGTAGTTTACTGATAATTAGAGTAAATTTCTAAATATTAGTTGATACACACGCATTGATTTAAAGTGATACTTTTACATTTTTCCACATTTATGATACCTCGTTTCATACTATTGTATAGATTTCCCAGGAAAAGTTTTTATTAAACAGGTTAGAAATTTCAAAGGAAAAATAATTCACCATGTCTTCTATATTGTCCCTACATAAGATCACACTCCATTCAATAGAATCTGCATCCTCGAGGAAATATGGCATCGGCTAATATTTCAATGATATGCTAGTTTGGATAAAGACTTTAGAGCATTAGTTTTGAGGGAGATATAAATTGAATTATGAAGAAAGAAGCCTGGAGTAGTATGTCGACCACGGGTGGAATAAAGATTTGCGATTCAATATGCTAATTGAATTGAGAAACATAAGCAATTCCGTAGATATTTAGCTTACTGTACTTAAACTTTATTTCATTTAACTCAACTTACCATGTTTACACTGAGAAAATTTTTCATGTAGGAACTTATTCCTATTAGTATAGTTTTAGGTAGAGGTTTTATTGCTAAGTGAGATACTTTATCTCTCCTACCTAGATTTTTTTTACCATCTTGAGGTTTTTATTGTTATTATACGAAAACTGGGAAAATTTAGTATGACGTGATTTAATTTACCACACTATATAAAAGATAAAACAGATTATCCTCTGTTACAGCTCCATGATCTTTTTCAATCAGAGTTTTTTAGGTTAATGAAGGAATCTTCATAAAATATAATTTAGAATGAGAAGGAAATGAAATTTCAGGTTTGCACATATTTCATTTAGTTCCAAAATTTCTCTAAACATGTTATTAATTTACCTATTGCAGTCTATGAAATTACTCGACAGTATGTGATTCCTGATTCACTAGTTTGATGGACAGATAAAATTTCTTATTTTTTATTGTAAAGGTATATTTAAAAATTTATTCATTCATTTGTCAGCTCTATAGAAAATCCTTCAGGAACCCAACAAATAAATGTACCTGCTAAGACACTCACACACGCAAAAAAGATTGTACATAATTTCTTTAAAAGTATCGAAAAAAAATAAAATGCCTCGTTTATTTGCGGTGGTCTCGGCTTAGAAAAATACACTTTTATTTTAAATGTGTAATTCTCTCATATTAAAGTTGTGATCCATATTGTTAATAGAATTAAATAACCCCCTTAGATTTAAATACTAATATTACAACTAAAGCAAAAATTATTTTTGAAAGTTTGATTTTAGTTAAATATTTAGTTATATACGAGTTTTTGCAATTTTGACCAGTAATGAAAACATATTTTTGTGGAAATATCTTTTATAGAGATACGATGGAATATAAACGTAATGGTGTGTTAATTTATTTATGTATCATTTAATCAACTTTTATACAAGTATGTAAAATCTTTCATTTTGGTACACAATAATTCAATCAGGAATTGCTAATCTAAGAAAATATTAATAAAACATTATTTGGAAACTTTTACTTGTTTTTAATTTAATTATGAAGATTTAGTTTTCATAAAATAAAATTGAAACATCACAATGAAATTTGTGGTAAGGAAACTCAAAAATTTAAGGAAAGTTGATGCATTCAGTGTATAAAGGCGAGCGATCTTGAATTCTGCAATGCCAGGTATAGACAAGAGTTGATACAAACTGTCCAATTTGTGGTGCAGTTCAGCAGCTGTAAACATTTTTTTCAGATAAATATAGCAAATAGTTGACGTTATCAATATGGATTACTATTTATGATAATAAGATTTATGATTTTCATCTAAATATGGCACAAAATAATTATCTGTATTATATTCGACGTTCAAACGTCAATTGGATTTTCTTCCTAGGCTTTTCAAGGAAGATTTTCATTTTTTAAATGTCTATCAAATGCAAAAGCATAGACGAAAAATTGGATATATAAAGTACTTTTACACCCTAAAATTTTAATTTAAATTATTAATATTTGTTATACTTGGCAAAATAGCATTTTTAAATTTGTTGGGCGTAAAATTCATATTTGATTACTTAGACATTTTTTAAAACAGATGAAAAATTTGCAAGTAAATGTTTTATTTAAGGAAAAATATATTATTCTTCTGTTACTACTTGCATTAGAAGCACAGTTTTAGTGTTATTATTGGCTTTTATCTTGAACGATAATCTGCTAACGGCACGTAGGCAGACTGAATTCAAGTCACTATAACGATGTGACGAGAAATTGAACTTTCGAGCCGAAGGGAGGTAAAAATATAATAATATTTAATATCTTTATATGAAATATGATACACTTTGATTATGTCTATGGATATGTTTTCTTGGAGTTGACTACTGAATAAAGTATAGTAAAACAAAAGTTGATAATTTAACTCCTTCAACAATTATGACTCATTCATAACTACTTTATAAAAGATGTGAATCGGGTGCTTTGAACTATACTTTACTGAAGATATAGTTAAAGAAGTAAGTAAATGTTCCAGTACCCATATTGATATGTACTCTTATAAATTTTTGGTACCAAAAGAACCATAATGAAAATAAATAAATAATACAAAGAAATAAAGGCATTTTTGAGTTGATTAATCTTAGCAGGTTTATATAAATCAAGCTATAGGAAAGTAAAAAAATGTGCGGTGATTCCAAATTCGGGATTTAAACATTTAGAAAAACGGTGAGTTGTAATCGTTTTTAAATTTTGTTGAAATACCTGCAATTAGACAATTTACTTGACAGTAAAAGAAATGCTTCGAAACGTTTGCATCTGTCAGAAAATTAAGATATTCAGTGATGTCTGCGTATTATTCACTCAATGAACATATGCATAGCTATTTAATTTAGAGGATGATTAGTATCCCGCTAGAACCGACTAGCAAAAAAACCTTAAATATATATGAATTGAA
The DNA here is from genome assembly GCA_039881145.1 of Druceiella hillmani. Taxonomy (NCBI): domain Eukaryota; kingdom Metazoa; phylum Arthropoda; class Insecta; order Lepidoptera; family Hepialidae; genus Druceiella; species Druceiella hillmani. The sequence goes on along the minus strand of JAYKKI010000069.1, from coordinate 1,536,279 downwards.
AAATTTTGCATTGTATGATTATCTATCTTAGGTATTAACCAAAAAAAAATGTAGCCAAAATCTTAGTGATATTTTTATGTAATAATGTTAACCCAATCAGCTAAAAAACAACACTTAGAATACATCTGTGTTACTGAAATAAATGTTTACATCAGTGAATATTATTAACTGCTCTCATGGATCTCATTTATGCATGGGTTAATCCACCGTCATTGTCATGGACGTTGTCAATCCTAAACTGGCTTATTAAAAAAATCACCGTGAGTTTTTTTGTTTGTTTTGGATGCCTTGATCTGATTAACATGAAGATTATATATGATCTACTTTCAGCTGTAGCAAAAAGTTGATTCAGAGAGTCGATTTTTGTTAATTTTTTAATTTGTTAATTTGACCTAGTTGTCTCGATATTCTTTCGACAATGAGAAGAACCACACGTTGCTCAAAGCTGAAGAGTCTGTCAAATTATAATTCAATTATAACTTGAGAGACCCTTCTGCTTTCGATAACAATTTTAGTTTATTATTATTAATAACTGTAATCCCATGTACTCACAATATTCTTTTTCAACTCAGACTTACAAAAAATAATACAAATTATGTGTAGCCATTTTAATTTTAGTACTTGCTCTGTGCATCTATCTGAAATTCTTTTACATTGGCAGTAGCATGCTTTTACTTCTAGAAATAAATTCATTATAACAATAAAGGATGAATTGTTTCCTTATCCATAGAAGGAAATAAAACAATACACATAAAAACAATTAATAACTGTAAAATAAGAGAAATGATATAGCTCTAAAAAGCAAATTAAATTTATCGTCGAGGCAAAGACAATATACAAGAATAGTGCTACAGTACAATGTAACCAGTAAGATAATTGATAAACATCTCAACGACAATAAATCAACTTACGATTTTTAAACATTTCTATTTTCAGCCGAAGCGTCCGTGCAAAGTGAAGTCGCTGTGTAAGTTTCTCGCAGGTTGTGCACATGAAAAGCAATCCTCTTAGGTAATATGACCAAAATACTGACACGTACACTGTCAGTAAATACAGATCTGATTGAAATCACGGTGCAGGTGAAATTAATATATCAGTAGTAGGTCAATTAAATTGTAAAAAAGTAGTAGTTTTCACATGTTCACTAACCTCGGAATACCTTGGAATCGGCAGCATAAAAAACTAATTCTATAGTAACAAGTATGCATCCAAAATTATTTGAAAATACTAAAAGAATCTGCAACAAAATAGATTTAATAAACATTATTTTGATGTACATGTAAATGTGACATAGAAATTTGAACTTTTTTTTCTTTCATATATTAATCCGTACTAAAATTGTAAAAAAGAATAAAAAGCATTCTCAAAGTATTAAATGTAAAAATAATACTCTTACATATTTAAGAAATTTAAGTCTTTAATTGTTAAATACAAAAATCATACAACTTAAGAAGAAAGAAATTAAATTGAATCTTATTTGTAGGTAGAAGGCATCATGTAAGAGAAAACAGACATCAAGAACTTTCAAGTATAATTTGATTGTTTTATCAACATATACATTCAAATCTTCCATTGTTATTGTCATTATGTCATCAGCACTGCGCAAACTAAAGTAATCATCCACATTGAGTAGAGCGGAAAGTTGTAAATTTCCATATTCATTTCTTTCCAAAACATCATTGAGTGATGTGGAAAAAAGAACACGTTCAACATCACTATACCAAAATATAATATAGCCAAAAATTAATCGTAATTCAAAGTCATGGGAAAAATATGTATAGAAAACCATTAAAAGGAAAGTTAAACACATTTTATAAAACTGAACGATTTTGCTTCTGCGCTTTTTCATACAATGAGCTCTTAACGTCATAATTCAAACAATGATCCTGTATTTTCATTTCAGCAACAAATTGTGGAAATTTATTCCATCCCAAAAAAGTAGTTGTGATAATGATATAACTAAATGCTACTAAAAATGCTACTACTTTGAGACGTTAGCTTGAGTTGCATCATTTATAATGAATTAATGGCTTTCGGGGTCAACCTCTATAAGTTTTTTCATACCATCAATTCAATAAATTCATTTGATCAATATAATGTTTTGACAATTAATGTAAACGCTTGTTATCTATGGTAATTTAAAAATATTTTAGTTTTAATATCTAAATTATTAAAGTAAATGTGGTCGGATAATTAGAAAAGTCACATTCAACTGGTATTATATTTTGCTCTGCTTGTGTAGTCAACATGGAAAAAATTATTTTGAACATGTAAATGCATACATAGGTATTCTTTCTGTGGGTCACAAGTTGTCAAGTTGACAGGAAGTTGACAAGTTGTCAAGTTGACACTGGACAAGGATAGAAGTAAATGATAGCTCAGTTTGAATTTTAACTTGAATCAGTGTGATGATTCTGACAAATTCTCCTTATCAAAATTAACCTGCGGATTCATTTCTTCTGTATAAGCACAAATTATTAAATGTGAAATTGATAAAAAAATATACCGTCTAGTCAAGGGATAATCTAATAATCCACTCAATGAAGGCTCAAAATTGTAATTTTGACAGAATTAATGTGAATTGTGTTGGGATTGAACCAAAAGTCTTAAGGAATCAGAGAAATGTGGCCACTCGTCTTAAAAAATATGGTTAATTTCTTCATTTTTCCTTAAATTTCTTATAACTAATGATCTTTGACAAAAATATATACATTCACATATAACTTTATATACTCGCTTATATACACACTCATTTAAGTATACATATAAATGTATACACTCAAAATTTTTTGACGGAACAGAGATAATTTAAATATGAAGTAACAAATACTTTAAATGTATGAGATCAAATTTTAGTGCACATATTGATCAGATATTTTGAATAAGGTTCAGCTTAACTCATTACTTAGCAGCGTTCACCCTAAATGAGTATTCACAGAAAGATTGTAATTAGCAGTAGGAAGCATTTACAAAGTAATCCCACACCATAAATCTGGTACAATTAAATATTTAGATTATCTATCCACACTCTAGAGGCGATATAGAATAATGATTTTACATTTTACACAATTTCTATACACTTCAATTATGACCTATATTCAGAATCATAATTATCTCAGTTGTGTATAAAACTATAACGCAAATGTTAATTTCGATAATAAATAATTTATAACATGTTTATATATAACAAAACATTGTTCAGAGTCTGATTAATTTGTTTTTGATACATTTGAATGGCTTAAATATATTTGTTACCAAGGAAAAACTCATTAAAAAATTATATTGAGCAAATGAAACGCCACGTTTCTCAAAAGCAATACGGATAGGTGATTAGTGAATAATTTATTACCTATGAAAACATACCAACGAGGTCAGCACATTAATGTAATATGAAAGTATACAACATATTTCAAGGTGAAGTGGTGGCTGAGAACGACACCACATAGACAATAATTATGAAGAGTTTATCCTTTGTGAATGTTGTAAACCTAACGATGTAAGCAAAGTTGTCAAATTTGTCAAACTGCCATATAAGCATGCTTTTCCAACGATTAATTGTCATGTTAACAAATCAAGTCTTATAATTATGTTTACATATCTGCAAAGAAATTTTCAATGTTTTTAGTTTCACTCTAAGCAGTTTAATGGAATTATTTGTAAACAAATGGCCCAAGGAATGGCTAAAGTGTAATTGTAAATATTTGTTTATTTATGGGACTAAATTGCAATAAAATTAAATTTTGTTATCATTATATAAAATGTAAAGTACATAAAGTCAGAGATTTCCATCAGATATTAGATTAGATGATTAACAACTTTAAAAACATTAGTAGCAGATTGGACATGGAAAATACGAGTACACTTACCGAACCGGTGTTCAAACGAAACATAGTTTTACCAAGTAATTGCTTCAAAGATTTCTGATTTTCTCAAATTGCCATAGAAAAATAAAAAGTAATATTCCTCTTTACCAGTTTACACAAAGAATATATTACTCAGCTGAATTACCGGGAAGGAAAACATTTTCATATATTATTATATTTATGTGAACAATATTCCTGATATTTTAAAAAAGTAAATGTTACAATGAGCATAACCCTGACAGATACCCGGCAGTATTGCTATAAAGATATCTCGCAGTATTGTCATGATTGTGTCAACGACAATCATACTGTTAGCCGCTAGTTCCATGTGATATATTACAAATATAAGATATAAATTTCACTTAGTTAATCCAGCAAAAATAATACGTAAACTTTTTCTTGAAATTAATATCCATATTGCAATAAATGAATTCAGGATTTTTGTGATTGGTAATCAACTTGAATAAGATTCAACTTTCTACATTCTATTCACTTAAATACAATTATGATTCTGAATACAGGCAGTAATTACACTGAATACAAAGTGTTCAGTACAAAATTAATACTTTATATCCTCTTTAGATAAACTAAATATTTAATTATTCCAGATTTATTGTCTTAGAGTACTTTGCAAATGCCTCTTACTCCTAAGTACAAGGCATCTTCGTTGAATGCTTCTGTCGAGAGGATACTCTGTTTATATTTACTCTGTTTTATATATATATATATATATATATACATATATATATATATGTATATATATATATATATGTATATATATATATATATATATATATATATATATATATATATATATATATTACATGCTTGTAAAAATATAAATATTTTATTATTATTGAATATGATAATTCCCAACTCTAATGACCCTTTTTGATGTTGAAAGAGTGGCAGATTTCAACGTTTGAAAAATTGTAAAAAAAAACTACACCTCTAATACAAAGTAGGTTTATTTTAACTTTATAAAAACAAATGTGGATTTCATTTTTTAAAAACCACGTTTTCCAAATGGCGGCCATCGAGTCTGACACACTCTTCGAGTCTAGCATGCATGTTTTCAAAAACACATTTGCAGAGCGACTGGGGTATCCTACTGACTTCGGCTCGAATATTTTCTTTAAGTTTTTTCACAGTGCTCGGATTTGTTTTGTAAACAACGGATTTTAAGTATTCCCATAAAAAAAGTCACATGGGCTTAAATCGGGTGACCAAGGTGGCCACGGTACGATACCGTTTCGGGATATGTTTTTTTCTGGAAATAACTGCCACACTGCATTCATAGCAGTGTGAGCTGTGGCCCCATCCTGCTGGAACCATGTGTTTTGGTTGAAGGATGGACTATTCTGTAGTTCTACTCTGAAAAAGTCATTTAACATCTGGGCATATCTCTCCGAATTCACAGTTCCAGTTTGGCCATGTTGATTTTCAAAGAAATAAGGCCGTATGATTGCAGATGCAGACATGGCACACCAGACTGTTACTTTAGGCTTATGTAAAGGCTCTTGATCCATTTGTCTTGGGTCGTGGACATCCCAGTAACGAAAGTTCTGCTTATTCACATATCCTCCAATGTGAAAGTGAGCTTCGTCACTAAAGAATATGTTGCCCATCCGGGTAGCAGTACGAAATCTCGTATGAATCCGTATGGAATATGATGGTAAATTGCAAGTTATAAGGATTTCAAAACTATTTTTCTCAGAACTTTATGTAAGATGGTTTTGAATTTCATAGTTTTTGAGATATTTCCGATATTTTACGCCTATGACTGATAACTAGGCAATATATTTATATAGTATATATTAAAATTAATATTTGTAAATAATTGAATACAAACATCATATAAGTTGGGTTACAGGTTTCTTAAACTTCAATAGACAAGTTTTGCAATACTTTATGTTATGGTGTGTCGTGTGCAAAATATGAGTCTATAAAGCATTTTGCAGAGTATCACCTCTGTCTGTTTTTGCTTACTTTTCCTTTTTTAATTTTGTAAACATGCATTTCTCCTACTTCCAATGAGATTTTTTTCAGCATTTTTCAATCTGTTTTACAAATTTTACCTTTTTTACAATATTACTCTTTGTAGATAGAATATTGCTCAATTGGTCCCGTTTGAGTTTTAGCATTAGATAAGTTTTAGCATCTATCTTATCAATACAGGATATTTGAAATATTGGAAATTAATTTCAGTTTCCTACATAACCTCCATAAATTTTGATGATATGAGAAACAATTGTTTTTTGTGGAAAAAAATTGAAAAACACATTTCTACTTACTAAACTGAAAGATATTTCCAATGGTATTCCATGTATACACGGAAACAAAATCCCCTTTATTGACTTGTTTTGGAGCCCCTTTTGGAATGAAACTATAAGTAATTTTAAACATTATTTCTAGTTTTGACCAAAGAAATTACATTTTATGTGTATATTTCGACTCTATCACAATTCGTTTACGTGTTAGAAGTCTCTGATATACTAAAGGACGAACAATGTTATCACAACAATAAAGTTCCGTCCGACATATCAGTGTGGAACACTCAAAATTAAAAACTAAATCAACTAAGGTACCGTTGATGCTACTAAAGTTACACCAAAATAATATTAAAATAACAAATTCGCAAGAGCATATTTCAGGTACTTTTTAAAATTTTCTCTCTTCTCTTCTTTCTCTACACATAAATATAATATCTTAATGTATATAACTTCTTTTGCATGAAAATTTCCTAATTTAAAGATTTTCGTATGCCTCTATTGAGTAAATTTTAAATAATTGTTCCCTCAAAAAATAATATCATATTAAAAAAATGTGAAAGAAAGTTATGATATGGATAGTGAAGTTCATGTGAGAACAGAACTTCAGTTTTGTTATGAAGAATTTAATGTAAATATCTCAATTTAAATAAAATATAATAAAAACTGAAATAGAGTAAAAGAGGAGTCTGCAAAATAATGTATTAACTCAAAATCCATAGAATGCACGGGTAGTCCCGTGTTATGTTCGTTATTTTGGAACCTGGGAAATATCCAAAAAATTTCCTCAATATAAATCAATAACATAGGTTCATACCATTTTATACAATATAACTTGACCAGTTCTCAAACTAGCCATACCTGATAATACTTAAGGTATTCACGGTAACGGCTCAGACTCACTGAGTCAAAAAATGCTATATTTGTAAAATTTCCTATTCTCTGATATTAATTTTTAAGACAAAGTCTAACTTTTATACATACCACTTCCTATACCTTCCACTTTCAAATAGTAAAAACCAATAGCTCATATTCTTACTGTTCTATTAATTATTTTACAAGAAATGTGTCTAAAAAAATTACATGGAAAAATAGACTAAACACCATATTCTACCGACATATTAGTGATTTATTTTATTAATTTTTATCAATTCTAAGAAAAAGATTAAGCTCTATTTTACTCATATGTAGATTCAGGTTACTTGATAAATCGACGCTGTGAAATGATTAGTTGTATGACCTCTGTAAAGCAAATTTCTTATTAATAAGTAATTCAAAATAGAGAATTAGGTGTGTTTTTTCATTAATTATTTGATGGGGTGGGGTGCATATTTAAGTCGATATTTTTAATAATATTTCTATCTTGCAATAAATTCAAAAATAAATAGTTTAGAATTTTTTACAAGTGTCTCTCTCAGTTGATAACCATATAGTAAGAAAATCAAAAAACATTTAGAACCTTATTTGTCCCTTCTAAAGTTTCAATATGTATATTTTCAGTGTCATGTATTGAAGGAAAGAAGGATACTTTTTCCCCGGAATCTAATCCATTCCTTGCACAGTTGTGTTAAAAGCAAAGTAGAATTCAAGGGACGAATATACTTTACAGATTGATCAGCGTAGTTATGAGTATTTTAATTTCAGTTGCAAATAGTTTGTCAATATGTAAATATCAGATGTTTTCAGGGTTTCGTGTCTCAAAAGGAATAAAGATAGAGACATGTCCATTCATCCATCGGTCCGTCACAACAATTTTTCTTGATAATCATGTAAACATAGTAACCTTCATCCTTCATATATCATAATTGATGACATTAACAAATAATCATATGAAAATTTTCACAGTTCACTAATAAACTAAAATTTTGTTTCATTTACCGTGTGAAATATCAATTAGCAATTTCTATTCGTAATAACCATATGTCATTTTCAGTAAACCTTGAAAAATTGAAACGAATAATTCATTGCAACTAACAATATCATAAGAGATTCTTTTGATTTCACTAATGTGTAAGAATACTTTGTAGAGACCCAAGCGTTGTATCATCAGCCTACCACAAGTTGCCTTAAACTAGGAAACTTCCAAACGTTTTGCAACATCTCTAGACTTGCTACCTTGGAAAAACCCAAAGGTAAATAATCGCCGTAGTCCTCATGGTGGCTATTTCTTAATTTTTAATCCTCACCATCCACAATCCTGTTCTATTTATGTGATCGCCTACAACCTTCAAGATAAGTTATGACTGTCTAGACATAATCGATCTCCAAAACTATAAAGTTCTTTTGGGCAAGCGTATAGGTTGCACTTAGTGTAAAACATATTAGTATTATGTATTGATGTTTTTTTATGGTTTACTCACCATTAAGTTAAGTAATCTATGTGACGTAAGGAAATAGGTGTCGTTCATATGGGATAACACGTGGCCTATACTTTCCAGTTTTATCACTGGGTCTAATTTATCATGAAGAGTATCAATATGTCCTTGCAATTTGAAACAGCGTACACAGGGTGAACTTGTCACAGTGCATTAAAAGAACAGATGTAATTTCAAGTATATACCCTCTATAATTTTTCAACCAATTACAATACAACTTGAAATAAATATCGATTTTAATTTTGCGAGAATAATTACTATTCTCTATTATTAATTTGGCAAATCGAACAGTAAGCCGTCAAGTAATAGATAACTCGACTTTCAAAGTAGTCGCTTAACAAATTTGATTGCATGACAATTACGCTTCAGAGTCATCTTTTCCAATTCTTATAATTTTACTATGGGCACTAATAAGTTAAATATTCTTTAAGATACAAATAATTACATCAGCAATATCGTAATGTCAATCAAATTTATTATCTTGTAAAAGAAGCCCCCTTAGCTATTTTATACATACTATTTTTTCATTGTCTCATATTATATTGTTCCTTAAAATAAATACAAGTTGCATAGGATAACAACACATAGTCGTAATTAACTACCTAATTTCCTAATTAAATTGAGATAATACAATTCCATAACTGATTATGGCGGTAAACATACTATAAACAAATGAATAATCCAATTTTACATAGTCGTTTGCGCTGAACACTAAAGGCTGGTGTTTAACCACGATGCCGAATTCATAAAAAGTGTCTGACAGATTGGAACCTGAAATAAAAAGAAGCAAAGAAAAAAATAATTGAAGTTGACATTACCTTCCTGTAATTTAGCCTCATCAAATTTGTGATATGATCACAATGTGAGCTACCAACGTATCCACGGAGTAATGTAATGTATGAGCATTTTGTACGTAAGAAAAAGTCTATATAGTAAATCAAGATTAAGTTCATTGATTTCATTCAGCTGATTAGTAGATTTCATATAAATGAAACCAGAGTCTATAATATTAATTGAAGATATTTTGGAAAACAATTATTTTTTTCTGAGAAAGGAAATCATAATTTATCACAGTTCTAGTCTAGAAACACTTTGGTGCAGAAGGATAAAGATTGGGTTTCTTCATGTCATGAGCAAGAACAACTACTAACATAATAATATAAACTGAACATGGTTGTACACATTTAATTGCCAAGCTACTGAGCCTCGTGTAAGATTCAAGTAATTGGATTGATCTATAACCTACCTCGTCTTGGGAAACATGCAGCGAGAGAAATTAGTATTGAGTAACTTGAATATTACTGTATTTCTTTAAACTGCAGAAAATATTTCCCCAAAAATATACATTTAAGGAATTATCCTCTTATTTCAATTTTTTACTCTGCAATAAACTATGTTTGTGCATGTTGATATACGAAATTTTAGCCAGTAACTATATCCAAAAAAGGCTACACACAAATTAGTCTCATTTAATAAGATCTGACATGGGTTAGCGAAGATAATCGTATATTTTGACGACTTCACCGTTTCAACTTGATCAATTTTTCTATTTCAAATTGACAGAATATGTACTAATGGGCAAAACAAGAAAGTTGAAATGATTACGCAGTGACTAAAAGTGCGATGGACATGAATTGGAACATTGTTCAAAATAAAATACCTCATGGAACATACACACAAACAAACCACATTTTGTAAATGCTGCGGCAAAACTTTTAAGTGAGAAGCATACACAAATAAATAGCACAATTTTTACTTATGCACATTAAACTCTAATTTGCGAATCAGAGAAAGTGAAAGCTACATGATTTGTTTAGTTCCTACGATGATATATATCACTAAATCGAGATTCATTAAAGTTTAATCTTTGTGTAATAATAAAATATCAGACCGTCCAACATTTTATATCAGCTGGTTTAATAGTTTTCCTAAGATTTTTAGACAATGAGGAAATACAGATTTTTCTTCTAATTGATGAATCTTATTTACATGTGATCACGTTCCATTATATTGTCTATACACTGAATATGGAGATCCGTCTATGTAATTAAAAACCCCATATCATTTGAATTTAACCAACACGGTTATAAATTACACATACACTGTTTGTCAATTCACGTGCTTCATATAGTATATTTTACTTCAGCAACACTCTTTTTTACATGAAATAATAAAAATTATTGCATAGCACCTCTCTGTCAGACTAATATTTTGTAAGTAGTACAACAAATGTTTACAAAATCTTTTTCCATATATTCTCTTTCAGATTTTCGGTGGTTGTGAATTATTAAAATTTCCTAAGTGGTTTCTAGAATCATTTTATCATATGAGCTATTATAGATTGCAAAAATATTTGAATATGATTGAGTTTGGAAAATATTCTACTAAAAAGTGAAAAGTGTGCTTATGATACTTACCATAATTATTAATTATCCGGCTGCTGTCGATTGTTGACAGCAAACAGAATCTGAGTCTCTGTATAATGACTGACTCCCTCAATAGTAAAATTAATAATGTAGCTCCGTACAAAAATCGTATCAAATAACCTAATATTATTAAGTACTCAAAAGATGTGACGTTCTGTAAAAGAAAATGTCAGTTTATTAAAATTATTCAAAGATTAATAAGATTTTAAGAATTATTGCAGCGGTAATGTAAATAAAATAGTACTGGGTACGTACGTACACAAAAACAATATTTAATTAATTGATAACAATTAAATGAAACTACTTGATGCAGTATTATTTCTACTTTCTTTAAGTTTTTTACCACGACCTAGGTTTCGTTGTATTACAACATCTTCAGGTGGGATATTAGCAAAGTAAAACTCTTAGGAACATGCAACAGCATTTATATGTTTCAAACACAATAGTGGAAGCCGAGTCTGTATGGGTTTTCCCACTGCTTTTGTTAGTGAGTTTATTGTAGGGGAGCGGTGTAGGTTTTATTATATTTCCGAGAGTTATATGATATGCCAGTATTTTAGTGAGGATAATAAGTTCAATTGTTGTTATTCTAAGAGGTTGTACAATGCAAATGTTCCGGTATATGTAATAAAATTAAATGGAAGTTATTCTCGGAAATATATTTATACAAAAGCAAGGGTATCTGAAAGTTAGCACAAGGTTATACCACGAATTTATTTATTTATTTATTTATTTGTTTATTTTTTAATTTTTACATACTTATATTTAAATATGTATGTGGGCTGAAACAGTTTGAAGAGTATTGTAATATCAATGTGGTCTAATTGTATTATGTTTAGAAGATATTAAGTATGGGTCATCACCCATACTAATATTATATTATATTAGTATGGGTGTATATAATATTATATTTTTTATAAAAATATTAGTAAACGTTTTAGATAGTTTTTCGAAGACCATGTGAATTGTATCCACCCTATTGGGTCTCAAAAAAACCAAGAGATGTTTTTTATATATATTTATGTAGTCGAACTACACCTTCCACTTAAATTTTATCACAATTGGTATAAGTCTGAAAGACTTGTACCAATTGTGATAAAATGATGTGAGGAATTTATACGGAATCCATATTAGCTGTTTGGCACTAATTATAAGGACAAAAAGTATTTCTCCATAGAAGCAATTAAAAAAAAAGAACAATTTAAAAATGTAACATAGACGGGAACTGAAATGTTTCTCAAGTTTTGATAAAATACCATAAAAATAATAAAAGAAGGCTGGATTTGAGTTTCACTTGTCTAGAGTGGTTGCACTCTGAAATTGGGACATAAAATCATTCATAAATATCTTAAAAAATTATTTATAAAAAATCTAGTACATCTTATTTATATTCTAGTGAAGGAAAGACAACATATAAATATTTATCTACACAAATACATACCAGTTTTCCCAAAGCGAACATTGTGGCTATGTGACAGATTAAAATTGAATGGATACTCATGTGGAAAAGGGCAGAAAGCAGCTGAAACAAACAATTTTAAAAATTTCATAAGCAAACATCGATCTACTAGAACGCTTCTCATATTACACATATTTTGTGTTTCTTTAAATAGATGAAATGTGTTCATTCCTATTTTTAAGTGACATTTATTTACATAAAATAACAAAAAGGGATGCTTGCTGTGTTGCATGTACTGAAAATATAAACTTATTACTTGGATATGGAAATAGGCAATACGCAGTTCCCTTCGTGAGGAAATTGTTTTAAATGATAGGTCAATCTGCTACATTTTAAATTTTACTAAACTTGGCACTTGTGTTTAACAAAGATAACAATCTTGAGTGGATGGAAAAATGGCCTGCCAATATTTCGAAATATTTCCTGTATAATAGCTATTCACTAACCTAGATGCTAATGACCACGGTATGAGATTCTGAAGACCTTGTCTTAAGTAATGTTAGATTAGCAACTAATAAACCCACCATATCACTTCATAGGTATTAACTGATGTGATGATCAAACAAAGTATTTCCACTTCATCCGCAAAGCAACAAGTAGTTTTTTTTTCGATTTTTTTTCATTTAATCTGGGAGCTATTTTAAAAAGGTTTTTTAATTTTTCTGAGTTCAAAGGAAGAAGTCGTCCTACTTGAGGATTATTGGAGAAGTCAAGATTTCCTTATCTGAATATTTGAACCGATACTTGGCCATATCAATCGAGGGTACACCTTCATCCAGTGTTGTGCATATCTTGCCTGTTGCTTAACTCGAAACAATATTCATGAAAGAAGAGCACTTACTAAAATTAATATATTTTGATTGTTAAATAAAAAGGCACTCAAATATCACACTCTACCCCCCACCCCCTCTTTCCACAAGTTATTCACAAACTCAATGAGAAAGTTCGGATTTTACTTATTAATTTAATATAAAGTTTGGGTTTATGGTTCTTCATTGGCTGCATTAAAATAATCGCCTCAAGTGTTAATAATGTGGATTTTATATTATTTTACTTTTCTTGCCTAGAGTCTTTTTCTCTTTCACCTTTCAGTCAAAATGCGAATATATTTTTACCTTGAATCCAGTGTATTTATTTTTCAATTCAATTTTTCGCACTGTATCTCTGTATTTTTATAATTTTGCTAGTGAAAACAATTTAAATATTAGAATTATTATTTAATACAAATTTCCTGCAAGAATAATGCAGAGTGATATCATTTGATGACGTAGGAGGTGTATGTGTGGATTATATGAAACAACCAAAGGCTATTTATCGAATTACTTTCACTTTGGAATTTATAACTTCAAGGACAAGGACACTCGGTAATAAAGGGGCACATGGTGATTGAGGTTAATTGAGATAAACAGATGGTAATTGTGGTGGCATCTTTATTGAATATTACAATTGAATTATTAACATTGTTTGATGTTAGTGTCAATAAAATATTGAGTTATTTGATAAAATATATAAATTCAGAAAAAGGGGTGCCTCGTTATTTGAGCGGACATATTTTTCTTTTATTGGACATGCCAAAAGTGAAGAGATTCTAAATATGACGTGGACCAAGAAATGAAACCTATAGAACTGTAAAATTATGATAGTCGGACCCAGGTGATAAAAAAATAATGCTGCATACACATTAGTCAGAAGTAACTCAAGGCAATAGTTTGATAGACTTACGCCAATGTCACTTACCGACGTCACGAGAGCTAACAAGACAGTCATGGCAAGTATGTATTGTCAAGAATTAAAGTCAGTATTGGAAAAATAAACATCGAGTACCAATAATTTACTTTTCCTCTTCGCTTATTCACATTAACTCACAACTATCCGTTGCAGAACAGATTGTTCCAAATTATCATTTTCATATTTTTAAAACGTAGATAACTTTTTACATTTCAAAAGGTCAAATTCTTAGCAAGTGTTGAAAAGAAGCTTGAAAAAGTTCAATGATTCCTTTTAGTTGACTTTTGAAACCAAATGCCATTGAAACATCAAAACTTTGTGAACAGAATAAAATTTAACTGATCACACACCAGATTTCGTTCAAAAATGAAAGAGCCTTAATAATCGTGCTGAATTAAGAGGAATATATTTTTTTCAAATAAAATGGGTACAAAATCCAAGTGAAACTATATTTGTTCAAAAACCCGGTTAAGTGCGTGTCGGAACAGGCTACAAAGGAAAATTGTCTATATCTTTTCAAATTGATCTTTGAACCGCAAAGTAACCGAAATAACTTTACCAAATGCCTATATTTTTTTGGGACTTTTCAGACCCAAGTGTGTAAAATTAAAGGGATGGGGATTCACTGCCCGACACTTAGTGGCTTAATATTTAAGGAAATGTAAATTTCATAATTTACTTTAATCTGTTTTCTCTCCAATTTTCCTATTTTTTTTAAACTATATTTTCTGAAATGGCTTGCGGTGGACGGTGGTTTTTTGAAGCATTTGTTTTGGAATTGCTGAAAAGATTTTGGGGAAAAATAAATTATATATTTTCGGATTTGTCTTTAACCACCTTTCTCTTCATATCTAATATGATGACTTCGAAAAAAAATTGCTTCCCGTTTCAGTCCCTTTAATTAACCCGAAAACAAATATTCAAATTTTTTATACATTGGATTGGGCGATTTGGGGAATAATATTAGTTTATATTCCTTTTAAGTTTAAATAAAGAAAAATATAGACCAAGGAATGGAACTAACCTGAAATCCGTATGCGCCATTAAATAAATTGCATTGCTCGCTTAAAATCATGTAGCTTTCTCTCAATTTTTTGGTTTCATTTGTAACTTCCATATCATTATTTTCGCCGATTATTTCATTATTGGTGATATCTTCAGTTTCAACGTAAACATATCCCTCCGATACTTTATTAACACCTTTCAGAATTATATTTAGACGCTGTCTGAATATTTTCAAATTTGCGATGCACTTCCAATCTTGTACTTGTAAAAAGAATTGGGTAATAAAATATGATTGATTGTGGATTACACTTCCAATGTCATAAGCTGTGTACAATGAAATTGTATCAAGGAACACAATAAAGACTGATGTGAAGCTAAATATCTTAAATAATTTGTTAAATGATTTTCTTTCATTCATGTACATAAGGATTGTTACTTTTAGTAGATTGTCGATATTTTTATAATTTTCAAAATATCTGTGAATACATTGATAACTTTCCGCAGCAGCAAAAATGATAAGAATTACAACTTGTATCCTTGATGTTATCGTATGTATTTGGTCAAAAATGTCTGATACAAAATAATCAGTGAAAAAATGAAATGATTCTGTCATTTTTATGGATAATATTATTATAAAAAATATTGTTATCAAAGCCTGTATCGTAATATTCTTAACCGTTATATTATTGCTTAATTTTGAAACACGCGACAGTGAACATACATGAAAAATTTTATTAAAATTTCCCAATACATCTTAGGTGTCCATTTTTCAACTCCACTAGCTCCTAAGAACTAAACGTTACAAGGTGTTAATACTACAAAGTGACTTGTTAAGCATATTGGATCGATATTACGTATGTTGTTGTATATGTACATGTGCACAGGACGAATTTCGTTGAATCAATCAATTTAATTTAAGTTTGTAACTAGGTGATAATAATTATGATGAAGTCATGGAATGTAAAAACAAACTGCAATTAAAATTTTTAACCATCTAAATTTGAAAGGATTATTGCTGGGTGAACTTAATCTAAATGGCCATTTATAACTCTAAGGAAGATAGTGACTCTGAGATAGTATTGCGTTTATAACTCTAAGGAAATAGTAACTCTGAGATAGTGCGACAAATTCTTGATCTTGGCTTGACAAATTCCTGAGCACGGCTTGAATTTTCACACTGAAAAATTGCAAATAAAAAGAATATACTAAATAAATTGCTAATGTAATTTACACTACTTTAAACTGTGAAGATAATTAGATGTGTGCCGGTTTAATTTGGTCATAATGGTGTTTTACGTGTCTTCG
Organism: Druceiella hillmani; assembly: GCA_039881145.1. Taxonomy (NCBI): domain Eukaryota; kingdom Metazoa; phylum Arthropoda; class Insecta; order Lepidoptera; family Hepialidae; genus Druceiella; species Druceiella hillmani. Next base: position 1,519,848 of record JAYKKI010000069.1, on the reverse strand, counting down.
ATTGATTAAAACAGATAGAGAATTGTTTTCATGTATTTTAACTACTTTGTATGGACCTTTCCATAGAGTGGACATGGCTTTCCTTAATCGTAGATGATTCTTAAGATACACATAATGTCTACTCTATATTTAATAGGATTGGTATATAAATTGCAATATTCTTTTGACTGAGTGATAGTCTGTAGTGCCTTAGTTTGAGAGTATTTTAAACATTGATAAATTTTTACCCATTTCAGATAAGTAGTGTCTAAGTTTGATTTGTAAATAGAGTTGGGTATATAAGGTTTTTTTTTTCAAGAAGAAGTTCATGGGGAGAGTGGTTAGTTGTGCCGCGAATATTAGTGTTGTAAGCTAATAAGGCTGTGTTTACATATTGAGGCCAGTTGTCTTGGTTTTCGTTGATGTAAGACCTTAAAATATTCTTTCAGTGTGGATTGACGACACTCTAAAATGCCTTGTGTCTGAGGATGGTACGGGGATGATCAGATCTGTTTTATTTCATGGAAAGAACAGGTTTCTTTTAATAGTTCGGCGGTAAAATTTGTGCTTTGGTCAGTAAGTAGATGTTTTGAAATTCCAAAGAGCAATATAAAATGGATCAGGCATTTACTGGTTTCTTCTGCTGTTATATTTTGCCCAGGACAGGCCATAGAATATTTAGTAAGATCGTCTTGGAGCTTATTAGGTCCTGATTCAGGGAGGGGACCAACAATGTCTAGAGAAATTCGTTGAAATGATGCATTGGAGGTAGTGGGTGGGTGGCAAAATGGGTGGGCAAATGATTTTATGAAGCGCTTTTTCTGTTTACTTTTGTTTGGGTCTGGGATAACAGGCGCCGCAGCAGGATATCAATAGAGTGCGTTTGCATCCCTATATAATTTTTCTTTATGTTAAACAATTTCGTAATCATGTTTTTCTATCTTAAGTCTCCATCTTTGAAGTTTGCTGCTGGGGTTTGTATGATTAAAGAACTATTTAAGGGGTGATGATCTACGACAATTATGAATTTCCTACCATTGAAAATTTTTACATACGAAGATAATAGCGAGTAATTCTTTCTCTGTTGCACTATAGATACACTCGTTTTTATTTAAAGTTCTGGATGCAAAGGCTATCTACTGGTTTATCTTTTCCGATTTCCCTTGAGAGAGAATCGCACCTATAGCATAATTGGACGCATCACAAGTCAACACAAATGGTTTCGTGAAATGTAGATAAATAAGTACTGGGGCGGTGGTTAACAAGTGTTTCAATTCGTCAAAGCAAGTCATTGTTGGTTTTCCCTGACAAATTTTATATCTTTCTTTAAAAGGTTTGTCAAGGGTTTAGCAATCTTTGAAAAATTAGAAATGAAACGGCGATAATATGAACTAAGGCCAAGAAATGACTTGATGTCCTTAGGACATTTGGGAACAAGAAATTCCGAAACAGATTTTAGTTATCAGGGTCAGGTTTTACACCTTCATCTGTGAAAACATGCTCTAGGTAGGGAATCTCTTTTTGCAAGAACTTGCATTTCTCAGGTTGTAGTTTTAAGTTGAACTCATAAAGCCGTTGGGAGACATTTGAAAGATTACTAATGTGTGAAGTTAAATCATAGAAGTAGACGACTACATCATCTAGATAGATGAAATATTTAATACCTTGTGGGCCAGAGAGAGCAGAGTTCATAATTCTTTGAAAAGTGGAAGGATCATTTTTTTGTCTGAAAATCATGCGATTGAATTCAAAGTGGCCTTGTGTGACAGAGAATGCTGTTTTATAGGAATCGTTATGAGATATTTTTATCTGGTGGAACCCAGAAGCAAAATCTAAGGTACTAAAATATTTGCTTTTACCTAATTGCTCTAAGATTTCAGATATATTTGAAATAGGATAGGAATCACCAATTGTTATGTAATTAAATTTTCGGTAGTCGATGACAACATGCCATTTGTGTGGTCCGGAACCGTTGAGTTTCTTAGGGATAACCCATATAGCCGAGGACAATTTAATGGTATCTTGTTCAAGCATCTTGGTAATTTGGGTCTGAAGTTCTTGTTTATGGCATTCTGGGATAGGATATGACTTTACGTAAATAGGAGCAGAAGTTGTGGTTTTGATTTCATGCTTCATAGCAATTGTACAGGATAGTTTGTCATTAGGGAGGTGAAAAATATCAGAATAACTATAACAGATTTCGTGTAAAGAGTTGGTTTCTTCTTGATTCAAATGCAAAGTACGTAATGATTCGAGAACTTCCAGGATTCTTATATAATTACCGTTATGATTGGTTATGTTATTTATGGAAAATGAAACAGCATTTTTTGTTTGTATTTCAGGGATATTATTATCCATGGATAAAAGTTTTAGATTTAAATTAGAAGTGACATATATTGGGGTCTTATGATTACTAATTACTAATATGTTTATGCGATAGTTGGTTTTGACAGCTGCTATGTAATTCGCTATGGGTAAGGATTCGACAGGGCTTTGATCAAGGATAAGGCCTTCCTTTAATTCACGATTAATAACGGAAGATTCAATCAAGGCTTCACTTCTAGGATGAATGGTATATACTTCAAATTCCTTAAAATGGTGCAGTGGAGGTAGGAGTTATTTGCATGGATGCAGGATTATTTTACGAAGGGTTTGTTTGAGATGATTAATATTTTTTTGTGTAATCTTCTAGTTCAGTTCACATAACCTTCTAGTAATATTGTTCTGCTATTCGTTTTTATATTCTTGAGGAGCTTAGATGACCAGCTTTCTGAATATCATGATTCTCTCTCAATATTTTAGGATTTCTCTAGGAACTGAATATATTATATTATTATGATAAATATGTATTTCGATATCAGTATTATGAATACAAAATTATGTCATAGAGGTCGATCAAATGAATTTCTAAAGAAACGTGGTTAATTGTTTTCTGGGTTCATCGGTAAATAGCAGAATTTCTTCTTGAATACTTCTCAATTCACAGTGAATAATTTGAACGAATTTCTCTAGACATTGTTGACCCCCTCCCTGAATCAGCGCCCGATAAGCTCAAATACATACTTACCCTCCAAGACAATCTTATTAAATGTTCCGTGACCTACCCTGTGCAAAATGTGACAGCAGAAGAAAGCAATGAATGCCTGCTCCATTTAATATCACTTTCTGGAATTTCAAAACATCTTCTTACTGACTGAAGCACCAATTTTACCGCCGAACTATTTAAACAAACATGCTCTTTCCTTGAAATCAAACAGGTCTGATCCTCCCCGTACCATCCTCAAACACAAGGCATCTTAGAGTGTAGTCAATCTACACAAAAAGAATACTTTAAGGTCTTACGTCATCGAAAACCAAGACAACTGGCCTCAATATGTATACACAGCCTTACTAGCTTACAACACTAATATCCATAGCATAACTAACAACTCTCCCCACGAAATTCTTTTTGAAAAAAAAATCTTATATACCCAACTCTATTTACAAATCAAACCTAGAAGCTACTTATCCGAAACACGTAAGAATTTGTCAACGATGTTTAAAATACTCTCAAACTAAGGCTCTACAGACTAACACTCAGTCAAAAGAATATTACGGTTTATATGCTAATCCTATTAAATATAGAGTAGGCATTACGTATATCTTAAGAATCATCTACAGTTAAGAAAAGCCATGTCCCATCTATAGAGAGGTCCATACAAAGTAGTACATGGAAACAATTCTCTATTTTAATCAATCGAAGACAAGTAAAACACCATTATTACCAAATTAAATCGGCACACACCTAATTATTTTCACAGTTAAAATTAGTGTAAATTATATAAGCAATTTATTTAGTATGTTCTTTTTATTTACAAATTTTCAGTGCGAAAACTCAAGCCTATCAAGAATTTGTTGCAACACTATCTCAGTCACTATCTTCCTTAGGGTTATAAACGGCCATTTAGATTTAGTTCATCCAGCAATAATCCTTTCAAATTTAGACGGTTAAAATTTTTAATTGCGGTTGGTTTTTACATTCCATCACTTCATCATAATTATTATAATCTAGTTACAAATTTAAATTAAATCTATTGATTCAATGAAATTTGTCCCGTGCACATGTACATGTACGAGACATACATAATATCGATCCAATATACTTAACAAGTGACTTTGTAGTATTAACGTCTCGTAATGTTTTGTCTTTAGGAATTAGTGGAGTTGAAAAATGGACACCTATGATGTAATGGGAAATTTTAATACAATTTTTCATATATGTTCACTGTCGCGTGTTTCAAAATTAAACAATAATATAACGGTTAAGAATATCACGACACGGGCTTCGTTAACAATATTTTTTATAATAATATTATCCATAAAAATTGTGTTAGCAACATTTCGACTTAATTTTTTCACTGGTTATCGTGTATCAAACAATTTTTACCGGATACGTACGATAACATCAAGAATACAAGTCTTTATTTTAATCATTTTTGCTGCTACGGAAAGTTATCAAAGTATTCACAGATATTTTGAAAATTATAAAAATATCGACAATCTACTAAAAGTAGATTGTATAGGAATGAAAGAAAATCATTTAACCAATTATTTAAAATTTTTAGCTTCATATCAGTCTTTATTTCGTTCTTTGACATAATTTCACAGTACACAGCTGATGACATTGGAACGACAATCCACAATCTATCATATTTTATAACCCAATTTTTTTTACAAGTACAAGATTGGAAGTGTATTGTAAATTTGAAAATATTCAGACGGCGTCTAAACATAATTCTGAAAAGTGTTAATAAATTATCGGAGGGATATGTTTACGTTCAAGCTGAAGATAACGCTGATAATGAAATAATCGGCGAAAATAATGATATGGAAGTTATTATTGAAATAAAAAAATTGAGAGAAAACTATATGATCTCAAGTGAGCAATGCAATTTATTTAATGGTACGTACGGATTTCAGGTTAGTTCCATTCCTTGGTTTATATTTTTCTTTATTTAAACTTAAAAGATATACAAACTAATATTATTCCCCAAATGGCCTAATCCAATGTATAAAACATTTGAATATTTGTTTTCGGATTGATTAAAGGGACTGAAACGGGAAGCAATTTTTTTTCTAAATCATCATATTAAATATGAAGGGAAAGGTTAAATACAAATCCGAAAATATATAATTTATTTTTTTCACAAATCTTTTCATCAATTCAAAAAAAAAATGATCCATAAAACCACTATCCACCCCAAGCCAGTTCTGACAATATGGTTAAAAAAATAAGGAATATTGTAGAGAAAGCAAAAATTTAAAAAGTTATGAAATTTACATTTCCTTCGACATTCATTTTCGACATAAAAAATCATTATGATATCATTTTATTTTCAAAAAAATCCTTTCAAAGTTTAGGTTATCAATCTATTATAAGAAGGAACTCCACTAATAATAAAAAAAAACTTGATTTGGTTTAATGAAAAAAAGTAATGTATTTTGCTAAGAACAAGAGTCAGTAATAGTAACAAGACCTTATAACTTTAAAAAATGTTACTCCTTGGTGTCAGTAGTCATCTTGATAAAGTGGAAACGTATTGGGATGAAAGTTGATGACTGATAACGAAAATTTAGAAATATATATCTCTACTATTTATGTACATCTGAAACCCAGAGTTAGACAAAAAAGTGACAGTTTTAAGTATTTTAAACAAATAGTTTTCCGTTCAAAATACCTGTTTTGTAATATACAAGTATCTGTGTTTAAATATAATTGCTTGTAAGTGAAATTTTATTTTGCACGCTTAAAACTATAAACACGTGTCGTTATTGCGATATTAACAAAAATGAAGTCTGATTTAATCGATAAGTAATTGTTAAAATTTCAATTATTAAACAAAAAACAGTACTGAGATGAATAATTTACTCATTGAAACAATGCCATTTAGAAACAGAACATGGTCTAATATATCACCCTTTTATTGGTTTTCACATTGAAACAAAGAACCTGAATAATTTGGTAATATCCGTCCATCTACCTTTTCTTCTCTCAAAAACAATAAGTTTCTATCCTTTCAGCCATTACGCAATGATATATATGGCATTAAGCAAATTAATGCTCCATAGAGAGATAAAAATTATTAAACAGTGGAAAATAATAAAAAACTTTTTTTTGAAGTGCCTCCTCAAACATATAAGCATAATGCGCGTAAATACTTTCTCCGCTCATTTAGTCGAACAGATGTAGACAATCTTACTTTGTGCTTAATCCAACACGTTCTTAACCAGGTTTTTAAAAAAAGTAGTTTCGCTTGGATTTTACGTACATTTTATTTGAGAAAATCTATTCCTCTTAATTAAGTACGATTATCAAGGCTCTTTCATTTTTTAATTAAAGCTGGTGTTTGATTTGTCAAATTTTATTCTGTTCACAAACTTTTAATGTTTCAATGGCATTTGGTTTCAAAAGTATGCTGAAAAGGAAACATTGAACTTTTTCAAGCTTGTTTTCACCACTTACTAAGAATTTGACCTTTTGAATTGACAAAAGTTATCTACATTACATACAAAAATATGAAAAGCGGAAGTGTACATAAACAATTAATTTTTGAAACTTTGCAATCTGTTCTGCTGTGGACAGTTGCGAGTTGAAGTGAATTAGCAATGAGGAAAAATAAATTATCAGTACTCATTGTTTATTTTTCTTTAATTCTTTAGTTCTTGACAATACATACTTGCCGTGAGTGTCTTGTTAGCTCTTGTGACACCGGTAAGTGACATTAGCGTAAGTCTATCAAACTATTGCCTTGAGTTACTTCTGACTAATGTGTATTTAACATTATTTTTTTATCACCTGGGTCCGATTATCATAATTTTACAGTTCTACAGATTTCATACCTTGTTCCACTTCGAACTTAGCTGCTCTTTTTTTTGGGTGAATTCAATAAAATAAAAACCTATTTGCTCAAATAACAATTCTCAAAATTCTTCAAAGATCTTTGCTAATATCCCACCTGAAGATGTTGTAATACAACGAAACCTAGGTTGTGGTAAAGAAATTAAAGAAAGTAGAAATAATACTACATCACGTAGTTTCATTTAACTTAGAATTAATGTCAAATGGCTAACATGGATTCTGCATAAATTTGTCACGTCCATCTCTCCCTCTATATATCATAACATCTCAGTTCTTTCAGACTAATACCAACTGTGATGAAATTTGAATGGAAGGTGTGGTTCAACTACATGAATATATATAAAAAACATCTCTTGGCTTGGTTTGAGACCCAATAGGGTGGATATAATTTATGTGGTCTTTGAAAGATAATCAAAAACGTCTACTAATATTTTTATACAAACTTTCCTTCATGAGATACCAATTTGAAGATAATGCAGTCTGAAGGACATTATAAGATATCACATATGGAAAACGTATTGGGTGTCTAGTACCTATATTGGTTATCCTATAAAATATAGGCGACATATTACTTTCCATTGCCAGTGAAAAATGTTTTAGGCAATATATACATGTACATAGATAAATATATATGTATATATGTATATATATATATATATATATATATATGTATATATATATATATATATATACATATATATATGTATATATATATATATATATATATATATATATATATATATATATATAAAGGATAGATCCTAATTAAAAAGAGATAATGTTAAGTCAAAGTAAGTAACTCACTCTTAAAATTTGAAAATTTTATGTGAACCTAAGTGTGCAGGAACTTTCATGGTGCAAGTTCACCTCGTATTTAGAATGGTCATTTAATTACAACGAAAGTAATTATTTCTCTAAGTTCCTCAGAATTCCAAACATTGCCATTCACTACAAGTTCTCGATTGCATGGTATAAATTTAACACAATTTAACAAAATATCTAATATTGCTGTAAAGGACAGATATCCGGAATATTATAGATATTAATTATATTTCCTAATTTATTTATCAATTAATTAAATATTGTTTTTGTGTACGTACATACTCAGTAATATTTTATTTACATTGCCACTGCAATCATTCTTAAAATCTTTATTTTAATAAACTGACATGTTCTTTTACAGAATGTCACAAGTTTTGAGTACTTAACAATAATAATTTCTTTGATACGATTTTTGTATGGTGCTACATTATTAATTCTACTATTGAGGGAGTCGGTCATCGTACAGAGACTCAGATTCTATTTGCTGTCAACAATCGACAGCGGCCGGGTAACTAATATTTATGGTAAATGATCTAAGCACACTTTTCACTTTTTAGTAAAATATTTCCCAAACTCAATCATTTTTAAATATTTTTGCAATCTATAGATATATAGATACAGATATATATTCTAGAAGCCACTTAGGAAATTTTAATGATTCATAACCTTCGAAAGTCTGAAGGAGAATATATGAAAAAAGGTTTTGTAAAAATTTGTTGTACTACTTACAAAATGTGAGTCTAAAAGGGAAGTTCTACACATAAAGCAGGTGAATTGACAGTGTATGTGTAATTTATAACCGTGTTGGTTAAATTCAAATATTATGCGGTTTTTAGTTACATGGCCGGCTCTCTGTATTCAGCGTATAGATAATATAATGGAACATGCTGTATCTAAAATGGAGCAAAGCTTAAATAAGTGCATCACTAGAAAGGAAAAACTGTATTTTCTCATTGTCTGAAAATCATAGAAAAATTATTAAACCAGCTGATCTAAAATGTTGGATTTTCTAATATTTTATTATTTTACAAAGATTAAACTTTAATGAATCTCTATTTTATAATATATGTCCTCGTAAGAACTAAACAAATCAAGTAACTTTTACTTTCTTTGATTGCGGAATTAGATTTCAATGTGCGTGACTAAATATTGTACTGTTTATTTGAGTATGCTTCTCACTTAAAAGTTTTGCCGCAGCATTTACAAAATGTGATTCGTGAGGTATTTTGTCTCTGTTCTGTGAGGTATTTTTTTTTTAATAATATTCGAATTCATATCAATTGCACTTTCAGTCACCGTATAATCATTTTGAATTTCTTGTTTTCTGAAAATTTATTTGGATTTAGCAATCACACGTAAGCAAGTATAATCGGCCAACCTATGCTTTGTAGATCAAATGTAGTTATCAGATTTTTTGCGAGAGTCTATATAAATGAATACTATTACTGGAAATAAAGTAAACCCTGCTTCAAATGCCTGTGATAAATTACCAGTTGTATTTGTATCCAAGCACTTTAAACACTTAAAACATGATTCAAATTATATTAAATAACATCAGTGTTACCATAAATGTAAATTTGCCCATTACGACGTATTCCGTCAATTTGAAATAGCATAATTGATCAATTTGAAACGGTGAAGTCGCTAAAATATATGATTATCTTCGCTAACCCATGTCAGACCTGATTAAATGAGATTATTTTATGTGTAGCCTTTTTTGAATATGGTTACCAACTAAAATATACGTTGTTCGTATAACAACATGGGCAAACATAGTTTACTGCATCGTAAAAACAAACAAATCGAAACAAGAGGATAAGTCCTTAAATGTATATTTTTGGGAAACACTTTCTACAGTTTAAAGAAATTACTTCATTTTTTCAAGAGAGAATATATAAATTTAATTCAGTTCATTGATTTCTTTATTACAGTAACATTCAAGTTACTCAATACTAATTTCCCTTGTTACATGTTTCCCAAGGCGGAGTAGTTCATAGATCAATACAATTACTTCAATCTTACGCGAGGCTCAGTAGCTTGACAATTAAATGTGTACAATCATGTTCAGATTATATTATTATGCTAGTAGTTGTTCTTGCTCATGACATGAAGAATCCAATCTTTATCCTTCTGCACCAAAGGTTCTCTAGATGACGAACTGTGATATCCTTTTTCAGAAAAACACACCATTGTAAATAATTGTTTTCCAAAATATCTTCAATTAATATTATAGACTCTGGTTTCATTTACATGAAATCTACCAATCAGCTAAATCAAATCAATGTACTTAATCTTGATTTATTATATAGACTTTTTCTTATGTACAAAATGCTATTACATTATATTACTCTGTGGATACGTTGGTAGCTCACATTGTCATTATATCACAAGTTTAATGAGACTAAATTACAGGAAGGTAACGTCAACTTCAATTATTTTTTTTCTTTTTATTTCAGGTTCCAACCTATCAGATACTTTTTATGAATTCGGCATTGTGGTTAAACACCAGTCTTTAGTGTTCAGCGCAAACGACTATGTAAAATTGGATTATTCATTTGTCTACAGCATGTTTACCGCCATAATTAGTTATGGAATCGTATTAACTCAATTGAATTAGGAAATTAAGGAGTTAATTATGACTTTGTGTTGTTATCCTATATAACTTGTATTTATTTTAGGGAACAATATAACGCAAGGCTCAATGAAAAAGTAGTGTTTGAAATTAAAAATTAATTTATCACAGAATATAATTTTTTTTAATTTTATATGTAGCCCCCTTTTCCCTTTCAAAATAATAAATTATTCATATTACGATATTGCAAATGTAATTATTTGTATCATAAATAATATTTAAGTTATTAATGCACACAGTAAAATCATAAGAATTGGAAAAGATGACTCTGAAACGCAATTGTCGTGCAAACAAATATTATAAGCAACTACTTTTACTTAAATTACAACTACTTTTGCTGTTATCTATTACTGTTATAAACGAAAAATTTGTCTCTTACTACTTGATGGCTTACTGTTCGATTTGCCAAATTTATTATAGAGAATAGTAACTGTACTCACAAAATTTCAATCGATATTCATTTTAAGTTGTATCATTGTGATTGCTTGAAAAATTATAGGGGGTATATACTTGAAATTACATCTGTTCTTTTTTATGCACTGAAACAAGTTCAAACTGTGTACGCTATTTCAAATTGCAAGGACATGTTGGTACTTTTCATGATTAATTAGACCCAGTGATTAAATTGAAAAGTATAGTCCACGTGTCATCCCATATGAACGTATTTCACGTAACACGTATTTCCTTATATCACGTAGATTACTTAACTTAATGTTGAGTAAACCATAAAAAAAACCAATACATAACACTAATTAGTTTCATACGCAAGGGCAACCTATGCGCTAGACGAAAAGAACTTCATCGTTTTGGAGATCGATTATGTCTAGACAGTCATAAATTATCTTGAAGTTGTGACTGCTAGGGTGGTTATAGTAGATCACATAAATAAAATGCGTATTGTGTAATGAATGGTTTGTTTCCCTTTTTCAAGGGTTAATGAAAATGACACATGCTTATTACGAATAGAAATTGATAATTGATATTTCACACGGTAAATGAAATAGAAAATTGAGTTTTTTAGTTGGCCCCTGAAAATTTTCATAACAATATTTGTTAAAGTCATCAATTATGATATACGCAGGATTAAAAATCATCTAAACATATTAACCTGCATATGTTTACATGATTTTCAATAAAATCGGTTGTGACAGGCCATTGGATAAATGGACATGTTTCAGGTCTTGTAAGGGTTCCACTTTATTCCTTTTGAGACACGAAACCCTGAAGACATGTGTTGTATACATATTAACAAACTATTTGCAACTGAAATTAAAATACTCATAACCATGCCGATCAATCTGATAAGTATGTTCGTCACTCAAATTCTAATTTGCTTCTAACACAACTGTGTAAAGAATGGATTAGTTTCCGAAAAAAGTATCTTTCTTTCCTTCAATACAGGACACTGAAAATATACATATTAAAACTTTAAGAGACAAATAATCTTCTAAATTTTTTTAAAATTTTTTTGCTATTTAGTTATCAACTGAGAGAGACACTTAAAAATTTCAAAATTATTTATTTTTGAACTTTTTGCAAGATAGAGATGTTATTAAAAATATAACTAAAATATGCGCCCCACCCCATTTTCGAAACTGCTAAAGTGAAAATTATGAAAAGAAAACAGTCGTTGGAAATTAAGTTAAAGCTAACTAAAAAACTAAATTCCATCATTTTTTAAATATTTATTATATTTTTGTATCGGTTAAGGATATATTATTGAATATGTTTACATTGTGAAAAGTATTACATGCATTTGTAAATGGTTAAAGTCTAAATAAAAATTTCCCGAATACTTGTATTACCGCTAGTTTTATATCCAATACCTGGTGTTACTTATGAATTAAATAAGACATGACGAGAATAAATTATACAACACTAGAATAGGGTGAAATATATATTTTATAAGAGGAAAATCTTCAGTTTAAAAAAAATAGAAGATGAGTATAAAGGGTCCTAAAGCCTACAAAATTTTTGAACTTGTGCTGTTCTCCTTTCTTATTTCCGAGTCAGTTTAAATATTTTATTATTTTTGCTCGTTTATTAATAGACCAAGGCCAGCCAATAATCCAATCAATCTAATAAGTAAATTACAGCAGAGCTCATGTTTCAGTGTTTCACTGTCAAGGATGAATAATGACGATGAGGTAACAAGCAGCTTTCCTTTGTCAAAATTGTTTTACATTTTCGCACAAGATTTCATTACATTTCACACAAATTTATGAACTAATTAATGATGAAAATAACATCTACTTCTCTATTTTGAATTCTTATTAATAAGAAATTTGCTTTACAGTGCTCATTCAATTGGTCATTCCACAGCGTCGATTCATCATGTAACCTGAGTCTACATATGGGAGTAGTAGAGCTTAATCTGTTGCTTAGAATTGAGAAAAATTAATAAAATGAAGCACCAATATGTCAGTAGAATAAGGTGTTTAGTCTATTTGTCCATGTAATTTTATTTAGACAAATTTCTTGTAAAATAATTAATTGAACAGTTAGAACATAGGTTTTGCTATTGAAAGTGGAAGGCATAGAAAGTGGAAAGTGTAAGAGTTAGAAAAATTAGAACTGAATGTAGCAAACAAAACACTTCATGAACTTTGTCTTAAAGATTAATATCAGAAATAGCAAATTTTACAAATATAGCATTTTTGAACTCGGTGAGTCTGAGCCGTTACTGTGAATACCGTAAATCATATTATTAAGTATGGCCAGTCTGAAAACTGGTCAAGTTATATTGTACAAAACGTAATGAAACAAAGGTTCATTACGTATTGATTTATAATGAGAAATTTTTTTTTGTATTTCCCAGGTTCCAAAATAACAAATAGTCCCATGCATTCTACAGAATATGAGCTAATATGTTAGTTTGCAAACTCCTCAGGACGTCTATGACCTAAAAAACTGAAGTTCTGTTCTCGCATGAATTTTTCTATCCACATCATAGCTTTCTTTCAGATTTTTTGTAATATAATGTCATTTTTTCAGGGAACAATTATGTAAAATTTACTCAATAGAGACATACCAACATTTTTAAATGAGTAAATTTTCATGCAAAAGAAATTATATGCATTGAGATATTATATTTATGTATAGAGAAAGAAGGGAACGGAGAAAATTAAAGATACCTAAAATTTGACCTGCGAATTTGTTATTTTAATGTTATTTTGTTAACAGTATTTTAGTTTATTTAGTTTTTAATTTCAAGTGTTCCATGCCGATATGTCAGGTGGAACCTTATTGTTGTGATAACGCCATTCGTCTTTCAGTATATCAGAGGCTTCTAACATTTGAACAAAATGCGGCAAAGAGTCAAAATTCACATATAAAATGTAAATAAATCCTTTGATCAAAACTAGAAATTCTATTTAAAATAACATATAGTTTCATTCCAAAAGGGGCTCCAAAACAAGTCCATAAAGGGGAATTTGTTTCTGTATGTACATAGAATACCATTGGAAATACCCTTCAGATTAAAGCAGAAATGTGTTTAATAATTTTTTCCTTGAAAAACAATTGTTTCTCATATCATCAAAGTTACTGTTTTATAGCATTTTGTTCTCAGGTTTAACTGAAACTGAAATTGATCTCCAATATTTCAAATATCCTGTATTGATAAGACAGATGCTAAAATGATAAATGAAATTTACAACAAAGTATTTTTGGGTAAATTTACTATATTGTTATACCTATTGAAGACATATTAGGCGATATATTTAATAGTCAAAAATAAAATGATTATTTGCAAATCCTTGTATATAAATATTCTATCCTGCCATCGACAAGACGAAAGAAGTGTTTACAGAACACTCGGAGTACGAGTTCTACACGTACTGATTAGGTTCATTTTTATCTGCTGTCATGTCATTATTCACTTTCTTTTTAAAATAGACTTGAAAATGAATAACATTTTGAATGAAAAATGGATAAATTTTTTTATAACAGCTAAATCACGTTTATTAAAATTCTTATTAATATTCATGGCACTTCAGCATTTTCAACTCCAAATTCATGGCATGTTTAATGTCAAAAAGATAGCTGAACGCCAACATTATAGTAAGCACCCTTCATTCTTGAGGAAATGAATGGAAATATCTTCACTATATGATTTAAACAAACGTCCTTTGATGTCCAAGATTATCCATGGTACACCTACTTTTTTAAAGCTGTTGCTTCTACTTGAGCATGTAAATAATATTAAAAGTAACTTATTAAAATTAAGTGATGTACCAATGTATTTTCAAGAGTGATAATATCGTTTAGAGATTATTAGTGACAAAAATATAAAATACTAAGTACGAAAAAGTTGTCTTTTTTCATTTTTGTGCCACAAATATTTAAAAATATGTTGAATCGTTAAGTACTTACAAATATGTTGAAACGTTATGAATATCCATTATACGATGGTATGATCAACAAAATTCTTTATTTACACCAACTATAAATGTCCAATAAGGTATTAGACGACAGTTTTTAACATTTTTGAAACGAAATATTAACAATAAAATATAATTTCACAGTAGAAGCATACTATAAACTAAAACCATTCATTTCAGATTTAGTTCAAATATCTTTTAGAATATGTACTTCAAAGTAAATCAAGATATATATGAAGATCAAAGTTAAAGTTAGGAAATATATAAAGATCAAAGTTGAAGTTGTTAGGATATTGCCTTCACACTTTGAAATAGTTAGGCGTTTAAGTTTTGCAATTAATTCAAGCAATGTTTCAATGTACTTTTAATTAATTGTAAAGCTAACACCAGTGGCATCCACTAGAGAAGTGATGGAATTGAAAACGCTGTGTTTTTGCCAGATAAATTTAGCGTTCTTTACACAAAAACTTTATCGTGGATCTAAAAGTGTGAGTTGCTTGTGAAGTGGGGATGAGGACATAATAAAGTCTCTCAAGTGGAACCAATTGAGCAATGTTTGTCAATCTGCAAAGAGTAATATAGTGAAATAGGTAAAATTTGTAAAACAGATTGAAAAATGCTCGAAAGTTTGAAAAAAATCTCATCGCAAGTAGCAGACAGGTGATACTCAGCAAAGTGCTTTATAGACTCATATTTAAGGGACACGCCATAAAATACTACAAAACTTGCCTATTGAAATTTAACAAACCTTTTCAATAGTTTTTTCCCAACGTATATAATATTTGTATTCAATTATTTTAATTAAAGCATAGCTGCAAAATTTTCATTACAAAATGTTGAGAAATAACCAAGTAATAAGCTTGTTGCAGCAGTATGGATGGACAGAAATAAATTACTTTAAACGATTGCTATGAATCCTTAAAAATATCCAACGGTAGAA
This sequence comes from Druceiella hillmani, assembly GCA_039881145.1. Classification (NCBI taxonomy): domain Eukaryota; kingdom Metazoa; phylum Arthropoda; class Insecta; order Lepidoptera; family Hepialidae; genus Druceiella; species Druceiella hillmani. The sequence continues at coordinate 1,504,195 of JAYKKI010000069.1, read as the reverse complement.
AACAATCTGAAACTTAGCTTTAATGCCCAAAAGTATAACACATATATGAAGCTGCTTAGGTGTATACTAATCTGTGTACAAAATATATGATTATATATATTAAGAGAGCCTTGTAGGCCATATAACAAAGAGTAACATCCAAGTAACTTAAAAAGGTACAAGAAATTTTTTGTGCCTCAATTTTTCTTATCCTACATATTTCAAAGAAACAGATTTCGGATAAAAGTCATACGATTGAATAAAGTAAGACAGATCGGAAATGACATAGGTACTTCATATAGTACTCGTAGAGATACAATGTTATGTCATGATATTTTCTCCATGTTATGACTTGCGATTCTGGGTAATTTACAGATATGTGAAACTCACTTAATAATTCTAGAAATACTAGATTAGCGCAAGTTAATAAAATTTTTCAAAGTGATTGTGGACTATTGAATTAACATCTATATACATCAACTTGATTAACTAGGGTATATATGTTGGAATATAAATGTAAGTCACGAGTGTTACAATTGGTTAAGGACGGTCAATGTTTTAAAAATATTTTTCTTTCATAGGTCAGATATTGATAAAATTTCTATTAACTTTGACAATGAAGAAATTCTCCAATCCAACAAAATTGAAAAATCCAGCGAAAGTGGATATAAGGAGTGAATTACTTGTCTTCATAATAACATTTCTGAATTTATAACAAATTACTACTTCTTTCAATAAGATGAAATATATATGATTATTCAGAGAGTCCGTAAGTTTATTGAAATTAGCTTATATAATTTTATTCATAAATTTTTGCAATTCCTGCAATTCGACTGAAGATAATTGGTTGAGAAATCATAAAGGTATTTGAGTAGTTAAGAGAACAATATATATATATTCGAGCAATGATATTACATACATAGATATGTCAATCTTACTGATAAATGGAAAGTTAAATGAAAGGTAACTTCGATTTTTTAAAAGTATTCAAAAATATTTGAAAATGCTCTAATGACATGTAACTTAGAACATATGATTATTTCTTTCTAACTATAGCATTTCTATATAGTGTAATGAAGAGAGAAGCCTTTTTATGATATAATTATTATCGTCCTAGCTGAATTCGTCATCTACATCAATACAATAAAAATTGCTGAATGTCCACAAAGATGTTGATCTCTTTAAGAAATATGGATAAACTCGCTGTGATCATGATTGGACTTCAAAAAGTTAGTGTATCGTTTAAAGGGCGACGTATACATATCTATTCTTGCCAAATTTTTCTTCTGCTTGAAAAGAATCCAACAAAAAAATCAGCCTATTTTCTGAACCTGTCAAAATATTGGAAGTTCAGTCGGTAATTCATTGAAAATTCAAAAGAATTGACCATAAGACCTAGATCAGGACATAGGCTACATATTTCTTTGGGAATATATTTCATTTTCACGGGTAAATACAAAAATATAATATAAAATTATTACGTTTCGCAGGTAAAACTGCGAACAGTCGCTAGTTTTTTTATAAAATTCTCAATAGACGGTTCATATTTTAGAATATTTTATTAAATGGAATGTAAACATTCAACCTTGTGTAAATGTCGACTCAAATAGAATTTTACATTCAATTCGAACATACAGAATTTCTCTCTTAAGTGAACAAATATCTTAGGTAATACTCTTTTATATCGATTGTTATATATCGATATGGTAAAGGAGTATCACAATTATATTCCAAGTTAGTTGTTTACTACATATACATTTTCATTACAGAAGTATTCTCATTGAATCTCTGAGTTTTGATGGTAGCGTAAATTTTTACTGATATTCCTTAATAATCTCACTTTAATAGTATTTGATTTCGCAGAATGCAGCAGATTCTGTGAATAATTGTTGGCAATGACATATAATTATGTACAGCTACTGTAACTTTCTTTGATATATTTTTGCTGCTCCTACTCTCAAATACAGAGAAGCAAAAATGTGTTAACGAAGAACATACAATATGTTTATTCACATCATTTTCTGTATTAACGTGGCTCGCCAATAAACTTGCTTATCAAACAAACTCATCTACTTGCTCTATAAGGACATCATTTATCTTTAATAAGAACTTAATTTATAAAAGTCAACAAATATGACATTCTACTTCTCAGCATTAATGCTTAGTTAAAATATAACTTTCATTCTAATACTATCGCATTATGGATTAAAGATATCAACGCAAATCTATTTTAGTCATATATTGGTCTGTAATATTATTTTAGAAATGTTTATTTACTACAGATAAAAGTATTTTTAAAAATTTTTAATTAATATTTTAGTTCAAGATAACATCTCTGCTAATAAATTACAGAAATATATATGTATATATGTGTATATGAGCACGATAATGCCATCACTTGACTAATGGAGTAGACTAATCAAAAATATACATAGACAAAACACAAATCGATACAATGTCATCAGTTCATTAATATAATTGAGTATCTCTGCAGTATAGCACCACACACCAAAGTGTTCAATGACTTTGAAAGACAAACATAAACATTGACTTGAGTTAATTATTTTCTTCAATTAAATAATAGCTTCCATGTACACAAATAAATCGTTGTGTATCTTTAAAACAAATTCAAGTTATATATTGTAATATATTATAATGAAAGTGTTATTATTTTGAGTAATCATTCAAAAGATCATATTTTAAACTGTATCAACGAATGATAGGGGTGTGCCGATGGTTTCGTAATTAATCAGCAAGTATCGAATACATCAACTTAATTGATTTCGTAAACACCTGGGCGGTAAATCTGCTGAACAACGCGAGCCTTGATTGTTAAGTTTAAATGATGCTTAAATGACAATTGAAAACTTATTTTTTATTGAAAAAAACATTTATTTTAAATGTAGTACATACCAGCTTACTTTTTCTCTCATATTTCAAGCTTTTGTAAATTCAACTTTGTTTGTAAAAGGTAATGCATTTACTAACGATTATTTCAAAATATTTTTTTGACCACATACCAACTAATATAATAATTTACTTAAGTTAAATTTGTTGTTTCGTTAAAATATTTTGTCTCTTATTTCCCACATAAAATGGAAATATTTTGGTAAAAATTCCTTCAGTACATTTTAAAAAATTGAATAAATTAAAGACTATTCTTATTTCATCACCACACCGACACCGGGGATTTATGTTTATAAGCAAATATAACATCAAAGAAGCAATTTATTGCTTTGAGTTGGGATAAATCTACCTTTTGCAAGTAAAATACTCTGCATCATCTAACTAGTGAAATTGAAAATATGACAATGACCATTAGTAAAAATAAAATTTACATACGTCAGCAGTTATATTATTATAATAAAGAGTTTTTTGTCAAATTCCAACTAACAAAAATAACCACCGAATTTGATTTCCATATTGAGGGATTAACAATATCAGATACTAATATACTGATTTTTAGATTGAATTTTGTATAAAACCATTTTACATGTATTAACCCTGGAATTATTAAGAATAACTTAGAAACTTTTTTTTTTATATAATTGATGACAAGTATTATAAATTAAAAGTTAAATATCACACTTTTGTAATATCTAATATCAACCTAGAAAATCTCAGCTGCTTAAAATTTATAACCGGATGAGGGCTGCCTAGGTTAGAAGGAAACCTCGCTCATTCCGCCGCTATATTCTATGTTATTTTTAGTTGAAATCAGATGAAATATACACTCCGTATATTTCCTTTCATTACTGGCCTAAACGAAAGCTCCTATACAATGCTCCAACAAATTGTATGTTCCCAAATGTTTATATACACGCGTTTTGAAGGGTATACAGATATATACTATTCCATTAATTGCTTTCAAATTCCGCCAGCTGTTTCGACTATCTTTTCCAAGTAACAATCATTGTGCTATGGATTTCAAAATGTTATTAATATACCAATAAAAAATTTTACATCTTGCTCATAAATTTCGCAATGGACGTCAAACTTAAATTCAAGTTCACAATTACATATTTAATTTACTAAATGTTCAACCTCTTTCCATACTTTAAATTTTACTAAATGACAGTAAAAATAAAATTTGTATCTATACTCTTTTATGATAAATTCGTGCAGGCCAATTTATCGATTGACATTCACATTAATAGTCCATGTCACAGTGACAAATGAATAATTTTGAAACCGTGAATTAAATAATAATTAATAAAATATAAAAGACACAAAGCAATTCGGATCAAATTCGTATTAACTAATGTTAAATCGTATTTAATCAAGCAATTCCATAACTGCTCTCTTAAAACAGTCAAGGGAGTAGAATAGCGTGCACACTCGGATATTTTGTAACATAACGTTCATCAGTGTAAGTTTACTGATAATCGTGTGAACACTCCTAAATATTCATTTATATTAATTAAACAATATTTGGAAAAACCGATAATCAAAGTAGATTTAAAATTAGATAAGACGATAATGCTTTAATGTAGATCAATATAACAAAGGTTAACCTAACAAAACTTTATTTATAACATGCTATGGTGTTTTCTTTTTGTTGATAATTCATGCAAATAATATGTGCTCGTTCACAACGTCGACATAATTTGGTATCACTTTCAAATGAAACTATAAATTTGAGGTTAGATAGAAATAGACTTAAATATTACTATTCATAGATGTTTTAATATTTTGTAACTCTATCTAGTGAGAATTATGCACTTCAGCTACATAAAAAAACACAAATTCCCAGACTGTTTTCAAAAACAAAATTGAACTGTTCCATTAAAGCTATACATTAAGATGAAGATCCTTTATATTAATCAATTTACTTTATATTTCTACCTTATAAAACTTGAGATTAGAACAAATTATTTATTTCCAAATACAACACACAAAATACATAAAAAACTAATTATAAAGGTGGTAAAGTAAAGGTAAATCCACATATATTAAATATCACAGTAATGGTCACTGTTACAATATCAGCAATGGAGCAAAGTGGTTGGTATTAAGACCATCACCATCAACAGATTTCAATTAAATTTTGACAAGATTGCTTTTTACTTCCGATATTGATGTTTCCAAAACAACCTATCAATTATCATATAGTGGGGCAAGTACCATGGTGTTCAGAGTTTTCATCCTCAATGCAGTATTTAAGATGGCAGGTGGAATTGCAAAGAAAATGTTGAGATCATTAAACTCGATTGGTTATCATATCGTCCCATGTAGTTTACTGATAATTAGAGTAAATTTCTAAATATTAGTTGATACACACGCATTGATTTAAAGTGATACTTTTACATTTTTCCACATTTATGATACCTCGTTTCATACTATTGTATAGATTTCCCAGGAAAAGTTTTTATTAAACAGGTTAGAAATTTCAAAGGAAAAATAATTCACCATGTCTTCTATATTGTCCCTACATAAGATCACACTCCATTCAATAGAATCTGCATCCTCGAGGAAATATGGCATCGGCTAATATTTCAATGATATGCTAGTTTGGATAAAGACTTTAGAGCATTAGTTTTGAGGGAGATATAAATTGAATTATGAAGAAAGAAGCCTGGAGTAGTATGTCGACCACGGGTGGAATAAAGATTTGCGATTCAATATGCTAATTGAATTGAGAAACATAAGCAATTCCGTAGATATTTAGCTTACTGTACTTAAACTTTATTTCATTTAACTCAACTTACCATGTTTACACTGAGAAAATTTTTCATGTAGGAACTTATTCCTATTAGTATAGTTTTAGGTAGAGGTTTTATTGCTAAGTGAGATACTTTATCTCTCCTACCTAGATTTTTTTTACCATCTTGAGGTTTTTATTGTTATTATACGAAAACTGGGAAAATTTAGTATGACGTGATTTAATTTACCACACTATATAAAAGATAAAACAGATTATCCTCTGTTACAGCTCCATGATCTTTTTCAATCAGAGTTTTTTAGGTTAATGAAGGAATCTTCATAAAATATAATTTAGAATGAGAAGGAAATGAAATTTCAGGTTTGCACATATTTCATTTAGTTCCAAAATTTCTCTAAACATGTTATTAATTTACCTATTGCAGTCTATGAAATTACTCGACAGTATGTGATTCCTGATTCACTAGTTTGATGGACAGATAAAATTTCTTATTTTTTATTGTAAAGGTATATTTAAAAATTTATTCATTCATTTGTCAGCTCTATAGAAAATCCTTCAGGAACCCAACAAATAAATGTACCTGCTAAGACACTCACACACGCAAAAAAGATTGTACATAATTTCTTTAAAAGTATCGAAAAAAAATAAAATGCCTCGTTTATTTGCGGTGGTCTCGGCTTAGAAAAATACACTTTTATTTTAAATGTGTAATTCTCTCATATTAAAGTTGTGATCCATATTGTTAATAGAATTAAATAACCCCCTTAGATTTAAATACTAATATTACAACTAAAGCAAAAATTATTTTTGAAAGTTTGATTTTAGTTAAATATTTAGTTATATACGAGTTTTTGCAATTTTGACCAGTAATGAAAACATATTTTTGTGGAAATATCTTTTATAGAGATACGATGGAATATAAACGTAATGGTGTGTTAATTTATTTATGTATCATTTAATCAACTTTTATACAAGTATGTAAAATCTTTCATTTTGGTACACAATAATTCAATCAGGAATTGCTAATCTAAGAAAATATTAATAAAACATTATTTGGAAACTTTTACTTGTTTTTAATTTAATTATGAAGATTTAGTTTTCATAAAATAAAATTGAAACATCACAATGAAATTTGTGGTAAGGAAACTCAAAAATTTAAGGAAAGTTGATGCATTCAGTGTATAAAGGCGAGCGATCTTGAATTCTGCAATGCCAGGTATAGACAAGAGTTGATACAAACTGTCCAATTTGTGGTGCAGTTCAGCAGCTGTAAACATTTTTTTCAGATAAATATAGCAAATAGTTGACGTTATCAATATGGATTACTATTTATGATAATAAGATTTATGATTTTCATCTAAATATGGCACAAAATAATTATCTGTATTATATTCGACGTTCAAACGTCAATTGGATTTTCTTCCTAGGCTTTTCAAGGAAGATTTTCATTTTTTAAATGTCTATCAAATGCAAAAGCATAGACGAAAAATTGGATATATAAAGTACTTTTACACCCTAAAATTTTAATTTAAATTATTAATATTTGTTATACTTGGCAAAATAGCATTTTTAAATTTGTTGGGCGTAAAATTCATATTTGATTACTTAGACATTTTTTAAAACAGATGAAAAATTTGCAAGTAAATGTTTTATTTAAGGAAAAATATATTATTCTTCTGTTACTACTTGCATTAGAAGCACAGTTTTAGTGTTATTATTGGCTTTTATCTTGAACGATAATCTGCTAACGGCACGTAGGCAGACTGAATTCAAGTCACTATAACGATGTGACGAGAAATTGAACTTTCGAGCCGAAGGGAGGTAAAAATATAATAATATTTAATATCTTTATATGAAATATGATACACTTTGATTATGTCTATGGATATGTTTTCTTGGAGTTGACTACTGAATAAAGTATAGTAAAACAAAAGTTGATAATTTAACTCCTTCAACAATTATGACTCATTCATAACTACTTTATAAAAGATGTGAATCGGGTGCTTTGAACTATACTTTACTGAAGATATAGTTAAAGAAGTAAGTAAATGTTCCAGTACCCATATTGATATGTACTCTTATAAATTTTTGGTACCAAAAGAACCATAATGAAAATAAATAAATAATACAAAGAAATAAAGGCATTTTTGAGTTGATTAATCTTAGCAGGTTTATATAAATCAAGCTATAGGAAAGTAAAAAAATGTGCGGTGATTCCAAATTCGGGATTTAAACATTTAGAAAAACGGTGAGTTGTAATCGTTTTTAAATTTTGTTGAAATACCTGCAATTAGACAATTTACTTGACAGTAAAAGAAATGCTTCGAAACGTTTGCATCTGTCAGAAAATTAAGATATTCAGTGATGTCTGCGTATTATTCACTCAATGAACATATGCATAGCTATTTAATTTAGAGGATGATTAGTATCCCGCTAGAACCGACTAGCAAAAAAACCTTAAATATATATGAATTGAAAAATTTTGCATTGTATGATTATCTATCTTAGGTATTAACCAAAAAAAAATGTAGCCAAAATCTTAGTGATATTTTTATGTAATAATGTTAACCCAATCAGCTAAAAAACAACACTTAGAATACATCTGTGTTACTGAAATAAATGTTTACATCAGTGAATATTATTAACTGCTCTCATGGATCTCATTTATGCATGGGTTAATCCACCGTCATTGTCATGGACGTTGTCAATCCTAAACTGGCTTATTAAAAAAATCACCGTGAGTTTTTTTGTTTGTTTTGGATGCCTTGATCTGATTAACATGAAGATTATATATGATCTACTTTCAGCTGTAGCAAAAAGTTGATTCAGAGAGTCGATTTTTGTTAATTTTTTAATTTGTTAATTTGACCTAGTTGTCTCGATATTCTTTCGACAATGAGAAGAACCACACGTTGCTCAAAGCTGAAGAGTCTGTCAAATTATAATTCAATTATAACTTGAGAGACCCTTCTGCTTTCGATAACAATTTTAGTTTATTATTATTAATAACTGTAATCCCATGTACTCACAATATTCTTTTTCAACTCAGACTTACAAAAAATAATACAAATTATGTGTAGCCATTTTAATTTTAGTACTTGCTCTGTGCATCTATCTGAAATTCTTTTACATTGGCAGTAGCATGCTTTTACTTCTAGAAATAAATTCATTATAACAATAAAGGATGAATTGTTTCCTTATCCATAGAAGGAAATAAAACAATACACATAAAAACAATTAATAACTGTAAAATAAGAGAAATGATATAGCTCTAAAAAGCAAATTAAATTTATCGTCGAGGCAAAGACAATATACAAGAATAGTGCTACAGTACAATGTAACCAGTAAGATAATTGATAAACATCTCAACGACAATAAATCAACTTACGATTTTTAAACATTTCTATTTTCAGCCGAAGCGTCCGTGCAAAGTGAAGTCGCTGTGTAAGTTTCTCGCAGGTTGTGCACATGAAAAGCAATCCTCTTAGGTAATATGACCAAAATACTGACACGTACACTGTCAGTAAATACAGATCTGATTGAAATCACGGTGCAGGTGAAATTAATATATCAGTAGTAGGTCAATTAAATTGTAAAAAAGTAGTAGTTTTCACATGTTCACTAACCTCGGAATACCTTGGAATCGGCAGCATAAAAAACTAATTCTATAGTAACAAGTATGCATCCAAAATTATTTGAAAATACTAAAAGAATCTGCAACAAAATAGATTTAATAAACATTATTTTGATGTACATGTAAATGTGACATAGAAATTTGAACTTTTTTTTCTTTCATATATTAATCCGTACTAAAATTGTAAAAAAGAATAAAAAGCATTCTCAAAGTATTAAATGTAAAAATAATACTCTTACATATTTAAGAAATTTAAGTCTTTAATTGTTAAATACAAAAATCATACAACTTAAGAAGAAAGAAATTAAATTGAATCTTATTTGTAGGTAGAAGGCATCATGTAAGAGAAAACAGACATCAAGAACTTTCAAGTATAATTTGATTGTTTTATCAACATATACATTCAAATCTTCCATTGTTATTGTCATTATGTCATCAGCACTGCGCAAACTAAAGTAATCATCCACATTGAGTAGAGCGGAAAGTTGTAAATTTCCATATTCATTTCTTTCCAAAACATCATTGAGTGATGTGGAAAAAAGAACACGTTCAACATCACTATACCAAAATATAATATAGCCAAAAATTAATCGTAATTCAAAGTCATGGGAAAAATATGTATAGAAAACCATTAAAAGGAAAGTTAAACACATTTTATAAAACTGAACGATTTTGCTTCTGCGCTTTTTCATACAATGAGCTCTTAACGTCATAATTCAAACAATGATCCTGTATTTTCATTTCAGCAACAAATTGTGGAAATTTATTCCATCCCAAAAAAGTAGTTGTGATAATGATATAACTAAATGCTACTAAAAATGCTACTACTTTGAGACGTTAGCTTGAGTTGCATCATTTATAATGAATTAATGGCTTTCGGGGTCAACCTCTATAAGTTTTTTCATACCATCAATTCAATAAATTCATTTGATCAATATAATGTTTTGACAATTAATGTAAACGCTTGTTATCTATGGTAATTTAAAAATATTTTAGTTTTAATATCTAAATTATTAAAGTAAATGTGGTCGGATAATTAGAAAAGTCACATTCAACTGGTATTATATTTTGCTCTGCTTGTGTAGTCAACATGGAAAAAATTATTTTGAACATGTAAATGCATACATAGGTATTCTTTCTGTGGGTCACAAGTTGTCAAGTTGACAGGAAGTTGACAAGTTGTCAAGTTGACACTGGACAAGGATAGAAGTAAATGATAGCTCAGTTTGAATTTTAACTTGAATCAGTGTGATGATTCTGACAAATTCTCCTTATCAAAATTAACCTGCGGATTCATTTCTTCTGTATAAGCACAAATTATTAAATGTGAAATTGATAAAAAAATATACCGTCTAGTCAAGGGATAATCTAATAATCCACTCAATGAAGGCTCAAAATTGTAATTTTGACAGAATTAATGTGAATTGTGTTGGGATTGAACCAAAAGTCTTAAGGAATCAGAGAAATGTGGCCACTCGTCTTAAAAAATATGGTTAATTTCTTCATTTTTCCTTAAATTTCTTATAACTAATGATCTTTGACAAAAATATATACATTCACATATAACTTTATATACTCGCTTATATACACACTCATTTAAGTATACATATAAATGTATACACTCAAAATTTTTTGACGGAACAGAGATAATTTAAATATGAAGTAACAAATACTTTAAATGTATGAGATCAAATTTTAGTGCACATATTGATCAGATATTTTGAATAAGGTTCAGCTTAACTCATTACTTAGCAGCGTTCACCCTAAATGAGTATTCACAGAAAGATTGTAATTAGCAGTAGGAAGCATTTACAAAGTAATCCCACACCATAAATCTGGTACAATTAAATATTTAGATTATCTATCCACACTCTAGAGGCGATATAGAATAATGATTTTACATTTTACACAATTTCTATACACTTCAATTATGACCTATATTCAGAATCATAATTATCTCAGTTGTGTATAAAACTATAACGCAAATGTTAATTTCGATAATAAATAATTTATAACATGTTTATATATAACAAAACATTGTTCAGAGTCTGATTAATTTGTTTTTGATACATTTGAATGGCTTAAATATATTTGTTACCAAGGAAAAACTCATTAAAAAATTATATTGAGCAAATGAAACGCCACGTTTCTCAAAAGCAATACGGATAGGTGATTAGTGAATAATTTATTACCTATGAAAACATACCAACGAGGTCAGCACATTAATGTAATATGAAAGTATACAACATATTTCAAGGTGAAGTGGTGGCTGAGAACGACACCACATAGACAATAATTATGAAGAGTTTATCCTTTGTGAATGTTGTAAACCTAACGATGTAAGCAAAGTTGTCAAATTTGTCAAACTGCCATATAAGCATGCTTTTCCAACGATTAATTGTCATGTTAACAAATCAAGTCTTATAATTATGTTTACATATCTGCAAAGAAATTTTCAATGTTTTTAGTTTCACTCTAAGCAGTTTAATGGAATTATTTGTAAACAAATGGCCCAAGGAATGGCTAAAGTGTAATTGTAAATATTTGTTTATTTATGGGACTAAATTGCAATAAAATTAAATTTTGTTATCATTATATAAAATGTAAAGTACATAAAGTCAGAGATTTCCATCAGATATTAGATTAGATGATTAACAACTTTAAAAACATTAGTAGCAGATTGGACATGGAAAATACGAGTACACTTACCGAACCGGTGTTCAAACGAAACATAGTTTTACCAAGTAATTGCTTCAAAGATTTCTGATTTTCTCAAATTGCCATAGAAAAATAAAAAGTAATATTCCTCTTTACCAGTTTACACAAAGAATATATTACTCAGCTGAATTACCGGGAAGGAAAACATTTTCATATATTATTATATTTATGTGAACAATATTCCTGATATTTTAAAAAAGTAAATGTTACAATGAGCATAACCCTGACAGATACCCGGCAGTATTGCTATAAAGATATCTCGCAGTATTGTCATGATTGTGTCAACGACAATCATACTGTTAGCCGCTAGTTCCATGTGATATATTACAAATATAAGATATAAATTTCACTTAGTTAATCCAGCAAAAATAATACGTAAACTTTTTCTTGAAATTAATATCCATATTGCAATAAATGAATTCAGGATTTTTGTGATTGGTAATCAACTTGAATAAGATTCAACTTTCTACATTCTATTCACTTAAATACAATTATGATTCTGAATACAGGCAGTAATTACACTGAATACAAAGTGTTCAGTACAAAATTAATACTTTATATCCTCTTTAGATAAACTAAATATTTAATTATTCCAGATTTATTGTCTTAGAGTACTTTGCAAATGCCTCTTACTCCTAAGTACAAGGCATCTTCGTTGAATGCTTCTGTCGAGAGGATACTCTGTTTATATTTACTCTGTTTTATATATATATATATATATATATACATATATATATATATGTATATATATATATATATGTATATATATATATATATATATATATATATATATATATATATATATATTTACATGCTTGTAAAAATATAAATATTTTATTATTATTGAATATGATAATTCCCAACTCTAATGACCCTTTTTGATGTTGAAAGAGTGGCAGATTTCAACGTTTGAAAAATTGTAAAAAAAAACTACACCTCTAATACAAAGTAGGTTTATTTTAACTTTATAAAAACAAATGTGGATTTCATTTTTTAAAAACCACGTTTTCCAAATGGCGGCCATCGAGTCTGACACACTCTTCGAGTCTAGCATGCATGTTTTCAAAAACACATTTGCAGAGCGACTGGGGTATCCTACTGACTTCGGCTCGAATATTTTCTTTAAGTTTTTTCACAGTGCTCGGATTTGTTTTGTAAACAACGGATTTTAAGTATTCCCATAAAAAAAGTCACATGGGCTTAAATCGGGTGACCAAGGTGGCCACGGTACGATACCGTTTCGGGATATGTTTTTTTCTGGAAATAACTGCCACACTGCATTCATAGCAGTGTGAGCTGTGGCCCCATCCTGCTGGAACCATGTGTTTTGGTTGAAGGATGGACTATTCTGTAGTTCTACTCTGAAAAAGTCATTTAACATCTGGGCATATCTCTCCGAATTCACAGTTCCAGTTTGGCCATGTTGATTTTCAAAGAAATAAGGCCGTATGATTGCAGATGCAGACATGGCACACCAGACTGTTACTTTAGGCTTATGTAAAGGCTCTTGATCCATTTGTCTTGGGTCGTGGACATCCCAGTAACGAAAGTTCTGCTTATTCACATATCCTCCAATGTGAAAGTGAGCTTCGTCACTAAAGAATATGTTGCCCATCCGGGTAGCAGTACGAAATCTCGTATGAATCCGTATGGAATATGATGGTAAATTGCAAGTTATAAGGATTTCAAAACTATTTTTCTCAGAACTTTATGTAAGATGGTTTTGAATTTCATAGTTTTTGAGATATTTCCGATATTTTACGCCTATGACTGATAACTAGGCAATATATTTATATAGTATATATTAAAATTAATATTTGTAAATAATTGAATACAAACATCATATAAGTTGGGTTACAGGTTTCTTAAACTTCAATAGACAAGTTTTGCAATACTTTATGTTATGGTGTGTCGTGTGCAAAATATGAGTCTATAAAGCATTTTGCAGAGTATCACCTCTGTCTGTTTTTGCTTACTTTTCCTTTTTTAATTTTGTAAACATGCATTTCTCCTACTTCCAATGAGATTTTTTTCAGCATTTTTCAATCTGTTTTACAAATTTTACCTTTTTTACAATATTACTCTTTGTAGATAGAATATTGCTCAATTGGTCCCGTTTGAGTTTTAGCATTAGATAAGTTTTAGCATCTATCTTATCAATACAGGATATTTGAAATATTGGAAATTAATTTCAGTTTCCTACATAACCTCCATAAATTTTGATGATATGAGAAACAATTGTTTTTTGTGGAAAAAAATTGAAAAACACATTTCTACTTACTAAACTGAAAGATATTTCCAATGGTATTCCATGTATACACGGAAACAAAATCCCCTTTATTGACTTGTTTTGGAGCCCCTTTTGGAATGAAACTATAAGTAATTTTAAACATTATTTCTAGTTTTGACCAAAGAAATTACATTTTATGTGTATATTTCGACTCTATCACAATTCGTTTACGTGTTAGAAGTCTCTGATATACTAAAGGACGAACAATGTTATCACAACAATAAAGTTCCGTCCGACATATCAGTGTGGAACACTCAAAATTAAAAACTAAATCAACTAAGGTACCGTTGATGCTACTAAAGTTACACCAAAATAATATTAAAATAACAAATTCGCAAGAGCATATTTCAGGTACTTTTTAAAATTTTCTCTCTTCTCTTCTTTCTCTACACATAAATATAATATCTTAATGTATATAACTTCTTTTGCATGAAAATTTCCTAATTTAAAGATTTTCGTATGCCTCTATTGAGTAAATTTTAAATAATTGTTCCCTCAAAAAATAATATCATATTAAAAAAATGTGAAAGAAAGTTATGATATGGATAGTGAAGTTCATGTGAGAACAGAACTTCAGTTTTGTTATGAAGAATTTAATGTAAATATCTCAATTTAAATAAAATATAATAAAAACTGAAATAGAGTAAAAGAGGAGTCTGCAAAATAATGTATTAACTCAAAATCCATAGAATGCACGGGTAGTCCCGTGTTATGTTCGTTATTTTGGAACCTGGGAAATATCCAAAAAATTTCCTCAATATAAATCAATAACATAGGTTCATACCATTTTATACAATATAACTTGACCAGTTCTCAAACTAGCCATACCTGATAATACTTAAGGTATTCACGGTAACGGCTCAGACTCACTGAGTCAAAAAATGCTATATTTGTAAAATTTCCTATTCTCTGATATTAATTTTTAAGACAAAGTCTAACTTTTATACATACCACTTCCTATACCTTCCACTTTCAAATAGTAAAAACCAATAGCTCATATTCTTACTGTTCTATTAATTATTTTACAA
Organism: Druceiella hillmani; assembly: GCA_039881145.1. Classification (NCBI taxonomy): domain Eukaryota; kingdom Metazoa; phylum Arthropoda; class Insecta; order Lepidoptera; family Hepialidae; genus Druceiella; species Druceiella hillmani. The sequence continues at coordinate 1,488,884 of JAYKKI010000069.1, read as the reverse complement.
GAAATGTGTCTAAAAAAATTACATGGAAAAATAGACTAAACACCATATTCTACCGACATATTAGTGATTTATTTTATTAATTTTTATCAATTCTAAGAAAAAGATTAAGCTCTATTTTACTCATATGTAGATTCAGGTTACTTGATAAATCGACGCTGTGAAATGATTAGTTGTATGACCTCTGTAAAGCAAATTTCTTATTAATAAGTAATTCAAAATAGAGAATTAGGTGTGTTTTTTCATTAATTATTTGATGGGGTGGGGTGCATATTTAAGTCGATATTTTTAATAATATTTCTATCTTGCAATAAATTCAAAAATAAATAGTTTAGAATTTTTTACAAGTGTCTCTCTCAGTTGATAACCATATAGTAAGAAAATCAAAAAACATTTAGAACCTTATTTGTCCCTTCTAAAGTTTCAATATGTATATTTTCAGTGTCATGTATTGAAGGAAAGAAGGATACTTTTTCCCCGGAATCTAATCCATTCCTTGCACAGTTGTGTTAAAAGCAAAGTAGAATTCAAGGGACGAATATACTTTACAGATTGATCAGCGTAGTTATGAGTATTTTAATTTCAGTTGCAAATAGTTTGTCAATATGTAAATATCAGATGTTTTCAGGGTTTCGTGTCTCAAAAGGAATAAAGATAGAGACATGTCCATTCATCCATCGGTCCGTCACAACAATTTTTCTTGATAATCATGTAAACATAGTAACCTTCATCCTTCATATATCATAATTGATGACATTAACAAATAATCATATGAAAATTTTCACAGTTCACTAATAAACTAAAATTTTGTTTCATTTACCGTGTGAAATATCAATTAGCAATTTCTATTCGTAATAACCATATGTCATTTTCAGTAAACCTTGAAAAATTTAAACGAATAATTCATTGCAACTAACAATATCATAAGAGATTCTTTTGATTTCACTAATGTGTAAGAATACTTTGTAGAGACCCAAGCGTTGTATCATCAGCCTACCACAAGTTGCCTTAAACTAGGAAACTTCCAAACGTTTTGCAACATCTCTAGACTTGCTACCTTGGAAAAACCCAAAGGTAAATAATCGCCGTAGTCCTCATGGTGGCTATTTCTTAATTTTTAATCCTCACCATCCACAATCCTGTTCTATTTATGTGATCGCCTACAACCTTCAAGATAAGTTATGACTGTCTAGACATAATCGATCTCCAAAACTATAAAGTTCTTTTGGGCAAGCGTATAGGTTGCACTTAGTGTAAAACATATTAGTATTATGTATTGATGTTTTTTTATGGTTTACTCACCATTAAGTTAAGTAATCTATGTGACGTAAGGAAATAGGTGTCGTTCATATGGGATAACACGTGGCCTATACTTTCCAGTTTTATCACTGGGTCTAATTTATCATGAAGAGTATCAATATGTCCTTGCAATTTGAAACAGCGTACACAGGGTGAACTTGTCACAGTGCATTAAAAGAACAGATGTAATTTCAAGTATATACCCTCTATAATTTTTCAACCAATTACAATACAACTTGAAATAAATATCGATTTTAATTTTGCGAGAATAATTACTATTCTCTATTATTAATTTGGCAAATCGAACAGTAAGCCGTCAAGTAATAGATAACTCGACTTTCAAAGTAGTCGCTTAACAAATTTGATTGCATGACAATTACGCTTCAGAGTCATCTTTTCCAATTCTTATAATTTTACTATGGGCACTAATAAGTTAAATATTCTTTAAGATACAAATAATTACATCAGCAATATCGTAATGTCAATCAAATTTATTATCTTGTAAAAGAAGCCCCCTTAGCTATTTTATACATACTATTTTTTCATTGTCTCATATTATATTGTTCCTTAAAATAAATACAAGTTGCATAGGATAACAACACATAGTCGTAATTAACTACCTAATTTCCTAATTAAATTGAGATAATACAATTCCATAACTGATTATGGCGGTAAACATACTATAAACAAATGAATAATCCAATTTTACATAGTCGTTTGCGCTGAACACTAAAGGCTGGTGTTTAACCACGATGCCGAATTCATAAAAAGTGTCTGACAGATTGGAACCTGAAATAAAAAGAAGCAAAGAAAAAAATAATTGAAGTTGACATTACCTTCCTGTAATTTAGCCTCATCAAATTTGTGATATGATCACAATGTGAGCTACCAACGTATCCACGGAGTAATGTAATGTATGAGCATTTTGTACGTAAGAAAAAGTCTATATAGTAAATCAAGATTAAGTTCATTGATTTCATTCAGCTGATTAGTAGATTTCATATAAATGAAACCAGAGTCTATAATATTAATTGAAGATATTTTGGAAAACAATTATTTTTTTCTGAGAAAGGAAATCATAATTTATCACAGTTCTAGTCTAGAAACACTTTGGTGCAGAAGGATAAAGATTGGGTTTCTTCATGTCATGAGCAAGAACAACTACTAACATAATAATATAAACTGAACATGGTTGTACACATTTAATTGCCAAGCTACTGAGCCTCGTGTAAGATTCAAGTAATTGGATTGATCTATAACCTACCTCGTCTTGGGAAACATGCAGCGAGAGAAATTAGTATTGAGTAACTTGAATATTACTGTATTTCTTTAAACTGCAGAAAATATTTCCCCAAAAATATACATTTAAGGAATTATCCTCTTATTTCAATTTTTTACTCTGCAATAAACTATGTTTGTGCATGTTGATATACGAAATTTTAGCCAGTAACTATATCCAAAAAAGGCTACACACAAATTAGTCTCATTTAATAAGATCTGACATGGGTTAGCGAAGATAATCGTATATTTTGACGACTTCACCGTTTCAACTTGATCAATTTTTCTATTTCAAATTGACAGAATATGTACTAATGGGCAAAACAAGAAAGTTGAAATGATTACGCAGTGACTAAAAGTGCGATGGACATGAATTGGAACATTGTTCAAAATAAAATACCTCATGGAACATACACACAAACAAACCACATTTTGTAAATGCTGCGGCAAAACTTTTAAGTGAGAAGCATACACAAATAAATAGCACAATTTTTACTTATGCACATTAAACTCTAATTTGCGAATCAGAGAAAGTGAAAGCTACATGATTTGTTTAGTTCCTACGATGATATATATCACTAAATCGAGATTCATTAAAGTTTAATCTTTGTGTAATAATAAAATATCAGACCGTCCAACATTTTATATCAGCTGGTTTAATAGTTTTCCTAAGATTTTTAGACAATGAGGAAATACAGATTTTTCTTCTAATTGATGAATCTTATTTACATGTGATCACGTTCCATTATATTGTCTATACACTGAATATGGAGATCCGTCTATGTAATTAAAAACCCCATATCATTTGAATTTAACCAACACGGTTATAAATTACACATACACTGTTTGTCAATTCACGTGCTTCATATAGTATATTTTACTTCAGCAACACTCTTTTTTACATGAAATAATAAAAATTATTGCATAGCACCTCTCTGTCAGACTAATATTTTGTAAGTAGTACAACAAATGTTTACAAAATCTTTTTCCATATATTCTCTTTCAGATTTTCGGTGGTTGTGAATTATTAAAATTTCCTAAGTGGTTTCTAGAATCATTTTATCATATGAGCTATTATAGATTGCAAAAATATTTGAATATGATTGAGTTTGGAAAATATTCTACTAAAAAGTGAAAAGTGTGCTTATGATACTTACCATAATTATTAATTATCCGGCTGCTGTCGATTGTTGACAGCAAACAGAATCTGAGTCTCTGTATAATGACTGACTCCCTCAATAGTAAAATTAATAATGTAGCTCCGTACAAAAATCGTATCAAATAACCTAATATTATTAAGTACTCAAAAGATGTGACGTTCTGTAAAAGAAAATGTCAGTTTATTAAAATTATTCAAAGATTAATAAGATTTTAAGAATTATTGCAGCGGTAATGTAAATAAAATAGTACTGGGTACGTACGTACACAAAAACAATATTTAATTAATTGATAACAATTAAATGAAACTACTTGATGCAGTATTATTTCTACTTTCTTTAAGTTTTTTACCACGACCTAGGTTTCGTTGTATTACAACATCTTCAGGTGGGATATTAGCAAAGTAAAACTCTTAGGAACATGCAACAGCATTTATATGTTTCAAACACAATAGTGGAAGCCGAGTCTGTATGGGTTTTTCCACTGCTTTTGTTAGTGAGTTTATTGTAGGGGAGCGGTGTAGGTTTTATTATATTTCCGAGAGTTATATGATATGCCAGTATTTTAGTGAGGATAATAAGTTCAATTGTTGTTATTCTAAGAGGTTGTACAATGCAAATGTTCCGGTATATGTAATAAAATTAAATGGAAGTTATTCTCGGAAATATATTTATACAAAAGCAAGGGTATCTGAAAGTTAGCACAAGGTTATACCACGAATTTATTTATTTATTTATTTATTTGTTTATTTTTTAATTTTTACATACTTATATTTAAATATGTATGTGGGCTGAAACAGTTTGAAGAGTATTGTAATATCAATGTGGTCTAATTGTATTATGTTTAGAAGATATTAAGTATGGGTCATCACCCATACTAATATTATATTATATTAGTATGGGTGTATATAATATTATATTTTTTATAAAAATATTAGTAAACGTTTTAGATAGTTTTTCGAAGACCATGTGAATTGTATCCACCCTATTGGGTCTCAAAAAAACCAAGAGATGTTTTTTATATATATTTATGTAGTCGAACTACACCTTCCACTTAAATTTTATCACAATTGGTATAAGTCTGAAAGACTTGTACCAATTGTGATAAAATGATGTGAGGAATTTATACGGAATCCATATTAGCTGTTTGGCACTAATTATAAGGACAAAAAGTATTTCTCCATAGAAGCAATTAAAAAAAAAGAACAATTTAAAAATGTAACATAGACGGGAACTGAAATGTTTCTCAAGTTTTGATAAAATACCATAAAAATAATAAAAGAAGGCTGGATTTGAGTTTCACTTGTCTAGAGTGGTTGCACTCTGAAATTGGGACATAAAATCATTCATAAATATCTTAAAAAATTATTTATAAAAAATCTAGTACATCTTATTTATATTCTAGTGAAGGAAAGACAACATATAAATATTTATCTACACAAATACATACCAGTTTTCCCAAAGCGAACATTGTGGCTATGTGACAGATTAAAATTGAATGGATACTCATGTGGAAAAGGGCAGAAAGCAGCTGAAACAAACAATTTTAAAAATTTCATAAGCAAACATCGATCTACTAGAACGCTTCTCATATTACACATATTTTGTGTTTCTTTAAATAGATGAAATGTGTTCATTCCTATTTTTAAGTGACATTTATTTACATAAAATAACAAAAAGGGATGCTTGCTGTGTTGCATGTACTGAAAATATAAACTTATTACTTGGATATGGAAATAGGCAATACGCAGTTCCCTTCGTGAGGAAATTGTTTTAAATGATAGGTCAATCTGCTACATTTTAAATTTTACTAAACTTGGCACTTGTGTTTAACAAAGATAACAATCTTGAGTGGATGGAAAAATGGCCTGCCAATATTTCGAAATATTTCCTGTATAATAGCTATTCACTAACCTAGATGCTAATGACCACGGTATGAGATTCTGAAGACCTTGTCTTAAGTAATGTTAGATTAGCAACTAATAAACCCACCATATCACTTCATAGGTATTAACTGATGTGATGATCAAACAAAGTATTTCCACTTCATCCGCAAAGCAACAAGTAGTTTTTTTTTCGATTTTTTTTCATTTAATCTGGGAGCTATTTTAAAAAGGTTTTTTAATTTTTCTGAGTTCAAAGGAAGAAGTCGTCCTACTTGAGGATTATTGGAGAAGTCAAGATTTCCTTATCTGAATATTTGAACCGATACTTGGCCATATCAATCGAGGGTACACCTTCATCCAGTGTTGTGCATATCTTGCCTGTTGCTTAACTCGAAACAATATTCATGAAAGAAGAGCACTTACTAAAATTAATATATTTTGATTGTTAAATAAAAAGGCACTCAAATATCACACTCTACCCCCCACCCCCTCTTTCCACAAGTTATTCACAAACTCAATGAGAAAGTTCGGATTTTACTTATTAATTTAATATAAAGTTTGGGTTTATGGTTCTTCATTGGCTGCATTAAAATAATCGCCTCAAGTGTTAATAATGTGGATTTTATATTATTTTACTTTTCTTGCCTAGAGTCTTTTTCTCTTTCACCTTTCAGTCAAAATGCGAATATATTTTTACCTTGAATCCAGTGTATTTATTTTTCAATTCAATTTTTCGCACTGTATCTCTGTATTTTTATAATTTTGCTAGTGAAAACAATTTAAATATTAGAATTATTATTTAATACAAATTTCCTGCAAGAATAATGCAGAGTGATATCATTTGATGACGTAGGAGGTGTATGTGTGGATTATATGAAACAACCAAAGGCTATTTATCGAATTACTTTCACTTTGGAATTTATAACTTCAAGGACAAGGACACTCGGTAATAAAGGGGCACATGGTGATTGAGGTTAATTGAGATAAACAGATGGTAATTGTGGTGGCATCTTTATTGAATATTACAATTGAATTATTAACATTGTTTGATGTTAGTGTCAATAAAATATTGAGTTATTTGATAAAATATATAAATTCAGAAAAAGGGGTGCCTCGTTATTTGAGCGGACATATTTTTCTTTTATTGGACATGCCAAAAGTGAAGAGATTCTAAATATGACGTGGACCAAGAAATGAAACCTATAGAACTGTAAAATTATGATAGTCGGACCCAGGTGATAAAAAAATAATGCTGCATACACATTAGTCAGAAGTAACTCAAGGCAATAGTTTGATAGACTTACGCCAATGTCACTTACCGACGTCACGAGAGCTAACAAGACAGTCATGGCAAGTATGTATTGTCAAGAATTAAAGTCAGTATTGGAAAAATAAACATCGAGTACCAATAATTTACTTTTCCTCTTCGCTTATTCACATTAACTCACAACTATCCGTTGCAGAACAGATTGTTCCAAATTATCATTTTCATATTTTTAAAACGTAGATAACTTTTTACATTTCAAAAGGTCAAATTCTTAGCAAGTGTTGAAAAGAAGCTTGAAAAAGTTCAATGATTCCTTTTAGTTGACTTTTGAAACCAAATGCCATTGAAACATCAAAACTTTGTGAACAGAATAAAATTTAACTGATCACACACCAGATTTCGTTCAAAAATGAAAGAGCCTTAATAATCGTGCTGAATTAAGAGGAATATATTTTTTTCAAATAAAATGGGTACAAAATCCAAGTGAAACTATATTTGTTCAAAAACCCGGTTAAGTGCGTGTCGGAACAGGCTACAAAGGAAAATTGTCTATATCTTTTCAAATTGATCTTTGAACCGCAAAGTAACCGAAATAACTTTACCAAATGCCTATATTTTTTTGGGACTTTTCAGACCCAAGTGTGTAAAATTAAAGGGATGGGGATTCACTGCCCGACACTTAGTGGCTTAATATTTAAGGAAATGTAAATTTCATAATTTACTTTAATCTGTTTTCTCTCCAATTTTCCTATTTTTTTTAAACTATATTTTCTGAAATGGCTTGCGGTGGACGGTGGTTTTTTGAAGCATTTGTTTTGGAATTGCTGAAAAGATTTTGGGGAAAAATAAATTATATATTTTCGGATTTGTCTTTAACCACCTTTCTCTTCATATCTAATATGATGACTTCGAAAAAAAATTGCTTCCCGTTTCAGTCCCTTTAATTAACCCGAAAACAAATATTCAAATTTTTTATACATTGGATTGGGCGATTTGGGGAATAATATTAGTTTATATTCCTTTTAAGTTTAAATAAAGAAAAATATAGACCAAGGAATGGAACTAACCTGAAATCCGTATGCGCCATTAAATAAATTGCATTGCTCGCTTAAAATCATGTAGCTTTCTCTCAATTTTTTGGTTTCATTTGTAACTTCCATATCATTATTTTCGCCGATTATTTCATTATTGGTGATATCTTCAGTTTCAACGTAAACATATCCCTCCGATACTTTATTAACACCTTTCAGAATTATATTTAGACGCTGTCTGAATATTTTCAAATTTGCGATGCACTTCCAATCTTGTACTTGTAAAAAGAATTGGGTAATAAAATATGATTGATTGTGGATTACACTTCCAATGTCATAAGCTGTGTACAATGAAATTGTATCAAGGAACACAATAAAGACTGATGTGAAGCTAAATATCTTAAATAATTTGTTAAATGATTTTCTTTCATTCATGTACATAAGGATTGTTACTTTTAGTAGATTGTCGATATTTTTATAATTTTCAAAATATCTGTGAATACATTGATAACTTTCCGCAGCAGCAAAAATGATAAGAATTACAACTTGTATCCTTGATGTTATCGTATGTATTTGGTCAAAAATGTCTGATACAAAATAATCAGTGAAAAAATGAAATGATTCTGTCATTTTTATGGATAATATTATTATAAAAAATATTGTTATCAAAGCCTGTATCGTAATATTCTTAACCGTTATATTATTGCTTAATTTTGAAACACGCGACAGTGAACATACATGAAAAATTTTATTAAAATTTCCCAATACATCTTAGGTGTCCATTTTTCAACTCCACTAGCTCCTAAGAACTAAACGTTACAAGGTGTTAATACTACAAAGTGACTTGTTAAGCATATTGGATCGATATTACGTATGTTGTTGTATATGTACATGTGCACAGGACGAATTTCGTTGAATCAATCAATTTAATTTAAGTTTGTAACTAGGTGATAATAATTATGATGAAGTCATGGAATGTAAAAACAAACTGCAATTAAAATTTTTAACCATCTAAATTTGAAAGGATTATTGCTGGGTGAACTTAATCTAAATGGCCATTTATAACTCTAAGGAAGATAGTGACTCTGAGATAGTATTGCGTTTATAACTCTAAGGAAATAGTAACTCTGAGATAGTGCGACAAATTCTTGATCTTGGCTTGACAAATTCCTGAGCACGGCTTGAATTTTCACACTGAAAAATTGCAAATAAAAAGAATATACTAAATAAATTGCTAATGTAATTTACACTACTTTAAACTGTGAAGATAATTAGATGTGTGCCGGTTTAATTTGGTCATAATGGTGTTTTACGTGTCTTCGATTGATTAAAACAGATAGAGAATTGTTTTCATGTATTTTAACTACTTTGTATGGACCTTTCCATAGAGTGGACATGGCTTTCCTTAATCGTAGATGATTCTTAAGATACACATAATGTCTACTCTATATTTAATAGGATTGGTATATAAATTGCAATATTCTTTTGACTGAGTGATAGTCTGTAGTGCCTTAGTTTGAGAGTATTTTAAACATTGATAAATTTTTACCCATTTCAGATAAGTAGTGTCTAAGTTTGATTTGTAAATAGAGTTGGGTATATAAGGTTTTTTTTTTCAAGAAGAAGTTCATGGGGAGAGTGGTTAGTTGTGCCGCGAATATTAGTGTTGTAAGCTAATAAGGCTGTGTTTACATATTGAGGCCAGTTGTCTTGGTTTTCGTTGATGTAAGACCTTAAAATATTCTTTCAGTGTGGATTGACGACACTCTAAAATGCCTTGTGTCTGAGGATGGTACGGGGATGATCAGATCTGTTTTATTTCATGGAAAGAACAGGTTTCTTTTAATAGTTCGGCGGTAAAATTTGTGCTTTGGTCAGTAAGTAGATGTTTTGAAATTCCAAAGAGCAATATAAAATGGATCAGGCATTTACTGGTTTCTTCTGCTGTTATATTTTGCCCAGGACAGGCCATAGAATATTTAGTAAGATCGTCTTGGAGCTTATTAGGTCCTGATTCAGGGAGGGGACCAACAATGTCTAGAGAAATTCGTTGAAATGATGCATTGGAGGTAGTGGGTGGGTGGCAAAATGGGTGGGCAAATGATTTTATGAAGCGCTTTTTCTGTTTACTTTTGTTTGGGTCTGGGATAACAGGCGCCGCAGCAGGATATCAATAGAGTGCGTTTGCATCCCTATATAATTTTTCTTTATGTTAAACAATTTCGTAATCATGTTTTTCTATCTTAAGTCTCCATCTTTGAAGTTTGCTGCTGGGGTTTGTATGATTAAAGAACTATTTAAGGGGTGATGATCTACGACAATTATGAATTTCCTACCATTGAAAATTTTTACATACGAAGATAATAGCGAGTAATTCTTTCTCTGTTGCACTATAGATACACTCGTTTTTATTTAAAGTTCTGGATGCAAAGGCTATCTACTGGTTTATCTTTTCCGATTTCCCTTGAGAGAGAATCGCACCTATAGCATAATTGGACGCATCACAAGTCAACACAAATGGTTTCGTGAAATGTAGATAAATAAGTACTGGGGCGGTGGTTAACAAGTGTTTCAATTCGTCAAAGCAAGTCATTGTTGGTTTTCCCTGACAAATTTTATATCTTTCTTTAAAAGGTTTGTCAAGGGTTTAGCAATCTTTGAAAAATTAGAAATGAAACGGCGATAATATGAACTAAGGCCAAGAAATGACTTGATGTCCTTAGGACATTTGGGAACAAGAAATTCCGAAACAGATTTTAGTTATCAGGGTCAGGTTTTACACCTTCATCTGTGAAAACATGCTCTAGGTAGGGAATCTCTTTTTGCAAGAACTTGCATTTCTCAGGTTGTAGTTTTAAGTTGAACTCATAAAGCCGTTGGGAGACATTTGAAAGATTACTAATGTGTGAAGTTAAATCATAGAAGTAGACGACTACATCATCTAGATAGATGAAATATTTAATACCTTGTGGGCCAGAGAGAGCAGAGTTCATAATTCTTTGAAAAGTGGAAGGATCATTTTTTTGTCTGAAAATCATGCGATTGAATTCAAAGTGGCCTTGTGTGACAGAGAATGCTGTTTTATAGGAATCGTTATGAGATATTTTTATCTGGTGGAACCCAGAAGCAAAATCTAAGGTACTAAAATATTTGCTTTTACCTAATTGCTCTAAGATTTCAGATATATTTGAAATAGGATAGGAATCACCAATTGTTATGTAATTAAATTTTCGGTAGTCGATGACAACATGCCATTTGTGTGGTCCGGAACCGTTGAGTTTCTTAGGGATAACCCATATAGCCGAGGACAATTTAATGGTATCTTGTTCAAGCATCTTGGTAATTTGGGTCTGAAGTTCTTGTTTATGGCATTCTGGGATAGGATATGACTTTACGTAAATAGGAGCAGAAGTTGTGGTTTTGATTTCATGCTTCATAGCAATTGTACAGGATAGTTTGTCATTAGGGAGGTGAAAAATATCAGAATAACTATAACAGATTTCGTGTAAAGAGTTGGTTTCTTCTTGATTCAAATGCAAAGTACGTAATGATTCGAGAACTTCCAGGATTCTTATATAATTACCGTTATGATTGGTTATGTTATTTATGGAAAATGAAACAGCATTTTTTGTTTGTATTTCAGGGATATTATTATCCATGGATAAAAGTTTTAGATTTAAATTAGAAGTGACATATATTGGGGTCTTATGATTACTAATTACTAATATGTTTATGCGATAGTTGGTTTTGACAGCTGCTATGTAATTCGCTATGGGTAAGGATTCGACAGGGCTTTGATCAAGGATAAGGCCTTCCTTTAATTCACGATTAATAACGGAAGATTCAATCAAGGCTTCACTTCTAGGATGAATGGTATATACTTCAAATTCCTTAAAATGGTGCAGTGGAGGTAGGAGTTATTTGCATGGATGCAGGATTATTTTACGAAGGGTTTGTTTGAGATGATTAATATTTTTTTGTGTAATCTTCTAGTTCAGTTCACATAACCTTCTAGTAATATTGTTCTGCTATTCGTTTTTATATTCTTGAGGAGCTTAGATGACCAGCTTTCTGAATATCATGATTCTCTCTCAATATTTTAGGATTTCTCTAGGAACTGAATATATTATATTATTATGATAAATATGTATTTCGATATCAGTATTATGAATACAAAATTATGTCATAGAGGTCGATCAAATGAATTTCTAAAGAAACGTGGTTAATTGTTTTCTGGGTTCATCGGTAAATAGCAGAATTTCTTCTTGAATACTTCTCAATTCACAGTGAATAATTTGAACGAATTTCTCTAGACATTGTTGACCCCCTCCCTGAATCAGCGCCCGATAAGCTCAAATACATACTTACCCTCCAAGACAATCTTATTAAATGTTCCGTGACCTACCCTGTGCAAAATGTGACAGCAGAAGAAAGCAATGAATGCCTGCTCCATTTAATATCACTTTCTGGAATTTCAAAACATCTTCTTACTGACTGAAGCACCAATTTTACCGCCGAACTATTTAAACAAACATGCTCTTTCCTTGAAATCAAACAGGTCTGATCCTCCCCGTACCATCCTCAAACACAAGGCATCTTAGAGTGTAGTCAATCTACACAAAAAGAATACTTTAAGGTCTTACGTCATCGAAAACCAAGACAACTGGCCTCAATATGTATACACAGCCTTACTAGCTTACAACACTAATATCCATAGCATAACTAACAACTCTCCCCACGAAATTCTTTTTGAAAAAAAAATCTTATATACCCAACTCTATTTACAAATCAAACCTAGAAGCTACTTATCCGAAACACGTAAGAATTTGTCAACGATGTTTAAAATACTCTCAAACTAAGGCTCTACAGACTAACACTCAGTCAAAAGAATATTACGGTTTATATGCTAATCCTATTAAATATAGAGTAGGCATTACGTATATCTTAAGAATCATCTACAGTTAAGAAAAGCCATGTCCCATCTATAGAGAGGTCCATACAAAGTAGTACATGGAAACAATTCTCTATTTTAATCAATCGAAGACAAGTAAAACACCATTATTACCAAATTAAATCGGCACACACCTAATTATTTTCACAGTTAAAATTAGTGTAAATTATATAAGCAATTTATTTAGTATGTTCTTTTTATTTACAAATTTTCAGTGCGAAAACTCAAGCCTATCAAGAATTTGTTGCAACACTATCTCAGTCACTATCTTCCTTAGGGTTATAAACGGCCATTTAGATTTAGTTCATCCAGCAATAATCCTTTCAAATTTAGACGGTTAAAATTTTTAATTGCGGTTGGTTTTTACATTCCATCACTTCATCATAATTATTATAATCTAGTTACAAATTTAAATTAAATCTATTGATTCAATGAAATTTGTCCCGTGCACATGTACATGTACGAGACATACATAATATCGATCCAATATACTTAACAAGTGACTTTGTAGTATTAACGTCTCGTAATGTTTTGTCTTTAGGAATTAGTGGAGTTGAAAAATGGACACCTATGATGTAATGGGAAATTTTAATACAATTTTTCATATATGTTCACTGTCGCGTGTTTCAAAATTAAACAATAATATAACGGTTAAGAATATCACGACACGGGCTTCGTTAACAATATTTTTTATAATAATATTATCCATAAAAATTGTGTTAGCAACATTTCGACTTAATTTTTTCACTGGTTATCGTGTATCAAACAATTTTTACCGGATACGTACGATAACATCAAGAATACAAGTCTTTATTTTAATCATTTTTGCTGCTACGGAAAGTTATCAAAGTATTCACAGATATTTTGAAAATTATAAAAATATCGACAATCTACTAAAAGTAGATTGTATAGGAATGAAAGAAAATCATTTAACCAATTATTTAAAATTTTTAGCTTCATATCAGTCTTTATTTCGTTCTTTGACATAATTTCACAGTACACAGCTGATGACATTGGAACGACAATCCACAATCTATCATATTTTATAACCCAATTTTTTTTACAAGTACAAGATTGGAAGTGTATTGTAAATTTGAAAATATTCAGACGGCGTCTAAACATAATTCTGAAAAGTGTTAATAAATTATCGGAGGGATATGTTTACGTTCAAGCTGAAGATAACGCTGATAATGAAATAATCGGCGAAAATAATGATATGGAAGTTATTATTGAAATAAAAAAATTGAGAGAAAACTATATGATCTCAAGTGAGCAATGCAATTTATTTAATGGTACGTACGGATTTCAGGTTAGTTCCATTCCTTGGTTTATATTTTTCTTTATTTAAACTTAAAAGATATACAAACTAATATTATTCCCCAAATGGCCTAATCCAATGTATAAAACATTTGAATATTTGTTTTCGGATTGATTAAAGGGACTGAAACGGGAAGCAATTTTTTTTCTAAATCATCATATTAAATATGAAGGGAAAGGTTAAATACAAATCCGAAAATATATAATTTATTTTTTTCACAAATCTTTTCATCAATTCAAAAAAAAAATGATCCATAAAACCACTATCCACCCCAAGCCAGTTCTGACAATATGGTTAAAAAAATAAGGAATATTGTAGAGAAAGCAAAAATTTAAAAAGTTATGAAATTTACATTTCCTTCGACATTCATTTTCGACATAAAAAATCATTATGATATCATTTTATTTTCAAAAAAATCCTTTCAAAGTTTAGGTTATCAATCTATTATAAGAAGGAACTCCACTAATAATAAAAAAAAACTTGATTTGGTTTAATGAAAAAAAGTAATGTATTTTGCTAAGAACAAGAGTCAGTAATAGTAACAAGACCTTATAACTTTAAAAAATGTTACTCCTTGGTGTCAGTAGTCATCTTGATAAAGTGGAAACGTATTGGGATGAAAGTTGATGACTGATAACGAAAATTTAGAAATATATATCTCTACTATTTATGTACATCTGAAACCCAGAGTTAGACAAAAAAGTGACAGTTTTAAGTATTTTAAACAAATAGTTTTCCGTTCAAAATACCTGTTTTGTAATATACAAGTATCTGTGTTTAAATATAATTGCTTGTAAGTGAAATTTTATTTTGCACGCTTAAAACTATAAACACGTGTCGTTATTGCGATATTAACAAAAATGAAGTCTGATTTAATCGATAAGTAATTGTTAAAATTTCAATTATTAAACAAAAAACAGTACTGAGATGAATAATTTACTCATTGAAACAATGCCATTTAGAAACAGAACATGGTCTAATATATCACCCTTTTATTGGTTTTCACATTGAAACAAAGAACCTGAATAATTTGGTAATATCCGTCCATCTACCTTTTCTTCTCTCAAAAACAATAAGTTTCTATCCTTTCAGCCATTACGCAATGATATATATGGCATTAAGCAAATTAATGCTCCATAGAGAGATAAAAATTATTAAACAGTGGAAAATAATAAAAAACTTTTTTTTGAAGTGCCTCCTCAAACATATAAGCATAATGCGCGTAAATACTTTCTCCGCTCATTTAGTCGAACAGATGTAGACAATCTTACTTTGTGCTTAATCCAACACGTTCTTAACCAGGTTTTTAAAAAAAGTAGTTTCGCTTGGATTTTACGTACATTTTATTTGAGAAAATCTATTCCTCTTAATTAAGTACGATTATCAAGGCTCTTTCATTTTTTAATTAAAGCTGGTGTTTGATTTGTCAAATTTTATTCTGTTCACAAACTTTTAATGTTTCAATGGCATTTGGTTTCAAAAGTATGCTGAAAAGGAAACATTGAACTTTTTCAAGCTTGTTTTCACCACTTACTAAGAATTTGACCTTTTGAATTGACAAAAGTTATCTACATTACATACAAAAATATGAAAAGCGGAAGTGTACATAAACAATTAATTTTTGAAACTTTGCAATCTGTTCTGCTGTGGACAGTTGCGAGTTGAAGTGAATTAGCAATGAGGAAAAATAAATTATCAGTACTCATTGTTTATTTTTCTTTAATTCTTTAGTTCTTGACAATACATACTTGCCGTGAGTGTCTTGTTAGCTCTTGTGACACCGGTAAGTGACATTAGCGTAAGTCTATCAAACTATTGCCTTGAGTTACTTCTGACTAATGTGTATTTAACATTATTTTTTTATCACCTGGGTCCGATTATCATAATTTTACAGTTCTACAGATTTCATACCTTGTTCCACTTCGAACTTAGCTGCTCTTTTTTTTGGGTGAATTCAATAAAATAAAAACCTATTTGCTCAAATAACAATTCTCAAAATTCTTCAAAGATCTTTGCTAATATCCCACCTGAAGATGTTGTAATACAACGAAACCTAGGTTGTGGTAAAGAAATTAAAGAAAGTAGAAATAATACTACATCACGTAGTTTCATTTAACTTAGAATTAATGTCAAATGGCTAACATGGATTCTGCATAAATTTGTCACGTCCATCTCTCCCTCTATATATCATAACATCTCAGTTCTTTCAGACTAATACCAACTGTGATGAAATTTGAATGGAAGGTGTGGTTCAACTACATGAATATATATAAAAAACATCTCTTGGCTTGGTTTGAGACCCAATAGGGTGGATATAATTTATGTGGTCTTTGAAAGATAATCAAAAACGTCTACTAATATTTTTATACAAACTTTCCTTCATGAGATACCAATTTGAAGATAATGCAGTCTGAAGGACATTATAAGATATCACATATGGAAAACGTATTGGGTGTCTAGTACCTATATTGGTTATCCTATAAAATATAGGCGACATATTACTTTCCATTGCCAGTGAAAAATGTTTTAGGCAATATATACATGTACATAGATAAATATATATGTATATATGTATATATATATATATATATATATATATGTATATATATATATATATATATATATACATATATATATGTATATATATATATATATATATATATATATATATATATATATATATATATAAAGGATAGATCCTAATTAAAAAGAGATAATGTTAAGTCAAAGTAAGTAACTCACTCTTAAAATTTGAAAATTTTATGTGAACCTAAGTGTGCAGGAACTTTCATGGTGCAAGTTCACCTCGTATTTAGAATGGTCATTTAATTACAACGAAAGTAATTATTTCTCTAAGTTCCTCAGAATTCCAAACATTGCCATTCACTACAAGTTCTCGATTGCATGGTATAAATTTAACACAATTTAACAAAATATCTAATATTGCTGTAAAGGACAGATATCCGGAATATTATAGATATTAATTATATTTCCTAATTTATTTATCAATTAATTAAATATTGTTTTTGTGTACGTACATACTCAGTAATATTTTATTTACATTGCCACTGCAATCATTCTTAAAATCTTTATTTTAATAAACTGACATGTTCTTTTACAGAATGTCACAAGTTTTGAGTACTTAACAATAATAATTTCTTTGATACGATTTTTGTATGGTGCTACATTATTAATTCTACTATTGAGGGAGTCGGTCATCGTACAGAGACTCAGATTCTATTTGCTGTCAACAATCGACAGCGGCCGGGTAACTAATATTTATGGTAAATGATCTAAGCACACTTTTCACTTTTTAGTAAAATATTTCCCAAACTCAATCATTTTTAAATATTTTTGCAATCTATAGATATATAGATACAGATATATATTCTAGAAGCCACTTAGGAAATTTTAATGATTCATAACCTTCGAAAGTCTGAAGGAGAATATATGAAAAAAGGTTTTGTAAAAATTTGTTGTACTACTTACAAAATGTGAGTCTAAAAGGGAAGTTCTACACATAAAGCAGGTGAATTGACAGTGTATGTGTAATTTATAACCGTGTTGGTTAAATTCAAATATTATGCGGTTTTTAGTTACATGGCCGGCTCTCTGTATTCAGCGTATAGATAATATAATGGAACATGCTGTATCTAAAATGGAGCAAAGCTTAAATAAGTGCATCACTAGAAAGGAAAAACTGTATTTTCTCATTGTCTGAAAATCATAGAAAAATTATTAAACCAGCTGATCTAAAATGTTGGATTTTCTAATATTTTATTATTTTACAAAGATTAAACTTTAATGAATCTCTATTTTATAATATATGTCCTCGTAAGAACTAAACAAATCAAGTAACTTTTACTTTCTTTGATTGCGGAATTAGATTTCAATGTGCGTGACTAAATATTGTACTGTTTATTTGAGTATGCTTCTCACTTAAAAGTTTTGCCGCAGCATTTACAAAATGTGATTCGTGAGGTATTTTGTCTCTGTTCTGTGAGGTATTTTTTTTTTAATAATATTCGAATTCATATCAATTGCACTTTCAGTCACCGTATAATCATTTTGAATTTCTTGTTTTCTGAAAATTTATTTGGATTTAGCAATCACACGTAAGCAAGTATAATCGGCCAACCTATGCTTTGTAGATCAAATGTAGTTATCAGATTTTTTGCGAGAGTCTATATAAATGAATACTATTACTGGAAATAAAGTAAACCCTGCTTCAAATGCCTGTGATAAATTACCAGTTGTATTTGTATCCAAGCACTTTAAACACTTAAAACATGATTCAAATTATATTAAATAACATCAGTGTTACCATAAATGTAAATTTGCCCATTACGACGTATTCCGTCAATTTGAAATAGCATAATTGATCAATTTGAAACGGTGAAGTCGCTAAAATATATGATTATCTTCGCTAACCCATGTCAGACCTGATTAAATGAGATTATTTTATGTGTAGCCTTTTTTGAATATGGTTACCAACTAAAATATACGTTGTTCGTATAACAACATGGGCAAACATAGTTTACTGCATCGTAAAAACAAACAAATCGAAACAAGAGGATAAGTCCTTAAATGTATATTTTTGGGAAACACTTTCTACAGTTTAAAGAAATTACTTCATTTTTTCAAGAGAGAATATATAAATTTAATTCAGTTCATTGATTTCTTTATTACAGTAACATTCAAGTTACTCAATACTAATTTCCCTTGTTACATGTTTCCCAAGGCGGAGTAGTTCATAGATCAATACAATTACTTCAATCTTACGCGAGGCTCAGTAGCTTGACAATTAAATGTGTACAATCATGTTCAGATTATATTATTATGCTAGTAGTTGTTCTTGCTCATGACATGAAGAATCCAATCTTTATCCTTCTGCACCAAAGGTTCTCTAGATGACGAACTGTGATATCCTTTTTCAGAAAAACACACCATTGTAAATAATTGTTTTCCAAAATATCTTCAATTAATATTATAGACTCTGGTTTCATTTACATGAAATCTACCAATCAGCTAAATCAAATCAATGTACTTAATCTTGATTTATTATATAGACTTTTTCTTATGTACAAAATGCTATTACATTATATTACTCTGTGGATACGTTGGTAGCTCACATTGTCATTATATCACAAGTTTAATGAGACTAAATTACAGGAAGGTAACATCAACTTCAATTATTTTTTTTCTTTTTATTTCAGGTTCCAACCTATCAGATACTTTTTATGAATTCGGCATTGTGGTTAAACACCAGTCTTTAGTGTTCAGCGCAAACGACTATGTAAAATTGGATTATTCATTTGTCTACAGCATGTTTACCGCCATAATTAGTTATGGAATCGTATTAACTCAATTGAATTAGGAAATTAAGGAGTTAATTATGACTTTGTGTTGTTATCCTATATAACTTGTATTTATTTTAGGGAACAATATAACGCAAGGCTCAATGAAAAAGTAGTGTTTGAAATTAAAAATTAATTTATCACAGAATATAATTTTTTTTAATTTTATATGTAGCCCCCTTTTCCCTTTCAAAATAATAAATTATTCATATTACGATATTGCAAATGTAATTATTTGTATCATAAATAATATTTAAGTTATTAATGCACACAGTAAAATCATAAGAATTGGAAAAGATGACTCTGAAACGCAATTGTCGTGCAAACAAATATTATAAGCAACTACTTTTACTTAAATTACAACTACTTTTGCTGTTATCTATTACTGTTATAAACGAAAAATTTGTCTCTTACTACTTGATGGCTTACTGTTCGATTTGCCAAATTTATTATAGAGAATAGTAACTGTACTCACAAAATTTCAATCGATATTCATTTTAAGTTGTATCATTGTGATTGCTTGAAAAATTATAGGGGGTATATACTTGAAATTACATCTGTTCTTTTTTATGCACTGAAACAAGTTCAAACTGTGTACGCTATTTCAAATTGCAAGGACATGTTGGTACTTTTCATGATTAATTAGACCCAGTGATTAAATTGAAAAGTATAGTCCACGTGTCATCCCATATGAACGTATTTCACGTAACACGTATTTCCTTATATCACGTAGATTACTTAACTTAATGTTGAGTAAACCATAAAAAAAACCAATACATAACACTAATTAGTTTCATACGCAAGGGCAACCTATGCGCTAGACGAAAAGAACTTCATCGTTTTGGAGATCGATTATGTCTAGACAGTCATAAATTATCTTGAAGTTGTGACTGCTAGGGTGGTTATAGTAGATCACATAAATAAAATGCGTATTGTGTAATGAATGGTTTGTTTCCCTTTTTCAAGGGTTAATGAAAATGACACATGCTTATTACGAATAGAAATTGATAATTGATATTTCACACGGTAAATGAAATAGAAAATTGAGTTTTTTAGTTGGCCCCTGAAAATTTTCATAACAATATTTGTTAAAGTCATCAATTATGATATACGCAGGATTAAAAATCATCTAAACATATTAACCTGCATATGTTTACATGATTTTCAATAAAATCGGTTGTGACAGGCCATTGGATAAATGGACATGTTTCAGGTCTTGTAAGGGTTCCACTTTATTCCTTTTGAGACACGAAACCCTGAAGACATGTGTTGTATACATATTAACAAACTATTTGCAACTGAAATTAAAATACTCATAACCATGCCGATCAATCTGATAAGTATGTTCGTCACTCAAATTCTAATTTGCTTCTAACACAACTGTGTAAAGAATGGATTAGTTTCCGAAAAAAGTATCTTTCTTTCCTTCAATACAGGACACTAAAAATATACATATTAAAACTTTAAGAGACAAATAATCTTCTAAATTTTTTTAAAATTTTTTTGCTATTTGGTTATCAACTGAGAGAGACACTTAAAAATTTCAAAATTATTTATTTTTGAACTTTTTGCAAGATAGAGATGTTATTAAAAATATAACTAAAATATGCGCCCCACCCCATTTTCGAAACTGCTAAAGTGAAAATTATGAAAAGAAAACAGTCGTTGGAAATTAAGTTAAAGCTAACTAAAAAACTAAATTCCATCATTTTTTAAATATTTATTATATTTTTGTATCGGTTAAGGATATATTATTGAATATGTTTACATTGTGAAAAGTATTACATGCATTTGTAAATGGTTAAAGTCTAAATAAAAATTTCCCGAATACTTGTATTACCGCTAGTTTTATATCCAATACCTGGTGTTACTTATGAATTAAATAAGACATGACGAGAATAAATTATACAACACTAGAATAGGGTGAAATATATATTTTATAAGAGGAAAATCTTCAGTTTAAAAAAAATAGAAGATGAGTATAAAGGGTCCTAAAGCCTACAAAATTTTTGAACTTGTGCTGTTCTCCTTTCTTATTTCCGAGTCAGTTTAAATATTTTATTATTTTTGCTCGTTTATTAATAGACCAAGGCCAGCCAATAATCCAATCAATCTAATAAGTAAATTACAGCAGAGCTCATGTTCCAGTGTTTCACTGTCAAGGATGAATAATGACGATGAGGTAACAAGCAGCTTTCCTTTGTCAAAATTGTTTTACATTTTCGCACAAGATTTCATTACATTTCACACAAATTTATGAACTAATTAATGATGAAAATAACATCTACTTCTCTATTTTGAATTCTTATTAATAAGAAATTTGCTTTACAGTGCTCATTCAATTGGTCATTCCACAGCGTCGATTCATCATGTAACCTGAGTCTACATATGGGAGTAGTAGAGCTTAATCTGTTGCTTAGAATTGAGAAAAATTAATAAAATGAAGCACCAATATGTCAGTAGAATAAGGTGTTTAGTCTATTTGTCCATGTAATTTTATTTAGACAAATTTCTTGTAAAATAATTAATTGAACAGTTAGAACATAGGTTTTGCTATTGAAAGTGGAAGGCATAGAAAGTGGAAAGTGTAAGAGTTAGAAAAATTAGAACTGAATGTAGCAAACAAAACACTTCATGAACTTTGTCTTAAAGATTAATATCAGAAATAGCAAATTTTACAAATATAGCATTTTTGAACTCGGTGAGTCTGAGCCGTTACTGTGAATACCGTAAATCATATTATTAAGTATGGCCAGTCTGAAAACTGGTCAAGTTATATTGTACAAAACGTAATGAAACAAAGGTTCATTACGTATTGATTTATAATGAGAAATTTTTTTTTGTATTTCCCAGGTTCCAAAATAACAAATAGTCCCATGCATTCTACAGAATATGAGCTAATATGTTAGTTTGCAAACTCCTCAGGACGTCTATGACCTAAAAAACTGAAGTTCTGTTCTCGCATGAATTTTTCTATCCACATCATAGCTTTCTTTCAGATTTTTTGTAATATAATGTCATTTTTTCAGGGAACAATTATGTAAAATTTACTCAATAGAGACATACCAACATTTTTAAATGAGTAAATTTTCATGCAAAAGAAATTATATGCATTGAGATATTATATTTATGTATAGAGAAAGAAGGGAACGGAGAAAATTAAAGATACCTAAAATTTGACCTGCGAATTTGTTATTTTAATATTATTTTGTTAACAGTATTTTAGTTTATTTAGTTTTTAATTTCAAGTGTTCCATGCCGATATGTCAGGTGGAACCTTATTGTTGTGATAACGCCATTCATCTTTCAGTATATCAGAGGCTTCTAACATTTGAACAAAATGCGGCAAAGAGTCAAAATTCACATATAAAATGTAAATAAATCCTTTGATCAAAACTAGAAATTCTATTTAAAATAACATATAGTTTCATTCCAAAAGGGGCTCCAAAACAAGTCCATAAAGGGGAATTTGTTTCTGTATGTACATAGAATACCATTGGAAATACCCTTCAGATTAAAGCAGAAATGTGTTTAATAATTTTTTCCTTGAAAAACAATTGTTTCTCATATCATCAAAGTTACTGTTTTATAGCATTTTGTTCTCAGGTTTAACTGAAACTGAAATTAATCTCCAATATTTCAAATATCCTGTATTGATAAGACAGATGCTAAAATGATAAATAAAATTTACAACAAAGTATTTTTGGGTAAATTTACTATATTGTTATACCTATTGAAGACATATTAGGCGATATATTTAATAGTCAAAAATAAAATGATTATTTGCAAATCCTTGTATATAAATATTCTATCCTGCCATCGACAAGACGAAAGAAGTGTTTACAGAACACTCGGAGTACGAGTTCTACACGTACTGATTAGGTTCATTTTTATCTGCTGTCATGTCATTATTCACTTTCTTTTTAAAATAGACTTGAAAATGAATAACATTTTGAATGAAAAATGGATAAATTTTTTTATAACAGCTAAATCACGTTTATTAAAATTCTTATTAATATTCATGGCACTTCAGCATTTTCAACTCCAAATTCATGGCATGTTTAATGTCAAAAAGATAGCTGAACGCCAACATTATAGTAAGCACCCTTCATTCTTGAGGAAATGAATGGAAATATCTTCACTATATGATTTAAACAAACGTCCTTTGATGTCCAAGATTATCCATGGTACACCTACTTTTTTAAAGCTGTTGCTTCTACTTGAGCATGTAAATAATATTAAAAGTAACTTATTAAAATTAAGTGATGTACCAATGTATTTTCAAGAGTGATAATATCGTTTAGAGATTATTAGTGACAAAAATATAAAATACTAAGTACGAAAAAGTTGTCTTTTTTCATTTTTGTGCCACAAATATTTAAAAATATGTTGAATCGTTAAGTACTTACAAATATGTTGAAACGTTATGAATATCCATTATACGATGGTATGATCAACAAAATTCTTTATTTACACCAACTATAAATGTCCAATAAGGTATTAGACGACAGTTTTTAACATTTTTGAAACGAAATATTAACAATAAAATATAATTTCACAGTAGAAGCATACTATAAACTAAAACCATTCATTTCAGATTTAGTTCAAATATCTTTTAGAATATGTACTTCAAAGTAAATCAAGATATATATGAAGATCAAAGTTAAAGTTAGGAAATATATAAAGATCAAAGTTGAAGTTGTTAGGATATTGCCTTCACACTTTGAAATAGTTAGGCGTTTAAGTTTTGCAATTAATTCAAGCAATGTTTCAATGTACTTTTAATTAATTGTAAAGCTAACACCAGTGGCATCCACTAGAGAAGTGATGGAATTGAAAACGCTGTGTTTTTGCCAGATAAATTTAGCGTTCTTTACACAAAAACTTTATCGTGGATCTAAAAGTGTGAGTTGCTTGTGAAGTGGGGATGAGGACATAATAAAGTCTCTCAAGTGGAACCAATTGAGCAATGTTTGTCAATCTGCAAAGAGTAATATAGTGAAATAGGTAAAATTTGTAAAACAGATTGAAAAATGCTCGAAAGTTTGAAAAAAATCTCATCGCAAGTAGCAGACAGGTGATACTCAGCAAAGTGCTTTATAGACTCATATTTAAGGGACACGCCATAAAATACTACAAAACTTGCCTATTGAAATTTAACAAACCTTTTCAATAGTTTTTTCCCAACGTATATAATATTTGTATTCAATTATTTTAATTAAAGCATAGCTGCAAAATTTTCATTACAAAATGTTGAGAAATAACCAAGTAATAAGCTTGTTGCAGCAGTATGGATGGACAGAAATAAATTACTTTAAACGATTGCTATGAATCCTTAAAAATATCCAACGGTAGAAAACAATCTGAAACTTAGCTTTAATGCCCAAAAGTATAACACATATATGAAGCTGCTTAGGTGTATACTAATCTGTGTACAAAATATATGATTATATATATTAAGAGAGCCTTGTAGGCCATATAACAAAGAGTAACATCCAAGTAACTTAAAAAGGTACAAGAAATTTTTTGTGCCTCAATTTTTCTTATCCTACATATTTCAAAGAAACAGATTTCGGATAAAAGTCATACGATTGAATAAAGTAAGACAGATCGGAAATGACATAGGTACTTCATATAGTACTCGTAGAGATACAATGTTATGTCATGATATTTTCTCCATGTTATGACTTGCGATTCTGGGTAATTTACAGATATGTGAAACTCACTTAATAATTCTAGAAATACTAGATTAGCGCAAGTTAATAAAATTTTTCAAAGTGATTGTGGACTATTGAATTAACATCTATATACATCAACTTGATTAACTAGGGTATTTATGTTGGAATATAAATGTAAGTCACGAGTGTTACAATTGGTTAAGGACGGTCAATGTTTTAAAAATATTTTTCTTTCATAGGTCAGATATTGATAAAATTTCTATTAACTTTGACAATGAAGAAATTCTCCAATCCAACAAAATTGAAAAATCCAGCGAAAGTGGATATAAGGAGTGAATTACTTGTCTTCATAATAACATTTCTGAATTTATAACAAATTACTACTTCTTTCAATAAGATGAAATATATATGATTATTCAGAGAGTCCGTAAGTTTATTGAAATTAGCTTATATAATTTTATTCATAAATTTTTGCAATTCCTGCAATTCGACTGAAGATAATTGGTTGAGAAATCATAAAGGTATTTGAGTAGTTAAGAGAACAATATATATATATTCGAGCAATGATATTACATACATAGATATGTCAATCTTACTGATAAATGGAAAGTTAAATGAAAGGTAACTTCGATTTTTTAAAAGTATTCAAAAATATTTGAAAATGCTCTAATGACATGTAACTTAGAACATATGATTATTTCTTTCTAACTATAGCATTTCTATATAGTGTAATGAAGAGAGAAGCCTTTTTATGATATAATTATTATCGTCCTAGCTGAATTCGTCATCTACATCAATACAATAAAAATTGCTGAATGTCCACAAAGATGTTGATCTCTTTAAGAAATATGGATAAACTCGCTGTGATCATGATTGGACTTCAAAAAGTTAGTGTATCGTTTAAAGGGCGACGTATACATATCTATTCTTGCCAAATTTTTCTTCTGCTTGAAAAGAATCCAACAAAAAAATCAGCCTATTTTCTGAACCTGTCAAAATATTGGAAGTTCAGTCGGTAATTCATTGAAAATTCAAAAGAATTGACCATAAGACCTAGATCAGGACATAGGCTACATATTTCTTTGGGAATATATTTCATTTTCACGGGTAAATACAAAAATATAATATAAAATTATTACGTTTCGCAGGTAAAACTGCGAACAGTCGCTAGTTTTTTTATAAAATTCTCAATAGTCGGTTCATATTTTAGAATATTTTATTAAATGGAATGTAAACATTCAACCTTGTGTAAATGTCGACTCAAATAGAATTTTACATTCAATTCGAACATACAGAATTTCTCTCTTAAGTGAACAAATATCTTAGGTAATACTCTTTTATATCGATTGTTATATATCGATATGGTAAAGGAGTATCACAATTATATTCCAAGTTAGTTGTTTACTACATATACATTTTCATTACAGAAGTATTCTCATTGAATCTCTGAGTTTTGATGGTAGCGTAAATTTTTACTGATATTCCTTAATAATCTCACTTTAATAGTATTTGATTTCGCAGAATGCAGCAGATTCTGTGAATAATTGTTGGCAATGACATATAATTATGTACAGCTACTGTAACTTTCTTTGATATATTTTTGCTGCTCCTACTCTCAAATACAGAGAAGCAAAAATGTGTTAACGAAGAACATACAATATGTTTATTCACATCATTTTCTGTATTAACGTGGCTCGCCAATAAACTTGCTTATCAAACAAACTCATCTACTTGCTCTATAAGGACATCATTTATCTTTAATAAGAACTTAATTTATAAAAGTCAACAAATATGACATTCTACTTCTCAGCATTAATGCTTAGTTAAAATATAACTTTCATTCTAATACTATCGCATTATGGATTAAAGATATCAACGCAAATCTATTTTAGTCATATATTGGTCTGTAATATTATTTTAGAAATGTTTATTTACTACAGATAAAAGTATTTTTAAAAATTTTTAATTAATATTTTAGTTCAAGATAACATCTCTGCTAATAAATTACAGAAATATATATGTATATATGTGTATATGAGCACGATAATGCCATCACTTGACTAATGGAGTAGACTAATCAAAAATATACATAGACAAAACACAAATCGATACAATGTCATCAGTTCATTAATATAATTGAGTATCTCTGCAGTATAGCACCACACACCAAAGTGTTCAATGACTTTGAAAGACAAACATAAACATTGACTTGAGTTAATTATTTTCTTCAATTAAATAATAGCTTCCATGTACACAAATAAATCGTTGTGTATCTTTAAAACAAATTCAAGTTATATATTGTAATATATTATAATGAAAGTGTTATTATTTTGAGTAATCATTCAAAAGATCATATTTTAAACTGTATCAACGAATGATAGGGGTGTGCCGATGGTTTCGTAATTAATCAGCAAGTATCGAATACATCAACTTAATTGATTTCGTAAACACCTGGGCGGTAAATCTGCTGAACAACGCGAGCCTTGATTGTTAAGTTTAAATGATGCTTAAATGACAATTGAAAACTTATTTTTTATTGAAAAAAACATTTATTTTAAATGTAGTACATACCAGCTTACTTTTTCTCTCATATTTCAAGCTTTTGTAAATTCAACTTTGTTTGTAAAAGGTAATGCATTTACTAACGATTATTTCAAAATATTTTTTTGACCACATACCAACTAATATAATAATTTACTTAAGTTAAATTTGTTGTTTCGTTAAAATATTTTGTCTCTTATTTCCCACATAAAATGGAAATATTTTGGTAAAAATTCCTTCAGTACATTTTAAAAAATTGAATAAATTAAAGACTATTCTTATTTCATCACCACACCGACACCGGGGATTTATATTTATAAGCAAATATAACATCAAAGAAGCAATTTATTGCTTTGAGTTGGGATAAATCTACCTTTTGCAAGTAAAATACTCTGCATCATCTAACTAGTGAAATTGAAAATATGACAATGACCATTAGTAAAAATAAAATTTACATACGTCAGCAGTTATATTATTATAATAAAGAGTTTTTTGTCAAATTCCAACTAACAAAAATAACCACCGAATTTGATTTCCATATTGAGGGATTAACAATATCAGATACTAATATACTGATTTTTAGATTGAATTTTGTATAAAACCATTTTACATGTATTAACCCTGGAATTATTAAGAATAACTTAGAAACTTTTTTTTTTATATAATTGATGACAAGTATTATAAATTAAAAGTTAAATATCACACTTTTGTAATATCTAATATCAACCTAGAAAATCTCAGCTGCTTAAAATTTATAACCGGATGAGGGCTGCCTAGGTTAGAAGGAAACCTCGCTCATTCCGCCGCTATATTCTATGTTATTTTTAGTTGAAATCAGATGAAATATACACTCCGTATATTTCCTTTCATTACTGGCCTAAACGAAAGCTCCTATACAATGCTCCAACAAATTGTATGTTCCCAAATGTTTATATACACGCGTTTTGAAGGGTATACAGATATATACTATTCCATTAATTGCTTTCAAATTCCGCCAGCTGTTTCGACTATCTTTTCCAAGTAACAATCATTGTGCTATGGATTTCAAAATGTTATTAATATACCAATAAAAAATTTTACATCTTGCTCATAAATTTCGCAATGGACGTCAAACTTAAATTCAAGTTCACAATTACATATTTAATTTACTAAATGTTCAACCTCTTTCCATACTTTAAATTTTACTAAATGACAGTAAAAATAAAATTTGTATCTATACTCTTTTATGATAAATTCGTGCAGGCCAATTTATCGATTGACATTCACATTAATAGTCCATGTCACAGTGACAAATGAATAATTTTGAAACCGTGAATTAAATAATAATTAATAAAATATAAAAGACACAAAGCAATTCGGATCAAATTCGTATTAACTAATGTTAAATCGTATTTAATCAAGCAATTCCATAACTGCTCTCTTAAAACAGTCAAGGGAGTAGAATAGCGTGCACACTCGGATATTTTGTAACATAACGTTCATCAGTGTAAGTTTACTGATAATCGTGTGAACACTCCTAAATATTCATTTATATTAATTAAACAATATTTGGAAAAACCGATAATCAAAGTAGATTTAAAATTAGATAAGACGATAATGCTTTAATGTAGATCAATATAACAAAGGTTAACCTAACAAAACTTTATTTATAACATGCTATGGTGTTTTCTTTTTGTTGATAATTCATGCAAATAATATGTGCTCGTTCACAACGTCGACATAATTTGGTATCACTTTCAAATGAAACTATAAATTTGAGGTTAGATAGAAATAGACTTAAATATTACTATTCATAGATGTTTTAATATTTTGTAACTCTATCTAGTGAGAATTATGCACTTCAGCTACATAAAAAAACACAAATTCCCAGACTGTTTTCAAAAACAAAATTGAACTGTTCCATTAAAGCTATACATTAAGATGAAGATCCTTTATATTAATCAATTTACTTTATATTTCTACCTTATAAAACTTGAGATTAGAACAAATTATTTATTTCCAAATACAACACACAAAATACATAAAAAACTAATTATAAAGGTGGTAAAGTAAAGGTAAATCCACATATATTAAATATCACAGTAATGGTCACTGTTACAATATCAGCAATGGAGCAAAGTGGTTGGTATTAAGACCATCACCATCAACAGATTTCAATTAAATTTTGACAAGATTGCTTTTTACTTCCGATATTGATGTTTCCAAAACAACCTATCAATTATCATATAGTGGGGCAAGTACCATGGTGTTCAGAGTTTTCATCCTCAATGCAGTATTTAAGATGGCAGGTGGAATTGCAAAGAAAATGTTGAGATCATTAAACTCGATTGGTTATCATATCGTCCCATGTAGTTTACTGATAATTAGAGTAAATTTCTAAATATTAGTTGATACACACGCATTGATTTAAAGTGATACTTTTACATTTTTCCACATTTATGATACCTCGTTTCATACTATTGTATAGATTTCCCAGGAAAAGTTTTTATTAAACAGGTTAGAAATTTCAAAGGAAAAATAATTCACCATGTCTTCTATATTGTCCCTACATAAGATCACACTCCATTCAATAGAATCTGCATCCTCGAGGAAATATGGCATCGGCTAATATTTCAATGATATGCTAGTTTGGATAAAGACTTTAGAGCATTAGTTTTGAGGGAGATATAAATTGAATTATGAAGAAAGAAGCCTGGAGTAGTATGTCGACCACGGGTGGAATAAAGATTTGCGATTCAATATGCTAATTGAATTGAGAAACATAAGCAATTCCGTAGATATTTAGCTTACTGTACTTAAACTTTATTTCATTTAACTCAACTTACCATGTTTACACTGAGAAAATTTTTCATGTAGGAACTTATTCCTATTAGTATAGTTTTAGGTAGAGGTTTTATTGCTAAGTGAGATACTTTATCTCTCCTACCTAGATTTTTTTTACCATCTTGAGGTTTTTATTGTTATTATACGAAAACTGGGAAAATTTAGTATGACGTGATTTAATTTACCACACTATATAAAAGATAAAACAGATTATCCTCTGTTACAGCTCCATGATCTTTTTCAATCAGAGTTTTTTAGGTTAATGAAGGAATCTTCATAAAATATAATTTAGAATGAGAAGGAAATGAAATTTCAGGTTTGCACATATT
Organism: Druceiella hillmani; assembly: GCA_039881145.1. Taxonomy (NCBI): domain Eukaryota; kingdom Metazoa; phylum Arthropoda; class Insecta; order Lepidoptera; family Hepialidae; genus Druceiella; species Druceiella hillmani. The sequence goes on along the minus strand of JAYKKI010000069.1, from coordinate 1,457,972 downwards.
TCATTTAGTTCCAAAATTTCTCTAAACATGTTATTAATTTACCTATTGCAGTCTATGAAATTACTCGACAGTATGTGATTCCTGATTCACTAGTTTGATGGACAGATAAAATTTCTTATTTTTTATTGTAAAGGTATATTTAAAAATTTATTCATTCATTTGTCAGCTCTATAGAAAATCCTTCAGGAACCCAACAAATAAATGTACCTGCTAAGACACTCACACACGCAAAAAAGATTGTACATAATTTCTTTAAAAGTATCGAAAAAAAATAAAATGCCTCGTTTATTTGCGGTGGTCTCGGCTTAGAAAAATACACTTTTATTTTAAATGTGTAATTCTCTCATATTAAAGTTGTGATCCATATTGTTAATAGAATTAAATAACCCCCTTAGATTTAAATACTAATATTACAACTAAAGCAAAAATTATTTTTGAAAGTTTGATTTTAGTTAAATATTTAGTTATATACGAGTTTTTGCAATTTTGACCAGTAATGAAAACATATTTTTGTGGAAATATCTTTTATAGAGATACGATGGAATATAAACGTAATGGTGTGTTAATTTATTTATGTATCATTTAATCAACTTTTATACAAGTATGTAAAATCTTTCATTTTGGTACACAATAATTCAATCAGGAATTGCTAATCTAAGAAAATATTAATAAAACATTATTTGGAAACTTTTACTTGTTTTTAATTTAATTATGAAGATTTAGTTTTCATAAAATAAAATTGAAACATCACAATGAAATTTGTGGTAAGGAAACTCAAAAATTTAAGGAAAGTTGATGCATTCAGTGCATAAAGGCGAGCGATCTTGAATTCTGCAATGCCAGGTATAGACAAGAGTTGACACAAACTGTCCAATTTGTGGTGCAGTTCAGCAGCTGTAAACATTTTTTTCAGATAAATATAGCAAATAGTTGACGTTATCAATATGGATTACTATTTATGATAATAAGATTTATGATTTTCATCTAAATATGGCACAAAATAATTATCTGTATTATATTCGACGTTCAAACGTCAATTGGATTTTCTTCCTAGGCTTTTCAAGGAAGATTTTCATTTTTTAAATGTCTATCAAATGCAAAAGCATAGACGAAAAATTGGATATATAAAGTACTTTTACACCCTAAAATTTTAATTTAAATTATTAATATTTGTTATACTTGGCAAAATAGCATTTTTAAATTTGTTGGGCGTAAAATTCATATTTGATTACTTAGACATTTTTTAAAACAGATGAAAAATTTGCAAGTAAATGTTTTATTTAAGGAAAAATATATTATTCTTCTGTTACTACTTGCATTAGAAGCACAGTTTTAGTGTTATTATTGGCTTTTATCTTGAACGATAATCTGCTAACGGCACGTAGGCAGACTGAATTCAAGTCACTATAACGATGTGACGAGAAATTGAACTTTCGAGCCGAAGGGAGGTAAAAATATAATAATATTTAATATTTTTATATGAAATATGATACACTTTGATTATGTCTATGGATATGTTTTCTTGGAGTTGACTACTGAATAAAGTATAGTAAAACAAAAGTTGATAATTTAACTCCTTCAACAATTATGACTCATTCATAACTACTTTATAAAAGATGTGAATCGGGTGCTTTGAACTATACTTTACTGAAGATATAGTTAAAGAAGTAAGTAAATGTTCCAGTACCCATATTGATATGTACTCTTATAAATTTTTGGTACCAAAAGAACCATAATGAAAATAAATAAATAATACAAAGAAATAAAGGCATTTTTGAGTTGATTAATCTTAGCAGGTTTATATAAATCAAGCTATAGGAAAGTAAAAAAATGTGCGGTGATTCCAAATTCGGGATTTAAACATTTAGAAAAACGGTGAGTTGTAATCGTTTTTAAATTTTGTTGAAATACCTGCAATTAGACAATTTACTTGACAGTAAAAGAAATGCTTCGAAACGTTTGCATCTGTCAGAAAATTAAGATATTCAGTGATGTCTGCGTATTATTCACTCAATGAACATATGCATAGCTATTTAATTTAGAGGATGATTAGTATCCCGCTAGAACCGACTAGCAAAAAAACCTTAAATATATATGAATTGAAAAATTTTGCATTGTATGATTATCTATCTTAGGTATTAACCAAAAAAAAATGTAGCCAAAATCTTAGTGATATTTTTATGTAATAATGTTAACCCAATCAGCTAAAAAACAACACTTAGAATACATCTGTGTTACTGAAATAAATGTTTACATCAGTGAATATTATTAACTGCTCTCATGGATCTCATTTATGCATGGGTTAATCCACCGTCATTGTCATGGACGTTGTCAATCCTAAACTGGCTTATTAAAAAAATCACCGTGAGTTTTTTTGTTTGTTTTGGATGCCTTGATCTGATTAACATGAAGATTATATATGATCTACTTTCAGCTGTAGCAAAAAGTTGATTCAGAGAGTCGATTTTTGTTAATTTTTTAATTTGTTAATTTGACCTAGTTGTCTCGATATTCTTTCGACAATGAGAAGAACCACACGTTGCTCAAAGCTGAAGAGTCTGTCAAATTATAATTCAATTATAACTTGAGAGACCCTTCTGCTTTCGATAACAATTTTAGTTTATTATTATTAATAACTGTAATCCCATGTACTCACAATATTCTTTTTCAACTCAGACTTACAAAAAATAATACAAATTATGTGTAGCCATTTTAATTTTAGTACTTGCTCTGTGCATCTATCTGAAATTCTTTTACATTGGCAGTAGCATGCTTTTACTTCTAGAAATAAATTCATTATAACAATAAAGGATGAATTGTTTCCTTATCCATAGAAGGAAATAAAACAATACACATAAAAACAATTAATAACTGTAAAATAAGAGAAATGATATAGCTCTAAAAAGCAAATTAAATTTATCGTCGAGGCAAAGACAATATACAAGAATAGTGCTACAGTACAATGTAACCAGTAAGATAATTGATAAACATCTCAACGACAATAAATCAACTTACGATTTTTAAACATTTCTATTTTCAGCCGAAGCGTCCGTGCAAAGTGAAGTCGCTGTGTAAGTTTCTCGCAGGTTGTGCACATGAAAAGCAATCCTCTTAGGTAATATGACCAAAATACTGACACGTACACTGTCAGTAAATACAGATCTGATTGAAATCACGGTGCAGGTGAAATTAATATATCAGTAGTAGGTCAATTAAATTGTAAAAAAGTAGTAGTTTTCACATGTTCACTAACCTCGGAATACCTTGGAATCGGCAGCATAAAAAACTAATTCTATAGTAACAAGTATGCATCCAAAATTATTTGAAAATACTAAAAGAATCTGCAACAAAATAGATTTAATAAACATTATTTTGATGTACATGTAAATGTGACATAGAAATTTGAACTTTTTTTTCTTTCATATATTAATCCGTACTAAAATTGTAAAAAAGAATAAAAAGCATTCTCAAAGTATTAAATGTAAAAATAATACTCTTACATATTTAAGAAATTTAAGTCTTTAATTGTTAAATACAAAAATCATACAACTTAAGAAGAAAGAAATTAAATTGAATCTTATTTGTAGGTAGAAGGCATCATGTAAGAGAAAACAGACATCAAGAACTTTCAAGTATAATTTGATTGTTTTATCAACATATACATTCAAATCATACATTGTGATTGTCATTATGTCATCAGCACTGCGCAAACTAAAGTAATCATCCACATTGAGTAGAGCGGAAAGTTGTAAATTTCCATATTCATTTCTTTCCAAAACATCATTGAGTGATGTGGAAAAAAGAACACGTTCAACATCACTATACCAAAATATAATATAGCCAAAAATTAATCGTAATTCAAAGTCATGGGAAAAATATGTATAGAAAACCATTAAAAGGAAAGTTAAACACATTTTATAAAACTGAACGATTTTGCTTCTGCGCTTTTTCATACAATGAGCTCTTAACGTCATAATTCAAACAATGATCCTGTATTTTCATTTCAGCAACAAATTGTGGAAATTTATTCCATCCCAAAAAAGTAGTTGTGATAATGATATAACTAAATGCTACTAAAAATGCTACTACTTTGAGACGTTAGCTTGAGTTGCATCATTTATAATGAATTAATGGCTTTCGGGGTCAACCTCTATAAGTTTTTTCATACCATCAATTCAATAAATTCATTTGATCAATATAATGTTTTGACAATTAATGTAAACGCTTGTTATCTATGGTAATTTAAAAATATTTTAGTTTTAATATCTAAATTATTAAAGTAAATGTGGTCGGATAATTAGAAAAGTCACATTCAACTGGTATTATATTTTGCTCTGCTTGTGTAGTCAACATGGAAAAAATTATTTTGAACATGTAAATGCATACATAGGTATTCTTTCTGTGGGTCACAAGTTGTCAAGTTGACAGGAAGTTGACAAGTTGTCAAGTTGACACTGGACAAGGATAGAAGTAAATGATAGCTCAGTTTGAATTTTAACTTGAATCAGTGTGATGATTCTGACAAATTCTCCTTATCAAAATTAACCTGCGGATTCATTTCTTCTGTATAAGCACAAATTATTAAATGTGAAATTGATAAAAAAATATACCGTCTAGTCAAGGGATAATCTAATAATCCACTCAATGAAGGCTCAAAATTGTAATTTTGACAGAATTAATGTGAATTGTGTTGGGATTGAACCAAAAGTCTTAAGGAATCAGAGAAATGTGGCCACTCGTCTTAAAAAATATGGTTAATTTCTTCATTTTTCCTTAAATTTCTTATAACTAATGATCTTTGACAAAAATATATACATTCACATATAACTTTATATACTCGCTTATATACACACTCATTTAAGTATACATATAAATGTATACACTCAAAATTTTTTGGCGGAACAGAGATAATTTAAATATAAAGTAACAAATACTTTAAATGTATGAGATCAAATTTTAGTGCACATATTGATCAGATATTTTGAATAAGGTTCAGCTTAACTCATTACTTAGCAGCGTTCACCCTAAATGAGTATTCACAGAAAGATTGTAATTAGCAGTAGGAAGCATTTACAAAGTAATCCCACACCATAAATCTGGTACAATTAAATATTTAGATTATCTATCCACACTCTAGAGGCGATATAGAATAATGATTTTACATTTTACACAATTTCTATACACTTCAATTATGACCTATATTCAGAATCATAATTATCTCAGTTGTGTATAAAACTATAACGCAAATGTTAATTTAGATAATAAATAATTTATAACATGTTTATATATAACAAAACATTGTTCAGAGTCTGATTAATTTGTTTTTGATACATTTGAATGGCTTAAATATATTTGTTACCAAGGAAAAACTCATTAAAAAATTATATTGAGCAAATGAAACGCCACGTTTCTCAAAAGCAATACGGATAGGTGATTAGTGAATAATTTATTACCTATGAAAACATACCAACGAGGTCAGCACATTAATGTAATATGAAAGTATACAACATATTTCAAGGTGAAGTGGTGGCTGAGAACGACACCACATAGACAATAATTATGAAGAGTTCATCCTTTGTGAATGTTGTAAACCTAACGATGTAAGCAAAGTTGTCAAATTTTTGTCAAACTGCCATATAAGCATGCTTTTCCAACGATTAATTGTCATGTTAACAAATCAAGTCTTATAATTATGTTTACATATCTGCAAAGAAATTTTCAATGTTTTTAGTTTCACTCTAAGCAGTTTAATGGAATTATTTGTAAACAAATGGCCCAAGGAATGGCTAAAGTGTAATTGTAAATATTTGTTTATTTATGGGACTAAATTGCTATAAAATTAAATTTTGTTATCATTATATAAAATGTAAAGTACATAAAGTCAGAGATTTCCATCAGATATTAGATTAGATGATTAACAACTTTAAAAACATTAGTAGCAGATTGGACATGGAAAATACGAGTACACTTACCGAACCGGTGTTCAAACGAAACATAGTTTTACCAAGTAATTGCTTCAAAGATTTCTGATTTTCTCAAATTGCCATAGAAAAATAAAAAGTAATATTCCTCTGTACCAGTTTCCACAAAGAATATATTACTCAGCTGAATTACTGGGAAGGTAAACATTTTCATATATTATTATATTTATGTGAACAATATTCCTGATATTTTAAAAAAGTAAATGTTACAATGAGCATAACCCTGACAGATACCCGGCAGTATTGCTATAAAGATATCTCGCAGTATTGTCATGATTGTGTCAACGACAATCATAATGTTAGCCGCTAGTTCCATGTGATATATTACAAATATAAGATATAAATTTCACTTAGTTAATCCAGCAAAAATAATACGTAAACTTTTTCTTGAAATTAATATCCATATTGCAATAAATGAATTCAGGATTTTTGTGATTGGTAATCAACTTGAATGAGATTCACCTTTCTACATTCTATTCACTTAAATACAATTATGATTCTGAATACAGGCAGTAATTACACTGAATACAAAGTGTTCAGTACAAAATTAATACTTTATATCCTCTTTAGATAAACTAAATATTTAATTATTCCAGATTTATTGTCTTAGAGTACTTTGCAAATGCCTCTTACTCCTAAGTACAAGGCATCTTCGTTGAATGCTTCTGTCGAGAGGATACTCTGTTTATATTTACTCTGTTTTATATATATATATATATATATATATATTTACATGCTTGTAAAAATATAAATATTTTATTATTATTGAATATGATAATTCCCAACTCTAATGACCCTTTTTGATGTTGAAAGAGTGGCAGATTTCAATGTTTGAAAAATTGTAAAAAAAAAACTACACCTCTAATACAAAGTAGGTTTATTTTAACTTTATAAAAACAAATGTGGATTTCATTTTTTAAAAACCACGTTTTCCAAATGGCGGCCATCGAGTCTGACACACTCTTCGAGTCTAGCATGCATGTTTTCAAAAACACATTTGCAGAGCGACTGGGGTATCCTACTGACTTCGGCTCGAATATTTTCTTTAAGTTTTTTCCGATATTTTACGCCTATGACTGATAACTAGGCAATATATTTATATAGTATATATTAAAATTAATATTTGTAAATAATTGAATACAAACATCATATAAGTTGGGTTACAGGTTTCTTAAACTTCAATAGACAAGTTTTGCAATACTTTATGTTATGGTGTGTCGTGTGCAAAATATGAGTCTATAAAGCATTTTGCAGAGTATCACCTCTGTCTGTTTTTGCTTACTTTTCCTTTTTTAATTTTGTAAACATGCATTTCTCCTACTTCCAATGAGATTTTTTTCAGCATTTTTCAATCTGTTTTACAAATTTTACCTTTTTTACAATATTACTCTTTGTAGATAGAATATTGCTCAATTGGTCCCGTTTGAGTTTTAGCATTAGATAAGTTTTAGCATCTATCTTATCAATACAGGATATTTGAAATATTGGAAATTAATTTCAGTTTCCTACATAACCTCCATAAATTTTGATGATATGAGAAACAATTGTTTTTTGTGGAAAAAAATTGAAAAACACATTTCTACTTTAAACTGAAAGATATTTCCAATGGTATTCCATATATACACGGAAACAAAATCCCCTTTATTAACTTGTTTTGGAGCCCCTTTTGGAATGAAACTATAAGTAATTTTAAACATTATTTCTAGTTTTGACCAAAGAAATTACATTTTATGTGTATATATCGACTCTATCACAATTCGTTTACATGTTAGAAGTCTCTGATATACTAAAGGACGAACAATGTTATCACAACAATAAAGTTCCGTCCGACATATCAGTGTGGAACACTCAAAATTAAAAACTAAATCAACTAAGGTACCGTTGATGCTACTAAAGTTACACCAAAATAATATTAAAATAACAAATTCGCAAGAGCATATTTCAGGTACTTTTTAAAATTTTCTCTCTTCTCTTCTTTCTCTACACATAAATATATAAATATAATATCTTAATGTATATAACTTCTTTTGCATGAAAATTTCCTCATTTAAAGATTTTCGTATGCCTCTATTGAGTAAATTTTAAATAATTGTTCCCACAAAAAATAATATCATATTAAAAAAATGTGAAAGAAAGCTATGATGTGGATAGTGAAGTTCATGTGAGAACAGAACTTCAGTTTTGTTATGAAGAATTTAATGTAAATATCTCAATTTAAATAAAATATAATAAAAACTGAAATAGAGTAAAAGAGGAGTCTGCAAAATAATGTATTAACTCACAATCCATAGAATGCACGGGTAGTCCCGTGTTATGTTCGTTATTTTGGAACCTGGGAAATATCCAAAAAATTTCCTCAATATAAATCAATAACATAGGTTTATACCATTTTATACAATATAACTTGACCAGTTCTCAAACTAGCCATACCTGATAATACTTAAGGTATTCACGGTAACGGCTCAGACTCACTGAGTCAAAAAATGCTATATTTGTAAAATTTCCTATTCTCTGATATTAATTTTTAAGACAAAGTCTAACTTTTACACATACCACTTCCTATACCTTCCACTTTCAAATAGTAAAAACCAATAGCTCATATTCTTACTGTTCTATTAATTATTTTACAAGAAATGTGTCTAAAAAATTACATGGAAAAATAGACTAAACACCATATTCTACCGACATATTAGTGATTTATTTTATTAATTTTTATCAATTCTAAGAAACAGATTAAGCTCTATTATACTCATATGTAGATTCAGGTTACTTGATAAATCGACGCTGTGAAATGATCAGTTGTATGACCTCTGTAAAGCAAATTTCTTATTAATAAGTAATTCAAAATAGAGAATTAGGTGTGTTTTTTCATTAATTATTTGGTGGGGTGGTGCATATTTAAGTCGATATTTTTAATAATATTTCTATCTTGCAATAAATTCAAAAATAAATAGTTTAGAATTTTTTACAAGTGTCTCTCTCAGTTGATAACCATATAGTAAGAAAATCAAAAAACATTTAGAACCTTATTTGTCCCTTCTAAAGTTTCGATATGTATATTTTCAGTGTCATGTATTGAAGGAAAGAAGGATACTTTTTCCCCGGAATCTAATCCATTCCTTGCACAGTTGTCTTAAAAGCAAAGTAGAATTCAAGGGACGAATATACTTAACAGATTGATCAGCGTAGTTATGAGTATTTTAATTTCAGTTGCAAATAGTTTGTCAATATGTAAATATCACATGTTTTCAGGGTTTCGTGTCTCAAAAGGAATAAAGATAGAGACATGTCCATTCATCCATCGGTCCGTCACAACAATTTTTCTTGATAATCATGTAAACATATTAACCTGCATCCTTCATATATCATAATTGATGACATTAACAAATAATCGTATGAAAATTTTCACAGTCCACTAATAAACTAAAATTTTGTTTCATTTACCGTGTGAAATATCAATTAGCAATTTCTATTCGTAATAACCACGTGTCATTTTCAGTAACCCTTGAAAAATTGAAACGAATAATTCATTGCAACTAACAATATCACAAGAGATTCTTTTGATTGCACTAATGTATAAAAATACTTTGTAGTGACCCAAGCGTTCTATCATCAGCCTACCACGAGTTGCCTTAAACTAGGAAACTTCCATACGTTTTGCAACTTCTCTAGACTTGCTGCCCTGAAAAAACCGAAAAGTAAATAATCGCCGTAGTCCTCATGGTGGCTATTTCTTAATTTTTAATCCTCACCATCCACAATCCTGTTCTATTTATGTGATCGCCTACAACCTTCAAGATAAGTTATGACTGTCTAGACATAATCGATCTCCAAAACTATAAAGTTCTTTTCGTCAAGCGTATAGGTTGCACTTGAGTGTGAAACATATTAGTGTTATGTACTGATGTTTTTTTATGGTTTACTCACCATTAAGTTAAGTAATCTATGTGACGTAAGGAAATAGGTGTCGTTCATATGGGATAACACGTGGCCTATACTTTCCAGTTTTATCACTGGGTCTAATTTATCATGAAGAGTATCAATATGTCCTTGCAATTTGAAACAGCGTACACAGGGTGAACTTGTCACAGTGCATTAAAAGAACAGATGTAATTTCAAGTATATACCCTCTATAATTTTTCAACCAATTACAATACAACTTGAAATAAATATCGATTTTAATTTTGCGAGAATAATTACTATTCTCTATTATTAATTTGGCAAATCGAACAGTAAGCCGTCAAGTAATAGATAACTCGACTTTCAAAGTAGTCGCTTAACAAATTTGATTGCATGACAATTACGCTTCAGAGTAATTTTTTCCGATTCTTATAATTTTACTATGGGCACTAACAAGTTAAATATTTTTAAGATACAAATAATTACATCTGCAATATTGTAATGTAAATAATTTATTATTTTGAAAGAGAAAATGGGGCTACATATTAAAATATAAAAAAATTATATTCTGCGTTAAATTAATTTTTAATTTCAAGCACTATTTTTTCATTGAGCCTCATATTATATTGTTCCTTAAAATAAATACAAGTTGCAAAGGATAACAACGCAAAGTCGTAATTAACTACTTAATTTCCTCATTAAATTGAGTTAATACAATTCCATAACCAATTATGGCGGTGAACATACTGTAAACAAATGAATAATCCAATTTTACATAATCTTTTGCTCTGAACACTAAAGGCTGGTGTTTAACCACAATGCCGAATTCGTGAAAAGTGTCTGACAGATTGGAACCTGAAATAAAAGAAAATAAAATAAAATAATTAAAGTTGATGTTACCTTCCTGTAATTTAGCCTCATCAAACTTGTGATATGACCACAATGTGAGCTACCAACGTATCCACAGAGTAATACAATCTAAGAGCATTTTGTATGTAAGAAAAAGTCTGTATAGTAAATCAAGATTAAGTACATTGATTTCATTTAGCTGATTAGTAGATCTCATTTAAAGTATACCAGTATTAATTGAAGATATTTTGGAAAACAATTATTTTTTTCTGAAAAAGGATATCACAATTTATCACAGTTCGTCGTCTAGAGACCCTTTGGTGCAGAAAGATTGGAGTTCTTCATGTCATGAGCAAGAAGCAAGAAGCAAGAACAGAGAAGCACTAGCACAATAATATAAACTGAACATGGTTGTTCACATTTAATTGTCCAGCTACTGAGCCTCGTGTAAGATTCAAGTAATTGGATTGATCTATAACCTACCTCGCCTTGGGAAACATGCAGCGAGAGAAATTTCTACTGAGCAACTTAAATGTTACTGTAATAAAGAAATCAATGAACTGAATTAAATATATATATTCTCTCGTGATGAAATTAAGTAATTTCGTTAAACTGCACAAAGTGTTTCCCCAAATATATACATTTAAGGAATTATCCTCTTATTTCGATTTGTTTGTTTTCACGATGCAGTAAACTATGTTTGTGCATGTTGGTATACGAATGATGGATAGGTTAGCCGGTAACTCCAAAAAGGCCACACATAAACTAATTTCATTTAATAAGATCTGACATGGGTTACCGAAGATAATCATATATTTCGGCAACTTCGCCTTTTCAAATTAGTCAATTTTGCTATTTCAAATTGACGGAATATATAGTAATGGGCACATTTACATTTACAATAACACTGATGTTATTTAATTAAATTTAATCATGGTTTAAGTGTTTAAAGTACTTAGATACAAATACAACTTGTAATTTATCATGGGCATTTGAAGCAGGATTTACTTTGTTTCCGGCAATAGTTTTCATTTATATAGACTGCAAAAAATGTGATAACTACATTTGATCTATAAAACATGGATTAGCCAGTTATACTTGCTTATGTGGGATTGCTACATCCAAATGAATATTCAGAAAACAAGAAAGTCAAAACGATTATGCGGTGACTAAAAGTGTTGATGGACATGAATTGGAATATTGTTCAAAACAAAATACCTCACGGAAGATAAACACAAACGAATCACATTTTGTAAATGCTGCAGCAAAACTTTTAAGTGAGAAGCATACACAATAAATAGCACAATAGTCACGCATGACACATTGAAATCTAATTCCACAATCGGTTAAAGTAAAAGTTACTTGATTTGTTTAGTTCTTACGAGGACATATATCACTAAATCGAGATTCATTATGAATCATCAAAATTTCCTAAGTGACTTCTAGAATTATTTTATCATATAAGCTATTATAGATTGCAAAAATATTTGAATATGATTGAGTTTGCAAAATATTCTAATAAAAAGTGAAAGGTGTGCTTATGATACTTACCATAATTATTAGTTACCCGGCCGCTGTGTCGATTGTTGACAGCAAACAGAATCTGAGTCTCTGTACAATGACCGACTCCCTTAGTAGTAGAATTAATAATGTAGCTCCATACAAAAATCGCATCAAAAAAGTTATTATTATTAAGTACTCAAAAGGTTTGGCGTTCTGTAAAAGAATATGTCAGTTTGTTAAATTGATTCAAAGGTTAATAATATTTTATGAATTATTGCAGTGGCAATGTAAATAAAATGGTACTGGGTATGTACGTACACAAAAACAATAATATTACATATATCTTCCTTTACAGCAATATTAGATATTTTGTGTTATATGTATGAGAACTAGTAGTGAATGGCAATGTTTAGAATTCTGAGGAACTTAAAGAAATAATTACCGTCGTTGTAAAGAAATGAACATTTAAATATGAGTAGAACTCGCACTACGAAGGTTCCTGCACATTCAGGTTCATATAAAGGTTTCAAATTTTAAGAGTCAGTTACTTACTTTGACTTAACATTATTTCTTTTTTAATTAGGATCTATCCTTTTTAATTATTCACACATACACACACACACGCACACACGCACACACGCACACACGCACATGCACACACACACACACACACATATATATATATTTTTTATGTACATGTATATGTATATATTGACTAAAACATTTTTCACAGGCAATGGATAAGTAATATGACGCCTATATTTTATAGGATAGTCAATAGCCACTAGACACCTAATACTTTTTTCATATGTAATATCTTATAATCTCCTTCAGACTGCAATTCGTATCTCATAAAGTAAAGTTTGTATAAAAATATTTGTAGATGGTTTTGATTGTATTTTCAAAGATCACATAAATTATATCCACGCAATTGGGTCTCAAAAAAAGCCAAGGGATGTTTTTTATATATATTCATGTAGTTGAACCACACCTTCCTCTCAAATTTCATCACAGTTAATATTAGTCTGAAAGAGCTGAGATGTTGTGATATACAGATGGAGAGATGGATGTGAGGGATTTAAGCTGAATCCATGTTAGCCATTTGGCATTAATTCTAAGTACAAAAAGTATTTCTACATAGTAGCAATTTAAAAAAAAAGAACAGTTTAAAAATATAACATGGATAAACTGAGATGTTTTTTAAGTTTTGATAAAATACCAAAAAAATAATAAAGAATAAAGATAAAAAGAGGGCTGAATTTCAGTTTCAGTTGTCTAGAGTGGCTGCACTCCGAAGTTAGGAAGTACGTTGAAATGACATAAAATCATTTATAAATATCCTACAAAATTATTCATAATAAATCTCTTACATCTTATTTATTTTCAAGTGCAGGAAAGACAACATATAAATATTTATCTACATATATACATACCAGTTTTCCCATAGCAAACATTATGGTTAGGTGACAGATTAAAATTGAATGGATACTCGTGTGCAAAAGGGCTGAAAGCAGCTGAAACAAGCAATTTTAAAACTTTCATAAGCAAACATCGATCTACTCGAACGCTTCTCATATTACACATATTTTGTGTTTCTTTATGTGACCATCCCTATTTTTAAGTGACATTTATTTACATAAAATAACTAAAAGGGGTGCTTACTGGGTTGAACGTGCCGAAAGCACAAATTGTTTACTTGTACATGAAAATAGGTAATACGCAATTCCCTTCGCGAAAAAATAAACTGTTTTAAATAATAGGTAAATCTATAATTTTTAATTTATTATTTTTAATTATTAATTTTAATAAATACTTTTAATTTTAATACATTTTTATTTTATTTTATTATATTTTGAAAATTTTACTAAACTTGGCATTTGTGTTTAAAACTGTTATCTTGAGTGAATGGAAAACTGGCCTGCCAATATTTCAAGATATTTCCTGTATAATAGTTATTCACTAACCTAGTTGCTATCGACCACGTTATGATATTCTGAAGACCTTGTTCTTAAGTAACGTCAGGTTAGCAACTAATAAATCCACTATATCACGTCATAGATATTAACGTATGTGACGATCATACAAACTATTCCCACAGCAACAAGGAGTTTTTTTTTCAATTGTAGTATGGAAATATGAGGGTAGCTCTGCTTGATGATGCCAATTTAAACTGGGAGCTAGTTTAGAAAGGTTTATTAATTTTTCTCAGTTTAAAGGATGAAGTGCTTGAGAATTATTGGAGAAATCAAGATTTCCTTATCTGAATATTTAAACCGATACTTGGCCGTATTAACTGAAAGAAGACCTTCATCCAGTGTTGTGCGTATGTTACTTGTCGCTTAACTCGGCACAGTATTCATGAAAGAAGAGCACATACAAAAATGTTTATATTCTAATTCATTCACTCGTTGTTAAATAAAAAGGCAATCAAATATCACACTCGACAAACCCTCCAATATGGTACAGTGGAATTAGGAATGTATTTATTAATTAACGCATTGCAAGTATGATTTTGGGACTGGTTACCTTGTTTATTACTACATGATGTAGATACACTGGAATTAAAAATGTATTTAGAAGTGCCGTTTTTTTTATTTAAGTTTCCAGCACGACACTGATCGGGAAATTTTTGTTGCTTTACGCTACCACCAATTTATGTTATACAGGTTTAGTAAATAGGGTTTTTAAAAAATAACATATTTAATTTATCACAATAATTTATTGTAATGTGAATGCTGATGTACGTCTGGCAGTACGATGGTAAAAGTTTCACATCCATCAGGTATACCACTTTTATTAGGCCTTAAAAA
This sequence comes from Druceiella hillmani, assembly GCA_039881145.1. Classification (NCBI taxonomy): domain Eukaryota; kingdom Metazoa; phylum Arthropoda; class Insecta; order Lepidoptera; family Hepialidae; genus Druceiella; species Druceiella hillmani. The sequence continues at coordinate 1,442,929 of JAYKKI010000069.1, read as the reverse complement.
AAACAGAAAAACAAACTTACTCCTCAATAACATTCTTAAGCAATTGTACTTAGATGCAGAATTTGCAAATTGTAAAAATTCTTCCTTCTTGAAACTCTAAACTCAATTTATTCCCAGCGCTTTTGACACTGACTCTATCACTAAAGAGCTTGACATATAATTAAAATTTATAAATGTCAAATAAACTGGATAAAAAATAATCAAGTTTCACGCTGAATTGTGCATTGCATACAAGGTATTAGCCAAAACCAAGTCAACTTCAAAATAATCTTCTTGAAGTTAAAAATATCTCCGCTACCAAATAACCAAAGGAAGCCAGAAGGAGGTCTATTTCCCAATACATATTAAAGTATTTGTATAATTTGATTTGTACTCGTACAATGAGCAAGTGATACTTAGAGATTTAAATTTTGGTTTGTGCACTTTATGAGCACACCCTTAGTTTATTATCCATCGGCTTGAAAGAGCTCCAAATGGAAAACTTTGTCTTAGGGCTCTTCAACGTTCCTTTCTTTATGTCTATTATATCTTTATGCTTTCGAATTTCTTTTTAGTTCTTTCAATTATATGCAGCTATTGTACCTTCATTTTGGTCATCTTATTCTCAAGTAGGGGGATACAAATATGTGTCAAGCAAGATCATATGTGTACATTTCATATTATCTTATATGTCTCAGCGTTTCACGACGATAAATTTGCACAACAAATAAATTCATCTACTTGCCCTCTAAGCTTATGGTTTGTCTTAATTAAATACCTAGTTTCGCAATAAAAGTCAACAAATACGACATTATATTTTTCTGCATTCGTGCTCAATAATTGGCAAAATAAAATATTTTTTATTTTAGTATATCATTATATTGATTAAAGATAAGTGCTTAAATTCATTTCACTCCTATATTTATTGATATATTATACTATTTTTCAAATATTTGTTTATTGTAGAAGGAAGTGTATTTCAACATTTTTAATCATAATTTCAGTCCAAAATAATATTTCCGCTAACAAAGTATAGAAATATATTTGAGTATTTATATATGAAGGTGATATCATGGTCATTTGACTAATGGAGTGGACTAATCAAAAATATATACAGACACAACACATATTGACAAAATGTCATCTTTCATTTGTGTAATTGTTGCTACATGTCTAAGGACTTTGAGGGACAAACACGAATGTTGACCTGAGCCATTTATTTTTATCAATGAAAGTCTTTTTTTTTAACTTGTGTATAAGAAAACTGGTGTGTGTCTTCAAAACAAATTCAAATGATGACATGATTATAATCAGGTATATTGACAGATATAGTAGGATTATAATTTTAACAGGATTAGAAACAGAGAAAACAACGAATCACAGGTGTGTACCCACCGCTCAGCAATAAATCAGCAAGTACCAATTACATTATTTCAATTTTAATCATAAACGCCTGAACAGTGCTAGCTGCTGAACAGTGCTAGCTGCTGAACAGTGCTAGCTGCTGAACAGTGCTAGCTGCTGAACAATGCAAGCCTCTAAACTTAAATAGTGCTATTGAAAATTTATTTTTTGTTGAAAATACCTTTTTTTTAATTACAGTTTCAAGCTTTAAGCCATTGTAAATTCAACTTTGTTTGTAAAGAGTAGTGCATTTATCAACGATTATTCCAAAACAATAATTTGACTATATAGTGAGTAATGTAATACGTGAAGTATTACATACTTAAGTTAAAATAATTTATTGTTTAATTTAAATACAAATAACATTAATACTTTGAAGCATTTTAAAAATTTTTATCTCTTTCTTTCCTGGATAAAGAGGAATTATTTTTGATAAAAGTTCCTCTAGTGCACTTTATAACATTCAATAAATTAAAAACTATTCTTTTCTCATCATCACGCCAATACGGAGAAATAAATTTGTGCGCAATTATAACAACAAAGTAGCAATATATCGCTTTAGTAGATATAAATTTGTCTGTTGCAGGTAATATATCTGACTTACCCAACTAGTGACATTGAAAATATGATCATGACCATTTTTTCCTGACTGAAAGTATGAAGTAATTAAATTTACATATAATTTACATATAAATTTACATACAAATAATAGTAATCGGTGTTCAATTTGAATAAAACTGTTTAATGCTAGTTTCATATTGAGGGATTTACTATATTCAATGGTCATGTGTTGATTTTGGGATCACATTTCTAAAAAGAAAGACATTTTTATTTATATTAATTCTAGAATGAATGTTAAGGAAACAACTTCTTATTTCAATATAATAAACGACAAGTGTTGAAATTCAGAATAATTTAAGAAACGAAATTTTAAATACACCCTTTATAATATTTAATATCAACCTAGAAAATCTTAAACGCATAAACCTTAAACGCTTAAGGTTTATGGCTGCCCAAGTGAGAAGGAAAGCCTCGCCCATCAATCTATCGCTACATATATTTCCTTTGCACGCAAAAAATCCTATACAACACTCCAGCAAACCGCACTTTCCTAAACTTTTATCTCTGCTTTCAAACACTGCCAGCTGCAGATTTAAAAATTTATTAAGATGCCGATAAAAAATTTTACATCGCATTCATTATTTTCACAATGGATGCCAAGCTTAAATTTAAGTTTACCATCATATATTGCATATAATAAATGTTCGATCTCTTTATTTTACTATATAACTGGGTGTAAAAAAAGTACATTATACTTCCATTTACTTTTTTTATAAACCTAATATGGGCCAAATTCCCACTTTCAACATGTTTAAGCACCAAGTGGACAAATATATTATTTTGTAATTATAAATTATATAATAATTAATAAAATATACTAAATATAGAACAATTTGGATTAACTTCATATTATTAGTTAATTTTATTAAGTGTTTAATTTTATTATGTCAAGCAACTCCATGACTGCATCCCTGAAACATTCTAGGAAATAGAATAGTATCCAGACTTAGCACATCTTGTGACATAACACTGGTCTATGCAAGTGGGTGAAAATTAGGTGAGCACTGCGGATTATTTGTTTATGTGAAATAAAATGTGATTAAATAAACCGACAATCAAAATAGATCCATAATTTAATAGAACAAGTTAATGTTTGATATAAGTTCAATTTAAGAAAAGTTACCCTAACAAAACTTTATCGAAGACGTGCTGTGATGTTTTGTTTCTGGAAAATTTATGGAAATAATATATGCATGTCCCTAAAGTCGATATACTTGTGGATTTCATGGAGCTTGTTGCCTCTTCGTTTTCTCTGCTCCATGCATGCTTCATGCAATTACTTTTTAATTCCTTCATTTGAAGCAGGCTGAAATTGAGCTGTTGGCTGAAAGTGAGTATTGGTACATTAGTGTCCATGTCCAACATTGTTTCTTATACCTTACCCCTAGGCTGACCAGCAGGAACATCTTCTGTTGCCTCAGACAAAGTTGGGAAAGTTTCTGCGGCATCAGCAAAAACTTCACTTCTGCTCAGCAATTGTTGCTCAGATGGATCTGTAGATATTTGACACCAATTAATTCAAAGTTTATTCGTGAATATTACTAGTTTTAAATTTCACGTCTCACTAAAAAGAAAATAAAATAAAAGTCTAAGGGAAGGGTTCTTAAATGAATTTTACAATTTGTAGTTTTAAAGGTGATTAAATTACAATATATTTTCATTTGAAGCAGTTAAGACGCAGTATTTTCTTCAGTATTAAATATAAATTGTAATAAAATTCACTTGAAATAAGTCAATATAACAAATTTCCAGGGCCCCATTACTATGTTAATCAGTTTTTAAAAACACTACAAATAAAAGATTAATTGTACACTTATTAAAATTTGTGTTGTTTACCTCTATTGGATTTCTGGGCAGAATCGTTTGATTGGACTTCCACAATTAGCCCTGGCACAATTAAAGAAGTGACGGAGTCAATTTGATTGTCACTAATCGCATCTTCTCTGCTGGTGGAAATTCGCTACTGCCTTTTCCTTGCCAATTCTTTTCTCTGCTTGGCTTTTATATTAAGTAAAAGTTGGCACAATTGACTTCCTTTTGGCTAAAGAAACAAATAAAGTACACATTTTTTAGCACATAATTAAAAAACGAAATTACTTTCGTACAAACAAATTAATTTTGACTTTATCTTGGACGAGAGTATAGTTCTTATGAAATTCAACTACAGATTTAATTTGTCATCACTAGCTGCACAGAGAAAACGCGCTAATCTATTATATTTAAATAAAATTATACATCGCATGTTGATTGTCCCTATCTCATCTTTCCAGTTAACTTCAACACTCGACTCAGATCCTCTAAACCATTATAGAGATTATTTAAACAAGTTTATATAAATAATACTTCTTTTTATAACCTCATGATTTGAATGTGCCAATTGCCAACAATATTGTTTCTCGACATCCGTCTTTAGACATTTTTGAACTGAAATTAGTAACATTTAAAAAGGAAATACAAAATATATTGTTTATAAATAGAACGATAGAATTAATATTTTGTTAAGTATGTAGTAAATAATATAATTCGACAATATTGACAAAAATATAATTTTTCATCTACATGACTGTAACCTGTTTTGTGAGGCTTTCAATAAATAAATGAATGAATTCTATTTTCATTATAAATGTGAACATTTGACTGTACTCACCCTTTCATTAATAATACCACTAGCATTATATAGGCATCTCAGCATTTTTTTTAATCTTTACGTTTGTTTCCTTGGTGCGTTTATGTTCAGTTATATCTTTTGTAAGACACAAATATATGCAACAATAACCTTTTCTCTGTTTCGTTGGTTAGCCAGAGATGAAGTCCGCACTGTCTGAATAAAGATTAGAATCAAGCTATAGCAACACTTGAAAAGATAGAAGGCGATTTTGTCACAAGTTTATAGTTCGAAACGAAGTGACAGAGTTACTTTTTCAGATAGACACTTTGGAGACTGCAATTACGTTAAAATTTTTAGGATCTATTTTAATATAATTTAATTCTCTAAAACCTCTGGAACCTTTCAAGCTGTATACATAGAATTTATATAAATGTAATTTATTGGAAAGAAAAAAAAATTCATATTATACAGAGCCCACCAAAAAAGAACTTGAGGTTCAAGAACATAAAAGCTTCTGAAAAAAACCAAAAAAAGGAATATGAAACTTGCAAGGAAGAAATATTATTGAAAGTATGCAACGATTTTCTGGTAAACACATTTAAGCTAAGATGGTGAAAATTAACATATGACGCTATAGATGCTACATTTGTATTTATTTTTTAAATTTGTGGGTATGTCAGAGGAGGAACTAAGAAATAGTGGTAAAGTCTAACAAACCTGATTGATGATTTGCAAAGTGAATGAGTACTTCAATAAAAAACATAAAATCTAAGAAAAGCAAAAACTGAAGAATTTGAAACAATTGTGTTTCTGTTGAATAGAGAGCATGAGCTGAAAAATTGGTTTCCGTACTCAAACACTTATGGTATGCTCGTGTGCACTGCATTGTAGAGCGTTCATTACCATTTTAGAGAAAATTAAAAATGAATATGTGTTCATCCAAAAGTGATGTATGTTTGAAATATTAGCAATCTCAGTGTACAGGTCGGCTTAAAGAAATGACTTGATTACAACTATATTATAGATGATTCCACTAATAAATTAGTGGGTTGTAATAATTTATTGTAATTGTTAGCAATTGTAGTTTGGTTGTTAAATAAATAATTACATGAAACAAAGTGCAAATTTTTGTCAGCTCATATTTTTTATTATTTTTTTTCACTTTCATCATCGGGTAAAGGGGCAGGTTTTCATTATGTTCACCCAACAGAACTTAGGAATACGTCTTTAATTCTCTCTAGGAATAATTTTTGCTTAGGTAATGTGTACACCATATTACTAATACCAATCATCAATTACTATATTCCAGCGCCCACAGTTATCACATATTTTGTACTTTGGTTTGAAGGTTGGTATTTTAAAGTTTGATATAGTACAGAGATTTTAAATATAAACCATATTAACCATCCATCCTCAGACCTTCATCGAAATCCAAATGTTTAGCAAATCCTGATGAAACATAAATAAGAAGAATGATAAGAGAAAAAAATAAAAATAATCCCTAATTTCCATTTCAATTGATAGCCTGTTTCTAATAAGGTCTCTCCATATGAAAAGCAGGCAGTAAAAACTGGTTTCAAGAAGATTTTCTTTGCTAGACAATTCCAGTGACACTTAATTTTCAATAGAAACTGACAATGAATTATATGATATAAACCCTCTACCAATAAATGGTAAAGAACTTGAGATTGTGAATGCAATTGAACTAACAATAAATACATTCTTTGTTGGCAAATTTTTTCATAAAAGTACAAAATTTAACCTTGGTAAAATAATAGTCCCAGGAGTTGAAAACTCTCATTGTGTGTTTTTTTCCCCACAGAATAAAGAAAAAGAAAAATTTATTTGACCTCTATGGAAGATGTACCTGATATTAATATGGGTAATTTCCTAGAGCTGAGCTGAATAGAGGTTCTGCCAAATACGTATATTTGGCCGAATATTCGGTTTAAAATTTCGGAATATTAGTTCATAACAAACCGAAAATTTGACAGAACTCTTCATTTCTTTTGGAGTGCCTTAGCTGAACAATTAGGTTAAAAATGTCCACGATGTATTTGACTAGTTGCTGCATGCTACCATTTACAGTAAAATATGGAAGAATTCCATACACCCTTCTTACAAGAATGTGGTCTGTATGTTGTACGGATTCCATGCGACAGAAACATCAGACGGTGCTCGTAGCCTTATAGGCTTGTAGATGGCGCTATGTAAGAAGTATCATGATCCATAGATAATATTATAAGAGAACATATTCAACTTATATTTATTAAATAATTGAAAGAACTTAAAAATATATAAAAAATTAGTTTCATAAATTTTTATTAAAACCAAATTTAAATATTATATTTATTTAAAAAAACAAAAGTACATATGAGAATATGTACATAAAACTATCTGTTTTGCTTATAAACAATATGTATATGGATGTCATTGCATACCTTCCGGTATTGACTTTGATAAAATTGTCAAGAAAAATTTTGTATTTTCACAATTACTAAAATATTTATTTTATTAGAAATATTTCCATCAGTTTTCATAATAAATTGTGTAAGAACATTTTCAAGCAAATGTTCTTGTCGTTCTTGGTAATTTTTTTAACAAAATGAATTTTTTTACTTCATATCAGCAATTTGTATTGAAATTCATATAATTCACTATACAAATGGTGTTTTTAAAATATTTAATTTTATTGTCAAAAATAACATAACAGACAATAGTTACCAAGTTTCACATTTTGGTAATGTGAACAATGCGGGTCGCTATATTTTCATTTACATTGAGTTGCAGACATTTTGCAAACCCACAAACATAAGATTGCAATATTCACAATATAATTTTTTATTACCTAAACTAATATCAAAAACAGATATATTGAAAATAGGAAGGGGAGAAAATATAAACGAAATGAAAACACAATATTTCCCTAGTATACTTTGGTGCAGACCGTTTATTTTAGTTTGGTGCAGACCATGTTTGCATACATGAAAAGCAAAAAAGATATGGTGCCGAATTTCATAGTTTTTATTAGTTTCAATGGCTTCATAGACTCTATAATAAATTGAATGTATTTAGCGCCATCTGTTGCTTTTATGAGTGTACTCTTCCCCCCATAACTTATTAGCGGGTGGTAGCTAAATTATTTGATCGTTTCAAATTATCAGACATTAGTATCCAGGCACTGTCCGCCCCCTTCCACTCGTGCTACCCTGTACCCGCAGCCCGTACCACCACATGCCACCGTGCCCTCAGTTGTGTTACGATCTCGTGTGCGTATGTTTGTTACAGTTTAGAAAAGATATTATAATTATAAAAACCAGTTAATTATTACATTAGTCAGTATTGTGTTAACATTTTTAAAATGAGTAGATTTAAAAGATCTCAAATATGAATCTTCTTTGATGATGAAACCGAAAACACCAAAACCAAAGTTAAGTGTTATGTAATTCAGGTTCAAGAAAAAAAAAACTCAAACTCAGGCTCAAGAAAAGTTGATTCAAATTCAGAGTGAGCTCAAATTGGCAAAACATGAACTTGTAGAAGATGTGAGTACGAGATGGAATAGTACATATGACATGTGCGAACACCTGCAAGAACAAAAATAATCTGTATTATTATATATTTCCGACAACTGTGGTACAACGAATCTTTGTAACTTTGATGGCTAGTTTTGAAAAAAATTATGACCTTTTTATGACCCTTTGAAGAGATTACAAAGATTATATGCTCCACATTCTCTTGAATTTCTGAAGTTATACCGTATATTGTTAATACTTTTTTAAAATACTTACATACAAGTTTACTCCGACATAGCCGAAATGAGACATACTTTAGTGACAGAACTCAGATACAGGTTTGATAGAAGATGACAAATAATGCTGGCAACACTTTTAGACCCATATTTCAATTGATATTTTCTCTCCAAAAAAATATAAAAATACAATTGTTGAGAGAACAAATCAAGAGACAAAAAAACAAAAAATTATTACAGCACGATCTCGGTCCTTTCGCATGGTGGGCAAAAAAACAAAGGAAAGTATGCACACGTGGCTAGTTTAGCTAAAAAAATTGTATCCTCTCCTGTTTCTTCTGTGTTCAGCAAACATCTGTTTTCCAAGGCGAAGAAATGTTTATGAAGAAAACCGTAACAGATTTATATATGTAATTTTCTTTCATCGCAATTTACCATATATAAATTTTATGTATTAATGTTGTACATCTGGTATATTTTTTTGTGATTTAAAATTAAAGTTATTCTTGATTATTTACTATGCAAATTTTTTACTACACAAACATATCCATATATATAAATACACTCTAAAATTTTGATTTTGTCATATTATTAACAAAATATTATTTATTAAGAAGTTGTATTAATTGTAATTGTTACTGGCAGGTACAGTGTATTCTGGCACATAAAAACAAATGTTCTAAATTAAAAATTTATTCTTTTTGAATGAAAATTCTCTTTCACTGACAAAAACATTTTTTGGCGGTAAATGAAATACCACTCTTATTAAGTTCTTTTTCATTTGTTACGTTATTAAGGTCTTTTTCATTTGTGGAATAAATTTTAATTAAATTCCTGCTGTTTGCTGCATTGGTTTACTTCTGTTTGCTGTTCTCAGTATGGTGGAAAAAACGATAAGAGCTAGTAAAATTATTGCTCTGCTTGAGTAAGACTGTAGCCAATGTTATGTGTCTCAGCAGTATAATGTGTGCCATTCCACCATCCAAAGGACCTGGCAACGATACCGAGAAATGGGCTCCGTCAGTAGAAGGCCCGGTTCTGGAAGAAAACGGTGTACTGAGCCATGGGACGACGTCAAGTTACGTACGTGGATCTCAAACAGAATCTTGAGGACGTCAGAGGTACACGAGTAAGCATGCGGATAGTCAAAAGGAGACTTCAGGCCGTCAATATACGTAGCTATCGCCCAGCTCGAAGCCCTACATTGCTCCGTGAGCATCGAGTTGCCAGATTGAGATTCGCACAAAATTTATCATCACGGACTCAACACGACTGGAAAAAAGTTTAATTCTTCGATGAAGCTCATATATCGATTAGTAGTGAGGATTGACGTCGGCAAGTCGTACGAAGACCTGGAAAACGCTTCGCAGAAGTGTGCTTTGAGGAAATCACCAGTACCGAGTTAGTTTTTATTGAAAATGGCACACTAACATTAACAGCATTTGAAGGCGAGTTCATATTTATGGACGACAACGCTCGCGCCCACCGCTCTAGAGACGTTGACGTGTATATGCAGGAGGCTGGAATTCTTCAGTTAGCCTAGCCAGCTAGAAGTCCCAGACTTAATCCGCTAGAACACATGTGGGATAATCTCAAATGATGCGTCAGAGCTGTAAAACCAGATCCAGAAAATATTCAGCCCTTAAAAATATGATCGTCGCTGAATGGGAACGTATTCCTCAAGAAATGATAAAAAACGTCGTCTAAAGCATGCCTAGCAGATTAAGCGCATTGATTTTAGCTAGAGGAGGTGATACTCGTTACTAAATTTTCAAATTTTATGTTAAATTAATAAAAAATATTCAAAAATAAACTTTAGCCATTTTTAATGTACCAATATGAAAGCGCTCGTCTGTGGACTTTACATTGTTTTCTTATTTATTCGCATTTTTAATAAATGAAGTAGGTAAAAACCATATCTCAATAATAAATAACAATATTGTCATCATATCGCCAGATAAAATGCATCAAATAATAATAAAATAACTCTGATATGGTTTATTCCCATAAGTGCTCATTTTTTTTGGAAGAATTTATATATATATATATATGTATATATATATATATATATATATATATATATATATATATATATATATATATATATATATATGAATATAACTTGTCTATATCTGAGATAATCTTTAAATAAAACTAGCTGCTATAATTGTAACTTTTTTTAGAGATTTTACCACAAGATATAAAGAACACATTGCCAGCTGGTGAAATAACAAACCAGACACGTCTCACTTTGCTAAACATCTCATTGAAAATAACCATCACCCTCATACTGATAGTGCCCCCTATAAATTCCAAATAAATACAAAAGGTAATAAACTTAATATTCTAGAAACATTAGAATTAAACAGAATGAATAAAAATTAATGATTGAAAAAAAATTAATTGAAATAAATAAATAAATAAATATAAGAAAAGAAGAAAATATACATATATATATGTATATATATATGTATGTGTATATATATATATATATATATATATATATATATATATATATATATATATATATTTATATATTTATATATATAAATAAATTAATAAATAAATATGTGAATAAATAAAACCAGAGATAAGTAGAATTAGTGGTATAACCAAGTTCTAAGTTTCAGATACCCTTGCTTTTGTATAAATATATTGTATGGGAAAACCAACACAAACCCGGCTTCCGCTATTGTGTTTAAAGCATATAAATGCTGTTGGATGTTCCTAGTAGTTAATCTTTGCTAATAGCCCACCTGGAGATGTTGTAATACAATGAAACCTAGGTCGTGGTAAAGAACTTAATGAAGTAGAAATAATACTACAACACGTAGTTTCATTTAATTGTGGATCCTTTCTATACAAAACTATCTGCTCACCACCCAATATTGGATGAGGATTCTTCCGAAACACCAGTAAAATCAGTTTACTTTGACTCATTATTTTTTACTCAGAGCCATGATTTAGCAAGGGGCTTACATTTTTTACATGGGAAAACTATTTCACTTGCTTAGTTCCAAATGCCTTCAATGTCTTCAATCATATATTTTGTAGCATTGACTCCGTATGGTATTTTCGGTACTTACAGATGCAAAGCCAGAAACATAATAGAAAGGAAGATTCCGTTAATTGTTCACATTTGCACACAAAAACCCTGAAAAGAGAGCCCTAGATGGTTCTGTCGACCCAATTGTACTGCAACATTTTTTGTCTAAATGGATAAGAATATAAAGTTCCCAGTTAAGATGTTTGAAAACAATCATTGTGTCTAACCCATTAAAATTATTATATTAAAACTTTTTTCAATTGTCCTATTTTGTAATTTTAATGGGTCATATTAAACATGAATTTGCCACGATTTCAGAACTTCGGTTTTTTTAAAATATCTTGAAAATTCCTAGAGATAGGTCAAATATTCAGTAAATATTCGATATTCGGAATATTTAGCATATTGCAATATGTTCTTATTCAGACGAATATTCGATTCAATTGCCAAATTATTACCAAATATAAAAAAAGGCTCTTTTTATATTTTTTAATTATATATTACTTCTCATTCAAATCTTAAGGTAAGCAAGTTCTTAATATGTTTAATCAACTAAGTGTGGACGTGAAACTGAAATATTAGTACATTAGTCACAAAAAGAACACTAACATTGGCAATTTTTGGCAGAGGCACTTAATAATATGATAAATTATTAATAGCATATACGTATATATATACATATATATATGTATATATGTATATAGATATATATATATATATATATATGTATGTATATACAGGTATTCATGTATATATATATATATGTACATACATATACATAATTTTTTTATTATATCGTTCTACAGTTATTTATTTGTATATATTTATTTATTAACTATAATGTACAAGAGAGTGTTATTGCTGCAGCAGCTAAAGCACCAAGTAATGAAATATATTATGTATTGTGGAAGACTTTAACATGCTGTGAGTACAGTTGTGAAACAATATGAACACAGTTGTGAAACATAGTTAAAACAATAACAAAGAAAGTAGCGAGCTAACAACAAAAAAAGTAAACAGTAATTACTAAGAAATATAAAAGAAACTAAAGAAGTATATTCTTATTTACAAATTTTTATTATTTATTTTAATTCAAATATTATAAATCTTGTTGAAGTGGGGTACATGAGTAGTTCGAACCAGAAAATTACTTGTATAAAAATACATATAAAATATACTAATAAATGTATGTGATATATTGACAACAATAAAGGAGAGAGACAGGAATAGGAGGATAGCTAGAGAGGGGACAAAGGGGGTTTATGAACGGGGCTTATAAAAGGAATTTTTTCCAATGATCTTTGAATGCGCCAATTGTGGTGCATTCCGGACATTAGTACATTACTTATTCCACAGTATTAACAGTAAAGGAATAATTTAGGCCTAGCCTGACTCAAATTTGTAAATAAGTACAGTAAGGGGAATTTCTGAGTGATGTCCAAGGTCATGCTCACCTAAGGCTGAAAATCTAAACCTAACGTAAACCGAGCTGTGCGAATACTTAAATTTTAAAAGAAGGCAGAGAATAAGTAGAATGCGCCCGCAGTGAATATATATTCTGTGTGGACGCAGTCTACTTATTCTCTCTGCCTTCTTATTCTATGACTTATTCTCAGCTTATGTATTCCCGCGCCATGTCTTCATGAAACTTTATCAAATTACCTGAATTTAAAAATGTAGCAAATGCATTTATTTTCAAGTTTTTCTCATCGTCTGTTAGTTAAACAATCCTTGACAAGATCTTGATGGTTCAGTAAAGGCAGCAAGAGTGTTTGATGTTAATGAATTTTTTATTAATTTTTTGTTTATATTGGTATAAAATGTTGATAAATTTTATAACGTTAAAAGACTTTTGTAGAAAATTTTACAATTAACGTCATTTATATGCCTTAATACTATCATTTATATAACCGAGGTAAGATATGTGAATCACAAGCTTTTATGGTATATAAGAAATTACATTGGATAAAAAAGTTACTTGTTCTGTGATAAACAGTATTTAAAATCATTTTATTACATCAATTTCAAAATACAAAACCTCAAACCGAAGCTTAAAATACATGGTAATGTTGGCCACCTGGTATTGATTATTTGTGTTCGGTGTTAATAATATATACATACTTTACTTAAGCAAACATTATTAATAGGTAGTGTTTAAACAGAACTCAATAAAGTTTCCACATAACAAATATCAATATTATGTTTTCTTACTTGTGTTAAGCACTCAAGAGATTCCAGACGATGATAAACTAGTGACTGTTAATTCAAAAGGCATTTAATCAATAAAGTGTCAGGTGTTTCTTAAACACTGAAAAAATTGTTGTGGTGGAATTCAGTTGAAACGTAAACATTTTACGAGAGTTAATATGGACAACGAATCGATTGAAAATACACTGTGGCCAATTTTAATAACCCAGCATATGTTTGGAGTTTGTAGAAAAACTGCTAAACAAATTCCTGCCAGATTTACATTATGGTGTCAAAAGTTATACACATTACTTATAATTGGAATATTCGTGGTACAACACACTTGGCTAATAATTGCGACATTGATGGAGCTGCATACAGAATTTTTAATAAAAAATGGTCGGCATTTTATACTGGCATTTAGGACACTTCAGATGATTCTCATTCTGCGCTTATTGTTGATTGATATAATATGTGACAGAAATATGTTTAAAGAATTAATCTTGAGAATTCGAAAAGCAGATGATCTTTTCAAACCAGAGCACAAAAGAACTTTGTTGAGAAGTGACAAATGTCGAAACCTCATTGTTTTGGGTCTTCTTGTAGCTTTTCATATTTTTATTACTGCTTTTGATGTATTTGTAGTAATAAAATACTCTCTAAATATTTCCTTTTTTGTTGTATTCAATATTATTACACCCATTATTTTTAATTTAGAAATCACATTGTTTTGTTTCATATTATGTAGTATAATAAAACGTGTGGAAATGTTGAATATTTCATTCAAATGTAATAATAGACAAGATATGGTGACACCTGTCGATGCCATATTTGGCAGTCCACAACATAATCCCAATTCCAGCAACCATTTTACATTTATATTGCCGCTAATAGAAAATTCCATTTATTGTTTATCTCAGTTCTATATTAATTTGTTAGACCTGTGCCAATATTTAAAAAAAGCATTTGAATTTCAGGTTTGTGTTAGTAATTTTTAATAAAAGTATTGAAGTAACGTTTTAACTTTAAATAATGCTTTAAAAAATATCATTATGTACTAACCTTTACTTTTTAGCTATTCATGTCAATCACTCTGACATTTTCTGGCATGCTCTTTGCAATGTATGGTTTTCTTGAGGATATGAAGTATAATGTAAGTATTATTCACATATTAATTAATTAACTTGAAACATTAAGCTAAATCATGTTCAATAGACTACACACTACAGGCAAATAATTTATTATTTAAACCTACAACTATCCCAAAAAGATAACAAATATGCTTATAAAGAAACGTGTCACACAATCGATAAGGCATATAAAAAACGTGCGTATGTTTTGTCAAATATAATTTAAATATATTTACATACGTAAACACATTTAGACTTTTTTTATTAATAAAATGTAGGAGAAAGAGTCAGGTCTGAAAAAATAATACTGTCGTGAAAAACTAAACCTGTATCCAGCAGCAACTGAATCAAGGTCAAGGAAACAGCCGAGATTTATTTTCTTCTTCATCCTCCCGGAGAATGAACTGATGATCCATCTGACTAATATTTTATATTGCACTTGTTTTTTTGGTCATATCATTGCAGCATCCAATGCTCAACATGCTTCATTCTTCAACTCTGGATTCTAATTTGTCTTTATTTTTAGCTTAATTTGTTTTGTTTCGGTGTCCCTAAAACAATTATGTGTGCCTTACACATCAATATCATTATAACATATTATGGTAACTAGTGTTGCTTCTGTTCAACTTTTCTGGTATTTCTCTAATTGCTGCATCACGGTCGATAATGTTGTGGAATTACATATCATATAACCATATCTAGAAATATCTGATGAAAGTTAATTATAAATAAGTTTAACCATTCTTGAATATACAGTGAAGTGACCGACTCTGAACTATGTACTTGCTTGGAATTTCCTATTTAAAACTTTATAATTAATAGAATAGGGACTGAGGCATAAAAAGTTAATCAATGCCTAATTCTCCTCAAAACTGCAGTAGCTTTGAAAAATGACCTTCAACATACAAACTTTGCCCTTAAATAAGGGAGATGAATTTAATTTTGCCTGAAATTAAAGCTGTTTTTCAAATAATCTCATTATTTTATTACCACCCATTCATTCTTAAAGATAATATTTTAGAAATTGGACACATCACATTCAATGGGTTTCTTGTTACGGCAAAGCCTCTATGTTGTGCGGTTGACAGCTGTGTGTCTCATATGTGAGAAAATGTACTTGCAGATAGAAACTACAAAATCCCTTCTGACATCAATGCAAGTCGATGAAGAATTACGTAAGTGAACATTTTTTCTTTGCACATTTGTTGAATATTTTTATGTTTGTTTCATATTTCTCCAATGTCAGTGCTAATGAATTGTATTATGTCAGTGCTAAGGAATTGTAATATGTGCAATGTGTGCTTTAAATAATTCTCCATAAAATGCAATTTTGTGTTGAGGGTTTACGTGAGTTTTCTCATCTTTATAAAGCCAATCAAAGTGATTATCTGATAGGTTTTTGAATTCAGATCAGAAATATGTAGATTTCATCTGTTTCGAACCATCATAAACTCACAACATTAGTTAGGAACAATAATCAGAAATGCGGTCACATTTCATCAGACTGAGGATGAATTGAATACACAATAGAGGTTTTGAAGTTTTTTACTTTATTAAACAGTTCTTTGGTCAAGTTTTGATAACTTACACTGCCATAACTTACAATATGTAGAAGTAGAGATTAAAAATTTATACGTTTTTTTTAATAGAAGTGAGAAAATTTTTTGAACTTGTTATCAGTTTCGGTGTAATAGATAAAACGTACAAACTTCCTACCTATCTAATTACATGGAACATTGCTTTGCAAAACTTTTCTATATGAAACTAAAATTTATTCGTTCATTTAAATTCATTTGAAGTATGAATTTATAGGGAGAAAGTAAGCTGTAACTTGCTAGCTTACCTTTGGCTGTTTTCCAAGTTAACCTATGCTTAGTTATATTCAAAGTGAAATACACATGTACATGCACATAGAATCATTGTGTAAAGATTTGTGGTCAAATGCGAGCTGAAGTAAATAAACTTTAAGAAAATATCTTTTGTCATGCCTGTTCCCTCTTTGTATTCATTTTATTAGTTTATTGTTGCGTATTTTCATTGCAAACGTTTAAAATGGTGTAATGTATGTTGTCGTGCAGGTGCAATTTTCAAATTTATTCTTTATTGAAAAAATGATATAATTTTGAATGGTGGACTGAAGCGAGCTTTAAAATAATATGTTCCTAATAAATGTATTTCATGACATTTTCATGCACAAATAATATTTGTAGTTAACCAAAAGTTGTATTCTGAAAAAAATATTGAATGATAATTTCACTTTCTTCCTTTTATAAATGAAAGAATGTTAATAGAATATAACGTACTTAATAAAAAAATACTGCTCATGATTTTAATAAAAAAAGACATTTGGAAAATAGCTTGTCACTAAGAATGACAATAATATTGAAATGATTTTAATAAGCAGTTTGCAAACACATTATGGCAGGACATATAAAGAAATAATTCATAAGATATTAATGCAAAGCGTGGTTGTAATATTTTCATTGTGTTTGTTTTGTTCATAATTTCACACCATTTGTATTAACATATGTGCCTATGTGGCACAGTTTTTGGTCTTCGAAAATGTTAAATTAATAAGAAAGTGAAGGAAGAAATGTAAAATTAGCAAGAATATTGGTAAGAACTTTCATAAGAAATGTCTCCTTTAGTAGTTTGCCCTAATTCACAATTAAATGAAACTACGTGATGTAGTATTAATTCTACTTTCTTTAAGTTCTTTACCACGACCTAGGTTTCGTTGTATTGCAACATCTTCAGATGGGCTATTAGCAAAGATTAGTTTGCCCTACCCAAAAAGCACACCCAGTTTGTTCAATACATTAATCTTCTTTGTTGATTAGCAAACTAATTAATGACACAATTATAATATTACAATGATTAAAAATGATCGATCCATTCACTTTATGAATATGTCATGTATCTATATAAAATTAATAAAGTTAGCTGTAAGATCTATCTTCAATCTTTTCAGAAAAGGAATCCACTCCACTGTGTTATGCCGTAACGAAGTTAGTTGCAATGAAACTCACTTCATTTTATTGTATCTAATTATTATTTTCAAATAAAAAAAAATACATTACTGTGTATAATTTTGGGATAAATAAATAATATCTTGATTGATGTTGAGAAACGGCATTAATGCTCGATAACTATTTTTTCAATTTTGTTTGAAATTTCGTGTAGTGTAATCATGAGTCATCAAATAGTCTCTAGTTATCACATATGTTATGGGCCATGACAATTTCACTAAATAATAATGATGAGGTTTTCAATACGTCACGTATATAATTTATATGACTCTGCTACAATTCGGGACAAGTTGTTGTCAATATTATTATGACAGAGATAATATTTTATAGCTAAGTAAACAATAATGCTTGTTATTAGACTTACTATACTCAATAGTAACATTACACTTTCGGGGATTTCTTTTTGATGTTGTTCTTGATTGTAATGACGATTGCCTGTTCTAAAGTAAGCTGTATTAGGTTTTTGCAATAATGAGAAAATATTTAAATAAGATATAGAAAATAATTTATTGAAACAAATTGAAACATAATTCTAAAGCAATAAAGCCAATATCAAAAACAATATTCATAATGTGAACTCTCAAAATATTTATTCCCTTAACACTACAGACATCTTGTGCTATGCTATTTATTTACCATGCAACTTTATTTATTCTTTCAGTGATTTTTTTTGCTTTTGTTAAATCCGTCCATAAAGTATAATCAACGCAACATGGGATTAATTATATTAAATATAAACATGCTTTTAAACATTTATTAGAAGTAGATGTAAGCTGTAAATAACCAATTGTCACTTTGAGGGAAACTAACTTCAAGATCATTCGACGTAATTGCTCAAAAAGCTAGACGACATTTTTTTCTCTTTCAATTCCATCTACGTAGTTAAGGGTGAAATAAAAATCATTATTACTATATTTATTTAGATGTGCATATATGCACATAATATAGGTATACATTACATGCATGTATATTTATGACGAATACTCTTACTGATTCCAGACAAAGCTGGTTGCGATTGCTATATGTACTGTAGTGAATATTTACCATTTTTTATCTTGTAAACATCTCTTACTTTCCCCTTTTCCAAATATAATTTCTTAATTAGGAATTTATTACCTCTTTCTTAAATTAATTAACAATACCTTACTATAAGTATACATTATTTCTTTTTTTCAGCATCCACTGTCCGACGCCATATGAAGCTCATTAATAATATGATAGAAACAAGCAAACTGGGTCAATTCACAGTTTTTCATTCGTTCAACCTGCGAGCTACGTTGCTGCTAGATTTTCTAGGCCTCTTTACAAGTTACGCTGTTGTTTTGATCCAGTTTCTTAATGTGGATAATTTATTTTAACTTAAAAATTACAATTACAAATCTTCACAAAATTCACAGTTTTTAATGTTTGGCTAATTATTATGTAACCTTCCCATATACATTATAGATATACATACACTATACTACACCATATATATATATATATATATATATATATATATATATATATACATACATATAGATAAACTATACTACATATATACACTATACTCCACCATCACTTTTAAGTTTGTAACTTACTGCTATAAAATTATAATGCATAAATTGTGTAAAATGATATATTTTTAAAAAATGATTTCTTCATAGAACCTGTCCGCTAATTGCAGCTAACGAAGATCAAATAAAAATCTCACTAAAACTAAAATATCTGTTAAAATAATTCTTGTGTGTTTGTATGTTAAAAATGACTTTCTTACATCTTTGATTTCAGTATATTTTCAAGAGTTACTCTGAATTAGTGTATTCAAGTTTCCATATTTTTGGTTTCTTTTTTTTCTAAACTACTATTGAAGAAATGCCTCATGTTATAATATAACTGGATGTAAAGAAGAGAAAAGCATTAGACATATAAATAATACAGCAAAATCTATTGGTGTTCAAAAATGGATCGAATATGTCTGTCATCAGAAGTAAAATATATTAGACTATATAATATAACATAATTAACATTTGATTTTGTTACTCGAATATTTCATTTAACAGAATAGTACGAGACAGAACTTGCCTGACAATGAATACAGGCTAACCTATAAAAAAATGTGCTTTTCAAATATTCAAACCTTAATAGAACTTATTAATAGCAACTGTATCCAAACAAGTAATAATTTGTCTGAATAAATTTTATATAATAATTGGTATTTCAAAATGGGGAATATAAACATATTATGCATTGAACAAGTATTTAGATTGAATTACGATATTATCCAGTATTCAAATACATGGCAATAAATTAAATCGTTAAGTTCACAATGTGTGAAAAGAGGTCAAAAAAATTCTTGGAAGTATATTGAAATATCAAGACTCAAGAACAATCTGTATTCAATTGGAAGACGGCCTGAGCGGCCAATATCAGGTGCGAATACAAATTTAAACAGATGACCCGGGGGCTAGATATCATGCATGTAATGTATGCAAAATCTGGACTGAAGCCTCCTGCATCTATTTACTAATTTAACCTGGGTCATTTACGGGTCAACCTATGCATACTATAAGTTATTGATAAAGCAAATTAATTTTTAAATTTTAGAAAATTTTTAGCTGTCTATTAGAATTTTGTTCTGAAAAAATATAATTTCATTTAACAAACGAGATAGTAATTAAAACATTGTCATAAAACATTGTCATACATAATCGTGGATAACATCTTCAACAGTAACATAAACCCAAGTATTTTCTTTCTTCGAATTTCAAATGTACGTGAGTGAATTAATGGGTGCAGCTAAAAGAATAAATATTGATTTACATAGTACTTAATTTTATGAAGATTAATGTTATATTTTGACGCATAAAGTGATGATAAAATCTACTAAACATCGTCCAGATAACGAGTCATCCTTCAAAGCTATGAATTAAGGTCAGTTGACAAATGATGGATATAGCCTTATTCATTTAAATTGGTGTCAAACATTTGTTGACCATTGATTTTACCTAAACTACTTAGTTGCTATCTAGACTATACAAGTCTAGATAGCAACTAAAATAATAAGGCTATCAGAATAACTCAGAATATACCATGTAGAAACTAAGAATATTCTACATAGAAAGTAAGAATGTTATCTTTAAAGACACACATTAACACATTTTGTTTTGCAAATATTTGCTCGGTGCAGGGTGCAGTAACAAAATTACATGCAGAATACTCCGCTACGTCAGGATTTGCATTATGTTGTTGTGTCGATCGGTCATATAATGCATTTAGAATATTGGGACTTAGAATTGTTTTACTATTTTGTGATGATTGGGTACGGAGTATACTTAGTGGGCTTAAACGTTTTTTGATAAAAAAAATATCTATGAAATGAATATGAAATTCATGAACAATTAGAACTCCATTATTCAAACAATTTTTTAAAGCATGATGAGCTACGAAATATTATTGTAATTCTCACAATTTTTTTTATGTTTTGGTTTTTATTATGGTAATGTCAAAGAAATAATTATCAATTTAAATAATTTGATTTTTAAAAAATGTTTTTATATTTTATGCTGGTTGTCTAAATTCACGACATTTAATCAATGAATGGTTATATTTATATACTAGTTATAAAGATTAATACTATTTGTTTATTTTTATTTATAATGATTCAATTTTACATTTTATTTCATTTGTTTTTAAATTTCTTTTTGACATTTTTCAATACACTATTGACTATTAAAATGGTTCTTGGGCGTATGATGCTAATAGTGAGTGGAAACAATATTTTTTCTCTCTTTATAACACGATGCCAGAAGATCACAATGTGTCATAATAAACTTTTATTTATTTTATTTTGCATGTGTATAACACGCACAAGCTATACAAATCAATTCTGCTGGCCATTTTACTTTAAAAGCCTACATGAGCCAGTTATTTTTTACTGAAATTTTTGACGTATCAGCGGTAATATATTATCCTTTTACAGAATTATAAATATTTAATAACATTTGGATTACTTTCACACTTAGGTTTCACTGTGTTACTTTAAGAATTGTTATATGTACTCTTGGCGGGAAGATATATGTACAAGTAAAAAGCAAAGAGTTGCCATCGTAAACTTTGTCAGTTTATAATTGAATTTTATAAATAATCACTATAAGCAATTCTTCTTGTATATTTGTGTATCTCACACACCGAGTATATTATTTTTACAGCTTTATATATTTGTGATTGTAATATCATTACTTTTATATGTGGTTACAAATTATTTCAATATCCAACATATTTTTTTATATAAAATGGAGCTCACAACATTTCTTAAAAAATAGCCAAATGCATACAAAGTAGAGTACTGCAGTTATCTAAATCTTTTAAAATTATTGAAGAAATGAAATAAAAATTTATTAATTAGAGGTTATAATTAAATGCCAGACCAGAACGACATCCCAGAAGCGATGTTTACAAATGAATAATGATAAATGAAATCTCAGTTTTATATAGGACGACTTATTTAATGAAAAAACACCTAATATGGGATGCTGGAGAAATATGTCAACCTGCTTTATATTTATGGAGAAGTACATGAATTGGCTTTTAATTTTTTACCAGTTATTACTTGAGATATCCACTTGAAGTATCAGGTTGCACATAGGTCTAACACTTTAAAAACCAAGAAGTTGGGACAAACAGATAGGCCAGATGGAACAAACAAGATGGAATTAAAAGGCTCTATGTTTCACTATAGGAAATAAAAAAAACTAAATTTAAGATGAAGGTGAAATAACTAAGGACGCATGTTATTGTGATTCACTTTGTCAATTTTACATAAATGTCATTACTTTGTTTATAAAGTTTAATGTCGAATGATGTTAATGAATATTCTTTAAATATGTTAAACTAATGTTTTGAAATTTTGTCAATTCGGAATAATTTGAGAAACTTTTATTACTTAATAGTTTAGAATATTACGTGATAGTTTTCTCTTGTTTAAATAGATAATGTATTGTAGGAATGTCAATGAGGATATGTTTCATTATATCGTTGAATCTTTTAAAAATCTTTGTTCTATTTCCATATTCCTTGGGTGTGCTTTTCTAAAATGTATATTTGGGTTTGAGCATTACGTACATACATATAATAATGCACATGTAATCAGCAATAATTTTTCGTAGACTTTTATTGAAGTAATAGTAGGACATAAAACAATTTTAAGAAAATATCACATTAAAGAGTGAAACAAAAGTACGTCTCATTATCGTGATTATGTTAATTCACCTAGAATATGAGATATTTACATATGTAATATCAATTAGCATTGTTCATTGTAAATTAGCTGCATGGGATCAATGACTTGGTAATTCTGCTACTGGAATACAAGACCTGTATAAAAATTAAGCTACATGATAAATCTACATACTAAGGCACACAAATTATAATGAAGGACGTAGTTGTAGGTTTAAAAAAATTTAAGCAATTTTTGTACTAACATACAACTCAGATATGCTAAAAATTAAATTGAGGAACCCTTTTAGCAATCTAGATGTATAGGGCAAAAACAAAACACTTGCTTATGCAATCCTGAAATATTGTGCTATAAAATTATAGGCCACACGATCGATGACCACTGTAATTATACCTTATTTTATGTCCGCATACAGTCTAATAAAAAAATTTGAACAAAGATTTGTATATCTTGAGGGAGATAATTGAACTTGTTTCAAACTTTTTTTTTAAACATATTACCATATGTTTATAGATAATAATTGTAAAAAATGTTGACTTGTAGATAATAAATACATTTATACTGCAATCTAATTATTTATTTTATATACATATTCACAAAAATTACCAAAAAGGTAACACACATATATATATATATATATATATATATACATACATATATATATATATATATATATATATATATATATATATATATATATATATATATATACACAGCAGCTTGATAGCCCTTATAATTACCAAACACCGGTCAATTATAAGCTTTATCTCCAAGATACTTCCCATGGGAGAGACCTATACCTACCGGTGGATGGAAACAAGCTGTTGACAAGACAGTAGTGAATGCAACAGAAACTATTGGAGCTTATGATAACCATTAAACCCATTAAGTTCTAATAAAATATATTTTATGAGGATCACGTACATGCTCAGGAATACATAGACTCAGGCATATATAGACATAGGCATTCAAGGATATTTAATATTCCTATTAAACTTATATATCTACGCGTTTATATATCTATACGTTTAATATAATCCAGTGCATCTTTCAGAGAAACAAATGATATAATGCTTAAAATGAGAGAAAATTACGGCAACATTTTTTCTATGCTGGAACCCATCAGCCACATTGAATAACATTCTTTATCAGGCTTGTAAAATATTATATAGTCTAAGACACTAAATATATTCAAAGTCTTGCGTCTAAAGCAACAGACAAAAATGAGGAGACAAACCTGACAAACAATAGTAATTTATATTCATCTATGCAGATACGCTCGATACCCTCTAGACACAGTAGATTTATTTATTATGGAAGGATTCATTCCATTCTGTTCATAATGTGAATGTAGTTATCGTAATTGCAATACTTCTCAATATTAAATTAAAGCATTTGTAACTATAGACTTTTATAAAACTTTTCTTCATTATAAAGGTGTAATCAACGATTTATTAAATTTAATGTTGTCTTTATATAATATCAAAATGTTTAGTGAAATGAAGCAGTGAAATATTTTGGCAAAGAAATAGTACATATTTCACGAGTGGTTAGCTTAAATTTTAATAGCTTATCTGAACCATTCCTCACCTGACAAGATGTATACAAGTTCAGTTAATATCACCAATATTAATATTTATTTTGTTAATTTTGTTTTTAATTTGCTAATAATTTAATCTTTTTTCTGGCAAATGTCTATCAGTTCTGTCCGTATTTCTGAATGTCTTATGGGCACTAATTACTTTTGCTAAATTCTTCTTATCTTACTTCATATGTAACTACACTTGGCATAGTTAAACGTTTCGAATCTTACTTTTATATATGAACATGTATTAATAAATTTTGGATTTTGTTCCATACTCTGTAATTTATATTTGTGCTTAGATTTGAATTTTTTAAAATTTTTCATTTATTTTATGTAGAATGGAAATAACATTTTCAACTGGGAATAAAAGTTCCAAAGAACAACAACTTGTACACTTCACTTATAGAAATGAATAAAACAAACTACTTCAACTTTTCAAAATTCTGATTGTAACGTCCAAAGTGTAAAAGTAATAAATTGCATTGTATATGACAATTTCTTTGTTCATCATTAGCGTCATACAACCATAAACCTACATTCCTACAAGAAACTTGGTGTTCGCTAATCGGTAGTAAAAATTGACTATTACCACATTTCAATAGATATGTTGAATCAGCAAAACACAACATTTTCGTATAGAAATGTGTGACAACGATCTCATTGAGTAACTAATAATTTTCATTGACAAAGTCGATGCCGAAAGCCAGTGAATCATTTAAGTTTTGCGACTTGTTGAACCAAAACGTTCTTCAAAATAAATATTAAGTTTTCTTTTTTAAACTGAATGTGTCGTTACATCTAGCCAAGCAACATAGGCACTCTTTGCCATAAGAGCGTTTTGGAAGGTGTCTGAAAGGAAAATCGAAGGTGTAGCCCTCTCAAATTTTGAAAATATAATTGCAAAGCATTTGTGAAAACGTGTGGCATTTTTTTTTACAGATAGGAATGGCACGACAGTCAAATAATATATGTATGATAATGGAGTCGATAAAAGTTATAACCATTTGCATAAAACGTATATTTACATAGTATTTTATTTGTGAAAGACAATAAATATTTTTTAGTTAAATCTCTCACACTTAAATATAATATAAATGTATGTGCTGTAATCATTAATTTAGGGTCTGCATTCTTAATAAATTTTGCAATTTAAATATTAGCTGCAAAAGTGCCCACACATTCTATTAAAATCAATGTTACTCTTCACAACAAATACATACAGCCTGAAATACATTAAAAGACTAGTACATATTATATGAAAAAAGAACTTTAATCAACTATATTGTGAAAGTATTTCCATTTCAACAAAAGTGCCGTTCCATAATAATTTAATACTTACTGTTTGTTTGTATATTTAGGAGATGAATTGTTTTAGATTATTAATTATAGATAATGGACTGTATATTGTTTTATTTCTTTTATAAATACAAGTCATTACTCATTATGTACACCGTAAGAAAATTTTGTACACAATCTCATACAGAGTTGAACGAAATACATAATAGTTCAATATGCTAACAAGATAACAAAGGTCAATGACAAGAATCAGACCACAAGTTTCGTTAAAAGGCTTCAGTCCATCTGTATTATTCAGTCTGTCGTCGGTATTTGCAGAAAAACTACCATTAAGGATAATCTTTTATCCCAATTAGGAAAAATTTATAGTTTCATACCAATAATTTTTCTTATGTTGTTCTGTCAAATAATTTTATTCTCTAAAAATTTTAATATTGCTAGTTAACCTGACAATTTTGCAATCATGTTTATAATCTATTTAGTATTGACATATGTTGCGTCCAAAAAAAGATTTATAAATTTAATTAAACAATTTGTCATGATGGTCTCTTTAAGCCTCTTCATAGAAATATTATTTAATAAAAAGATTCTAAACCTTGTTTCATTATCAGTTTCATGGTATTACATTTTATAACTATGTTAAATTTATATTTATGTCATCATGCTCTGGGATAACAATTTTATGAAAATCTTGCATATATGACAATGTGTGTAAGTAGCTTTTTTGCAAACAGAAACAAAAAGCTGTTTTCATTGAAGAATCATTAGATATTCCTAAACACAGATTCTTTAGAAATGATATTAATTTTATCTTCAACACACCACTTAAAGGGAAAGACATTACCAATTTATCGGATTTATTTGTTTTATTCTTGGAACTCTGTAAGTGTTTCAATGGCATATTACATTTTCTCATTGGTTTTGAATACAATATTGTATATCTCATTATATTATGAGTGGTGCTAATGGAGAATCGGAATCGGAGGTATTCTTGTTACTAGATACATTGACAAATATATTTAAAAATACACAATTAGTAATTGAAATTTCAGCTTCTCAGCTCTTTGTATTGTGTTTTCACATACATTATGAGTAATGTTTACGTCTATTTGTGTAATTTGAAACATAAAATGTACTTTTTATTTCGTTCCCTTATAAATGTTGAAAAACTTTTACATTTGTTTTGACTTAGTTATGTGTTATGTTCACACCATTAAAATATACAATAAATTATTTTGTTTGTAGTTTCGATATTAAAATTTGTTGATTTTAATAACCATAACATTCGGAATTTTAGAATTAATGCTATCACTTAACTCTTCACCATCGTCAGCAGATTCTTTAACATCAACCATTTTAGGATAAATGTGTCAACAATTGTGCCTAAAAATATTTCCACAATTGTCTTCAATTTCATACAAGCGTAGACGAGTAGTTTTCTGAATTATTTTTCAAGAGGTTCAAAGCTTATCGTCAGGTATCATTTCAAACATAGCATTCTGATCAAACTGTAAAATCTTTAGATCTCTTGCATGGCTATTATAATAATACTCTCTAATTTTTTCCTCTCTTCTATTATCCTCAACCTCATTTCTTTTATATATTTTTGGTTGCAGATGACACTTTGATACTGATCTTTGGTCATTTAAATTCCTATTAAATAATAAATTAGCAGGAGATGGATTTCCTTCCTTCGGACTATTTCCCAAGTTTAACAAAACTATGTAGGTATATATCAAGATTATCATGAAAACATTTTTTCTAAATATTTTTTATTATTTCAACACTTGCCTTTGCTAAGCCATTAGATTTATCCAGAATCAAAAAAAAAAGGGTGATGAAGTAATATGATTATATCGAAATTTTTTTACAAACTTCTTAAATTCATCACTCACATATTGAGGGTCCACTGTGCGTAAAGAATTCCACAGGGATTCCATATCTCACCATTTTCAGTTTAATTACATTGAAAGAACTTATATTTTCTAACCTGCTCACTTTCATGTATTTGCTATAGTAATCAGATAATCATTTTTGTTAAATTCAAAGAGATCTAAACCATGTTTTACCTAAGATAAATTTAGGCACAATATAAAATATTATTGGTTCCTTTGAATTATTTATTCTATATATTTGGCATGTTTGCCAGTTAAAACCAATATTATATCCTTAATTTGTGCCTGTGTTCCTGGTTAAAAGATTATCACTTTGACTCTTCTTACAAAATTATTAAACCCAAAATGTCCTTCATGAATATAACTTAATGTAATTTTTTGTAGTCAGCTTGGTATTACAATTAAATTGTTTTTGAAGATAATCTCATCAACTATTTTTAAATCATACCGATAATTCCAAAATGGAGTTAGAATATTATCCATTTTGCCTTTACAGTTAGGCCATCCCTTAAGAATATAATCTTTTAATTTGCTACTACAGGATCTTAATTAGTTTACTTTTTTCTTCTGAAATCGGTAAGGAATCAAATGTAACACTAACATGACCTAATATTTCTTTATGTAATTCATTGTCTAACTCTAAAATCTCCTTATGAGTCTCATTTTCTGTAAAATATGATCTACTTAGAAAATCCGAAATATATATCTTCTTACCAGGAACATATTTTACATTTGGGCCACATGCCTGAACTTTCAACAGCATTGTTTAAATTCTTATTGGTGCTTTGCACAAAGGTTTCTTAAATAAAGTTTCTAAAGCTGAATGATCAGTCTGAACATTGATTGTTTTTGTTAGAATATATTTAAGAAATTTAGCAAAACCAAATATTATTGCTAACATTTCTCTTTCTATCTGAGCATAGGTTTTTTGGCAATCAGTTAGTGCTTTTGATCCATAAGCTGCTAGTCTACCCTCTTGCATTAAACAGGCACCCATCCCCTTAGAACTATGATCTACTGAAAGTACAGTTTCTTTATTTATATCAAAAAAGTTCAAAAAGTTTAAGTCAAACTTTATTTTAATTCGTTAAATTCATCTTGGTGATGGATATTGCATTGAAATGAAATATTTTTTTCTCATAATTCTCTCAAAGTTGCTGATATTGTAGAATAATTATTTATATTTTCATTTAAATAATTGGTCACACTTGAAAACCTTTCAACATCTTTTTTATATTTTAAGTTTTTTTATAATATTAACTGAAGCTACTTTTGCAGAATCGAGTCTTAGTCATTCACCATTAATTAACATACCTAAAAAATTAATTTCCCTTTTTAGAACGTTTGATTTTTATTTGTTAAATCTAATATTATGTAAACTTGCTGGCTCGAGCACCTTTTATAAAATTTCATACTGTTCGGAAATAGTGTTACCAAATACAATTAAATTATCAAAATTGAATTCTTCACCCTTAATATTCTTACAAATTTCGTTCATACATTATTGAAACACTTCTGTTGATACACATAATCCAAAAGGTAATTCTCTTAAAATGATAATTTCCAAAAGGTGTTGAAAATATAAACAAAAATAAATACAAAGTTTGTAACTATTTTATGATAACTTAACCGCCCAAAATCCACTATTACAATATAGTTTCGTGAAATATTTAGCACCTGCTAGGTTGTCTGTGATGTTTTCAACCGTATGTAAATATTTATATTGACGTACAATGGATTGATTTAGATGCTTAGGATCCAGATATATTCTTAACTTTCCATTAACTTCTTTAGTTATTTCAATGAGTTAATCCATTGTACTGGTTTGTCCACTTTTTCTATTATATCTTATGCTACCATTAAATACAGTTCTTTTTTGAATGACTCCTGCAAAGCTAGTGGAATATAATGAGGTGGATCTGTTCTTGGACTCTCATTAATCTATAATTTAATATCATACGGTTTATTAAAACATCCAATGCTATGAATCACTTATGAATGCTTATTAGTAATTATTTGAAAATCATCCTTTTCTGTACAAATAATTTTTTTAATATGATTTTAGTTATAAGATTAAAAGCAACACACTATTTTAAAACTAATATTGTAATACAATCAGTGTTTATAATCGAAAATTCAATATTATGATGTTTTCCATTTGATAAATAACACTTAATAAAAATATCAATTTATCATTCAATATAATTAACTTTATTGGTTTCTTAATAATAACCATAGGACTTGACCCTACGTTTTTATATGTGCTAAATGACATGCAATTCACTTACACACGTGTGTCAAGTTTTTCTTTAATTGTCTTATTATTTATGTAGATATTTTCACACCACTCACTTGTATTAACTGTGACTATATTAGCAATGAAACAACTTTCTTCACATTCTTCAACTTTAACAAGTAGTTGAGCTGATTGTCCTGTACAATTATGTGTTGAAGACCATGCATTCTCACATTTAAAACATTGTTTACCCTCCCTTTTCGGTAAATTATAATTTGTAAACACTTTAGGTCAGTTAATATTTAAAATAGATTTCTTTTTATTTCCTGGTGTACAAATATTTTTTACTTGTTTCTGTGACAATTCTGAGGCTTTGCAAATTGAAACAGCTTTCTCAAATGTTAAATCAACTTCCCTTAACAATTGTTTGTAGACATTCAAGTTGTTTATCCGCACAATAATGATGTCACGGACTAGTTCTTCATGCATATTGTTAAATTCGAAGTTTAGGCTTTTATTCTAACTCTGTGAGAAAATTGTCAAACGATTCTTCTGGTCCTTGACTTCCTGTACAAAATGTTTGTCTTTATATTGTGACAGATTCTTTAGGAATCAAGTTGTTGTCAAAATTTGTTTTGATATTGTTAAATTGGTGATACCATATTTTCCAACAAGCACATTATTTGATAATAATGCGTTGTGAGGTATATTTCTCCGATAGCAGATTAATCATGTCCTTGACAGTGTACTGATATACCATCTTGATTGGTCTGTGCGTATTGATCTGTTTTCAACATTTTTACATAGAGCATGGTCACATCTTCAGCTGTCAATTGTATTCAATAATCTAATAACCTTTAAACTTGATCGGTTATAATATGATATTAATCGGTTTTCTTCTGACAGCATGTTACTTTTCTTAATTAAGTTGTTTGTTCATAATAATTACCACTTTATTTCATATCAATATATTTATTTATATCACAATACAAGTAACTTCATACATGTAAAGACTTTAACTGCAGTCATGTTCAAACGGGTGCAATTCATGAGACACTCTCATCAATTTGATGAGAGTGTCTCACAATTAGCAGTAAATTTAAATGTATACAGCGACCTCTGGAGATAGCTAGTTATCATAATAGACGCCATCTATGGTAGACGCAAGTCGCAACCCAAGTCACAAATTACAAACTAAACGTGGAGTGTGTTAATTATTGCCCAGAAGATATATTATTATACTTTAAATTTTTTTACATGTCTCATATTTTAAACGTATTACTAAGTGTTAATTTAATTATAACCTTTGTTGTTATTAATTGGCGATTAAAATCAAAATAGCATGTACTTTTCCTAGATGTATTTATCTTTTATATTTTAGCAAAGATCTTTGCTTATATCCCACCTGAAGATGTTGTACTACAACGAAACCTAGGTCGTGGTAAAGAAATTAAAGACAGTAGAAATAATACTACATCACGTAGTTTCATTTAATTGTGGATCATTCTTTCTGTTACATTATATGATTGGTTCTAATATGGATTTGGCAACCGCTAAAAGGATCCAATGCATATAAGACATTGAATTATATATATTAATAATTCATACGTAGGAAATTTTCAATTTAAAAAATATGTAAATGTGAGATGGTCAAAGTCATCCTCCCTGATCCCGTAATCACACATTGGAGAATCATATTACAATTAATCTGCTGAGTGAGAATAGAATAACGTGGAACAACACTCAAGTTTCCCTGTGGGAAAATGTCATTTAATCATCATATAGATTCAGTGACCATAGTTGATTAGACTTGGAAGCCTTCCAACCTCTCAAAAAAAAAAAGACTTTCTTTCCCATCCAGTCTGCCAGGCAGAGGTCATCAAAGAGTGAACCAATGAAAGAAGTTCCCCAACGAAATAGTAAGAGTAGCATGGATCTCCATTCACAGTGGCAAACTGGACTTTTGTATTGACTATGTAACATTTCAAATCTATAGATCCAGATGGTAAAGGGGCTTAAGGAGCTTGAGAAAGCTTACTGGTGGGTTGATGATAATGATGACCATCGACTCTGATAAAAAGTATTGAGGTGTAACAACGGACCAGTTTTTTAAAATGTAAGCAGCGACCTTTACAAAAAGTTTTTGGTTTGATGTTCTGAAATACCTGCTCATTAGAACTATTGACAAGGCATTGTAAAGCCAATATGATTTATGGTAAATAAGGGGATGTTCCATTTATTCCGTCCTTAAGTGGCATAATTGATAAAATGATTAGTAGAGTCCACAGATGAGAACTTTAATAAAATCCTACTTCTTCCAATTTGTTGTGTCTTCCAATTTGTGTGTGAAGTAGTGAAAAAGATTGGGAAAGAGGATGAATTTGATTAGATGCGTTTAGAGCATGGACGATTAGTCTTAGGTGTAATTGCAACCTTGGTTTCCACGGAAGTTAGGGTGTTAGATGGATGGAAAAGAGGTATATTTTTCATTTTGTGTTTTCGCAACTCTTTCTTTTGCATTTTAAGTCAATTCATTAATTCGGAGAGGGTTTGGATTGATCTAGAAGTTTGGGAGACTTACGCAGATTAATTTTTGTTAAGTGAAAGTAGGATTATATAAAACAAGAGAAGAAAAACTTATTGGTTAGAAGAATGATGAATGATGGTTTAAAACTATTAATAGAACACAATCAATGTATAATAAATATTTTATTAGATATTAAAAGAAAAGAATGACAATATTAAAAGATATAAGAAGAAGGATTAGCCAGAGAGTTGAAACATCTATGCATTTCATTTGATAGTTTCTGTAGCAACATTTGTCAAACCATATTTAAATAGCACTAATGTTTGTTTGTTTCAACATATAAGTTAAATAGTAAAAGATATGAAATTATTATTTTTGTTCTTGGTAGAATAAATTTTAAATGCCGGTGTACAATATATTCTTTCTATAAAAGAAAAGAAAGAATATATTATAGACCGTCAAAGAAAATGATCGAGATTGTTGGGAGATTTAAAATTAAAATCTTTATAATGATATGGTTATTGACATTATTTGATTTTGTTAACTAACAAAAAAATTTTCAAGTGTCATTGGGTGAGAGGCGTGGGAAAAGGTCAAAAAGGAGGAAAAACAATATGAGTTAGGCCTCTAGGGGGTTTTGATAAAATAGTCATACTTCGCTCAGTTATGCATTAACATTAACAAACTGGTAATGCAAGCATGGGAAAATCTTAAAAAGTGAAATAGGCCAAAATTATTTCTATTTTTTCCAAGCAAATAGAACGATTCATGTTCTATATAAGTTTGGCCTCAGATAAAGAATGTTTAACAGTTGCTTTATGTTTTGACTATATGAAATTACTGCTTGTCTGATTCAGTCGATCTGTTTTTCCATAGGAACAAACAGAATATATTCTTTAGTACAAAACAATATTCCCCAAGGGCATGGTTATAAAAATGTTTTCTAAGTGTTTACCCTTATTCAAGAATGATTAGACAAATGCTCTTATGAGACTACTTCCTATTATTTCTTATAATATTGAACTTTTAATTCGTATACAGCAACATTTTGTTTTATGTCGGAATTCCATTCTATGGCAATGCCACATAAATCAAAACTGTGTGAGTTGAGACTTGACTTTCATATAAATATGGGTTTTATTTTGTAGGTATTTAAAAAGGCTTCATTATAAGACAGTCAAGCTTTAATAATTATGAAACAATATGTACATTGTTGTATATTTCTTCTAATTACATTCAAGTAGGTAAACACAAACACAACAAGTAATGATCCAAAATCACTTTTTGAAAATCAATGATAAATTTCTTTTGAACTCTTTCTGAGGTATTAATATACGCATAATTTCATACTTTCCTTTTAGACTTTTCTCCATAATAGGAATTTCTTTAATTAATGAAACGACAAGATATTTACCGTTGTCGAGTGTTGTTTCAATTGATTTTATATTAACATGTGTATTTGCAAGCTGTCTAGGACAACATAATCATGGATTTCTTGTTTTTTGTCATCCCTGAACGGCTACTGTTTAGTAAGCGTTGAATTGTCTGGCTTTGAAAGTGCTTCTACGTGACCAGCTTTGAGATCACAAAACTTTCTTCAGGTAATTATCTAGCCTACAAGATTATTTCTTCACATTGGTCCGAAAGGGTAGATACCTGCTTTTCTTTGGGAAAACTTTAAAAGTCATAATTCCTTCCAATTTCCATCCAGGGCAGAAGCTCTTCAACTCGTCTAGATCTTCCTTTACACTAATATGCAGTATGCTATTGAATAAGTCTTCCAGCAGTTACAGATTCAATATGAATTATGAACCGGTTCTGCATTACCAAAAAGTTTATTAAACATTCTATGTATGTAGTATGTGGTTTTAAGGATGGCAATAATAACCTTGCAGTTGCAAAAAAATTTCATATTTGGTAGTAAAAATTCCTCATGAACATTTGGACACAACTTTATAAGACGAGTAGCTTCCTGACCTGGAGCATTATCAATAACTGATAAAATATTAACTGAGATTTTACATCTCAAATAATCGCTTGACATCTAGAATGATGATGGAGTACTGACATGCCAGATTACCAGTAGTGGGTATTATTTTAGTTTTTTTCATGCATAAAGTTTTAACATTCAACAAAGTAAGAGAGGCTTGATTATGAAATCCCCAGAAGCATTAGAACATATAATAATTTTAAGGTGAGCCTTGGTTGCTTTAAAAATAGCTCCTTTTTTAATCTATTGAACAAAAATGTTAACTTATACATTTATTTTATAAATAATCCCGTTTAATCTGTGGTAAACACCTTTTCAGCTTAATAATTTCCTTCCTCAATAATTTTGCAGAACCTTTCAGAACATCGGTATATATGTAGAAATACATACATATGTGACCGGATATGCTTATCCCTTGCAGTGTAAGGTTGTAAAAACTATGTTGCTTTTCAAAATTTTCAAACCAGACCCCTATATGCTAGCAAAGATAGTATCAAAGTGTCTAGAAAATGGGTCTCGTCCACCACCATTGTCCATGCACTGATCAGTCATTAATATTTCATCGTCTTGTTATTGATGCTAAAAATAGATTTTTATCCAAACAATTAATATGTTGCTTTTCACCGCCAAATCCGAACTTTCACCTATTTTTATTAAAAATGATGTAATTTTTTTGGCCGACACTAGCCTGTTTCACAGCAGTGCAATTAATAATGAGTAAAACAAAAACAAACACGTCTTTTCTCAAATAAATCAGCATAAAATGGAGGTTTGCTGTATAAACATAATGTATTTTTAAAAGTCGTTATTTTTAATTATTATACCACACTCAATATGCGTTGAAATTATTATATTTCAGGTTATTCAGATATCGCCAGCGCACACAAACACACAAATACATACATACATACATATATATATATATATATATATATATATATATATATATATATATATATATATATATTGCCTTAGAAACATATGAAAATATAGGACGATACTTATGATTATATTATATTATTAATCTCCATTCAATTCCATTAGAGCTAAAATATGCTACTACAGATTATATACAGGTTTAGAATAACAGATGTTTATTTCTATTTGATAAATTGCTAAAAGCATAAAGTGGTTTTCACTAATTAACTTTAAAAACTGGTATAACTTGGAGTATGTTTTAAATTAAACTTGAATGT
Source organism: Druceiella hillmani (assembly GCA_039881145.1). Classification (NCBI taxonomy): domain Eukaryota; kingdom Metazoa; phylum Arthropoda; class Insecta; order Lepidoptera; family Hepialidae; genus Druceiella; species Druceiella hillmani. Next base: position 1,407,231 of record JAYKKI010000069.1, on the reverse strand, counting down.
GTATTATTAATGCAGTTCAGTTATTTTTATAATTATTTGCAAAATATAACTGACAATTAGTTAAAGTTGTAAAATACTCAGTTTTCTGATCTACGAGGATGCCATTCATGCTTCGCTGTAACAGCCATTCAATTTATGCACTCAGTTTGGCACTATCTGCTCAACCTAATACCAATCCATTTTATTTTTTATCAAATTTACAAGAAAGTCTAAATGGTCCCCAGTCTTCTCACTTCCAGTGATGAATAACAACAAGTGATTTCTTCGTCCATTTATTTCTCCTAGTAATCTTTATGTGACATGTAAAAAGATGTGAAGTTATCCTAAATTCAAATCTCTTTAGAATTATTGACCGTTCATTTCTGCAGTTGTTTCCTGTACTTCATCTTCCCTTTCTTCATTTACATAAGCTGGAACCTCTTTCAATATACTGACGGCATGGCCTTGCATTAATACATTCTTCAATGGTCGATCATATTGACTTCTCTAATTCCAAGCAATTAACTTCCCTTCTGTGTGTAGTATAAAGACAACAAATACTTCGTCATACTAATGCTAAGATTAAACAGAGACAATTGTCTAACAATAAACAATTGCTTCAGTATTTATTGAAAGAGACAACTATTGACACTATTAGCTTTGTTTGGCTTGTTATACTTAGCCGGACTAAATCGTTCTAATCGCCAAAATTTGAGTGACTTGTGGAGAACCGATGGTACTGGTGTGGAAATTTTTAGTACTGCTGTGTCTTTGCAGCATTTTTACTTTTTACAAAGCTGTTTGCGTTTTGATGATGCAACAACACGCCAAGAGAGGAAGCGACTGGACAATCTGGCTCCAATTAGATATATTTTTGACGATTTTGTCTCGAACTGTAAAAATACTTATACTACCAATGAGTATCTTACAATCGACGAAAAGCTGGAAGTATTTCGCGGCAGGTGTTCATTTCGTCAATATATCCCGAATAAACCTGCGAAATATGGCATTAAAATTTATGCTTTGGTTGATGCAAAAAACTTTTATACTGTCAACCTTGAAATTTATCCCGGTAAGCAGCCTGATGGGCCATTTTTGCAAAGCAATAAAGCTTTCAATGTTGTAGACAGATTAGTGCAGCCTATCTCTAAAAGTAATAGAAATATTACATTTGACAACTGGTTCACGAGCGTTCCACTGACAACACATTTGCAACAAAATCATAAACTAACATCTACAGGTACATTACGTAAAAACGAAAAAGAAATCCCACCAAACTTTATAACCACGCAAAGAAAAGAAGTATACAGCACTCAGTTTGCATTCCAAAAAGATATGACGCTTATTTCCTACATGCCCAAACGGTCTAAAGTGGTGCTGGTATTGTCTTCCCTTCATCATGACCAAAACATTGATCCTGCTAGTGGTGAAAAAAGGAAACCAGAGATAATCACATTCTATAATTCTACGAAAGCTGGCGTCGATGTGGTTGATGAGCTCTGTGCTACCTATGATGTATCTCGAAACTCTAAACGCTGGCCAATGACAGTATATTATGCGGTCATCAATGTAGCTGCAATAAATAGTGTGATTATTTTTCGTGAAAATAATAACTCGAAAACAAACCGACGTGATTTCCTTAGAAAACTCGGTCTATCAATGCTTGAAGGTCATCTTCGCGTGAGAAAAAATATGGAGAACTTACCGAGAGGCTTACGTAAACGTATTCACGAACAAGTTGGTGAAGTTATGACCTACCCTCCGAATAAAACTTCAAAAACATACAGGAGATGCACACTGTCCTTCTGCCAAAGACAAAAAAACTAGGCATAACTGCAATAAGTGTAACAAGCCTATTTGTATGCAGCACATTATTCCATTATGCCAAAGTTGCGTAGATCTCGATATTGAATAAGTCAGTATGTTAGTAATAAATAAGCTTTGTTATATATAGTTCTTGATTTCATGTTTATGTACTAAAGAAAATTTTATGTTCTGTTTCTAAATGTTAATTATTTTTTATTTTTGAATATATTTTTAAGTTACGTTCTAAAAAAATGATCTCAGAATAAGATCTTATTTGATGATAATTTGCTCATTTTATGATAAATAAATGTTTAATTTTTATAAATAATGTTTATAATTACCTATTTCCCTAATATAGAAAACTAATATTGACATAAGCTTGATTCAGTGTACAATAATGCACATTGGTACAACTTACCCGGCCACAACGGCTAAGTTCTGTTTAGTAGCCGCAATGACGCCGGGTTAAGGTCAATGGTTTTCTTTCCTCTCATGTTTTAAAATTCGTATAGCTTTTTACCATTTTAGCTATATAGAAGCCTTCCTCAGCATTTAAATTATTTACACAACTAACCATTTGTCTACCAAATATTTCATAATTGCTAGTGATTGTTTTAATCAGTGCATTAACTTTGATTGTGAAATGCTGAATTACAATTATAGGTTACCTCATACATATATCAAAAAATCTTGGATTTTCGTTAGGGTAAGTCTCAGCTATCGGAAATAAAATCACTTATTAATCTAATTTAAATCATTAAACTGACTATAGTGAAATAATGCAGCAGTGTTAAACACAATATTTGTCCAAGCAAGTTGTTTAAATTTATACATTAAGCTGCTGCTTAACCTTCTGAGATTTGAGGACATCAATGCCAATCTTCTTCTTCTATCAAACTCTGTTTTCTCTTGGCCAATGGTCTTTCTACAAACAGCTATGGAGAATTTTTAAAGAGATGTTAATTGTTTTTGTTTTTCCTTTCCTGGAGTCTGTGAGGAAAAAGAACTTTCCAGCTCATATTTCATGAAATTCTTTCATATGGTTAATGTTGCTTGGTACTTCAAATGCTTCTTCCACATACGCTATGTACTATATGTACGTACTATATGCAAATTTAATAATTGTTTACATTTCTTTACTACTTTCTATATGGCTCATAACTCTTATTTTAACTGTGTTATTTGCTTGAAGTGTGCTTGTCTAAACAATGAGTCATTTTTTATTGTAAGCGAATGTGTAATGATGACATAATCTCACTGACGTGTCGCAAGGGTACATGGTTATAAGCTAGGTGGGACAACCTTCCAAAAGAGTTTCACCTATCCGAGATCTTGGTGTAATTTTTGATAATCTTCTTATTTACAGATGATTATCAATAATTATCTATCCGAGAATTTGGTGTAATTATTGATAATCATCTTATTATATATTGATATTTCAGTCACCTCATCAAATTCTGTCCAAAAGCCTAATAGTTACTAGAATTTTTAATAGGTCATTCTCATGATTTTCATGATATCAAATGTATCGTAACTTTATTTCACTGTTTGGCTCATAGTTTTCTTGAAGCAAATTCAGTCATCTAGTGTCTGTATATCCTTATAGTAGAGAAAGTATTAGGGAATTTCATTCAGGTTATGTTGTAATATATATATATATATAATGTGATACCAATAGCATAAAAAAGAGCCAGGCTTTAGCAGTCTGCCATCCCATATTTGACCAGAGAAAAGGATTAGAGTCTAAGTTTCTATAACTTCAGCCGTTTTATCATTACCTAAGACATGATTATTAATGAATTCGATAATTTGACCAACATAGAAGCAATTAGAGATACGGCATTGCAAGTAAACAACTACCCAAGCTAATGTTCGACATTGTGCTGATAAGCCTGGCAGTAGAGGCTAGATGTACATAATCCAATTTGTCTGTAGGTTGATATATTATGTATACATATATACATAGTTATATAAATAGGGCTTTACGGGAGTACATCATTGGTTCTATACATATGAAATGAGGGAAATGAACACACAAAAATACCTCGTAACTAGGAAAATATTGAAAATGCACAGCAAAAAAAAAAAGTATGCCACAAGTAAAGTTTAAGAAATAGATCCTAAAACATCTATTTTTATGAAATGTCACTGTGATTTAAGTTCATATAGTGCCGACGTCTTAAGTTCAAGTCATAGGATGAAATTATATTATTTTTACACTTAATTTCATTGACATCGCCACATGAGATTGGAATTTCGTAATTGGGGTAACCTAATCAATAAGGTTTATTAAAAATGTGTTTTTTTACCAGTTATTCTGTCTTCTATCCTCTTCGTTTGCATATATTTGTATGATTGCGAGAAAAATAGTGAAATTAACAAAATAACCATTTTGATACACATCTTGGAATCTTCTAAATATGTGAATTGTAGAATGAGGTGTTTAGTTACTACCAAATGCTTTGCCGTAATAACCTGTTAATATTTTACAAATTTATAGAATAAAAAAATATTGAAAAAAACAGAAACTTAATTTTTGGAAAAGATATTATGATGGACAGAAATGTTGAAAATATATCAGCTAAAACATATATTAAAGAATGCAAGGAAATTCTTTAAAGTAATCGAATAAATAGTCTAATATTATGTATTTTCAAGGCCTCGGCGGTAGTTGACCGCAGCCATGGTAACCGTTGTGGAGGCCTTTGTTCCATTAAATCAATTAACATCGTTTCGATTGAATCTTACATTTTCATATAGTAGTCATTAATATTTAATATCAAATGAAATGAAACCTAAAAATATCAACTAATTAACTATAATGGTTTCTAATCAATATTTTTATCCATTAATTCATTGTCATATTATACGTCTACCGGTGTTCATATATCAAGTGCGACGATATGGAAAAGAAAACAAGTATTTTTGAAAATTCAATTTCCATGTTACTTACTGCGCAATTAATTCTAGGCATTAATAGAACTTCCAGTAAGAATGATGGAAATTTCGTGAAAAGTAAACCTAAAATGATTTACAGCCTGACACTTCTTATTTTCATGTTTATATTTTACTTCTCAAACGCATATAGACTTGCATCTCTAATGTACACTAACACACCAGAGCTTACAAATTATTTTTTAAGTTTCGTAATTATATTCTTCCTCCTTACATTTGATATCGTATGGCTTAAGGGTGCATTCTCCGAGTGGCTTAATATGTTCAATGAACTTTTATCTTATTATAGTGAGCACTACAAAAATAGATACTTTGATAAAGTTAAATTATCAACAAGGATTGGAGCATTTTCAGTCATTTTCGTTACAATTATAGCGATTTTGGGGTATCATATATTTTTATCGGAAACCGAACTCGATTATTTAATTTTGATTAGACAACTGTCTATGATGGCAAATAGCCTTGAAATGGTGTTGATGTGTATACTTAGGTATGTTCTCATTGAGATGTTAAAAACCATCAACATGTATTTAAAACGTGCCGGAAAACAATTATTGCTAAAAGAGGAATCGAGCATCGACATACCCTTGGACAATTTATCTAACAGAAATATTTATTTTGACCTTGAAAATGATCCAAAATACATTTCTGTCTTACCAAATATTATAATAATTCTTTCGAGACTTTGTAAGAAATTGGACAAAATATTTAACTTCCAGGTAATTTCTAGTATTTTAGAAATGAGTCGCAAAATTTTGTATAATTAGATTAACTTTAAACATTCTAATAAATATTTCAGATCATGCATTACATGGCCGCTATCTTCTCTCTTTCCATATTCAGCATTCAGAGTATTCTAAACTTATACAAAAGAGGAGTAAGTTCTATTATACATATATGTGTGTATATATACATTCATACATATATATATATATATATATATATATGTGTGTGTGTGTGTATATATATATATATATATATACACATATTTATATATATTTCCACTTTTATTATGTACTAAATGTATAGGCGTTTATTTGTAAGTTAATTGAATTGAAGTTTATTATAAGTTATATTAATTTACATATATTATGCTACTTATGTAGAGTAAAAATGTTAAAAATGTTGGTCTGTGTTTCTTGTGTAACAATCTAGATATGTGTCTGTTTGCTTTTCTGTGTGGAAGGGCATAACAAAATAACTGCCAAAACAGATTTCGAGGTTTCGAAAGAATTTCTGTGTAACTCGGTCTCCCAGCAAATATACTATATTAAGCCATCGTGTTCAGCTGTGGAAAAAATACTTCCAGAAGTCGACGTCTGAACGTAGTGTATTTAGTAAAACGATGATTCAATTGTACAATACTACATTAAATATTTTCTATTCGTAATAAATTGCCTAATTGCAAATAATAATATACTGCGGATAATTGCTTATTGTCCATGTATTTTTATTGGAATTTCATAAATTAAGAAAATGTTTTTCCACACGGGAAATAATAAGACTTATATGAGCCAAGTCTGAAATAAATTAATAATCCAGTTTAATAATTTGTTTATTTTACCAGGCAAATTAAATATAGAAATAATTATAAAAGTAACAAATAATCTTTGTGTAAAAATAGTTTGCATTCTGTAAATAATTATGAGAATCTGTGGAGTTATAGCTTGGATCATAAAATTAGTTGTAATTACAAGGAAGCAAAAGACAAAATTATGTTTGAAAACTTACTTTCATAATTACCTACTGCAAATATAATGAAATATGTTTAGTTGACCTTAATTTTAAAAAATGGTATCTTTTCCATGAATTTAGATTGCGTCACCTTTACACTTCTTTTTCTGGCATGTTCTAATATAGTAACTTAACAAAATTTTAAAGTGCATAGAAAATCTTGAGGCTTAATGTTTTCTGTGAATTTTAAAATTTTACAGGCGATTTTAAAAATAAAGTTTATTGGAGAAAATCACAATTCCAAAAGTATGCTTCCATGCCATGGACTGCATGATTAATTCTTTTTCAGTTATAGTGGAATGGCTATTTTTCCTGTAGTCACTACAGCTTCCAATGAACATATTTTAAATACTAGTTTGGTATTGCAGATATTTTTTCAGATCTGGATGATAAATGTCATACAGTGGACTATAATTTACTTGATTATTCTGGCAGTGGCCTGCGCATGCTGTGAAAATTTGGTTCTCGAATTTCGTGAATTAGAAATAAATATAATCATGCTGAAATTTGCACAAAATATGAGTGAGTATACATTATTTCTACAAGCTGAATATGAGGGGTCTAATGTGATGGGTGCAACTAATTTGCCCCCGAAAGTATTATTAAAATATTCTTTGCAATTACGGGACACATATTGAAGAAAAGGTACAAAAAGCTTTTGCACCTTGATGTTGAGCCGGCCTTTATTTAATTTTAAAGTAATATAATTATAAAGCTAACTTTAATACATTTTTCTTACAAAGTGTGCAAGTTAAACTTAAGATTTCAATGTGAAAATGTCCAAAAAAACTTTACATGAAATTATATGTAAAAATTTTACAAAGCTGTTTAAAATTTCTATCAAATGACCGCTCTGCAGTTAACAGATAAATTATCCACCCACTTAGAAATTTACCACCTAGGTTAAGCAACGTAATACAAAATCGAAAGTAATAACGCACGTATAGAGGTTTACCAATGATTCAAACAGATTAACACGTAAATTGGAGTATAATATGAAGTAGATGATACAGTTACCATGTCTATGCTATTTTTTATATGAAATTAAAAACTGGCGAAGTGTGAAACTGGCTTGAACGTCGAGAATTCCATACCTAGTTTGAAGGGAAATCATTTTATTTATCATAAGACGTCGCTAATATGGACTTCCCAGTCCAAGTAATTTCTAATAGTAACTAATATAATTAAGTAGAGCTGATTTTCGTGAATGTCACAGAAACTGTGACATCTAGAATTACAGTTACAAATTTCCTACTTTTGCTTAGGCATTAAATACTCTTTTTTTCACAATTTTTGGACTAAGTACTTTTGGAAAAAGGGTGGGATCTGTTTTGGAAAAATACTATCTACATTATGACAAAAATATTTTGGAGACTCTTCTAAGTAGCCTCCACAAATGATCCTCCATGCTGTGTAGAAATTTGTAATTCTTTTTCCAGTACTTAATATTACAATGCGTTAAAGAAAACAATGTGTTTCCCATCTGCGAGCTTCTTAATAAGTTCAGAGTCTATATAATTAATAATTATAGTAAGCGTGCAGTCATTAATGTTTCAATACGTGAATTCTTAACATTTTGCCAAATATTAATTTGAAGTAAAGAATAATTATTTTGACATACCTCCAATATATTTCTTTTCAGTCTTTACGTTTAATCATTACATTCTCAGGGTATTGTATGCAAGGCATGAATTCATACAAGTAAACTGGCAAGTAAACACAACTCACGTATCTGTATGTGTGTTTGCTTGCATTAATTTTGAATATATTTAGCAGAAATTCATTATTCAAAACTAAATGAAACTACATCATGTAGTATTATTTTTACTTTATTTAAATTCTTTACCACAACCTACGTTTCGTTGTATGACATCTTCAGGTTGACAATTAGTAAAGATTGTCACAATCTTTGCTAATAGTTTCATTTAATTGTGCCTTTATTTTATTCAGGAAATATTTTCTCCGAATTAATAATTTCTAAATCAATTTCAAGGTCCGGATGTAAACGACGCTGTAGAATCAATTCAAGAAATCGTACAAAGGGGCGATAAGGGCGTTTTCACCGTGTGGCATCTTTTTGACTTGAGAATGTCACTGTTTCCGAAATTTGTCAGTTTACTCGTATCTTATATAATCATTGTGTCTCAATTATCTGGACTGCAAGATTGAATTTGTTTGCAGACATATCGGTATACTGACGTAGTTTTATGCTAAATTCACTGATGTTTTGAGAAATTATTTCATTAATGCTCACAATATGTGTCTACAATGTACACCTTATAATTATAAGCTCACGATATATTGTGAATGCAATTCCATCTGTTTAAAGCTACTTAATTTTAGTGTGCAATAGTACTTTCAAAAATACAAATATAAAAAAAATATTACTCATCAATATAAGAAGTCGCCCTGTTAAGCTTTGAACGAAGCACTTATGGCCACGCTGCAATTTACTTTGCAGTTTATGTTACTTCATATGTCGATGTGTATTAGAAAAAGTGTTAAACATAAATCTGGAAAAATGTTTGATATTTTCTGAGCAAAATACGTGGCAATAAGACAAATCAACATATTCCATGCCAATCAATGCCTTTCCAAGTTGAACATGTTTGATTTAATTTATAAATTGTATCCGAGTTAAGACTTTACATACACGTATTGCATAATTTGTACTTAAGGATTATCGTATGTATTGTAGTTAGTAAGTTTGTGTGTATTTTTGGAAATAGTCTCTTGTTAAAAATTTAATCTGAGTAATTTTTTTTAATTGTACTAATAAAATGTTGGTTTAAATAGAATGTAAAATTATTTTCTTCTTATTTTTAATTATATGCTTATATAATGACACTCATTCATTAGAATGGATGTAAGTCTAGCTATTACAGTAAATGAATTGATTCCTTTTAAATAATGAATTTGCTGATTGTGTTGGTTACTAACAGAAGTGCAATCAAATTTCACATAAACATAGCTTTGGATATGTAGATCATGTTTTATGTATGGAATTAATTTAATGACTTATGGACTATAAGTAAACAAGAACACACCATTTTCAAGAAAATAATAATATTATTAATTAATTATTTCTTGTGCAGGGATATCTTCTTAAATGCAACAACAAGATATCAGTGGCTTTGAGTCTGAGAGTTTAGATATCTATGCCAAATATAGAATTGTTGAAGATTATAGGTAATAGCTTCATATTAGTTTAAATTATTGATTCATATTTGTATCTTTCTGAAACAAATTTGTCCATAGTTACATAACATTTTTGGAATATACTTGTATACACGCAAAATTACAATTCGAAAAAGAATACACAATAAAAATCTTATTATCACAATTAATGCATACAATCTATATTTATTTAATAATATATTTATTCTTTTTCAATACGCATTAGTTTATAAATATTGATCTCTTCAGTATCGCAGGTTTCAAGTTTAGGCAAGAAAGATATTGTTATAAATATAATGAAATAAAAAACACAAGTCTAGTGATGGATTTTAATGTGCCATAAAATTCAAATGATCCTTGTATGAACATACAAGGAGTAATTATTGCCTTTTTTTGTTTAAAAATATTATTGAGTTGTGTGTAATATTGTATCATATAATATTTTTCATTGCATTAACCACAAATCATTATAAATATCTAACAAATTTAAAACAAATATCAATTTTTTATAATGATTTTTGTCCAACAAATGAAGTAGAAAAGTATTTCGTGTCAAAAGAGTTTGGAAAAAAGGGAGTTCGAAAGATCAAAGCATGGTGAGCACACCAAGGATGTGGATAAGGAACACATAAATAATTAAATTTAATAAAACTTTTTTATTAAAAAGACAATGCACATACACATTTCATAAAAAATGTTAATAGCCCCCATATTGAGGCAATTTCACATCCAGACATTTCACATCTAACCGGTTGTGCATCGACATTAAATACGATCAATTTCGAACGAATGATCTTGAATAATTACAGTGGAAGAGTGGAAGTAGACTTTTAGTGTTTTTCTTATTTTAAATGTTATTTCATCGATGATGAATTAACAAATATTATTGAATAATTTTAATAGTTTTTATTTCTTCATTCATTTTAGATGGTTATTTATTATTTTTATTTTATTTATTTATTTATTTCCACTTTAAGATACATATAACATATACATTTGGTGGATTTATTGCTACAAAAGCAATCCCTTCTAGTCAACCAGATCGATTAAATATAAATATTTTGTGATGTGGATGTAAAAGATTTTAATAAAAAAATGAAACTTAAGACAAACAACAAAAAATACCATAACACATAAATAAGGAAAACCAAGCTATGTGTGAATAATACAAAAGAAAAAGAAAATAATGTTAATTTAATTATAAATTGTAAACAAAATGTAATTAGGGAAGGCAGGACGGAGGAATTACGAGAGGAAGAACTTTTTCAGACGATCTTTGAAGACATTTAAGGAGGGCGAGTTCCTAGTATCCAGATCTAGTCGATTACAAAGTCTTATAGCTTAGACAGTGAAGGACTTTTCATAAGAAGTGGTTGTATGTTTGGGAAAAAGGAGACTGAGCTTGTTTTCACAGCGTAGCCCTATATTTTTCATGTGAAAGAGGCCAAAATTACATCTAGTTATAAAACAATCGCATTCAAATCAAATTTAAATACAATCAAGTTCGAAAGAACAATTTTGAATAATTCTAGTGGAAGTGATCAAGTTCAAATTCATGTGGAAGAAGACTTTTAGTGTTTTCCCACTTTTAAATTTTGTTTTTTCAATGATAAACTAAACACATTATTGTTTAATTTTATTAGTTTTTATTTCTTCGTTCATTTTTTGTTTACTGATTATTTTTCATGAGAGTGAGAACAAAATTACATTTACTTATCAAACAATTACTTTTAAATGTGTTGCGCATCAACATTAAATACGGTCAGGATCGAAAGTACAAATTTAAATAATTCAATAATGTAAGTAAAATAAGGATTTCAAGAACTTAAAATGAGTTTAACGTTATTGAATGATAAAAATATAAAACATTTAGTCTGCAATTATCAGCGATAAATTTAATTTTATTTAAAAAACTATTCCTAACAATATGGGCCGTGAATTATATTATTTTGGTAAGGCGCCAAATGATGTATTATGGGATAAATAAAGGTAGCAATTATACAGACTATGGAAATTAATGCATAAATTAAAATATCAGAAATTTGACTAATTTTTAAAAATTTGTGCTTGACAAATTACAAGAACATTTTATTTCAATTATTTAAACAATTTTCAAATTTTGATCTTTTAGTATTTTTTAATTTAAAATTTTGCCTTATACTTAATGAACTAAACAAATATTATTGCTTATTTTTTTTACCCAATATTTATAAGCAATTTGAGTGTATGTTTAATATATAGCGACAAAAGAAGAACCGTAGTCAAGTTTATAAAATAACTCCCCATACACGTGATATCTAGTTCTACACAGATGTAAACGATTGGCTTTATACAAATGAAATATTACTTGAACTAAAACTTGCATTTTATATTTTCCACATTTTAATATCTATAGATGCTCTTAGATTGTAAATTTACTTAAGCGAACCCAATGTATATTTATTAACACAATGCCGTTCAATTAGGAAGAACCAAAAAATCAACTATTCAAAGCTGATTCGCCTTGTTTTCAAAAATCGCCGTTTACTGGCATTCATTTTCACTCCCTCCCTCCCCACTGAGTCGCCGAGAAGCTATAAAGGAGAAAAGAAATAATCACTTAATTTTTTAAAGATTTGAATTTGTTCCGCGCGCTAGAAGGACAATTTTAAGTGATTTCCAAAAATCGTCATAAAATGATACTTTCTCCTTAAAAGTTCTCTCCAATTCTTCTACCATATTTTTTCAGAAATTAGTTTGTTACTTTTGAATTACCGTGTTTTCTAAAATTATGATTACAACATAATTTCTCGAACATTATTGAAAAGCTTGGAATATTTCTTAAGGAAACCTATTTCAAAATACACTGAAAAAACTTGAAAAAGACTTTTTTTAAGTTTCTAGTTACGTAAAATTATTCATATTTACCATTTTTTAAGAGACCGCCTTTTCAAAAAAAGCAAATTTAAAGCATTTATTATGTTTTTTAATTTAATATACAATTGTCAAATATCGTAAAGCAACTTGTTCTAGCAAACATTTCAGTGTTTTTTTGTAACAGGATTAAGAAAAGTAAGTAAGGAAAAAGTAGAAGGAAGGTATAAACTTTACAATGAATTCTTCGAAGAAAATGACTTTTTTTTTCTTAACCCATAAAACTCGTTAAAATAAAAAAAAGACATTGAGCGATAATTTTTTTTTCTTTATCTATTCTCGACGGCATGCTGGGTAAGGTAAAGAAAAAATTGAATGGATCATTTTGAGAAATAAAAGAAAAAGCTTTCCAATAAGCTTTTGTGCATCCAATTATTTTCCATGCAGAAATAACATTTTAAGTTTCAGGAAAATTTCAAATTTTTTGGTGATCCCATAATTTCAAATGCCAATGCATTATATTTATTTTTTTTTTGTACCACAATTGATTTGCAAAATTTGGCAATAAATACTTTATTTTCCATGCAACCAGATTTCAAATGTAATGATTAAATCTAAGAAATTGCTATAAATAAATCTAAGAACTTATTTTGGTATCAATTGATCCAACATAGATGTATTTACCTATTCTTACCTGCACAGTGTATTTAGTTTTTTTTAAATCAAAAGGGTTTTCATATCGGACTATTTAATATAATTGATAAAATGAGCAAGTACATTTACAAAACATTTTAAATTTTCATAAAATATTATTGAGGTATAATGTTATCCCGATTCAAAGTAATGCAATTGAATAAAGTCAAGTATTATATTTAGTGATGTCACTAAACATAGTACGAGACTTTATTCTATATATCCAGGGTAAACATGATTAATAAATGTGAACTCATTTTAAAACTACAACATATCTTATGGGTATATATATATATATATATATATATATATATATATATATATATATAAACATATATATATATATATATATATATATATTTACATATTCAAAAAGAACATTCTTTTTGTTTCTTTACAACTGAACACATGATATAGAATAGGATTTAATTTACTAAAAATATTGTGTACAGTATGTTTTACTAAATAATATGAATTCTTACCAAAATATTGATGTGGAAGTTCGATGATAATGAATGTACAAATATATGCTAAAATTGCTTCATTTTAAATTGGGTTCAAAAAAGCAACGTAAATCCGGAGGCTTATTTTTTGCTATCGTTCATTCAGTTTATGAGGTGTCAGTTAAAGGAAATTCTGTATCCAACCAAGTTTGTGCAAAGCATAACACCGTTTATACCTACATCAGACAATATATTAATTCCGCCATAGTTTGAGGAGAGAGTTTCGTTTTCATTATCGCCTTCAAACTGTTATTATTATTCCTAATTTATGGGCATCGTAATATTCATTATTGAGCTCCAAGTTTTTGGAATATAAATTAAAAAGTCAATAATTTAATTAAATATTTTGGTTTGAAAACATTTTATTACTTATGCTGATCGGTTTTTACAATGTCGGTTCGTATTAATAGTGAAAATATAATATACTATAATATAATATACTCCTGACTTGATCTTTATACTGGATCTCTTTTTAATTTTTGTCTACCTTAATTGCTTACTGTCCTTAGTAAGTGATATGTGCGATAACATTTTATTAGCTGATGAGTTCTTTTATTTTAAAACTGGATGAAAAAGCAGGCCTAACAAATATTAACGGAACTTTAAATAAGTTATATAAGTCTATCTCAATCAGCAGTTTGTTGTTAAATACTATAAAAACAATGTGTACAAAATTTTCCCTGGCTAATCTATCATAAATTAGTAGTAGCGTAATTCTGAAAGAACAAATACTAGAGATAGTAACCACTGTTACTTCTTTGGGTTTGAATCTAGATTCAAAGTTACAGTGAGTTATCTTATATAGCCATTAGCTAGTAGATTAAGCTCAGTTGCGTTTGCAATGAGGAAAATTAGGCATTACTGATGGGATGATTATCTTTACTGATCTAATATTTAGATTCCATTTGGAAAGAATTAGTTATGCCTTTATTCTTACTATTTCTTTTTCCATTAAAAAAAAATAACAAATAATTTATGTAATTAAAAAAGTTGAAAATTGACAAAGCGTCAGGTGTAATCCAGATAAAATATAGTGGCTCATCATTTTCACTAGAATGTGAAGGATTTTTGTATTTTGAGAACAGAAGAAAATGAGATATTATCACATAAGAAAATGAAGTGACATTAAATACATAAAAGTGCAAGTGGCAATTGCAGGTTTAAATTTCATGCCACTTTGAAAGGTTTTATTAATCTGAAATAGTTTTAGAAAATGGTAGACTATTTTTATTGTTGATGGCTGAATTTATGGTTTTAGTAAAAATATTTTTTTTAATCACCTACATATTTTTTGCCATCAACTATTTCCAACAATGGTTTCCACAGCTCTTTTCTTTACGAAAATACAGATTAACATGAATTATATTCATGTTAACAAAAACAACATAATGCAGATAAAGTTATCATGAAATTTAACATTTCTAAAGATTGCACACAAATTTCAAAACGATTTGAGGTTAGACACTGTGCAGGGAAAGAAACACAATTTGTAAATATTTTCCACAATATATAATGTCTCTTATTTTAAAAAAAAATATGTGTTAATTACACATTTTTACTACACGTAATTCTAGGTATTTCACATTGAATCATTTTAATCTTCAGAATATTCGGGTATGTACCATGTTTTAAAGATTTTTCCATGAATAGTAAAATTGACATGTTTTCATCATAATTACTATCACAAATGGATTGTAATGCGAAAAATTAATAATTTGTTAATTACCACATTTACTTAGATATTAACATTTATAAATTCGTTCTTATTCCCTGTAAGTCTATTTAATTATATTAAATATATATTAGACTACATAAAATTTATACTATAGTATGGTACTTAATTAGCAACAGATCGTCAAAGATAAAGTTTATTTTTTATATCAATTATTAAATATAATTCTGTTAGATTCAAAGTAGAGATAGTTTCATTAAAGTACTTAGGCTCGGCTCCTCCAGCGGGTTAGAATTTAGAAGTGTTCTTTGTAAAGTTTGACGTTACCCTATAATCAGTAAAAGTCTGCTTCAGTTATAGGTATTACCAGCTTATATATGATCTTTCCATAATTAATTGATTTCGAAATTTATTTAATCACTAGGTAACTTTTAGGGAAACCCTTAAAACTATATGGTGATTTTATCACAAAGAAACGGAAAATTTATAAGAAAAGTTCCACCCCATCTTTTTTCAGAAATTCATTTAGTGACTGGATCTAATTTTACTATACTACATTACTATTCCCGCAGCGTATTAGTGTGTTAATTCGCAATCATCAATTGTTAAAACTCATCAATGATATTATAAAAATGTTTTATAGAGCAAATAAAACGCACAATTGTTTTTAATTTCAAATATTGATAATTCAACTGAAAGCGAGGCTAAATTGTTTTTTTTCAGAGTTATTTGTACGATAGTTTCAAATCCGTTGCTAAAATTATTCTAAAAACATGCTCTTCATGCACTTCTCACCCTCTCTTATATCGCCAAAAGATAACTTTCAAAGAATTTTTTTTAAATTTACCAGACAATTTTAGCAATGAGTTTAAAAGTTATAATTTTTGAAAAAATCGCTTTATTTTTAAGCCTATGATAGATATCTTAGCATTATGGTTCCAAGTGATAAATAATGGGAATATTTTTAAATAGTTTAAAAATATTACGTACACTCAATTACTTACATGTACCTACCCTCGTTATGCAAGTTCAAATCAAACACAGAGTTCTTTCTGGTTTTCGAATAAAGTGAATTTGTTATGTTCATAGGTCAACTATTTTTTCAGGAGTTTGCTCAGTATACTCCTCATCATCATGGTCTGTAATTCATGTTATGGCAGACTTCGACGAGAATGCCTTGTAGGTCTCCAACTGCTAATCTTGGTTGTTTAATTCGTAATTATTTAGGAATCTAGATAAGTTCTCAAATCACAGCTTTACAGCCTGAAACTTTGCTTTGTTTACAAATTTTTGTTTTGCTTTTTGTAATGTAAACGTATTTTGGAGTATTTTTTAAATTTTTGTCTGTTTAGACTACACCACTTTTGGTCCATAGGTACAGGTTATTATATACTATATTACTACAAAGACATAAGAATAGTATTAGTTTATAAAGATCAGCACATCCCCAAAACAATCTCTTCTCGCCAATCTTAATATAGATAAAAGTAGATGTAACAAGAGTGAAATCCTGAAATTCACTCTTTGGCAACACTTCATACAAAAGATCCACAAATTCATTAAGTTATTTAGTAAAAGATCACCACCAGAACGCACTATAATTAAATTCCAGTAATGTGACATATTTCATGTCACCCGCAAGACTACGAAGGATTCAATGACATCTAATACTTTAAAATTTATGCGGCCATCAGGTCCTTATATCTCTCACCTATATATTGGTATTTTACATTACCAGAGTTCAAGAGATTGAAGTTATTTTTCTAGGTTTGGTTTAATTTGACTATGAACGAATCAAGTGTAAAGTTATTGATGCCATCAGGGATTGATTTAAATGAGGACAGCTTTGTATGTAATAATTATGAATGGTTTGTTTGGATGAATTCTAGAAACCATTTACCACCATTACAATAAGTAACGAGAAGTTTTTTTAGGTCAAACAGAGAATGTGTTTATTGGCAAACCTCTTCTTGTATAATTAAAGTCCACGTAAATAAAGGGTAGGTAATGCTGATCAAGTATTTGGTATCCAGTTAATATCAAAAATGAATAAAAATAATAAAATAAAAACAAACGTCGTTACAAAATCATAATAATTTTGATTCATAATTTTTACAGTGAAAGTATATTTTTGCACCAAATAAATCGGTCAATAGCAATGAGTTTATAATTGTTATATAAATGTTTCTATGCCACATTATTATATACTTATTAATGTAGCTGACTGTTTCACGGTTGACATGATTAAAAAAGGTAAAAGATACATTAGTGTTGCAGACAATAATTTTATATTTTACTTGCCTAGTATTGATTAACCTTATATGAAATCAACATAATTTTTATGCAGTTTGAGTCGAATAAACTAGAAGAAAATGTGATAATTGTGTTTTATGGTATTTCAAAACTGGAATAATGTTTTAGAAAACTAGAAATTAAATCACAATGATAGCAGTTTCCATCCCTCAAAATGAAAAAAAAGGAACACTTATAGGATCACTTGGTGGCCGTCAATCTGCCTGCCAAAACCTTTTTACTCAGAAATGACTGGAGATATCAACTTGAATTATTGAGGCTATAATTGTCACACTGTAAATTTTTTTTGGTTCACGGAACAAAAAGATATGACCCTCGTGAGCATACTGTTTATTCACAGAATAGTCCCACTTACTGAGCTTATAAACATATAAGATATTTCCGGTCGAATACAATCTTGAAAGTAGGCATGTTGGATAATCTTACAGGACCATTAAAGAGAAAGATTCCAAAATTAATGATTTAAAATTAATTGAATAATGTGTAATACTACATATTATATATATACATATATATATATATATGTATATATATATATATGTATATATATATATATATATATATATATATATATATATATATATATATATATATACGAAATATACTTATTTATTTATATACTTATTTACTTATTTTGCTACAAACTTAAAAAACTAATTAAAAAGTGGCAGGCTTATGGCTATGAGAGCGATCTCTAACAGCCAACCACAATGAATTAAATGAAAACATTAAGTACTGTGTGCTGTGACTATATGTGATTTTCAAACTTTTATTAATTAACTAACAATATAAAATGTATAATAATGTGTGATAATAAAATAAGATTATTTAAAAAGCAAAACGATATTTTAGAAGTAGGGAGGAATAAGAATGGACTATAATAGAAGGGATTAGGATATCGATTATAATAAATAATGTATTTTTAGACAACTTCTAAACATAGACCGTTGTCTATGTTTAAAAGTTGTCTGAAAATACACACAAAGAGTGCACTTTGCAAATTTGTGCTCAGTTCATTCCATAATCGAACAGAATATAGGGTGAAGGATTCTCCATAAAATTTAGTTCTATGCTGAGAGATTAGGAGGGTATACTTGTTTTTCGATCACAGTTCGAGGTTATGATAGGTTTTGGAATCTATATTTAAGATATGAAAGTGTAATAGAGGGTATTATTTATAAATAATATCCTCCTGTTGAGGATATTATTTATAAAACCTAGAAGCTGAAGGTTGCGTTGGTCACAAATATTTAACGATTTAAGTTGTGACAGATACTCGGATGTAATTAATATGTTCAAATGTTAATTACATCCCAGCATCAACATTAATAACAATTTTTATGGCCAAAAATGTTTCGATTACACAGATATTGAAGTCATTCTAATTTATTGCGCAAGTGTTCATTTAGATTAGAATAACACACATCTCCATAATCAAGAATAGGCAGAAGTAAATCTTACAAATATATACTTTAGTTCACAATGGAAGAAAATTTTAAAGCCGTGTGAGAGAATGTATTTTAAAAAAATCTTATGACTAACATAATTTACTTGAGAATGTCATACGAGATATTTATACTTTTATTAAAAAGTTCGCTTTTAAAACTCCTGAATATTGAATAAATTTAAAACAAAAAAATTCAAAAAATTATATATATATAAATTTTCTATCTAAAATTATATATGTAATAATTTAACTATTAAAATATAAATTTTCCCCATCAATGAATAGTTAAATTATTATGTATACATGTATAAATGAAAGTCGTCTAGGATTAAATTTAAATATAAAATTAAAATCAAAAACTTCAATAAATATTTTTTAGCAAAGGTAAATATAAAACAAATCTAATTTAGGTTCAACCTATAACTCTAAATACTCTGCTTCTTTATATATTTATCTGCAAAAAAAATTTTGTAACGATATGTCCCCAAGAATTACAATACATAAATCACTAAAAAGTATTTAATTTATTTTTATAATATGAAACTGAGCAAGTTGGAAGTATAAATTTAAGTAACTGAAGATTGAGATTCGGGGTAAATAAGCTGAGCATCGTGAAATGTGGCTGATGGTCCATCAATTGAAGCAATTTTGGTATTAGATTTTGGTCTTTCCCGTAATAGACATAAAATTATTTTAGAAACTTGTATATTATTTATGTATAATAGATGACGATTTATTTAATCATTTGTCAAACTAATAATTTGAATAATTCAACAACTTTTTTAGAAGAGAAGTATCTACTCGAAAAAAGTAGTCATTTACTAGTGTTTATCAATAATATAACATGTGGTTATTAAATAATCGACTAATACATGTCCTGTTGTTGCTTGCAACAAGGTTCTTCATATACTTTATCACAAGCAACAGTACAACAGTAAATTACAGCGGAAAGAAATTGCATTTTGTTCTGTGCTTGTTGATATTTTGTATAATTATATTAAAAATATATTGATCGACTGTGTTACCACTAAAGGGCTGATTAGATTAAACCAAGGGTTTTATTATTCCGCTTAGTCTAACACAAATCTTATTTACAACATTCATAGAAAATTTTTTTACAATAATCATTTTAAAAAATAGTTTAAGCTGTGATCGTTAAACCTTTACAAGCAGGTTAAGCATTACCAACAGAAAGACAATCATTTTTATTATTATCGTAATAATTTGGGAATATATGATCACTATTAAGGTCGAGATTAATTTTTGCTTCCTTCACACCAGAATTATTTCTTATAATTTTCTCATATGATGACAATTCTTCTGTTTTGACATATTTCATTGCCATCTAATATTGAAAATAATAAATAGTGAGGTGTCTTATAAAAGTATCGCAATTATTTTCAAGTTACACTTGCAAATTGTTGCAACTAAGGCAAACATTCAGCTTTGAGTTCTTTTAAATGAACAATATTCAGTTAAATGTTATTTTCTTTTATATAAGTTTGATTCTTCAATTTAATATTATTTTGTAAAAAAACATTTTATTGGTTGTATTTTTAATTACAAAAAATAAAAAAAACAAATCATTTACGTAAATAGATTAGGATAACCAAAGAACTGTAAGAAGCCAGTAAAATGGGTCAGTGCACAGTGTTCAACATGTTCTTATTGTCATATACGTTATGGCAATGATAAAATATCCAAACATATATTAAATCATATTGTAAAAATAGTTATTCATTTCAATGAACTGGAATACTTACGTAATATTCCATTATTTCCTAATGCTATTTTCAGACAAAGGGGCTAGCAATTTGTAATGCTAACAGGCTGTGTTGATCTTCCATGCCATTGCTATTAGTTACTTTTAACAACAGCAACTTTTCATTTTGCATTGTCAATTTTCATGTCATGTTGGTTAATTTTAAAAGTGGTCTTAACTAATTTATTCCTCATACAATGTTTCGTCATTTTAATTGTCCTAAATATGCATGTGTCAATTTTAGATAAATTTGGTTTTAATTTTTTCTTCTAAAAACCTTCCACGAATGAATGCCCTCAGAACTATTATTAATTTCCTAATTTCCTTTACAATTAATCGTTTTAGAATCCAGCCAGTCTAGCTCATGAACTTGAATTCTCACATGTGAATTCAGTAATACTTGAAAAATCAAAGCCACGGAAATGATGCCCCATCAGTTGCATGAGCACTGTAACGCTAATTTCTAATTAACAAAGAATTCAAAATAACGAAATTGATGTTTTTTTTCTTTAATTAATTCACAAATTTGTGTGAACTCGAATGAAATCTCATGTGAAAACGTAAAATAATTTTAATGTAAAATAAAGAAAAGCTGCGTGTTACCTCATCATCACTGTTCATCCTTGACAGTGAAACATTGGAACGCAGCTCTGCTGTAATTTACTTTTTAGATTGATTGGATTATTGGCTCGCCTTGTTATGTTAATAAACGAGCAAAAGCAATAATATATTTTGACTGACTCAGAAGTAAGAAAGGTGAACAGTACAAGTTCACAAATTTTTAACAGTTCAGACTCTATTAAGTTTGTGGTTTTAGGTTTATTTCCTTCTCAAGGAATCCTCCTGTCATGTAGATACTATTTTTTCCAGCATCAACAAACTAATTTGCTATTTTTTTTTAAACTTAAGATTTTTCTCTTGTAAAATATATGTTTCACCGTATTCTAGTGTTGTATAATTTATTCTCATAGTAAATTTATTTAATTCATAAGTAACACCAGGTATTGGATATAAAACTAGCCGTAATACAAGTATTGGGGAACTTTTTATTTATGCTTTAAAATATATGTCAATAAAAACTTTAACCATTTACAAATTACAGGCATTTGCAAATGGATACTTTTTACTATGCAAACATATTCAATAATACATCTTTCACCGATATAAAAATACCTAAATATTTAAAAAACGATGGAATTTAGTTATTTAGTTAGCTTTAATTTAATTTCCAACGACTGTTTTCTTTTCATAATTTTCACTTTAGCAGTTTCGAAAATGGGGCGGAGCGCATATTTTGGTTGATATTTTTAACAATATCTTTATCTTGCAAAAACTTCAAAAATAAATAATTTCGAAATTTTTACAAGTGTCTCTCAGTTGATAACCATATAGAAAAATAATTAAAAAAAACAATTTAGAACATTATTTGTCATTTTTAAACTTTTGATATGTATATTTTCAGTGTTATGTATTAAAAGATACTTTTTTTCGGAGTCTAATCTATTCCTTACAAAGTTAAAAGCAAACTAGAATTCAAGTGACGAGTGTACTTATTAGATTGATCAACGTGGTTATGAGTATTTTAATTTCAGTTGCAAATAGTTTGTCAATATGTATATATGACATGTTTTTAGGGTATCGTGTCTCAAAAGGATTAAAGCGGAATGCTTATAAGGTCTGAAACATGTCCATTCATCCATCGGTTTGTCACAATCATTTGTCTTGATAATCATGTAAACATATTAACCTGCATCCTGCATATGTCATAACTGATGACTTTAACAAATAATCATATCGAAATGTTCACGGGGCCAACTAAAAACACAATTTTTTATTTCATTTACCGTGTGAAATATAAATTAGTAATTTCTATTGGTAATAACCATGTGTCATTTTCATTAACCCTTGAAAAAGTGAAACAAATAATCCATTCCAACTAATAATTTCATAAGAGATTCTTTTGATTTCACTAATGTGTAAAAATACTTTGTAGAGACCCAAGCCTCGTATCATCAGCCTACCACGAGTTGCCTTAAAGTAGGAAACATCCAAACGTTACTCAACTTCTTGAGACTTGCTAGCCTACAAAAACCCAAAGGTGAATAATCGCCGTGGTCATCATGGTGATTATTTCTTAATCTTTTAATCCTCGCCACCCCAAAATTGTGACAAATGATAATGATTCTTTGATAAAATATTTCTATGGACATACACGTTTTGTGATCGACTATAACCAAGTGACTTCAAGATAAGTTATGACTGTCTAGACATTATCGATCTCCAAAACGATAACATTCTTTTCGTCTAGCGCACAGGTTCCACTTGTGTGTGAAGCCAATTAGTGTTATGTATTAGTGTTTTTTATGGTTTACTCAACATTAAGTTAAGTAATCTATGTGACATAAGGAAATACGTGTTGTTCATATGGGATAACACGTGGCCTGTACTTTCTAATTTTATCACTGGGTATAATTTATCATGAAGAGTATCAATATGTCCTTGCAATTTGAAACAGCATACACAGTTTGAACGTGTTTCAGTGCATAAAAAAGAACAGATGTAATATCAAGTAATACCCTCTATAATTATTCAACCAATTACAACGACACAACTTGAAATAAATATCAATTTAAATTTTGCGAGTACAGTTTCTATTCTCTATAATAAATTTAGCAAATCGAACAGTAAGCTGTCAAGTAGTAATAGTCAAATTTACGTTCATAAAAGTCATAGTAAAATAGTTGCTTAAAAAATTTATTTGTATGACAATTACGCTTCAGAATCATCTTTTTCGTTCGTTATAATTTTATTATGGAGGCTAAGTAGTTAAATATTTTTTAGGATACAAATAATTATTTCTGCAATATTGTAATGTAAATAATTTATTATTTTGAAGGAGAAAAGGGGGGCTACACATTAAAATAACAAGAATTTTATTCTGCGATAAATGAATTTTTAATTTCAAGCACTATTTTTTCATCGAGTCTCCTATTATATTGTTCCTTAAAATAAATACAAGTTACATAGGAAAACAACGCAAAGTCGTAATTAACTACTTAATTTCCTAATTCAATTGAGTTAATACAATTCCATAACTAATAATGGCGGAAAACATACTGTAACCAAATGAATAATCCAATTTTACATAGTCGTTTGCGCTGAACACTAAAGGCTGGTGTTCAATCACAATGCCGAATTCATAAAAAGTTTCTGACAGATTGGAACCTGAAATAAAAAAAAATTGAGAAAAAAATACTTGAAGTTGACATTACCTTCCTATAATTTAGCTTCATCAAACTAACAGAGTAATAAAATGTAAGAGCATTTCGTACATGAGAAAAAGTCTATATAGTAAATCAAGATTAAGTACATTGATTTCATTTAGCTGATTAGTAGATTTCATGTAAATGAAGCCAATATCTATAATATTAATTGAAGATATTTTGGAAAACAATTACTTTTTTTCTGAAAAAGGATATCACAATTTATCACAGTTCGTTGTCTAGAGACCCTTTGGTGCAGAAGGATTGGAGTTCTTCATGTCATGAGCAAGAACAACTACTAGCACAATAATATAAACTGAACATGGTTGTACTCATTTAATTGTCAAGCTACTGAGCCTCGTGTAAGATTCAAGTAATTGCATTGATCTATAACCTACCTCGCCTTGGGAAACATGCAGCAAGAGAAATTAGTATTGAGTAAATTGAATGTTGAGTAAGTTCAATGAACTGAATTACATTTATATATTCTCTCGTGATAAAATTAAGTAACTTTTTAAACTGGAAAAAGTGTTTCCCCAAAAATATATGTTTAAGGAATTATCCTCTTAATTTGATTTGTTTGTTTTCACGATGCAGTAAACTATGTCTGTGCATGTTCGTATACGAACGACAAATATGTTAGCCAGTAACTATATCCAAAAAAGGCTACACACAATCAAATTTCATTTAATAAGATCTGACATGGGTTAGTGAAGATAAGAGTATATTTTGGCAACTTCACCTTTTCAATTGGATCAATTTTGCTATTTCAAAATGAAGGAATATGTAGTAACAGGCAAATTTACATTTACAATGACACTGAGGTATAATTTAATTTTAATCATGTTTTAAGTGTTTAAAGTAGATTCATTAAAGTTTAATCTTTGTAAAATAATAAAATATTAGACCATCCAATATTTTAGAACAGCTGGTTTAATAGTTTTCCTATGATTTTTAGACCATGAGAAAATACAGATTTTTCTTCTAATGACTGTATCTTATTTACATTTGTAAATCATTAAAATTTCCTAAGTGACTTCTCTTATAAGCTATTATAGATTGCAAAAATATTTGAATATGATTGAGTTTGTAAAATAATCTACTAAAATGTGAAAAGTGTGCTTATGATACTTACCATAATTATTAGTTATCCGGCCGCTGTCGATTGTTGACAGCAAACAGAATCTGAGTCTCTGTACAATGACCGACTCCCTCAATAGTAGAATTAATAATGTAGCTCCGTACAAAAATCGTATCAAATAACTTATTATTATTAAGTACTCAAAAGATGTGATGTTCTGTAAAAGAGTATGTCAGTTTATTAAAATGATTCAAAGGTTAATAAGATTTTAAGAATTATTGCAGTGGCAATGTAAATAAAATAGTACTGGGTACGTACGTACACAAAAACAATAATTAATTGATAAAAACATTACTAAATATAATTAATATCTATAATATCACATATATCTGCCCTTTACAGCAACATTAGATATTTTGTATTAGATTTACCATGCGATCGTTGTATATATGTGTATGCGATGTTGTATATGGCAATGTTTGGAATTTTGAGGAACATAAAGAAATAAATACCTTCGTTGT
Source organism: Druceiella hillmani (assembly GCA_039881145.1). Classification (NCBI taxonomy): domain Eukaryota; kingdom Metazoa; phylum Arthropoda; class Insecta; order Lepidoptera; family Hepialidae; genus Druceiella; species Druceiella hillmani. The sequence continues at coordinate 1,381,472 of JAYKKI010000069.1, read as the reverse complement.
AATTAAATGAACATTTTAAATGCGAATAGAACTCATACCACGAAGGTTCCTGCACATTTATATTCATATAAAGGTTTCAAATTTTAGTAGTGAGTTACTTACTTTGACTTAGCGTTATCTGTACTTTAATTAGGATCTATCCTTTTTAATTATTCATATGAACATACACATATACACACGCACATATACATGTGCATCTTTATTTTTATATATATATATATATATATATATATATATATATATATACTACTAAAAAGTATTAGGTACTTCTTCCATAAGCAATATCTTATAACCTCTCTTAGACTGCAATACCTTCAAAATCGTATCTCATAAAGAAAAGTTTGTATAAAAATATTTGTAGACGTTTTTGTTGGTCTTTCGAAGACCATGTGAATTGTATCCAACCTATTAGGTCTCAAAAAAACCAAGAGATGTTTTTTAAATATATTTATGTAGTTGAACCACATCTTCCACTTAAATTTTATCACAGTCGCTATAAGTCTGAAAGAGCTGAGACGTAGTGATATACAGACGGAGAGATTTATGCGGAATTCATATTAGCCATTTGACATTCATTCTAAGGACAAAAAGTAATTCTCCATGGAAGCAATTTAAAAAGAAATAAAAATTTAAAAATATAACATAGAGGGAACTGAAATGTTTTTTTACTGAATAAGAATTTTAAAAATTAAATTTTTTTGAACTGAATAGTTTCGATAAAATACCAAAAAAATAATAAAAGAAGGCTGGATTTGAGTTTCAGTTGTCTAGAGTGGTTGCACTCTGAAGTTGGGACATAAAATCATTCATAAATATCCTACAGAATTATTCATAACAAATCTCTTACATCTTATTTGTATTTCAGTGAAGGAAAGACGACATATAAACATTTATCTATACATGTACATACCAGTTTTTCCAAAGTGAGCATTATGGCTATATGACAGATTATAATTGAATGGATACTCGTGTGGAAAAGGGCAAAAAGCAGCTGAAACAAACAATTTTAAAAATTTCATAAGTAAACATCGATCTACTCAAACGCTTCTAATCTTACATATATTTTGTGTTCTTTTAAACAGATTAAAAGTGTTTATTCCTTATTTTTAAGTGACATTTATTTACATAAAATAACTATAAGGGGTGCTTACTGTGTTGAATATACTGAGAGCACGAACTGTTTATTTGGATATGGAAATAGGTAATATGGTATTCCCTTCGTGAGGAAATAAATTGTTTTAAATAATAGGTAAATCTGTTACATTTTTAATTTTACTAAACTTGGCATTTGTGTTTAAAACTGTTATCTTGAGTGAATGGAAAAATGGCCTGCCAATATTTCAAAATATTTCCTGTATTATAGTTATTCACTAACCTAGTTGCTAATGACCACGGTATGAGATTCTGAAGACCTTGTCTTAAGTAATGTTAGATTAGCAATTAATAAACCCACCATATCACTTCATAGGTATTAACTGATGTGATGATCAAACAAAGTATTTCCACTTCATCTGCAAAGCAACAACTAGTTTTTTTTTTCAATTTGGGGTAGCTCTACTTGATGACGTCCACTTAATCTGGGAGCTACTTTAAAAAGGTTTTTTCATTTTTCTGTTTGAAGGAAGAAGTCATCCTACTTAAGGATTATTGGAGAAGTCAAGATATCCTTATCTGAATACTTGATCCGATATTTGGCCATATCAATTGAAGGTACACCTTCATTCAGTGTTGTGAATATGTTGCGTGTTGCTTAACTCGAAACGGTATTCATGAAAGTACTCATGAAAGCACTTACTAAAATTTGTATATTTCGATTGTTCTTCACTCGTTAAATAAAAAGGCACTCAAATACCATACTCGAGTTCCCTCCTCCCCTCTTTCCACAAGTTATTAACAAACACAATGAGAAAGTTCAGATTCTATTTATTAATTTAAAATAAAGTTCGGGTTCATGGTTCTTGATTTACATTAATTTGCATTTAATACAAATTCAAATAAGTTTTGTAACGAATGTTTTGGCTGCACTAAAATAATCGCCTCAAGTTAATAATGTGGATTTTATATTATTTTACTTCTCTTGCCTGGAGTCTTTTTCTCTTTCACCTTTCAGTCAAAATGAGAATATATTTTTACTTTGAAGCCAGTGTATTTATTTTTCAATTCAATTTGTCGCACTGTATCTCGGTTTTTTTATAATTTTGCTAGTGAAAACTAAATAAATATTAGAATTATTGTTTAATACACATTTCCCGCAAGAATAATGCAGTGTGATATCATTTGATGATGTAGGAGGTGTATGTATGGATTATACAAAACAAGCAAAACCTATTTATCAAATTATTTTCGCTTTGGAATTTATAACTTCAAGGATAAGGATACTCGGTAATAAAGGGGCACATGGTGATTGAGGTTAGTTGAGATAAACAGATGGGAATTGTGGTTGCAACTTTATCGAATATTACAATTGAATTATTAACATTGTTTGATGTTAGTGTCAATAAAATATTGAGTTATTTGATAAAATAAATAAATTCAGAAAAAAGGGGTGCCTCGTTATTTGAGTGAACATGTTTGAACATGCCCAAAAGTGAAGAGATTCTAAATATGACGTGGACCAAGACATGAAACCTGTGAACTGTAAATTTATGATAGTTGGACCCAGGTGATAAAAAAACAATGCATACACATTAGTCGGAAGTGCCAATGTCACTTACCGACATCACAAGAGCTAACAAAACAGTCATGGCAAGTATATACTGTCAAGAATTAAAGTCGATATTGGAAAAATAAACAATGAGTACTGATAATTTACTTTTCCTCATAGCTTTTTCACTGTAACTCGCAGATCGTTCCAAATTACAAAAATTAAATATGTTTATATACACTACCGATTTTTATATTTTTGAAATGTTTATAACTTTTTACAATTCAAAAGGTCAAATTCTTAGTAAGTGGTGAAAACAAGCTTGAAAAAGTTCAATTATTCCTTTTTAGCTGACTTTTGAAAACAAATACCACAGAAACATTAAAAGTTTGGGAACAGAATAAAATTTGACTGATCAAACACCAGATTTCGTTCAAAAATGAAAGAGCCCTAATAATCGTGTTTAATTAAGAGGAATAGATTTTGTCAAATAAAATGGGCACAAAATAGAAGACAAACTATATTTATTCAAAAGGAAATTGTCTATATCTTTTCAAGTTGATCTTTGAACCCCAAATTAACTTGAAATAACTTTACCAAATGCCTATATTCTTTAGGATTTTTCAGACCCAAGTGTGTAAAATTAAAGGGATGAGGATTCCCTGCCCGACACTTAGTGGCTTAATGTATTTCAAACTCCATTTAAATTGGATATTGGTAAATGGAATTTTAATTTAAATGGAATTATTTCAATGAGTAAATTATTCATCTCAGTACTGTTTTTTGTTAAATAATTGAAGTTTTAACAATTACATATCGATTAAATCAGACTTTATTTTTTGTTAATATCATAATAACGATACGTGTTTATACTTTTAAGCAAAACTGCCTGGTGCACGTGCAAAATAAAATTTCACGTACAATCAATTATATTTGAACACAGATACTTGTATATTATAAAATAGACATTTTGACACAAAAAAACAGAAAACTATTTGTTTAAAATAATTAAAACTATCAGTTTTATAATAATATAACTTTTTTGTCTCACTCTGGGTTTCAGATGTACATAAATAGTACACAGATATATTTCTATATTTTCATTATCAGTGATCAACTTTCATCCCAATACATTTTCACTTTACCAAGATGACCATTGACACCAAGGAATTACATTTTTCAATGTTATAAGTTCTTGTCACTATTACTGACTCTTGTTCTTAGCAAAATATATTACTTTTTCATTGAACCAAATCAAGTTTTTTTTTATTATTAGTGGTGTTCCTTTTTATAATAGATTGATATCTAAACTTTGATGTTTGTGAAAACAGAGTGATGTCACAATGGTTTTTCACGTTGGAAATGAATGTGGAAGGAAATGTAAATTTCATAATTTTTTCAATTTTTGCTTTCTCTCCAATCTTCCTTAAAATGTATTTTCGGAAACGGCTCGGGGTAGATAGCGATTTTTTTGATTGTTGAAAAGATTTGCAAGAAAAATAAATGATATGTTTTTGAACCTTTCTCTTCATATCTGATGTGATGTGAAAAATTGCTTCCCATTTCAGTCCCTTTAATAAACCCAAAAAAGAATATTCAAATGTTTATACATTGGATTGGGCCATTATGGAAATAATATTAGTTTATATATTTTTTAAGTTTAAATAAAAATTATAAACCAAAGAATGTAACTGACCTGGAATCCGTAAGCACCATTAAATAAATTGCATTGCTCGCTTAAGAACATATAGCTTTCTCTCAACTTTTTGATTTCAATTATAACTTCCATATCATTATTTTCGCTGATTATTTCATTATCAGCGATATCTTCAGCTTGAACGTAAACATATCCCTCCGATAATTTATTAACACCTTTCAGAATTATGTTTAGACGCCGTCTGAATATTTTTAAATTTACGATGCACTTCCAATCTTGTACTTGTAAAAAGAATTGAATTATAAAATATGACAGATTAACGATAACCATTTCCATGTTATAAGCTGCGTAGTGTGAAATTATGTCAAAGAATGCAATAAAGACTGATATGAAGCTAAATATATTAAATAATTTGTTAAATGATTTTCTTTCACTCATATACATAAGGATTGTCACTTTTAGTAGATTGTCTATATTTTTATAATTTTCAAAACATCTGTGAATACTTTGATAACTTTCTGTTGCAGCAAAAATGATGAGAATAATAACATGTATCCTTGATGTTATCGTATGTATCCAGCCAAAATTGTTTGATACAGGAAAATCAGTGAAAAAATTATTTTGAAGTGATGCTATCATAATTTTTGTGGATAATATTATTATAAAAAATATTGTTATTAAAGCCCGTGTCGTGATATTCTTAACCGTTATATTATTGCTCAATTTTGACACACGTGACAGTGAACATATATGAAAAATTGTATTAAAATTTCCCATTACATCATAGGTATCCATTTTTAACTCCACTGACTCCTAAGAACTAGACGTTACAAGGAGTTAATACTACAAAGTGACTTGTTAAGCATATTGGATCGATATTACATATGTTCTTGTATATGTACATGTGCACAGGACGAATTTCGTTGAATCAATCAATTTAATTTACATTTGTAACTAGGTTATAATAATTATGATGAAGTGATGGAATGTAAAAAACAAACTGCAATTAAAAATGTTAACTGTCTAAATTTGAAAGGATTATTGCTGGATGAACTAAATCTAAATGGCATTTTATAACTCTAAGGAAATAGTGACTCTGAGATAGAGCTACAACAAACTCTTGATCGGGTTGAATTTTTGCACTGAAAAATTGTAAATAAAAAGAATATACTAAATAAATTGCTAATATAATTAACACTAGTTTGAACTGTGAAGATAATTAGGTGTGTGCTGGTTTAACGTGGTCATAATGGTGTTTAACGTGTCTTCAATTGATTAAAATAGATAGAGAATTGTTTCCATATATTTTAACTACTTTGTATGGACCTTTCCATAGAGTAGACATGGCTTTCCTTAATTATAGATGATTCTTAAGATACACATAATGTCTACTCTATATTTAATAGGATTGGTATATAAATTGCAATATTCTTTTGACTGAGTGATAGTCTGTAGTGCCTTAGTTTGAGAGTATTTTAAACATTGTTGAATTCTTACGCATATCAGATAAGTAGTGCCTAGGTTTGATTTATAAATAGAGTTGGGTATATAAGGATTTTTTTTCAAAAAGAAGTTCGTGGGGAGAGTGGTTAATTGTGCCGTGAATATCAGGGTTGTAAACTAATAAGGCTGTGTATATATATTGAGGACAGTTGTCTTGGTTTTCATTGATGTAAGACCTTAAAATATTCTTTCAGTGTGGATTGACTACACTCTAAGATGCCTTGTGTCTGAAGATGGTACGGGGACGATCAGATCTGTTTGATTTCGAGGAAAGGGCATGTTTGTTTAAATAGTTCGGTTGTAAAATTTGTGCTTTGGTCAGTAAGTAGATGTTTTGAAATTCCAAAGAGCAATATAAAATGGACGAGGCATTTACTGGTTTCTTCTGCTGTTATGTTTTGCTCAGGACAGGCCATAGAATATTTAGTAAGATCGTCTTGGAGCTTATTGGGCCCTGATTCAGGGAGGGGACCAACAATGTCTAGAGAAATTCGTTCAAATAATGCATTGGAGGTAGTTGTTATTTGCATGGGTGGGCAAATGATTTTATGAAGCGCTTTTTCTGTTTACTTTTGTTTGGGTCTGGGATAACAGGCACCACAGCAGGATATCAATAGAGTGCGTTTGCAGCACTATTTAATTTTTCTTCATGTTCAACAATTTCGTAATCATGTTTTTCTATCTTAAGTCTCCATCTTTGAAGATTGCTGCTGGGGTTTGTATGATTAAAGAACTATTTAAGGGGTGATGATCTACGACAATTATGAATTTCCTACCATTAAGGTAGGTTTGAAAATTTTTACATCTAAAGATAATAGCGAGTAATTCTTCCTCTGTTGCACTATAGATACACTCGTTTTTATTTAAAGTTCTGGATGCAAAGGCTATTTATTGGTTTATCTTTTCCGATTTCCCTTGAGAGAGAATCGCACCTATAGCATAATTCGACGCATCACAAGTCTACATAAATGGTCTCGTGAAATGTGGATAAATAAGTACTGGGGCGGTGGTTAACAAGTGTTTCAATTCGTCAAAGGCAAGTCATTGTTGGTTTTCCCAGACATATTTTATATCTTTCTTTAAAAGGTTTGGCAAGGGTTTAGCAATCTATGAAAAATTAGAAATGAAACGGCGATAATATGAAATAAGGCCAAGAAATGACATGATGTCCTTAGGACATTTGGAAACAAGAAATTCCGAAAAAGCTTTTAGTTATCGGGGTCAGTTTTTACACCTTCATCTCTGAAAACATGCTCTAGGTAGGGAATCTCTTTTTGCAAAAACTCGCATTTGTCAGGTTGTAGTTTTAAATTGAATTCATGAAGCCGTTGGGAGACATTTGAAAGATTACTAATGTATGAAGTTAAATCATAGAAGTACTACATTATCTAGATAGATGAAACATTTAATACCTTGTAGGTCAGAGAGAGCAAAATTCATAATTCTTTGAAAAGTGGAAGGGGAATTTTTTGTCTGAAAATCATGCGATTGAATTCAAAGTGGCCTTGTGGGACAGAATGCTGTTTTATAGGAATCGTTACGAGACATTTTTATCTGGAGGAACCCAGAAGCAAAATCCAAGGTACTAAAATATTTGCTTTTACCTAATTGGTCTAAGATTTCAGATATATTTGGAATAGGGTAGGAATCACCGATTGTTATGTAATTAAATTTTCGGTAGTCGATAACAACATGCCATTTGTGTGGTCCGGAACCGTTGAATTTCTTGGGGACAACCCATATAGCTGAGGACCACGGGGACAATTTAATTATATCTTGTCCAAGCATCTTGGTAATTTGGGTTTGAAGTTCTTGTTTATGGCATTCTGGGAAAGGATATGACTTTACGTGAATAGAAGCAGAAGTGGTTTTGATTTCATGCTTCATAGTATTTGTATAGGATAGTTTGTCATTAGGGAGGTGGAAAATATCAGAATAACTATAACAGATTTCAGGTAAAGAGTTGGTTTCTTCTTGATTCAAATGCGAAGTACGTAATAATTCGAGAACTTCCAAGATTATTGTATAATTACCGTTATGATTGGTTATGTTATTTATGGAAAATGAATCAGTATTGTTTGTTTGTATTTCATGGATTAATATCCAACCATATCTAAATTAGACCATATCTAAATTAGAATTGACATATATTGGGGTCTTATAATTACTAATTACTAATATGTTTATGCAATAATTGGTTTTGACAGCTGCTATGCAATTCGCTATGGGTAAGGATTCGACAGGGCTTTAATCAAGGATAAGGCTTTCCTTTAATTCAGGATTAATAACGGAACATTCAATCGAGGCTTCACTTCTAGGATGAATGGTAAATACTTCAAATTCCTTCAAACGGTGCAGTGAAGGTAAGAGTTATTTGTATGGGTGCAGGATTTATTTTACGAAAGGTTTGTTTGAGATGATTAATATTTTTTTGTGTAATCTTCTATTTCAGTTCACATAACCTTCTAGTAATATTGTTCTGCTATTCGTTTTTATATTCTTGAGGAGCTTAGATGACCAGCTTTCTGAATATTATGATTCTCTCTCAATATTTTAGGATTTCTCTAGGAATTGAATATATTATATTATTATGATAAATATGTATTTCGATACCAGTATTATGAATAGAAAATTATATTATGGAGATCGATCAAACGAATTTTTAAACAAACAAGGTTATTTATTTTCTGGGTTCATCGGTAAATAGCAGAATTTCTTGTTGAATATTTCTAAATCAACAATGAATCATTTGAATGAATTTCTCTAGACATTGTTGATCCCCTCCCTGAATCAGTGCCCGATAAGCTCAAATACATACTTACCCTCCAAGACAATCTTATTAAATGTTCCGTGACCTACCCTGTGCAAAATGTGACAGCAGAGAAAATTAGTAAATGCCTGCTCCATTTAATATCACTTTATGGAATTTCAAAACATCTTCTTACTGACCAAAGCACCAATTTTACCGCCGAACAAATTAAACAAACATGCTCTTTCCTCGAAATCAAACAAGTCTGATCCTCCCTGTACCATCCTCAAACACAAGGCATCTTAGAGCGTAGTCAATCTATACTAAAAGAATACTTTAAGGTCTTACATCATCAAAAACCAAGACAACTGGCCTCGATATGTATACACAGCCTTACTAACTTACAGCACTAATATCCATAGCATAACTAACAACTCTCCCCACGAACTTCTTTTTGAAAAAAAAAACCTTATATACCCAACTCTATTTACAAATCAAACCTAGACGCTACTTATCTGAAACACGTAAGAATCTGTCAACAATGTTTAAAATACTCTCAAACTAAGGCTCTATAGACTATCACTCAGTCAAAAGAATATTATGGTTTATATGCTAATCCTATTAAATATAGAGTAGGCATTACGTATATCTTAAGAATCATCTACAGTTAAGAAAAGCCATGTCCCATCTATAGAGAGGTCCATACAAAGTAGTACATGGAAACAATTCTCTATTTTAATCAATTGAAGACAAGTAAAACACCATTATTACCAAGTTAAATCGGCACACACCTAATTATCTTCACAGTTAAAATTAGTGTAAATTATATTAGCAATTTATATAGTATGTTCTTTTTATTTACAAATTTTCAGTGCGAAAACTCAAGCCGGTCAAGAATTTGTTGCAACACTATCTCAGTCACTATCTTCCTTAGAGTTATAAACGGCCATTTAGATTTAGTTCATCCAGCAATAATCCTTTCAAATTTTGACGGTTAAAATTTTTAATTGCGGTTGGTTTTTACATTCCATCACTTTATCATAATTATTATAATCTAGTTACAAATTTAAATTAAATCTATTGATTCAATGAAATTTGTCCCGTGCACATGTACATGTACGAGACATACATAATATCGATCCAATATACTTAACAAGTGACTTTGTAGTATTAACGTCTCGTAATGTTTTGTCTTTAGGAATTAGTGGAGTTGAAAAATGGACACCTATGATGTAATGGGAAATTTTAATACAATTTTTCATATATGTTCACTGTCGCGTGTTTCAAAATTAAACAATAATATAACGGTTAAGAATATCACGACACGGGCTTCGTTAACAATATTTTTTATAATAATATTATCCATAAAAATTGTGTTAGCAACATTTCGACTTAATTTTTTCACTGGTTATCGTGTATCAAACAATTTTTACCGGATACATACGATAACATCAAGAATACAAGTCTTTATTCTTATCATTTTTGCTGCTACGGAAAGTTATCGAAGTATTCACAGATATTTTGAAAACTAAAAGTAACAATCCTTATGTATAGGAATGAATGAAAATCATTTAACCAATTATTTAAGATTTTTAGCTTCATATCAGTCTTTATTGCGTTCTTTGACATAATTTCACAGTACACAGCTTATGACATTGGAACGATAATCCACAATCTATCATATTTTATAACCCAATTTTTTTTACAAGTACAAGATTGGAAGTGCATTGTGAATTTGAAAATATTCAGACGGCGTCTAAACATAATTCTGAAAAGTGTTAATAAATTATCGGAGGGATATGTTTACGTTCAAGCTGAAGATAACGCTGATAATGAAATAATCGGCGAAAATAATGATATGGAAGTTGTTATTGAAATAAAAAAATTGAGAGAAAGCTATATTATTGCCCAATCCAATGTATAAAACATTTGAATATTTGTTTTCGGATTGATTAAAGGGACTGAAAAGGGAAGTAATTTTTTTTCTAAATCATCATGTTAAATACAAAGGGAAAGGTGGTTAAATACAAATCCGAAAATATATAATTTATTTTTCTCACAAATCTTTTCATCAATTCTAAAAAAAATGCTCCATAAAACCACTGTCCACCGCAAGCCATTTCTGACGATATGGTTAAAAAAATAAGGAAAATTGTAGAGAGAGCAAAAATTGAGAAAATTATGAGATTTACATTTCCTTCGACATTCATTTCCAACATAAAAAACCATTATGATATCATTTTATTTTCACAAAAATCCTTCCAAAGTTTAGGTTATCAATCTATTATAAGAAGGAACACCACTAATAATAAAAAAAAACTTGATTTGGTTTAATGAAAAAAAGTAATGTATTTTGCTAAGAACAAGAGTCAGTAATAGTAACAAGACCTTATAACTTCAAAAAATGTTACTCCTTGGTGTCAGTAGTCATCTTGGTAAAGTGGAAACGTATTGGGGTGAAAGTTGATGACTGATAATGAAAATTTAGAAATATATATCTCTACTATTTATGTACATCTGAAACCCAGAGTTAGACAAAAAAGTGACAGTTTTAAGTATTTTAAACAAATAGTTTTCCGTTCAAAATACCTGTTTTGTAATATACAAGTATCTGTGTTCAAATATAATTGATTGTAAGTGAAATTTTATTTTGCACGTGCACCGGGCAGTTTTTGCTTAAAACTATAAACACGTGTCGTTATTTCGATATTAACAAAAATAAAGTCTGATTTAATCGATGAGTAATTGTTAAAATTTCAATTATTAAACAAAAAATAGTACTGAGATGAATAATTTACTCATTGAAACAATGCCATTTAGAAACAGAACATGGTCTAATATATCGCCCTTTTATTGGTTTTCACATTGAAACAAAGGACCTGAATAATTTGGTAATATCCGTCCATCTACCTTTTCTTCTCTCAAAAACAATAAGTTTCTATCCTTTCAGCCATTACGCAATGATATATATGGCATTAAGCAAATTAATGCTCCATAGAGAGATAGAAATTATTAAACAGTGGAAAATAATAAAAAACTTTTTTTTGAAGTGCCTCCCCAAACATATAAGCATAATGCGCGTAAATACTTTCTCCGCTCATTTAGTCGAACAGAGTATCATTGGAAAGGTTTTTAAAAGGAAACTAAAATTCCACCTACCATTTTCCGATTTAAATTCAGTTTGAAAAGTATTAAGCTACTAAGTGTCGGGCAATGAAAGCCCATCCCTTTAATTTTACACACTTGGGTCTGAAAAATCCTAAAAAATATAGGCATTTGGTAAATTTATTTTGGTCAATTTGCAGTTCAAACATCAAATTGAAAAGATGTAGACAATCTTACTTTGTGCTTGTTCCAACAATATTTTATTATTTTACAAAGATTAAACTTTAATGAATCTCTATTTTATAATATATGTCCTCGTAAGAACTAAACAAATCAAGTAACTTTTACTTTCTTTGATTGCGGAATTAGATTTCAATGTGCGTGACTAAATATTGTGTTGTTTATTTGAGTATGCTTCTCACTTAAAAGTTTTGCCGCAGCATTTACAAAATGTGATTCGTGAGGTATTTTGTCTATGTTCCGTGAGGTATTTTTTTTTTGAACAATATTCGAATTCATATCAACTGCACTTTCAGTCACCGTATAATCATTTCGAATTTCTTGTTTTCTGAAAATTTATTTGGATATAGCAATCACACATAAGCAAGTATAATCGGCCAATTCATGCTTTGTAGATCAAATGTAGTTATCAGATTTTTTGCGACAGTCTATATAAATGAATACTATTACTGGAAATAAAGTAAACCAGTTGTATTTGTATCTAAGCACTTTAAACACTTAAAACATGATTCAAATTATATTAAATAACATCAGTGTTACCATAAATGTAAATTTGCCCATTTCGACGTATTCCGTCAATTTGAAATAACATAATTGATCAATTTGAAACGGTGAAGTCGCTAAAATATATGATTATCTTCGCTAACCCATGTCAGACCTGATTAAATGAGATTATTTTATGTGTAGCCTTTTTTGAATATAGTTACCGACTAACCTATCCGTTGTTCGTATAACAACATGGACAAACATAGTTTACTGCATTGTAAAAACAAACAAATCGAAATAAGAGGATAAGTCCTTAAATGTATATTTTTGGGGAAACACTTTCCGCAGTTTAAAGAAATTACTTCATTTTTTCAAGAGAGAATATATAAATTTAATTCAGTTCATTGATTTCTTTATTACAGTAACATTCAAATTACTCAATACTAATTTCCCTTGCTACATGTTTCCCAAGGTGGGGTAGTTCATAGATCAATCCAATTACTTCAATCTTACACGAGGCTCAGTAGATTGACAAATGTGTACAATCATGTTCAGATTATATTATTATGCTAGTAGTTGTTCTTGCTCATGACAGGAAGAACTCCAATCTTTATCCTTCTGCACCAAAGGTTCTCTAGATGACGAACTGTGATATCCTTTTTCAGAAAAACCCACCATTGTAAATAATTGTTTTCCAAAATATCTTCAATTAATATTATAGACTCTGGTTTCATTTACATGAAATCTACTAATCAGCTAATTCAAATGAATGTACTTAATCTTGATTTATTATATAGACTTTTTCTTATGTACAAAATGCTCTTACACTGTACTCTGTGGATACTTTGATAGCTCACATTGTCATTATATCACAAGTTTGATGAGACTAAATTACAGGACGGTAAGGTGAACTTCAATTATTTTTTTTCCTTTTATTTCAGGTTCCAATCTATCAGATACTTTTTATGAATTTGGCATTGTGGTTAAACACCAGCCTTTAGTGTTTAGCGCAAATGACTATGTAAAATTGGATTATTCATTTGTCTACAGCATGTTTACCGCCATAATTAGTTATGGAATTGTATTAACTCAATTTAATTAGGAAATTAAGGAGTTAATTATGATTTTGTGTTGTTATCATTTATAACTTGTATTTATTTTATGGAACAATATAACACGAGGCTCAATGAAAAAATAGTGTTTGAAATTAAAAATTAATTTATCACAGAATATAATTTTTTTAATTTTATATGTAGCCCCCTTTTCTCTTTCAAAATAATAAATTATTCATATTACGATATTGCAGATGTAATTATTTGTATCATAAATAATATTTAAGTTATTAATGCCAACAGTAAAATCATAAGAATTGGAAAAGATGACTCTGAAACGCAATTATCATGCAAACAAATATTATAAGCAACTACTTTTACTAAAATTACAACTATTTTTACTGTTATAAACAAAAAATTTGTCTCTTACTACTTGATAGCTTACTGTTCGATTTGCCAAATTTATTATGGAGAAATAGTAACTTTACCAACAAAATTTAAATTAATATTTATTTTAAGTTGTATCATTGTGATTGGTTGAAAAATTATAGGGGGTATATACTTGAAATAATATCTGTTCTTTTTTATGCACTGAAACAAGTTCAAACTGTGTACGCTATTTCAAACTGCAAGGACATGTTGATACTTTTCATGATTAAATAGACCCAGTGATTAAATTGAAAAGTATAGTCCACGTGTCATCCCATATAAACGTATTTCACGTAACACGTATTTCCTTATATCACGTAGATTACTTAACTGAATGTTGAGTAAACCATAAAAAACACCAATACATAACACTAATTAGTTTCAAACGCAAGGGCAACCTATGCGCTAGACAAAAAGAACTTCATCGTTTTGGAGATCGATTATGTCTAGACAGTCATAAATTATCTTGAAGTTGTGACTGCTACGGTGGTTATAGTAGATCACATAAATAAAACGCGTATTGTGTAATGAATGGTTTGTTTCCCTTTTTCAAAGGTTAATGAAAATGACACATGCTTATTACGAATAGAAATTGATAATTGATATTTCACACAGGAAATGAAAAAGAAAATTGAGTTTTTTAGTTGGCCCCTGAAAATTTTCATAACAATATTTATTAAAGTCATCAATTATGATATACGCAGGATTAAAAATCATGTAAACATATTAACCTGCATATGTTTACATGATTTTCAATAAAATCGGTTGTGACAGGCCATTGGATGAATTGACATGTTTGAGGTCTTGTAAGGGTTGCACTTTATTCCTTTTGAGACACGAAACTCTAAAGACATGTGTTATATACATAATAACAAACTATTTGCAACTGAAATTAAAATACTCATAACCATGCCGATCAATCTGATAAGTATGTTCGTCACTCAAATTCTAATTTGCTTCTAACACAACTGTGTAAAGAATGGATTAGATTCTGAAAAAGTATCTTTCTTTCCTTCAATACAGAACACTGAAAATATACATATGGAAACTTTAAAAGAGACAAATAATCTTCTAAATTGTTTTTTTTTAATTTTTTTATTATATGGGTATCAACTTTTAAAAAATTCTAAATTATTTATTTTTGATCTTATTGCAAGATGTTTACATTGTGAAAAGTATTACAGGCATTTGTAAATGGTTAAAGTCTAAATAAAAATTTTCCCGAATACTTGTATTACGGCTAGTTTTATATCCAATACCTGGTGTTACTTATGAATTAAATTAGAGACGACAAAAATAAATTATAGAACACTAAAATAGGGTGAAATATATATTTTATAAGAGGAAAATCTTCAGTTTAAAAAAAGTAAAAGATGAGTATAAAGGATCCTAAAGCCTACGAAATTTTTGAACTCGTGCTGTTCTCCTTTCTTACTTCCGAGTCAGTTTAAATATTTTATTAGTTTTGGTCGTTTATTAATAGACCAAGGCCAGTCAATAATACAATCAATCTAATAAGTAAATTACAGCAGAGCTGCGTTCCAGTGTTTCACTGTCAAGGATGAATAATGACGATGATGTAACACGCAGCTTTTCTTTTTTACAATTATTATACATTTTCTCACAAGATTTCATTACATTTCACACAAATTTATGAACTAATTAATGAAAAAAAAAATCTACTTCTCTATTTTGAATTCTTATTAATAAGAAATTTGCTTTACAGTGCTCATTCAACTGGTCATTCCACAGCGTCGATTCATCATGTAACCTGAGTCTACATATGGGTATAGTAGAGCTTAATCTGTTGTTTAGAATTGAGAAAAATTAATAAAATGAAGCACCAATATGTCAGTAGAATAAGGTGTTTAGTCTATTTGTCCATGTAATTTTATTTAGACAAATTTCTTGTAAAATAATTAGTCGAACAGTTAGAACATAGGTTTTGCTATTGAAAGTGGAAGGCATAGAAAGTGGAAAGTGTAAGAGTTAGACAAATTAGAACTGAATGTAGCAAACAAAACACTTCATGAACTTTGTCTTAAAGATTAATATCAGAAATAGCAAATTTTACAAATATAGCATTTTTGAACTCGGTGAGTCTGAGCCGTTACTGTGAATACCGTATATCATATTATTAAGTATGGCAAGTCTGAAAACTGGTCAAGTTATATTGTACAAAACGTAATGAACCAAAAGTTCATTACATATTGATTTATATTGAGAAATTTTTTTTTTATATTTCCCAGGTCCCGAAATAACAAATAGTCCCATGCACTCTACAGAATGTGAGCTAATATGTTAGTCTGCAGACTCCTCAGGACGTCTACTACCGAAGTTCTGTTCTCGCATGAATTTCACTATCCACATCATAGATTTCTTTCAGATTTTTTGTAATATAATATCATTTTTTCAGGGAACAATTATGTAAAATTTCCTCAATAGAGACATACCAACATTTTTAAATGAGTAAATTTTCATGCAAAAGAAATTATATGCATTGAGATATTATATTTATATATTTATGTATAGAGAAAGAAGAGAATGCAGAAAATTAAAGATACCTAAAATTTGACCTGCGAATTTGTTATTTTAATATTATTTTGTCAACCGTATCTTAGTTTATATAGTTTTTAATTCCAATTGTTCCATTCCGATATGTCGGGTGGTACCTTATAGTTGTGATAACGCCGTTCGTCCTTTAGTATATCAGAGGCTTCCAACATTTAAACAAAATGCAACAAAGAGTCAAAATTCACATATAAAATGTAAATCCTTTGATCAAAACTAGAAATTCTATTTAAAATAACATATAGTTTCATTCCAAAAGGGGCTCCAAAACAAGTCCATAAAGAGGAATTTGTTTCTGTATGTACATGGAATACCATTGAAAATATCTTTTAGATTAAAGCAGAAATGTGTTTTAAATTTTTTTTCCATGCAAAACAACTGTTTCTCAGTTCATCGAAGTTACTGTTTTATATGCATTTTGTTTGAAAAATGGCATTATGTAGGAAACTGAAATTAATCTCCAATATTTCAAATATCCTGTATTGATAAGAGAGATGCTAAAATGATAAATAAAATTTAACAACAAAGTTTCGTTTTTGGAAATATTTACTACATTGTTACGCCTATTGAAGACATATTAGGCAATATATTTTAATTGTGAAAAATAAATTTAATATTTGCAAATCGTTGAATATAAATATTCTTTACCCTCAAACATTTATATTTTTCATATCCATCCATGTATACTCTATTCTGCCATTGACAAGCCGAGAGAAGTGTTTACGGAACACTCAGAGTACGAGTTCTACATGTACTTATTAGGTTCATTTTTATCTGCTATCATGTCATTATTGAGTTTCTTTTTAAAATAGACTTGAAAAACTCTTAGAGAAAAATGAATAACATTCAAAATGTTATTCAAATATTATGAAAATATTATGAAAAATGGATAAATTTTTTGATGACAGTTAAATCACGTTTATTAAAATCCTTATTAATATTCATGACACTTGAGCGTTTACAACTCCACATTCATGTCATGTTTAATGTCAAAAAGATAGCCGAACACCAACATTATAGTAAGCACCCTTCATTTTTAAGGAAATAAATGGAAATATCCCCACTGTATGATCTTAAACAAACGTCCTCTGATGTCCAGGATTATCCACGGCACACCAACTTTTTCATGGTGTTCCTTCTACTTGAGGACGTAAATAATATTAAAAGTAACTTATTTAAATTAAGTGATATACTGATATATTTTCAAGAGTGACAAAAATATAAAACACTAAGTAAGAAAAACGTGTTGTTTTTATTTTTGTGCCATAAATACTTACAAATATGTTGAATCATTAAATACTTACAGATATGTTAAATCTTTATGAATAACCATTATACTATGGTATGATCAACAAATTCTTTATTTACACAAATTATAAACGTCCGATAAGGTATTAGACGGTAGTTTTTAACATTTTTGAAACAAAATATTAACAATAAAATATAATTTCACAGTAGAAGCATATTATAAACTAAAACCATTCAGATCGGATTTAGTTCAAATATCTTTTAAAAAAGTAAATCAAGTAATATATAAAGATCAAAGTTAAAATTAGGAAATAACCTTCACACTTTGAAATAGTTAGGCGTTCAAGTTTTGTAAATAATTCAAACAATGTTTCAATGTACTTTTAATTAATTGTAAAGCCAATACGAGTGCCATCCATAAGAGAAGTAATGGAATTGAAAGCGCTGTGTTTCTGCCAGATAAATTCTTAGTTCTTTACACAAAAACTTTATTGTCACAAAAACTCATCTACGCTCCAAAAGTGTGAGTTGCTTGTGAGTTAAGATGAGGATATAATAAAGTCCCTCAAGTGGAACCAATTGAGCAATATTTGTCAATCTGCAAAGACTAATATTGTGAAATAGGTAAAATTTGTAAAACAGATTGAAAACTGCTTGAAAGTTTGAAAAAATCTCATCACTAGAGAACGCACGATTACAAAATTAAAGAAGAAAAAAGTATGAAAAAAAGACAGACAGGTTATACTCAGCAAAATGGTTTATAGACTCATATTTTTTAGGGGACACACCATAACATAAAATATTGCAAAACTTGCCTATTGAAATTTAAGAAACCTCTTCAATAATATTTTCCCAACGTATATAATATTTGTATTCAATGATTTTAATTGAAATCTAGCTGCAAAATTTTCATTATAAAATGTTGAGAAAAACCAAGTAATAAGCTTGCTGCAGCAGTATGCATGGACGGAAATAAATTACTTTAAATGATTGCTACGAATCCTTAAAAATATCAACGGTAGAAATCAATCTGAAACGAAAAATATAGATTTAATGTCCAAACGTATAACACATATATGAAGCTGCTTAGGTGTATTCTAATATGTGTACAAAATATATGATTATTTATATTATGAAGAGCCTTGTATACAATATAACATGAGTAACATCCACGTATCTTAAAAAGGTATGAGAAATTGTTTTTGCCTCATTCTTTCTTATCCTATATATTTCAAAGAAACAGATTTCAGATAAATGTCATACGATTGAATAAAGTAAGACGGATCAGGAAATAACATAGGTACTTCATATAGTAATCGTAGAGATATGATGTTTGTCATGGTATTTTCTCCATGTTATGACTCGCGAATCTCCATAATTTATAGATATGTGTAACCCACTTAATGATTCTAGGAATACTAGATTAGCGCAAATTAATAAAAATTTTTCAAATTTGAGTACAAAGTGATTGTGGACTAATGAATAAATATCCCTATACATTAATATCTATATACATCGACTTGATTAACCAGGGTATTTATGTTGGAATATAAATGTAAGTCACGAGTGTTACAATTGATTTAAGGACGAACACTCTTTTAAAAATATTTATATTTTATAGGTTAGATATTAATAAAATTTCTGTTAACTTTGACAATGATAAAATTCTCCAATCCAACAAAATTGAAAAATCCAGCGAAAGTGGATATAAGGAGTGAATTACGTGTCCTGATAATAACTGTTCTGAATTTATAACAAATTACTACGCCATTCAATAAGCTGAAATACATATGATTATTCAGAGAGTTCGTAAAAAATCAGCCTATTTTCTGAACCGGTCACAGTATCGGAAGTTCAGTCAGATATTCATTGACAATTCAAAATAATAGACCATAAGACCTAGATCAGGACATAGGCTACTTATTCCTTTGGGAAAATATTTCATTTTCACAGGTAAATACAAAAATATAATATAAAATTATTAGTTCTCATGGGCAAAGCTGTGAACGGTCGCTAGTTTTTTATAAAATTCTCAAAAGACCGTTCATGTTTTAGTATATTTTATTAAATGGAATGTAAATATCCAACCTTGCGTAAATATCGACTCAAATAGAATTTTACATTCAATTCGAACATCCGGAATTTCTCTCTTAAACTGAACAACTGTCTTATGTAATAATCTTTTGTATCGATTGTTATATATCGATATGATAAAAGAATATCACAATTATATTCCAATTTAGTTGTTTACTACATACACATTTTCTTTACAGATGCATTCTCATCAAATCTCTAAGTTTTGATGGTGGCCTACATTTTTACTGATATTCCTTAATAATATTACTTTAATGGTATTTGATTTATTTTTCTTCATTTTTCATATAACCCAACTGCAGCATTCTGCAAATAATTTTTGGCATTGGCATATAATTATGTACAGCTACTGTAACTTTCTTTGACATATTTTTGCTTCCCCTACTTTCAAATAAAGAGAAGCAAAAACGTGTTAACGAAGAACATACAACAAGTATAATCATATCATTTCCTGTCTGAACGTGGCTTGGCAATAAACTTGCTTATCAAAGAAACTCATCTACTTGCTCTATAAGCACATCATTTATCTTTATTAAGAACTTACTTTTGTAATAAAACTCAACAGATATGATATTCTACTTATCAATATTAATGCTTAGTTGTAAATCAAATAAAATACATCTTTCATTCTAATGTTATCGCATTATGGATTATATTTATCAACCCAAATCTATTTGAGTCACATATTGGTTCATATTATTATTTTAGAAATGTTTATTTACTACAGATGAAAGTATTTTTGAAAAGTTTTAATTAATATTTTAGTCCAAGATAACATCTCTGCTAATAAATTACATAAATATATCTGTATGTATTTGCATATGAGCGTGATAACGTGATCACTTGACTAATGGAGTAGACTAATCAAAAATATACAGACAAAACACAAATCGATACAATGTCATCAGCTCATTAATATAATTGTGTATTTCTGCAGTATAGTATAGTATGTAGCAACGTGTTCAAAGGCTTTAAGAGACAAGCATAAACATTGACTTGAGTTAATTATTTTCTTCAATTAAATAATAGCTTCCATGTACACAAATAAACCGTTGTGTATCTTTAAAACAAATTCAAGATATATAACATATTATAATGAATGTATTATTATTTTGAGTAAACATTGATTCAGTTTAAATCATGATCTTTTGAATAAAAAATTAATTGTGAAGAGAAAACAATGAATCATAGGGGTATGCTGATTGTTTAGTAATGAAAAAGCAAGCATCAAATACATTGATTAAATTGGTTTTGTAAACATTTGAGTGGTAAATCTGCTGAACAACGTGAGCTTTGATTGTTAAGTTTAAATGATGCTTAAAAGACGATTGAAAACTTATTTCTCATTGAAAAAAAAAGTTTATTTTAAATGTAATACATACCAGCTTACTTTTTCTTTCATATTTCAAGCTTTTGTAAATTCAACTTTGTAAAGAGTAATGCATTTACTAACGATTATTTCAAAATATTTTTTTGGCCACGTAGTAACTAATGTAATAATTGACTTAAGTTAAATTTCTTGTTTTATTAAAATAATTTGTCTCTTATTTCCCACATAAAATGGAAATATTTTGGTAAAAATTCCTTCAGTGCTTTTTAAAAAATTGAATAAATTAAAAACTACTCTTATTTCATCATTACACCTATATTGGAGATTTTTGTTTATGAGCAAATATAACATCAAAGAAGCAATTTATTGCTTTGAGTTGAGAAAAATCAAACTTTTGCTGGTAAAATATCCCTTGTGATCTAACTAGTGAAATTGAAAATGTGACAATAACCATTACTGAAAATAAAATTTACATATGTCAGCAGTTACATTATTATAATAAGGAGTTCTTTGAAACAAAAAAAAATTCTTTGTCGAACTAACAAAAATATCTATCGAATTTGATTTCCATATTGAGGGTTTAATAATATCTGACACTAATATATTGATTTTTAGATCGGATTTTGTAAAAAAAACGTTTTACATTTATTAACCCTGGAATTAATATAACGACATAACTTTTTTCTTTTGATGTAATTGACGACAAGTATTATAATTCAGAATAATTTAATAAATTAAAAGCTAAATATCACAGTTTTTAATGTCTAATATCGACCTAAAAAATCTTAGCTGCTTAAAATTTATAACGGATGAGAGCTGCCTAGGTAAGAAGGAAAACTCGCTCATTCCGCCACTATATTCAATGTTATTTTTAGTTGAAATCAAATGAAATGTACACTCCATATATTTCCTTTCATTACTGGCCTAAACAAAAGCTCCTATACAATGCTCCAACAAACTGTATATTCCCAAATTTTTATATATACGCGTTTTGAAGATATATACTATGTCAATTGCTTTCAAATTTTGCCAGGTGTTTTGTCTATCTTTGCCAAGTAAGAATCATTGTGCTATGGATTTCAAAATGTTATTAATATACTAATAAAAAATTTTACACCGTGTTCATACATTTCACAATGGACATCAAACTTAAATTCAAGGTCACAATTACATATTTAATTTAAAAAATGTTTAAGCTTTTTTCACGCTTAAAATTTTACTAAATGACAGTAAAAAATAAAATTCGTATCTTTACTTTTTTACGATAAACTCGTTCACGCCAATTTTTCGATTGACATACACATTAAAAGTCCATGTCATAGTGACAAATAAATAATTTTGAAACTATGAATTAAATAATAATTAATAAAATATCAAAAACACAAAGCAATTCGGATCAAATTCGTATTAACTAATGTTAAATTGTATTTAATCAAGCAATTCCATAACTGCCCTTCTAAAACAGTGAAGAGAGTAGAATAGCGTGCACACTTGGATATTTTGTAACATAACGTCTATCAGTGCAAGTTGTACTGATAATAATGTGAACACTCCTAAATATTCATTTACATTAATAAAACAATATTTGGAAAAACCGATAATCAAAGTAGATTTAAAGTTGGATAAAAGACGATAATGCTTTATTTAAGATCAATATAACAAAGGTTAACCTAAAAAAACTTTATTTATAACATGCTATAGTGTTTTCTTTTTGTTGATAATCCATGCAAATAATATGTGCCCGTCCCCAACGTCGACATAATTCGGTATCACTTTCAAATGAAACTATAAATTTGGGCGTAGATAGAAATAGACTTAAATATTACTATTCATACATGTTTTAATGTTTTGTAACTCGTAATTACGACCTAGTGAGAATTATGCACTTCAGCTACGAAAAACACAAGTTCCCAGACTGTTTTCATAAACAAAATTGAACCGTTCCATTAAAGCTATACATAGAGATGAAGATCCTTTATCTCAATCAATTTATTTTATATTTCTACCTTATAAAACTCGAGATTAGAACAAAATTATTTACTTCCAAATACAACAGACAAAATAAATAAAAATCTAATTATAAAGGTAAAGTAAGGTAAACCCACAAATATTAAATACCACAGTAATGGTAACTGTTACAACATCAGCAATGGAGCAAAGTTGTCGGTATTAAGACCATCACCAGTAATGGATTTCAATTAAATTTTGACAAGATTGCTTTTTACTTCTAATATTAACGTTTCCAAAACAACCTATTAATTATCATTTAGTGGTGCAGGTACCACGGTGTTCAGAGTTTTCATCCTCAATGCAGAATTTAAGATGGCAGATGGAATTGTAACGAAAATGTTGAGATTATTAATTTCGATCGGTTATCGTATCGTCTCATGTACTTTACTGATAACTAGAGTACCTAGCAATTTTCAAATATTAGTTGATACACACTCGTTAATTTTTCTATAAAGTGATACTTTTTACATTTTTCAACATTTACGATACCTCGTTTCATAGTATTGTATAGATTTCCCAGGAAAAGTTTTTATTAAACAGGTTAGAAACTTCATTGTTAAAATAAATCGCCATATCTTCTATATTATCCCTACATAAGATCACACTCCAATCAATAGAAGCTTCATCCTCGAGGAATCATGGCATCGGCTAAAATTTCGATAATATGCTATTTTGGATAAAGACTTTAGAGGATTCGTTGTGAGGGAGATATAAATGAAATTATGAAGAAAGAAGCCTGGAGTAGTATGGCGACCATGGGTGGAATAAAGGTTTGGGATTCAATAAGCTAATTGAATCGAGAAAGATAAGCAATTCTGTAGATATTTAGCTTACATTACCTAAACTTTATTTTATTTAACTCACCTTATTATGTTTATGTTGAGAAATTTTTCATGTTCCTACATGCATAGTTTTAGTTAGAGGTTTTTTATTATTCCTGTTAGCATAGTTTTAGTTAGCGGTTTTATTGCTCAGTGAGATATTTTATATTTGCTAAGTAGATTTTTTTTACCATTTTGAGGTTTATATTGTTATTATAAGAAAACAAGGAAAATTTTGTATGACGTAATTTGATTTACCACACTTTATAAAAGATAAAACAGGTTATGCTCTGTTACAGCTCTATGATATTTTTCAGAGTTTTTTTAGATTAATGAAGGAATCTTCATAAAATATAATTTAGAGTGAGAAGGAAATTAAATTTCAAGCATGTATATATTTCACTTAGTTCCAAAACATCTCTAAACATGTTATTCATTTGTCCATTGTGGTCTATGAAATTACTCGAAAATATATGATTCCTGATTCATTAGCTTGATGGACAGATAAAATTTCTTATTATTTATTGTAAAGGTATTGTTAAACATTTATTCATCCACTTGTCAGCTGTATAGAAAATCATTCAGAAATCCAACAAGCAAATGTATCTGCAAGGACACTCGCACGTGCAAAAAAGATTGTACTTAATTTCTTTAAAGGTATCGAAAAAAAATAAAATGCCTCGTTTATTTGCAGTGGTCTCTGCTTAGAAAAGTACACTTTTATTTTAAGTGTGTAATTCCCTCATATTAAACTTATGATCCATATTGTTAATAGAATTAAATAACCCCCTTAGATTTAAATACTAATATTACAACTAAAGCAAAATTATTTTTGAAAGTCTAACATTAGTTAAATATTTAAATATATACTAGTATTTGTTATATAAATTGTGTTTAGTTATAATATATAAATTGTATTGCAATTTTGACCAGCAATGAAAACATATTTTTGTGGAAATATCTTCTAAAGAGATACGATGGAATATAAACGTAATGGTGTGTTAATTTATTTATGTATCATTTAATCAACTTTTATACAAGTATGTACATTTGGTTATGAGCAACAACATAAAAAACCATGGATGTGTACACTACATAAATTCAAATCTTCTTTTTGCTACACAATAATACAATCAGGAATTGGTAACCTAACAAAATATTAATAAAACATTATTTGGAAACTTTTACTTGTTTTTAATTTAATTATGAAGACTTAGTTTTCATAAAATAAAATTGAAACATCACAATGAAATTTGTGGTGAGGAAACTCAAAAATTGAAGAAAAGCTGATCCATTTACAGTAAAAAGGGGAACGATCTTGAATTCTGCAATGCCAGGTATAGACAAGAGTTGACACAAACCTTCCAATTTGGGGTACACTTCAGTGGCTGTAAACATTTTTTCCAGATAAATATAGCAAATACTTGAATTCATCAATATGGATTATTATTTTCATAATAAAATTTATGATTTTCATCTAAATATTGTACAAAACAATTATGTGTATTCTATATTCAAACGTCAATTGGATTTTCTTCCTAGGCTTATCAAGGAAGATTTTCGTTTTTTAAATGTATATCAAATGCAAAAACATAGACGAAAAATTGAACATGTAAAGTTCTTTTATCCCTAAAATTTAAATGATTAATATTTATTATACTTGCCAAAAACAGCATTTTTAAATTTGTTGGGCATAAACTTCTAAGAATTTTTTTAAAAGAGTTGAAAAATTTGCAAGCAAATGTTTTAATTAATGACACACATATCATTATTCTGTTACTACTTTCATTAGAAGCACAGTTTTAATGTTATTATTGGCTTTATTTTGAACAATATTCTGCTAACAGCACGTATGCAGACTGAATTCAAGTCACTATAACGATGTGACAGAAATTGAACTTTCGAGCGGAAGTGAAATAAAAATATAACAATATTTTTAGATGAAATATGATACATCTTTGATTTTGTAAATGGATATGTTTACTTGGAGTTGACTACCGAATAAACTACAGTAAAACAAAAGTTTATAATTTAACTTCTTCAACAAATATAACTCATTCATAATTACTTTATAAAAAATGTGAATCGGGTGCTTTGAGCTGTACTCTACTGAAGATATAGTTAAAGAAGTAACTAAATGTTCCAGTACCCATATTGATATGTACTCTTATAAATTTTGGTACCAAAACAACCATAACGAAAATAAATAAATAATACTGAAATAAAGGCATTTTTAAGTTGATTAATCTTAGCAGATTTATATAAATCAAGCTATAGGAAAGTAAAGAAATGTGCATTGATTCCAAATTCAGAATTTAAACATTTAGAAAAACGGTGAGTTGTAACCGTTTTTCAATTTTGTTGAAATACCTGCAATTAGACGATTTACCTGATGGTAAAAGAAATGCTTCGAAACATTTGCATCTGTCAGAAATTTAAGATATTCAGTGATGTCTGCGTATTATTCACTCAATGAACTTATGCATAGTTATTTAGTATTCGTCTAGAACCGACTAGCAAAAAAACCTTAAATATACATGAATTGAAAAATTTTGCATTTTACGATTATCTATCTTAGGTAATAACCAAAAGAAAAGTATGGCCAAAATCTTAGTGATATTTTTATGTAATAATGTTAACCCAATCACCTAAAAAAAACACTTAGAATACTTCTGTCTTTCTGAAACGAATGTTTACATCAGTGAATATGGTCCGTTGAAATAAAAAAAGAAACACCTCCTATTTTTATTATTAACTGCTCTCCTGGATCTTTTATGTATGGTTTTAATCCATTGCCATTGCCATAGACGTTGTGAATCGTAAACCGTATTTATCTGCTTCACAGGCTTATTGAACAATCGCCGTGAGTTTTTTTTTCGGATGCCTTGACTTGATTAACGTGAAGATTATATATGATCTACTTTCAGCTGTATGAAAAAGTTGCTTTAGAAAGTCGATTCATTATTTTGCACAATTAAATGAAACTACGTGATGTAGTATTATTTCTACTTTCTTTAATTTCTTTACCACAACCTAGGTTTCATTGTATTACAACATCTTCAGGTGGGATATTTGGATATTAACAAAGATTCAGACTAGGCACAGATAAGACATTATTGGGAAACACTGAAATCATTTGACTCCAAAAATTGGACTTGAACAAAATATGGACACTAGCAAGAAAGCATTAAAATATCAAATCAATAGGCTGCAAATGGGTATTTCATATCAAGTATGAACCAACTGGTGTTTGGTACAAGTACAAAAGTATTATATAAACTGAAGGGCTGCGACGAAAGTAATGGCCCCCACATTAAGGTACAATTCCATATGATATGATATAATTCGACATCTCCATAACATTCTTATGCCGCGACTTAAAATAATGTGTATATATACACACACTCAAGCACAAAAATATATATATATATATATATATAATATATATATATATATATATATATATATATATATATATATATATATATATATATATATATACATATATATATATATAATACAAAAGGTCCACAAACCAAAATTTTCAAGTTATACAGAAGGCCAAAACAAAATTTAAAACATGATTTTTGTATTTTTTTATTATATATTTGTTTAATATATAAAGTTTCTACATCGTTAGATGCGTTTTTGGGTGCAATATCCATGAATAAGAAGAACTTTTTGAACGCTTTTACCCATGCTGGTAAAATAGCCCAAAAGCCCCTTTTGCATTCAAAATTTAGTACAATCTGTCTGAAAGATTGATTTAACAAAAATACAATTTCAAATAATTTTAAGTTTTATTGAATATTTTTGCAGGTGAGGAATTTAAAAATAGTATTAGTAATAATCAAAAAGACAATTTCGAATTATATTTTCTTTCCTAAAGATATTCAGTTTAACTATAATGGCTAATTAAAATACGAAATCAAGACTAATTTACAAGTAAGAAGATTTTCTGTAATATCTAAATTAACATTTTGATATTCAGTAAACTTACGTTTTAATAGCAATAAAACAACAAAATGGTTTTTTTAAGGACATCCTAACTAAGTAGGTACACTGATAATTAAAATTATCAAAAAAAAAACAAATGGCATCAAAACTTAATTCTTATGAACATGAGAACAAATTTAATTGCAGGTAAAAATTACTGCACACACTTCTCAATATTCATTATAAAATTCATACAATGTTTTAAAAGGAACTATAAAACTTTAAAAGATCTATAGTATTAGCATTTTTACTAATTCAACTCTTATATCTATATTGATAGATAACGCAGTATAGAAATATTATATTTTAAAATATCTCACAATTATCATAACAATTGTAGCAATTTGATATTTTTATTTGAAATAGTAAATTTGAAAATAAAGTAACTCTAAAACATTTTCACAAAATATTATAGTATCAAAATGTAAATATATTAGAAATTAGAACGTAAGGCACTGTAACTAATTATTAATAAAAAATTATAAATTTTCGTAGAAACTTTGGTGGAATTTGGGTATAATATTCTTCCCAATAAGTTTAAGAATACCCTGTTTTAAGTTTTTGCTTGTACAGTTGTTTTGATAAGTAGATTTTGTTGGCCTTTTTGTCAGCGTGGATACCGAGGCAACTTCCTCATTTTCGTAAGAAGCCTTAAACATAAACTTATTTGCATAATTTCAATGTAATTTTATAACTTTTATATTAGACCATTTCTCTTTTTGTCCATCTTCTGTTAGGGTGTAATTGCCAATAGCCATTGGTTTGAGATCCAAAAAATTCTCATGCGTAAATTCATGTACTGTGGAGGGCGCACATTTTTTTTTGCAATTTTAATAAGAGTTATGTACTGATTGAGAACATAAATAGGTGAAAATTTTCAAGCCTTCAAAATGTTTCTCTGAATTAAATAATGGACTCCATCTCCCTCATTTGCGTGTGTCCTTTAATAACGCATTTATGAGTGATGCTCCTTATTTTCGAGAACGTTTTATCGCATTGGTACATGGCCAGTATGAATTAATTATTTTGCTGACCATAGCAGTTATCGCTATAAAAAATTATTTCGAAATTGTTAGAAAGTTTCTCGTTTAGGTTCTTTAAATACATAAGCACACATGATCCAATTTCATTTACACCTCAAGCTCCTTCTCCTTCTTGCCAAACAAAACAAATATAGCCAAAATGTGTTTCGCTGACCAATTCCCTAATGCTCATTTTATCAAAAGTGATGCTAACAAATAATTCTATTTTTGAGCCTTTTCCTTTACTGTATTGAATAAATCGGCTCTAAAACCTGGTTCGCAATTTATTCTCTGGTATGATTTTGTGTGTTAATATGAGGTAAACAAAGGTTAAACTTTTCACAGATATAGGTATAAGATCTTGGATTACAGAAATGGAGAGTTAGTGCAAATTGTATAAGCTATTAACAATATTCGATAGAATGGGTTATTTTACAAACTTTTTTTTAATTTATTTTATCTACTAAAAATTTTAACGTTTCATTACTACATGATGTGATGAGATGGTTTAAGTTATTCCGAAAATCTGGACGTTTTTTAAACTCTTTTTCCTTCATTCTCTTGGATTTTGACATGAACTTCTTGATATTCTACTCCTTATATTTTAATTTCTTTTTAATTTATTACACTTCAAAATAAGTTTCTTTTTCCTTATAATTTTAATATTTGAAACAACAAAAGTAAAACTTATATCCGGACACGGTAAGAGTAAACGCACACTTACTAAGCAGTGTGTAGATTGTCCAATCTTCGTGAAAACACTAAACTTCGTAAAAATACAAACTCTGTAAGCACTGAGTCCTTTTTTAAAATATATGTCCTCTTTGTACAAAAATTTTTCATCAAAATGTTTCCTACACACCATAGAATTTTTATGGGTAGTCCAGTTGTATCTATTAAGAATTCTTGTCCATTATTCTTGTAGAACAGAATTCATTGGAAGCCTGAAAAACATATTTCGAATAATAATATGGAAACTAGTATTAAGAGATCAAATGCACATTTCACTATTTCACTAATTGCCAGCTTGTTTTTGATTTTTTTTTATATACCAACATTATGTAAGGGCAGGTCTTATTTCAAGTTTTAATGATTTAGGTACATTCAATTGTTTTAAGTGTGAAAATATTTTTTAGATTTGTGGGTGATTTGAACCCACACTTTTTTCAGTCACATATAAGCATTAAGCACTTATCTAGTAACAATTTCCACCATAATCTATGTTTATTTTTACTATAGAAAAATATAGATATGACTTCTTGATAAAATAATGCCAATCCTTATAGGTCATCCTATATGACAAAGTCTAGTTAAACTATAATTTAGTGAAAAATAAGTGATAAAAAAGTAAGTATGTTTATCGCATTTACCTATGAAATGTTTTTTTATTTGGATTATTCACATATATCACTTAACGATCCCATACTGAACAAGATACCAATACTTATTCTAAAATAATATTGTGGAAATATTATTTGAAAATGGACAAAAATATTAAAATGCGGCGAGACGCTATCAAAGGAAGAAATTATCGGACAATTTTATCTATCAAAATAGTTTTATTTGTTCACATATAGTCATCCCTTTTCCACTCACAGTAATGTCATAAAGAATATCTTCTCACTTGCACACTTTGTTTGTCTATTCATAGTACATTAAGTCTATGGCTTATAATTATATATCATGAATAGACTAAAGTTGGCGTAAGTAGACAGCTAGTTTGTGCCAGCCGAATACCTCTATCGGCGAGTAGTAAACTTGGCTATATGTCTAGATATGTTGTAAGCAGGAGAAATGTTTATTAAATATCACTAAAATTACTTAAAAATTTTGCCGAAATAATTATTAATTTATTTGTAAAATTTTTAAAATGTCATAAACTATATATGGCAGCTATTAAAATTCAAATAAATCGGTGCTACTTTAATGGTCTATGATTAATCCGAGATCATGGTTGGGAGAGGATCGGAATATACATAGATGTTTTAAATAGATAATTCCACATTTCGACTTTCCATGCCAAACAAAACTAAATGAAGTTGTGTGATGGTTTTGACAAGCAGTGGTCATGATAATTCTAAATTTTTAAAACTTTCGTAATACCGTAGTAAGTTTAGTTGTAATATTTAAACATAAGAAATACATTTCCTATAATTGTATCACGCACCATAATTGCATGCAAGCAAAGAAACTGAGGGCAGAGACCTTTGACACAAGTAGTATACAAATTAAATTGTATGTACAAATGCAATATGAGTTATTTTTTTCTTTGGGAATAATTTTAAGAATACTTTGTTATTATAAATGAGGTTAATGAATATAATTATCTATTATGTTTAAAGGGAAAAACGTTTCAATTTTTAATTAATATAGCCATAAATGAAAGTATCGCCATCAAAGTAATGCGCAGAAAAATTTAATTAAGACAAGTAACAATGCACTTACCAAAATTACGAATGCTCATTAACTGGTGAATGGTGGTCCTTATTTTGAAGACTCCTTGAAATATATCGTAATGAAAACCAACCACACTAATGAACATTAGGTGCAAAATGCATATAAACAGCTTGTAGATGAGATATAATCCAGCGAATATTAGAAACAATTTCAATTAAATTTGAGAAACAAAATATTAAAAAAGGAGAGTGTATAACATTATAAAAGAATATTGATATTTTAAAATATAACAACCATTTGAAATAACATTTTATTCATATGAGTGCATATTACCATTACTGTAAACGTCTAATATATTTGTGTGTATTAATTTACAAACATGTACAAATATAGGCCATGTTTTTGTAAACTTCTATGTAACAATGGTCCAAATCTTTTTTAAAATATAATCTAGTGATGAAAACACGTTCATAAATACTCTCAGTTTATAAAAGAGAAGCTGAAATGAGATGATAATGTTTTCTTATTATAGATTTCGAGTTCCATATTTAAAATATTCTAGTTCTTTTTAATATGAGTCAAACATAAATGCACGCAAAAAACCTATTCATCATTCTGCATACTTCTAGCATAATGCATATATTTCATTTAGTTCCAGGCTAATTTCAAATTTTATTCTATTATCGGATCCATGAAACATTTTCACTACAATAGACTTAAGGATAATGTTTTTCTGGATTGATGATGAGAAAATCTTATTTTTATAGCATTCATTAATGAAGGAAAAGTTAGTGAAGCGAAAAAAACAGAAGGAAGGGAAATGGCATCCCAAAGCAAGGAAGGCTACTTCTTCAGGTACTATGGAGACTGAAAAGGGACTGATTTATACTATCCAATTCGAAAACAGTAACAAAGAGTAAAAATGAAGTATTCTTGGGGTTCATTATTAACAAAACTAGTTGCAGTAAATCTCACAGAGTCGAGGTACGAGGAAGATATGCCTCGTGCTTTTTTTCTCCTAAAACACATTAGAGTCGTTAAATACAATTACAGACTGCGATTATGGCAGGAAAAAACAGGAACTTAAATGAGTCCTCGTTCAATCAGAGCCTGTCTTCACAAAATGTAAGAAGAACGGGTCCGAATTCTTTCAACATAACAGTAGTACCAACAAATAAACCAAGATAGTTTCAGAAAACAATTACTAACGTCAAAACGAAGGTTAGTTTCACCACAGATCACTATTGAGAAATGTGAAATCATCTGACTCCAAACATTGGACGATGTTGATAAGAAAAGAACTAGAATTTCATAACTTGACACAAAACATGGACTCTAGTAAGAAAGCCTTAAAATATCAAATCAATAGGGCATAAATGGGTATTTCATATCAAGGATAAACAGACAAGTGCTCGGTACAAGTTACCACTCTATGCAAAAAGATTGTACAAACCGAAGGCCTTGGCTACGATGAAAGTAATGCCTTCCACAGTAAGGTACGATTCCTTACTATATGATGTAATTTGACATCACTACATCATTATAATGTGGCAACTTAACATAATATATATATATGTATATACATATATATATATATATATATATATATATATATATATATATATATATATATATATTCGTTTTTTTATGATTCTGCCTCAAAGGCTTGAATATGAATCAGATATGGTATGTAAATTAAATGAATCGTTCTACGGATTGAAACCAGATGCTCTGTAATACCGATCACATATTTCTCAAGAATGGTACCACTGTCACCTGGTTCAGTCAGACTATGAGCCTTTCGATCATCAAAGTAGAGTTCATGTCTGCTTGCGTAGCAACTAAAGCAGCTATATGATAGCAAAAAATTTAAAAAACATTTGTAAATGAACACATATGTCCATGTGGATACAAAATAAAGTGCTAATATATATCTCTCTATTGTAATGTAAATGAAACAAAAACATATCCGTATAAACATATGATAAGAGTGAATGAATAGCTTCAATTGAAATTTCAAAATGAAGATAGTAAAATTAAAAAATGGAAAATTTTAAGTGCAAAATATAAAGTGTAAAATGTTTATTGTAGTTGCAAAGAGTAAAATTAAGATAAAGTTAGGTACAAATCTCTTTGAAATTTGAGATAAGATTATGCTGTAAGCATAATTGTAATCTTGGATATGCATGTGGTGTGCAAGTTCGCCATTTCATATTGGCCATTTCATATAACTTAATAAACTTCAAATGTGCAAATTTGCGAACTAAAGGGAAAATGAATTCACACGTAAATAAACATAGAACAAGGTCACAATATAATGATTATGGTTTGTATAAAAATATATATTTTGCAATAAACCTGTAGGGAAAACATTGATTTATATATTTTCATGTGTTTCAGCTTAAATAATATTAAGTACTCTTTGTAGAAAATGAAAAAAACTAAATACGGCGCATAAAGAAAAAACAAGTTTTTGAAGGAACTAAAAATGAAATGAAAATTAAAAACTGCATGCAAAAACATTGTACATGAGTTAAAAGCAAAACGTGTCAAATGAAAAAGATACACAATACAGAATTAATTATAATTCTTCTGTTTTGTTCTTATTTAAGGAGTCAATAATATCATAATCTAAAGTCGGGAAA
This sequence comes from Druceiella hillmani, assembly GCA_039881145.1. Classification (NCBI taxonomy): domain Eukaryota; kingdom Metazoa; phylum Arthropoda; class Insecta; order Lepidoptera; family Hepialidae; genus Druceiella; species Druceiella hillmani. The sequence continues at coordinate 1,347,473 of JAYKKI010000069.1, read as the reverse complement.
AAGTGAAAAGAAAATAAGAAAGATGATAAATGATAATAGAAAAGAATGATTATTGCTAATCTTTTATTAAAAAAAGGTAATTTGATTGTGGAAAAAATTTCTTTGTACCATTATAAGTATTTATAGTCACTAATTATTTTTATCCTCATATCTGAATTAATAAAAGTACTACCTATTGTTTTATACCATCACACTAATTAATTTGAATCGTAATAAGTTTTCCATCAATTTATCATAACTATCGTAACCTAGTTACTAATTTAAATTAAATTGATTGATTCAATGAAATTCGTACTGCGCACATGTACATATTTATATAGGTAATATTGATCCAATGTGCTTCACAAGTCAATCTATTGTATTAATGCATTGTAACGTTTAATTCCTGGGAGCTAGTAGAGTAAAATCATGGACGTGTATGATGTAATGGGAAATTTTAACACAATTTTTCGTGCATGTTCACTGTCACGTGTTGCAAAATTAAGCAATAATATAACTCTAAAGAATATCACAATACGGGCTTTGATCACAATATTTTTGATAATAATCTCATCCACAAATATTTTGACAGCATCATTTCAACATTTTTTAACTCGTTATCCTGTATCAGACAATTTTGTTTGGATACATACGATGACAGCAAGGATAGAAGTCGTTACACTTGTCATTTTTGCTGCTACAGAAAGTTGTCAAAGTGTTCACAGATATTTTGAAAATTATAAAAAAATCGACAATTTACTGAAAGTAACAATCCCGATGTATATGAATGAAAGAAAATTGTTTAATCAATTATTTAAGATTTTAAGCTTCACATCAGTCTGTATTATGTTCTTTGACATAATATCATGGTACACAGCTTATGATATTGGAACGGTAGTACTGTATCAATCCTATTTCATAACCCAATTCATTTTACAAGTACAAGATTGGAAGTGCATCGTAAATTTGAAAATATTCAGACGGCGTCTAAACATAATTTTGAAACGTGTTAAAAAATTATCGGAGGGATATGTTTATGTTCAAGCCGAAGATAGCGCTGATAAAGGAATAATTGGTGAAAATAATGACAAGGAAGTTATAATTGAAATCAAACAATTGAAAGAAAGCTATATGGTCTTAAGTGAGCAATGCAATTTATTAAATGTTGCTTTCGGATTTCAGGTGAGTTCCGTTCTTTTGTTTACATTTTTTTTATTCTAGTATTATAAACCAATTGGCCCAATTCAAAGTACAAAAATATTTGAGTGTTCATTTCCGTGTGAATTAAGGAAAGTGGCCACTTTTTTTTCAAAGAATCAAAAAATATATGTTTTTCTTGCAAATTTTTCAATACTTTTGAAAAACAATCTAAAACTGTTCTCTGTCCAAGCCGTCTCCAAAAATATTGATAAAAAATCACGAAAATTGCAGGCAAAGCAAATATCGATCATTATTCAACATTTATTTCCGACATAAAGATGGTTGTGACATCATTCTATTTTCACAAAAAATATAAAACTTTAAATTAACAATCTATTATCAAAAGGGATACTTCCAATTAAAAAAAAACTTTATTTGTTTCAACGGAAAAAAGAAATATATTTTGCTTGGTAACAAGAATCAGACTTATAACATTAAAAAATGTAGCCTTAGAGTCCACAGTCACCTTGGTAAAGTGGAAACGTATTGCGATGAAAGTTAACAAATTTAAAATTGTATCTATACTGTACGCCTCATATCCACGGTTAGACAAAGAGAGCTATAGTTTTTAGTTTGCTAAACAAACTGACATTCAGTTTAAAATACCTTTTTTAAAATATATTTATGTTGAATTATAAAAGACTTTACAGAACATTAATTGTGCCTAAAAGACTTGCATTGACCTATTTTATTTCCTTTAATTGTGAAAATATTGTGAAATTTTATTTTGCATGTGCACCCGGTAATTTTTGCCTTAAACTGTAAACACGACACATGCCAGTAATATATTGGCTAAAAATAAAGTAATCTAATTGACAAAATTTATATTATAAAAAAAACAGTAGTTCAATTATAATAAGAACAGTAATCAGATGAATAATATATTTACTGAAACAATAACTTTCAGAAACTGGACATGGTCAAACATGTCGCTCTTTTATTGGTTTTCGCGTTGAGACCTTGTCCGTCTCTCAAAGCCTTATTGTTTCTATATTTTCAGACGATGCGCAAAAATATACATGATCGGAATATTTTCTCCGCTCAGCGGAGTATCTTTAGAAAGATTTTTTATAAGGAAACTAAATTTCCAGCCACAGTTTTGGAAAATTTTAAATGTCTGGAAATGAATCCGCATTCCTATAATTTTTACATTTTGGTTTGAAAAATCCTAAAAAATTATAGGCATTTGATAAAATTATTTCGGTTAATTTACAGTTCAAGTATCAATTTAAAAAACATAGACAGTTTTACTTTGTGCCTGTTCCAACACGCACTTAACTAGGTTTAATAAAAACAGTTTCCATTGTGGATCTTGTACCCGTATTACTTGGGAAAATCCACTCCTTTAAACCAAGCGCGGTTTTAACGGGTTTTTTAAAACGTTTGTTTTGTCAAATTTTATGCTCTTCACAAACTTGTCAAAAGTCTGCTGAAAAGGAAACATTAAATCTTTTTAAGATGATTTTCACCACTTATTAAGAATTTAATATTTTGCATTGTAAAAATGGGAATTGTGTATATAAATGTAATTTTTGCAACTTTAGAACGATCTGTTCTGCAGCGGATAGTTGCGTGTTATAGTGCATTTTGCTAATGCTTTATAAGGAAAATTAAATTACCAGGGTTTAATGTGTTTTTTCCAATACTGACTTTAATATTTAATTATACAGACTTGCCCCAACTCTCGTGTTAGCTCACGTGACGTCGGTAAGTGACATTGCCGTAAGTCATTTAAACCATAGTTTTGAATTACGTCTGACTAATGCGTATCCAACATTGTTTTTTTTATTCCATGGGTTTGACTATCATAATTTTACAGTTCTACAGGTTTCATGTCACATTTAGAATGTCATCACTTTTGGGCCTCTTCCATAAAATAAAAATTTATTGGTGTTTGTTCGCATTTTTAGAATTTATGTATTTTACCAAACCATTTAATATTTTTTCAATAGTTCAATTATAATATCCAATAGAGATGCAACCACGATTAATATCTATTTATCTCTAACAACCTCAATCACCGGATGCCCCTTGATTACCAAATGTCCTTGTTCCTGTTGTTATATATTCTAAAGAGAAAGTAATTCAATAAATAGTTTTTGCCTGTTTTGCATAATCCGCATATATACCTCGTACGCTGCCCCATGATATCCGCACTGCATTAATCTTGCGATGAATATGTGTTAAACAATAATACCAACATTTAATTTGGTTTCACTTGCAAAATTTAAAAAAATTCTTCATACTATGCGACAAATTGGATCTAAAAATAAATACACTGGCTTGAAATTAAAAATATTCACAAATTTTGACTGAAATTTATAAGAGAAATGACTCAAATATTTTAAGAGTGAAGAACAATAAAGATCTAGAAATTTTAGTAAGCGCTCTACTTTTCATTCGGATTAAACAACATACAACAAATACACAACACTGGATGAAAGTGTATTCTCGATTGACATGGTTAAGTATATGTTCGAATATTCAGAAAAGGAAATCTTGACGTCTGGAATCATTCTCAAGTAGTACGAATTCTTCTATTCAACTCAAAAAATGTAAAAAAGCCTTATTAAATTATCTCTCAGATTAAACTGTTGTCATCAAGCCGACTACCCTCATATTTTCATACCACAATTGGAAAAAAGACAATTTCTTGCTTTGGGGATGAAATGGAAATACTTGATCGTCACATGATTAAATACTCATGAAATAATATGATGGGTTTATTAGTTGTTAAGCCAACATTACTTGAAGCCAAGATCTCATACTATCATCATTAGCAACTTGGCAAATGAATTTGATTAATAACTATTAGATAAGAAATATTTTGAAACATTTGTAGGCCATTTTTCCATCCACTTAAGATAATATCTTTACACACAAATGCTAAGTTTAGTAAAATTAAAAATGTAACAGATATACATATTATTTAAAATGATTTATTTCCTCACGTTGTGAACTGCATATTACATGAAAATTAGGGCTTTGAGCACTTTCAACACAGTAAGCATCCGTTTTAGCTATTTTGACCAATTATGATAATTCAAAAGTACATTTCGTAATTTTCATTTATCATAATTGGTCAAATTAAATGGTGAAGTCATCACAATATGCAAGTGTCGTCTCCGACCCATAATAAATCTTGTTAAATGAATCTAGTTTAAGTCTCGTTTAATTATCAGTGCTTGTAAATAGTACCTCTTGTACTTACTATTTGACCTATCTGTTGTTAGTTATTTTGTACAAATAAATGTCACTTAAAAATAGGGATGAAGATATTTCATCATAAAAAAACAAAAAAAATTTAATGTTAGAAATGTTTGGGTTAATTAATGTTTGCTTATTATATTTTAAAATTGTTGGTTTCAGCTGCTTTCCACCTTTTTCCACGCCATTACCCATTCTATTGTAATCTGTCACCTTGTCATAATGTTTGCTTTGGAAAAACTGGTAGGTATATATGTCAATAAATGTTTATGTATCATGTTTTATTTACTAGAATATAAGAAAGAAGTTAGGGATTTATTATGACCGATTAGGATGTTTACAAATGATTTTATGTCTCTTCAACATACTTCCTAAATTCAGAGTGCAACCATTCTAATCAACTGAACCTCAAGTCCAGCCTTCTTTGTGTTGCCTGCGATAGTAATTGACGTAACAACACAATGAGGCTGAGTGCACTTGAGCTCGTGAGCTTCATATAATTACGGAGTCCCTCCTTAACAATCAAAAAATATTTTTATTTTTCTTGAAAATGTGAATAGATTATTTGTACAAGGCCGTTTGCTACTCACGGAACTTATTCTTTATTACTCATCACGACTAGAGGAGGATCTCAATTTTACAGTTTACTCACATATTATTTATATGTCATTTTTAATTTCAGTGCATATCTCATTTGAATATCATTACATATTTTTCTGCAAGGTGAGTGAATGATAGAGGACAGAGAGGATATTGTTATAGGGTTTTTGAGGTTTTTCTCAAAATTTGTTTATATTTTTAAACTGTTTTTTTCTTAATTGCTACTATATAGAAATACTTTCGGGTTCTTAGAACTAAATGGCCCAATTTACGCAAAATCCGTGTTCGGATTTCGCATCAATTCCTCACGTCCATCTATCCATCTGCATATCATAATGTTTCACCTCTCTCATACTAATACCAAATGTAATGAAATTTGAGGGGAAATTGTAGTTTAAATACGTGAAAATATAGGAAAAAGTTATTTTTTAATTTTTTTGAGACCCAATTGAATGGATTTAATTTAAGAAGTCTTTGAAAGACAATAAAAAATGTCCAGTAAAACCTTTGTACGAAAATTTCTTTATAACATACAAATTTGAAGGTATTGTGCAGTCTGAAGGAAATTATAAGGTAATTGCATCTGGAAAAAGTAATAAGTACCCAGTGTACTTTTCCTTGGCCTATGAAAAATGTTTTACGCATTATAAATATACATACATACATATATATATATATATATATACATATATATATATATATATATATATATATATATATATATATATATAGTTGCTCGTATCAAAATCAATCCCAATTAAAAATGAGATAACACTGAGTCAAAATAAGTAACTCACCCTTAAAATTTCAAACTATTATGCGAACTTAAGTGTGCAGCAACCATTATAGCGCGAGTTGTATTTGTGTTTAAAATGTTCTTTTGATTAAAACGAAGGTAATTATTTCTTCTAAATTTCAAACATTGCCGTTGGCTCTAAAATTTCTTATATATAGAGATAGAGAACCTTGTATTCATTGAGGGAGTCAGTCATTGTACAGAGGCTAAAATCCTGTTTGCTCTCAACAATCGACAGCGGCCGGATAACTAATAATTATGGTAAGTATCATATGTAGACTTTTCACTCTGTAATAGGATATTTTCCAAAACCCAACCATATGCGAGTATTTTTGCAATCTGTAATTTTCAATAGCTTATGTGATAAAGTTATTCTAGAATATGCTTGATAATTATGTGTGTATTATTATACCAGTAATTATCCTTGCTCATCATGCAAAGAACTCCAATCTTCATCCTTCTGCACCAAAAGGTTTATAGATGACGTACAGTGACAAATTGTGATATTCTTTTAAGAAAAACAGAGAATTGTAAATAATTGCTTTCCAAAACATCTCTAATTAATACTTTGGACACTGGTTTTATATTAATGAAATTTATTAATCAGCTAAATGAAATCTACTACAATAATGAATACTTAAATAATTTACTATATTCACCTTGTCAGACTTTTTCTTACGTACATAATGTTGTTATATTGTACTACTCTATGGATATGTTGGCAGCTTACATTTTGATCATTTCACAGGTTTGGTGAGGCTAAATTACTAGACGATAATATGACTTTAATTGATTTCTTAATTTTTATTTTAATTTCAAGTTCCAATCTCTCAGACACTTTTTACGAATTCGCCATCATAGTTGAGCATCAGACTTTAGTGTTCAGTGCAAACAACTATTGCAAATTAGATTATTCATTAATTTACAGCACGTTTACCGCCATAATTAGTTACGGAGTTGTGTTAATCCAATTAAATAAGGAAAATATTAGCTAATTACGATCCTGTTTTCTTTTGCTGCATAATTTGTATTTATTTTAAGAAACAATATGACATGACCAAGGTATTATGTTGCAGAACATATTTTTCTTGTTCTAATATGGTTCCACATTCACCTTTCCTACACACTTACACTTTCTATATAAATATTTGATGTTTTAATTGTGTTAATAAAAATATGTTAGTTTAATATGTTAGTAATATATGACCTAATCCCTACTCTAATAAATTGTATTACTTTCAGCATCACAAATAAATATTATCAATGTATTTAACAGAATTAGTCAATTAAGGCTTTTATTTATTTGCATACACTTATATAATTGTATGCAAATAAATAAACAAATAAATTGAAATCTCAACTTTGATATGTTTATTGCAATGTGTAACTACTTTTGTTTCAATTTTCATTGTTAAATTTGTAACTTTGCATGTTTTTCTGCAATCAGTACACAAAGAGCTAGCAATTCATTGCTCTAAGCAGACATTATGTATGATATATGACATGATATTGTATTATAAAAATTAATTTACTTTAAAAAGTTTTTCACTACGTTTTAACATTCATTTGATAATAACGTACACATACTTCCGATATGAACAATTAAAGTATCCAGTAAAACTATATCACAATACAACTTTCGAATCACGCTTCTTTCTAAATCATTAGATATTTAATAGCATTAAATATTTTTGCATCCATCTTTTACGACTTGAGAGAAGATGATAAGGACACATATAGAAATATGTTGTTAAAGGTTTGCGAGTGAAGCAATTTGTCATATTCTTATAAATTTCTTCCATCTCTCCATCTTATCACGGGTCCAGAATTTATTTATTGCTAAACCTACATAGAAGTTACATTGCAACCATTCCAATACATTGCAACCATTCAATTAGTGCGACCATTCCAATAATATTACACTCGATTTATATTCGAAATCACATTCTCGGTTTTCTTTTATATCTATGCCTGGTTTGCAAAGTGTTGAGCTTCAAAGAGATCTGCAGTATATCTCTTTCAAGATACGCAGATATGGATTCTTATTAAACGCATGTTCAGGTACGCATTTGGTTATTTCCCATATTGTCTACCATTAAGTAAAGATGCATCACATGTTCACTAAAAATAACTCGTGAAAGTTTGGTGATCTTAAATTATTACAGACTGTATACATTACATAGTAATGAATGTAATGAAATTTACATACAAAACTTGACAATAATAAATTATTTACATTATGATATTGCAAAGAGGTAATTATTCATGTTTTAAGAAAACATTTAATTTACTAATGCAATAAATAATAATAAATTATATAACGTAAAATTATGAGAATGGCGAATCGAGTAATTGTCATGTTAACAACTCTAAGCAACTACTTAGAATGTTTTGTTATCTATTACCTTTATAACGAATTTGACTCTTACTACTTGACGGTTTACTGTTAACTCTTACAATTTTTGACTCTTACAATTGACAAATTTACTGTGTAGAATAGTAGCTGCATTCGCAAAAATAAAATCAGTGTTGATTTCGAATTATACCATTCTAATTGGATGAAAAATTATAAAGAGATTTTACTTGATATTGCACCTATTTTTTTACGCAATGAAACAAGTTCAAATCACACATGCTATTTCAGACTGCAGGGAAAGATTGATACTCTCCATTATAGATTACAATAATAAAATTGAAAAGTATATTCCATGTGTTATCCCATACAAACGACACGTATTTGCATATATCACGTAGATTACTTGACTTAAAGAAAAACACAAATACATAACAATGCGCTAAACAAATATAACTATATCATTATGGAGATTGTTTATGTCTAGACAGTAATAACTTACCTTGAGGTTGTCACAGCTATAGGGGGTTGTAGTCGGTCACGTAAATAGAACATGTAGGTGCATAGAAACATTTTACTAATGAATCATTATCATTTATCACAATTTTAGTGGTGGCAATGATTAATAGCTGGAGAAATAATGACCATGACGACTATGAAAACATTTCAGTACATTTGTACACCTTATGTACAAATGTCGGCAACGTGATATATACAAATATCGAACACATATTTTTGCACATTAGTCAAATTAAAAGACACTTATATGGTGGTGTTAGTTACAATGAATCATTTTTTCACTTCCTCAAGGGTTAATGAAAAGAAACACCTATAATTACGAATGAAAATTGGCAATTAATATTTCACACGGTACAGGGAATGAAGAAAATCTAGTTTTTTAGTTGGCCTTCTAAAATATATGAATGTTTTTTTAAAGTTATAAATTATTTTATATGCAAGTTTATACGTTCAAATGATTGTGAGAAATCGTAATCGTAGTGTTATCTTTTGTTCTTCAGTATTGAGTTTCGCTATATAGCTTTAATCTACTTTTCCACATAATTATTTTAGAGTCTTTCTTACAAAATAAATAATTGAATGGTTAAAACATAAGATATATGTTTTTACTATTCACGCAAAATCACCGATTATATGTGAGCTAAATAAATTAATTACACAAATAGTAGATATCAATTACGATAATGGCACGAACTTTGAAATGCGATGGGAAATGGAAGATGTAAAAATAATGGAAAATAAGGCCAGATGTAGCAACACATGACCTTACAGACATTACGGAGAATAGAGAAATGTTAAAAATAGGGCTTGAAATCTAACAGTGTTTCTAGTCTAGGTGGATTTTTGCTGGACCAACATAATTGTAGCTGGGTTTAGTGTGGAACGAGCAATTTATCGATTTTTTAAAGATATGGTTTTTATTATAAATACTTAAGAAATAAAAGTATTTTTTTTCTTCCAAATATTTTATAATTTCGACTGATCGCTTTCAGTACAAATCAATAAGACTTCCTACACATTTAGGAAGTAAACGAAATTTTGGTTCAAATTTATATTTGAGATGACAAATATAAAATGTTGAGATAGTATTATAATTATGTATAATGTAATCTATAAATTATGTAATATCAACGAGTACTAATTAACATAAATAAATATATTACATTATAATAATGCAATGGATAATCAGCGGCAATCAGTCTTACCAATTTTCTTTGGTTCAATATGGCTAGGTAGTATAATGCTATATATATACTTAACAGTTTTTTCTCTATAGGTATTTATAAATTTATAAATAATCTCATTATTAATATTAGGAAAGTAATAAGTGATTAGTAATGGTTAGTTATTCTTATCGCAATAATAAATCATTCATCACATATATACATCACACAGATACAAAAAAAACATTAATTTAACTACCTAGGTAGACTCAGTTTCTCACTTCACTAATTTCCACATTAAATTGTTCAGCCCAACCCAGTGACCATCTATAAAATTAAAACTATAAACTGTTATTTATTAGAAGTAGAGACGAGTAGAAGTAATAAAATATTAGTCTTGTTTTGAATTAAGGATTAATTGAATGAAATTTTATTTTATTTTTTGGCTCATCTGGAAGTGGGACCTCAAATAAGTAAATACTATTGATGGTGTTGCTTACCAGTCTGTTTGTCATTGAACTGCATATATCTCTGACTGCAGAGAAGGTTCTTTCTGCCTCTATGCTGATGGATCTCAGTATCATTTATTGATCATAAATTAACGTTAAATGTACACCTCTGATTCCCTCCATTTTTTAAAGAGTAATTTCCTTTTTTAACACATTATCATAATCCTTTTCAATTCTCGTTTCTTTCCATTTCTTGGAGTTTTTTTCTAATGCTATAATTTAATTTCTAGGTCTTGTTCCAATGTGAAATTTAGGGAACGAGAGTTTTCTACTTTCATTATATCCTCTTCCACTGCACTGGTTCCATTCTATGTGTATTTACATGATTCAGCATATTTTTCCTATCCTGGCGCATTTCTTATTTTTCCGGTATTGTGGAAGTATAATGAAGGGTTTTTTTATTCTTAAATTCTTGTTCATATTTTTTGTTTTATTTTTATTTACCTAACTTTCTACTTTTTAACTAGATATCATTATTTAACAGTAGACGCCACTATTCACATGCTACTCTTTTATTTGTTTTTAATTTAACCAAAAGTTGGGCGGCTGAGAATAGATTCGCTGTGTTAAAACTAATTAAAATCTCTTGTATCATTAAACTCTACAGACATTTATTATTAAACTCTACAGACATTTTTAAATAATGTTGGTTTCTCATTGAAATAAAACATTGTACATAACGGATTTCTTACCGATTTGAAACCAAAAAGTGGAAGAGGTTTTTAATTTCAGGTGTATTTATTTTTTCATTTACATTGGATCTGTACATTTTGTTTACGTGTCTAGAAATTTTAAAATATTCATGCGTATTAAACATTTTCCTTGTGAAATTAATGAGTACTGAATTTTTTAAAATGACTGATGTTCGTTTGAGCCAAAAATTTGTAATACACTATTCTATTTTGTAATTAATTTCAATTAACTTTGAATTGTAATCCATAAATATCTAATTATTTACAATAACCTAAAGGGATTAGGAAGTATATACGACGAGTTGATTCTCACTCAGGCTAGTTTTGAACAAACTTTGGAAAAAATTACATATCAATATTGATAAATATGCACTTTTGCGCTTACATTCCGATTGTACACAATCTTTCTTTGGTATGAAGTTACCTCATATACAGTCCTACACAAGGTCTCGGATATACACTTCTTACTAATCTAATCGTAGCCATTTCATCTGCTATTACCTTCACTTATATAATTGCATACTCTCCCGTACATACAGTGAGGCCCTATTATTGAAAATCTATTATGATAAAATTATATAAATAATAATTTTGTGGACTTGTGTAGACCGTTTTTAATTATATTAAACAATTTAAAATTTTTACAGTATCTTACGGTGTACAAATATCGACAGGTCATATAAACAGGCCTACCTATTTATTGTATACTTTTCAATTTCAAATTTTGAAAGCAATGTCTAAGGTATATACACCATGGACACCGGTTTTGTACATTTTCAGACCCCTGTGCCAGTTGCATCAGGCTCAAATTATATGAAAATGCAATTTATATGAAAACATAAATTGTTAAAATATATATATTAGAAAGTGTAAATTGTTTGAAAGCCTATAGGGCTTTCGAAAACAACTATACAAAAAATAAGCTTTATTTAAATTAATTTAATGTGACTGAGATGGTTTTAAATATCACTATATCATTCGCCACAGTTCGTAGATTGCGCTATTTGATGTCGATGTTTTCGTTCGTTTTATATTGATGTAGTCTGTGTATGGAGTATCATTGGCTCAACCTTGTGATATCCGACGCAATTCAGGGGCGCAATACAGAGGTGCAATTATACGCAATCATAATTTTATTATTAAATCAAAGAAATTTAAAGTTAATTTTAAGTTAAATTTAATTGTGTTAAAAATTTTAATTTCATTATTTACGGGTATATTCTTTTAAGGTTAGTTATTCTAATTATGCAAGTAACATAGTACTTTCACGTTTCCAAGTGCTAAAAGATTCTATATTTCCCTATTGCATAGAATAATGAAGTTGCAGGTAGTGCTCTTGCTGTCCACTTGCCACAACTTCACTAGCGTATTCTTGACAGATGAACTTTTCTTACATTTTAGGTTATAAAATACGTACAACTGAAACAACAATTTTGAAATTAAAAGACTTTATTGTTTTCTCATATCTTACGATTAACAATGTTTTGTTATGCTGAAATATTTTATTCATGTAACTAATATATATTTAATACATAATATATAACGAAAGGAACTTCTTTCCAACCCGGTGTTCCACGACACTTCTTGTTAATTTTTAATTATTATAGTGTTGCACACTATCACTTTAAAATATGATAGAAATAACTAACCGTAATTAAATATGTACATGAAAAAGTAAATTTTGGATCAATAAAATTATATTCAGATCATAAAACTATGCTTTCATTTGTGTGAATAAGTAAGTACTTGAATACTGAAGTTTCACTTCTACCGTTTGCGAATTGCACACACACACAATTTTTTTCACGTTCAGTAAAAACATTTTAGGTCAGAATGATGAGGCTTATTCAGCCTTGTGAAAATATTTCATTAAAAAAAATGTAACCTCTACACAATAGTCACATTTGTTTTCCTTTTGGAGCAATTTTATGCAGTTTACTACTCAAATGGCAATCTGTCAGTAGAGATGATGTATTTTATACTGAGGCCAAAACACATAGATTCAAATATGCTTCATTTGAAAGGATTCATTACAATATTTAAATATATTTTATAAAAGGAATTCAAAGTACCGATGACATTGAATCTCGCTCGTTTAATTTGAACTTTCAAGGTTATTTCCTCCACTACAATCATTTCCTTCATATTAGAACTTAACTTATATTCTTAGACTTAACTTATATTCTTAATTTATTACTTATATTCTCTTTCTTGCTAGACTTAACTTATATTCTTCATCGGTCTCAATTATTTCTATACCGTGAAATATTACATCTCCTTAAAGAAAACAATGAAAACTTTATGAAGACATGTTAAGTAGTTTTTGAGTAAAGTACACACTGGTGTACAGACAGACGAAAATACCAAAAACCATTACAATACTTTAATTTCTTAAACATCCTACCAAAAACTAATGGAAACACTCATGTGCACACGCAAAGAGACAGTCTACTATCCCTACTAGGACATTACATTGTAATATTTGATCAACAATTATAATTACATTAAAAGTAAGATGAAATTCGTCATATAAACCAAAAAATATTTTCATCAAATTTACACATTTTGCTTAATTAAATAGTTCACTTAGATAGGATGAAAATAATGTGAAGAAATGTCATTATAGCATATTGTTACCGATCATTACATATAAGATACAGACCAAAAATGGGACTAAAAGGTAGATTTGAAAGTTGCATCATTCTAATAATTAGAGAAGGTGATGGAGATGGTTCACTCGAGACAAATAAACAATATACAGATATAAAAATGAATCTTTACGTTAATTTTTTTCTGATTTCACAGCATGGGTAACTTTCTACAATATAAGAAAAATATGGAAAATTGATCATACATTTTCCAAGAATACATATTTGGTAAAGGAAGGCAAACTAGCATAACTAAATATATGTTATTGGACAAAAGAAATCTTCTATGCCAGCTATTGAATAAGTTGAATCAACACAAATGCATAACTGATCAATACGGTTAGGATACTATAAAATAATGCATAATCCAATTTGACATGGTCATGCAGTGTAAACAGTAAAGTCTGGTGTTGTACTATGGAGCCAAATTCGTAAAGAGTACTCGATGCATTGAAACCTGTAATTCGAAGAACATATGTTGAATTAAAAAATCTATCATAAAATTAAATTAAAATTCAAAATTCCAATACTCACCATAGGAATTAGTGACACAAGCGCTGTCAATTGTCGATGACAAGTAGAACTTGAGTCTTTGTACAATAACAGCCTCTCTCGAGACCAAAAATAATAATAAAATTCCATGCAAAAACCGAATGATGTATGATGTCACAATGCTCCATTCATCAAATATTTTGTTCTGTGAAAGTATGAGGTTGATTAATGCAGGTTGACCAATTAAAAGAAGAACTTACTTTGAATTGTTTTAAAATTTTTGTTGAATTTTTGTTCATGTCAACCTAATGAACTTCGCTTTATTGTCTCTTCGTTAGAGTTAAATTAAATTTACATTCGTGGAATTTAATAAATAAGTTACTAATATATAATAAAATAATTACTAATGTATAATAGAATAAAAGTAATAAGTAAGTTACTAAGATCAACTTTGAATGCATGCTCTTGAGATATTAGATAACACTGAGGGTGTTACTGTATTGAAACTGTCCGCCTCCATCAACAGCATTAAAACATTAAATTATAATTCTCAAAATATCACTTTTTGATTTGGATATATACACAGTGTCCGGGAATAAGTACAAAGAAAGACATTATCCTTGATTGAAAAAAAGTTGAATGTCGTTGAAATAAAATTTAAAAGATGACTTTTATTTTCAGAAAATTTAAAATAGTATTTGTGATTATTTGTCATCTTTTTGGTACACACAATACTTGCGCATATTGTTCAGTACTGCTTGAGGGAACAATCCATGAATAGCTGTGAAGACACCCCCACTATGGGTAAACACCGCCGTCCGGGCAAGTATACAGTGTGTTAGAAAGAGTTAAGTGTAATATTTCTTTTGCACTTAATTAGAAAAAGGGCATATTTCACGTTTTACTTCAACGAATATTTACTCCTTTATAGCCAATTAATAGCGTATTTCTTTGTCTGACGTCTATACCCCCACACCGTGTATGTATATATATATACACACATATCTTGTACATATATCAATTACAAAGCTGTTTTTATTACGTAATTTTAAGGGCAACTTGAAGATTGCATATTTGCGGCAGAATGAATTCATTCCACAATTAATCAGCAATTTAATTCAATGATATTTCATTATTTTTGCTGTGTTCTTAGTCTGGTAGAATGTTTCTCCACCATTCAGCTTACATTCTATTATGAATACAATTCCCCATATCATTTCCAACCAGTTTAATTTAACAAAACTCACTTCAGTGATGATACTGAAAAGGAGGTAACGCTACAATAAAAAGCAAATTCGCAATGTTACGCTGGTCATGTTAAAAATAGATAAAAGGACTATTATGAACAAATAGAAACTGATTTGACCTTTCACCCATGTGAGGGATGCTTAAGATTATAGGGGTGGTGTCCTGAAAAGAACTACCAACAAAGTAGTAAACCAAAGAGGTTTTTACGAAACCCTAAAGAAGAAAATACAAAATATCGAAATATTAATATATATAACATTAATCTTTTAACCAGGTCTTTTCTGTGATAGAAATTGTATGGATTAATTTCACAGATAAAATTGTCACAAATATATCTTTGATAAGAAGTTGTCTTGGAAGTATGATTTTATTACCGACAATATCAAAGTAATATTTTCGTCAAAGTTGGTTTAAAGTACATTATTTATGGAGAAAACAAAACTGTGGAACTAATGAGATGTTCAAGAATTTTATTACAACTGGTAATCGAGCTGTTGATGAGATTTTTAAAGGTAGTGTCAAGTAATATTGCATCGCTATTTGGGTTTATGCAGACAAAATTTCACTACAATATCTAAAAAATGCCTGGTGGAACTTTTTTTTATTTTTGGAAGGTTTTGAAATCATCTAGTTTTATTTTTCTTTAAGTGATGACATCGAATTCTGAATTAATGAATATTAAAATATTATGTTAATATATATTTTACTTCCAAAGACGTATCAACCGTAAATTAAAATGAAAATTTAATATTTTTTGTGTGAAATTTAATGTTGGATGTGGAATTTAATATTTTTTTTAAATTGATATGATTTACATTGACAGTAACTATATAATTATAATCTGAGAGATCTTATTTTCATTTTACCGAAGATTTTAACTTTTTTAATCACATTGATTTTTAAAAGAATGTTGCTTTACTGATCTGCAGCCTGTATCCTGACAAATAATATTAAAATAAATGTACATATTTAAAAAAAATTAAGACACAGGTTAAGCAAATATCATTGTGAATTATATCATTACCAAAATCTTGGTTAATTATAAATTTATTATGACAATAAAAATAAATAAAATTGTTGTCTATGTTTAACAGTATTTTATTGTTTTTATTTAAAATTTGACAACTATTTTTGTTAGTGTTAAGAAAAGATAATTTCTGTTATTAGTTAAAGATTTAAAACTTTCGTGAGATTATATACTGTTATTGTTATTCACAAATGTGGGATGAAGAAATTTTAATTCAAATGTATTTTGTCTCTTGTTGATAATGCTGAAGTATGATTGTTATTTCAAGTTTATTGAATAATTATAAACAATGATGTGAAATTAGAATGAGTAGTATGGCGTTATAAATATTTGTAATTAACATTTCTGTGAATTTTTACAGTATAATTACAAAGTTTGAAATTATAGAGCATGTTAAGTGCTACAATGGCTTATATACTTGTGGCTACAATGTTTCTTACCTAAATATTTATTTATTTTTCATTCATATTTTTAAAAGTCTGAGTTTTTTTAAGTTAATAAAAATAACCCAGTCGGAATATTATACACATATATGTAGAAAAAAAAATTTAAAAACTCATTTGGTATTAAAAATACACATAAAAAAATTGCTTAATTGCAGTCCAAACAATAAAAAAATATTATACATATCAGCTTACCCAATGTAAATGAAAAGTTTTGTAAATTACATGGCTCAGAAAATACTTATGACTTCTGGATTAAAACATTTGCTAACAAGGCTATCTCAGATTTAACTGTGTATATTAAATTCAATATATAATTATCAAATTATCATTTATGTGTGCTCCTTCCGTAATGAGAAATTGTGCAATTTTGATATTAATTTAAGTAGTATTTTCGAGTACACAATGTCATTAAATATGTTGCCTAATATAAAAAAACCCTGCTATTGTTTGTTTCGTTCTTCACAATAATTTGGCTAGCAAACGAACTAAAGCAATAATTTAGGCGGCCAGAAGTAGTGGAGAAAAAATTTGCTGTCATTTAGCTCTTATTCAAAGTAGCCAAGTGAGGCAAAATATAAGATTACTTCTTGCTATCTTCATTATAATCATCTGTCCAAAACAGATATGTTAATAGTGATTCATTTCAAATAGATACATAGCTATAAAAAGAAACGAAATTATGAAACGTTTCAGAAACAACCTTTTAAAAATTATTAATTTAAAATGAATATTTCGGTACTATTTTTTTCTAATAATTTCTACACACTAACAATTAGGATCAAAATTGTTTTGACATACAAAAGTTTTACTTTTTTATTGTCATTAATCTAATTAATTCACTTAAATCTAGGATAGATACATGATTTATTAAAATAATTCTAACCATTCATAATTTCGGTGGGTAATGATGAAAAATGTGGATAAATAAAATAGTCAAAATAAAAAAAATAGCACTACCAATATAATCAACTTCTAAGTAATTCGATTATTTCTGGTGAAATTCCTTTAACAACAAAAAATCATCTTTCATTTTGAGTTAAAACTTTATTACTTTTTAACTTGTTCAACGTATTATATATAACATAAGAGTAGTTTTCAGCTATTCGAACACAGGCCACATATCTTGTAAAATAATTACAATTAACTAAAACCATGGGCTTTATAACCATTGGACGTGCCATAGTTGGACAATTAGCTGCACCCAGGTAAAGTCAGTTGCATATAGGATACAGTTGCGAATGTATAATGTCACAAAATGCCTAATTGAACAATTAATTGGTTCAGTAGTCATAGTAGGACATCAAATTTTGAAAAAGATAGCATAACATTTATTTGTGAGTATATACCATTTATATTATATCACATTTATTTTAAAGGTAATCGTTATTATTTATAAATTATATGTAATAGGAACTGAAATTTTTAAGACATAAGTGAGGGGCAAAAAATAAGTACCTATGTGTTATTGCTAAAAATGATTGCCGTTATAAACGAAATGTGAAATATCTGAATCCACATTATAACAATATCATTATTATTCATCAAAAATATATCATATAAAACTTTAGGCATCGCAGTTGGAAAAGAGATCATTAGAATAATGGTTGTTAACAAAACATACTATTAACAGGGAAAATAGCTTAGATAACTATAATCGTAGCTTGGATAACTATATTAAATGATTATTATTGCTTTTATTATTTGCAAATATTACCGAAGGACCCAAACATTATGTTTTTCATTTATTATGTTATTGGCTCATTAAAATTTTATTTTAGTGTTCACATTGTTTTTATATATACATACTTATATAATGTACTTTTGACATGATGGTATATTCCTTGTATATCAGCCCTGCATAAAACTATGTCTATAAATGATGACAATGTATGAGTGATACCGATGATAAGATATGACCTTCAGCGACCATATATTAAAAAATACGGTCGCTGAAGGTCATAACTTAACATTGCATGATGTATCCACTCCATAATGTAGATAATATTAAGAATTTTTATCTGTTTAACAACTAAGTTCGATAGCACATTTATATTTAAAAATGCATATTAGAAAATTTACATTTTACATTATGCCAATCACATACATTTTCAAATATGTTTTACATTTTATTTACTTTAGGTAACTGTACTCAAGAACTGCGTCACTAGAATGTACTAATAATAGTACGAAGTACTAATGTACTAGAAAATAATTTCCATTCTCCTTTTTTCCGATTTTCTTTACTAGAATTATATTTGTATGACTCAGTTTTGCCTGTACATTGGACCAATTTTATCTTTGTCAATCCTACAAAATAAGTTTACGCAGAATTATGTTGAAGAATTTTTTTGATTTTATATTTAATACAAAATAAAAGTAAAAGACGGCACTGGCTCATTCTTATTATATTGATTGTTCATGTGTGTGTTAGTAACTACAAAATTTCATAAAGAATGAATAAAGGGTGAAAAATGGTCATTCTTACTATCTAGAGAATGTCTTCAAGTACATTAAAATTATTATTAAGATTAGTTGCACAAAGTTTAAAGAAAAAAATACATATTGCAGAGAATTATTTTCTATAGTACGTTTGTACGTAGTCGGTAATTAAATACTATTGAACAATGTTTATCAACATCGTCACAGCCACAACACTCACGAATTAAGGCACAAGTGATTGATGCATCTGCTGACATTTTCAATAAAACCTGCGCATAGTGTTAGCCAATCAAAAGCAAGTATGATTCCCTTGTCCCCCTCAAATTTTAATACTATTTGTCTCATAGTGAATTAATTTAAATACATCCACGGGTTATACGGTCCAGAGGCTATTAGGTCGATTTAAAAAATTAATAAATAATAATTTAATAGGAAATGAAAACTTTCACCGACACAAATGTGTTGCCTTGTGGCTCCTGTCTACTGAAATGATACACAACCTCTTAAATCTGCTGTTATGTGAGATAACTTCACAGTACAATAGTGGTGATCATGTGTATCTAAAATGGTTGCGTTCAGAAACATTCCTAAAATGCTAATTTTAAAATGACTGTGTTTGTAACAAAGAAATTCTAGGATACTTCAATAGTTTCCAAATTAGTTAAAAAAATAGATTTAATATTATTTAATTTATTATATTATTTATAAAATCCCACACATGGCTCAGGGATAAAAATTTACAATTAAATACAATATTAAAATTATGAACCACAAAAATAGTCATAATGTAAATGTGAGTTGCGTCAGGAGATATTTTGATATCATTTTTGAGAAAGAGACTATAAAATATTTGATTATATAAAATGAAATGTTCTGTAAAAACATAAAAATTATAATTAATTTTATAATATTAAATTTGCGATTGAGAAACGAATTAGTGTTCACGTGGAGAAAAATACCCATTAGACAAAAATAAAAGTTCATTCATACATACTGATTTGTCAGAAATATACATTACGATCATGTAGCATAGAAGTGTCAAATGGAGAACCTTGTGGACAATGGATAAAAGCAGCTGGAAGACAAAATTTTAGATAATTTGAGAACTCCATGTTTAGTTTTAATATTTACTTAATTAAGTAGATATATTTTCAATTAGATATTTTTTTTTCCTTCCTTATAAATACATTTGTATATCTAAAAATTAAATGTGTATCATTTTTGTATACATATATAAAAGAAAAAAATATGATATTAAGACCATTAAAATTTTTATACTGACTTGTTATTGATAACTTACGAATTTTGAGGATCGAGACTTGATCCTTTCTCAAATTAAATCTATTTTGAAAATTATGTTATGAAATTATATAATGTTTAGGTCATCATATTTTAAATATTAATTATATATTTTAGAGATTTATTTGCTATATTTATTAAATTGCAGATACATAAATTTTAAAAACAATTTTTTCGCGATCTTTTTTAATCTAATAACCAAGTAAAACTGTAGTCTACCATTTTTACATAATGCAAATTTGTTAAATCAGTAAAAGTGTTTAACATACATGGATTATGGTTTTGATGGGTGTACATTCAAGTAGTCGCTTTATGGAGTATGTCCTGCTGGAGATTCGAAGACCTATACCTTAATAATATCAACAAATTCTGAAATAATCCTCCGCAGGTTTTCTATATTAGAAATATAGAAAACCTGGGAACGGTATTATAAATTCGTTATAATTGTGAAGTATATGAAAATAAACATAATCCCAAAATAATTAAATTAATATGTAAATGTTGATAATTATGTTAAAAGTGTCAAAAAAAATGTTAAAATATATTATTTTCTATGATATTTAAAGCATGAGACAAATATCTGTATGTTAAACACAAGTGTATTTGCATGTGGCCACGTTGTTACTGCACCAGCAGTAGAGCAAAAAAAGTAACATTGAAAATGTTAACAATCACCTCCTAATGGTTTAATCTCCGTTCCACATTTACTGTACTATTGATATTTTATATTAACAGTGTGGTAACAGCAATAGACCCATGCCATTAATTATTTCCTTTAAGGTCATTTGTAAATACCATGATTCATAATTTTCACTATTTATACCATACCAATATAATTCACAACCATCTAAATATGTTTGAAATTACCACAAGATGAATCCTGTGCCTGCTCGCATTTTGGTAATCTGTGACGAAAATTTCAAAGACAAGAGAGTTTTAATTGAATTTTAAATATAGATTAATCATAACCCAGAAAGTAAGCAGAAATTGATATGAGACATTTTAAAGGGGCGGACTGCCTCAAAAATAGCCCTGCAAAATAAAAATATGTTCTTTTTACAATTATATTATTATAAATTTCACACTAGTGGCTACGTACAGTTTACCTCGCGAATAAAAAATTTACTATAACTTAATCTCTAAGCTGAATCTCTATTTTTACTATGCGAGCACAAAATAATAGAATTGCAAGTTACTTAAGGAATTTTTGACGAGTGCATAATTAACTTTCATTTTTATCTAAAACTAAAAATCTATATATTTATTTATATATATATATATATATATATACATATATATATATATATATATATATATATATATATATATATATATATATGTATATATATATATATATATATATATATCAATATAAGCATATGTAACTATATATAGCTAGAATAGTTGGATAGCTTTAAAAGATCATAAGTTCTAAACGATATATACAATTAAAAATATTACTAACTTGAAATCCATAAATGCTGTTGAATAAACGGCATTGGTTACTTAAAAGCACAAAGCTAGCTCTCAGCTTTTTAAGGTCAGTTGTTATTTGTGCATCGATACCTTCATTGATTCTTGATGCATCTGCGACGTTTTCGTCTTGAATATAAATGTATCCTTCCAATAGTCTTTTAACGTGGCTCAAAATAATATTCAAGCGCATTCTGAATATTCTCAAATTTACAGTGAACTTCCAGTCTTGTACTTGTAATAAGAATTGCGTTGCAAAGTAGGACAGAAATAAACAGATGTTGTTTACTTTGTACCAAACTAGGATGTCAAAAAATTAATTAAATGCTGAAATGAAGCCAAAAATTTTAATTAACTGATTCAAAGCTTTCTTTTCATTCATGTGCATTTGGACGGTTACACCCAATAATTCATCTATTTTCTTGTAGATTTCAAAATATCTACGAGCACTTTGATAACTTTTCGTAGCAGACAAAATAATAATCCAAATAATTATTATACGTGTTGCAATCGTATGGATCACGTCAAATTTCTTTGACGTAGGATAATCGTATAGAAAACGCTTTTTCTCTGGTTCAACCACAGCAATTGCAGATAAAACTAATATACAAAGTATAGTTATTGAAGCTCGAATCGTGATATTTTTCATGGTTACTTCATTATTTAATTTTACTATACGGGATAACGAACATATGCGAAAAATTCTAATGAAATTTTCCATCACATCGTAAACATCCATTTTTCTTCTATGACAAGGTGTATTATGAAGTAGTACAAAAGCGAAACTGGAGTGTTTCATGTTATTAATTTACTAAATCGATTTTAATTTTATTGATATGTATGTTACCATGGTTTCAATTTACCATCAATTCAATTTGAATACAT
The DNA here is from genome assembly GCA_039881145.1 of Druceiella hillmani. Lineage (NCBI taxonomy): Eukaryota > Metazoa > Arthropoda > Insecta > Lepidoptera > Hepialidae > Druceiella > Druceiella hillmani. Next base: position 1,324,498 of record JAYKKI010000069.1, on the reverse strand, counting down.
GGTCAACATTTCTATAATTTTAATTGTTTCTTTCATCAATTACACATTTTTGATAAAGAGTACATGATTACTTACGACAGCATAATTAAAGAAAGACAACATTAGTATTATTTTTGGTGACATAATTTTTCATTTTTTTTATTGACTCTTCCCAACATTTCCAATGAGATCTTTTCCCAACAATTCCATTTAAAAGATCTACGCTTATGAAGATTATAAAACTAAAGTTCTAAAATAATTTTCAGGTTTAACGGAAGTCATTGTGTTCTTCTACTGATAACAGACATGACATTGTCGATAATGCTTTTGTCATTCTATTTTTTATTTTAATTTTCTTTAAAGATTGTATGGAAATATTGTCAAATAACATTTAATACATTTACTGCATTAGACTGTAAATATTCGTAAACATATTGCTTTCTTTACGCGATTAACACTCGCAACGTATGTATTTGTCCAAATACTTTTTATTTCTTAATATCACTTCACATAATTTTTACTTAATAAATCAAATATATGCGTGTATAAAATATAAAGAGAAAGCTGCCCGTGATATTATTCTTCTAATTCTTTTCATTAATTTAAAATATGTTAACTTATAACTCAAAAAGTAAAAAAAATTATTTACATGTCTGTACTTACCGTCAACTGCAATATTTCAGTATAAGGCAAAATTATATTTATGGAAAAAAATCATGGGATTTTGTGAACGGATTATGTAAATAACTAACAAACACTATAAACAAAGTACTTATCCTCCATAAAATTATTTAGAAACTTTATATAAAATTTATGTTGGACAAATTGGGAGATTTGCACTTTGTGTTAGTTATATAATATGGCAGCCCCATGGAAATATCACTTAATATAACATTGCCATCAATAAATTCGCAGTAATATATACCACAGTACCATCAAATAGTTTCGTAACTTTGTCGGTTAAAATTGCGTTTCAAGAAATGTTTATCGTAATTATAGTTTCAAAATGTTTGTCATTTCCTTGGTGTAAAGTAATTTTATACCGGTAGTATTAACAATTTTTTTACCAAGTTAAATAGGATAATTCTTAGCTTTGAAATGCTTTTGAAAAATGGTAAGAACTCCGAAGCAACAAACTTTCAGTGGCTGCTTCGAAACTGTAGAATCGTAAAATTTTTAAGCCAACAATTAAGAAAAAGCTAGTTTTCGGTAATTAAAATTTTAATTGAAAAAATACGTTCCTTTCAATTTTGTTGTCAATATTTCTAATTACTTGGTTGTCTAATTATTGGTGAGATTTTAGTTGTGTGACATCTGTAATCTGAAAAAAAATTGTTATTTCAGTAAAAATTTATTGTACTGTAAATGCTCTTAAAATTTCTTTTTGTTACTTTCCTAAACAGGTTGGCTTTTTTTATATGCTAAGCCTGCTTTCCAATGAGTGTTGATATAACCAGTTTGTTACGTTCATTAGTTTACAACCATTTGAAGTCCTTACATTCACAATCAGATATTATTACACATGATTTTTTCTTAAGCCACTAAGTGCATAAAAAATGTTATCCCAACGGGTGCAAAAATGAGAGTAATTGCATACATAACGGACATAACGTAACTGTAAGGGTTTCGGTCTGAGACTACGCAACTATAATAAAGTTTGCGAGACTAGTGAACATTGATCATTCTTCTCATCTGATGTACATACTGCGTAGTTTTTATTAGTTTAAGGTCATGATAATAATATTTGGCATGGATAATAAATGTGTCACACATGATAAACCATTCTGGTTTAGAAATTAAAAAAAAAAACAAGCAGCAGAGCGACAGGATATGTTGAGAAATCTGGTTGGGGAAAGGTATTGGTCTTGAACTTGTAAGTCTCTAAAAGTAATAACTCCAAACCAGCAGTACAAAAGATTGTAGTGCGAACTGTCTATGTAGAACCATAGAACTATAATGCTTAACACTTGGTAGATACTGCCATGTTTAAATACACAGTTATAAAATATTTTGAGAAAAATACAGATAAAAATTCAATAAACATTTCGTCTTAATATATAATTGAAATTGATAACGTAGATTACAACCAAAATACATGCCAATTTATTGGATATTTTAAGGTAAAAAAAAACATGTGAGTCGTGTCGACAGTATAGCCCTCAAAAGTATTAACCATACCACATTATAACATGACCATGGACAAAAACAGAAAATATGTATAAAATGCAGAAATCATGTAAAAAATCCTGGTGCAATTTAAATCTGAGGTCAATTAAATAGTGCCTACTTTGTATGACGAAAATAATTGGTTACATGAGAGAAATCTATTAAAAGTTTCCGTAGGCAATTTTGAGGCTTATTATTTTTATGTAACTTCTATTGACCTATGACAGATGAAATTTTTGAGAAATACGACTTTCCATAACTTCTAACTTTGAATAGCTCACAATGCCAGTTCAATATCAGTGGGGATTTTTGACACATTTCTGGGAACACTATAAAAATATGCACACAAAAATCCAGCTGACTAAGAAACTAACATTACTGAGCTATTACAGAATAAATTGGTTGCATCCATTATTACAGCCGAGAGTTGTATTAAAAATTATTATAATTCATAAAAATTCAATATTGACGAAGCGTGTATTACGATTAAATTAAAATGAAATATTACATGCCATTACTTAAACTATTTGAGCGTTGTAAAAACTGTGCTAGATAAACTTAAATGATGACCAAACATGATGTAAAAACAAGAGGAAGCATGGTTGTATGGTATTTGCACTAATAAGATAACAACAATGAACAATGCCCTTTATAATCAGTATCATTACTGATTAGATTAACTTCTGATTATAGTTGGCACGTGAATAAATTTAAGTGTAGTTAAGTTTGAAACTTGATTTTGCCAATATGATAAAATTAATTGAAAAATATTTTCTTTTTGGTTTACATTAAAATTATATTTCTAGCTATATTCTCATAATCTCTTGTTTCAATCACCTGATCCCCATTGCTACAGAGGGTAATGGATTTGTGATAAGTGTGAAAAACTTTTTAATCAACTTCAAAAAAGATATTCGTCAGTATCTTCTTTTTATGTATGTTCAGCGATAATTCTTTACTGAGTGGATCAATTTAAATGATTCTTTTCATATATAAAAGATGGTACTTTAGGGATGGTCACAAACAAATATGAACATGATCTAATGATGAGATCTGGAAATGAAAGATGGAACTCTTCCACAAATGGCAGTAAATCAATTGTGATTCAAGATATTTGCTACGGGTAGGTCATATTTTTCAAAATAATATTCTGATATTGAATAATTATCTATTTATCTGATGATAAGTTCAGGGTATGAACAATGGAATTCCTTAACTGTTGTTAGTAAATCAAATGTGATTAAAGATATTTGTTACTAGTTAGTTGTTACTTCAAGTCAGGGTCTGATCATGAGTTTTGGTGAACTTTATTCCAGATATTTGTTAGTGGTTGTACTCTGACATAGTAGTGGTGTACACCATTGACTATGTCAGAGTCTTATGATACCTTCTAGAAATGAACAATAGAACTACTTATGGAATGATAGTACATCAAACATAATTCAAGGTATTTGCTACTCGTAGTTTTTAATTTGTAAGATAACTCCACTATCGACTAAGTCAGTATCTGATGATGAGGTCCAAAGATGAATAATGCAACACCTTAGTGGATGGCAGAAAATCAATCGTGATTCAATTAATTTGCTGCTGGCTAGTTGTCACTTTTGTTATTACTTGTCAAATCTGATATTGGATTTCGAATATAGAGAACGGATCTCTTCAAGCGTTAGTTGTTATTTGGTAAAATCTTATATTGGACTTCGGATATGGAGAGCAGCACTCCTCAAGAGCTAATAACTAACGACTGGCGGCTACTACTGTCACTTCTATCGTGAGTGTTGTAGCTTTTGCCCGTAAATTTTAATAATTATACAATATTCTAAGAGAGAAAATAATTGAAAAATCGTTATAGTGTGGTAATTAATGATCACTAAAATTAAAAAGAAAAGGTACTAAAAAGTAAAAAATAATAAACTCAAAATGGGTACCTACTTATTTGCAATAAATAATTTAGTTACTTATGAAGTTGGTGCCAGTACCACTGATCAACTTAAACAAACGTAAAATTTTATATTATAAATACAACCCTTATCAGTCTATTTCACATTGTGAGCACAGTAGAATTTAAGGATTTAAATTTACATTATATATTAAATTAAATTATTAATTTGTTTATGTTGGTTAACAATCCTAGCATCGACTTCAAAAATAAGTAAGTTAGTTGTTTATTGTGAACAAGTACCTTTTTTTTTAAATCGGTTTTTTAAAAGATATTTTATGAAAAGCTGCCTTACAGTGGTTCTAATTTTAGGAAAGTGAGTTTAATGCTTTTAAGAAACTGTACTTTGGTGCAATGTGTTTCATCATTTTAAAATATTTATTTATAAAAATGTTTTTCTGGATTTTTCCATATTGTTTCTATTGAGTTAATGTTGAGTTTCAAGATATTCTTTGATGATGAATCTGGACAAATAGCCAGCACAACTCTTAATGTCATTATGCAATATATGTAAAAGAGATAGATCAGTGATGGAGTCACGGTTTATATATCCTCCACCATAGACCACAGGGATTATACAGAAAAGGGACCGACATTACTATAGACAAGATATTTTAACTACTTCGTCTAATGAGCATTTATTAAATATTTCTAACACACACATGTTTTTTTCTGAAATTTCTCACGTGACTTTAAAATATGATCCGAGTTACTTTCCACAATATTATTATTTGTTTCTCATCTTCCAATTTACTTTGCAAATTTTTTTTTTTTAGTAATGTCCTCAGTATTGGCATTAAAATTCAATGCTTTGCATACCTTATACTGCTCTTTAAAATTTCCATTAACACGGATAATGCAGGGAATATTGTGCCATTGTTTTACAATTCATTTCTTCTGGCAGCTGACTAGAGAGAACAGCAGCAATTAAATATACTTCTGGGTACTTTTCAGTCTGGTGGGCCACAACTTCAGGATAAATTTTTGGTTTCTGTAGGCTATAGTAGGCCACAGCAGTACTATTTATTTCTGGGTGCTGCTAGCTGTAGCTAGCCACAGTTGATTAAGATAAAGATTATGTTTTTATTATAATTTTCATAGTTATAAATTATGTGCTCTAAATTGAAAATGAGTCAGTAACAATTGAAGTAAACAATTTTTTTTTCTGATCAATAACTTAGTATTATTCAAAATATTCATTCAAATGAGTGTAATGCCCGTGTATTGGAAACCATTTCTCCTAATTTATTTTAACCATTCCACCATAGCATCATTTTTGCAACATCAATAATTATTTTAAATTATTTTGTCTGACAAATATTTTTATAATGATAACACTACACTTTCATTTTGTTGCTATGTCCATGTCTTTACGTCAATATTGTCTACAACACATTGTGGACAGAGCACATCAACATCAAGCACAAACAATGCAAAAACTGTTGTCATAACTGAAAAACTGGCAAAGGTAGATCCATTCTTTATCTAAGTTTTCTTAAGTAAATATTTATTTTTTTATAAATTATGATTGCAAAATGATTGTGATATATCCAGTCATTTGGCTACACAATGTTAGGTTACATTTCTAAATATATTACTACCCCTAATTTTGTCTACCCTGTAAGATTATCACAATGTTGTAAAATAACACTATTTATTATCAGTAAACAAGCAAATGTGTAAAGCTGATTTCTATAGCAATATTTTTACAAAAGAAAAATTTGGGAGCAAAAGTTTTTGCAACAATTGTGATACATGTAGAAAAACATATATTTAATAACTCACATTGCCTACATTATGGAAATGTTTTCAATGTTTTTTTTTTAAATCTGTATTTTTATAATATGATATGATTGTGTATTTCTGAAATTTAATAATTTAATATTTGGGATCCTTCTTACACATTTTAGAAATAGAATCAATTACCTTGCTTAATAAAAAAGAAATGTGTGATTTTGTTAAGGTACGTGTTATGGCAATATTTCATTTTGATAACAGAGCACAAGCTTAAATTTGGGAAAAGTATATTTCATTATTAGAAGAAAAATTTATTTACATATTGACCAAATGAATCTTTTTTCCTTCCAATTTACCACATTCTACATTATATGTACACTTACAGATTTACCTACATTTCATTACAGATAATTTACTAACCAAAATTATTTTGGACTAGAAATTTAGAAAAAAACCTTTGAAGTTTAGTAATTATATGCTTGAAACCAAGTATTGGTTTATGTTTTTTTAGACATTTTGTTGTTTGTTCTTTTTTTTTTTGGATACACACTTTTCAAAGGTTTTACTTTTTATTTGTAATAATTTTTGCTGATCTAATGTTATTTTTTTAAATTTTCACTAATCCAATCTAGATTCTACCTGCAATAAATATAACAAATCATCAGTATTAAAATATTTTTTCTGAAGAATATTTATAAAAAATATTTATCAACTGAATGTAATATTATTTTATGAAACTATTTAATGTTTCATAGGTCATGTAGGTGTAAGTGAAAAAATAAAATTCATTTAACAAATTTTCTTCCAGTTTTTAAAGAGTGATATGGTAACAGATAATCGAATCAGGAATTTGCCTTTCTTTTTCACGAATAATTTATCATTTTAAATTATTTCTTTCAGCATTTTATATCACTCCACATACCTTGTGTTAAAATTTAAATAAATCTACTTCCATGGTGACAATTTTTTTGCTCATGTGCGGCCAATGACATATTGATTCGGCATGTGGTTTTTTCAATATGTTTATGAATTTTTTTGACATACTTGAAAGGAATTTAAATATATATAACTTATAACGTTTCTTTTACAAATTTATTTGAGCTTCTTTTAAATAAAGCAGTAATTTATTTTGTGCCACAATTTAAGAAATATGGAAAATGAAGACAAGGGATAAGTCAGCTTTTCTGAAATTTTTTAACTTTTTTTTATATCTCTTCAAATGCATGTAAATAGAAAAGTTATTTCAACATTTACAAAATTTCATGTCATTTCAAAAATGTACAGTTGTAGATAGTTTTCACTGAAGTAATAAATTGGGATGAAGTGGGGGAGGGGAGAATTACATAATTGCAGCATATTCTGTTTAGATTCGCTTATTAGCACTGGGGCTAAAGACAGGTTAAATAAAAATATATCAAATGCCTGATTCAAAGACCAGGAATCTGTCGGAAATATAATAAATTGGTGCTAATTATGATGAAAAAGTTAGAGTCTAGATTACTAATAAATAGTTTCTCAACAACGTACCAAATTATATTTCTAGAAATATATGAAAACTTTGAATTGATTTTGTATAAAAAAAAAAACAAAGCCACCGTACTAGCCATTGAATCCCGGGAGACGCTTTGGTAGTAAAATATAAAGGAAAACAAATTTTCAATTTTTCTTCAAGTTTTAATAGACAATTCGACGGTTAGATCAAACAAAAGAGACAACTGACTCTTTTGAATTAAACAATAGCCAACTTTTATTCCTAAATGTTTTTGAATTGAAATTAATTAAATGGGCACTAACAGGCAATCTCACTGTAGGCCCTGGAAAATGTTAACGGCTCGACAAATTTGTGTTTATTAATTTTTATGCTGACTGTTAGACAAGCGGCAGAAGTTATAAAAGGCATACTAAAATTCTGCAAAACACCGTGACTCACGGCTACCATCGTAACTTTAAAGTACTCACATTATCATTAGTGTCAGTACTTCAATGTTACGATCTTGGAGTTGCTTAGTACTTTATGATAGTCCTGAAATTTATATTTTCTATGAGTGTCCTGAAATTGATATTTTCTGAGTGCCCTGAAATTTATATTTTCTATGAGTGTCTGAGGTATTTGACTATATTAGTTAGATAAATTTTAAGCAGATTTTTCATTAAAGAGTTCGTATCCAACCCTTGCAAATTATAGTGATTGTTAGCAATTTTCCTTATGTTTTAAAAATGGTTTAGTGTGTCTATATGGTTCCATGGCCAATGACATGATAATTTACAAATATAATTGATGGACATAAATATATTGAATATGGCTGCAAATAAGTGGTGATCGTCAATAAACTTTATTATATCAATGAATAATGCAACTGTGATAGGATTAAATGGGAGAATTCGGGTTTCATCAGTTATGCTAACCGAAACAATTAAAGATGTTCGAAAAATAAATTTTGAATAATAATGAACTTTTGATAGTATGAGTACTTACTAATGAGAAAAAATTACAAATTGTTTAATTAACTTTGTAATCAATACACATACTACTTTCGCACATCAAACCAATACACAATGATCTGTCGCATTTGAAATGGAGTACCTTACTCATACTAATTAATATGTAAATAAATAATCGTGATACTTTAGTACTTTAGCATTGGATACATTTTCATGAATTGTTTGAAATAATTAATCATAAAGATACTAAATAGTTTTCTACTGCACATACTCACCATAAGTTTTTAGGGTTTTGTACTCAAAAGGTGCCAAAAGTACCCTCTTACTAAGCCTCCCCCATTCACCTATGCGTCCATCTGTCTGTCTGTCACAAGGCTCTATCTTTTGAACCATAATAGATAGACGCTAGAAGTTTTCACAGAATATTGTGTTACTATGGCCTCTATTATGATAAATAGAGACAAAAAAGGCAATAAGTCAGAGCCCCAGGGTTCCTATAAAACAAATTTTAAATAAATGCATTTTTCTGACGTTTTTTGTTGTTGCATCATACACAGGCTTCAAACATGGAATAATTCTATATCATATTAATAGTATTCATTATAACATATAGGTAATTAAGGTAAGTGTGGCAAAAGTAATTAGCCAATTATTTAACACATTTTTATCAATCATGTGTTGCCATGGCATCTATCTTTTTATTTACCAAACAATTAATAATAATATTATTTGGTGGTATGGAACCCTTCTTGTGCGAGTCAGACTCGCACGAAAAGAGTTCTGTACCACCAAAAGCAAAACCAAAGCTTATCCTAACTCAACTTAATAATATGTAACATTTTTCATATCCATCAAAAGGGGAATATTTGAAGCTTAGAATATTGCAAGTGCAAAATAAATAAGGCTTATGTACAACTGCATTACGATAGAGCTCATACTATATTTAGAATTATTCATGTCATTAAATGTTTATCTTTGTGTAGCAGGATTCACAGCATTTGCATTAGTTGAACCATTATATCGCTTTTCAATATTTCTAAGAATATTTTTGACATTTAATCAAGGAACAATTACATTAAAGTGTTTATATACCAGTATATTACATTAAAGTCTTTAAATGAGCTGAAAAGTAGTTAGTGTTTGAAAAAAATATATCTATAACTCAGTTTATAGCAAGTGATCATAAGTGACACATGTGCCAGCATTGTCGACTACCCAGCCTATTTATCAAAAAAGTGGATTGTATCAAGATAGATAATTGCACATTTTAAACTAAAAAAAAATTATCAGTGATCCCTTCGAGATGGTTTTGGTCATCGAATTATTTTCACATTTCTTAATGAGTATTATGGATTCTTCAGTCATTCGACTAATGGTGTGTGCAGACAAGTCATAATGACTTTCTATAAATAGATACAATACAGATCGATACAATTTTGTTTGTATGTGTATGTAGCCTTACCTTTCAGCTAGTGCAGCATAGTAATGTATTCAAGGACTCTGGATGACAAATATAAATTATTATGAGTTGTTTTCAATGTTCATAATTCATACTTAATTTAAGTTATTTTGAGTGGGGGGTGGGAGCGGGTGTCAATCAACATGTCATTTTGGTAATTGGTGTATTTTTCTGTTTTCATACTAAATCAGTCAAGATAATTTTACAGCCTTCAAATCACAAATAAGTTGATGGCATTAGGTAATAAATGTGCTAATTGGCTACCATCATATTTTGCATTCATTTGCATTTTTATTTTCACCATATGTGATAATTATTTCACGGACACTTCCGGTGTTAACCTTGAGGGGATAGTTTGAAATATATTATTCATTAACTTCATATGCATTACGAGAATTTGGATAGTAACATTACGTGGGAGACGCAAAAGCTCCCTTAAAATGCTCGTCCCTTTTAAAAAGGATTAACGGATCAATATTATATCTATTTATTCCATGAAAACCCCATGCCCTGTACACATTTTACAAATTTACGCAAATCCCTGAGCATATGGAAAAATATAAAACAAATGATAATAGATCCACAATGAATAAGACAGAAACTTAATAATAATAATGAATGAGACATGAATAAATAGGAATTGGAATAAATATCATCTAGTTATCAATCGTGAACTCTTAAGCAACTCCATAATCCCATTTCCTAAAAGACTAGTGGAATAGAAAAAAATATTTGGACTGTATGCCTCTTACAAAAGTAAAAGTTTGTGTTTGTGAGTTTTTTCCCAATGAAATGATAATTACATAGAAATTCATATATGTATTCTGCCAAAATATTGAAATCAAAACTGGTCACCATATTAATGAATTTAAAAAAAATATGAAACATGACAATGGAACCTGTACTCACATATTCCAAATGCTTATCATAGCCATTGTGATACTGATTATTTAATTTTTTTTAAATGAAACAAATTTTGTATTGATGTGACAAATTTTGTCTTCAATCAAATTTTATGTTTGCGTTCAAATGGTATTATAAATGTTTTGTATTACAAAATTCTCGAACAAATTTGTTTGTACATAAACGAATAGATTAGGTAGTTTCACATGTGGACAGATAACATATAATTGTCCGTCTAAAAACAGTGATTTTCTAAATCCAAGCCACAAATATTCATTGTTTGACCTTGTTTTTTATTGGCAATTATTTCAAACACTAGACGTATAAGAACGGAGCTGAGTGTATTATAGTTTCTAAAAATTAACTCTACGTAATAGTCGCAGAATTAAACTTACTTATAAAACTCGCATTCACAAAAATTGTGATCCACTCTGATGATCCATGGTGAAGGAATTCACGAGAAACGATCATGTTGTTTATATTCCGCATTCTAAATTCATAATTCAAGTTCAAGGAACTTGCGTGCCACCTTATAGAGTAAAAACATAAGACGAATATTTTATCCCATACTGTTTTTAAATAAATTTTTATAAAAACATTCGAAGGCAAAGCATTGAGAACATTACAATTAAAGTCATTTTTTGGTCTATAATAGTTAATGACTTCTAGTCTAACAATGATAACAGTAATTATGCAATTAAGAACAACCATCATAATAAATAAAAAGCTTATTTCAGATAAGTTATTTTGATATCATTTGTATTCATATAAGTACCTCATTAATATTACAAAATTAATAAAATAGGTCCACTGGATATATTTAGGAACTTATTAAGAAAATATGGATATTTACAGTTTTAAATTGCAAAAAAAACTAGAAAAGCAATGAAATGCAGAAAAAAGTTTTTGCAACAAAATATAAATATTATAAAGGACTAAACAAGATGACCAAAACTGTTAAGCATTATTGGAATTAATACATTTCAAGGAATAATACGTAAATTCTAGATAGAAGAATAGGTCAAAATTTTAATTTTACTTAATACTTTGTCACTGATCAAGATAATAGCGTTTATCATATTATCACTTCCGACCTAAAATTTTGTAATTAATTCATTTAATCCAGAAATAACTTGTCTTCTGAGAGGTATTTTTGCATGATACCAATGACCATGCTCTAAAGTCAGAAAAGAGTAAATGTTTCTTTTTCCTTTTTGAATTCTACTAGAGTTGGCCAGTTTTAGTTATTAGTACTCTCTTGTTTTGATGAGATCCCGTGGCAATCGTATTAAACCGTAACCAACTTGTGCGCTTTTTTAATAAACTATTTCTTTATGTTTTTTGCAACATCGTCCTGCTTTCTGTTGTTATTTCTATAGTATTTAACCTAGGTGTATGAAAGTTTACAAGCTTACTCTTCATGTGGGATATTTATTAATAAGTTCAAAGTTGCAAAATATGAAAAACAAACAATTTTAATTGAAAGGAAGGTAATAATATTTTTTACACGTAATCGAGTTTTATTTTGATTTGAATGCTTGAACGGAATGAAAAACTATAAATATAAATTCCATCTATAATTTTTCATTATTAAGTTTTGTTTGCTAAATAATAAACTTCAACATTACGCGTATTGTGTCTTCCTCACTGAAATAATTTTTCAGTCAACGTTGCGATTTCTCATTTGAAAAGTGTCATTTGCTTCCTTATCATTTGCTTCTCGATAATTTTATTTAATATATTAATTAAGATATTCTTATTTCATATTAATAAAAAAAAAAAGTTTTGTCGAAAGAAGTACAATAATATATATAAAATTAATGAAATAATATGATACATTCCCAAAAACTATTGAAAATATTACAAAAAATAGTATTAAGACATCGCAATGATCCATAATTAGTTGTTTGTAGATAGAATAATTAAAAAGTAAACATTTATTTACGAAATCTCAATTTCATATTCGATGCTTGGATAACATGGAGTATTAACAAAATCCATGCCCTTCAAATCAGTTACATGTAGTAGTATAAAATAAATGTATAGTGTTATATAAATACACATAAAGTAAAAGAGCAGTGTTACGAAAACAAATTCTTCAGCTTTTTTTAAATTTTTTTACAATTTTTTTATTATTATTTTACAATTTTCAGGCTTCCACGTCTTATTATTATATATATATATATATATATATATATATATATATATATATATATGTATATATATGTGCAACACCGGGAATATGGACAACACCGGGCTAGAACCCACTATCATTGGAGACATAATCGAGTATGTGCATTCTACCATCACACCCAATAAAGTCAAAGGAACCACTCGGGTCACATCTTTTTGCTCACTGTTAATCATTTCTCTTTCAGATCGTACTTTTGCAAGGATTTTGTTGTCAGTTTCGTACAAGTAATGATAGACATGGGGAAGTTCCTCATTTACTTTTCGATGGTGGTGCGATGTAGATATCCATTGCTAAAACACTTGCCCATTCCAGTACCTGGATCGAAAACAGACATTCCACTTTTTGCCTTACCTTTACCATTACCATGTTTTTTCCAGCTCCTGATCTAATATCAGAACCTCCTCTCAAAAAATACTTCCTGGCGTATGGCTGTCAGATATATCCAATCTGTTATCATAATTTCCACTGGAGTAAGCAACTCTACTTCTTCCACTGTAAGATCCACTAGATCCAGTTGATGAACCAAAGGAAAGATTAGAACTTCCTGTGAAGACACCACCAGGATAACCCTTGTTACCATCGTATTTTTCACCGACGGTACTCCGATCACCACTGTGGATAATTATGATTACTTTTACTTTTAAGCTTCAATAAATTTTTTATAAATACAACGGTATTAGGAAGTCAAAATTTAATTTTTTTCAGCTATGCATCTTCGCATCGAACAAAAGGATGAAATTTTTAAAACTATAATTTTTTAAATAAATCTGTTTTGGACAATTTTTGTTTAGTTTTAATTACACACGAAAATTAAATTGTCATTTACTTTATTTTGATTTCAGTTTTAGGGTGTAACTGCAAAGGTGGCAATGTCAAATTTCTTAATCAAAAGCTGATTAAGCATAAACATTTTTGAAGTAATTTCTGAAAAAAGTTTTCGAACCTTTTTCAAAATGATGTAGGAAATGAGTTTCAAAATGTGGTATTTAGAATATTTTGTTTTTCTGTTAATTTTTTGGCATCTTGGTTTTACTGTTCACTTTTTCTAAGACGTACGTAAATAAAGATTTTTATCCTAGGAATAGGAAGTTTAGGGAGTCCATTACTTGAAAAAAAATTCCATCATAATTATTCTTAATATTAAGAAACATTTTGAGTTTCACAAAAAAAAACATAGAAAAAATTAGACTATACCCCTTATTTCCGAAGCTGCTGAATCTAGTATTACAAAAAACAGGTAGGAAAATTAAAGTATTCATGCAGAACGATTTAAAACTTACTTTGGCCGAGTTGGATACATAATTAACACAAAACAATTTAAATCTGAAGGAAAGTTAAATATATTATACAAATTTACCCGCCTGTCCTGTCATGGTGAAATTTCTCAAGAAGCAAGATCTCACAGCACAAGAAAAGGAAAAAATCTGAAAATCGTTAATTAGTAGTTAAATCATATAATTATTTTTAAATACGCCCCTCTGACAGGTGTAATAGGTAATATATTTTCGTTCTAAACAATTTAAATTTGTATAATTAGTTTAATAAGAATATTATCATTAAATGTTTATAAATGCTTAAATGTGTACGGAATCCTCGTAGTGCGAGTTCATGGTTGACAGGTTTTTTTTAATGTATTACCGACAGTCAATATTTTGATACTTTCAAAAACTCAGCATTTTATACTGCATTTATATAACTTGCCCTTGATGGACAGTTGACCTATGTTAATATAAACAGATTAAAATCGTTTTATAATTTACTATTTTAATTTTGATTACAATTTCCAATAGTTGCTTACATTGAAAGGAATTTAAAAATTTAAACATAACTTTACTTAATTTAATATAATTTGTGCCATTGGAACGCACAATTTGATATAAGTCGGTTATATAAAAAACATATTAATAGTAGAGGAAAATTCTTCCAAAATTATTGATACTCATTCACATTTATTCACAAATTTTATTTACAATTAAATGAAACTACGTGATGTAGTATTATTTCTATTTTCTTTAAGTTCTTTACCACGACCTAGGTTTTGTTGTATTACAACATCTTCAGGTGGGATATTAGCAAAGATCTTTGCTAATATCCCACCTGAAGATGTTGTAATACAACGAAACCTAAGTCGTGGTAAAGAAATTAAAGATAGTAGAAATAATACTACATCACGTAGTTTCATTTAATTGTGAATAATGAATTTCTACAAAATTAACGCCAAATATATTCAAGAAATTAACCACGTTAAAGATTTATGGTCGGTGCACATAACAAATATTCATAAAGCTACTGATGTTTTTTATGCCCCTATGATACTGATGCACTCCTATTCTATGGCAGAATATCACCTTTATGTTACAAAATTTATGCATGAGACATAGTTTACCTGTTTTTTAACTACAAAAAGTTAAATAAATATAATTATTTATGAAAAAACCAATTATTTATAACACTATTTAAATATATCTTAATTTATTAGTCAATTATGTCCACGTGTGAGATTTATGGTGGCTGTGGTAGACTGAATGTCTCACCTGCTCAGTGTGGGCTCGTTGACATTGTTTACGCATTAATCAGCACTCTTGCAGGGAGACCATTATCATACTCTGTTCAACCTTCCCACAACTGGTTCCTCCTCATAGTTGTTTCTCACCTCTACTTTCCATCTATTTCGCATCCAGGGATGCGTAATCAATAAAGGGTGCTTGGGTGCATAATTAACTCGTGTTTTAAAAGTAATAAATTTGTTCCTTTATAAAATATTTTACTTACTTAATTTTAAAACTGTTCCAATACTTCACTCAAATTTATTGAATCTCACTTCCATTTATATTTTATTTATGTGGAATCCAATTTTTTTTTTTTTTCATATACGGACATACAGTATTTGTGTTAAATTATTTATAAAAAGTATAATTTTATCATGTTTTATTGCTTTTAGTATAATCGCTAACATTTTCCTTTAATCTCCCAGGCAGATTTTATTAACCCTGTATTTTTCATGATTTTTGGCAACCAGCTTTGCAAACAAAGAGGCAGGTGAAGGTTCTACTTCCACATATGTTTTGAAATATCTTTTTAAATATGTAATTTAAAATTATAAAAAAATATTTTTAACTTCCTGAGAACAAGCCCTTCTAGAACAATATTCATAATACTCAACATGATAAATGAAAATGAAAAAAATTTAAGACTTTTATTTACATACTCTTTAATGATAATACTAATGTTTTAAAAAGTTACTGAGTTAATATGACGTGTTACTTTGCCAAACTTCACATTTCAAGATTACATGATCTCTGAAAAAATTAACTGTGAATACAGAAAAACCTAAACATATTGTCTACTGTATACCCTTCATATGCATAAAAACATGCTGCGTATTTAAAAAATTGAGACGCTTTAGTTTTCCTACAACTTCTGCACAGGCTTCTGAAAACTCATATTTTTTATAATTCTACATAATTTTGGAAATAATGTGACGAACATATTTTTTGCTCATTTTCAATATATTCTCTTAAGAATATTATTTAAAATTATGACAAAGTTATTTTTGAGATTCTTATAACTGTCTAACCATATGTTACATTATATATGGAAATAAAAAAAAATTGAATGCTTAATTTACCCCTTGATAACTCCAAATGAATGTTTTTGAGTTTTAGCTATCGGGACATGTTGCAGGTTAATATAATTTCTTAGTATGCCAAATTTTCATCGGTCAACTTATTAAGTTGACTAAATCGATTATGCGATTGAAATAATGTACAATCCACCCAGTCGAAAACAAACATTTTTGATAATTAATCATTCTGATAAATCAATATTTTTTTCTATTCGTCATCTACATTTATTCCGCAGTTAGTTGTGGTTGGTAGTCATTCAGATATAAACAACTGTAATTTGTTTTGTCTGCCCAACACAAGATAAATAAATTTTTTTTATGAAAAAATGGAAGTTATTAATTATAAAGATACTTGGAAATATCTACTATATTTGGAAAACGCAATCGGTATTAATAGAAATTCAGAAATAAATGGGCCTAGATTATTTTTGACCACTTGGACTGTGAAGACAAAACGTGTCTTTTTTTTAATATATTCAGTGATGTGCGTCTTAATACATCCATTTCATCTATTGTTCTTTTATTTCGGTAACAACGGTAACACGATTACAATAGTGCATATTATACATGAAATCATATTTTCAAGTCTGTTAAGTTACACAATCCTAAAAACTACTTTTTTTAAAACAAATATATTTTCAAATTTCGTTATTGAAATGGAAATACTAGATGATTGCTTGGAGCATAATTTCAAAAAAATATTACGTAAAAAAGCAGCGAAAAGAAACATTTTAAATTTTTTAAAGTTTAATATATTTTATGTGGCAACAATTCTCGTGAACTACATGTTGTATGACCATCCTATTCATTTGGGAAGTATTATTGTTTTAAATTTTTTTGGTATTGTGATGTTGAATGTTTGATTTTTAACACTTCGTTAAATGACTTTGTAAAGAGAGTGGAATATTTTAATTCACAATTTCTTATCCTGCTTGGTGCCGAAGGTGGCCGCCAATTGCATAGCTGCTCCGATATATTGACAATAACGCTGGAAGATGTAAACTCTATTGTTGAAAGAACTGCTCGACTATTCATAAAGATTGGCGATGTCTGTATTTCTTTAGACAAAACTCTGTACTTGCAAGTAAGATATTTTTTGATTTAAAAATTTATGTCCAATTTGATTTCAGTGACAGGGATTATCTAAGAAATCTGATATCATTATGCAAATTGAAATGTATCTTTGTAGTCTCCTGTGTGCACATTATTCTTATTGTATGTGATATTCAAGGAAATTCTTGAAATAAATACGTTTTGATTAACTTTTACATCATCACTTTTGTACAACAAGGAAAGGAATTTATATTTTCAGTCTAATTGAATAAATTTTTCAATTAACTTTAAATAAATATGTAATTCTCTTTATTAATTACTTTACAGATTCTTTCAGTGTTTTCAAGTTCTTTGGGAAGTGTGTTTGTTAATTTCCAATATATTGTTTACACGGCTTCTTCGACGGTAAGCCATTAATACATATATTCCTTAAATATCCCACATAATAGTAATATAAATTCCACATTATAATACCATAATTTTTTTTAGAATGACTTATATGTATTGGCTATATGTATCACATTATGGATATTACATCATGTTGTTGGATTATTTTTAATATGCACTACCTGTGAACGACTGAAGCAACAACTTCGGTTTACTCGGACTCTGGGTTTGAAATTAATGTTGTATAAGAAAGTTCGTAAGTAAATTGTCTATATGACATATTTGTACATTAATGTTAATTTGTTACATCTTCTATTAAGAGTTTATTTGTCCGTTTAGCAAGGTCGCCATTCGGAATGATTTTCCCAGCGTTTGCCGATTTGGCGTGCTACATGACCTGCCCATTGTCATTTCATCCTGCCAACCTTACAAGTTAATTCTCCCGATGAAGGAACATACTATGTGTACATGCATGTTTATGTGTGCGTCTGTGTATGTGTGTGGTGTGTGGTGTGTGCGCGTATGCATGTGAGCGAGCACATGCGCATATGAAGTTTCGTTAAATTCATGACTCTATTCAGTAAGAAGTGAGCTAAATAAAGAAACGAAGATTAGATTGGATCGTATATAATAAATTGAATGTAGGGTTCATACAGTCCAGTTGAAATATTCCAATATTTGGAATTGCTTGCTAAAAAGCACTGAAGCCAATGTAAACATTTCTTAAAATATGTAAAAAAATTATTTTTCTTGAATGTTTTTAAAATTAGGCATGATTCAAAATTGTTTCCTTACAACTCGCGCTTCTTATAAAACTTAATTACTTATTCCCAAACAAACCTCTCTTCTACGAAAAGCCACTTATTGCCGAAGCTGCAAAATTTTGTGTGTGCAAAGGTGCCAAATTCCTGTGTTTTGTACCAATTTTTTAGCTGCTCCCAATAGTAATAATATAATTTATACATAATAATGTGTATGTTTGAAACTTTTCTGGGAAAATTTTAAAAATACATCTCAAAATGGCTAAATTATTAACAATGTCATGTATAATTATCGGCAAAAGTTGTCATATCTTATTGAAGCTAGCCCAATTTAATGTTACTCATCATAAAAAACAATCTATTGATATGCTGATTGGAAATGCACATTCTCAAATTTACTGCAGATAAATATATTTCAAAATATATTTTGCTTTCTTTTTAGTCAATGATTTATATTTATGTGCCTGAGTGTGAATTTGTTATCATGATAATAAGACTAATGGTTATATCCATTAACTGTAATGCGTGCACATGTATCTAGACACAATACAGATCAATAAGAATGTTCCTAAGTATAATTGTGAATTTTTTAATTTGGTGCCACGTAGTCACATATTCAAGGATTCCGAGAGATAAAAATAGATTGGCTTAAGTTAATTTTTTTTAATTAGGTAATAACTTTCCAATTTAACACAAATTCTAAATAAACCATTTTGTAATTTAAAAACCTGTTAAGCACGAATAGAACTTGCGCTATGAGAATTCCATAAACATGTAGAAATGTTCAATAGTACATTTATATTAAACTCTTTACTAATATTGAAATTCTTCTACACTGTTAAGTATATCACAATAATAAATAAATTTTTAATTGAATTACATATTTATTTAAAGTTAATTGAAAAATTTATTCAATAATAAAAAATTCCGGTAAAATTAAATTAAATTTCTAGTGACATTGTTCTTTCACAAATGTGACTAACAGTTTCGAAGGGAGACATATTTTTTTAAACTACGTGAAATATTTCCAGAACTAACTTAAATTTAATTTAAAAACAATTATTTTGGGGTTTAAAATTTCTATGTCAAATCGTATCTGAAAAAAAATTCATAGGCATTTTTAGCAATTGCTTTAGGAATGTATTTCATAATATTCTAAAATAATAATTTATAGATTTATTGTAAATTTCTTTCTCAAGTGACACTATAATTCATACATGAAATGAAAAAAAGAACACAGGCAGTCTTGGAGACTGTCGGCGGAAATGCAACAAAAACAAACAATTAAACTAATAATCAAACTAAAACATAATTTAAACAATGTACAGTATACACACATTGACCTCTGCAAGTAGCTAATTTAACTTTACTTTTATAGAAATACACAGAACTACTGTTGCACAACATGCCACCCTTGTAGCTACAGCATGTCGGTGACATGAACTAATAAGATTTTACCCATTCAGAAAGCGTGCAATGCACACATCATACAATCAGGTACATAAAATGCATTAGTGTGTATGTATGTATACAAATATACAAGCCTCTCCGCGTGGTGCCAAAGCCGTAGATGTTATATATATTTATATATATATATATATATATATATATATATATTTATATATATATAATATGTATATGTATATACTTATATATGTATATATGTATACATATATATATATATATATATATATATATATATATATATATATATATATATATATATATATATATGCATATACTTAATATATTTAAATAAATATGCATTCACTGCTGGCCAAATACAACCCTTCGTACTTATAGCTACAGATATATTGTAACTTTAGCATGTCAGTGATGTGAACCCATAAGATTTTCCCATACCGAAAATCGTTCAAGGTTCACAAAGTTTTTACTTCAAAATAAAATGGTATATTTTATTTGCCTCCACTAAAGTTTCTGTAGATATATTTATTTGTATCGCTATTGACATTTATGTCAGTTAATATCATTTATAACCGTGAGATATTTGAAGTTTCAACATAAAACCTTCTCTGAGAAAATCAACTTTGACATATGTATAAGTGAACAGACATATGTACGGTTCTAAAGGGGTTCCTTTTTGTTTTGAAGTATTCGAACCTTCAAATAAAATCATTACACGACTATTGCCAACCATTGCCAAAAATATATTATTATATTTTGGTAATTATTGTAATTGTTTGAACACTTATTAATTTAAAGACAAGGGTATTATACGCCATTGAAATAATAACAAGTAGTTTAAGTGCGTTAGGTAACTAATATGTCAATCGATTATCATCCATTCTATATTGTACTATTGTATAAATTAATATTTTTGTCTTTAGGACACTTTAATTGGTCAGTTTTAGGGAAGCTGAAATATTTTGTTAATTTGCTTTGTATATATCAAGAGAATTATCATAAAAAATATTTTATGGGAGCGATGAAAAGCCTGCCTTGAAAGTTATTTAAGTTCAAGATGGAAAGAGTCCTCTATTTTAAAAAAATATTACATATGCGGATAGAGCAGAAAAGTAAATACTTGTGTCAGGTATATCTGGTAAACTTTAAATATAAAGAATAAAATGTTTAATAATAATTAGAAATACACTTAAAATAAACAGTAACCTTAGAAGTCAGAAATGCATTGAAAATATTGCTGCAGGGCATGGAACATGGAAAAGGATGGACTTCTAAAATATGCATTACTATTTATCAACTTATGCAAGGTAAAAAATTAGGCGGGACGAGAGACCATTTCAAAAATAAACTCTTATTATTTATTACTATTGCAATTATGAGGACTGACAGCTAGACTTAATATCAATGACTAAATATGGATCATAAAATAATGACCTAAAAGGGTTTCAAAATACGGGTCACTTCCAATGTACCCACAACATGGAAATCTGGAATGTAGTTAGTATTACATAGTATGCCATCAATAAAGAAAAATAAAATATCAGAAAATCAGGAAGACATTTATGTTATAGAGATTATTTTATAAAAATTTGTATGGAGATGTGCAATATTAATTATTTCGTTCTAATTTTTTTTTCTCAACTAAATTCAATTATGAACAATAACTTCGTAGTCAATCTGACGGTCTTTATAGATTTCAAAAGCACATACAAATTTCTTCATACATATGTATGTAGATACTTAAACACATATACCGATGTGATTCGTGCTAAGTCCCTAAAATTTCTTTTGAAAACACTCTTCTTCCCTTACTTTCATTCACCACCTTCCGGATGCAAACGCAATATGTTTATTATTTTGACGAAATTATTAATAGCATATCTATGTAAGCTATTATCTTTAAGCAGGCAAAATAATTAACAGTACTGTGTTCTTGTTTTGCCGGTAATAAGAAATAGTAAAATACGTCAAGAACTTTGCTTAATTAAATGTAGATAACGCTATTTGCATTCAAATAATAGTAGTAAAATGAACGAGGTGATGCGGTTAATTTTATAGAAAATTATTGGCTTGATGGTACATTAATATACACATGCACTTTGCGGTAAAGTCTCAATTTTATAATGATTATTCTCAATTTACTAAATTCCAGAACCAACATTTCCCTGAACATACAGACAACCATTAAGACAGCGACACAAATTGTCAGTCATATAATAAATTTAATCCTTCCTAGTGACCATAGTTCCTAAAATGTTTGGTTGATAGCAATAGGTAATGCTTAATTTATTATACATTTGTAAAAAAGTTAAAATTAATTACTGTTATAGACACTTTTGAAATTACAACAATAATTATCTATAATATTACTATCACTTACATCATGCGTATACAAATCCAGCATCAATTGAATATTGATTAAGGATGTAAGAAAAGATGAAACTAACAACTGAAGTACGTGAAGTAGAAATGAAATGACTAAATTAATATGAAAAAACATTCCTAATTTTCCTATTAATTTCAATTTGTTCCAGTGCAATTTAAACATTTTATTGAGTGTACTGCATATTTCATTTACCGTAATCAATATTGTATCGTGGTAAGGTTGATATGCACTTATCATATTATGTGAAACGTAAAATATCATATGTACGTAAAACGTGAAATATCGTGTGTAGTACGCAATTACGTGAAATATCAAAGTAGCTATTCCCATATAATTCACACCAGTCTGGTACTTTGGATAATACCAAATTGTTTGTATTATTAAGAAATATTTCTAGACTCATATGTCCTAAGAAAACATTCCCTGCTTTTAATATTTGAATAATGGTACATGTAAGTAGACACATTAGAAACACACCAATCTGTTAGCAAATACACTGAAATGTATGATTATGGAGAAAAGACTTGATTTGTCTGGACTTCTAATGATGAAAGATGTTAAGTGACTTGCAAATATAATAGATATGCCCAATGGTATCATAATTTTTAATTTTTTAACACAATTTGTTTTAAACAAAATACTGTAATAACTGAAAACGGTATTGAATCGTCAAAAACATTTGCAAATAAGTTTTTTTGCCAAAATATACCAATTGATAGAACCAATATGACATTGTTGACATTATCCAGTTGGTAAAACCACTCTATTATACTTTTTTCAGCATAAAAAGACACATGGTGAGACCTTATACCCATACCGATACCCAAGATACTGAAAACAATTATTGCCAAACTGAAAATTTTCTTGAAAATTATTTTAAATTATGTTGCTTGTTCCAGTTTATGGAACAATCAGTTAACACTTAGAATTGACTGTAATGCAACTAGGAAGTGAATTTATTTCTTTAAACAATGATGTGTAATTTTTAACAGAATTTATTTCTTTTACTCAATACTAACAGTAAATGAAGATCCTCATGGCTTAGTCTACTTTAGAAAGTAAACAAGGCTATTTGTCTTCCCATACTAAAGTGATTATTGATTATTGTACTTACCTGTCTCGTCTGTAAGTATTTTTATTGTTGTTCTAAAGCATATATAAAAGCAATGACCTTGTAATTATTGGGTATTGTAAAGCTCTAAATATCCCTTTGGATTTATTATAAGTCAATTTGAAGATTATATTATAATATATTCAAACGACATATATAGCAATCGATTGTAGATAACAATTGACCTGCTGGCTTATTTATTTAATAAACCTATTAGTATATTTGTTTCAGTATAATCTAAGATCATTTTGAAGTAATTATATCGTTATATTCATAAGTAATTACACTAATTTCTGGACTCGGCATGTATAATTATATCAACTTGGTTCTGAAGTTAATTTACAAAGACACTGAAAGCCTATCATTGTTCTTTGTGAATCCTTGCTATTTGCTGAGGCTAATGTATTTCAGTAAATATGAAAACAGAACCACCAAGCCACAATCAACTAATTAGGGGATTCATTTACCTAAATTAGTAGCTTGTGATAATGTCAGTGAATTACGTTAATCGAAATGCCGCTTTTTGCTCTACTGGTTGATCAATTTGAGATCTGCATTCAACATATTGATTTTAATAGAACCAATAATTCACTGAAAGGACCGAAGATCAGCATCAGTTGGATAGGTGAATTCTGTGGTGTTTTTGATACATATTGATATTGTTTGCTTGTTTATGAAAATATAATAATTAGAAAGAGCATATATGGGACATACACATATGTAATAGCATTTAGATTCTCAAAACATATGCTTCTAAATTAGAACTAATTATTATTATTAAATTAGAACTTATTTCGAGTAATAATCTCATGAAAATATTTTCTTATTTCTGCAAAATGATACAGAGCTACTTAGTTGACTTTAAAATTGTATTTCAATTCCATTATGTAAATAACACAATGCCATCTCCTTATGCTATAACACTTGACTAGCGGTTAATTTTGTTTTACAATATTATCTAGAAATTTAATTCAAATGCCAACAATGCCACAATACAAAAGATAAATTAATTTTATACTGTACGTATGGACATATATATATATATATATATATATATATACATATATATATATATATATATATATATGTACATATATATTTATATAACGTGGATTTTACCATCCGACATTAAATAAATTCTCGTATTCTATATGGTGTTCCTCAAACGAACACCAAATATCAATTAACGAAATTCAGTTGTTTAGTTACAGGAATAGTTTTAAGTGATTTGTAATTTTTAAACAGACGATGTTGCTTTGATTATTTTGCCTGAACAGTAAAAATGTACGTCTCATATTCTAACCATCCAATTAATTACTTTGAAAGAAAGTCTCTGAAAAAATTACTTCGGAAAATAGGTTAAAACTTATACTGAAAACCAAAAAAATACTACAATTACGATTTCTTAAAAATTATTTGAATGTATTAATCATACATATAAAATAATTGATAACTTTAAAAAACATTCACATGAAAATTTTAAAAAGGCAACTAAAAAATTCAATGTTCTTTATTTCCTGTACCGTGAGAAATATCAATCGTTAATTTCCATTCATAATTACCGTGTGTCATTTTTATTAATCCTTGATAATGTTAATTATCATAAGAGTTAATTTCACTAATGTGTAAATATATATATTCAATAATTGAATTTATCATGTGGCCGATATTTGCCTGTCTTATCATTAGACTGCTACAAAAAACTAGAATGATAATTCGGCGTAGTTGTCATGCTTGCTATTTCTCAACCTATTAATCATCGCTACCCCCAAAATTGTGATGAATGATGATAACCATTAGTAAAATGTTTCTATGTATATATGTGTTCTATTTACGTAATAGACGACAACCCCCCCCCTAGCAGTCGCGACCTCAAGATAAGTTATTATTGTCTGGACAAAATCGATCTCCAAAATGATGAAGTTATCTTCGTTTAGCGAATAGATTGCACTTGCGTGTGGAACTTATTAGTGTTATGAATTGGTGTTTTATTTAGGTTTCCTAAACTTTAAGTTACGTAATCTACGTGATATATGCAAATATGTGCCACTTATATGGGATAACGCATGGACATGCTTCTCAATTTTGTTATTTGAACTCCAATTTATAATTCAGAGTATCAGTCTTTTCTTGCAGTCTAAAATAGTATATGCAGTTTGAGTTTGTTTCAATGCTGCGTAATAAGTGCAATGTCAAATATATACGATCTATAATTTTTCGTCCAATTGTAATGGTACAATTCGAAATCAGCACGATTTCAATCTTGCGAGTACAATTACTATTCTCTATAATAAATTTGCTAATCGAATTGTAAGCTGTCAAGTAGTGAGAAGCAAATTAATCGTTCAGAAAGATAAAAGATAACAGGATTCTCAAAGTAGTTGCTTAATGTTGTTTGCATGATAATTACTCATCAGCCTCATTCTTGTAATTCCACTATGGACATCAATAAGTTGAATATTTTGTTAAAACAAGAATAATTACCTCTTTGCAATATTGAAATGTAAATAATTTATTATTTTTATTATTGTCGAGTTTTGAACGTAAATTTCATTACTTTGATTTCTATGTAATTTATATGGTCTGTAACTGTAATAAGTTAAAATTTTTCATTAAACTTCGTTAAGTTTTTTTTTAATGAGCATGTGATGAATCTTTATTTAGTGGTAGACAGTATGGAAAATAGCCAAGTGCTTATCCAAACAGATGTTTAATAAGGATCCATACTTGTTTAAATCTCTTAGGAGGGATATACTGCAGGTCATTTTGAAGAGCATGACTTTTTAAAATTTTTTTATAAATACTCATAACTACATAAATATTATACAAATGCGTCAACAAAAAAAGATTATACAATTAACGTAAAAATATTTTTACTAACAAAATGCCAAATTTCCGAGTGTAGTACTTAAGAATAAAGTTAATCATTTTTTATGAACACAGTTACTGTAATATCGACTCTTAGTAGAAATATTTCATATAAACCACATTTTGTATGCTTTTAAATATTAATTTTAAATTAATGCATTTAAATTTGTCAGCTATTCTAAGAACACCACTATTATAGCTAAAAAAATTGTAACAATTTCTGTTAATATAATTCTTTGATTTTCAAACATCACGTATATATATATATGTATATATATATATATATATATATATATATTTATATATATATATATATGTATATATATGATTTAATATCAATGTATTATTACAAAAAATCAGCATAATCGTGTCAAAAACTTTTTTTAATTCTATTTTTAAGGATTAAAAAAATTATAACTATACAGATAGAGATCCAGTAATTAACTATGTAAACGAGTAAAATTAAGATTAAGAAAAACATAATATATTACAAATAGTAACACGGCATTACAACATCCAAATAAATATTTTCAATTTAATTTTACCCTATTTTAATTCTGATTAATACGAAATTTACCCCTTTTATTTTTACAAATTTTATTACTTCTAGAAATTACTTAAATACTTAAACAATTACAATCTGGGAGCTAGTGAATATTTTAACATGGAGAGTTCCAAAAGTAACTTTAAAAATAAGCTGTTACTTTAATATAAATTAATGCCGCGGATGGAAAGTTAGAATAGATTAAACATTATCTACTTGGGAGACGTTTCGAAAATGGGTTGGGGTGCATATTTTAGTTGATATTTTTAATAATATCTCTATCTTGCAATAAGTTCAAAAATAAATAGTTTAGAATCTTTTAACCCTAGAAAGATAATCATATTGTGTAGTACGGAAAAGATAGTCATGCGTAAAATTTACGAAATGTTTTAATTAGTAGTAGGTTGAAGTTTCCTAATTTATTTCAAAAAATTATATGTTATTATATATTGGAATAATTAATACTGCAGACAATTTGTTTATAATTATTTATTCATAAAAAAAACAAAAACTTTAAACTTCTGTTACAAATCAACATTTTTTTTTAACATTCACTCTGTCATATTTTTACTTCAATAATCAGTCATTATCTTATAAAAAATCAACAATTAAAATATCTCATAAATATAACGAACATAAAGTTTTATAAAAATTAGTTACAAGCAGCTTTGGCACATATCAATATTATGCTCATGACATATTATTTTTTTACATTTTTTACAAGAGGCATTAGCCTTCCGTCTTATTTTAGACGGGCAGAAAGTACAGTAAATACATTTCTTTACTATAGGCTCATCAGCTTGATCTTCTGATGTACCAGGTACTTCATTAGGCAACATATTGGAGATATTATCGCGCAAATATCTTTTCAAAGTAGGAGCGTCTAAACGCCTACGCAAAAACGAAGAAGACAAACCCAAGCTAAGGTTTTTCATGAAATGTTTGCTTAGAGGCTTTTCCCCTTTGCTGTTAAGATTGTGGCTATAAATTATATATGCGTTTATGCAAGCAATGTTTATAATTCCATACAATAAAGCCATAGGCCACCTATTTGCCTTCCTCCCACACGACATCAGAGAACACATTTGGTCTAGAGTGTCTACTCCACCTTTTGTTTGATTATAATACATAATCATATCTGGCTTACCAGTAGCTTCGTTGATGGTAGCATCATCATCACAAGACGATAACAGGTAAACCATTTTTGCCAGTTTCGGTTTATATGAGACAAGAGTAAGAGGTCCACCGAAACAAAACATTGATGTCCTGACTGGCCTAGAGCGACTGTTTTTTAGTTCTTACGGTATCTCGCGTTTGTTCGATCGTACGATTCCCACAAGTGTTAACTTGTAAGGTTCTTGGAGAAAGCTTATTGCCAAAGGGATCGAGGTAAACCAATTGTGGCACGTTATATTACAACAAGTTCCATGTACAGGCTTTGATAATTCCTTTACATAGAATTCTCCGAGAGGCACCCCATTAGTCTGAGTTCCCCTTCCCAAATAGGGTATTCCATTTATCATGTACTTATTACCACTGTCACACATCATGAGGATTTTTATGCCATACTTACTTGGCTTGTTGGGAATATACATCCTAAATGGACACCGCCCTCTAAATCCAAGTAACTGTTCGTCTATTGTCAAATGAGCCCCTGGAGTATAATTGTGTACGCATTGATAGATGAAGAGATCCCATATTTTTCTAACAGGAGCAAAAACATCATTTTTTCTAAGTGTGGGTCGTACAGTTTTGTCATCCATTCTAAGACATCGTATCAAGAAATCAAAACGATCACGACTCATCACAGAGACGTACGCCACGTAGAAGATCGATCAAAGAGTTCGTCAGTGGACATATGATTATCTTTTCTTATAGCCGTCATTACCAGTATACCAAATAAAGTGCGAATTTCATCCTCATGTGTATCACGAAATGTAGCACCTGTCATAGAATCCCGTCTCTTCAATGATATCTCGGCGTTAGTCCATCGTACGATTTCGGTAATTATCTCATCAATAATAAACATATTGAAGCATAAGACGGGATCATATACATTACGGCACATGCGGCTTGGACCTCTTTGAGCTCGAACAATGTTACTCGCTGACACTCTGCCACGCCTCATTGACTTTGAAGTCGACCAACAATGTTTATTCCTACCTCTGATAGTCCTCTGTCGCAAGACTACGACCCTACGAGAGGCCGATGTGGAGCCTGGTTGTTCGGCACTGCTTTGCCCGTCTAGGATTGCACTTCCACTTGGTCTCGGCTGGTCTTCTTGTGCCTCATCTATATAAGCTTCTTCTGTGTCCCTCTGCACGTTATCTTCACTTTCGTGGTCCGCTACTTCACTATCGGTATCCTCACAGGGAAGCTCGTTATCGTCATCGTTCTGCATAAGAGCAGCCAGGATCTTCGTCCAAATTTCTACTCCCCATATTTTTATAGTTTTGCTTCAATATTTATAAAAAGAATAATATAATTATAAGTAATCATATCTAGTTGTAATAACATCAAAAAT
Organism: Druceiella hillmani; assembly: GCA_039881145.1. Classification (NCBI taxonomy): domain Eukaryota; kingdom Metazoa; phylum Arthropoda; class Insecta; order Lepidoptera; family Hepialidae; genus Druceiella; species Druceiella hillmani. Next base: position 1,294,995 of record JAYKKI010000069.1, on the reverse strand, counting down.
TAAAAACCATCATACAAGTCAAAATCATAAAAGTCACGTAAAAGATAATCATGCGTAATTTTGACTCACGCGGTCGTTATATTTTAAAATCGGTGACACTTACCTTAACAACACGTACGCCACACGGCAGCTCCCAGTGATGAATGAGATGTCCTCAACAGACGCCTGTGGATTAGTACTATTTAGAAAGAGACAGCTATATTTTGCAAACGCATGCGTCAATTTTATGCAGACTATTTTTGTAAGGTTAAAAGTGTCTCTCTCAGTTGATAACCATATAGTAAAAAAATTATAAAAAAACAATTTAGAAGATTATTTGTCTCTTTTAAAGTTTTGATATGTATATTTTCAGTGTCATGTAATGAAGGAAAAAAGATACTTTCCAGAATATAATCCATTCCTTACAAGGTTGTGTTAAAAGCAAACTAGGATTCAGGTAACGAATGTACTTATCAGATTGATAAGCGTGGTTATGAGTATTTTAACTTCAGTTACAAACGGTTCGTCAATATGTTTATATCACATGTTTTTAGGGTTTCGTGTTCCAAAAGTAATAATGTGAAACCCTTATAAGGCCTGAAACCTGTTCATCCATTGGTCTGTCACAACAATTTTTCTTGATAATCATTTTTCTTGGTAAACATTTTAACCTGCATCCTGCATATATCATAATTGATGATTTTAACAAGTAATCATATGAAAATTTTCACAGAGCCAACTAAAAAACTCCATTTTTTTGTCTTATTTACCATGGAAAATATCAGTTAGCAATTTCTATTCGTAATAACCATGTGTCATTTTCATTAACCATTGAAAAAGTGAAACGAATAATTAATTGCAACTAACAATATCATAAGAGATTCTTTTGATTTCACTAATGTATAAAAATACTTTGGTGAGACCCAAGCGTCGTATCATCAGCCTACCACAGGTGGCCTTAAAGTAGGAAACATCCAAATGTTTCTCAGCTTCTCGAGACTTGCTACCCTGGAAAAACCCAAAGGTGAATAATCGCTGTGGTCACCATGGTGGTTATTTCTTAATCTGTCAATCCTCACCATCCTCAAAATTGAGATAAATGATAATGATCCTTCTATGGGCATACCCGTTCTATTTATGTGATCTACTACAACCCCCTACTACAAAAACAAAAACTCTACTACAAAGATCTACTACAAAAACAGAGTTCTTTTCGCATAAACTAATTAGTGTTATGTATTGATGTTTTTTTATGGTGTACTCAACATTAAGTTAAGTAATCTATGTGACATAAGGAAATATGTGTCGTTCGTATGGGGTAACACGTGGAATATACTTCCCAATTTTATCACTGGGTCTAATTTATCATGAAGAGTATCAATATGTCCTTGCAATTTGAAACAGCATACACAGTGTGAACTTGTTTCAGTGCATAAAAAAGAACAGATGTAATATCGAATATATACACTATAATTTTTCAACCAATTACAATGATAAAACTTGAAATAAATATCGATTTAAATTTTGCGAGTACAGTTACTATAATAGAGATTATAAATTTGGCAAATCGAACAGTAAGCCGTCAAGTATTAGATAACATCACTTTCAAAGCAGTTGCTTAAAAAATTTGTTTGCATGGCAATTACGCTTCAGAGTCATCTTATCCGTTTCTTATAATTTTACTATGAACACTAATAAGTTAAATATTTTTAAGGATACAAATAATAACCTTTGCAATATCGTAATGTAAACAATTTATTATTTTCAAAAAGAAAAGGGGGCCACATATTAAAATAAAAAGAATTATATTCTGCGATACATTAATTTTTAAATTCAAGCACTATTTTATGATTGAGTCTCATATTATATTGTTCCTTAAAATAAATACAAGTTGCATAGGATAACAACACATAGTCGTAATTAACTACCTAATTTCCTAATTAAATTGAGATAATACAATTCCATAGCTAATTATGGCGGTAAACATACTATAAACAAATGAATAATCCAATTTTACATAGTCGTTTGCGCTGAACACTAAAGGCTGGTGTTTAACCACGATGCCGAATTCATAAAAAGTGTCTGACAGATTGGAACCTGAAATAAAAAGAAATAAAGAAAAAAATAATTGAAGTTGACGTTACCATCCTGCAATTTAGACTCATCAAACTTGTCATATGATCACAATGTGAGCTACCAATGTATCCACGGAGTAATATAATGTATGAGCATTTTGTACGTAAGAAAAAGTCTATATAGTAAATCAAGATTAAGTTCATTGATTTCATTCAGCTGATTAGTAGATTTCATATAAATGAGACCAGAGTCTATAATATTAATTGAAGATATTTTGGAAAACAATTATTTTTTTCTGAGAAAGGATATCATAATTTATCACAGTTCTAGTCTAGAAACACTTTGGTGCAGAAGGATAAAGATTGGGTTTCTTCATGTTATGAGCAAGAACAACTACTAACATAATAATATAAACCGAACATGATTGTATACATTTAATTGCCAAGCTACTGAGCCTTGTGTAAGATTCAAGTAATTGGATTGATCTATAATTTACCTCTCCTTGAGAAACATGCAGCGAGAGAAATTAGTATTGAGTAACTTGAATATTACTGTATTTCTTTAAACTGCAGAAAATATTTCCCCAAAAATATACATTTAAGGAATTATCCTCCTATTTCGATTTTTTACTCTGCAATAAACTATGTTTGTGCATGTTGATATACGAAATTTTAGCCAGTAACTATATCCAAAAAAGGCTACACACAAATTAGTCTCATTTAATAAGATCTGACATGGGTTAGCGAAGATAATCGTATATTTTGACGACTTCACCGTTTCAATTTGATCAATTTTGCTATTTCAAATTGACAGAATATGTAGTAATGGGCAAAACAAGAAAGTTGAAATGATTATGCAGTGACTAAAAGTGCGATGGACATGAATTGGAACATTGTTCAAAATAAAATACCTCATGGAACATACACACAAACAAACCACATTTTGTAAATGCTGCGGCAAAACTTTTAAGTGAGAAGCATACACAAATAAATAGCACAATTTTTACTTATGCACATTAAACTCTAATTTGCGAATCAGAGAAAGTGAAAGCTACATGATTTGTTTAGTTCCTACGATGATATATATCACTAAATCGAGATTCATTAAAGTTTAATCTTTGTGTAATAATAAAATATCAGACCGTCCAACATTTTATATCAGCTGGTTTAATAGTTTTCCTAAGATTTTTAGACAATGAGGAAATACAGATTTTTCTTCTAATTGATGAATCTTATTTACATGTGATCATGTTCCATTATATTGTCTATACACTGAATATGGAGATCCGTCTATGTAATTAAAAACCCCATATCATTTGAATTTAACCAACACGGTTATAAATTACACATACACTGTTTGTCAATTCACGTGCTTCATATAGTATATTTTACTTCAGCAACAATCTTTTTTACATGAAATAATAAAAATTATTGCATAGCACCTCTCTGTCAGACTAATATTTTGTAAGTAGTACAACAAATGTTTACAAAATCTTTTTCCATATATTCTCTTCCAGATTTTCGGTGGTTGTGAATTATTGAAATTTCCTAAGTGGTTTCTAGAATCATTTTATCATATGAGCTATTATAGATTGCAAAAATATTTGAATATGATTGAGTTTGGAAAATATTCTACTAAAAAGTGAAAAGTGTGCTTATGATACTTACCATAATTATTAATTATCCGGCTGCTGTCGATTGTTGACAGCAAACAGAATCTGAGTCTCTGTATAATGACTGACTCCCTCAATAGTAAAATTAATAATGTAGCTCCGTACAAAAATCGTATCGAATAACCTAATATTATTAAGTACTCAAAAGATGTGACGTTCTGTAAAAGAAAATGTCAGTTTATTAAAATGATTCAAAGGTTAATAAGATTTTAAGAATTATTGCAGCGGCAATGTAAATAAAATAGTACTGGGTACGTACGTACACAAAAACAATATTTAATTAATTGATCACAATTAAATGAAACTACTTGATGCAGTATTATTTCTACTTTCTTTAAGTTTTTTACCACGACCTAGGTTTCGTTGTATTACAACATCTTCAGGTGGGATATTAGCAAAGTAAAACTCTTAGGAACATGCAACAGCATTTATATGTTTCAAACACAATAGTGGAAGCCGAGTCTGTATGGGTTTTCCCACTGCTTTTGTTAGTGAGTTTATTGTAGGGGAGCGGTGTAGGTTTTATTATATTTCCGAGAGTTATATGATATGCCAGTATTTTAGTGAGGATAATAAGTTCAATTGTTGTTATTCTAAGAGGTTGTACAATGCAAATGTTCCGGTATATGTAATAAAATTAAATGGAAGTTATTCTCGGAAATATATTTATACAAAAGCAAGGGTATCTGAAAGTTAGCACAAGGTTATACCACGAATTTATTTATTTATTTATTTCTTTATTTATTTATTTGTTTATTTTTTAATTTTTACATACTTATATTTAAATATGTATGTGGGCTGAAACAGTTTGAAGAGTATTGTAATATCAATGTGGTCTAATTGTATTATGTTTAGAAGATATTAAGTATGGGTCATCACCCATACTAATATTATATTATATTAGTATGGGTGTATATAATATTATATTTTTTATAAAAATATTAGTAAACGTTTTAGATAGTTTTTCGAAGACCATGTGAATTGGATCCACCCTATTGGGTCTCAAAAAAACGAAGAGATGTTTTTTATATATATTTATGTAGTCGAACTACACCTTCCACTTAAATTTTATCACAATTGGTATAAGTCTGAAAGACTTGTACCAATTGTGATAAAATGATGTGAGGAATTTATACGGAATCCATATTAGCCATTTGGCACTAATTATAAGGACAAAAAGTATTTCTCCATAGAAGCAATTAAAAAAAAAGAACAATTTAAAAATGTAACATAGACGGGAACTGAAATGTTTCTCAAGTTTTGATAAAATACCATAAAAATAATAAAAGAAGGCTGGATTTGAGTTTCACTTGTCTAGAGTGGTTGCACTCTGAAATTGGGACATAAAATCATTCATAAATATCTTAAAAAATTATTTATAAAAAATCTAGTACATCTTATTTATATTCTAGTGAAGGAAAGACAACATATAAATATTTATCTACACAAATACATACCAGTTTTCCCAAAGCGAACATTGTGGCTATGTGACAGATTAAAATTGAATGGATACTCATGTGGAAAAGGGCAGAAAGCAGCTGAAACAAACAATTTTAAAAATTTCATAAGCAAACATCGATCTACTAGAACGCTTCTCATATTACACATATTTTGTGTTTCTTTAAATAGATGAAATGTGTTCATTCCTATTTTTAAGTGACATTTATTTACATAAAATAACAAAAAGGGATGCTTGCTGTGTTGCATGTACTGAAAATATAAACTTTTTACTTGGATATGGAAATAGGCAATACGCAGTTCCCTTCGTGAGGAAATTGTTTTAAATGATAGGTCAATCTGCCACATTTTAAATTTTACTGAACTTAGCACTTGTGTTTAAAACTGTTATCTTGAGTGGATGGAAAAATGGCCTGCCAATATTTCAAAATATTTCCTGTATAATAGCTATTCACTAACCTAGATGCTAATGACCACGGTATGAGATTCTGAAGACCTTGCCTTAAGTAATGTTAGATTAGCAACTAATAAACCCACCATATCACTTCATAGGTATTAACTGATGTGATGATCAAACAAAGTATTTCCACTTCATCCGCAAAGCAACAAGTAGTTTTTTTTTTCGATTTTTTTTCATTTAATCTGGGAGCTATTTTAAAAAGGTTTTTTAATTTTTCTGAGTTCAAAGGAAGAAGTCGTCCTACTTGAGGATTATTGGAGAAGTCAAGATTTCCTTATCTGAATATTTGAACCGATACTTGGCCATATCAATCGAGGGTACACCTTCAACCAGTGTTGTGCATATCTTGCCTGTTGCTTAACTCGAAACAATATTCATGAAAGAAGACCACTTACTAAAATTAATATATTTTGATTGTTAAATAAAAAGGCACTCAAATATCACACTCGACCCCCCTCCCCCTCTTTCCACAAGTTATTCACAAACTCAATGAGAAAGTTCGGATTTTACTTATTAATTTAATATAAAGTTTGGGTTTATGGTTCTTCATTGGCTGCATTAAAATAATCGCCTCAAGTGTTAATAATGTGGATTTTATATTATTTTACTTCTCTTGCCTAGAGTCTTTTTCTCTTTCACCTTTCAGTCAAAATGCGAATATATTTTTACCTTGAATCCAGTGTATTTATTTTTCAATTCAATTTTTCGCACTGTATCTCTGTATTTTTATAATTTTGCTAGTGAAAACTATTTAAATATTAGAATTATTATTTAATACAAATTTCCCGCAAGAATAATGCAGAGTGATATCATTTGATGACGTAGGAGGTGTATGTGTGGATTATATGAAACAACCAAAGGCTATTTATCGAATTACTTTCACTTTGGAATTTATAACTTCAAGGACAAGGACACTCGGTAATAAAGGGGCACATGGTGATTGAGGTTAATTGAGATAAACAGATGGTAATTGTGGTGGCATCTTTATTGAATATTACAATTGAATTATTAACATTGTTTGATGTTAGTGTCAATAAAATATTGAGTTATTTGATAAAATATATAAATTCAGAAAAAGGGGTGCCTCGTTATTTGAGCGGACATATTTTTCTTTTATTGGACATGCCAAAAGTGAAGAGATTCTAAATATGACATGGACCAAGAAATGAAACCTATAGAACTGTAAAATTATGATAGTCGGACCCAGGTGATAAAAAAATAATGCTGCATACACGTTAGTCAGAAGTAACTCAAGGCAATAGTTTGATAGACTTACGCCAATGTCACTTACCGACGTCACGAGAGCTAACAAGACAGTCATGGCAAGTATGTATTGTCAAGAATTAAAGTCAGTATTGGAAAAATAAACATCGAGTACCAATAATTTACTTTTCCTCTTCGCTTATTCACATTAACTCACAACTATCCGTTGCAGAACAGATTGTTCCAAATTATCATTTTCATATTTTTAAAACGTAGATAACTTTTTACATTTCAAAAGGTCAAATTCTTAGCAAGTGTTGAAAAGAAGCTTGAAAAAGTTCAATGATTCCTTTTAGTTGACTTTTGAAACCAAATGCCATTGAAACATCAAAACTTTGTGAACAGAATAAAATTTAACTGATCACACACCAGATTTCGTTCAAAAATGAAAGAGCCTTAATAATCGTGCTGAATTAAGAGGAATAGATTTTTTCAAGTAAAATGGTAAAAATATATTTGTTCAAAAACCCGGTTAAGTGCGTGTCGGAACAGGCTACAAAGGAAAATTGTCTATATCTTTTCAAATTGATCGTTGAACCGCAAAGTAACCGAAATAACTTTACCAAATGCCTATATTTTTTTGGGACTTTTCAGACCCAAGTGTGTAAAATTAAAGGGATGGGGATTCACTGCCCGACACTTAGTGGCTTAATATTTAAGGAAATGTAAATTTCATAATTTACTTTAATCTGTTTTCTCTCCAATTTTCCAATTTTTTTTAAACTATATTTTCTGAAATGGCTTGCGGTGGACGGTGGTTTTTTGGAGCATTTGTTTTGGAATTGCTGAAAAGATTTTGGGGAAAAATAAATTATATATTTTCGGATTTGTCTTTAACCACCTTTCTCTTCATATCTAATATGATGACTTCGAAAAAAAATTGCTTCCCGTTTCAGTCCCTTTAATTAACCCGAAAACAAATATTCAAATTTTTTATACATTGGATTGGGCGATTTGGGGAATAATATTAGTTTATATTCCTTTTAAGTTTAAATAAAGAAAAATATAGACCAAGGAATGGAACTGACCTGAAATCCGTATTCGCCATTAAATAAATTGCATTGCTCGCTTAAAATCATGTAGCTTTCTCTCAATTTTTTGGTTTCATTTGTAACTTCCATATCATTATTTTCGCCGATTATTTCATTATTGGTGATATCTTCAGTTTCAACGTAAACATATCCCTCCGATACTTTATTAACACCTTTCAGAATTATATTTAGACGCTGTCTGAATATTTTCAAATTTGCGATGCACTTCCAATCTTGTACTTGTAAAAAGAATTGGGTAATAAAATATGATTGATTGTGGATTACACTTCCAATGTCATAAGCTGTGTACAATGAAATTGTATCAAAGAACACAATAAAGACTGATGTGAAGCTAAATATCTTAAATAATTTGTTAAATGATTTTCTTTCATTCATATACATAAGGATTGTTACTTTTAGTAGATTGTCGATATTTTTATAATTTTCAAAATATCTGTGAATACTTTGATAACTTTCCGCAGCAGCAAAAATGATAAGAATTACAACTTGTATCCTTGATGTTATCGTATGTATTTTGTCAAAAATGTCTGATACAAAATAATCAGTGAAAAAATGAAATGATTCTGTCATTTTTATGGATAATATTATTGTAAAAAATATTGTTATCAAAGCCTGTATCGTAATATTCTTAACCGTTATATTATTGCTTAATTTTGAAACACGCGACAGTGAACATACATGAAAAATTTTATTAAAATTTCCCAATACATCGTAGGTGTCCATTTTTCAACTCCACTAGCTCCTAAGAACTAAACGTTACAAGGTGTTAATACTACAAAGTGACTTGTTAAGCATATTGGATCGATATTACGTATGTTCTTGTATATGTACATGTGCACAGGACGAAGTTCGTTGAATCAATCAATTTAATTTAAGTTTGTAACTAGGTGATAATAATTATGATGAAGTCATGGAATGTAAAAACAAACTGCAATTAAAATTTTTAACTATCTAAATTTGAAAGGATTATTGCTGGGTGAATTTAATCTAAATGGCCATTTATAACTCTAAGGAAGATAGTGACTCTGAGATAGTATTGCATTTATAACTCTAAGGAAATAGTAACTCTGAGATAGTGCGACAAATTCTTGATCTTGGCTTGACAAATTCCTGAGCACGGCTTGAATTTTCACACTGAAAAATTGCAAATAAAAAGAATATACTAAATAAATTGCTAATGTAATTTACACTACTTTGAACTGTGAAGATAATTAGATGTGTGCTGGTTTAATTTGGTCATAATGGTGTTTTACGTGTCTTCGATTGATTAAAACAGATAGAGAATTGTTTTCATGTATTTTAACTACTTTGTATGGACCTTTCCATAGAGTGGACATGGCTTTCCTTAATCGTAGATGATTCTTAAGATACACATAATGTCTACTCTATATTTAATAGGATTGGTATATAAATTGCAATATTCTTTTGACTGAGTGATAGTCTGTTGGACCTTAGTTTGAGAGTATTTTAAACATTGATAAATTTTTACCCATTTCAGATAAGTAGTGTCTAAGTTTGATTTGTAAATAGAGTTGGGTATATAAGTTTTTTTTTTTTCAAGAAGAAGTTCATGGGGAGAGTGGTTAGTTGTGCCGCGAATATTAGTGTTGTAAGCTAATAAGGCTGTGTTTACATATTGAGGCCAGTTGTCTTGGTTTTCGTTGATGTAAGACTTTAAAATATTCTTTCAGTGTGGATTGACGACACTCTAAAATGCCTTGTGTCTGAGGATGGTACGGGGATGATCAGATCTGTTTGATTTCATGGAAAGAACAGGTTTCTTTTAATAGTTCGGCGGTAAAATTTGTGCTTTGGTCAGTAAGTAGATGTTTTGAAATTCCAAAGAGCAATATAAAATGGATCAGGCATTTACTGGTTTCTTCTGCTGTTATATTTTGCCCAGGACAGGCCATAGAATATTTAGTAAGATCGTCTTGGAGCTTATTACATTGGAACGACAATCCACAATCTATCATATTTTATAACCCAATTTACAAAATTGGAAGTGCATTGTAAATTTGAAAATATTCAGACGGCGTCTAAACATAATTCTGAAAAGTGTTAATAAATTATCGGAGGGATATGTTTACGTTCAAGCTCAAGATAACGCTGATAATGAAATAATCGGCGAAAATAATGATATGGAAGTTATTATTGAAATAAAAAAATTGAGAGAAAACTATACGATCTCAAGTGAGCAATGCAATTTATTTAATGGTACGTACGGATTTCAGGTTAGTTCCATTCCTTGGTTTATATTTTTCTTTATTTAAACTTAAAAGATATACAAACTAATATTATTCCCCAAATGGCCCAATCCAATGTATAAAACATTTGAATATTTGTTTTCGGATTGATTAAAGGGACTGAAACGGGAAGCAATTTTTTTTCTAAATCATCATGTTAAATATGAAGGGAAAGGTTAAATACAAATCCGAAAATATATAATTTATTTTTTTCACAAATCTTTTCATCAATTCCAAAAAAAAATGATCCATAAAACCACTATCCACCCCAAGCCAGTTCTGACAATATGGTTAAAAAAATAAGGAATATTGTAGAGAAAGCAAAAATTGAAAAAGTTATGAAATTTACATTTCCTTCGACATTCATTTTCGACATAAAAAACCATTACGATATCATTTTATTTTCAAAAAAATCCTTTCAAAGTTTAGGTTATCAATCTATTATAAGAAGGAACTCCACTAATAATAAAAAAAAACTTGATTTTGTTTAATGAAAAAAAGTAATGTATTTTGCTAAGAACAAGAGTCAGTAATAGTAACAAGACCTTATAACTTTAAAAAATGTTACTCCTTGGTGTCAGTAGTCATCTTGGTAAAGTGGAAACGTATTGGGATGAAAGTTGATGACTGATAACGAAAATTTAGAAATATATATCTCTACTATTTATATACATCTGAAACCCAGAGTTAGACAAAAAAGTGACAGTTTTAAGTATTTTAAACAAATAGTTTTCCGTTCAAAATACCTGTTTTGTAATATACAAGTATCTGTGTTTAAATATAATTGATTGTAAGTGAAATTTTATTTTGCACGCTTAAAACTATAAACACGTGTCGTTATTGCGATATTAACAAAAATAAAGTCTGATTTAATCGATAAGTAATTGTTAAAATTTCAATTATTAAACAAAAAACAGTACTGAGATGAATAATTTACTCATTGAAACAATGCCATTTAGAAACAGAACATGGTCTAATATATCACCCTTTTATTGGTTTTCACATTGAAACAAAGAACCTGAATAATTTGGTAATATCCGTCCATCTACCTTTTCTTCTCTCAAAAACAATAAGTTTCTATCCTTTCAGCCATTACGCAATGATATATATGGCATTAAGCAAATTAATGCTCCATAGAGAGATAGAAATTATTAAACAGTGGAAAATAATAAAAAACTTTTTTTTGAAGTGCCTCCCCAAACATATAAGCATAATGCGCGTAAATACTTTCTCCGCTCATTTAGTCGAACAGAGTATCATTGGAAAGGTTTTTAAAAGGAAACTAAAATTCCACCTACCATTTTCCGATTTAAATTCAGTTTGAAAAGTATTAAGCTACTAAGTGTCGGGCAATGAAAGCCCATCCCTTTAATTTTACACACTTGGGTCTGATAAATCCTAAAAAATATAGGCATTTGGTAAATTTATTTTGGTCAATTTGCAGTTCAAACATCAAATTGAAAAGATGTAGACAATCTTACTTTGTGCTTGTTCCAACACGTTCTTAACTAGGTTTTTGAAAAAAGTAGTTTAGCTTGGATTTTGTGTACATTTTATTTGAGAAAATCTATTCCTCTTAATTACTTACGATTATCAAGGCTCTTTCATTTTTAATTAAAGCTGGTGTTTGATTTGTCAAATTTTATTCTGTTCCCAAACTTTTAATGTTTCAATGGCATTTGGTTTCAAAAGTATGCTGAAAAGGAAACATTGAACTTTTTCAAGCTCGTTTTCACCACTTACTAAGAATTTGACCTTTTGAATTGACAAAAGTTATCTACATTATATTCAAAAATATGAAAAGCGGAAGTGTACATAAACAATTAATTTTTGACACTTTGGAATCTGTTCTGCTATGGACAGTTGCGAGTTGAAGTGAATTAGCAATGAGGAAAAATAAATTATCAGTAGTCATTGTTTATTTTTCAAATACCAACTTTAATTCTTGACAATATATACTTGCCATGAGTGTGTTGTTAGCTCTTGTGACACCGGTAAGTGACATTAGCGTAAGTCTATCAAACTATTGCCTTGAGTTACTTCGGACTAATGTGTATTTAACATTATTTTTTTATCACCTGGGTCCGACTATCATAATTTTACAGTTCTACAGGTTTCATACCTTGTTCCACTTCGAACTTAGCAGCTCTTTTTTTTGGGTGAATTCAATAAAATAAAAACCTGTTTGCTCAAATAACGGGGCACCCCTTTTTCTGAATTTATATATTTTCTCAAATAACTCAATATTTTATTGACACGAACATCAAACAATGTTAATAATTCAATTGTAATATTCGATAAAGTGCAAAGACGATTACCATCTATTTATCCAAATTAACCTCATCACCGTGCGCCCCTTTATCACCGAGTATTTTTTTCTTGAAGTTATAAATTCTAAAGCAAAAGTAATTCAATAAATAGCCTTTTCATGTTTTGCATAAACCACACATACACCTCCTACGTCATCAAATGATATCACACTGCATAATTCTTGCGGGAAATTTGTACTAAACAATAATTATATTATTTAATTAGTTTTCACTAGCAAAATTATAAAAAAAACCAGGTACAATGCGACAAATTTGATTGAAAAATATATACACTTGCTTCAAAGTAAAAATATATTTCATGAATATTGTTTCGAGTTAAGCAACATGCAAGATATGCACAACACTATTTAAGTGCACAACACAATTTTAAACACAAATGCCAAGTTTAGTAAAATTAAAAATATAACAGATTCACCTATTATTTAAAACAATTTATTTCCTCAAGAAGGGAATTGCGTATTACCTATTCCCATATCCAAGTAAACAACTTGTGCTTTCAGTACGTCCAACACATTAAGCACCCATTTTAGTTATTTTATGTAAATAAATGTCACTTAAAAATAGCGATGAACACTTTTCATCTGTTCAAAGAAACACAAAATATGTGTAATATTAGAAGCATTCAAGTAGATTGATGTGTGCTGATGAAATTTTTAAAATTGTTTGTTTCAGCTGCTTTCTGCCCTTTTCCACACGAGTTTCCATTCAATTTTAATCTGGCATCTAATCATAATGTTTGCTTTGGGAAAACTGGTATGTTTATGTGTAGATAAATGTTTATATGTCGTCTTTCCTTCACTGGAATATAAAGAAGATATAAGAGATTTATTATGAATATTTTGTAAGATATTTATGAATGATTTTATCTCATTTCGACGTATTTCACAACTTCAAAGTGCAAGCACCCTAGACAACTGAAACTCGAATCCCTCGAGCCCTCTTTTATTATTTTTTGGGATTTTATTGAAACTTAAAAAACATTCCAGTTCTTTCTATATTATATTTTTAAGCTGTTCTTTTTTTTCCAATTGCTTCTATGTGGAAATACTTTTTATCCTTAGAATTAATGTCAAATGGCTAACATGGATTCTGCATAAATTCCTCACGTCCATCTCTCCATCTGTATATCATAACATCTCAGCTCTTTCACACTAATACCAACTCTGATGAAATTTGAGTGGAAGATGTGGCTCAACTACATGAATATATATAAAAACATCTCTTGGCTTTGTTTGAGACCCAATAGGGTGGATATAATTTACGTGGTCTTTGAAAGACAATCAAAAACGTCTACTAATATTTTTATACAAACTTTCCTTCATGAGATACCAATTTGAAGATATTGCAGTCTGAAGGAGATTATAAGATATCACATATGGAAAAAGTATTGGGTGTCTAGTACCTATGTTGGCTATCCTATAAAATATAGGCGACATATTACTTTCCATTGCCTGTGAAAAATGTTTTAGGTGTACATGTGCATATATATATATATATATATATATATATATATATATATATATATATATATATTTCTTTAAATTCCTCAGAATTCCAGACATTGCCATTCACTACAAGTTCTCAATTGCATGGTATAAATTTAACACAAAATATCTGATATTGCTGTAAAGGACAGATATCCGGAATATTATAGATATTAATTATATTTCCTAATTTATTTATCAATAAATTAAATATTATTTTTGTGTACGTACATACTCAGTAATATTTTATTTACATTGCCTCTGCAATAATTCTTAAAATCTTTATTTTAATAAACTGACATATTCTTTTACAGAATGTCACAACTTTTGAGTACTTAACAATAATAATTGCTTTGATACGATTTTTTTATGGTGCTACATTATTAATTCTACTATTGAGGGAGTCGGTCATCGTACAGAGACTAAGATTCTGTTTGCTGTCAACAATCGATAGATAAAGTAAATGTTATAAGCACACTTTTCACTTTTTAAATTTTTTGCAATCTATAGATATATAGATATAGATATATATTCTAGAAGCCACTTAGGAAATTTTAATGATTCATAACCTTCGAAAGTCTGAAGGAGAATATATGAAAAAAGGTTTTGTAAAAATTTGTTGTACTACTTACAAAATGTGAGTCTAAAAGGGAAGTTCTACACATAAAGCAGGTGAATTGACAGTGTATGTGTAATTTATAACCGTGTTGGTTAAATTCAAATATTATGCGGTTTTTAGTTACATGGCCGGCTCTCTGTATTCAGCGTATAGATAATATAATGGAACATGCTGTATCTAAAATGGAGCAAAGCTTAAATAAGTGCATCCACTAGAAAGGAAAAACTGTATTTTCTCATTGTCTGAAAATCATAGAAAAATTATTAAACCAGCTGATCTAAAATGTTGGATTTTCTAATATTTTATTATTTTACAAAGATTAAACTTTAATGAATCTCTATTTTATAATATATGTCCTCGTAAGAACTAAACAAATCAAGTAACTTTTACTTTCTTTGATTGCGGAATTAGATTTCAATGTGCGTGACTAAATATTGTACTGTTTATTTGAGTATGCTTCTCACTTAAAAGTTTTGCCGCAGCATTTACAAAATGTGATTCGTGAGGTATTTTGTCTCTGTTCTGTTAGGTATTTTTTTTTTTAACAATATTCGAATTCATATCAATTGCACTTTCAGTCACCGTATAATCATTTTGAATTTCTTGTTTTCTGAAAATTTATTTGGATTTAGCAATCACACGTAAGCAAGTATAATCGGCCAACCTATGCTTTGTAGATCAAATGTAGTTATCAGATTTTTTGCGAGAGTCTATATAAATGAATACTATTACTGGAAATAAAGTAAACCCTGCTTCAAATGCCTGTGATAAATTACCAGTTGTATTTGTATCCAAGCACTTTAAACACTTAAAACATGATTCAAATTATATTAAATAACATCAGTGTTACCATAAATGTAAATTTGCCCATTACGACGTATTCCGTCAATTTGAAATAGCATAATTGATCAATTTGAAACGGTGAAGTCGCTAAAATATATGATTATCTTCGCTAACCCATGTCAGACCTGATTAAATGAGATTATTTTATGTGTAGCCTTTTTTGAATATAGTTACCAACTAACCTATACGTTGTTCGTATAACAACATGGACAAACATAGTTTACTGCATCGTAAAAACAAACAAATCGAAACAAGAGGATAAGTCCTTAAATGTATATTTTTGGGAAACACTTTCTACAGTTTAAAGAAATTACTTCATTTTTTCAAGAGAGAATATATAAATTTAATTCAGTTCATTGATTTCTTTATTACAGTAACATTCAAGTTACTCAATACTAATTTCCCTTGTTACATGTTTCCCAAGGCGGGGTAGTTCATAGATCAATACAATTACTTCAATCTTACGCGAGGCTCAGTAGCTTGACAATTAAATGTGTACAATCATGTTCAGATTATATTATTATGCTAGTAGTTGTTTTTGCTCATGACATGAAGAACTCCAATCTTTATCCTTCTGCACCAAAGGTTCTCTAGATGACGAACTGTGATATCCTTTTTCAGAAAAACACATCATTGTAAATAATTGTTTTCCAAAATATCTTCAATTAATATTATAGACTCTGGTTTCATTTACATGAAATCTACCAATCAGCTAAATCAAATCAATGTACTTAATCTTGATTTATTATATAGACTTTTTCTTATGTACAAAATGCTATTACACTGTACTCTGTGGATACTTTGATAGCTCACATTGTCATTATATCAAAAGTTTGATGAGACTAAATTACAGAAAGGTAACGTCAACTTCAATTATTTTTTTTCTTTTTATTTCAGGTTCCAATCTATCAGATACTTTTTATGAATTCGGCATTGTGGTTAAACACCAGCCTTTAGTGTTCAGCGCAAACGACTATGTAAAATTGGATTATTCATTTGTCTACAGCATGTTTACCGCCATAATTAGTTATGGAATTGTATTAACTCAATTGAATTAGGAAATTAAGGAGTTAATTATGACTTTGTGTTGTTATCCTATATAACTTGTATTTATTTTAGGGAACAATATAACACAAGGCTCAATGAAAAAGTAGTGTTTGAAATTAAAAATTAATTTATCACAGAATATAATTTTTTAAATTTTATATGTAGCCCCCTTTTCTCTTTCAAAATAATAAATTATTCATATTACGATATTGCAAATGTAATTATTTGTATCATAAATAATATTTAAGTTATTAATGCACACAGTAAAATCATAAGAATTGGAAAAGATTACTCTGAAACGCAATTGTCTACTTTTACTACAAATACAACTACTTTTGCTGTTATCTATTACTGTTATAAACGAAAAATTTGTCTCTTACTACTTGATAGCTTACTGTTGGATTTGCCAAATTTATTATAGAGAATAGTAACTGTACTCACAAAATTTCAATCGATATTTATTTTAAGTTGTATCATTGTGATTGCTTGAAAAATTATAGGGATACCCCCTACTTGAAATTACATCTGTTCTTTTTTATGCACTGAAACAAGTTCAAACTGTGTACGCTATTTCAAATTGCAAGAACATGTTGGTACTTTTCATGATTAATTAGACCCAGTGATTAAATTGAAAAGTATAGTCCACGTGTCATCCCATATGAACGTATTTCACGTAACACGTATTTCCTTATATCACGTAGATTACTTAACTTAATGTTGAGTAAACCATAAAAAAAACCAATACATAACACTAATTAGTTTCATACGCAAGGGCAACCTATGCGCTAGACGAAAAGAACTTCATCGTTTTGGAGATCGATTATGTCTAGACAGTCATAAATTATCTTGAAGTTGTGACTGCTAGGGTGGTTATAGTAGATCACATAAATAAAACGCATATTGTGTAATGAATGGTTTGTTTCCCTTTTTCAAGGGTTAATGAAAATGACACATGCTTATTACGAATAGAAATTGATAATTGATATTTCACACGGTAAATGAAATAGAAAATTGAGTTTTTTAGTTGGCCCCTGAAAATTTTCATAACAATATTTGTTAAAGTCATCAATTATGATATACGCAGGATTAAAAATCATCTAAACATATTAACCTGCATATGTTTACATGATTTTCAATAAAATCGGTTGTGACAGGCCATTGGATAAATGGACATGTTTCAGGTCTTGTAAGGGTTCCACTTTATTCCTTTTGAGACACGAAACCCTGAAGACATGTGTTGTATACATATTAACAAACTATTTGCAACTGAAATTAAAATACTCATAACCATGCCGATCAATCTGATAAGTATGTTCGTCACTCAAATTCTAATTTGCTTCTAACACAACTGTGTAAAGAATGGATTAGTTTCCGAAAAAAGTATCTTTCTTTCCTTCAATACAGGACACTAAAAATATACATATTAAAACTTTAAGAGACAAATAATCTTCTAAATTTTTTTAAAATATTTTTGCTATTTGGTTATCAACTGAGAGAGACACTTAAAAATTTCAAAATTATTTATTTTTGAACTTTTTGCAAGATAGAGATGTTATTAAAAATATAACTAAAATATGCGCCCCACCCCATTTTCGAAACTGCTAAAGTGAAAATTATGAAAAGAAAACAGTCGTTGGAAATTAAGTTAAAGCTAACTAAAAAACTAAATTCCATAATTTTTTAAATATTTATTATATTTTTATATCGGTTAAGGATATATTATTGAATATGTTTACATTGTGAAAAGTATTACATACATTTGTAAATGGTTAAAGTCTAAATAAAAATTTCCCGAATACTTGTATTACCGCTAGTTTTATATCCAATACCTGGTGTTACTTATGAATTAAATAAGACATGACGAGAATAAATTATACAACACTAGAATAGGGTGAAATATATATTTTATAAGAGGAAAATCTTCAGTTTAAAAAAAATAGAAGATGAGTATAAAGGGTCCTAAAGCCTACAAAATTTTTGAACTTGTGCTGTTCTCCTTTCTTATTTCCGAGTCAGTTTAAATATTTTATTATTTTTGCTCGTTTATTAATAGACCACAGCCAGCCAATAATCCAATCAATCTAATAAGTAAATTACAGCAGAGCTCATGTTCCAGTGTTTCACTGTCAAGGATGAATAATGACGATGAGGTAACAAGCAGCTTTCCTTTGTCAAAATTGTTTTACATTTTCGCACAAGATTTCATTACATTTCACACAAATTTATGAACTAATTAATGATGAAAAAAACATCTACTTCTCTATTTTGAATTCTTATTAATAAGAAATTTGCTTTACAGTGCTCATTCAATTGGTCATTCCACAGCGTCGATTCATCATGTAACCTGAGTCTACATATGGGTATAGTAGAGCTTAATCTGTTGCTTAGAATTGAGAAAAATTAATAAAATGAAGCACCAATATGTCGGTAGAATAAGGTGTTTAGTCTATTTGTCCATGTAATTTTATTTAGACACATTTCTTGTAAAATAATTAATTGAACAGTTAGAACATAGGTTTTGCTATTGAAAGTGGAAGGCATAGAAAGTGGAAAGTGTAAGAGTTAGACAAATTAGAACTGAATGTAGCAAACAAAACACTTCATGAACTTTGTCTTAAAGATTAATATCAGAAATAGCAAATTTTACAAATATAGCATTTTTGAACTCGGTGAGTCTGAGCCGTTACTGTGAATACCGTAAATCATATTATTAAGTATGGCCAGTCTGAAAACTGGTCAAGTTATATTTTACAAAACGTAATGAAACAAAGGTTCATTACGTATTGATTTATAATGAGAAATTTTTTTTTGTATTTCCCAGGTTCCAAAATAACAAATAGTCCCACGCATTCTACAGAATATGAGCTAATATGTTAGTTTGCAAACTCCTCAGGACGTCTATGACCTAAAAAACTGAAGTTCTGTTCTCGCATGAATTTTTCTATCCACATCATAGCTTTCTTTCAGATTTTTTGTAATATAATGTCATTTTTTCAGGGAACAATTATGTAAAATTTACTCAATAGAGACATACCAACATTTTTAAATGAGTAAATTTTCATGCAAAAGAAATTATATGCATTGAGATATTATATTTATATATTTATGTATAGAGAAAGAAGGGAACGGAGAAAATTAAAGATACCTAAAATTTGACCTGCGAATTTGTTATTTTAATATTATTTTGTTAACAGTATTTTAGTTTATTTAGTTTTTAATTTCAAGTGTTCCATGCCGATATGTCAGGTGGAACCTTATTGTTGTGATAACGCCATTCGTCTTTCAGTATATCAGAGGCTTCTAACATTTGAACGAAATGCGGCAAAGAGTCAAAATTCACATATAAAATGTAAATAAATCCTTTGATCAAAACTAGAAATTCTATTTAAAATAACATATAGTTTCATTCCAAAAGGGGCTCCAAAACAAGTCCATAAAGGGGAATTTGTTTCTGTATGTACATGGAATACCATTGGAAATACCCTTCAGATTAAAGCAGAAATGTGTTTAATAATTTTTACCTTGAAAAACAATCGTTTCTCATATCATCAAAGTTACTGTTTTATAGCATTTTGTTCTCAGGTTTAACTGAAACTGAAATTAATCTCCAATATTTCAAATATCCTGTATTGATAAGACAGATGCTAAAATGATAAATAAAATTTACAACAAAGTATTTTTGGGTAAATTTACTATATTGTTATACCTATTGAAGACATATTAGGCAATATATTTAATAGTCAAAAATAAAACGATTGTTTGCAAATCCTTGTATACAAATATTCTATCCTGCCATCGACAAGACGAAAGAAGTGTTTACAGAACACTCGGAGTACGAGTTCTACATGTACTTATTAGGTTCATTTTTATCTGCTGTCATGTCATTATTCACTTTCTTTTTAAAATAGACTTGAAAATGAATAACATTTTGAATGAAAAATGGATAAATTTTTTTATAACAGCTAAATCACGTTTATTAAAATTCTTATTAATATTCATGGCACTTCAGCATTTTCAACTCCAAATTCATGGCATGTTTAATGTCAAAAAGATAGCTGAACGCCAACATTATAGTAAGCACCCTTCATTCTTGAGGAAATGAATGGAAATATCTTCACTATATGATTTAAACAAACGTCCTTTGATGTCCAAGATTATCCATGGTACACCAACTTTTTTAAAGCTGTTGCTTCTACTTGAGCACGTAAATAATATTAAAAGTAACTTATTAAAATTAAGTGATGTACCAATGTATTTTCAAGAGCGATAATATCGTTTAGAGATTATTAGTGACAAAAATATAAAATACTAAGTATGAAAAAGTTGTCTTTTTTCATTTTTGTGCCACAAATATTTAAAAATATGTTGAATCGTTAAGTACTTACAAATATGTTGAAACGTTATGAATATCCATTATACGATGGTATGATCAACAAAATTCTTTATTTACACCAACTATAAATGTCCAATAAGGTATTAGACGACAGTTTTTAACATTTTTGAAACGAAATATTAACAATAAAATATAATTTCACAGTAGAAGCATACTATAAACTAAAACCATTCATTTCAGATTTAGTTCAAATATCTTTTAGAATATGTACTTCAAAGTAAATCAAGATATATATGAAGATCAAAGTTAAAGTTAGGAAATATATAAAGATCAAAGTTGAAGTTGTTAGGATATTGCCTTCACACTTTGAAATAGTTAGGCGTTTAAGTTTTGCAATTAATTCAAGCAATGTTTCAATGTACTTTTAATTAATTGTAAAGCTAACACCAGTGGCATCCACTAGAGAAGTGATGGAATTGAAAACGCTGTGTTTTTGCCAGATAAATTTAGCATTCTTTACACAAAAATTTTATCGTGGATCTATGCTCCAATAGTGTGAGTTGCTTGTGAGTTGGGGTGAGGACATAATAAAGTCTCTCGAGTGGAACCAATTGAGCAATGTTTGTCAATCTGCAAAGAGTAATATCGTGAAATAGGTAAAATTTGTAAAACAGATTGAAAAATGCTCGAAAGTTTGAAAAAAATCTTATCGCAAGTAGCAGACAGGTGATACTCAGCAAAGTGCTTTATAGACTCATATTTAAGGGACACTCCATAAAATACTACAAAACTTGCCTATTGAAATTTAACAAACCTCTTCAATAGTTTTTTCCCAACGTATATAATATTTGTATTCAATTATTTTAATTAAAGCATAGCTGCAAAATTTTCATTATAAAATGTTGAGAAATAACCAAGTAATAAGCTTGTTGTAGCAGTATGGATGGACAGACATAAATTACTTTAAACGATTGCTATGAATCCTTCAAAATATCCAACGGTAGAAAACAATCTGAAACTTAGCTTTAATGCCCAAAAGTATAACACATATATGAAGCTGCTTAGGTGTATACTAATCTGTGTACAAAATATATGATTATATATATTAAGAGAGCCTTGTAGGCCATATAACAAAGAGTAACATCCAAGTAACTTAAAAAGGTACAAGAACATTTTTGTGCCTCAATTTTTCTTATCCTACATATTTCAAAGAAACAGATTTCGGATAAAAGTCATACGATTGAATAAAGTAAGACGGATCAGAAATGACATAGGTACTTCATATAGTACTCGTAGAGATACAATGTTATGTCATGATATTTTCTCCATGTTATGACTTGCGATTCTGGATAATTTACAGATATGTGAAACTCACTTAATAATTCTAGAAATACTAGATTAGCGCAAGTTAATAAAATTTTTCAAAGTGATTGTGGACTATTGAATTAACATCTATATACATCAACTTGATTAACTAGGGTATTTATGTTGGAATATAAATGTAAGTCACGATTGTTACAATTGGTTAAGGACGGACAATGTTTTAAAAATATTTTTCTTTCATAGGTCAGATATTGATAAAATTTCTATTAACTTTGACAATGAAGAAATTCTCCAATCCAACAAAATTGAAAAATCCAGCGAAAGTGGATATAAGGAGTGAATTACTTGTCTTCATAATAACATTTCTGAATTTATA
Source organism: Druceiella hillmani (assembly GCA_039881145.1). Taxonomy (NCBI): domain Eukaryota; kingdom Metazoa; phylum Arthropoda; class Insecta; order Lepidoptera; family Hepialidae; genus Druceiella; species Druceiella hillmani. The sequence goes on along the minus strand of JAYKKI010000069.1, from coordinate 1,272,434 downwards.
ACAAATTACTACTTCTTTCAATAAGATGAAATATATATGATTATTCAGAGAGTCCGTAAGTTTATTGAAATTAGCTTATATAATTTTATTCATAAATTTTTGCAATTCCTGCAATTCGACTGAAGATAATTGGTTGAGAAATCATAAAGGTATTTGAGTAGTTAAGAGAACAATATATATATATTCGAGCAATGATATTACATACATAGATGTGTCAATCTTACTGATAAATGGAAAGTTAAATGAAAGGTAACTTCGATTTTTTAAAAGTATTCAAAAATATTTGAAAATGCTCTAATGACATGTAACTTAGAACATATGATTATTTCTTTCTAACTATAGCATTTCTATATAGTGTAATGAAGAGAGAAGCCTTTTTATGATATAATTATTATCGTCCTAGCTGAATTCGTCATCTACATCAATACAATAAAAATTGCTGAATGTCCACAAAGATGTTGATCTCTTTAAGAAATATGGATAAACTCGCTGTGCCCACGATTGGACTTCAAAAAGTTAGTGTATCGTTTAAAGGGCGACATATACATATCTATTCTTGCCAAATTTTTCTTCTGCTTGAAAAGAATCCAACAAAAAAATCAGCCTATTTTCTGAACCTGTCAAAATATTGGAAGTTCAGTCGGTAATTCATTGACAATTCAAAAGAATTGACCATAAGACCTAGATCAGGACATAGGCTACATATTTCTTTGGGAATATATTTCATTTTCACAGGTAAATACAAAAATATAATATAAAATTATTTCGTTTCGCAGGCAAAACTGCAAACAGTCACTAGTTTTTTTATAAAATTCTCAATAGACGGTTCATATTTTAGAATATTTTATTAAATGGAATGTAAACATTCAACCTTGTGTAAATGTCGACTCAAATAGAATTTTACATTCAATTCGAACATACAGAATTTCTCTCTTAAGTGAACAAATATTTTATATAATACTCTTTTATATCGATTGTTATATATCGATATGGTAAAGGAGTATCACAATTATATTCCAAATTAGTTGTTTACTACATATACATTTTCATTACAGAAGTATTCTCATTGAATCTCTGAGTTTTGATGGTAGCGTAAATTTTTACTGATATTCCTTAATAATCTCACTTTAATAGTATTTGATTTCGCAGAATGCAGCAGATTCTGCGAATAATTGTTGGCAATGACATATAATTATGTACAGCTACTGTAACTTTCTTTGATATATTTTTGCTTCTCCTACTCTCAAATACAGAGAAGCAAAAATGTGTTAACGAAGAACATACAATATGTTTATTCACATCATTTTCTGTATTAACGTGGCTTGCCAATAAACTTGCTTATCAAACAAACTCATCTACTTGCTCTATAAGCACATCATTTATCTTTAACAAGAACTTAATTTATAAAAGTCAACAAATATGACATTCTACTTCTCAGCATTAATGCTTAGTTAAAATATAACTTTCATTCTAATACTATCGCATTATGGATTAAAGATATCAACGCAAATCTATTTTAGTCATATATTGGTCTGTAATATTATTTTAGAAATGTTTATTTACTACAGATGAAAGTATTTTTAAAAATTTTTAATTAATATTTTAGTTCAAGATAACATCTCTGCTAATAAATTACAGAAATATATATGTGTATATGTGTATATGAGCACGATAATGCCATCACTTGACTAATGGAGTAGACTAATCAAAAATATACATAGACAAAACACAAATCGATACAATGTCATCAGTTCATTAATATAATTGAGTATCTCTGCAGTATAGCACCACATACCAAAGTGTTCAATGACTTTGAAAGACAAACATAAACATTGACTTGAGTTAATTATTTTCTTCAATTAAATAATAGCTTCCATGTACACAAATAAATCGTTGTGTATCTTTAAAACAAATTCTAGTTATATATTGTAATATATTATAATGAAAGTGTTATTATTTTGAGTAATCATTCAAAAGATCATATTTTAAACTGAATCAACGAATGATAGGGGTGTGCCGATGGTTTCGTAATTAATCAGCAAGTATCGAATACATCCATTTAATTGATTTCGTAAACACCTGGGCGGTAAATCTGCTGAACAACGCGAGCCTTGATTGTTAAGTTTAAATGATGCTTAAATGACAATTGAAAACTTATTTTTTATTGAAAAAAACATTTATTTTAAACACAGTACATACCAGCTTACTTTTTCTCTCATATTTCAAGCTTTTGTAAATTCAACTTTGTTTGTAAAAGGTAATGCATTTACTAACGATTATTTCAAAATATTTTTTTGACCACATACCAACTAATATAATAATTTACTTAAGTTAAATTTGTTGTTTCGTTAAAATATTTTGTCTCTTATTTCTCACATAAAATGGAAATATTTTGGTAAAAATTCCTTCAGTACATTTTAAAAAATTGAATAAATTAAAGACTATTCTTATTTCATCACCACACCGACACCGGGGATTTATGTTTATAAGCAAATATAACATCAAAGAAGCAATTTATCGCTTTGAGTTGGAATAAATCAACCTTTTGCAAGTAAAATACCCATCATCTAACTAGTGAAATTGAAAATATGACAATGACCTTTAGTAAAAATAAAATTTACGTACGTCAGCAGTTATATTATTATAATAAGGAGTTCTTTGTCAAATTCCAACTAACAAAAATAACCACCGAATTTGATTTCCATATCGAGGGATTAACAATATCAGATACTAATATACTGATTTTTAGATTGAATTTTGTAAAAAACCGTTTTACATGTATTAACCCTGGAATTAATATTAAGAATAACTTAGAAACTTTTTTTTTTATATAATTGATGACAAGTATTATAAATTAAAAGTTAAATATCACACTTTGTAATATCTAATATCAACCTAGAAAATCTCAGCTGCTTAAATTTTATAACCGGATGAGAGCTGCCTAGGTTAGAAGGAAACCTCGCTCATTCCGCTGCTATATTTGATGTTATTTTTAGTTGAAATCTGATGAAATATACACTCCTTATATTTCCTTTCATTACTGGCCTAAACAAAAGCTCCTATACAATGCTCCAACAAATTGTATGTTCCCAAATTTTTATATACACGCGATTTGAAGGGTATACAGATATATACTATTTCATTAATTGCTTTCAAATTCTGCCAGCTGTTTCGACTATCATTTGCAAGTAAGAATTATTGTGCTATAGATTTCAAAATGTTATTAATATACCAATAAACAATTTTACATCCTGTTCATACATTGGACGTCAAACTTAAGTTCAAGTTCACAATTACATATTTAATTTAATAAATGTTTAACCTTTTTTCATACTTTAAATTTTACTAAATGACACTTTTTTATGATAAACTCGTGCAGGCCAATTTATTGATTGACATACTCATTAAAAGTCCATGTCACGGTGAGAAATAAATAATTTTGAAACCATGAATTAAATAACAATTAAAAGAAAAAAAGACACAAAGCAATTCGGATCAAATATGTATTAACTAATGTTAAATTGTATTTAATACAGCAATTCCATAACTGCTCTTCTAAAAAACAGTCAAGGGAGTAGAATAGCATGCACACTTGGATATTTTGTAACATAATGTTTATCAGTGCAAGTTGTACTGATAATCGTGTCAACACTCCTAAATATTCATTTATGTTAATTAAACAATATTTGGAAAAACCGATAATCAAAGTAGATTTAAAATTGGATAAAAGACGATAACGCTTTATTTAAGATCAATATAAAAAAAGTTAACCTAACAAGACTTTATTTATAACATGCCATGGTGTTTTCCTTTTGTTGATAATCCATACAAATAATATGTGCCCGTTCCCAACGTCGACATAATTCAGTATCACTTTCAAATGAAACTATAAATTTGAGGTTAGATAGAAATAGACTTAAATATTACTATTCATAGATGTTTTAATGTTTTGTAAATCTTAATTTACAACCTAGTGAGAATTATGCACTTCAGCTATAAAAAAATTCCCAGACTATTTTCATAAACAAAATTTAACCGTTCCATTAAAGCTATACATTAAGATGAAGATCCTTTATGTTAATCAATTTATGTTATATGTCTACCTTATAAAACTTGAGATTAGAACAAAATTATTTATTTCCAAATACAACACACAAAATACATATAAAACTAATTATAAAGGTAAAGTAAGGTAAATCCACAAATATTAAATATAACAGTAATTGAATATATTTGGCGTCAATTTTGTAGAAATTCATTATTTACTACGACCTAGGTTTCATTCCATTACAACATCTTCAGGTGGGATATTAGCAAAGATTCATCTTTGCTAATATCCCACCTGAAGATGTTGTAATGCAATGAAACCTAGGTCGTAGTAAGGAAATTAAAGTAAGTAGAAATAATACTACATCACGTAGTTTCATTTAATTGTGTATAACAGTAATGGTAACTGTTACAACATCAGCAATGAAGCAAAGTGGTCGATATTAAGACCATCACCACCAACGGATTTCAATTAAATTTTTACAAGATTGCTTTTTACTTCCAATATTGATGTTTCCAAAACAACCTATTAATTATCATTTAGTGGTGCAGGTATCACGGTGTTCAGAATGTCCATCCTCAATGCAGTATTTAAGATGGCTGGTGGGATTGCAAAGAAAATGTTGAGATCATTAATCTCGATTGGTTATCATATCATCTCATGTAGTTTACTGATAGCAATTTCAAAATATTAGTTGATATACACGTGTTAATTTTTTTTAAAGTGATACTTTAACATTTTTCCGCTTTTATTATACCTTGTTTCATAGTATTTTATAGATTTCCTCGGAAAAGTTTTTATTAAACAGGTTAGAAATTTCAAAGGTAAAATAATTCACAATATCTTCTATATTGTCCCTACATAAGATCACACTCCAATCAATAGAAGCTGCATCCTCGAGGAAACATGGCATCGACTAAAATTTCAATGTTATGCTATTTTGGATAAAGACTGTAGAGCATTAGTTTTGAGGGAGATATAAATGGAATTATGAAGATAGAAGCCTGGAGTAGTATGTCGACCATGATTGGAATAAAGGTTTGGGATTCAATAAGCTAATTGAATTGAGAAAGATAAGCAATTCCGTAGATATTTAGCTTACATTACTTAAACTTTATTTTATTTAACTCACTTTATCAAGTTTATGCTGAGAACATTTTTCATGTAGGAATTTATTCCTGTTAGCATAGTTTTAGTTAGAGGTTTCATTGCTAAGTGAGATATCTTATCTTTCCTGCGTAGATTTTTTTTTACCATCCTGAGGTTTGTATTGTTATTATACGAAAACAAGGAAAATTTAGTATGACGTAATTTGATTTACCACACTATATAAAAGATAAAACAGGTTATGCTCTGTTACAGCTCCATGATCTTTTTCAATCAGAGTTTTTTAGGTTAATGAAGGAATCTTCATAAAATATAATTTAGAATGAGAAGGAAATGAAATTTCAGGTTTGCACATATTTCATTTAGCTCCAAAATGTCTCTAAACATGTTATTAATTTACCTATTGCAGTCTATGAAATTACTCGACAGTATATGATTCCTGATTCACTAGTTTGATGGACAGATAAAATTTCTTAGTTTTTATTGTAAAGGTATGTTTAAATATTTATTCATTTGTCAGCTGTATAGAAAATCCTTCAGGAACCCAACAAATAAATGTATCTGCAAAGACACTCGCACGCGCAAAAAAGATTGTACATAATTTCTTTAAAAGTATCGAAAAAAAATAAAATGCCTCGTTTATTTGTGGTGGTCTCTGCTTAGAAAAATACACTTTTATTTTAAATGTGTAATTATCTCATATTAAAGTTGTGATCCATATTGTTAATAGAATTAAATAACCCCCTTAAATTTAAACACTAATACTACAACTAAAGCAAAAATTATTTTTGAAAGTCTGATTTTAGTTAAATATTTAGTTATATATGAGTTTTTGCAATTTTGACCAGTAATGAAAACATATTTTTGTGGAAATGTCTACTATGGAGATACGATGGAATATAGACAAAATGGTGTGTTAATTTATTTATGTATCATTTAAGCAACTTTTATATAAGTATGTAAATTTGCTTATGAGTAACAACATAAAAAAGTCATGAATGTGTACCTCACTGTACAAATTCAAATCTTTCATTTTGCTACACAATAATTTAATCAGGAATTGCTAATCCAACAAAATATTAATAAAACATTATTTCGAAACTTTTACTTGTTTTTAATTTAATTATGAAGACTTAGTTTTCATAAAATAAAATTGAAACATCACAATGAAATTTGTGGTAAGGAAACTCAAAAATTGAAGAAAAGTTGATGCATTCACAGTAAAAAGGCGAGCAATCTTGAATTCTGCAATACCAGGTATAGACAAGAGTTGACACAAACTGTCCAATTTCGGGTGCAGTTCAGCCGCTGTAAACATTTTTTTCAGGTAAATATAGCAAATACTTGACGTTATCAATATGGATTAGTATTTATGATAATAAGATTTATGATTTTCAACTAAATATGGTACAAAATAATTATCTGTATTATATTCTATATTCAAACGTCAACTGGATTTTCAAGGTAGAATTTCGTTTTTTAAATGTCCATCAAATGCAAAAACATAGACGAAAAGTTGGACGTGTAAAATTTAAATTTAAATTATTAATATTTATTATACTTGCCAAAAATAGCATTTTTAAATATGTTGGACATAAAATTCTTATTTGATTACTTAGAAATTTTTTAAAACAGATGTAAAATTTGTAATTAAATGTTTTAATTAATGAAAAATGTATTATTCTTCTGTTACTACTTGTATTAGAAGCACAATTTTAGTGTTATTATTGGCTTTTGTCTTGAATGATAATCTGCTAACGGCACCTACGCAGACTGAATTCAAGTCACTATAATGATGTGACGAGAAATTCGAATCGAGCCGAAGTGAGATAAAACTATAACAATATTTAATATCTTTACATGAAATATGATACATCTTTGATGTTGTATATGGATATGTTTTCTTGGAGTTGACTACCGAATAAAGTTGATAGTCAAACAAAAGTTGATAATTTAAAGTCTTCAACAATTATAACTCATTTTACTTTATATAAAATGTGAATCGGTGCTTTGAACTGTACTTTACTGAAGATATAGTTAAAGTAGTAACTAAATGTTCAAGTACCTATATTGATATGTACTCTTATAAATTTCTGGTACCAAAAGAACCATAATGAAAATAAATAAATAATACTGAAATAAAGGCATTTTAAGTTGATTAATCTTAGTGGATTTTTATAAATCAAGCTATAGGAAAGTAAAAAAATGTGCGATGATTCCAAATTCGGAATTTAAACATTTAGAAAAACGGTGAGTTGTAATTGTTCTTAAATTTTTTTTAAATACCTGCAATTAGACGATTTACTTGACGGTGAGAGAAATTCTTCGAAACATTTGCATCTATCAAAAATTTAAGATATTCAGTGATGTCTGCGTATTATTCACTCAATGAACATATGCATAGCTATTTAATTTAAGGATAATTAATATTCCGCTAATACCGACTAGCAAAAAAACCTTAAATATATATGACTTAAAAAATTTTGCATTGTACGATTATCTAACTTAGGTAATAATCAAAAGAAAAGTATAGCCAAAATTTTAGTGATATTTTTATGTAATAATGTTAACCCAGTCAGCTAAAAAACAACATTTAGAATACTTCTGTATAACTGAAACGAATGTTTACATCAGTGAATATGGTATGTTGAAATAAAAAAAGAAACATCTCCTATTTTTATTATTAACTGCTCTCCTGGATCTTTTATGTATGGCTTTAATCCATCGTCATTGCCATGGACGTTGTCAATCCTAAACCGCGCTTATCTGCCTCACAGGCTTATTAAACAATCACAGTGAGTTTTTTTTTTGTTTTGGATGCCGTGATCTGACTAACGTGAAGATTATTTATGATCTACTTTCAGCTGTATAAGAATGTTGATTCAGAAAATCGATTCATTGTTTAGCGTCAGTCCACTCATTCATTTTTGATATTTTTTTTACATCTAAGGTACTTTGTTTTTTATTTCGCTACTTTGAATTTTTTTCTTCTGCTAATTTAGCTTAGTTGTCTCGATATTCTTTTGACAATGAGAAGAAACACTCGCTGCTCAAAGCTGAAGAGTCTGTCACGTTATAACTGGAGAGGCTCTTTCATTTTTGATAACAAATTTAGTTTATTGTTGTTATTAACTTTATTCCCGTGTACTCACAATATTCTTTTTCAACTCACACTTACAAAAAATGATACAAATTATGTGTAGCCATTTTATTTTTAATACTTGCTCTGTGCATCTATCTGAAATTTTGTTATACGGTCACTAGTATGCTTTTACTTCTAGAAATGAATTCATTATAACAACAAAGAGTGAAATGTTTCCTTAACGGAGAAGGAAATATAACTAACCTTAAATATGAACAACACACATAGACAATGAATAATTCGTAAAATAAGAGAAATGACATAGCTTCAAAAAACAAATTAAATTTGTCATCAAGGCAAACACAATATATAAGAATAGCGATAAAGTACAAAGTGACCAATAAGATAATTGGTAAACATTTCAAGGACAATAAATTTACTTACTTATATTTTTAAACATTTTAATTTTTAGCCCAAGTGTCCGTGCAAAGTGAAGTCGCTGTGTAAGTTTCTCGCAGTTTGTGCACACAAACAGCAATCCTGTTAAGTAATATAACCAAAATATCGACACGTACACTGTCAGTAAATACCGATCCGACTGAAATCACGGTGGAGATGAAATTAATATACTGGTAGTTGGTTAATCAAATTGTATAAAAGTAGTAGGTCAATTAAATTGTATAAAAGCAGTAGTTTTTACATGTTTACTAACCTCCGAATCGGCACCATAAAAAACATATCCTATAGCAACAAGTATGCCTCCAAAATAATTTAAAAATACTAATAGAATCTGCAACAAAATCAAAATTATTTTGATGTACTATATGTACAAGTAAATGTGACACAGAGATTTCGAAAGCATATGAACTTTTTTTTCCTTTCACATATTAATCTGCTCCAAAATTGTAAAGAAGTAATGTAAAAATAATATTTTTATGTATTTAAGAAATTTAAGTCTTTCAATTGTGAAATGTAAAAACATACAGCTTAAGAAGGAAGTAATTAAATTACTTGTAAGTAGAAGGCATCATGTAAGAGAAAACAGACATCAAAAACTTTCAAGTATAATTTGATTATTTTATCGACATATACATTCAAATCATCTATTGTGATTGTCATTATGTCGTCAGCACTGCGCAAACTAAGGTGGTCATCGACACTAAGTAGAGCGGACAGTTGTAAATTTCCATATTCAATTCTTTTCAAAATGTCATTGAGAGATGTGGAAAAAACAACACGTTCAACATCGCTATACCATAATATAATATAGCCAAACATGAATCGTAATTCAAAGTCGTGGGAAAAATATGTATAGAAAATCATTAAAATGAAAGTTAAACACATTTTATAAAAATTTGAACGATTTTGCTTAAGTGCTTTTTCATATAATGAGTTCTTATTGCTATAATCCAAATAATTATCTAGCATTTCCATTTCAGCAATAAATTGTGGAAATTTATTCCATTCCAAAAAAGTAGTTGTGATAATGATGTAACTGAATGCTGCCAAAAATGCAACATGGTAAATTGTTTGCGGTACGAAGCTTTCGTTTGACGTAAGACCAAAATATGGGTCCACAATTAGAAGCAGAATAAGTAGTGGTAGAACTGTTGCTGCATATGTTATAGTTATGACACGTCTTATTATTATCGGCCACGGCTGAGAGAGTATTGTCTGTCTTTTAATTTCTGTGTTTCGTTTGACGCCCATTACAATTTCCAAATATTGCAAATATTTCCACGTATCTTTATAGCATATTTCTTCCATTTTCAAATGACAGAAATTAGAGTATGATTAACGTATAAATGGTTTAATTTCTAGGTTTCTGGATGTCTCTTGCGCAACTAAAGACAACCAGCTACAGGACTGATTAGCAGAAAAGTAGAATGCTAACAGAGTAATAGAGATATTATTGATTTTGCTTCATGACTAATTGTTATTAATGATTCTGCTAGATAGCAGACACATTATGGCGAGGATGGCATTGGAAAAGTTTTTAAATAATTGATTAGAAAAATTGATTTTTCTTTAACCCTTGAGAAAATAAGTCAAAGGTAAGTCAACTTGAAATAACACAATTTTGAAATGAACTTTAATTTTCAACATTAGAAAATTCGAATTTTAAGGAAAAAAAATTTTTTTCTGAGTAAAGTTTTTCAAAAAATTTTCCACTTTTCAAAATGAAAAAAAAAACAACACAAAAATGATAAATTCTAATACAACCCAACAAAATTTAAAACATTCAAAGGCAGAAACCCCTCCACACTCACCTTATGCGTTCAAGTTTGAAATACACCATATGTTATTTAATATTTCGTTGAAAGTTTACTGTCTGGTTCTTTGAGGATTGGGGACCATCGATGAGTCGACCATTTAACGAATTTAATTTATCATATGTAATTTTTTGACGAATTAAGATACATACCTATATAGGTATGTATCTTAATTCGTCAAAAAATTACGTATGATAAATAAAATTATATCTGCAGGAGGTATTTTAACAAAACGTGATGGACTTTTTCAAGTACATTTCTTTCGCCTAATTTGCAATAAGTTTTCATACACACTTTTTTCTTTGTACAACTTATATCTTAACATTATATATTTAGATATTATTACGTTTATCTTTTCATAGCTTCATCTATGTGGTTTTTGATTTAACATGACCACTTTTATTTTTTGGAGACCAATACTAGCTCCTCCCCACTGTACGTTTCTGTACAACTCGCTTGCTGAATGCCTATATTAGGGTGTCAGTATAACTTTAAATCGTCCAGTAAGTATTATTACCAGAAACGGTCAAGGTAAAATTATGTGGAAAATAATACAAATGGGGTTAGTGAAATATTTTCACTTTTTCAAAAATATATCGTCACAGTTAAAGTAATCAAAATCCAGATGCCGCAAGAAAGCTTTTTAAAGATATAAGCAAAGCCTTTTTGCAAGGCTGGCTGGTTTACCACATGCCACCTTTAAAAAAAGTTTTGTAACTAGTTAAAAAGCTTACATATATTTCCTGGGTCCTGCTTGAAAACATTATTGCAACATAAATCCACAATTCATTGCCATTAAATAAATAATGTTATGTCAAATCATCGTCATTTTCAAATTAAAATTAGAATTATTATTTTGATATATATGTATATATGTATTTAAAACTAACATACAAATTACATTTTCGGAAAATATTTTCAAAGATACCCAAAGTAAATTTTTATTTTAAAAATTGTGTATGCATCTTCAAAATAGTTAAAACACATTAATTTCAAAGTAAAAAGATGTGTTCACTTACATTATTTTCAGGATGTTGCTAGAATTTGGCCCCCTTTTCAAAACATAATATTCTGGAAAATATAACAATAATCTGGTGTTTACAGGGGTCGCTCAATTGAATTACCAACCATTCAATTGAGCGACCCCTGTGAACACCAGATTATTGTTATATTTTCCAAGAATACCTTCTTTGTGGGTAAATGACATGCTTTTAAAATTCTTTCGAGTTTAATTGCAAAGTTACATTAAATACACCTACATAAAATTAAACTGTGACAGATATGGCAGGAAGACTTTCAATAGGTATTCCGATATACTGAGGTTATTTTGCTTTACAAATGGGAATTTATCTTCGACGCGCAAATATTTGTGCTCGTGTAAGTAAAGTTCACTGATCAATGTTCCGGAACTATTCAAACGCATGATAATTCCGCATATAATTGTGGTATAAAATCGTTTTAATTCGCATTATTTCTGGTAATATTTTCATAGTTATATGTCATCTCTTTCTGTGTCCTTACCCTCTTTTAACTCCAGCTTATTGTATGTTGTTTAATTCATGCATGTTACTTATTTGCATAGCCTTTTATTCATTGTTCATTTTACATTTGTTTTAATACCTTTGGTTTTTTTTTAATTTCACTTCCGTTAACAACTTATGATGAAACCAAAAGTTTGCATAGTAATGAATTTGTCTTTTAAGAAATAAGTTTTTTCATGTTTCGAGGGAACCCTATATAATTTAAAATTAAAATTATGTCATATGAAATAGCCCAAAAGAACTGTGCGGTCGGGGGACCCCCGTCAAGAACAATAATGTGGATTAATATGTGGATTTCTATTGATTATATTAGTGTATTTTTGTCACAATAAAATTTCATCAATTCAGTTAAAATTAATTTTAAACTTAATTCTATTAAAAATACAAATTTGAAATTTTAAAATTAAAATATCTTTATTTTAATTGTTTCAACATTGAATTAAATTTAAAATTAATTTTAACCTTAGATATTATTATGCAACTAATTAATTTTTTTCTTATTTTATTATTTTAAATATTTTTAATAAATCAAATTAAATTTAAAGTCAATTTTAAGTTTATACTTAATTATTTAAAAAATGAAAGAAATTTAACATTAAATTTTATTATTTTTAAAATTTAATGTTCTCTTTTTATTATTTTAAAATTTATTTATTAAATCAATCAAATTTAAAGTTAATTTTAAGTTTAAATTTAATTATCTTAAAAGTTAAAATTTCATAATTTATATTTTTTGAGGTTAGTTATTAATTTTTTTTAATACAAAGAAATATATGTGTAAATATACATATATATATATATATATATATATATATATATATATATATATATATGTGTGTGTGTGTGTATATATATATATATATACTTATGTTGTCAAAAGGAGAAATGTTTATTAAATTTGGGTTATCAATAAAATTACTATAATAATTTGCTGGAATTATTATAAATGTATTTGTAAAATTTTTAAAGTGTCTTTTTAAGGTAACTTACAAATGACAGCGATTAATATTCAAATAAATTGGCGTTATTTTAACGGTCTCAGATTAATCCGTATCATGATCATTGCCATAAACTGAAGTACGACTTGTTTCTCGCTAGCAACCCTTCACAATGCGTATGCGTCAAATATATTAGTGAAAAAAAACTCTTTCAAATAGGAGTGGAACAATTGTCGTGCTACAAGTGTTCTGTACCCACTGGGGCATGTAAAACGTTTAAGGGTATGTAGTATTCCTATTAAACTATTTACATACATTATTATTATTAATTAACATATGAGTATGTTTATGTTACAGGAGTGGAAAGTCTAATCTATTTTAAATATTATAAAATTCAAATCTTTCATTTTGCTGCACAATAATTCAATCAGGAATTGGTAATCTAACAAAATATTAATAAAACATTATTTGGAAACTTTTACTTGTTTTTAATTTAATTATATAGACTTAGTTTTCATAAAATAAAATTGAAACATCACAATGAAATTTGAGGTAAGGAAACTTAAACATTGAAGAAAAGTTGATGCATTCACAGTAAAAAGATGAGCGATCTTGAATTCAGCAATGCCAGGTATAGACAAGAGTTGACACAAACTATCCAATTTGTGGTACAGTTCAGTGGCTGTAAACATTTTTTTCAGATAAATATAGCAAATACTTGACTTGTTATCAATATGGATTACTATTTATGATAATAAGATCTATAATTTTCATCTAAATATGGTACAAAATAATTATCTGTATTATATTCTATATTCAAACGTCAATTGAATTTTCTTCCAAAGCTTGTCAAGGTAGATTTTCGTTTTTTAAATGTCCATCAAATGCAAAAACATAGACTAAAAATTGGACATGTAAAATATTTTTATACTCTAAAATTTAAATTTAAATTATTAATATATGTTATACTTGCCAAAATAGCATTTTCAAATATGTTGGGCGTAAAATTCTTATTTGATTACTTAGAAATGTTTTAAAACAGATGAAAAATTTGCAAGTAAAGGTTTTAATTAATGAAAAACAATTCTGTTACTACTTTCATTAGAAGCACAGTTTAGTGTTATTATTGGCTTTTATTTTGAACAATAATCTGCTAACGGCACGTACGCAGACTGAATTAAAGTCACTATGACGATGTGACAAGAAATTAAACTTTCGAGCCAAAGTGAGGTTAAAATATAATAATATTTAATATCTTTAGATGAAATATGATGATACATCTTCGATTTTATATATGGATATGTTTTCTGGGAGTTGACTACCAAATAAAGTATAGTAAAACAAAAGGTGACAATTTAACTTCTTCAACAATTATAACTCATTCATAATTACTTTATAAAAATGTTAATCGGGTGCTTTGAGCTGTACTTTACTGAAGATATTGTTAAAGAAGTAACTAAATGTTCAAGTACCCATATTGATATGTTCTTTTATAAATTTTGGTACCAAAAGAACCATAATGAAAATTTATAAATAATACTGAAATAAAGGCATTTTTAAGTTGATTAATCTTAACAGATTTATATAAATCAAGTTATAGGAAAGTAAAAAAATGTGCGATGATTCCAAATTCGGAATTTAAACATTTAGAAAAACGGTGATTTGTAATAGTTTTTCAATTTTGTTGAAATACCTGCATTTTTATGAAATTCCAATGAGTATGAATAATTCTCTTCTTCATGTTAGCCAGTGATAAAATTTCTTTTAAACCAAACTCAGACAACAGTCGTTATGCGATCTGCTATACCTGCTGGGGGTAGATGCTTTTCATTTTTGGCTATTCGCCCTTGCGAGCAGCAGGCCAGTTGACCATCAATCTCCGAAGGTTCAAGTCGTACTCATTGATAAATACAGTGACGTTTGTATATTATTATTGTACCAGTGCATCTGTCATCGGAACTCTGAACGAGAGGAGCCGGTCAACACGTGAACAGGTCAGTGGATTGTATTTGCCTTTAGTTTGGTATAGCAGATCACATATTTGAGTTATTGAAATCGTATTAGGGGTAAGTAAGTATAGTCGAATAAATATTGAGACTATTTATCACCCCCACGTTTGGTCCTTTGATGACAGAACTGAAACTTTCTACATTCATCTATGAGAGTAGAAAAATAAAATGATGTCACAAGGTGACAAGCCTAGATTATCGAAAGATGAACTTGCAGTCCAAAAACAGGTTAAAAAATTAACAATGATAAAAGAGAGAATATATTCACAAATGCAAAAGCTTTATGATTTAAGTAAAAAACTTAACGAGCCGAGTATTCTCGGTATGTTTTTGGCGGGCTGTGCGGAAATTAGTGATTTACGTAATAAATTGAAAAAATAGTAAATGAGATATTTGAATAAGAAAGTTGCGTTGATCCTGAGTCCAATATGAATTTTAGTGAACTCGAACTTTTCGGCGAGTTATATTACCACGTAAAATTGTCGGTTCACCAATAATCCGGAATCGAGACCGAGATTACTGAAAATTGGATTATATTAATTTGACGGTGATAGCGAAAATTTTGCTACATTTATTGGAAACTTTTAGCTCATTAGTACATAATCAACCTAATATTACAAACATAGATAAATTTCGTTTAATATCCTGCACAACAGGCACACCTTTGAATATAGTAAAAAGCATATCAATCACGTTGGATAATTATGAAGTCCTGTGGAATGCCTTGTTAGACAAATGTAATGATCAGAGAATTCTAGCCAGACAATATTTGAATAAAATGCTGGACTTTGTACCGCTCACTAAAGAGTTACCTTATAATCTATCTAATCTTTTAAATTTTTTCGAAAATTCCGTGAAGCATTAAAATCGAAAATTTATCTAGTTACATTCCGTATCATATCGCTCTAAAAGCCCACACATAAATGGGGCTTTTGAACAAGGAATTGATCAAAAAACTATACCTACCTTCGAACAATTAAGAATTTTTTCACAAGTTTTGTAATGTACTTGAACATTCCACTAATACAAATGAAAACGATACTTCGTCTTTTATACCTGAACAACAACTTCATAATAATAAAAGCATAAATGAGAAATATTCAAATAAAAGCTTTAGTAGTAAATTGTATTCTCAAACCACTGAAAAGAATGTACTTTTGCATGACTCGCATCGGTAAATCAAGTGATAAAAATCTTGTGATTTACCGATGCGAGTTATTTCGTAAATTATCTCCATCACGACACATGAGCCGTGCTAATGAACTTAATTTATGTCACAATTGTTTAAAAACAAACCATATTTCATCACAATATAAAAGTAGCTTTAAATATTTTATTTGTGCCAAAACCCATCATGCACTTTTACATAATAATCATACAATGGAGGTTGAACCAAACTAAATAATTAAAATGACAAGTTAGCTTGTCTTAATTCTTTTTCTCTCTCTCTCTACACAGATGCAATTATGATGTAATATTAGGGATTTCAGTTGTTTACATCTCAGATACATCCAGTTTACATCTTAGATGTGTCCGCATACTTCACCGTTATTGTTCAACCCTGTACCACCACAACTCGGTGACACATACAACAGTTCCCTTAAATGTTTTTTTGCAACTGGAACGTAGACTTAGTGGACGCCCCAAAGTTATATAATTCTTATATTGAGTTTATGCGTGAGTACGAGCGTCTCGGACACATGCAGGTATACACCGGAAGTGACACTACATATCACATTTCTCACCACTGTATAGTGCGGGCCTGTATTAGTTCCACGCCTGTACGTGTGGTCTTTGACGGTTCAGCAGAATCAGCTAACGGAAAATCATTAAACACCCTACTTTAAACCGGTAAATAATTACACCACAATATCTTAAAAATAATATTGCAATTTATGATATATATCTTAAAAATAATGTTGCTGATAGGTCAAAAATGCATAGACAAGTGTTAACTGATTCCTCTGAGGGCAATTATCAACTCATCTTATGGCATCAGTATCCATTAGAGCCTATAAAAACTTATGAATTAAACACAAATACTTATAGCCTTCGTAGTGCACCATTTATTGCTGTCCATATTCTGTGCCAATTAGCATTAGATGAGGAGAAGAAATACCCAGCTGCAAGTCGCTTGCTTGATGAAGGTTTCTTTTCTGTTCTCTTTGTGTGCTCTTTGAAGGGAAGCTTTAGAGTTACAGAATTATGTAACTTTATTATTAAAACTTGGCGGCTTCATTTTAAATAAATGGGCTAGCAGCGATATTAACTAATAAATATAAAAAGCTTAATTTTGACGAAGAATCATCAACAAAGTTCTCGGCTTAGAATGATTAAATTGTTTTAAATATTCATTTAATGACACCGTGTATACCAAACGATCAATCTTAAAATTGCTCGCTAGTATTTTCGACCCAGTTGGCTTTATATCACCTTATACTTTTATTGCAAAATATATTTTACAAGATCTTTGGAAACTTGGCACAGGGTGGGATGAAGAGATACCTATTTAAAAGTAAAACAAGTGGTTAAGATTTATGAATGAACTTAGTGAATTATCTAGCCTAAAAATCGAACGGTATTTATTGACATATCAATTCATAAACATACAATTTATTGGATTTGTGACGCATCATGACGCTGCTGCAGTGCTTGTATTTACACTTGTAGTGTAAACAAGACTGACAAATCCAAGGTTTAGTTACTGGTCAACAAAACAAAAGTGGCTCCCATAAAGCCACAGTCAATTCCGCACTTAGAATTGATGGCAGCCATGCTGCTTTCTAAATTATTTCGTTTTGTTACTAACACTTGTAAGGATTTCCAATATGATAAAATCGCACTCACTGATTCAAGTGTTGTACTTGCGTGATTACAAACACCACTATTTAAACTTTTGTAGCAAGTCGAGTAACTAAGGTTATTGAAATTGTACCTCCCTTATATTGGTATCATGTTAACAGTGCAAACAACGCGGCCGATTTACGTTCGCACGGGGCGTGGCCACCACAATTAGTATCTCTATTTGCGAGTGGATTCATGGCCCATTTTTCTTAAATTCTCTTGTTTTAATAAATTAAATAACGTAATAGAATGGTGCTTTAGATTTTATAATAATTGTAAATCATTAAAATTAAATCATAATTATAGTAAAAATGCATCCTCTCATGAATTAAAATAAACACATAACGCTGTTATAAAGGCTGCTCAAAATATTTATTTTAACACAAAAATAATTAAAATAAAAGAAAATCGTAATTTACAACTTAAAAAATTATCACTGTTTATTGATTGCGACAGGTACCTCAGGGTGGGAAGTAGGCTGTCTCAATCTTATTTATCTTTTAATCGTGAATACCTTTATTATTGCCTAAAAATTGTATTTTATTAATTGAATATAATCATAAGAAGTATCTTCACGTTGGACTCCAGTCTTTACATAGTATCCTTATGAAAACATATTGGATTTTGTCAGCACATAATGTAATTAGGTCCGTGTTATCTAAATGTGTAATTTGTTTTAAATGTAAACCGGTTTCGAATCAGGCATTTATGGCCAACTTACCTAGCCCTCATGTGCATCATGAAAGGCCGTTTAATCATGTAGGCTTTGATATTGGAGGTTCAAAAAAAATACAATAGAATATTTGCATAAAACTTCTAAAATACGTAAATCATTTTTATTTGTTTTTCTACTAAGGCAGTTCACTTCGAAGTAATTAGTACTTTAACCAGCGAGTGTTTCTATGCTGCACTTGATAGGTTTGTGTCGCGTCACGGATTGTGCGCTTGCATTTATTCTGATTGTGATACAAACTTTGTCGCTGCCACAAAACACTTAAATGTGGTTTCACAATTTTTATGATCATCTAGTGACGTTATTGATAAAGGTTGTCCTCGCTGTAATATTGAGTGGAAATTTAACCCTGCAAGTGCATCACATATGGGTGGCCTATGGGAAGTTGGCATTAAATCAGCCAAGTGCCATTTACAACATGGGGTAGGCGACAAGTCACTCACACTTAAGGAACTTTCAACCGTATTTTGTAAAATAGAATCAATCTAAATTCACAATCTCTTTGCCACATTTCTGACAATCTCGACGAATGTGAAGTACTTACTGCCAGGCATTTCCTTACCTTATTATTAAGCTTGTCAGAGTACAATCTCACAGATATAAAATTAAGTAGATTGACTCGCTTGCAAAATATTCAGCGTGCTTCCCAAACATTTAGAAAAATGACTATTTGCACACTCTGCAACAGAAAGTGTAATGGCACCAATATAGTAGTGACAAAGATTGGTGATATCATCATATTTAAATCGGCTTAGGAAAATCGCTTGACTGGCCTCTTAGTAGAGTACACCAATTACATGGTAACCTCATGGTAACCACATTTGAGTTGTTACCTTAAAAATGGAAAAGGGTTTCTTAAAACCACCAGTTAATAAGCTATGTCCTCTTCCTAAGTCAACATAACATTTTGTTTCTTCTTGTTTGTTTTCTGATTTATCATAATCTTAATGCATTAATTTTTTTATTATCGTTACTGCTTAATTAATTTCTAGTATTTTAACTTGTTATCTGCATAGTTCGTAGCATTTGATTTCTTTTGTTTACTTTTGCATATGTCATTTAGAATATTTTTAAGGGTACACTTATAATTAAATACCCTTGTTATTCAATTGTGTTTATCTACTTTTAGTTTTGTGTCTCATGTGTGTATAGTTTTTCATTAAAATCTTTGTGATGATTTAGGTGAAGGGTATTTGCAATTGATATGCCAGCTGGGGGTAGATGCAGTTCATTTTGACTTGTCGCTTGTGAATGGTGAGCCAGTTCGTCATCAACCTCCAAAGATTCGAGTCATATTCATAACAAATATAGCGACGTTCGCAAATTACTAATGGATTATCAGTTATCCATGACAACCTCCTAAAACTTAACAAGCTCATAATTATGCCAGTGAATCTGCCATACGAACCCTGGACCAGAGGAACCGTCCACCAAATGAACAGGTCAGTGAATTGTATTTGCCTTTATATATGGTAGAGCAGATAGCTTATTGTGCATATTTGAGCTATCAAAATTGTATTAGGGATAAGTAAATATAGTCGAATAAACATTGAGACTATTTGCCACTCCCACGTAACCTAATTAAGTAAATGAGGTGAGTTAGCCTCCCTTGATTTGAAATAAACAAGACCATTTGTCTTCTATTAAAGTAGTTATCAATTATTAACTTTATCCGTCTGGACTGAAAGTATTTTTAGTGCTATTTTAGATCATAAATGAAAGCTATGACCTCGTCATTTATAGGTATTGTGAAGCTCTAATTATTCTTTTCTGCTTTTAACATAATTAAATTTCAATATTATATTTTAAAGTCAAGTTATTGTTGTCAGTAGCAATTAGTATAGATGTAGTATGATGTAGTATTATTTCTACTTTCTTTAATTTCTTTACCACAACCTAGGTTTCGTTGTATTAAAGTCGTGGTAAAGAAATTAAAGAAAGTAGAAATAATACTACATTACGTTGTTTCATTTAATTGTGAATAATGAATTTCTACAAAATTAACGCCAAATATATACAATAATTAATTTTAGGTAAAGATTCATCAACTCTTTATTTATACAACAAACCTGTTAGCAAATTTATTTTAATATTATCGGAGATAATGTTGAATTAATTACACCTAAAGCCTTATAAGTAATTACACTAACCATTGAGCTCAGTATGTACACATGAATCGACTCAACTCCTAATCTAATTGCATGCACACTAAAAGGTTCATCATAGAATTATTTTCTATGTTGAGACATTGGGATTTATTGGAAAATAATTCAAAATCATGTTTTGATAACTGTATCGAACCTATGAAGAAATGACGTGATATTAAGACCACTGAGAAGATGTAGGTAGTGAGGCAGCAATATGGTAGAAAAATATATTTCCTGAGATTTATCATTGAGATAATGACCAATATAAAGTGTAGGTTTTGCGGAATTTTTCAGATTATGCTGAGTTTAAAAATTTACAAAAGAGTATTAAATCAAACAATTGAGAGATAATTCAACAGATGCGGTTGTGACTCCTTCAGGGTGCAGTTGCATCAAATACTTCAATTTAGATATTGCTCAATCAATAGATATAAATACAATATTTCAATGTGAATCAGTTAAATACTACGAAAATTGACGTGAATCAGCTATGTACATTACTAATACTTTGTGATGATAGTAACTATGTTATTGAGCTATGTAAAGCAAAATGCTGTTGCTTGGTGTACTGTTTGATAAATGTAAAACCTGCATTCAAGGATATATATAATACCAAAATATTAAATAATTTGACGAGGGTTGCCACATAGTTGAGAAGTGAAGAAAGTATTTTGATGGCAGGTGACAGTACAAAGATAAATTTTGTAGAGTTTTTGATTATCTATATTATCAGTATAGTTAATGAAAATATAATAATAGGAAATAGGGTATGATGGGACAAATGCAATGAAAATTGTGTTTGATTTGTCTAAAAATCTACTATTTTGACATTTTGATTCGAGAAGGAAATTTCATGAAAATAATTTCCTTATTTCTGTAAAAAAACACAACGCCATCTAGTTAACTTCTAGCAGAAATTCAATTGGTTTTTTCAATAAAAATTCACCTTAATTCTATTATGTAAATAAACAGAATATCATTATCATATTTAATTTTGTTTTAAAATATCCAGGAATCAAGGAAAAAGATTGGCCCATTTCTAGGAATTTTTAAGATATTTTTAAAAAACCGAAGCTCTAAGACCATAAAGAATTAATATATAATATGACCCATTCAAATTATAACAGAGAACATTTGAAAAAAGTTCAATTCGGTAATGTTAGTGGCTTAGACACAATGATTCTTTTTAAACATCTAACTGGGAACCTTCCATTCTTACCTATTTGGATAAAAAACGTTGCAGTACAATCTGGTGGACAAAACCATCTAGTTATCTTTTATGGGTTTTTATATTCAAATATGAATTAACAGAATCTTTCCTCCAGGACGCTTTGTGCCAAAAAACCTCAGCTGTCGTTTGGTTTTAGTCACAGGACTTATTTCAATATGAGTGCAGTTTCTGTTTAATGTTACAAAATTATGTTTCTGTGTTTGCATCCAGAAGAACTGAAAATACCATACAGAGTCAATGCTACAAAATATATGATTGAAGATATTGAAGGCATTTGCAACTAAGAGAGTGAAATAGTTTTCCCATATAAAAAATGTAAATCCCTTGCTAAAATGGCTCTGAACAGAAAATAATGAAAAACTGATTTTACAAGTGTTTCAGAAGAATTCTCATCTAATATTGGGTGGTGAGCAGATAGTTTTATATAAAATGGATGTAAATATTACATGTGAAGGAGAAGAAATTGCAACTGCAAAACATGACTTGGGCGAAAGAGAACTTTAACATAGATTGGAACAACATATTCTTCAGAGAAAGTTTTGTTTTGGGTACTTTCTTATACTAATCATACCTAGTCTATGTTACTCATGACTGTTTCTTGAACAGTGATTTAGTACTACACACATCATAGCCAATTTCACCGTTGCCTTATGTACTGTCTGCCAAACGTGGTTCATACAAAAAAAAACAAAATTTGGTACTGAAAGACGACAAAAACCCCGGTCATCTTTGTACAGTGTGGAAACAAAAAAAATGTTCAACAGGTTTGACTAATATGAAGGGCTTTGCCCTTAGATTATGCTATTGAATTCGATGAAAGCGTGCCTCGTTTGTACAAGTTAATAACAATTAAGCATCACAGTATATGTCATAATAGTATTTCTTTATTATTTCAATGCCTTATCATAAATAGTTTCAAGTTTGCTACATACACTCAGAGGAGTATACTATTCACTTAGATATCAATTTTAAAATTTTTTTTTTCATTGGTCTTATAAAAATGAAGTTGACTTTTTATAAATTCAATGTTTCAATTGTAGCAGCTATTTTTATTTAAATGCTTCAGATTTTCTTCTGTTAGGTTCAAATCTCGGAGCATGTATTTGTTACTTATACAGTTAGGGATTTGGAACATATATCTCATTGTCTTGGTTTGAAATCTTTCCAAAATCTCGATGTTACTGATAGATGCTGTACACCCACAGCTCGATCCCATATGTCCACACTGGCTTTAATATTGTTTTGTAGATAGCCATTTTGCTTTCATTAGATAGTTGTGATTTTTTCCCGATGAACCAGGACAAGCTTCGCAATTTTGCATCTAATTGTTTACGTTTATTCCAGATGTGTTTTTGCCACGTCAATCGTCTATCCAAGTGCATGCCGAGGTATTTAGCAGTATCTGAGTGCGGTATCTGTTGCCCGTTTAAAGTAATTGCTGGGCAATCTCCTTTTCTGAGACTGAATATTAGGTGAACGGATTTACTGTTATTCGCTTTTATTTTCCATTCTGCAAGCCACGCTTCAACTTTAGTAAGGTGTTTTTGAAGAAATATAGATGCGGTTATTTCTTCAGAATGTACGGACAGTATAGCAGTATCATCTGCATAGGTGGCCATTACTGTGTCAACATTTTTAGGAATATCCGCAGTGTAGATCAGATACAATACGGGCCCGAGGATACTGCCCTGAGGGACACCCGAGTGGATTTCGTAAAGTTCTGACGTTTCAGTGTTGACTTTTACTTCAAACCATCTTTTATCTAAGTACCTTTTTAGAAGTAGATAGAACAAGTAAGATAGATGCTTTTTTATTTTCTATAAGAGGCCCATGTGCCAGACTTTAACGAAGGCTTGACTTATATCAAGAAAAACAGCGGAGCAGTAGTCTTTGTTCTCTAAGGCTTTGTTAATTGTGTTTGTTAATCTGTGAACTTGTTCGATTGTGCCATGTTTTTGCCTGAAGCCAAATTGATGGTCGGGAATTATTTCATTCAGTTTGGGTTGCAATCGACACAGGATTATTTTTCGAAAAGTTTGCCGACCAGAGGGAGTAAGCTGATTGGCCTGTATGATACAACTTCAGCTGCTTCTTTACCAGGTTTCAAGATCATTACGACCTGGGCAAGCTTCCATTGGCAGAGGAAATGACATAGTCTTAGACTTGCGTTGAATAGTACTACCAGGTACATTAATCCCTTTAACCTACCAAGTTAGTTAAGAGAGTAGTATCTATTTGGTCATAACCGGGAGCTTCGTAGTATTTTTATTATTTATTTTCATTCCAATATTACAAATCCTATTGAAGTGGGTGACTTCGGACCACAAAATTATTTGTACAAAAATAGATGTAATATATATTCATATATAATGAGAGGGACAGGAATAAGAGGAAAACTAGAGAGGGGACAAAGGGGAATGGGGCTTACGATAGGAATTTTTACTGAGGATCTTTGAATGTGGCAATTGTGGCACATTCCAGACATCAGTGTATTACTTGTTCCACAGTACGAACAGTGAAAGAATAAAGTAGGCTTGGTCTGACTCATGTTTGGGAATAAGTACAGTAAGGAGATTTTCCGAATGATGACCAAGGCTATGCACACTTAGGGCTGAGGACCAAGACCTAAGGTTAACAGGGCTGTAGAAATATTTAAATTTAAAAAGAAAACACAGAGTAAGTAGGTAGGAAAACACTTAGGGCTGAAGATCGAGACCTGAGTTAAACAGGGCTGTGGAAATACATAAATTTAAAAAGAAGGCACAGAGTAAGTAGAATGTGCCCGCAGTGAATATATATTCGGTGTGGGAGCAGTCTACTTATTCTCTGCTTTTTATTCTATGACTTATTCTCAGCCTACAATATTCTTGCTCCCTGTTTTCATGAAACTTGATCAAATTATCTGAGGTTGAAAATGTATAAATGCATTTATTTTCTAGTTGTTCTCATTGTTTCTTCGTTAAACCATCCGACAAGATCAACAACCGAAAGAAATATGTAGAAAATTTTACAATTAACATCATTTATATGCCCTCATACTCTCATTTATATAAGCGAGATACAAATTGGATAAAAAAAGTTACTTTACTAAAAAATCTGCGATAAATAGTATTTAAAATCATTTTATTATACCAAATTTCAAAATACAAAGTCTCAAACCTTAGCCCAAAATATATGGTAATGTTGGCCACCTGGTTTTGTTTATTGATATTTGGTGTTAATAATATACTATATACTTTATTTAAGCAAACATTATTAATAGGTATTGTTTAAACAAAACTCAATAAATTTTCCACATATAAAAGGTCAATATTATGTTTTGTTACTTGTGTTAGGCACTCGAGAGATTCCACACGATGATAAACAATTTAATAAACCAGCATATGTTTGGACTTTGTAGAAAAACTGCTAATCAAATTCCTGCCAGAATTACATTATGGTGTCAAAAGTTATACACATTACTTATAATTGGAATATTTATGGTGCAACACACTTGGCTAATAATTGTAACATTGATGGAGCTGGAAACGGCATTTTTAATCAAACATGGTGGGCATGTTATACTGGCATTTAGGACACTTCAAATGATTCTCATTCTACGCTTATTGTTAATTGATATAACATGTGACAGAAATATGTTTAAAGAATTGATCCTGAGATTTCAAAAAGTAGACAATCTTATCAAACCAGAGCACAAAAGAAATTTGTTGAGAAGTGACAAATGTCGAAACCTCATTGTTATGGGTCTTCTTGCAGCTTTTCATATTTTTATTATTGCTTTTGGTATATTTGTAGTAATAAAATACTCTCTAAATATTTCCTTTTTTATTGTATTCAATATTATTACACCCATTATTTTTAATTTAGAAGTCACATTGTTCTGTTTCATTTTACATAGTATAATAAAACGTGTCGAAATGTTGAATATGTCTTTCACATTTAACAATAGACAAAATATGGTGGCACCTGTCGATGCCGTATTTGGCAGTCCACAACATAATCCCAGTTCCAGCAACCATTTTACATTTGTATTGCCGCTAAAAGAAAATTCCATTTACTGTTTATCTCAGTTCTATATTAATTTATTAGACCTCAGCCACCATTTAAAAAAAGTGTTTGAATTTCAGGTTTGTATTAGTAATTTTTAATAAAAGTATTGAAGTAACATTTTATCTTTAAATAATGTTTAAAAAAATGTCAACACAAATATCCTTATGAACTAACCTTGACTTTTCAGTTACTCATGTCAATCACTCTGACGTTTTCTGGCATGCTCTCTGAAATGTATGGTTTTCTTGAGGATATAAAGTATGATGTAAGTATTATTGATATATTACTAATAAAGTATTATTAATAATTAATTAAAAAATAATAAGCCAAATCACATTCAATGCCCACTACCGGCAAATAATTTATTGTTTAAACACACAAATATCACAAAAACATAATAAATATGCTTATAAAGAAACGTGTCACACAATCAATGAAACATATAAACTGTTAGAATTAATATCAAAATAATGTATTTAATGTACTACTAGCGCCTTCTATGTGGTATCGTTTGTAACTACCTACCTAAGGTAAATATTAAGAAATAAATTCAGTCTTTGATCAACTACCGTACACGTTTTATTAGGTTATGGGCCCAGACCCACATTTGCTAAAATCTTTTTGATTTTCTCTTGCGAAAGTAACTATGTCGACGTCGGGGTATTTAGTAAATGTGCCGAAACTCAAAGGATGCGAAAATTACGACGATTGGGCGTTTGCAACAAGTAATTTCTTGTTACTTGAAGGCATTGACATTGAAAATGTACCGGCAACTATCAGTGAATCTGAGAAGAAAAAAGCTAAAGCAAAACTCGTTATGACAATTGACTGTTCATTATATGTGCATATAAAAAGTGAAACTACAGTGAACGGTGTGTGGAAGAAATTAAAACAGTTATTTGATGACACGGGGTATCAACGAAAAATAAGTTTGCTTCGTACATTGATTTCAATACGCCTCGATAACTGCGAATCCATGACATCCTATGTATCTCAAGTGGTTGAGACAGCACATAAATTGAAAGGGACAGATTTCGAAATCACAGACGAGTGGATTGGGTCATTACTTTTGGCGGGACTTCCAGATAAGTATTCACCGATGATAATGGCAATAGAACACTCTGGAATAGCCATTAGCGCTGACGTCATTAAAACAAAGTTACTTGATATGTGTTCGGAGGTTGGCACTACTGGAATCGACTCTGCCTTTTGGTCAAAACAGCGAAATAAAAAAGGCAACACTGACAAGCAAATGTCAAAGTCAACCAGCAGTAAACAAATAAAGTGTTATAATTGCAAGAAGATCGGCCACTACAAAAATAAGTATAAAGCAAATAAACAATTGAATGCTTTTAGCGCGGCGTTTTTCAACGGTTATTATAACACAGAAGACTGGTACATCGACTCAGGCGCAAGCGCGCATATGATGTCAAACCAAAAATGTTTACTCCGAACTCGACCAGTACACGAACCTAAAGAAACCGTAGTGGCAAATCAAATGACGGTGCCTGTAGTTAGTGTTGGTGAAACACAGATAACGACATGCGTGAACAGTTCTCAGTATGACGTGATTGTGAAGGACGTATTGTATATACCGAATCTCACGGCAAACTTATTATCCGTAAGCCAACTTATAGCTAAAGGAAATAAAGTTGTATTCAAAAAAGATACCTGTTTGAATGAGCTTATTGGTACAGCAAATTTGATAAATGGAGTGTACAAGTTAAACACAAAAAAAATTCGAGAACTCATTATCGGCAATGTCAACATGGCATAAAAGGTTAGGACATATAAATAGTAAGTCCTTACAAAAAATGAAAGAAGGAGCTGTAGAAGGAGTTTCTTTTCACAAGAAAGCTGACATACAGATACAGAATTGTGAAGTGTGCTGTGAGGGAAAACAATCACGTTTCCCTTTCCCATCAGCAAACCATAGAAGTGAAAAACTACGGGATGTAGTACACTCAGATTTATGCGGGCAGATGGAGACCAAGTCAATTGGTCTGGCGAAGTACTTTCTTCTGTTTGTGGATGATCACAGCAGAATTACTTTTGTCTACTTCTTGAAGGAAAAAAACCAGGTGTTCCAGCATTTCAAAGAATTTCGAAGTTTAGTTGAGAATCAAACTGGAAACAAGATAAAAATACTGAGAACCGACAATGGAGGTGAATTTTGTTCACGTGAGATGGAAAGTTACTTAAAACAAGTAGGTATTGTCCATCAGAAGACCAATCCTCACACTCCAGAGCAGAATGGACTCTCAGAGAGGTTCAACAGAACTATAGTTGAACGGGCAAGATGTTTATTGTTTGAAGCAGGTCTCGACAAAAGTTTTTAGGCTGAAGCAGTTAATACTGCAGTTTACCTAAAGAACAGAACACCAGCCGCCAGTTTAGGCATGATGACACCATTTGAGAGGTGGACAGGTGAGAAACTAGACCTCAGCCATGTTAGAATTTTTGGCAGTAAAGTAATGGTGCATGTTCCCAAAATACAACGACAAAAATGGGATAAGAAGGCTGACAGATTAATTTTAGTTGGGTATCCAGATAATGTGAAAGGATATAGATTGTATAACCCAAGAACTAAAAAAGTTACTACGAGCAGAGATGTCATCATTATGGAGAAAATGGAGTTGGACGAAGCTCAGATTGTAGTAAACGATTGTGAAAATAAGTCAAAGAAAGATGAAAACTTAGAAGAAGATGAAAGTTTAATAAAAAATCCAGGTTCAGATCCAAATGACTCAACATATATTTGTGAATCATCGTCTTCCCAAGATGACTCGTATCAATCTGTTACTGAAGAAAAGTCTTTTGCAGAGAATGAAGTTCAAATTGAAGCTAAGCGTAAAAGAAAGCCAGTAGAAAGATATGGGATGACCAATCTCTGTCTTCTGGATAATCTGGAATCATGTGATGAAGAACTCAGTTATGAAGCAGCAATAAATGGACCAGACAAGGAACAGTGGAGACAAGCGATGGAAGATGAACTGATAATCAAGCATGGACGTTTGTAGATAGGAAAGAAGCTGATAGAGTGATACAGTGCAAGTGGGTATTCAAGAAAAAGTACGAAAGTGATAATAGTGTGCGATATAGAGAAAGACTGGTGGCAAAAGGTTTTACCCAAAAAGAAGGTGTGGATTACGCTGACACATACTCACCAGTGCTTCGTTACTCTACACTAAGGTTTCTATTTGCTTTAAGTGTCAAACTTAACCTTGAAATTACTCACTTAGATGTAATTACAGCATTCCTAAATGGTTACTTAAATGAAAAAGTGTATATGCAAGTTCCCCATAATTTAGACTGTAAAGAAAATAGTGTTCTTAAATTAAATCGTGCAATTTATGGTCTAACACAATCAGCCAGGGCTTGGAATGAAAGAGTAAATGATTCTTTATTAAAATTAAATTTTGTTAAGTCAAAGTTAGAACCATGTCTGTATATAAAAAATTATGAAAAGGAGCAGATCATAATAGCAATTTTTGTTGATGATTTTTTAATTTTTTCAAACAGTAGTAATATGGTTAAGGAGTTAAAAACAAATTTAATGTCAAAATTTAAAATGAAGGATTTGGGGCAATTAAAACAATGTTTGGGTATGAGAGTAAAAATGTATCAGAATGGCAATATTTCCTTAGATCAAAAAAAGTTTGTAGACCATATTTTAAGTAAATTTAATATGACAAACTGTAAAGTTGTTGGTACTCCTATTGAGAAAAATTTAAAACTAGAGAAAAGTGTAGATGTTTGCAAACAATATCCATTCCAACAACTAATAGGAAGCTTAATGTACTTAAGTGTTTTGACTCGCCCAGATATTTCCTATAGTGTGAGTTATTTGAGCCAATTTAATAATTCATATTCCTATACTCATTGGAAGCATGCGAAACGCATCCTAAGATACTTATGTAAAACTAAATCTTATGGCCTAATGTTTATCAAAGATAATTGTAAATTAGAGGGTTTTGTTGATGCAGATTGGGCTTCAAACACACTAGATAGGAGACCCTATACAGGTTTCTACTTTAAACTTTCTGGAACTGTTATTTCATATGAATGTAAAAAACAACGTACTATAGCCTTATCAAGTACAAAGGCAGAATATATGGCAATTGCCGAAGCCTGTAAAGAGGCTATTTATTTAAAAAACTTGTTTTCTGAAATTGTAAACAGTTGTGATTATGTAATTATATTGTATAATGACAATCAAGGCGCTCAGAAGCTGTCTGAAAATTCTTTATTTAATAAAAGAACTAAGCACATAGATGTGCGTCATCATTTTGTTAGAGAAGCAGTTGCTAACAATCTTATAAAGATAGTCTACATGCCAACATCTGAAATGCCAGCAGACTTGCTGACCAAGGGTTTAGATAGTGTTAAACATAACTATTTTGTAAAAAAGTTAGGTATTCAAAACATTGTTTAATAGGTGACTATCTGTAAATTAATAACATTTTTTGCTTTTATTAGTTTGTTAAAAATAATTTATATGTTACAAAGTTCAGATTATTTTGATAAGTGGAGATGTTAGAATTAATATCAAAATAATGTATTTAATGTACTACTAGCGCCTTCTATGTGGTATTGTTTGTAACTACCTACCTAAGGTTAATATTAAGAAATAAATTCAGTCTTTGATCAACTACCGTACACGTTTTATTATAAACAATATGTGTATGTTTTCTCAAATATAATTTAAATATATTTAGATATGTAAACACATTTGGACTTTTTTTATGGATGAAAATCTAAATAAAAAAGCTAAGTCTCACAAGAATAGTACTATTGTGAAAAACTAAATCTACATCCAGCAGCAACTGAATTAAGGCCAAGGAGAGACCCGAGATTTAATTTCTCCTTCATCCTCTCGGAGAATGGGCTGATAATGCCCCTGATTGACATTTTATATTTCATTTGTTTTTCTGTTCATATCATTGTGGCACCCAATCCTCAATATATTTCAATCTTCAACTCTGGATTCTAATTTGTCTTTATTTTTTGTTTGCTTTTGTTTTGTTTTGGTGTCTCTAAAACGACTATATGTGCCTTATACACCAATATCATTTTAAAATATGATGGTAACCAGTGTCGATCTACAGTTTTTCAGGAAAAAAAAATTAATTAGTAGGCAAAATACTATAGTACTATTAAAATACTTCTATAACAACTAAATTAGGGTAATCAGTTTCAGTTTGTTTTCTCTTCAACTTTTCTGGTATTTCCACTAATTGCTGCATCCCTGATAATGTTGTGGAGTTACCTATGATATAGCCATATCTAGAAATATTAGATGAAAGTTAATTATAAATAATTTTAACCGTTCTTAAATGTATAGTGAACTGACAAACTCTTAATTACGTATTTGCTTGGAATTTCCTATTTAAAATTTTCTAATTAATGGGAAAGAGACTGAGGCATAAAAAGTTAATTAATGCATAATCATCTGCAAACTGCAGTAGTCCTGAAAAATTGTGTGGACGACACACAAACTTTGCCCTTAAATAAGTGAGATGAATTCAATTTTGCCTGAAATAAAAATTGTTTTTCAAATAATCTCATTATTTTATTATCACACATTCATTCATAACGATAATATTTCAGAAATTGCGGACATCATTTTCGGTGGGTTTCCTGTTATGGCCAAGCTTCAATATTGTGCGGTTGATGGCTGTGTGTCTCATATGTGAGAAAATGTACTTGCAGATAGAAACTACAAAATTCTTTCTGACGTCAATGCAAGTCGATGAAGAATTACGTAAGTTAACATTTTTTCTTTATATGTTTGTTGAATATTTTTATGTTTGTTTGATATTTTTCCAATGTCAGTGCTAATGAATTATATTTTATGAATGTGTAAATATTTTTATTTCACAATGTGTGCCTTAAATAGTTCTCCATAAAGTACAGTTCTGTGTTGATGGTTTAGGCAAGTTTTCTCATCTTTATAAAGCCAATCAATGTGATGATCCGATAGGTTTTTGAGTTTGAATCAGTGATATGTAGATTTTGCCCGTTGTCAACCGTCGTCAACTCACAATTTTAGTAAGGAACAATGATCGGAAATATGGTTAGATTTTATGAGACTGAGGATGAACTGCATACACAACACAGGTTTTGAAGTCTTTCTAAGTTATTCAATAGTTCCTTGATTAAGTTTTAATACTAACACCTCCATAATTGAGAATAAGCAGAAATAGAGTTTAAAAAATATGTACCTTTTTTGAATGGAAATGGGAAAATTTTTGAATTTGTTTGAGAGAATGTAATCACACAAGTAACATCATCTTCCTTAGGAAGTTATATAAGATGTGAATTAGAATTATTTTACATCAGAAGAAAAAAGACATTGAATAACCACTAATGAACAATTAGTGATAGAACTAATTGTTAGAACTAAAGAAGTGATAGAACAGTCGTGTTTTCGTAGGAAGGACAATTATTTTAAATCTCACACTACTCTGTAGTGGGCAGAGCCAAAGGGAAATGTTTGATTGTTTTGTTTGAATCTGACAAATTTTCTTTCCACTACAAAAAGAAAATATATTTTGCAATAAAAGTCATCAAAGTTTCATTAATTTGATGTTTATAAATTTATGTAACGTCTTAAATCTTAATGTCTTAAAGTGCTTTGTAGTACATATATAAAATTCAATCCATAATTGACATTCTTATTTAATTATCTTTGACACCCGACAATGAACAACTACATTGAAGTGTTTCAATCTGCCAATGCCCTTAGCAATTGAACTAAGTGTGCGATCCTCTTAATCCAACCTAAACTTTGCCATTTGTTCACAATGGTGTGCAGTGCTATGTAAGCAATTACACGTAGCTTTCTCTGCGCATCTGACGTGCATATATCATATATTTACGATTGTTTAAATGTATTTAATTTATGGTTTTCATGCAAAGTTGGCAAGCCCAAATTGATAACTCGAATGTTACCAGTGTGTGTAACAGATAAAACGTATACATTTCCTGCCTATCTACTTACATGGATCATTGTATTACAAAAGTTTTCTATAAGAAACTAAAATTTATTCAATAATTTCAATTAATTTCAAATGCCAATTTATAGGGAGAAAATAAGCTGTAACTTGCTAGCTTACCTTTGGCTATTTTACGAGTGAAAGAACCTGTGTTTATTTATATTCAGAGTGAAACAACCCTCACACAAATCGAATCAAGCTGAAGTAAATAAATTTTAAGAAAATATTTTTTTGTAAAAATATCTACTTTTCCGTTATAAATAAACCTATTGGATTTTGTCAGTGAATATAATTTATTGAATTAATTATTGTGATGCCTGTTCCCTCTTTGTTTTCACTTTATTAGTTTATTATTGCGTGTTTTCATTGCAAAAATTTGAAATAGTGCAATATATACTGTTGTGCAAGTGTGATTTTAAAATTTATTCTTTATTGAAATAATTATATATTTGTGAATGGTAGACTGAAGCCAGCTTTAACATTACATGTTCCTAATAAATGTGCTGTCTGCCATTTTACCAAACAATATTTGTGGTTAACCGGAAGTTGTATTCTGAAGAAAATGTTGAACCGGGCTTGACGATAATTTCACTTTCTTCCTTCCATAAATGAAAGAATGTTAATAGAATACAATGTATTTAATAAAAGAATACTGCCCATGATTTTAATATAAAAAATCATTTTGAAAATAACTTGTCACTAAGAATGACAATTATGTTGAAATGATTTTAATAAGCAGTTTGCAGACGCATTATGGCAGGATATGTAAAGAAATAATTCATAACATATTAATGCAAAGCGTGGTTGTAGTACTTTCATAGTGTTTGGTATGTTCATCATTTGTATTAATGTAAGTGCTCAAATTAGTTAGTTACTCAATTCCGGACAAGTTGTTGTCAACGTTATTATGACAGAGTTAATATTATATTCGTAAGCTATGTAAACAATTATGCTTATTACTAGACTCGCTATACTCAATAATAACATTACACTTTCTTTTTAATGTTGTTCTAAAATAAGCTGTATTAGGTTTTTGCAATAATGACAAAATATTTAAATAAGATATAGAAAATAATTTATTGAAACAAATTAAAACATAATTCTAAAGCAATAAAGCAAATATGAAGAACAATATTCATAATGTGAACTCTCAAAACATTTATTCCCTTAATACTACAGACATCTTGTGCTATGCAATTTATTTACCATACAACTTTATTTATTCTTTCAGTGATTTTTTTGCTTTTATTAAATTCGTCCACATAGAATAATCAACGCAACATGTGATTAATTATATTATTAACAATACCTTGCTATAAGTATACATTATTTCTTTTTTTCAGCATCCACTGTCCGACGCCATATGAAGCTCATTAATAATATGATAGAAACAAGCAAACTAGGTCAATTTACAGTTTTTCATTCGTTCAACCTGCGAGCTTCGTTGTTGCTTGATTTTCTAGGCCTCTTTACAAGTTACGCTGTTGTTTTGATACAATTTCTTAATGTGGATAATCTATTTTAACTTAAAAATTACAATTAGACATCTTCACAAATATCACAGTTTTTAATGTTTGGCTAATTATTATGTAACCTTCCTATGTATGCAACTGCACACAACCACTTTTCAGTTTGTAACTTACTGCTATAAAATTATAATGCATAAGTTATGTAAAATGATATATTTTTCAAAAAATGTTTTCTTCATAGACCCTGCCGTCTAATTGAAGCTGACGAAGATCAAATGAAAATCGCACTAAAACTAAAATATCTATTAAAATCATTCTTGTGTGTTTACATGTTAAAAATGATTTTTTTACAACTATGATGTATTTTTAAGACTTACTCTGAATTAGTGTATACAAGTTTCCATATTTTTGGTTTTTATTTTTTTCTAAACTACTATTGAATAAATGCCTCATGTTATAACATAACTGGATGTAACGAAGAGAAAAGCATTATACATATAAATAATGTAGCAAAATCCATTGGCGTTCAAAAATGGATCGAATATGTCTGTCATTAGATGTAAAATATATTAGACCATATAATGTAACATAATTAACATTTGATTTTGTTACTCAAATATTTCATCTAACAAAATCGTACGAGACAGAACTTGCCTGACAATGAATACAGGCTAACCTATAAAAAATGTGCCATTCAAATATTCAAACCTTAATAGAACTTATTAATAGCAACCGTATTCAACCACACAATATTTAAGAAAGTATAAAACCATGTAATACAAACATTTAGTAATAATTTGTCTGAATAAATTTTAATAAGAATTGGAATATAAAAATGGGAAATATAAACGTATTATGCATACAACAAGTATTTAGATTGAATTACGACACTATCAAGTCTCATTTTCTCAAATGCATTATTTCTTTAAAAGCAACATGACAATAACTTATATTGTTAAAGTCATAATGTAAGAAAATAGGTCAAAAAAATTCTTTGTAGCATATCAAATATGACGACTCGAGAACAACCTGTATTCAACTGGAAGATGACCCGAGTGCCCAATATCAGGTGCGAGTACAAATTTAAACAGAGGCCCGAGGGCTACCTATTATGCATATAATGTATGCAAAATCTGGGCTGGAGCCTTCTGCATCTATTTACTAATTTTAGCCTGGGTCATTTACGAGTTAACCTATGCCTACAATAAGCCAAAGTTATTGATAAAGCCAATTAATTTTTAAATTTTAGAAAATGTTTAGTTGTCTATTAGAAGTATGTTCTGAAAAAATATAATTTCAGTTAACGCACTAGATCATAAATCATTATCATACCTACGTAATTGTGGGTAACGTCTTTAACAATAACAGTCAAAAACTTCAAAAGCTTCACTAAAAATTAGGAAGATAACTTTTGACTAGTGGATACGAAAATAAAAAAGTATTTACGTTGCAGTTACCCATATGCAGTATACTTAACGTGCTTAAATGTTATTTGGTAAAAAAAAATATGTATGACAATTTAATAAATCAAATTAACGAAATACATGAACAATTTGAAATGCCTTATCCAAGCATGATGAGCTACGCAATGTTAATGCAATTCTCACAATTTTGATGTATAATTTTTTAATGTCAAAGAAATAATCATCAATTTATATAATTTTATTTTTCAAAAATATTTTTATATTTTACGCTTGTTGTCTAAATTCGCGACATTTGATCAGCGTGATACAAATTCTAGCCCCGGAGATGATAACTCCAACGACCACATTTTTATTCTGTCTCCTAAGAAAACAATATTTTAAATTTTTCAGATTTATTTTTAAAATTTATAATTTTGTACCATTTTTCAAATCACATGTTTTATATTAAGATGAAACATATTTACATGAATAGTTATATTTATAAATTAGTTACAAAGATTAATATTATTTGTTTTTTTTATATGTAATGACTCAATTTTACATTTTATTTCAGTTGTTTTTAAATTTCTTTTCGACATTTTTCAATACAATATTGACTATTAAAATGGTTCTTGGGCGTATGATGCTAATAGTAAATGAAAACGATTTTTTTTTCTCTTTAAACACAATGCCAGAAGATCACAATGTGCCATAATAAACTTCTATTTATTTTATTTTGCATGTATACAACAGGTACAAGCTACACAAATCAATTCTGCCAGCCATTTTACTTTAAAAGACTGCATGAGCCAGTTAATTTTTACTGAAATTTTTGACGTATTACTGGTAATATATTACCCGTATTCAGAATTATGAAAATTTAGTAACATGCTAATAGCCCTTCTTTGCTAATAGTCCGCCTGAAGATATTGTCATACAATGAGACCTAGGTTGTCGTTAAAGAAAGTGAACTCAAAGAAAGTAGAAAGGATACTACGTCATGTAGTTTTATTTAATTGTAAATAAATAATGTACTGTAGGAATATGAATGAGGATATGTTTCATTATATCATAGAATCTGTTAAAAATCTTACAAAAATAAAGTAACAAGTGAAGTCTACACACTAGGACAAACAAATTGGAATGTAGGACATAGTTGTAAGTTTAAACAAATTTAAGCCATTTTTGTACCAACATACAACAGTGTCCTTCCCTTAAATATACTAAAAATTTTGTCTAGACACCCTTCCTGCAATCCAGTTGCATAGGGCAAAAACAAAACACTTCCTTATACAATCCTGAAGTATCGTGCTATATAAATGAGTTGTGAATTATAGGCCAGATAATCGATGACCACTGTAATTATACCTTATTTTATGTCTGCATACAGTCTAATAAAAAAGTTTGAACCAATAATTGTGTATCTTGAAGGAGATAATTGAACATGTTTCAAAGATTTCTTTAAACACATGGTAAATAATTGTAAGAAATTTTATTATAATAAATATGTTAATCTATATCTTACATCTTATATTAATCTTAAATTCAATGACTTATATGTATGTGTATATATATATATATATATATATATATATATATATATGTGTGTGTGTGTGTGTGTGTGTGTGTGTGTGTGTGTAAATTTATATGTATATATTAATGGAAAATCGCAATGAAATTTTTTGTTTTTATGCTCATAATTTATTTTAGCCTTTCATGGTGCCACCAACAGCTTGATAGCCCTCACAATTTCCAAACAACCTGTCTATTATAGTCCAACGAAAATAGGCTGTTGACGAGACCGTACTGAATGAAACAGAAGCCATTGGAGCATATGAAAACTATTAAACCCATTAAGTTCTAATGAAATATATTTATGAGAGTCACATACATGCTCAGGTACACATAGGCATTTAAGGATATAAGTCTAGTACATCTTTCAGAAAAACAAATGATATAATGCTTAAAATGAGATAAAATTATGACAAAATTTTTCTCTGCTGGAGTCTATCAGCCACTCTGACTTTTTTCATCAGGCTTGTGAAAATGATATAGTCCAAGATACTAAATATGTTCAAAGCTTTGCGTTGCAGACAAAAATGAAGAGACAACCCTGACCTTCTTTTAGACACAGTTTTGTTTTACATATTACTTACATTGTAGCAAATTGCTAAAAATTCACTAAAATTCCTCTATGATTCTCAATCTTAATCAGTGATTTCATATTTCACGCATCATTACAGAAAACTCCACCTGCCAAATAGTCAAAATATGAAGACTTATTTATAGTCTGCCCAAAGGTGGTTTACACAAAAAAAATTGGACACTGCAAGACTACATAAACCCAGATCATATTTGTACAGCGTAGAAACAAAAGATTTGATTTAATGAAGGCCTTTGTCTCGGGATTTTGCTGTAAAATGAAAAGAAAGCGTGTCTTCTAGATGTCAGGCAATCGTTGGTGGCGGAAAAGAGTGCAAAAGTTATTAACACTTGAGCATTACAGTTCCTTTCATGAACATATATCTTTATTTTTCAATGCCTTATTCTAGATAGTATTAAAAATTGCTGCACATATTTCAAAGAACTATACAATCGTATGGACATAAATTTTAATATATTTCCTTGCTGATCTAATAGACATGACCTTGTCTTTTTATAAATGTAACTATTTTTGTTTAAACACGTCACATTTTCTATTGAACACAAGTTTTAGTACCAGTAACATTACATTTGATATATTATGAAAAAACTTACATAAAGGAAATCAAAGAAGTTGGCTTAATTTTGACTATTCATGATTTCAATACTATTTCAATTTTTTAACTGACTTCAAAGAAGAAGGTGGTTCTCAATTCGCCAGAATCTTTTTTTTGTATATAAATTGTTTATGTTCAGCGATAATTCTTTATCTAAAACACCGATTTTAATAATTATTTTTTTATTGGAAAAAGGATGTTATAGGTGTGGTTCCATATACATATGATAATCTGATGATGAGGTCTGGAAACGAATGATGGAACTCCTTAACAAATGGCAGGAAATCAATTATGATTCAAGATATTTGCTACGGATAGTTGTTATTTTGCAAAATAACTACACCACTAACTAGGTCAGAGTGTGGTGATAAGTTCTGGATATGTACAATGGAACTTATTAATGGATATTAGTAAATCAACCGTGATTAAAGATATTTGCTATTAGTAGTTGTTATTTTGCAAAATAACGACACCATTGACCAGCTCAAGGTCTGATGATGAGTTGTGAAGATGAACAAGGGACTCCTTAACGGATGGTAGTAAATTAAAAGTGATTGAAGATATTTACTACTGGTAGATGTTACTTTGCAAAATAACTGCACTATCGATCATGTTAGAGTCTGATGATGTGTTCTGAAGATAATCAATGAAACTTCTTATTTGATGGAGGTAAATCATAAGTAATTAAAGATATTTACTACTGGTAATATTTACATTGCAAAATGACTGCACTATTGATCATGTCAGAGTCTGATGATGCGTTCTGAAGATGACCAATGAAATTTCTTATCGGATGGAGGTAAATCAAAAGTAATTAAAGATATTTACTACTGGTAATATTTACTTTGCAAAATAACTACATCATCGACCAGGTCAGTGTGTGATAATAAGTTCTGAAGATGAATAATATGACTCCTTAACAGATGGTACTAAATCGATGGTGATTCAATATATATGTTACTGGTTAATTGTTACTTTAGTTATTACTTTACAAAATCTAATATTGAACTTCGGATATGGGGAACCGAACTTCTCAACAGCTAGCAGATAACTATTGGTGGCCACTATTATAGCTTCATTTCCAAATATTTTTGATAATCAGTTTTAGACTATGAGGAGATTTTCTATATACTAACTTTTGCCCGTGATGTTTACTAATTATTCAATATTTTAAAAAAGAAAATAATTGTGATAATTAATATTAATACATTAATCACTAAAAATTCTTTTGAAAAACTGATTTCAAAAAGGTAGGTACTAAAAAGTAAAAAAATAATTAACCCAAAACAGGTATGTAGATATTAGCAATAAATAACTAAATTACTTATTTTTGAAGTTAGTGGTGAGAGTCTAGACCTGAGGTAATCAGGGCCACGAGAATACCTAAATTGAAAAAGAAGGAAGAGAATAAGCAGATTGCGCCGGCAGTATATATTTATCCAGATCATCTGCGCCCTGTATTCTTGACACTTGGTAAAATTACCCGAGGTTGAAAATGTAGCAAATGTCACAATTTCCAAGTTATTCTCATTGTTAATTTATTGAGTTATCATTGGTAAGATCGAAATAATCAAGAAAAGGTAGTAAGAGCATTTGATTTTGTATATTTTAGTTGATGTTGTGAATAATTGTAAATATTGAAAGTATTCCATAGATAAATTTTATGACTAAAGTCATTTATTTGCCAAATGAAGTACAGTAGGCGAATAAGGGGTTTATACATTTTTTACATACCATAGTAAAAAAATGTATAGGATTAATGACACATTTCATTTAAAATAGTTTCATTATACCATGTTTCAAAATACTAACACACTCTCACACCAAAGTTCGAAATACATGGGAATGGTAGTCTTCCAGTCTTGATTATTGGTGTTAGGTTATAGTAATATAGTATATACCTTACGTAAGCAAACATAATAGGTAGTGTTTAGGAAATCTATAAAATTTCCACATAAAAATCAATACCATGTGTTATTACTTGTGTTAAGCACTCAAGAGATTCCACACGATGATAAACTAATGACTGTTTATTCAAAAGGCATCCAATCAATAATATGTCACTTGTTCCTTAAACACTGAATAAAATATACGTGTTGGAATTCAGTTAAAACACAAATATTTATAATAGTTAATATGGGCGACGAGTCAATAGAAAATACGCTGTGGCCAATTTTAAAATACCAGAATGTATTTGGCGTGTGTAGAAAAACCGCTAACCGAATTCCCAACAGATTTATGTTATGGTTTCGAAGGTTATACACATTGCTAATGATTGGAATGTTTGTGGCGCAATACACTTGGCTAACAATTGGAATATTGATGGGGCTGCAAATGTCATTTGTAATCGAACATGGTCACCACGTTTTACTGGCATTTAGGACCCTTCAAATGATTCTTGCTTTGCGCTTATTGTTGATTGACATGACATGTGATAGAAATATGTTCGAAGAATTGATCTTGAGAATTCAAAAAGTAGATGATCTTTTCAAACAAGAGCAAAGAAGAATTTTGTTGAAAAGTGACAAATGTAGAAACCTCATAGTTATTGGAATTCTTGTAGCTTTTCATATTTTTGTTAGTGCTTCTGGTGCATTTATGATAATAAAACACAATCTAAACATTTCCTTTTCTGTTGTGTTTAATATTATTTCACCCATTATTTTTGATTTAGAAATAACATTACTTTGTTACATATTATTCAGTATAATGAAACGTGTGGAAATGTTAAATATCTCATTAAAATTGAATAATGGGCAAAATATGATCGCACCAGTCGATGCCATATTTGGCAGTCCGCAACATGATCCGAATTCCAACAATCATTTTACATTTGTATTGCCACTAAAAGAAAATTCCATTTATCATTTATCTCAATTCTATATTAATTTGTTAGATTTGTGCCACTATTTTAAAAAAGTGTTTGAATTTCAGGTTTGTGTTAATAATTTTTAATAAAAGTATTGAAATAACATTTTAACTTTAAATAATGCTTACAAAAATGTCAACATAAATATTATTATGAAATAACCTTTGCTTTTCAGGTGCTCATGTTAATCACTCTGACGTTTTCTGTCTCACTCCTTAACATGTATATTGTGCTTGAGAACATAAAATATAATGTGAGTATTATTAAAACATATATTAATCACTTAAATTGAAGTATTTAGCTAAATCACATTCAATATACAACAAACTAAAGGCAAATAATATATTATTTGCACCTACAAATGTCCCAAAAACATAACAAGTATGCTAATAAAGAAACTTGTTACGCAATTGATGAAGAATATAAAAAAAAATTCGTAAGTTGTTTCAATTATGATTTAAATACATTTAAATATGTAAACGCATTAGGTGTTCTTTATGGATGAACGTCTACAAGAGAAAACCAGTTCTAACAAGAATGATAATATTGTGAAGAACTAAACATACATTTAGTAGTAAATGAATTGAAGTTAAGAAAGAGTTGAGATTTATTTTCTTTTTCTTTCTGGAGAATAGGCTGATAATGTGACCTATTGACATTTAATATTTCACTTACTTTTTGTTCATATCATTGTGGCATCCAATCTTCAACATGTTCCAAACTTCAGTCCTGGATTTCCAATTGATTTTTGTCTTTAAGTTGATATTCAACTTAAGAACAAAAACCAATTAGAAATCTAGGATTGTTTCGGTATCCCTAACATGACTATATGTGCCTTATATACCAATATCATTATAGTGGTGACCTATCTTGATCTACAGTTTTTTAAGAAGAAAAATATTAATTAGTACAATACTTTCAAGCATTATTCAAATACTTCTATAGCAACTAAATTGTGTGCTATTTCCACTATTGCCGCATCCCTACTGATGATGTTGTGGAGTTATGTATCTTATAATAATATCTAGAAATATCAGATGAAAGTTACTTGTAAATAAGTTTAACCATTCCTGAATACCATATGTGGTGAAGCAACAGACTCTCCTCAGCAGCAACAAACTGAAATTTCCTATTTAAAACCTTATATTTGGTGGGAAACAGACCAAAGCTTAAAAAGTTAATTAACAAATAATTATCCGCAAGTTGCATTAGAACTGAAAATTGTCCATCTGCACACGAACTTTGCCCTTAAATAAGAGAAATGAATTCAATTTTGTGTTAAATTAAATTTGTTTAAAAAGATTTTGACAATTTTATTTGTCACGCATTAATATAAAGGTAATATTTCAGAAATTGGACATGTCACTTTCCATAGGTATTGCGTTTCGGCAAATCCCCTATATTGTGCGGTTGACGGCTGTGTGTCTTATATGTGAGGAAATGTACTTGCAGATAGAAACTGCAAAATCTTTTCTAACATCAGTCCAAGTCAATGAAGAATTACGTAAGTGAACAATTTTTCTTTATGTATTTATAAAAGTTTTAAATGTTCATTTTATACATTCCCAATATCAGTGCTAATATGTTATGAATGTGTGTATATTTTCATTTCACAATGTGTGAATTAAATAATTATCCATAAAATGCAATTCTATGGTGTAGAATTTAGGAAGGTCTTCTCATCTTTATTAAGCCGTTCAAACTGATGAGTTAGAGCTTTTTGAATTCAGATCAGAGATATGCAGATTTCATTT
Source organism: Druceiella hillmani (assembly GCA_039881145.1). NCBI lineage: Eukaryota > Metazoa > Arthropoda > Insecta > Lepidoptera > Hepialidae > Druceiella > Druceiella hillmani. The sequence goes on along the minus strand of JAYKKI010000069.1, from coordinate 1,229,179 downwards.
GTCTTCTATCGATGTTATCCACCAGTTTAGTTAGGAACAATGACTGGAATTTATTCAACAGTTACTCTGTTGAGTTTTGCTAACTTACACCTCCATAATTTAGGATAGACAGAAGTTTATAAAATATGTACCTTTTTGAAATAAAGTGAGAAACGTTTTTGAAGTTGTTTGAGGGAGTGCATTCTGAAACACACCGTGTAAGTATCATCTAGCTTAGGATGTTATGTAAGATGTGAATCAACCATTTTGGACAAGGTTTTTTAATATCAGAAGAAAAAGATATTCAATAGCAGAATAAAGAGTTGTGGTAGAGCAATTATGCGTATTTTCAATGGGAGGAAAATTAGAGGGCCAAAGCCCATGAAAATGTTTGAATGTATTGTTAGAAAAAAGAAAATATATTTTGCAATGGAGAAATTATTTCAGTTTTGTTATTTTAATACTTATAAATTTTTGTAACGCCTTAAATCTTAATGTCTTGAATAGCATTGTAAGGTGTACAACTTTTGTTTTTGTCTCGAAGTTTGAGACTTTATTGAAAAAATTGGCTATACATTTATTATTTGAAGTATTAACCATCGCTGGCCACTACTTTTTTCTATATTTCAGGCAGCGTACAAATCCACAAAAGATCCGTCGAGAAATCGATTGTTTTTTGGGACAATCTAGGAATTGATCCAATTTTTTACTTCTTCATAAGACCGGAAGTGATGATCAGCTAGACCGTGTGCTATTAATTGAAACATGTGATAGTCAGAACAATGCCTGAAGAATATGGTGGGTGGACCAATTTCAAAGTGTCCATGTATGCCTTGACCACTTATGTTACATGGGTTCGAGCATCGCCATGCTTTAAAATTACTTCATTGTGTCTCTCGTCATATTGCGACCATTTGTCTTTTAATGCTCAGTTCAGACGCATCAATTGTGTTTGATTGCCTGTGATTGTTTCAGTCAGTTTTATCAACTTATAAGACACTACGCCATCCTACTAAATACAGAGCATGACCTTGGAGCCGTGAATATTCGGTTTGAATGTCAACGTGGAGGCACAGCCAGGAACTCCCCATGAATTTTTTGCTTGGGATTATCGTTATGGATCCATTTTTCTCCCCCAGTCGCAATGCAATGCAGAAATCCCTTCTGTCTTTACCTTTCAACCAATTCATACACCAATGAATTTCCTTGCTTCTGAATTATTCCCACGGCTTTGAGGTGTTTTGATATCACTTGTTGAGTTAATAATTGTGGTAATTCTTTTTGATTTTTATACGAGTCTGCATCAAGTAGTGCCTCCAATTCTGCATCTTCGAAAACCTTCTATCTTCCGCCGATATATCAAAATCTTGAAACATACAAAGTACTCAAAGTATGTTTTTTCACTAATAGCGGCCTCTCCTAAATAAGTATTATCATCTAAACAACTAAATAAGTATTTGAAAGTACTCGATGAATTACGATGATTGAGATGAACTCGATGAATGACTGAGATGATTTGAGATGAATTTCAGTCGCAGATTTCTTCAAATTGAAACAGAAAATGACAACTGTCCACAAGGGAAAATAATTTTGCTTGTATACTGACATTTTAAAGAAAAAGGAAAACTTTATGATTCCAACACATATCAATTAATATAACAATGAGTTTATATTGACAGTAACCCAAATTTATTTTATGACATTTATTATCTATTTGTTTTGACAACCACTTAGTTCTAAAGCCATCTATAGAAAAATGGCAGAAGCAGAGTTGTACACCTACGTGCAAAGTTTTCTTTAAGAAACAAAAGTTTATTATATCAAGCGCCGATTTATAGGCATAAAATAAGCAGCAATGTATTAAGATCTTACCTCATTGTATAAAGATGTGCCAACGTCAAATGCCAGCTGAAGTAAACAAATTTTATATAAAATAAGTTTTTCTAAAAATATCCACTTTTCCCTTTTATGAATACATTTATTATATTTTGTAAGTGAATTTAATTCATTGAATTAATTATTATGATGCCAGCCTCCTATTTGTATTCATTTTATTAGTTTATTATTGCGTGTTTTTGTTATGACAGTTTGAAATGGTGTAACGGATATTGTCATGCAGGTGAGATTTTCAAATTAATGTTTTATTGAAAAATAATATAATTCTGAATTCTGAAGACCAAAACTAATTTTAAAATTACATGTTCTTAATAAATGTATTCTATGCTATTTTCATATGTGATCAATATTTGTGTTAAACTTAATGTTTGTGCGAACTTGTATTCTTAATGAAATGTTTGGCCAGACTTGAGGATAATTTAATTTTTTCTTTCTATAAATTAAAGAACATTAATAGAAAACAATGTACTTGATAAAAAAAATTCTGTACATGATTTTAACAGAAAACAAAATTTGTTTTGGAAAGTGTTTTTACTATGATTAAAACTCCATCAAATATTAGGTTATTTAAATTTTGGAATTACTTTGTATTTTGTATAAATCCGTGCTTGTGTTTGTATTTTCAGTATTTAGTGTCACTAAGAATGGCAATTATATTGAGACAATTTTAATATGCAGTTTGCAAAATGCATTATGTTGGGATATATAAAGAAATAATTGATATTATATTAAAGCAAGGTCCATAATTTAACACCATTTGTGTTAATGTATGTGTTTATGCAGAATAGTTTTTAGTCTTCCAAAATATTGAATTAGTAAGATAAATGTAGGAAGAAGTGTGAAATTGGTAAGAAATGCAATATGAAGTTTTTGCTTTACTAGCTTGCCCTACCCAAAAATCACTGCTTGCCTCCATTTTCTTAATACATCAATCTTCTTTGTTGATTAGATAACAGTTAAGCTATTTGATGACACAATTATGATTTTACAAGAATTAACAATTATTGATCTATTGACTTTTTCAATATGTCATATAGATATACAAAAATCAAGTTAACCATATGATCTGTTTTCAATCCTTTAACATGAAAAGTTAGAAGTGTATATGTTAAAATATAATAAGGCATTATCGTCAATTTACCATGAGGAGGACATTCCATATAACTTAATAAATCCAAATACGTATGTAAGTACATGTACAGGTATATGTGTATTTATGTATACGCATGTGAACTCTCCCAAGAAATAAAGTCAAGAGAGTGGAGGATGTCAGGCCAATTCTAATCACCCCCATGAACTTCTACCAATTTTTTACAGTTTTAGAGATATTATTATTTTTTTTCTTCTTTATGTCAGTTTAACTTCGACAAATTTTTTTTATGATGACACTAATAACTGTGATAGATACTTGAGTTTTTTTGTTCAGATTATATGGGAATGACTACAATTCAGTGTAATGACATTTATTTTCATATATCTTACCCACAAAAATTAATGCCCGCGCCACTGTGGAACACAATATTGTACCAAAAGTTGTTGCACCTATTTAATTATTGTTTTGCAAAAAAACACAAACATTCTTAATGTAAATATTGGGGATAACTAAATACTGTTTTGACCGATGTTGAGAAATGTCATTGTTGCTCCATCACTATTTTTCCAATTTTGTTCGAAATATATAATTAGCTTAATCAGTTTAACCATTTAGTGTAATCATTAAAATCTCTAGCTATCACATATATTATGAATCATGCCAATTTCACTGAGTGATACTGGCTTTCAAAGCATAGAACAACTCACACAACTCTGGTATGTTTATCCAATTTGGAATAAGTCGTCTAGATTATTGTTACTGAGGTGATATTTTAGAAATAGGCTAGTTTGCAGACATTGAATTGTATGAAGGCATGCTGCAAAACTGGAATCTGCCTGATTTCATACAGGTGAAGACCTTTTCAATAGCACCTTTCTTTTTCAATAGCACCTAAACTTTCTTCCATTCAATCCTTTTCTTCTATTTAATCTTAGTTTTCTTTACTTCGCTCATTTTGCTCTGATTTTTTTGTCCTTCTCTATTAGATTCTTCTCCTGCAACAATATATCTTAACATAGATCCAGCTAGTGATTTTTGTAAACTTGTAAAATGCCCATTTGGACAATGATTTTGGTAGTTTTCATTTTTAAAAAAATTTGGACTGGCTTTTTTTACTGAAAAATTATATTATGTTTACGATATCGATTTTAGGTAAATTTGAAATAGTTTTATTGCAAAAAACATGACATTTTAGAAAAAAACTGACCATAAAATATAAATAATGCAGTAAGACGTAATTTTAATAGGTATTTCACTCACTCATACAATATTATGAAAATTTAAACATATGAAAAATAAAAGTAAAACAATTTTAATCATGCTTGCAAATTAAATCCATCTAAAAATCAAAGTGTTCACCCCAATTACACACAACTGCAAACTACAAATTCACAAAATACTATTAAAACATACAACTGAATGATTCCCTCATTACTTTTACAGTATAGTGGGTATATTTCATTAAAATTTTTTGTTTTACAAAATTTCAAATGAAATCAAACAAGTTTTTACCAATCCAAATAGGGGCTCTCATTGTCAGAGAGATTACAGATGGATCAACCCAGAACTCCGACCCGCCCACGATGGTCTACTGTATTCACATATTGATTATTTACCCTATTCAAACTCCTTAAAATATAAACTCATTCAAATAAAATATCTACTTAAATCTTGCGAAAAAATGTGGTATTATGTTGAAGGGTATTAAGCGCATATAAAACACCATTAATTGCAATATTTGAAGCACTCGGCAGTTTATATGATAAATAAGTACCCTGCTGTAAAATTTTCTTCAAATGAAGAACAGAATTCAACTGAATTAAAATCTTGCAACAACATCTATTTATTGTGTTACATTTTTAAAAATAATTGAAATTAAAAAATTTACAATATTAGGTATTTACTATTCATTTACCTGTTAAACGTACGTAAAATGACTATTCACTTTCAATACAACGAGGCTGATGTGGAAGATGTATTGTGTTGCTCTTCTTGGCAGCTCGCAATTTACCGAGTGTGTTTTGTAAGTGTATACATTTTTGAGTTTTTTTCTTTCAAAATGCTTTTGCTACATTTTTAATGATTTCTTTGTTGTTAAATAGTAAAAGAAGTTAACAGCATTTTTGTATGGAGTGTATGTACATTGTTGTGGTTTCCAAGTTGATAGCTAATTAAGCTTCCTGTACTGGACATTCAACAATTTTAGATTATTGGTTCGAAGGATCTCAAAGAGTGCACACCCTTTCAATATTCCGGTGATTTGGAGTCGACTACAACGTCACTAAACCCCCTGCTACTTTTGCTCGATGCAGACATACAAATAACGAAGAAATATAATAGCAAGTTTAGGTAACTACCAAGTAATTCCAATTCTGCAAAAGACCAATTCTTCACCTATGTGGTCTAGCAGTTTCAATATTATCCGTAGACGACTTTAGACTACATTCCAATTCAATACCCTTACATAGCCTTAAATTGACTCATTGATTGGACTTAATTGACCCAGAAGAAATAGTTTCACCTGTCCTTAGCACTCCGACGAGAAAACCATAAATCAGGCTAAGTTGAATGACTGTACTTTCGAAGGTTAAAGATCAACTTTTGTTATTGAGGCTAAGAGAGGAGAAATTTTTACAAAAACAAAGAAGAAATTCATTCTTCAGAAGGAGGTACCCACAATGATGATCATTTTTCTTTAAAGACTCTCATTAATGGACGATGATCATCACAACTTTTTTCGGCAGTATATAGATTAATGTCTATAGACAGACATATATTGTCAGAAACTGTCCTGTAGAGCTATCTGAGATGAATAACTTTGCTGTACACTGATTTCACATATATCTAGCCGTTTACATGGCACATGCCAAGAAACCTTCCATACGGTTGATTTCTGCGTTACTTCATTGTCATAGTTCGTCTAATTTAAACAAGACGTTTAGAAATCTTACAACTAAAGCTTCCTCAGGGAAAAACTGAAATTACCACATGGGTGAAAGCCAAGGGAGCTTTGTTTTATACTTAGAGAGACAGTATCATAACTTTTCAATCATTCGTTCAAATGAATTGGTATAAAGAACAATATTTATGTCCTTTAAGATTACCAAAGATTATAAAAATGTTAAAACGGATTAAAATTCACATTTAATTGCTTAAAAATGCACGGAAAGTGTGATAATGATTTTTATGGTTTTAATAAACCATAAATTTTGCTATGATAATCGGCACCTAAATGCTGCCATGAGCTATTTTATAGAAGTACTTGAAGCAAACAATATTGTCATGCATTGTTTTCAAGTGTCATTAATGATTTGCCAGTGCAAACCCACAAAATGCCCCAATGGTTGAGTTTAGTGCGACTTTTTAGAGAAAAATCATCAAAAGTCAGTTAATTGGCACAACATGTTCATAAATTACTTCCTGAAGACCTGAGGTCTATCCATTGGTTAAAACTGGAGCAAAATCTATTCAGTAGTTTCTGAAATTAGTGGGGACAGACAGAAAGACAGATGTGGCTTACAATATTTATACTACATATAAATTATGTTTATTGATCTGTGGCTGGCCCGTTACGGCAGTAATTAATTACTAGATTACCACCAGATTACTTCTTAATTATTAGATACTGGGGGTTAGAAATCAAAGTGTGTAGTAAGAATTAACTACGATATTACCATATAAGCATGTCATATATTATTAAATTTATTTACATGTGCATACAGGCTCTTAATATAGGTGTATATTATATGCATATATATTTATGACACATACTCTTATTGATTCCAGGCAAAGCTGATCACGATTGTTATACATACTATAATGAATATTTACTATTTTTCCTCTTGAAAACATTCCTTACTTTCCTCTCTTCCTAAGGTAATTTCCTTATTCTTAGAGAATCTATTACCTGTTTTTACCATTCATTAACAATAACTACAAGTATGTATTATTTTCTTTTTTCAGCATCCACTGTCCGACGCCATATTAAGCTTATCCAACATTTTATAGAAAAAGGCAAACTGGGTCAATTCACTATTTTCCATTCGTTCAACCTGCGAGCTTCGTTGCTGCTTCAATTTCTAGGCCTCTTTACAAGTTACGCTGTTGTTTTGATCCAATTCCTTAATGTGGATAATCTATTTTAACTTGAATATTATAATTAGACTCATTCAGAGAAAATGTCACTTTAAAGTAATTTTTCTAAAAAATACTTTTTTATCACTTTGATCTCAATATATTCTTAAAAGTAACTCTCAGTTAGGTATTTGATTTTCCATATATCTGGTTTTTAGTTTTTTCTAAGTTTTTATTTAGTAAATACCTCATGTTATAACATAATTGGATATAACGAAGAGAAAAGCATTATACATATAAATAATGTAACAGGTAGCAAGGTGTTTAAAAATAGTTTCAATGTGTCTGCCATTAGACATAAAACTTATTGGACTATTTAATGTAACATAATTAATATTTGGTTTTGTTATAAAAATATTTCATCTACGAAATTGATGCGACATTGGACTTGCCTGATGGTGAATACAAGCTGACCTATAAAAAATATGCCAGCCGAATTTTGAAAAATCAATAGGACTTGTTAACAGCAGCTGTATTCAAAACATAATATATTTAAAATAATATCAGGCTACGAAACACAGCCATTTAGAAATAATTTGTCTGAATTTATGCAAGAATTGAGATATTGAAATGGGAAATACAAATATATTTTGAATAAAACAGATATGCGGAGTACATTTCAAAATTATCAGTCTTATTTTCTCAAAAACGGTATTTCCTTTTAAACTACATGACAATGATTTAAATTGTTGAGGTAACAATGTGAGAAAATAGGTCAAACCATTCTATGTGGTGTATTGAAATGTCGCAACTCAAGAGCAACCTGTATTCAATTGCGTCAATTTGCTAAGTTTAGCCTGGGCCACCTACAGATTAACATATGTAAACAATAAAGCAAAATTATTGATAAAGCAAGTTCTTTTATATTTTAAAAAATTATCAGCTGAGTGTTAGAAGTTTGTTTTGAAAAAACATCATTTCAGTTTACGAACCAGGTTATAAATCATTGTCATACATAATCGTAGGTAATATCTTCAACATTCAACATTCAAAAACATCAGTAAAAATTAGAAAGATAACTTGTGACTAGTTGATGCGTCAAAAAGTATTTATGATGCAGTTACCCATAATGATATATGAAATTGAGAATTAAATAAAAGCTAAGTATTTTTTTTCTTTGAATTTCATACGTATGTGAGTTTATAATGGTAGCTAAAAATATAAATATTGATTTTATTGTACTTAATTTCATCTATTATAGCAACGAATTTAGGTCAGTTGACAAATGATGGCTGTGACCTTAAGCACTTAAATTGTTGTCAATAATTTATTGACCATCGATTTTACTTAATCTACTTAGTTGCTATCTACGTACAATTACGTATGTACCATAAATGATGACTCTGGCCTTAAGCATTTTAATTGTTGTCAAACATTTATTGACCATCGATTTTACCTAAACTACATAGTTGCTATCTACGGACTTGTACGCTTCTAGACCTATTCTCATTGCAATACAAGTGAAACAATCAGCAATGATTTCCATATAGAAACTAAGATTATTAGAGTATTCCATATAGAAACTAAGAATATTAATTTTTAAAGATAATATTTGGCACATTCTATTTTGCAAATATTTGCTCGGTGCAGGAAGCAATAACAAAATTTCATTCAGAATACTCTTCTATGTTAGGATTTACATTATGTTAACTGTCTGTCTATGTGTCATATAATGTATTTAGAATATTGGGACTTAGAATTGTTATACAATTTAATGATGATTGGATACGGAGTATACTTCATGGGCTTAAAAGTTTTTTTGTAAAAAATATGTATGACAAGTTAATACATTAAACTCCCTTGTCCAAACAATTTGTTAAAGCATGATAAGCTATGAAATATTGATGCAATTCACATAATTTTTACATATTATTTTTTTGGTTTTTATTATGTCAATGTTAAAAAAATTACTATCAATGTATCTAATTTGATTTTTTTTAAATATTTCAATTTTGAATGCTAGTCGTAAATTCATTTTAGATGCTGTGAATTTAAAATCTAAATTCGCAACATTAAATCGGTGCGATACACATTCTAACCCCAGAGATGATAACTCGAGTGACCATGTTTTCATTTAGCCCCTTAAGTTAAAACTATTTTTCACTTGTTAGATTTATTTTTATAATTTATAATATTACGCCAGTTTCTAAATAGCATGTTCGTTAGTTCACAATGATTAAATTTTACATTTCATTTCAGTTCTTTTTAGCTTTTTCCAGTATGCCATTTAACGTTGAAACTATTCAGGAGTATATGAAGCTAAAAGTAAATGAAAGAGATACATTTTTTCTGCATGAAACACCAAGTCAATAAATCATGATGTGCTGCAATGACTTTATATTTTATTTATATTTCGTGTATATAACACATATAAACTATACAATTGATTCATCTGGCTATTTAACTTCGAAAGACTGCATGAACCAGTTTTTTTCCTGAAATTTTTACAACTTAATGGATATTAGCCTTTTACAGAACTATTAAACTTTAATAACATTTGTATTTGTAAGCTGGTTCAAAATATGATGTTGATAATTGCACTGTTGGCACGAAGATACATGCGTAAGTGAAAAAAAAACACATGTTCTATGCATGTGTTAAAAATCACCGTCACATTTTACACAGTTCATGATTAGTGATGAACCTTGTTCCTATTAACCATAAGAAATTCTTGTATACTTATATATCTTGCACATCAATTGTATTATTCTCACAAGGTTCCGTAGTTTATATCTCTTAAAATTATTGGCACAAATAATAATAGTTTAATTAAAGGTTATAATTAAATGCTAGTACCTAGAATTATTGCACATTTCTTAAATTCATAGTAAAAAATTAGTGAACTGAGGGTGTGTCGTACACTATTTTAAAGCTTATCATCCCAAAAGCGAGGTGCAGACTTTGATGTTTAATTCGGAACATTTATTTTGAGATTGAATTCAAGTACTGATGTCTTGATCCCAATTATCTAGAAATTCAAAGTGCTTATTAAAACTTATTTATTATTAATTTATATAAACTATTTGAAATATTCCTCTCTTTTATTTGAGACTCTTTCTCGATATAAATATATTTATGTATGTATAAATGTATTTATACGTATGCATATGTATATATATATATATATATATATATATATATATATATATATATATATATGTATGTATATATATATATATACACATATATATATATATATAAACATAAACATAGAACACATAAAATATTATTTCTAGTAGGTTTAAGTAGAGAAGAATTTTTTCATCACAGAATTTAAGTGCATTAAAAATTTTTCAGGTAACTATTATTTTTTTTTCTTGACTTCACAAATAGTTCTTCAAAACCTATATTTTATTTTTATATTTATGAGTAAACAATAACTTTTATGGTTTCTAAACTTTTTTTAAATGTCATATCCATAATATTTATACTTGATACGAATTAATATTCGATACTAGCTTCCTATGCTGAATAATGATTACAAATATTGATTACGTATGACATATAATTTTCATTAACTATCTCTATTTTCACATTATGGCATAAACCAAACTTTCTTTATGCCAATGGATCCCTTTGTGTATAGGAAAGTTCCTAGGGCAACCAAAAGAAGTGTAAAAATTTTAAATAGAGGCAAAGAACAATTTTTTACATGTACGAAACATGATTCATGACTGGTTCGAAAATGGGCATTCTCGTTTCCCTAATTTCTTATTGGTTTTATTTACATAGTGTGTATTTGTTTAATAATTTTTTTTTAAATCATTGCTAAAGGGTGGTGTTCTAGTTAAACAAGTAGCGCATTATTTAATTATTCGTAAAATATTTACCTGAACACCGAAAGCTCTTTCGATAAGTTGGCATGCTTGAGACACATCACCATAAAAGTAACGCAATGGTTTTATACCGATTTTCAAACCTGTTTGTATTTTTAAAATAGGTAATGCTCGTAAATGGAATAATAAATTGTTGACTGGTTTTCTTTCAAAACTCTTAAGTTTATTTTCTAAGCACTTGTTTAAGGACTGTAACCTCTCTTTAATATTGTCTATTAGCATCGCAAAATAGACAACTTCGAAATCCAACAATGCATTAGAGGTATAAAAGAATAAATATTTCACAATTAATTTCAAACGCACATTTACCTCGACTATAATAAATAGAAGAGTTTGTAACAATTGTAATGCGATGAGCGTGTTATTTTTTCTTCTCCATTGGAGGAAATTTCTCCGTTGGTATGTGAACTGGTTCCAAAAAATTTCAATGAATGTTATATAAATTAAGAAAATACACAACAAACTTTGATACTCCACGTATGTTCGTGATGTTTCTTTGAAATTAAGTTCTCGGAAATTAAAATACATTGTATAAACAGCGTATACCAAAATTGTCAAGTTATAAAATTTTCGTAGCCATATTTTAGACATATTTATTATTTTATCTTTTCTCCGATTCAAGTGTCATAAACAAGCAAATGTATGTCAAATTCCATTTTAAAACTTTATTTTAAAGAAACGTTTAATTAAAACAATGATCTAAAACATGTACTCAGTTTGACTAACATTGATGTACTGTGACGAAAACTAGCTTGTGTTTAATCAATATAGAGAAATTTAATTTGTTCATTACATCCTGCTATATATAGATGCATTTAATTGAAATTGGTGGATAATCGTAAAATTAAATTGAAAAATAATGTATATATAAAAAGTATAGGATCATTATGGAGCTATCAAAAAATTATTATTTCTTACTTTTATTCTTTTCTCCTCTTTTATTTGCCTTTTTTTGAAAGTGTAAATGAATATTATAACTAAACGCCCCAAGTCACTCGCTATGACTTTTAGATATGTTGTATGTAGAACTGATCAAATTAAAAAGTGGATTAAAATCGCTAACTATTCTTCAATATTTTTGGTAAATACTGTACATTTCTGTATACTTATTATAACTGCCCGCACCTATTTTATCACATCAAGTTATAATGTTAATCAGCTTGCAATTTCCACTTCTTTTTTAGTACCTTTCCGTTATAAATATAATTGTAAATTAATTATATGAATTAGTGTGCCCCATTACTGTTATTAATAATTATGGTATCACCGTAAATAGATTCATGCAATGTTTATACCTGACTTATAGTATGGGGTACGCAGACTAGTAGTTAGTATATTATCGACACAATTATTTCCAATAATTGATCTAACAATCAGCATCTATTAATAGACGTCAAAGGTAATTAAATAGGGATATTCTATATTAATTTTATGACTCATTTCGTGTGATATAAACACAAATAACACATAAAATACATAGAAGATTGACTCATATCATTGCAAATTTTTATGGCCACATTTTTGTGACATTTTTCGTGACCATTTAAAAAGGTGACTTATTATTATGACATTTTTGGTCACCATTTAAAAAGGTAACTTGCAACTCATAAACAAATTATGGTCAAATAATTCCCTGTCCAGATTAAGAAAAATCAAAGGAACTTTAACCTGATATTTTAAAAAAGAAATTTTTCGACACAATTTAAAATAAATGTTTTAAAGTTTTTTATTTGATGTCACATCTCTTTCTCAAAAGCAATTAGTTGAAAAGGGGGAGCTGTAGAGTCACTCGGAGAGAAAATGTCCCCAGTATTCTTGTAAGATGGTTATTAATTTGCTTATTTTACACACAATTCACTCAGCCAAACTCTTAGTGTATATAAAAAAAATTATTATTTGCAGTGATCTAGCATTCCATTCATTTTGAGTAGATAGAAGAACTTTTTTATAAAATGAATCCGACCACATCCCAAATTTGCTCAATTAGACATAAGTTTTGGCTCTGTGGTGGGTAGCATAAAACTGCAATGTACGTATGTAACAATTGCCATATGAAGGCTAGTGCAAGGACGTGCATTATCTTATATCTAAATAACTATTGTTAAAGATCATCAACTGCGCAAAAATTGGTTAATGATGCGCCGAGTCCCACGGTATCCGCAGCAATCATTGGTTAACGAATAACATTTCTCTGCCGGTTCTCAAAGCGTTGTTGGAAGAAGAAGAAAATAAATAATTTTTCAGAGGAAAGATATACAGCCTCAGAACTTGGGCAACCTATTGTTTTCTTGATATTTCAGACAGTGAAGTTAGTACCAGGAGTGCGTCAAAATTTCTAGCGGAAGGTGGAACTGCAGAGACCGAATTTCTATAGTGCGATGTTGCTGGCCTAGTTGAATTCTCCTGACAACGTTTTCCCTTATGACTCATAAAATTAGCCTCTTCTGATTAGTTTTAGGAGTTATAACCTTAGCTCGTAAGTTAGCTTTTAATTAACAATTTTTTATGGAAAGCACAATTTTGGTTAGAGCAACATTAATTTTAGTACACTTATAAAAAATGATTTAAAATTAATACAATGTTTGACCAAAATCAATCAAATGTGTGCTTTAACAGAATAATGTCTTATATTGTTTTATCGTGTAACTATACTTATATTTGTCCACATAATAAAAAAAATAATAAATAAAAAAATCTAAGCTATCAGCATATTCTGTATGATGATTCTGGTGCTCTGAGCTTTAATTATTTTGATATGCTAATATTTTAGCCTCTTTAGTTGACTTGCTTGACTTCTGAGCTTGCTAAGAAAGTGTACTTACACTTGTCTTATTGGAATTCAGAGAAATTTTATTAATTTATATTTAAAATATTAATTTTAAGTAACTAATATCAGTTAAATCTCAAAGCTCATCGTTAAATAGAGGACATGTTGACAAATGTTGCATATATGAATAGGTTAATCAATTAATTGCACTAATCCATTGCGTACATGAATAACAGCGCTGCAGTTGAATCAATACATTTAGCCCAAAAATTTGGTCACTTTAAAAATTTTGTGTTTACCTGGAAAAATTTCATGTTTACATATAGTATACGAGGCCTACTATTTCAGGGTGTGTAGTTTTTTTTAACAAAAATATTTTCCGGCATTTTTCTTATTTATCACAAGGCAATATTTAATAATGAGAAATGTTAAACAAATGCTATATATAATAGTTTAGTAGATTTGCACTCCCCACATGTCTCTTAGTAAAAGAACATTCGTAATTGATTTGCTTCACGTCCTTTAATGTGTACGTCATAAATATTAATAATTTCTCTTATGTTATTTCTTCTAGAAATTTATTTTTTGAATAATTACTTTAGCTTTTTATTTTAAAAAAATATTCAAAATAATTCAATTATACCTTGTTGGTTATAGAAATACCCTCACGAACTCGGGTTAGACCTATCAAAAATAAATTAAAATCGAGTTTATTACAATCATTAGACAAATTAGCTGGACGTTTATTAGTCTTATTTTATGTATCATAATAAAACTCAAACTGTTCAAAATATTCTATGAATTCTAAACAAGAAATAAGCTTGTTTTCTTTCGATCATTTCTACAATAAATATCCAATTAAATAGGATTGTAATATGACCTTGTTAACTTAATGAATTTGGAAAAGTAATGAACTAAAAACGGTACAGAAATAAAATCAATATATGAAATCAATTTATCAATTAAATGAGGCTGCAATTATAAGTCATAAAGTTTATATATAAGGCGCTCTAACTAATTTGGACAAACAATAAATAAAATACAATGAAGAGTAAAATCATTAATTATTTTCTGTCCACGAGCAGAACCTGTTCCTCACATCTGGAGACATGGTGTTGTTAGAATGTCAAGAGACAACACCTTTTTATTATGCTAGTCACATAACCGCTATAGCTGTACTCTGATACCGGTATTAGTTTGTGCATTATCAACATGAATTAGGAGACAGCTACCAGTTAGTTAGGAGTTCAAATTTGTATATGACTCAGTAAAAAAGAAAGTCATACTTACCTTAACATATGTTTAATATAATCAGCAACCCTAATAATGAAAATTTCTAACAGAGTACATAAATTTGTATTAATTAATTATTTGAAATAATAATTTACAGCGAACATACAATACCATATGACACTGAAGAGCTTAAGTTTTTTTGTGTATTTTCTCAATTCTATTAGTATTAGTGGCGTATAGTTGAATTCAGACAGTGAATTTAAACATTTTTGAAAATATTGACTGTTTTTAATATGAACCAAACCATTATTATAAGCTTTAAATACTATCTGCTCAATGCACCAACCAAAATGAATGCTGCCGACTATTTTGAGCAAATTCACCAATGTCGCATATCTAAACCTTATTTGCTTTTTTCTTTGTGAAAGTGATTTGTTTACACTCTGACTAACTTAAACGCAGTTTCTTCTTCTCACAGTAAACATGTAGTCTTTTGAAATCAGCTTACATATTCAAATATTCATGTATGCTGTACACATTTTAAAAAGTACTGTTTCCGAAATATAATACATATTTCAGAGATAGTGCACTCATGCACATATACACACACACACACACACACAAATTTGTATTGTCTTTTGGGCATGGATGTATTTTTAATTTATTTACGTAGAGTTTTCTGTAACAACTAAGAGCTTTATTGCTTAAAATGTGAACTTAGTACTACTTAAATTTCTAGCTTAGTCTTGAGCTATTGTAGGATGTGAAATAATAAAAGGTAATTAAAAGAATTTAAAAAATGGAATATAAGATTGTATAAAAGACAACAAAAATAAAAAAGACGCACGCATAAATCAACATAAGACAGGCCGGAATTAATGGAAGGCAAGGAGACAAAAATAAGTGATGTATGTATAATTTTGTTGCTATTATGAGAAATAAGGTGACTAACTATATGCGGAATTATCATTTATTTTTATATATCAGGCCATTAATCGATGAATAATACATCGAAGGTTTATTTTCGAAACTAAAACTTTGTGCACAAGGGATAAATTTCCATTTCAAAGATAAAATGACACACTCAAGAAAAACAGATTCAAATTCAGGGTGAGCTCAAATTATCCAAACATGAACTTGTAGAAGAGGTGAGTACTAGATGGAATAGTAAGTATTACATGTGCGAACACCTCCAAGAACAAAAATGAGCTGTGTCATTATATATTTCCGATAACTGTGGTACAACGAGTCTTTGTAACTTAAGTGAGCATAAATAGCTAGTTTTGAAAGAGACTATGGTCTTATTGAAGATGAAGATTGAAGAGATATGATCCTTTGAAGAGATTACCAAGATTTTGTGCTCCACATTCTCTTCAATTTATGAATAATTGTATTTTAATTATGAATAATATTATACCGCATGTTACTACTTTTTTAAAATACTTACATAAGCAATAAATACAGCAGGTTTACTCCGACATAGCTGAATGAGACACACTTTAGAGACAGAACTCAGACACAGATTTGATCGAAGATGATAAATAATACGTGGTAGCAATCTTTTAGACACGAGATTCCGATTGAATTTTTTCTCTTAAAAAAAATCTTATTTTGAATTTATTAATTCAGATTTTTTTGGATAATAAAGATCAGATTTTTTGGAGATACAATTGTTGAGAGAACGAATCAAGAGGAGCGACACATTGGAAAACAGTAGCAGTGACAATAAGGAGGACAGACCACCATTACTAAATGTTACGAATTTACATTAATATTCGGCAACTATTTTGGAGCTGCTATGAAGAGATTGCTTTCTTTAAGAAGGCAGCAGTGTCCGAAGAAATTTCTAAGAGCCCAATTGCAGTAGAATTACAAAGATATTTAAACAAAAAAATTATTAGAGCGCAATCTCGGTCCATTAGGCAAAAAACAAATATGGCCAGCTTAGCTAAAAAATTGTTATCCTCTCCTGTTTTTTCTGTGTACGGCGAACAGCTGTTTCTCTAGGCGGGATGAAAAAAAACATAACGGACTTTTATCAGAAAAAGCAGAGAACATATTTTTCCTTCATCAAAATTTACCTCACATCAATTTTACACATTGATGTTGTAGATTTGGTATATTTTTTTATGATTTAAAATTAGAGTTATGTTTGATTATTTTACTATGCACATGCTATTAATAATTTTAATGTGACATTGTTGAGGTAAGCTCTTTGTTAATTTTAAATTTGCTATTTTGTTCCTATTTAAGTTATTATAACTTCCATATTATTAAGTGCCTCTGCCAAAAATAGCCGATGTTAGTGTTCTGTTTTTTTGACTAATGTATTAATATTTCAGTTTTCCCTCCACACTTAGTTGATTAATCATGTTACGCACTCGCTTATCTTAAGATTTTATTGAATATTAGTATATAATTAAAAAATATAATAAAGAAGTTTTTTTTTATATTTGGTAATAATTTGGCAAATGAACGCAATATTCAGCTGAATACGGATATAGTAAAATATGTTGCTATCCCTGAATACTGACCATCCCTGATTTACTGAATATTCGGCCCATCTCTTGGAATTTTCAAGACATTTTAGAAAAACCAAAGCTCTAAGATCATGAAGAATTAATATTTAATATAATAGAACATTTGAAAAAAGTTCAATTCAATAATTTTAATAGGTTAGATACAATGATTTTTTTAAAATATATAACTGGGAACTTTCCATCATTATCCACTTGGATAAAAAACGTTTCAGTACAATTGGGTCGACAGAACCATCTAGGACTATTTTTTAAGGGAAAACTATTTTGATATTCAAATATGAACAATTAGCAAAATCTTTCCACCAGGACGCTTTGTGTCAAAAGCCTCAGATGTCGTTTGGTTTCAGTCACAGGATTTATTTCAACATGAGTGCCATGTCTGCTCAATGTTACAAAATTATGTTTCTAGGTTTGCATCCAGAAGAACCGAAAATACCAAACAGAGTCAATGCTGCAAAATATATGATTGAAGATATTGAAGGCATTTGCAACTAAGCGAGTGAAATAGTTTTCCCATGTTAAAAATGTAAATCCCTTTCTAAACCATGGCTCTTAGCAGAAAATTACGAAAAGGGAAGTAGACTGATTTTACAGGTATTTCAGAAGAATCCTCATCTAATATTGGGGGTGAGCAGATAGTTTTGCATAAAAAGGATGTAAATACTACATGTGACACTATGTGAAAGTGAAGAAATTGCAACTGCAAAACATCACTCGGGCAAAAGAAAACTTTAACAGAGATTGGAACAACATATTCTTCAGAGAAAGTTTTGTTTTGCCTACTTTCTTATACTACTTATACCTAGTATATGTTGCTCATATCTGCTTCTCAAATAGTGATTTGGTACTACACACATCATAGCAAATTTCACCACTGCCAGACAGTCAAAATACGAAGGTTTTAATTACTATCTGTGAAAGGTGGTTTATACAAAAAAAAACAAAAATTGGTTACTGTAAGACAACAAAAACCTGGGTCATCTTTGTACAGTGTGGAAATAAAAAATGTTCAACAGATTTGACTGATATGAAGGCCTTTGTCCCTAGATTATGCTATTAAATTAGCCGAAAGCGTGTCTCGTCTGTACAAGTTATTAACAATTAAGCGTCACGATTTATGTCATGAAACTATTTTTTTATTACTTCAATACTTTATGCCAAATAGTTTCAAGTTTGCTGCATACACTCAAGGGAGTGTATTATTCGCTTAGATTTTAAATTTATATTTAAATTTTAACATATTTGTTTACTGGTCTGATAGAAATGAAGTTGTTTTTTATAAATGCAATGTTTCAATTGTAGCAGCTATTTTTATTTAAATGCTTCAGATTTTCTATCGCAGACAAGTTTTAGCTACAAATAATAGTATGCGTGATATATCAGGAAAAACTACAAACAAACTACATACAAACGAAATCAAAGAAATATCTCTAATTTTGGCTATTTCGTATTATTTAATTTTTTTATTATATTATACTGCAGTAATGTTGAAATTAATTCTTATTTATAGAGTTTTTAAATTTTTGCTTGAATGTATATATGTATTTATTTACTTTAATATACAAGAATATAAGACAGATTTATTGTAAGTAGTTTAAACAATAACAAAGATAGTGCAAGCTAGCAACAAGAAAATATCGAATAAAAAGTAATTACTAAAAAATATAAAAGAAAGGAAAAAAGTATATTCTTATTTACATATTTTTATTATTTGTTTTAATTCCAAAATTATAAATCCAATTGAAGTGTTACACAAGTACACAAGTACTTTCGGGCTAGAAAATTACTTGTACAGAAATAGGTATAAAATATATCTACGTGTATATGTGATATATTGACAACGATAAAGAAGGGGGATGGGAATAGGAGGATAACTAGAAAGATGACAATAGGGATTGCAATAAGACTTTTTTCCATTGATCTTTGTATGTGCCAATTGTGGCACCTTCTGGACATCAGTGTATTACTTGTTCCACATTACGAACAGTGAAGGAATAATCGTAGGCCTGGTCTAACTCATGTTTGGAAATAAGTACATTAAGGAGATTTTTCGAATGATGTCCAAGGCTATGCACACTTAAGCTAAGAATTGAGACCTGAGGTAAACAGGGAATACTTGAATTTAAAAAGAAGGCAGAGAATAAGTAGATTGCCTCCACATTGAATGTATATTCGGTGCAGGTGCAGTTCACTTATTCTCCACCTTCTTATTTTGTGACTTATTCTCACCTTACATATTCTAGTGCCCTGTTTTCATGAAACTTGAATAAATTACCTAAGGTTGAAAATGTGTAAATGCATTTATTTTCAAATTGTTCTCATCATCTCTTCGTTAAACGATCCTCGATAAGATCTTAATGGTCCAGTAAAGGCAGCAAGGATGTCTCATGTTAATGAACTTTTAGTTTATATCGGGATAAAATGTTGATAATTTTGTAAATGTTGAAAGAATTATTTAGAAAATTTTACAATTAACGTCATTTATATGCCTTAATACTGTCATTTATATGACTCAGGTACAGTATGTGATTGATGAGCTTTTATGGCATATAAGAAACTACTTTGGATAAAAGAAGTTACTTTACTAAAAAATCGTTGGGAATAGCATACCTGTAGATGTTGTAACACAACGAAACCTAGGTCATGGTAAAGAAATTAAAGAAGAAAAATCTGCAATAATCAGTATTTAAAATTATTTTATTATACCAAATTTCAAAATATAAAACGTCTAACCAAAGCACAAAATATATGGTAATGTTGGTCACCTCGTTTTGGTTATTGGTGTTTAGTGTTAATAGTATGGTACATAGTTTACTTAAACAAACACTATTAATAGGCAGTGTTTAAACAAAACTCAATAAATGTCCCATATAAAAAATATCAATATTATGTTTTCTTACTTGTGTTAAGCACTTAAAAGATTCCAGACGATGATAAACTAATGACTGTTAATACAAAGGGCATTCAATCAATAAAGTGTCAGTTGATTCTTACACACTGAATAAAATAATTGTACTGGAATTCAGTTGGACTGCAAACATTTTATGAGAGTTAATATGGGCGATGAGTCGATTAAAAATACACTCTGGCCAATTTTAATAAACCAGCATGTGTTTGGAGTTTGTAGAAAAACTGCTAACCAAATTCCTGCAAAATTTACTTTATGGTGTCAAAAGTTATACACATTACTTATAATTGGAATATTTATGGTGCTATACTCATGGCTAATAATTGCAATATTGATGGAGCTGGAAACAACATTTTTAATCAAACATCGTCGGCATGTTATATTAGCATTTAGCACACTTCAGATGATCCTTATTCTGCGCTTATTGTTAATTGATATAATATGTGACAGAAATATGTTTATGGAATTGATCTGGAGAATTCAAAAAGCAGATGATCTTTTCAAACCAGAGCACAAAAGAAATTTGTTCAGACGTGACAAATGTCGAAACCTCATTGTTATGGGTCTCCTTGTAGCTTTTCATATTTTTATTACTGCATTTGGTGTATTTGTAGTAATAAAACACTCTCTAAATATTTACTTTTTTGTTGTATTCAATATTATTGCGCCCATTATTTTTAATTTAGAAGTCACATTGTTTTGTTTCATATTATATAGTATAACAAAACGTGTGGAAATGTTGAATTTCAAATTTTACAATAGACAAAATATAGTGGCACCTGTCGATGCCATCTTTGGCAGTCCACAACATGATCCTAATTCCAGGAACCAATTCACATTTATATTGCCGCTAAAAGAAAATTCCATTTATTGTTTATCTCAATTTTATATTAATTTCTTTGACCTGTGCCACCATTTAAAAAAAGTGTTTGAATTTCAGGTTTGTTATAGTAATTTTTAATAAAAATATTGAAGTAACATTTTAACCTTAACCAATTCTTCAAAAAATGTCAACACAAATATCATTATAAACTAACCTTTACTAGCTTTTTAGCTATTCATATCAATTACTCTTACGTTTTCTTGCATGCTCTCTACAATGTATATATAAATACGCTTATAAAGAAATGTGTCACACAATCAATGAGACATAAAAATCATGTGTGTTTTCTGAAATATAATTTAAATATATTTAGATATGTAAGCACATTTAGACTTTTTTTATGGACGAAAATCTAGGAGCAAAAGCCCGATATGACAAGAATAATACTAATGTAAAAAATTAAACCTACATTCAGCAGCAACTGAATTGGGGTCAAGGAAAGAGCCGAGATTGATTTCCTTCTTTATCCCCCAGAGAATGGGCTGATGATAAGTCTGAATGATATTTTATATTTCACTTGTTTTTGTGTTCATATCATTGTGGCATCCAATCCTCAACATGTTTCAATCTTCATCTCTGCAATCTAATTTGTCTTTATTTTTAGTTTAATTTTGTTGGTATTTCTAAAACTACTATGTGTGCCTTATACACCAATATCATTATAAAATATTATGGTAATCAGTGTCCATCTACAGTTTTTCAGGAAAAAATATTAATTAGTAGCCACAATACTCTAGTATTATTAAAATACATTTATAGCAACTAAATTAGGGTAATCAGTTTTAATTAGTTTTCTTTTCAAAATTTCTGGTATTTCCACTAATTGCTGCATCCCTGATAATGTTGTGGAGTTACAAATGATATTACCATATCTAGAAATGTCAGATGAAAGTTAATTATAAGCAAGTTTAACAATTCTTGAATGTACAATGAAGTGACCAGCTCTGAATTAAGTATTTGCTTGGAATATCCTATTTAAAATTTATAATTAAAGGAATAGAGACTGAGGCTTAAAAAGTTAATTAAAGCATAATGGTATAAATTGTCTTATTGATGAATTGTCTGAAAGTTACCATCCACATACAAACTATAAACATAAGGGAGATGAATTTTGCCTGGAATTAAAACTGTTTTTCAAGTAATCTCATTATTTTATAATCCCACATTCATTCATAAAGATAATATTTCAGAAATTGGACACATCACTTTCGATGGGTTTCCTGTTATGGCAAAGCCTCTATGTTGTGCGGTTGACAGCTGTGTGTCTCATATGTGAGAAAATGTATCTGCAGATAGAAACTACAAAGTCCTTTCTGACATCAATGCAAGTTGATGAAGAATTACGTAAGTGAACATTCTTTCTTTATATATTTGTTAAATATTTTTATGTTTGTTTCATATTTCCCCAATATCAGTGCTAATGAGCTGTATTTTATGAATGTGTAAATATATTCATTTTACAATGTGTGCCTTAAATAATTCTCCTAAAAATACTGTTCTGTGTTGAGGGTTTAGGTAAGTTTTCTCATCTCTATAAAGCCAGTCAAAGTGATGATAGATTTTTTAATTAGATATGAAGATTCGAATATGAGATATGTTGATTTTGCCGTTGTCAACCATCATCAACTCACAATTTAAGTTAGGAACAATGATCGAAAATGTGGTCACATTTCTTTAGACTGGGGTTGAACTGAATATACACAGGTTTCGAAGTCTTTGAAAGTTAATCAACAGTTCCTTGGTTAAGTTTTGATAAATCCATAACTTAGAATTAATTATCATAATTTAAAATAAGCAGAAGTAGAGTTTAAAAAATATGACCCTTTTTTCAATGGAAGTGGGAAACATTTTTGAACTCGTTTGAGAGAATGCAATCTGAAGGAAATCATACAAGTAACATCATCTTCTTTAGGATGTTATATTAGATTTGAATCAGAATTATTTGATGTCAGAAGAAAAAAGACATTGAACCACTAATGAACAATTGTGATAGAACAGTTGTGTTTTCGAAGGAAGGACAATTATATTAACTCTCACACAACTCTGTAGAGGGCAGAGCCAGAGAGAAATGTTTGATTGTTTTGCTCAAATCTGACAAAATTTCTTTCCACTACAAAAAGAAAATATATTTTGCAATAAAGAAATTATCAAAGTTTCATTAACTTAATTTTTATAAATTTATGTAACGTCTTAAATCCTAATATCTTAAGGAGTATTGTAATAAATGAATAAAATTTAGTCCATAATTGACATTCTTATTTAAGTGTTTCAATCTGCCAATGCCCTTAGCAATTGAACTAAGTGTGTGACCCCCTTAATCCAACCTAAACTTTGCGATTTGTCCACAGTGGTGTGCTGTGCTATATAACCAATTACACGTAGCTTACTCTGAACATCTGACCTACATACATCATATATCTACGAATATTTAAATGTATTTCATTTATGGTATTCATGCAAAGTTGGCAAGCCCAAACTGATATCTCGAATGTTACCAGTGTGTGTAACAGATAAAACGTATACACTTCCTGCCTATCTACTTACATGGATCATTGTATCGTAAAAGTTTCCTATAAGGAACTAAAATTTATACATTCATTTCCATTAATTTCAATTTTCAATTTGAATTTATAGGGAGAAAATAAGCTGTAATTTGCCAGCTTACCTTTGGCTATTTTCCGAGTGAAAGAACCTGTGTTTATATATATTCAGAGTGAAACAACCCTCACACAAACCAAATAAAGCTGAAGTAAATAAATTTTAAGAAAAATTTTTTTTGCAAAAATATCTACTTTTATCTTTTTTTTTTACTAAATAAACCTATTGGATTTTGTCAGTGAATATAAATTATTGAATTAATTATTATGATGCCTGTTCCCTCTTTGTTTTCATTTTATTAGTTTATTATTGCGTGTTTTCATTGCAAAAATTTGAAATAGTGTAATATATACTGTCGTGCAAGTGTGATCTTAAAATTTATTCTTTATTGAAAAAATGATATATTTGTGAATGGTAGACTTAAGCCAGCTTTAAAATTACATGTTCCAAATAAATGTGCTGTCTGCCATTTTACTAAACAATACTTGTGGTTAACCGGAAGTTGTATTCTAAAGAAAATGTTGAACCGGGCTTGACGATACTTTCACTTTCTTCCTTCTATAAATCAAAGAATATTAATAGAATACAATGTACTTAATAAAAAAAAACTGCTCATGATTTTAATAAAAAAAATCATTTTGAAAATAGCTTGTCACTCAGAATGACAATTATATTGAAATTATTTTAATAAGCAGTTTGAAAATGCGTTATGGCAGGATATTTAAAGAAATAATTCATAACATATTAATGCTATGCGTGGTTGTAGTACTTTCATTGTATTCGTTTTGTTCATAATTTCACACCATTAGTATTAATGTAAGAGCTTATGTGGTATAGTTTTTGGTGTACAAAAATGTTAAATTAATAAGAAAGAGAAGGAAGAAACGTAAAATTGGCAAGAATATTGGTAAGACCTTTAATAAGAAGTGTCTCGTTTAGTAGTTTGCCCTACCCAAAAAGCACAACCAGTTTGTTCAGTACATTAATCTTCTTTGTTGATTAGACAACAGTTAAACTATTTGATGACACAATTATAATATTATAGTGATTAAAAATGATTGATCCATTGATTTTTTAAATATGTCTTTTATCCATGTAAAATTAATCAAGTTAGCCATAAGATCTATTTCCAATCTTTTTATATTTAACTTAGAGGTAAATATATAATAAGGCATCATCGTCCATTTGCCATGAAGAGGTTGTTCCATATAACTATATGTATATATGCATTTATACCTCCCAAAAAATGGCAAAAGAGTGGAGGATATCAAGACATATTCGAATCACCGCACATGTTTCCAGTAATTTTTTATTGTTTCAGAGTTATTACTTTTCTGTTCTTTTCTCGTATCAGTTCAAATTCTCTGAGTTTTTTTTATGATGACATTAACAATTTTGACAGATGCTTGATTTTTTTGTTCAGACTGCCCCATTTGGTGTAATGACATTTATTTTCATAGGTTTTATTGGGGCACTGAAAAAATGGCAAGAAAAGGAATGCCCACTCCATTATGGAACACAATACCATAACGAAATTAGTTGCAATAAAATTCACTTTATTTTATTAAATCTATTCATTATTTTAAAATAAAAAAAATGCATTCCTGTCTATAATTTTGGGATAACTAAATATTATCTTGATTGATGTTGAGAAAAGTCATTAATGCTCTATAAATATTTTTTTCAATTTTGTTTGAAATTTCGTGTAGTGTAATCATGAGTTTTTCACTAAATAATTAAGATAAGGTTTTCAATACGTCAAACAATTCATATGACTGCTACGTTTACGCAATTCAGGACAAGTTGTTGTCAATATTATTATGACAGAGGTAATATTTTATTCGTAAGCTAAGTAAACAATAATGCTTGTTATTAGACTCGCTATACTCTATAGTATCTTTACATTGTCGGGAATTTCTTTCTGATGTTGTTCTTGATTGTAATGACGATTGCCTATTCTAAAGTAAGCCGTATTAGGTTTTTGCAATAATAAGAAAATATTTAAATAAGATATAGAAAATAATTTATTGAAACAATTTAAAACATAATTCTAAAGCAATAAAGCCAATATCAAAAACAATATTCATAATGTGAACTCTCAAAATATTTATTTCCTTAACCCTTCAGACATCTTGTGCTAGGGTATTTATTTACCATATAACTTTTTTTATTCTTTCAGTGATTTTTTTTGCTTTTATTAAATTCGTCCATATAGAATAATCAACGCAACATGGGATTAATTATATTGAATATAAACATGCTTTTAAACATTTATTAGAAGTACAAGTAAGCTGTAAATAACCAATTGTCACTCTGAGGGAAACTAACTTCAAGATCATTCGACGTAATTGCTCAAAAAGTGAAACAAAATTTTTTTCTCTTTCAATTCTATCTACGTAATTAAGGGTGAAATAAAAATCATTATTATTATATTTATTTAGATGTGCATATACGCACATAATATAGGTATACATTACATGCATCTATATTTATGACGAATACTCTTACTGATTCCAGACAAAGCTGGTTGCGATTGCTATATGTACTGTAGTGAATATTTACCATTTTTTATCTTGTGAACATCTCTTACTTACCCCTCTTCCCAACATAGTTTCCTAATTGAGAATTTGTTACCTCTTTCTTAAATTAATTAACAATACCTTGCTATAAGTATACATTATATCTTTTTTTCAGCATCCACTGTCCGACGCCGTATGAAGCTCATTAATAATATGATAGAAACAAGCAAACTGGGTCAATTTACAGTTTTTCATTCGTTCAACCTGCGAGCTTCGTTGCTGCTAGATTTTCTAGGCCTCTTTACAAGTTACGCTGTTGTATTGATTCAGTTTCTTAATGTGGATAATCTATTTTAACTTAAAAATTACAATTAGACATCTTCACAAAATTCACAGTTTTTAATGTTTGGCTAATTATTATGTAACCTTCCTATATACACTATACATATACATACACTATACTACACCATATATATATATATATATATATATATATATATATATATATACATATGTATATATATATACATATAGATACACTATACTACATATATACACTATACTACACCATCACTTTTAAGTTTGTAACTTACTGCTATCAAATTATAATGCATAAATTGGATAAAATGATATATTATTCAAAAAATGATTTCTTCATGATGCAGCTGACGAAGATCAAATAAAAATCTCACTAAAACTAAAATATCTGTTAAAATAATTCTTGTGTGTTTGTATGTTAAAAATAACTTTCTTACATCTTTGGTTTCAGTATATTTTCAAGAGTTACTCTGAAATAGTGTATTCAAATTTCTATATTTTTGGTTTTTTTTTTCTAAACTACTATTGAAGAAATGCCTCATGTTATAACATAATTGGATTTAACAAAGAGAAAAGCATTAGACATATAAATAATATAGCACAATCAAAAATGGATTGAATTTTTCTGTCAATAGACGTAAAATATGTTAGACTATATAATGTAACATAATTAACATTTGATTTTGTTACTCAAATATTTCATCTAACAAAATAGTACGAGACAGAACTTGCCTGATACTTCTACATCTATTTACTAATTTAGCCTGGGTCATTTACGGGTTAACCTATGCATAGAACAAGTTATTGATAAAGCAAATTCATTTTTAAATTTTAGAAAATTTTTAGCGGTCTATTAGAATTTTGTTCTGAGAAAATATAATTTCAATTAACAAATGAGATCGTAAATCATCAATGTCATACATAATCGTGGATAACATCGTCATAAGTAAAACCCAAGTATTTTTCTTTCTTCGAATTTCAAACATACGTGAGTGCGTTAATGGGACAGCTAAAAGAATAAATATTGATTTACATTGTACTTAATTTTATGAAGATTAATGTTATATTTTGACCCAAAAAGTGACGATAAAATCTACTAAACATCGTCCAGATGAGTCATCCTTCAAAGCTATGAATTAAGGTCAGTTGACAAATGATGGATGTAGCCTTATTCATTTAAATGGTTGTCAAACATTTATTGACCATCGATTTTATCTAAATTACTTAGTTGCTATCTAGACTTGAATGCTATCAGAATAACTAAGAATATACCATAAAGGAACTAAGAATATTCTACATAGAAACTAAGAATGTTATCTTTAAAGATACACTTTAGCATGTTTTGTTTTGCAAATATTTACTCAGTGCAGGGTGCTATAACCAAATTACATGCATAATACTCTGCTACATCAGAATTTGCTTATGTTAAATGTCTTATAATGCACTTAGAATATTGGGACTTAGAATTGTTATACTATTTTGTGATGATTGAATATAAAATATACTTAGTGGGCTTAAATGTTTTTTGTTAAAAAAAATATGTATGACAATTTAATATGTCAACAAAATACACAAACAATTTTTTAAAGCATGATGAACTAAGAAATATGAATGCAATTCTGGAAATTTTTTTTTCATAATTTTTTTATTATTTGATTTTTATTACGTCAATGTCAAAGAAATAATTATCAATTCATATAATTATATTTTTTAAAAATATTTTTATATTTTACGTTTGTTACATTTGACAATTAATCAACGTGATACAAGTCCTAACCCCGCAGATGATAACTCCAATGACCATGTTTTTATTCTGTTTCCTAAGAAAAAATTATTTCTAATTTTTCAAATTTTTTTTTTATTTTTCGTACTTTTAAAATGTATTTAATGATAGGTGTTATGCCATTTTTTTATATTAAGATAAAACATATTTATATGAATAGTGTTATTTTTAAATTAGTTATAAAGATTAATATAATTTATTTTCTTTAGTTTATAATGATTTAACTTTACATTCCATTTCACTTGTTTTAAATTTTTTTTGACATTTTTCAATACACTGTTGACTGTTAAAATGGTTCTCGACCGTATGAAGCTAACAGTCAGTTGAAACAATTTATTTTCTCTCTTTAAAACACGATGCCAGAAGATCACAATGTGCCACAATTACCTTATATTTATTTTATTTTGCATGTGTACAACACGTATCAGCTACACAAATAGATTCTGCTGGCCATTCTACATTAAAAGACTCCATAAATCAGTTATTATTTACTCAAATTTTTACATATTAGTGATATTATACTATCTTTTTGCAGAAGAATGAAAATTTAATAACATTTTGATTTGTTTCACAATTAGGTTTTACTATGTTATGTTGACAATTGTTATATGCACCACTGGCGAGAAGATATATGCTCAAGTGAAAAAACACAGTCACAGTCACCATAAACTTTGCAAGTTTATAATTAATCTTCATACATGTTCATTATAAGCAATTGTTGTATACTTAAATATTTCACACATATTATATTTACAGCCCCGTACATTTGTGACAGAGATATCATGACTTTTTTAAACAGTTTTTTATATAACATGAACTTGACTATATTTATTAAAAGAAACTGCTAAATGCATATCAGAATGCGCATAAAGTAGAGTTCTGTAGTTTTCTATATCTCTTAAAATTATGGTAGCAATTAAATAAAAATAGTTTACTTAGAGGTAAATACCAGACCAGAACGCCATCCCGGAAGCGGGGTTAGAAATGAAAAATAATAAATGAAATCTCAGTTTTATATGAAACGACCTATTTAAAAAAATATCACTCAATATAGGATGTTGAAGAAATATGTCACCTCATTATATATTTATGGAGAATTATATGAATTGATTCTTAATTTTTCACCAGATATACCTGAGATCTCCATCTGAACTGTTAAGTTGAACATAGGTCTAAAACTTTAAAAACTGTGAAGTTGGGACAGACAGATAAGTCAGACGGAATGAACATGGGGGAGTTAAAAGGCTCCATGTTTTATTACAAAAACTAAAAAGCTAACTTTAAGACCAAGGCAAAGTAATTAACTAAAGATGCATGTTATAGTAATTAACTTTGTCAATTTCATATAAATGTTATTACTTTGTCTATAAAGTTTGTTGTGGAATGATATACGTGTATATTCTTTAAATGTGTTAAACAAATTTTCTGAAAATTTTTTAATTTGGAACACTGACAAACTTCTTGTAAATATTCTGTAATAGTTTTCTCTTGTTTAAATAAATAATGTGTTACAAGAGGATGTGTTTTACTATATCGCTGAGTCTTTTAAAAATCATTGTCCCATTTTTAGTATTCTTGGGCATATTTTTTTCTAAAATGTATATTTTGGGTTTGAGCCTTACATATATACATATAATATTGCACATGTGAACAGCAGTAATTTTATACAACTCTTAGTATGTGAGCACTGGAACCAATATTAATGGCAAAAGCCATGGAATTTAATCCACTAAGTGTTGGAAAAGTCTATGTATTGCAAATAAGTATAATAAACCAGCACAAACTAATAGCGGTAAATATAAAACGTTAATGAAATGGGAGTAACTATCGTATCGAAAATAATCAGCCGAAAAGGTTGCAAGGAAGTTGGAGCTGTTAGCTTTGCAGAGAGAAGGTAACTTACGACTGGCATGTATCCACTTTAATTTAGCAGCATTAAATTAATTCTGCAGAACTTCTGATTCTGTAGCTGATAACTCAAATGTTAAACTTCTTCTTCTTTCGTGAAAAGAAAAAACAAAACTTTTGGACGTGTATGACTTTTTAATTACTATTTTGAAGTGTGACATAATTTTATTAAAATTCTCGCATTATCACATTCATATGGGTTTTTTAATTTTTAATATTTAATCCTCAAATTTTATTTTAGTTATATCGGTATATTGTGGACATGAAAATTATTCTGGAGCATATAAAGTGTGTAATATAGATAACACAATTTTTATTCCAAAATATGTTTATAAACAATTCCAGTTAGTAAAATTGAGTTTATGTTTAATTTTGTTTAGCATATATATATTCAAAACATAGATTTACAATACTAGGACTAGATAGCACTTAACTGCATGACGATTCTTGTTGAAGGACGAGTGGTATTTGAAATTAAAAGTCCCTTTTTTTCCAAAAGTTTTTCATTGTACTTTTATTCATTTATTTCATTAATATCGGTGTAACATTTTTTATCAAACTTCGTTATTGAATAAAACACATGCTCAAATATTAAATATGATGTTACAAAAAATAAAAATGTATTAATTACATACAATTAATCATATATATATATATATATATATATATATATATATATATATATATATATATATATATATATATACATATATATATTTATATATTTATATATATGTATAGTATATATTTATATATATTGCTAAGTTTAAATCCTTTGAAAGTGGTCTAGAATACAAATCATTTAGATGATGTTGAACAAGTAATTATAAGGATGAGAAACTTGAAACGTAAATTGTTGACATATATAAAACACATTCGATCGTAATGATCTTAAATTCCAAATCCACTTAAAATTTTTCTCAGAACATTAACTAAATGCAAAGAAATATAAATTGGCATGGTGCTCTTATGGTAAAAAGATATTTATGAAATTTTTATTTTTTAACGTCAAAAGATAGTTTGTAATCCATTGCCAATGGATATCTGTTTATTTTTATTGGTCATTTCTTAATTTATATAATTTCTTTTTAATTTTTTTTTATTAAATTATTAATTTATTTTTATTAAACACTGAATATTCCTATATTCTATTAAATTTTGATCAACAATACAATATTTGTGTAACTAACTTTGTTTTCATTCTAAAATTTCATTCCACTCCCAATAAAAAGATATCACAGAATTAACGACTTTAAAATATTTGTTACCTGATCACCATAAAAACAACATCAAAATGTATTTACGATTTGTAAGTATTTTAACAATTAGACACTGTTCAAAACTTAAACATTCAAAGATTATAACATGCGTTTTGCAATAAATAACAAGAACATTTTAAATTGAAAACATCAATGTTTTATGGCACGTACATATTTAATGTAATACGTGGAGATTTTCTGCATGAGGCGCCATCACACTTAAAGGACTCTAACTTAACTCTTTTTAAGGATAATTCTTAAATAAATAATTTACATAAATCTGTGAAGATGTGTAAATTTAAATTTTAGCGTAGTAATAAAATGTATTAATGCATATAGTAAAGGTGCTCATAATTATTTACATTGAAATTTGATAGAGGAAAAGCAATTGCTAATTTTTAATATTTTTTACCTCATTTGTAGGATTGTTTGAAGAGGTTTGTCTATCAAGACCTTAAAAATATTTTGTTATAATTGTAAGTGACTTATCTCGAGTATTAAATATATTCTGAAAAATATAAGAAGAAAAAATATATTCACCCCAACCTTCTGGAAATTGCTAAACTTAAAACAAAGAAAAAACAGAATAACTTAAAGTTATCCAAAGGATATTTAGCAACCTGATGCTTTTTCAAATATTTCCGATATTATTCATATTGCAAAGATATACTAGCCAATATACTTAGGCAGTTAAAATTGTAATAACTGTAAATTGTTTAAGGAAGTACTCTGTTAAAATTAAATGGCGACACGCTAGTCACCAAAGTAATTTTTTGTTTTAATTCTGAAAGTGATTCCAAAAATTATTAACATAAATTTATGTAACCTGGTGCAACACTTTTAGCAAATGGTATCAAGTTCACCTGTCGTAAATAGATCAACTAGATAACGAACTATTGTTGCTTTATATTGCTTTCTACTGAAAAATTATGTATAACTGCATTTTTCTGCCCATTTTGTCAATTTCAAATAACATAAGTGTTCCAGTAAACATGTCTAAATTTATTAGTTACTATGAAAATGTCACTTATAAACGCACAAACGTAGCTATTTATTAAGCCCTGCATTTTTCTATGGTCATTAAGACTGAATAATATTCATATTCTGCCTTTGACACATTAATTATGTACTCAAGCACAACTACAGGTAAATCTTTTATTAGCTAAATAATTTCAAAACTTGTAAAATTATATGCGTTAAATATCAGGTAAGTTATATTCAAGATCTATCGCTTTGTTCCACCTTACCACATGGAATTTTTATTTTAATCAGCTATGTGAATTCTAATACTATTTTCATTATCTTTATAGATAAAATTGTGAATTACTTATATGGATCAATATACCCATTAATGTTTTTAATCAATTACAGTATCCCAATATATAGATAGGAATATACAAACATATATATATATATATATATATATATATATATATATATATATATATATATAATATATATATATATATATATATATATATATATATATATATATATATATATATATATATATATACATATATATATATATATATATATATACAATATTTGTATCTGATTTAGAGTATTGAGTACACACACAAATATAGCTATAATGTTACAAACACAATTTTTTCCATTACCTAATAATTGACCTAACGTTTTTCAGCATCTATTATTATATGCCCAAATTAATTAAACAAGGATATCCTTATCTTATCCTTAATGACTTACTTCCTATCATAATAATTTAATTATCCACAATTTATGAAAAATGGTTAAAATATAAGGAAAATTTAGTCATATCATTGCAAATTTGTATAGCAAAATATTTTTGTAGTATTTTCGGTAACCATTTGAAATGACAATCACATGTAATTCAAAATGATCAGATTTGTAGACATTATTAATAGATAAATTATAATTACGTTTATGATTGAAACACAGTGAAAGTTCTTAATGACCATTAAAAAAGAAAGAAAGACATTAACAACTTTCTTTCTAAGAAGAAAGAAAGTTGTTAATGACCTTTAAAAAAATTATGCGATTATTTTCGGTATTTCAAAAGATCTTTCGACCATATTTCTCATACATAATTGTTTATTAATAAACATACACAAATAATTTTTAAGCAGTCAAAACCTTGTTTCAGCGTTTATTTTACAAGTATTCATAGAAGACCACATTCGATCAAAAGTTTTGTCGATATTTGGGTTAGGGACACTAACCATACCTCATTTCTTCAAGCAGAATGTGTCGCAACTACTTGACTTTATGACTTTTTCTATCACAATTCTAACAGTTGTATTTTAATTTAATTTTTTTAAAAGTGATGTTTGGTTTTGGGAAAAATTTTAATAACTAAAAGTAATGCAAGTAGGGTACAATTAATTTAAATACAGCACTGTGAGGGGCAATGCCGTCTCTTTAGAATTTCAATAAACTTAAGAAAGAGAAAGCAAACTGATTATATCTTTTATTTTTTTTAATTATGACTTTGGCATATGACGACTTAGACATATGCTCAAATTTGTTATATAGGAAATTTTTAGAGACCAGCCAACAAAAGCAACAATCCTTTTGTCTATGCAAATATATAACTTTATACCACCACCTACCCAGACAAAATGTTATTTTCACAAATATGTTATTTTGTCATTTATATTTATTGAAACACGTACGTAATTATTATTGTAGAAGTAGCTTTGGAGACATTTGTGTAACTGGGCGGGTTTAATGAGTGTCGATTGTTGTTAATATTGCAAGATCACCTGCTTACACTAGAGACGAGACTAGAATACATCTCTTTCATAAATTAAATTGAACATCAACCCACTTTTTCCCAGCTGGTGAAATCGTTGTTGGTTAGGCTAAATTGCGACAAAAATATAACGCATTCCTGCCCATTTTCATTTATGGAAATGTGTTCATTTCTATGTCCTCAGCAATGCCAAAGGATCTCCAATTTGATCTTATATATTTGGGGCTTTCTTTGAAAAATTTTATGCAATTAAAAAAATTAAATACTTTTTAGTCTTATTGTCTCATTTGTAACATTATATTAAGTAACTAACTCTTTTAAGAAAACTTTTAAAAGTCATTTTGCTGTACAGCAAATAACTCATAAACAAATCACTGTAGAATAATACCTCATCTGGATTCAAAAAACTGAAAATAAATTAAAACTATTTTAATTTGATATTTGGAAACAATAATATTTCTCACCTAATTAAAAAAAAACGTTTTAAAGGAAGGCCTAACTTCAGTTGTACACTAATTTTCATAGTTCGCCGCTGCTAATCTAATAAAATTCTTCTGACACGGCTTTCCCTGATGATTCGTAAAATTAGCATCATCTGGTCATTTCCAGAACAACTTCTAAGTTAGTTTTTAACTGACAAAATATTTTTAAAATAATGATCTCATCATCACAATAATATCTACATTTGCAATACTTACACCAAGCCTAAAAACAGTCATCTAATGTTTTTATGAAGAACGCAATTTTTACTAGGTCAATAATAATTTTAATAAATTTATTTAAAATTAATAGCATGCTAGATATAAATGGATAAAATGCGTATTTTAATAGAACAATGTACTCATATTATTTTATGCATTACCATATATTTGACCACCCGAAATATATTAAAAAATCTAAGACATCAGCATATTTTATAATTTGTCACCGTGGTGTGTTAGGTTGATCATAAAGCATATGTTCTTTGAATGCACGGGGCACCAGGAATTGCTTTCTTAACAATAAGTCTGCCATTTGTATAAATTAGATACATTAAAATACATGAATGGTTAAATAAATAATTGTGGTAAATTTAATTTTTATAACTTTATAAATTTAATCGGTTTAAACAAAAAGTTGTACTCACCACTGAAATGGATAGTGAACGCATGATCAGTAACATGATATAATAGTTGGTCAAACATTCAAAAATAGGCGGGCTATAAGCTGAAATAACTTTTGAAACTATTTTTGCATTTTAATCTTTAAATTCTTTAGTCTAAAAGTTACTAAAAATGTATTTATGCCCGTCTAATTGTAGAAATGAAGAGAAATTAAAATAATTGATTTTAAATAAAGTTATTTTAAATTACAAAGTACATTATTATATAGAGTGCATGTTAAAAATATTGCACCCATGATTATGTGGAAATATTGTATTAGTCAGTATATACAAGAATAAATGGGGCTGCAGTTCATTCGATAGATTTTTCTCAATAATTTAGCCATTTTCCAAAATTTGGTGCTTTATCCTTTACGTATAGTATCTGAAAACTACTATTTTAGTGCTTGTAGGATTTATTTTTAGAAAAGACGTTTTAGGAACTTTTATTATTTGCAATAAAGCAAAATTTAAGATGGAAAAATTACAAGAAATGTCTATATTCTCATCATTTTTCTTCAGTCGCCATTCATCTATTGGCAAAAAAATACTTGCAATTTTTCTTCTATTACGGTCTTTAATGGCTAACACAAAATATTAATAATTTTTCTAACATTACTACTTTTACAAATTTCTATTTGAATCATTACTTTAGCTTTTTATTTTTGACTAATATCAGTATCTTGTATGTTCCACATTCTCTGTCAGTCAAATTACCCTGACGTTTATAACCTTCATTAAAATAGACAGGAGTATATATCTGTGTTGTATTAACATGGATGTAATCCTTGAAGAAATTCGTATTATGAAATATTTTGAAACACTCCAGTCAGTGGTAAACTCTAACTTCTAAAGGCTTATAACAGATAATGAAACAAGAAGATTTGACTCACATAAGCTATTTTTATTAGAAAGTTAGTATTGAAACTGAAATATTATTTTCGTTGTGTAGTTAGTGTAAATGTTTACAGGAAGTTACATCAATTTAGGGCAATGAACTACTTTAAATTTTCAATCGTAATTTGTCATATATATATATATATATATATATATATATATATATTATATATATGTGTATATATATATATATATCTATATATATAAATATATATATTACATATATGTGTATATATATATATATATATATATATATAATATATATATATATATATATTGTACCAAATTTTTAATTTTTACATCAAGCGGATTCTTTTAATTCTGAAAGAAACGATTGACGGTCATATGGACACATCCGTGTGGGATCTTATAAGGAAGGGGTCTTTTTAAATTAAAGTAAAGAAATTTAAGTTTGTTTAAAACAGGAATTAACAGCTTTCCCTTAGTAGTTTGCCTTAAAAAGTGCAAGAAACTTAAAATGGCACCCTGTAAAACACATTATACACATTCTAAAGAATACAAAATATTTCTCAAAGTTAAATAATTCTTACTCACTCACTCAATATGCACTTAAAATTGCATAGGCATAATGTATATAATACAATTTTATGTTTTTACAAATTATTGCTCATGTAATGGCATACTTTAAATTTTTTCACTACGTTTTTAATTTTTTTTTTAATACAATTGCACCATCTAAAGATAACTCTTTTTACAAAAAATTCTTACGTTAAATGTTCATCTCTTTCTTTAGCTAAACCATTTTGAAATTAGTAGAGCACCAGAACAATACACATAAGTGTTTGATATTATATTATTAGGATATTGTAATAATTTATTTTATCGGAATATATTTTAATTTTATATAAAAATAAGCAATAAAGGAAAGAAGTACACACATGTTTTTCGTGAACTGTGCTGTCAATATATATATGAATATAATTGTTGACAGTACGGTTCATAATGTAATAAATATATGCCATAATTAGGCTTCATTGTAATCTCCATACGATCTCCATACGAGATATATTTTTCATGTACATCATCACAAAAAATGATATACCCTATGTAACATGCAATACATCGCTGGAAGGAATGTTCGAAAAGGAATTTGAAAGTTGTAATTTGCGTAATTTTAGCCTTAGAAAAGTATTTGAAAATTGAGTGCCCTTTCGTACAGAAAATAGAAATCTATCAATATTACTCTACGCATGTACAAGAGTATATTTTTTATATTCTGTGTCATTTAGAAGAAATGATCTATTTCATTTTAATTTTCTCAAGCCTGTAAAAAAATACTAGATTGTTTAAAAAATACGTAGTATAGAATATTTTATACTTCATATTTAAACATTTATTTATGTACATATACTTATATTTATATATATATATATATATATATATATATATATATATATATATATATATATATATATATATAAATATATGTATATATATATATATATATATATATATATATATATATATGACTTATGACTTGTTAACTGTTCATATTGATACAGTGATTTTTATTACATTCGCTCGGTATTATAGAATGCAGTTAACAATTTCTTGACAACCGAAGCGGAATCTTAATATAAGACAAAGTCTTAATTAGAAATCGTTAAATTAATAATATGAAATTATTTTATACGTATTTTTATAAATAATTGCTTTTTCTATTTGAAATCACTCAATTATCCGCAAGAGTTCCTCACAATAATCTGAACAGAAGGAAAATTATCCGATAATTATCATCACGGATATAAACTTTGTATCTTTAATAATTTCTCCTGTACAATATTTTATCATATTTGACTACTCTTTATAAAATAATGAAACTACAGTAATCTAACTGTTTAGTTAAACATATATTACTTAAGATATTAAAGTTTGTAAGTCAGGCATATTATATGTTTTTATCAATAAATATAGATCAAGATTATGCTAAAAATATTTCTTAAAATACAACTATATATTTTATGATATATACTTTGAATGGAAGGTCAACGAATATAGAAATTCCCCCACTATATAAAAATGATGTTTCAGATTATGGCTTCTAATTTCCTGATCATTTGTATTATCTATATCTCATCATTAATATAAAAAATTCGAACTAAATTAATTGTTTCACACAATTTATAGTGTGCGTATAGACATAAATATTATATCACCTAAATTAAAATCAATAGCATACACTCCACCAGACATTCCGTAGTATGCTAACTTTGTAGCGTGTCATTGTTACGTACTAATCGATTTGAAAAATGGACGCCTACGATGTGATGGGGCATTTCAATATAATTTATTTGATATGTTCACTATCACGTGTCACAAAAATAAATAGTAATATAACGGTGAAAAATATCAGGATGCAGGCTACGTTAACAGTATTGTCTATACTACTATTCTCCATGATATATCTGATTGTAGATTTGGAAATGAGTCTATTGATTAATTATAGTACATCAAAACATTTCAACAGCATACGATTATAACACGGATACAAATTATCATATTTATTGTACTAGCTGCTACAGAAAGTGATCAAAGTGTCCGTAGATATTTTGAAAATTACAAAAAAATCGATGATCTATTGAAAACAACAACACTAATGTACTTAAATGAAAGAAAATCTCTTAATCACTTGCTTCTGGTTTTTGGATTCATATCAGCGTTTACTGTATTTTTCGACACAATATTATGGCACATATTTTAGGACACTTTTAATATCGTCCTACGTTTGTCATATATAGTAACTCAGTTTTATTTTCAAGTACAAGATTAGAAGTCCATTGTGAATTTGAGAATATTCAGACGACGTTTATATCTAACATCGAAACGGTTAAAAGAATTGTTACAAGTCCAAGGACACATTTACCTTCAGGTAGAAGATGCCACTGATCATTGGAGAATCGACGAAGAGAACGATACGGAAATAATAACTGAAATCAAGCAGCTGATAGCAAGTTTCATGCTTACGAGTGAGCAATGCCATTTATTTAATAATGCATATGGTTTTCAGGTTGGTTTTATTTATTATTCCATATATTTCTTATTTTATTTTTTAACGAATCAGACCTACTTGTCTCTTATACTTTTCGAACTGATCAACATGTACAATAATCTTAAACGGTAGCTTGAAGAGGGTCGCACTATAATAAAAAAATGAAGATTTCTTTTTACAAATATGAACATTTAACAAAATAGAAATTTATTGTAAATTCAGGAGACATAGAACCAAGTTTTAAATTGAGCCCTATGACCTATGTCAATGGGATATTTGTGTTGCTGTGCAGAATTTCCTGAGCATAGTTAAGAGCAAAAAGAAATAGATTAATATATATGAAAATATGTCACATAATTCTATTTGACATACAAATGGTATGATTTGACAGATATTAAAAAAACAGTTGAATGTGTTTCTGTATATGCAAAAAAGTATCCCTTTGTGTTTAATGAATCTTGTAAATATTGTTGCAAATTACAAACACTGGTTTTAAATTAGTACTGGGTTTTAAATAAATACTAGTACCAATT
Source organism: Druceiella hillmani (assembly GCA_039881145.1). NCBI lineage: Eukaryota > Metazoa > Arthropoda > Insecta > Lepidoptera > Hepialidae > Druceiella > Druceiella hillmani. Next base: position 1,189,204 of record JAYKKI010000069.1, on the reverse strand, counting down.
TTTTTAAATCAATTGTTGTAATATGGAATAGTGAAGTCATTTCATACACATTCAATTTAAAGAAAAAATTGTAATTGCATTTTGATTGAAAACATTGTAGGTTGGAGCACATTTTATTCTTGGCATTAACTAGAAATGAATAAACCCATATTAATTTACTTGCATATCATTTAGCTTCACACTCAAGTAAATTGTAATTTTGAGTGTATGGTTTTCATACACACTTGTCTCATGGAGGTCTCATGTAGAAAAATATAATTTAAAAAATTCAATATTTTGCCTTTTTAAAAAATATAAAATCGCTTGAGTTATAAAAGCGTTGGAATGAACCTGTCTTTTTAAGTTTTGTAAAATTGTTAAAATATTGTATTTCAGGTGCTGTCCTCCTTTTTTCATAGAATTCTTCACTCAATATACATTTGTCATGTGACTATATCGTATGCTTTGGAAAAATCAGTACGTATTGAAAAATTATTACATCTCAAATGTTTCTCCACGAGAACGTAATTTAGCTCTTTAATATTAGTAATTTTCCTTACAAACATTGAAAATAAAATAGTTTATGCTCAATTTTCTTTGGCAAAATATTGTAGTTTGATCTTTGATCGTCAGATACACTTTGCTAACTTAAATAATAATAAGAAGGACTTTGACTTAAATTGAAAGTAAATTTTTTATATAAATATCAAATTAAAACTGCATTATTCATTCTGAATATTCGATTCATTCAATCCAATAAACTGATTATAATTATTAATGCAGAATTTGTGTAAATTCCATCTGATTTCATATTAGAGTTAAATTACGGTTGTATACTCGCATTTCATTTAGGCATTAATAACTATCTATTTTATATGTCAAATGTCGTAGCAAACAATTTTCACCACATTATCTGGCTATATTTTCAACGATTTGCTAATTGCTAAATTTCAAAAGAAATGAGAAAAATTTTTACGGATGGAAAAAATATCTATGTCGATTCCTTATTAAAATATAACGTAAAAACTACTGAATCAGCCAATATAACATTTTGAATTCCTAATTATTCTACATTTCTCAAGAGCAAATTGTGCAGATTTTATCTTAGTTAGAGATCTTAGTGATAGATATTCTCATAAGGATTTGATAAACCAAGTAATTAGAGGCTAATAAATATTTGCTCTCTCAGATCGAAGAAATAGATTTGCAATGACATGTGTGGCTGATAATGACGTGTTATACTTTGATATGCTGGTCACTTGACAGTTTTACTATTGCTTTTTTAGAGTGTGGCTAATACATTTGTGTTAATACTTTTGAAGGTTTTTACGTTTATTGAAAAAAAAATGTATTTCATTAATCTTGTCACTGTTATGGGTTTGTTGAAGTGTTATAAATTAAGTATCTAAACAACAATACAATAGGTCGATTAATTTACCTTGGTTCGAGTTGAGTTAGAACAGTTTATATTTATTTATTAATATTCTTTTGAGGAACCAATGAAATCTCGCTTTACGTGTATTTCACAAATAATAATTTTCAATCGACGGTCGATATTTTAAACTTTTGAAATGGGAACCAAACTAAATATCATTCTATATCTTATTCATACAAGGAATTTCAGTATGACATTAATTGTGGAAATATAAATTTACCGAGTGCCACGTATTTGCACCAAATATGATAAACGCAAAGTTTACGAATAGATAATAAATCCTACAACACCAAATGAAATGATAGATTGGCTTGTGTTCAGGAGTTGTTAGGATATCATTGCCATTATTGACCCTTTACTTACCTTTAAAATAATTACGAGTAATTTGTGCACAAATGAAGTAAGAAAGTACATGTACACAAAATTTTCGAATCAAGGCCTGGAAAGAATCGAAAGGAAAAAAATGGTACAACTTTTAAATGGGAATTTTGGGAGAAATGTGTTCTGAAATATGAAGTGAGTAACTGAAAGTGTTAAAATGTTACTTTTATTGACTTCCTTTAAATATTGTTTTGAATTTCAGGTACAAATCTGTCAAACACTCTTTACGATTTCGGCGTTATTGTTGAGCAACAGAAGTTAGCATTCACTGCAAATGACTACATCAAACTGGATTATTCTTTAATTTATAGTATCTTTACAACCTTAGTTATTTATGGAAATGTATTAACTCAGTTTAATTTATAAGAAAATTACATAACACTTATTTTCTTGTGCAGCTTGAAATAATTTTACGGAAAAATATCACATGCGATTTGACAAGAAAGTATTTACTGGTTAGCTTAAAGTTTACAGGCTGTAACATACGAATACCTAAAATCAAACTCAGTCAGATAACGGCAGCTGATCAATACAGAGCATTCTATTTTGCTTCGTCCTACAATAACAAACGATGGGTGGCGGTTTTTGCACTCATTGAAGATGCCTACCATCTTCTACTAGATCTTATTCATGTGACCAGAAATTACTTTAGAGACCAATAACACATGAAACTGATAAGCAATACCACTATTTAAAGAAGCTACAGGCCGAAACACACGAAAATATAAATTTGGATTCGTTTTTCCACTTTGTGCTCAAAAACTGAACAATATCAGGCAGTGTATTATTTAGCAATGCAGTGCCGGAATTATAGTTTTTTATTATTCTTTGCCGATGTCTATAATAATAAGCCATTCTGTAATTATGAAACTCAAAAACGTATAGGTTTCTTCGAATAATGGTGCAGGTAGTAAATTCAAATGTCAACTGATTATTCAAATGTCAACTGAAATTAAAAATTATTGTATGACGGAATATAGGTTAATATAAGTTTCGTGGTATTTCAACCAGTAATTTTTCGACAACAATTTATATAGATATATGAGAGTTTACATTTGAATATAATGATATCATATCTATTATTCAATTTTTTCTTCACTAATAAAGTGTATGTAAATATATGTAATGTAATGTAGCTATAAAATATATCTTAGTCTTTTCAGACACTTTAATGTACATTACCAGTTTTTATCGTGGAATAACTCAATAAATGCTTAGGTTTTTCTAACACTTTGGCATTGTGTGGAAAAATAAACAGGGAAATGAAAATCTCAGCTTAATTATTTGATTTAAAAATATCCAATTATTCTTTTATTGACTTACTGTTTTATATTTAATGTGGCTTTTAATGCAATCATTACGCAGGCGGTATGCGACGAACTGGTCCTGCATTTCTCTGCGTGTACATTACTTACATCATATTCTGTTATGAATAATAATTTACCGTTAAAACTGATTAATATGTAAGATATTAATTATTTCAAAAATTCACGGGCAAATATTTATACACACCACAGATACAAATGATGAAATAATCCTCACTTTTTCTTGAATATCTTTTCATCTAAATTTAAAATTTGGTGAAAAAACATCAGGACACCCAAAATCTTAATGTGATATTCGGAATTAATTTCTTCATGATCGTCCATCAGTCGATCCATCCTTCTGTTTATCACGAGCTTACAATTTACTTATCTGGAACCTACAATTTACTTTCTGGCTTCAGATTAGATGTTTGATATTAAGATGTCATTTAAAGGTAAAAAAAATTATATTTGTTATTGGGTCTTATACATGAGAAGCAGGTGCAAATATTTATAACTTGCACTATTAGTGCAATGTGTACGGGACCTCATAGGGTTTCGTAAGTATTTAGACATTTACAAATATTTAAGGGCACATAGTATTTCTGTTCTAGTTTCAAAATTAATTATTCACAACATAAACGTACTGCCTACGATATTTTTTATAGGCGTAAAAACATGGTTCATATTTTGAAAGTTATAGTATCTAGAATCATTGATGTAGTTTTTTTACAACCTTAAAATAACATCTAGAATCATTGATGAAGTTTTTCTACAAACTTCATATATAATATCTAGAATCATTGAAAAGGTTTATCTACAACCTTCATGTAACATCTAGAATCATTGATGTAGTTTTTCTACAATATTCATATAACATCTAGAATCATTGATGTAGTTTTTCTACAACCTCAATATAACATCTAGAATTATCGCTGTAGTTTGTCTGCCTTATCGTAGATTTCTAAAAACTTTTTTTTAATTTTTAATTTTTAATTTTAGCTCCATAAATAGGTGGGGGGAGGGGGGAGGGCGACATATTTTTTTTGCATATTGTTCAATATATTTCTGAAGGTATAACACCTAAAATTATGAAAAAAAATTTGAAATCTTTATAACTGGCCCTTTCAAACGAAACTCCACACCATATATAGCGTTTTAAATTTTTTAATACGTAACTCATCGCCCTTAAAATTTTCATATGATTATTTTTGAGTATTATTTATTGAAATATATCTGGCTTAATTGAGAAAAACAACTGTAACAGACAAACATGTGAATGATTTTATGATGAACCCATTTTTCCTTTCGAGGTATGTAATCCTAAAAATTGTAATACTAGATAAGTATGTAATACTAGATAAGTATAAATTTCTCTCTGACAAGGAGACATTGAAAAAAATACTATTTCAAACACTAAAACACATTTTTAAGTACACTGATAAATAAAATATTAGAGCCACATTAGCAAAAGACTAAATAACGTATACAAACAATATCAAAAATGAATATCATGTTTTATAATGCTATCCTGATCTATTCATACAAAAATGACCGTGTTTTCATTTAGTTTAATCGTTTTTTTATATAATAGATAGATACATTAATTATGTTAATCGTATTCCTTCGAGTTAGTTGTTTATTCCTTGTTTGAATCGATTATATAATTATATGGTCCAATCTTGAAATGGGAAAAGTGCTTAAACTAACATTTTATAGTAATTAACAATATACACAATAGAAATTTTCATTGTCTTATGTTATCCTTACAAACATTATTTTAGAAAAAGTGACATATTAGAGAAAAGGTATTTTAAAATAAAATTGAAAAATTATTAACTCTTTTTCATTTTTAAACTATATTTGGAAAATATTAAGCTTGCAACATATTCCTTCCTCTAATATTTCTGCAATATATTTTGAAAAAAGTTTTTTTTTCAAATATATCCATATTCCTTATATGTTGCAAGCTTGATATTATTTGAAATTTTGGATTAAAATTATTTCGCTTGATTTGCCTCAACCACATTATCAGATATAAACAGCTATGGAAAGAAATAATTTACATTATGCAAGTGTTTAATACGCTAGGATAATATAAATTGACAGCCATCATTGCTCTTCAGTTAACTAAACATTCAAGATAATATAAAATTATGTCTTCTATAAATCGGTTTCCTGTTATTGATTTTTTTAAAGGAGGGATTGACTAAATGTCATAGTGTTTTAATTAGAATTCAACAGAATGCAACTCATTATTTCAGTTTGATTTCTCAAAATTTCGAAACACCCATTATTCAGCTCCAAGATATTTGTAGTTGGTACCTACAAACATAGTCAACAAATATTGTCAATTTTGAAAATTTCACTCTTCACTTTCTTCATTCATTAACAGATCATGGAATTTTAAAAAAGAGACTACAACTTTCAAACTATCACAATTTTGCTGATTAAGATACAAATAAAAGAAGATGTAAAAAATTGTTAGGTAGAAAATAAGATAAATATCAAGATTCCTATATGCCTAGCATGTTTCTGCATCTCTACACGTTTACATAACAAGAGTGGTGGGTGTATAAAAATTATATAAATAAACGTAGGTTCGTTTAGGGTATTTTTAATTGAATCCATGTTATTTAGTACTATCATTCGATACGCATGGCGCTGCCTATTTCTTGAATCTCACCTTTTTTTTAGTATATGTTACCAATCATAGGAATTTCTTTATATACGTATATTAATATTCTATTTCTTACAACGTCTCCTTATTAAAATAGCAATTTGGTTTTGAAAACTAACACTTAGCTCCAAAAAAAGATTTTTTGAAGTAATTTGTAAAATTGATCACGCCATACTGTTCTTTTTGGAACATAGAAAAATATTCACCTACTATTCAGAACTTTATCGGGAAACAAACTGCATTTTAAAACCTATTCCTGAGAGAAAATTGTATAGTGAGCAGGGTCCTGTAATTTATGTCTATTTAATTCTATTTCTTATTCCTTTTACCTCGCTTAATTGTGGTACCATATTGATGCTCATTTGTGCTAGCATATTGATACCATCTATTGCACATATTTCCTTGCTTTTCTTACTTTGTAATTATTTTGCATTTTTAATATCCGCACATTCCTTCATTAATCTGTTATTGCTATCGACAATATCAGCACATAGCTTTGAACTGCATTCCAAAGGTATGAATATCAATGTTACGAAAAGAATTACCAGGGAACATGACTCTGTAGTGTATCTTTTCTTCTCTATCTAACTAGACTATGGAATCAAGATGATTCAAGTGTGTGTACTGCATCCATAGAGTCTATGTATAGAAGTTTTCTGAAATTGCTTCTTTTTTTAAACCATATCACTGGTATCATGTTATCTCAAAATATTATAGAAATAATTATACTGTGAGATTTATCAAATAAATAATCCATTAGGAAAATACCTACCTATGTTCGATTGCTATTTATGACAATTATATTAGCTTGACGTTAATATGTAATATTTGAACTAATTATAATAAAAGCACTTGAAAAAAATTAAGATTTCACAATCAATCTAAATTGACTTTTGTAAATGCCACAGAATAATAATAAATATACTTTCAGGCCAACCGGGAAATTCAATAATCAATAATATTTTAATGTGGAAAGACAAATTGTATCATAGTAGTAGACTAAGTTATTTCATAAAATGGACTCCATTATCGAAGAGTGTTTTCATTTTCTCTTAGAATTGAGTAGTGAAAACAGTCAATTTCTTTAAAAATTAAGTGTTGCTTCGAAGAATCAATTTACTTTTTACTTATTTTACATTCATTTCTCAGTGTCAATCAAAGTTTATGTAAATTAGGAAATTAAACCACCTTAATAAAAATTACTTTTGAAGAGAATTTACAGTTTGACATTAATTTTTTTCAATACTTTCTACACTGTAATGAGCTTATCGTTTACCGTATCTATCTGCCCTCTAAAATAAATACAGTTCAATTGCTTTTCAAATTATTAACTATGTTAATTTTATATTAGTTTTATCTATTGATATATTTTGGGAAAAAAATTGTTTTGCTGATTGGTTACATCTATTCCATAATATTTCTGTCCATGACAGTATTTTATTCAGAACAAATTGTTTTCAGAAATTAAAAATTTTGATGTTACCGAGCATATTAATTATATTGGCGATTCAGTTGTCTTCTTTCATCTTTATCGGTATTGAAAATAGCAGTTGGTTCTATATAACTACATATTTCACTGCATTTGCTAGCAGATTGGCATTGGTACTAATGTGTTGATTTGCAAATACCATCAATGAAATGTTAAAAGTAGTGAACAATTACCTGAAACCTATGAATTGAGAAATATTCCGTAATAACGCAAACTGCGTGGAAGACATGGCTGTAGTAATAGTCTACAATAGATTAAGTGAGAATAGCCATTTAGACATCTCCGGACACCCTATGCACATCGATTTTACCAAATGTAGTAACTAAAATAATAAGGTGGTTTGATTTCCTAATTTACAAAAATTTCGATTGACACCTAGAATTGACTGTAAAACAAGTAAAATGTGAATCGATTCCTCTAAGCAACAACAATCATTTTTAAACAAACTGACTGTTTTCACTACTCAATTCTAAGAGAAAATGAAAACACTCTTCGATAATGGAGTCCATTTTATGAAATAACTTGGTCTACTACTATGATACAGTTTGTCTTTCCACATTAAAATATTATTGCTTATTGAATTTACCCATCTGGTCTGAAAGTATATTTATTATTATTCTATGGTGTTTACAAAAGCCATTACCCTTCAATTTAGGTGGATTATAAAGTTTTAATTTTTTTACAGTGCTTTTATTATAATTAATTCAAATATTATATATTAATGTCAAGCTGATATAATTTATTCTCATAAATAGCAATCGAATGTAAGTAAGTATTTTCCTAATGGATAATTTATTTAATAAAACTCTCAGTAAAATTATTTCTATATTATTTAGAGATAACATGGAAATGGTGATATGGTAAGGTATATTAAAAAAAGCAATAACAGAAAACTTTTAAACATAGAATCCGTAAATGCAGTACACACACTTGAACCATCTTGATTCCGTAGTCTAGTTAGATAGAGAAGAAAAGATACACCAAAAAGTCATGTTCTTTTGTAATTCTTTTCTTAACATTGCTTTTCGTACCTTTGGAATAGAGTTAAAAGCTACGTGTTGATATTGCCGATAGGAAAGTGAGGATATTAAGAATGCAAAATAATTACAAAGTAAAAAGAGCAAGAAAATGAATGCAATAGAGTATCAATACGGTTGACATTACATTACAAACATTACATTACAAACATTGAGACGCTGCTCAGATCTAAAAATAGGTTAGATTAGAGCTCTAGAAATTTGAGGTTCAATTATAAGAGGAGTAGTTTTGGAGGATTTCACCAATTATTTGAGTTTAAGTGAGTGAGTTGTTAATTAAGTGAGTTGTTAATTAATTACCAGGTTAAGGCATTTTGCTTCAGAAGAAAATGGAATTATCAAGTCATTTAAGACTAATTAAGATAGTGAGTTAGTATACCCTATGCGAATAATTAAACTTTTTTATTAGTATGGTAGCTTGCAATATTAGAGAAGTGATAACCAGTATGAATACATCAAATAGTTTAAAAAGATTTACCACAGGGTCTATAAATATAAAAAGAGCAACGGGGAAAGAACATTATTCCAAGGTTAAATAACTGTGAGCCACGTACAGTCTAATTAATTTAGCAACATTTTTATCACTTATTACATAAAGGGCCCTGTGGTCATACTTCAAATCAGGAACTTCAAATTCAAGGCAGGAGGTCAATAAGATACAATTTGTCCAAAGACCAACAAGAAGGAAAGGCTGGTATAAATATAGATATACAGTATTAGGGCTGATTAACGGAGGTTTTCAGCAAAAGAAAGTGTGTATGCTATTTTTCTACAGTAATGTAACTTAAGGGTTGTCTTAGAAATACTGAATGTAAATGGTGTTATAATACTAACAATGGGAAAAAGTGCTTTTACGATCCAGCTGCTTTTGAAATTAAACACTAAATTACACAGCTTGTTAATATTTCTTTAACAGATTCAAATTAAAAGTAGATTGAAAATCTACTTATTGGAATCATGTTTTTTTTGCATTTATGTATAATTTTTTAACAAAAGTAACGATTTGAATGTACCTTTTTGCGTTTGGTACTGTGGAAATCGTCATATATAATGTAATTTATTACTTGAATAAATTGGACTTCAAAATTAGAATTTTAAAAAGTTAAAAAGAAATGGCATCCTAGTTAGTTTGTTTTTTTTTATTTCTATGGATGAAGTGTAAAAGATGTTGTTCTTGGGAAATTTTTTTCCCAATCAAAAATGTTATTCCCATTCTACAATACAAAAAATGAAAAATTGGAAAATAATTCAAATCTAAGCAACAATATAAATTACATAGTGTGGGACAAAATTCAAAATTTATTAAACTCATGTTCATATACAAAATCAGGATTTAAACCGATTAACTATTTCAAGTGCTGGCATATTTCTTCAACATCACATTGAGTGTTTTTTTTCTTATTCTGCATGTAATACATATGAAGTAAGATAAGAAGAATTTAGCAAAAGTAATTAGTGCACATAAAACATTCAGCAATATGGAAAAAACTCATAAATATTTACCAGAAAAAAACAAATTTGTTTAAACAAATTGAAAACGAAATGAACAAAATAAGTATTAATATTGGTGATATTAACTGAACTTGTATACATTTTGTTGGGCGAGGAATGGTTCAGAGAAGCTGTTGAAATTTAAGCTAACCGCTCGTGATCTATATATTATTTCTTTTATGATATTATGTGCTGAATAAAGACAACATTAAATGTAATAAATCTGTGATTACACTTTTACAATGATGAAAATTTTTATAAACGTAAAAGTGTTGAAATTACAATAATTACATTAATGTTATGAATCTTTTCATAATGAATAAATCTATTGTATCCAGAGGGCTGGATCTGCATAGTTGAATATAAATTACTATTGTTTGTCTCTTCATTTTTGTCTGATGCTATAGACGCAAGGCTTTGAATATATTTGACTATATAATTTTCACAAGCCTAGTGAAGAAAGTTATTTGGAGTGACTGACGGACTCCAGCAGAGAAAAAATTTTGTCATAATTTTTTATCATTTTTTTAATAGGAATACTAAATATCTTTAAATACCTATGTGTGCCTGAGCATGTATGTGATCATCAAAAATATATTTCATTAGAACTTAACGGGTTTAATAGTTTTCATAAGCTCCAATAGTTTCCATTGCATTCACTAATTACTCGTCAACAGCCTGTTTCCATACACCACTATGTATAAGTCTATTCCGAGAGGCGTATTGTTGGAGATAATGCCTATAATTGACAGGTGTGTGGCAATTGTGAGGGTTATCAAGCTGTTGATAGCACCGTGAAGGACTAAAATGAATGGTGAGCATAAAAATGTATATATATATATATATAAATATTTATATATATATACGTATAAATATATATATTTATATATATATATATATATATATATATATATATATATATATATATGTCTTTGAATGTCAGCTTTATCAATTTACATTTTTTAGCTTTTTAAAAATTTTTCTTTATCTGTATATGAAATAAATAACTAGATTGCAGGTTAAATAAGTTTATTATATACAAATCAAATTTTTACAATTATTTACCATACGTTTAACAAAAACTTTGAAACAAATTCAATTATCTCCCTCAAGATACACAATTCATTGTTCAAACTTTTTTATTAGACTGTATGCAGACATAAAATAAAATATAATTACAGTGGTCATCGATTGTCTGGTCTATAATTTTATAGCACAATATTTCAGGATTGTATAAGGAAGTGTTTTGTTTTTGCCTTAAGCAACTGGATTGCTGGAAGGGTTTTTCAACGTAGTTTTTAGCATATTTGAAAGAAAGACATGTTAGTACAAAAATTACTTAAATTTTTATAAACCTACAACTACGTCCTTCATTCTAATTTGTTTGCCCTAGTGTGTAGACTTAACATGTTACTTCATTTTTGTGCAGGTCTTATATTCTAGTACCAGAATAACCAAGTCATTGATCCCATGCAGCTAATTTACAATGAACAACGCTAATTGATACCACATATGTAAATATCTCATATTCTAGGTGAATTAACATGATCACGGTAATGAGACGTACTTTAGTTTCACTGTTTAATTTCATATTTTCTTAAAATTATTTTATGTCCTACTTACTTCATTAAAAGTCTACAAGAAATTATTGCTGATTACATGTGCATTATTATATGTATGTATGTAATGCTAAAACCCAAATATACATTTTAGAAAAGCACACCCAAGAATCATGGCAATAGGACAAAGACTTTTAAAAGATTCGATGATATAATGACACATATCCTCATTCACATTCCTACAATACATTATTTATTTAAACAAGAGAAAACTATTACATAATATTTACAAAAAGTTTGTCAAATTATTCCCAATTAAAAAATGTTCAGAAAATTTGTTTAACATATTTAAAGAATTTACATCTATATCATTTGACATTTAACTTTACAAAGTAATGACATTTATGTGAAATTGACAAAGTGAATCACAATATTATGCGTCTTTAGTTAATTATTTTGCTTTCGTCTCAAAATTTTGTTTTTTATTTCCTGTAGTGAAACATGGAGCCTTTTAACAATGTCATGTTCGTTCCATCTGACCTGTCTGTCCCAACTTCACGGTTTTTAAAGTGTTTGACCTATGTGCAACCTGATACTTCAGGTGGGAATCTCAAGTAAAAACTGGTGAAAAATTAAAAGCCAATTCATGCACTTCCCCATAAATATAAAGCAGGTTGACATATTTCTTCAACATCCCACATTGAGTGTTTTTTCTTTAAATAGGTCGTCCTATTTAAAACTGAGATTTCATTTATCATTATTAATTGCTAAACCCTGCTTCCGGGATGGCGTTCTGGTCTGGCATTTAATTAAAACTTCTAATTAAACTATTTTTATTTCATTTCTTCAATAATTTTAAAAGATAAAGATAACTACAGAACTCTACTTTGTGCGCATTGTGATACGCATTTAGCAGCTTTTTTTTAATAAATATAGTCAAGTTCATTTTGTAAAACAAACTATTTAGAAAATTGAAATAATTTGTAACCACATATAAAAATCATGATATCTCTGTGACAAGTGTATAGATCTGTAAACATACTCGGTGTTTGAGATACACAAATATACAAAAATTGCTTTTAATGGTTATGTACAAAGTTCAATTATAAATTGGCAAAGTTTATGATGATAGCTCTGTGCTTTTTCACTTATGCATATATCTTCTTGCCAACATATAACAATTCTTAATATAACATAGTGAAATCTAATTGTGAAAGAAAACCAAATGTTATTAAATATTCATAATTCTGTAAACGGATAATATATTACCACTAACACGTCAAAAATTTCAGTAAAAAGTAACTGGCTCATGTAGGCTTTTAAAGTAAAATGGCCAGCAGAATTGATGTGTGTAGCTTGTACGTGTTGTATACATGCAGAATGAAATAAATAGAAGTTTATTAGGGCACATTGTGATCTTCTGGCATTGTGTTTTGAAGAGAGACAAAATATTGTTTCCATTAACTATTAGCAGCAATGCCCAAGAACAAATGTAATAGTCGATAGCGTATTGAAAAAGCCAAAAAAAAGTTTAGAAATAACTAAAATAAAATGTAAAATTGAATCATCATAATTAAAAAAAAACAAATAATATTAATCTTTATAACTAATTTATAAATATAACCATTCATATAAATATGTTTTATGTTAATATAAAACATGTGATTTAAAAACTGGTACAACATAAATTTTAAAAAATATTGTTTTCTTAGGAGACAGAATAAAAACATGGTCATTAGAGTTATCATCTCCGGGGTTAGTATTTGTATCACATTGATTAAATCTCACGAATTTAGACAACAAGCGTAAAATATGAAAATATTTTTAAAAAATAAAATTATATAAATTGATAATTATTTCTTTGACATTGACGTAATAAAAATCAAAACATAAAAAAAATTATGAATAAAAATTGTGAGAATTGCATTAATATTTCGTAGCTCATCATGCTTTAAAAAATTGTTTGGGTAATGGATTTAAAATTGTTCATGTATGTCGTTAATTTGATGTATTAAATTGTGATATATATTTTTTTAACAAAGAAACATTTAAGCCCATTATGTATATTACATATCCAATCATCACAAAATAGTATAACAATTCTGAGTCCCAATATTCTAAATGCATTATATGACAGATTGACACGACAATTAACATAATGCAAATCCTGACATAGCAGAGTATTCTGCATGTAATTTTATTACTGCACCTTGCACCGAGCAAATATTGGCAAAACAAAATGTGTTGAAGTGTATCTTTAAAGATAACATTCTTAGTTTCTATGTGGAATATTGTTAGTTTCTACATGGTATATTCTTAGTCATTCTGATAGCATACAAGTCTAGATAGCAACTAAGTAATTTAGGTAAAATTGATGGTCAATAAATGTCTGACAACAATTTAAATGAGTGAGGCTATTGTCATCATTTGTCAACTGATATTAATTCATTGCTTTGAAGGACGACTTGTTATCTGGATGATGATTACTAGATTTTATCATCACCTTATGCATCAAAACATAATGTCGATCTTCATAAAATTAAGTACAATGTAAATCAATATTTGTTTTTTGGCTGCCTCCATTAACTCACTCACGTACGTATGAAATTTGAAGAAAGAAAATATTTGGGTTTTATTTATGTCTCAATTTTATATATCACTATGGGTAACTACAACGTAAATATTTTTTTTAATTTTTACATCAACTATTCAAAAGTTATCTTCCCAATTTTTAGTGAAGCTTTTAAAATTGTTGACTGTTATTGTTGAAGATTTTGTCCATGATTATGTATGACAATGTTTTATGACACGGTTCATAAACTGAAATAATGTGTTTTCAAAATAAACTTTTAACAGACAGCTGAAAATTTTCTAATATATGAAAAAGGACTTGCTTTATCAACACTTTTGATTTATTGTATTCATATGATGAATACAGGTTGTTTTTGAGTCGTGATATTTCGATATACCACAAAGAATTTTTTGACCTATTTTATTGAATTTTTTAATATTTGGATGGCATAGTTTTTTATAGGTTAGCCTGTATTCACCATCGGGCAAGTTCTGTCTCATATGATTTTGTTAGATGAAATATTCAAGTAACGAAAGCAAATATTAATTATGTTATATTATATAGTCTAATAAATTTTACATCTAATGACAGACATATTCAATCTATTTTTAAGAACCAATAGATTTTGCTACATTATTTATATGTATAATGCTTTTCTCTTCGTTAAATCCAGTTATGTTATAACATGAGGCATTTATTCAATAGTAGTTTAGAAAAAAATAAAAACCAACTATATGGAAACTTGAATACACTAATTCAGAGTAACTTTTTAAAATATACTGAAATGTAAATACACAAGAATTTTTTTAACAGGTAATTTAGTTTTAGTGAGATTTTCATTTGAACTTCATCAGCTTCAATTAGACGACAGGTTCTATGAAGAAGACATTTTTTAATGCAAAAGTTGTGTAAAATATATCATTTTACACAACTTTTGCATTATAATTTTATAGCAGTAAGTTACAAACTGAGAAGTGGTTGTGTACAGTTGTATATATAGGAATGTTACATAATAATTAGCCAAACATTAAAAACTGTGAAATTTGACAAGTTGCGTAATTGTAATATTTAAGTTAAAATAGATTATCCACATTATGGAACTGGATCAAAACAACAGTGTAACTTGTAAAGAGGCCTAAAAAATGAAGCAACAACGAAGCTCGCAGGTTGAAGGAATGAAAAACTGAGAATTGACCCAGTTGGCCTGTTTCTATCATATTATTAATAAGCTTCATATGGCGTCGGACAATGGATGCTGAAAAAAAGAAATAATATATACTTATAGCAAGGTATTATTACTGAATTTAAGAAAGAGGTAATGGATTCTCAATTAGGAAACTATGTTTGGAAGAGGGAAAAGTAAGAGATGCTTATAAGATGAAAAATTTTAAATATTCACTTTAGTACATATGGTAGTGAATATTTACCATTTTTTATTACAATCGCAACCAGCTTTATTTGGAATCGGTAAGAGTATCTGTCATAAATATACATGCATGTTATGGATACCTATATTATGTGCATATATGTACATCTAAATAAATATAGTAATAAATGATATGCTTACATGGTAATGACATACTCTGTACTTCATACTACTTGCTTCCTAACGTCTAGTGATTAATAACTATTGTGACATGCCAGCCAAAGTTTGATAAACATAATCAATATATAGTGTAAATATCGCAGGTCACATCTATTTTTCTGTCTGTAGTCACTAATTTCATAAATTATTGAACATATTTGTCTTCAGTTTTCATTAATAGATCGACTGATTCTCACATCATAAACGTAAGAAAGAAATCCCTCAGTTTTTATTTTAATAGTAGTTTGTGAATTTGTAGTTTTTAATTGTGCATATTTGGGGTAAATACTTTCATTTTTACATAGATTTTAATTGTAAGCGCGATTAAAATTGTTTATTTTTATATGCTTAAATTGTTATTATATTCCACTTCAGAGTCAAATATCCGTCTATATGTTTATCCTGCAGGAAAAATCAACTATTAATAAAGTTATTACTAGGGATTGCAATCCTGCAAAGCGAGATCCCACTCCTCTTACTGACCTGCAGTATCCCATACCTCTAAATGCGGGTCTGCAGATCCCGCAAGTTTGAAAAGTGGCGCCAAATCTTCAACGATGTTGCCGTTTCGATTGACGATGTTTAAAAAACTTCTGCAGATTGTTATAACATTAATTCAGTTAAAAGTTTTAACCTTAGTGTTTTGCACAAAGTTTGATCTTTATCTATTTTTTGTAGAGATTGAGCTTTGATTATCACATGTCATAAGCTGCTCCGATTAAAATCCATACTAAATTATTGCAGGTAAGACATAAATGAAACATGTCTCAGTCCAAAGAAATACAAATATATCCCGAGAAAGAGAAAACTAGTGATGGCGATGGTGAGGGCAGCCAACTCAGTCAAGGTTTGTGGCATTATTTTAAGAAAAATGATACAGGTGATAGTGGTAAATGTGTCCTGTGTTTAGAATGTACTTCAACTGAAAATTAGTGAACGTGCCACCAAAGGCTTGAAGATACATTTAAAGACTAAATATAGTATCAATATTAATTCTTGTAATGAAAACACAGGAGAAAAATTCATACTAAAGAAAAACCTCAAAATCTCAATGGACAAAATAATCTCCACAATGGTATGCAAAGATGGCTGATCGTTTTGCACATGTTCAGATCTAAGAGACTTGTTTTCTAAAAGTGGACACAAACTCATCAAATACTATAACATGTGTCCTAACAAATTTCTTTAACACCATTGTAGCCGACATGATATTAGAATTCGAACATCTCAAGAAACAAGGACAGAGATTTTCGTTCACTCTTCGTGAATGGACATCATAAAAGAAACATCGATATTGAAATATTCACCAGAAAAAAACCATTTCAATTTGGGTTTAGTTTGTATATAAGGCTCGGGTACTGCAGAACACTGCATTAGCTTGGTAAAAGAACAGCAGAACAGCAGCTTTGTTTTACACACTGTTTACAGCTAGTAGTCGTCGATACTCTGTATAAAAAAAGCAATGAACCAATATCAAAATGCACAGGAGTGTATGTATCTGATGACGAGGACAATGATGAAACAGGTGAGGTCAAACAGGGCGTGATTGTAAATGTAAATTCACCTCCAGCTGAAATGAGTTCCACATACGATTTATCTACTGAAGAAAGTACAGAAAGGGGGTCAAGATTTTTACCTGGTCACCAACCAAGAATGACATATTTTTACAAAAATATGTAAAGGAACAGGAAGGGCCTGGAAAAGAAGTGGCTTTTTAAATATCGTACTTGATGGAACTTGTTAAATTATCGTACTTGCTGGAACAGCCTGTTAAATATGTTAGAATGTTTCTACGACTTGAAAAATTGTATCGATAAAGCATTAATCGATATTGGGTCTGATATGAAATGCAGCGCTGAAAATTGCTTCATGATATATGATCACATAGTTAGCTTGCAGCCTTTTAAATTTCGAGTTGAAATACTTTGCAGGCGAGAGGCGATGCTTATAACTGCGGACACAACATTTCAATTCATTTTGGATAAATTGCAACAAAAAAACGGAATATTCAAGAGCGCTGCACTGAGTTGACAGGAGTTTTGATTTACTTACAAAACCTGAAAAATATCACCAAGGTGCCAAAAATAAAGATCATACATTTTTCGTCCCAAGAAAATCTGCATTATGCCAAGAAATAAAAAGAATAATAGAAAGAGTCATTGGAGTTGGAGACAACGAGTAAGAAAGCGAGGTTTTTGTAAACACACCTGAAGCTGGAACATCTACAACTGCTAGAGGCCCTGTACTCACTTTAAAGGATGAATTAGAAAAATAGCTTACACATGAAATAGAGACCTTCAAGAAAAAGCCAGACAACAGACGAAAGGATTATGAAAAATTTCTAAAAAAAGAAATGGCGTACTTTGAGTCTGATGGGATCAGAAGACAAGCCTGACGCATGCCTGTGAATGAATACATCTTCACAGTCCAAATGACTAGTGTAGATGCTGAGAGACCTTTTTCTGTAACTGGATATATTTGTAATTCTCTAAGAAGCAGGCTGGAAGATGATATTATTAACACCATTTGCTTGTTAAAGCACATTTTAAAAAGTTCATTTCCATAGGTTAGTCATAGTCATGGCACATATTAGTAATTGTAAGACTAAATAAACATAACAATAAACAGTTTCATAAGACAACTAGGTACAGGACAATAAGAACAAGCAAGGGTAGAATAAGAATAAGCAAGAGTATTTTCATACTAAGGGAAACATTTAAAAATTAGTCAATATACCTTAGTTAAGTACTTCCGATAATTAGGTAAATTATTGATTATGGAACTAATTATATTTTAACAAAAAATACTTTAATTATTCCCAATAAGTATCTCACTCCATACTGCTATTTGTTAGAAAACAAATGATGATTGTTGAATATATGATGCGATTTGATGTTTTGAAATAAATATGTTGTTTTAATATGATCCCATAAAATTAAATTAAGAGTGTGGGATCCCACGAGAGATCGATAAATCCCGCACATCGATCCCACGGGATTGAAGGAGTTGGTATTGAAAAAAAAAGGAATGAAAACCTCTATGAAATTAAAGGCATACTCCAGTTCTGTAATATTCTTTCTATTAATTCAATGTCACTGCAAGCTGGTATGTGTGCTGGATCAAGTCAATATGCAGCACAAAGTCATCATGCATTATAATGAAACATTCATAAGAGGATATCTTTCTGAGGAACTTTTGTTTCCATGGAAAGACAGGGTGAAAATGCTATAGGAATTTTCATTTATTTTTGATCAATTCAATTTGAAAACCAGAAGTTCATTGTTTGTACCATTTTCTGTGGGTGCACGGAGTTGTCAACAAAAGTGGTAACCTCATCTACTAGAGGCAAGTATATCATTCAATTTCAAAGAAATTTTGTCCCACCTGACGAAGGTAAGTAAAATCCTAAAGTTTTGTTTTCCAAATCACACAAGCGACCTATAAAATATTGGAAGTTTCTTGAAATTGATAAAGTGATGGGAGGAGTTAGAAGGGTAATTGGGATCATTTTTAACACCGCCCTAGATAGCTAATGTTATTAAATGATATATTTTGGAGATTTAAGATCCTTTTTTAAGTTTATTTTTTATTTTGGAAAAGACTGCAATTGATATATCAAAGGACATTCAACGACAGTTGGTAAAATTTTATTTAAATTTTAAGTTTCACAGAGGTTAGGGCTACAACAATATTGCTTCCATATCAGATAAACCTAGTAGAGTTCAGCGGAAAATCTGTATATTCCTTGATTCTTCTTAATATAATATTGTGCTTTCTTACATTTCTTAACTTCTTTAGGTTGTCGTGAACGCT
Source organism: Druceiella hillmani (assembly GCA_039881145.1). Lineage (NCBI taxonomy): Eukaryota > Metazoa > Arthropoda > Insecta > Lepidoptera > Hepialidae > Druceiella > Druceiella hillmani. The sequence continues at coordinate 1,169,879 of JAYKKI010000069.1, read as the reverse complement.
TGAATGTTGGATGTTTAATGTTTCTCCATTTTCTTGTGTTGTATAATGTGGACTTAACTCAATTAATGCCTTGATTTTGTTATTATTAACTTCAGTGTGTTGAGAGTGTCATCGAGATCAGAATTGCCAGCACAAAATTTTATGAAACACCATTGGCACTGACGTTTATGAAACACCGTTGACACCGAGCATTGTTATGACAAGTTTTATGCCAATTTGCACAAACTTAACGTGACTTCCACCCTTTATTAGAAGTAAAATATAACAATAATAAACAATTTTATTTATTATCTTACCCTTTTAGTAAAACCTTGAAATCTCATGTGAAACGCTGAATTGTTTTTTAGAATGAAGCTATAAATATTAACTGTCAAATGACAGCTATAGGACAGAGATGGGGATTGCTTTATCAGTAGTGTGCAACCCAGATGAATGACTTTTGTATGAGGAGCATTGACAGCCAACAACTGTCGAATTGCTTAATGGTTTGGATTGATGTTGTTACTTGAAACTGAACATCATTACATTTTCACTACAGAGAAATGCTATACTATCATGGTTGTGCAAGAGGAAACGAATCAGAAGTAACAAGTCTGCACAGGGAACAAGTAGAGTATGAAAATGAGTCTTAATTTAAGTGTTTACCTCACTGCTGCATGATTTTAAGGATCCCTAACGACTACTCGGACTGTTACATATCTGGGAACAGGCACAGGCACATCTACAATGACCATTTCAGGTATAGTAAGAGGAGATATCAAATAAATTGAAAGAGATCCTTGACCAAGTGTCATGTAGAAAAGAGTCCAACGATTTAAATTTTTTTATAACTGACATTTAAAAATTGGAATTCTGTGTTTCAAAAATTTAATTTCAATATTTTTCCTTTATTTAATTCAAAAGCTTTATAATTTTATCGGCATACCCTACAAATTTCGTTGGGCTATTTTTGGGGGTACACCCTAAAAATGATTTATTCAGAATGATAAGTAATCATTCCGAATAAATCTTCTTTAGGATGAATAATTTTTTTGTGTTAAGATTTATTGTGTAATTTGAATTAAGTGAAGAAAAAATTATTTATATGAACTTTTTTAAATGTCATCGAAGGTCTTGGAAGAACCAAGCAGAAACCACATCAGTAGTATTGGTTATTTGTAAATAGTGCATCCTTCAAATAAACATAAAAATAGGATTTTTATTTATCCCTTAATTATGTAGATGGAACAGATAAGAGAAAAAAATATCATCTAGCTTTTTGAACAATTACGTCAAATGATCTTGAAGTTAGTTTCCCTCGAAGTAACAATTGGTTATTTATAGCTTATTTTTCCTTCTAATAAATATCTAAAAACTTGTGTTGATTAAACTATATGGACAAATTTAATGAAATCAAAAGAATAAATAAAGTTGCCTAATAAATAAATAGCGTAGCACAAGATGTCTGTAATGTTAAGGAAATAAATATGTTGAGTGTTTGCATTATGAATATTGTTTTTGTAATTTGTTTTATTGCTTCAGAATTATGTTTTAATTTCGTTCAATAAATTATATTCTATATCATTATTAAAACATGTTGTCATTATTACAAAAACCTGACACAATTTACTTACTTTAGAGCAAGCAGAATCAAGAACAACATGAAAAAGAAGTCCCCGAAAATATAATCTTAGTGTTGAGTTTAGTGAGTCTAATGAAACATAATATTACTTACTTAGCTTACTAATAAAATATCACCTCTGTCATAACAATATTGACAACAACTTGTTCAAAATTGAGTAAATGTACCAGAATCATACAAGTTGTTTCAGATTTTGAAAGCCTCACCGTTATTATTCAGTAAAATTGGCATGGCTCATAATATATGTAATAACTAGAGACTTTATTGATTACACTACAGGAAATTTCAAACAAAATTGAAAAAATAGTGGTAGAGCGTTAATGACATTGATCAACATCAATCAAAACATTATTTAGCTATGCCCAAATTATACACTAGAAAGGTTTTTTTTATTGCAAAATAATGATTAAATATAACAAAATAAAGTAAGTTTCATTGCAACTATTTTCGATACGGTGTGGTATTCCACAGTGGCGTGAACCTTCCTTTGTTGCTATTTTTATGTAGTCCCCAATAAGACCAATGACAATAAATATCATTACACCAAATGGGGTAGTCTGATTAAAAATCAAGAATCTTTCGTAGTTGTTAGGGTCATCATAAAAAACTCATAAAACTTGTACTGACCTGAGAATAGAATAGAAAAATAATAATTCTGAAACGGTAAAAAATTGCAAGAAACATGTGGAGTGATTCGAATAGACCTTGGTTCTTCACAGTATTGCTAGGGAGACCTTACACATATGAACATAAATACATATGTACATGTATTTACTTACATATTTTTATTAATTAGGTTTGTGGCAAATGGACGATAATGGCTTATTATATTTACTTATTTACTTCTAAGTTTTCATATAAAAGGACTGAAAATAGATCTTACGGCTAACTTTATTAATATTATGTAGATACATGACACATTCATAAAGTCAATGGATCAATCAGTTTTAATCATTGTAATATTATAATCGTGTCATCAAACAGTTTAACTGTTTTCTAATCAACAAAAAAGGCTGATGAACTGAACAAACTGAATGTACTTCTATGGTAGAGCAAGCTACTAAAGGAGGTACTTCTTATTAAAGTTTTTAATAATATTTTTGCCAATTTTACGATTATCAATTTGTTGCTTCACTTTCTTATTAATTCAACATTTTTGAAGACCAAAAACTGTACCGCTTAAGCATATACATTAATACAAATGATGGTAAATTATGAACCAAATAAACTCATATATGATACTACACCCAAGCTTCAGATTAATATGTTATGAATTATTTCTTTATATATTGCGCCATAATGCATTTTGCAAACTACTTATTAAAATTGTTTCAACATAATTGTTATTCTTAGTGACAAACAACTTTCAAAACGTCTTTTTTTTCCTTTAAAATCATGAGCAATATTTTTTTATTAAGTACGTTATTTTCTATTAGTATTTTTTTTTATATAGAAAGAAAAAAGTGAAATTATCGTCAAACTGAGTTTAACATTATGTTTTGAATACAACTTCTAGTTAACCACAAATGTTGATCGCATATGAAAATGGCATAAAATACATTTATTAAGAACATGCGATTATGCATTAAAACTGGCTTCGGTCTACTGTTCAAAATTATATCATTTTAATAATAAATGCATGACAATATACATTACACCATTTCAAATTTTCACAACGAACCACCCAACAATAAACTAATAAAATGAATACAAAGAGGGAAAAGGCATTACATTAATTGATTCAATAAATTATATTCATTGACAAAATACAACAGGCGCGTTTATAATGGAAAAGTAGATATTTTTACAAAAAAAATATTTTATTAAAGTGTGTTTACTTCAATTCGCATTTACCAGTAAATCTTTACACAATGATTCGGCGTGCGAGTATGTGTGTGGGTTGTTTCACTCTGAATATAAATAAACACATTTTTTTCCTACGGAAAATAGCCAAAGGTAAACTAGCAAGTTAGAGCTTATTTACTCCCTGTAAATCGGCTTTTGAAGTGAAATGAAATGAATGAATAAATTTTAGTTTCTTATAGAAAACTTTTGCAATGTGATGTCCGTGTAATTAGAGAGGCAGGAAATTTGTATGTTTCTCTATTACACACACTGGTAGGATTTTTGCATGAATACCATACAATAAATACATTTCAATATTTATAAATATATGATGTATGTAGATCAAATGTTCAGAATGAGTTACGTGTAATTGGTTATATGGCACTGCTCACCACTTGTATTAAAAAAACGTAGTTCTATTGCAAGGGGCACTCGTAGATTGAAACACTTCAATGTAGTTGTTTATTATCAGGTGTCAAAGATAATTAGATAAGAAAGACAATTATGGTTTGAATTGCATACATTTATTACGAAGCTATTTAAGACATTAGGATTTAAGGTGTCATGCAAATTTATAAATATTAAATTAATGAGACTCGAATAATTTCTTCTTTGTCAAATATATTTCTTTTGTAGTAGAAAGAAATTTTGTCAAGGTTCAAGCAAAACATTCAAACCGCCATCTACAGAGTAGTGTGAGAGTTAAAATAATTTTTCTTCCTTCGGAAACACAAGTGTACTGTCACAATTGTTCATTAGTGGTTATTCAATGTCTTTTTTCTTCCGATGTCAAAAAATCTTGACCGAAATGATTGATTCACATCTTACACGATATCCTCTGTAGATGATATCATTTATTATATATGAGTTCCTTCAGAATAAATTCTCTCAAACACTTTAAAAAAACACAAACTTTTAAAAATTTTTACCACTTCACTTGAAAATAGGGACATATTTTTCATATTCTACCTTTCATACTCTCCGCTTATCCTAAGCTATGGATGTGTAAGTTATCAAAACTTAATCAAGGAACTGTTGAATAAATTAGAAAGTCTTAAAAATCTGTGTTGCGTATTCAATTCATCCTCAGTCAAAATTCAAAAACCCGAATTCAAAAATCTTTCGGTTCATCACTTTGAACTACTTTATAAAGATAAGAAAAGCTGCCTAATTTCTTAATACAGAACTGCATTTTATGGAGAATTGTTTAAGGCGCACATTGTGAAATGAAAATAATAACACGTTCAAGAAATACAATTCATTAGCACTGACACTGGAGAGATATGAAAGGAACATAAACACCTTTAATAAATATATAAAGAAAAATTGTTCACTTACGTAATTCTTCATCAACATGCATTGATGTCAGAAAGGATTTTGTAGTTTCCATCTGCAAGTATATTTTCTCACATACGAGACACACGGTCATCAACCCCACAACTTGATGGATTTGCCATAACACGAAACTCATCGAAAGTGATGTGTCCAATATCTGAAATATTGTCTATATGAATGAATGTGTGATAAAAAAAATGAGAATCTTTGAAAAACAGTTTTAATTTCAGGTATCATCAGCTCATACTCCAGGAGAAAGAAAAAGATCGGCTCTCTCCTTGACCTCGATCAACTCAGCCGCTGCTAGATATACGTTTAGTTCTTCATGACAGTATTAGTCTTGTCAGACCTGCCCTTTTCTGGATATTTTTATTAGATATAATTGAGAAAACACTAATTTTTTTTTTATGCTTCATCAATTGTGTAACACTTTTCTCTATACAACAACATTTATAGGTTTAAATATTAAATAATTTGCCTTTAGTTTGTTGTCTATTGTATGTAATTTAGTTTAGTGCTTCAAGTTAATTAGTTATTATATGTTTTAACAATACTCACATTATGCTTAATATTCTCAAGAAAGCCATACATTGTATAGAGCATACCAGAAAACGTCTGAGTGATTGACATGAGTAGCTGAAAAGTAATGGTTCATTCATAATAAAATTTGTATTGACATTTTTGTAAGCATTATTTAAAGTTAAAATGTTATTTCAGGACTTTTATTAAAAATTACTAACACAAACCTGAAATTCAAACACCTTGTTTAAATAGTGGCACAAGTCTAATAAATTAATATAGAACTGAGCCAAACAATAAATGGAATTTTCTTTTAGCGGCAATCTAAATGTAAAATGGTTGTTGGAATTGGGATCATGTTGTGGACTGCCAAATATGGCATCAACAGGTGCAACCATATTTTGTTTATTATTAAATTTGAAAGACGTATTCAACATTTCCACACGTTTTGAAATACTAAATGATATGAAACAAAACAATGTCACTTCTAAATCAAAAATAATGGGTATAATAATATTGAATACAATGAAAAAGGAAATACCCAGAGAGTGTTTTATTGCTACAAATACACCAAAAGTAGCAATAAAAGTATTAAAAGCTATAAGAAGACCAATAACAATCAGGTTTTGACATTTGTCACGTCTCAACAAACATCTTTTGTGCTCTGGTTTGAAAAGATCATCTGTTTTTTGAATTCTCAAGATCAATTCTTTAAACATATTTCTATCGCACGTTATATCAATCAATAATATGCGCAGAATGAGAATCAGCTGAAGTGTCCTAAATGCCAGTATAACATGCTGACCATGTTTGATTAAAAATGCCGTTTGCAGCTCCATCAATGTTGCAATTATTAGCCAAATGTATTGCACCATAAATATTCCAATTATAAGTAATGTGTACAACTTTTGACACCATAAGGTAAATCTGGCAGGAATTTGGTTAACAGTTTTTCTACAAACTCCAAATAGATGCTGGGTTATTAAAATTGGCCACAGTGTATTTTCAATAGACTTGTCATCCATATTAACTCTCGTTAAATATTTGCGTTCTGACTGAATTCCAATACGACTATTTTATTCAGTGTTTAAGAAACAACTGACACCTTATTGATTGAATGTCTTTTGAATTAACAGTCATTAGTTTATCATCGTGTGGAATCTCTTGAGTGCTTAACACAAGTTACAAAACATAGTATTGATCTTTTTTATGTGGAAAATTTATTGATTTCTGTTTAAACACTGTCTATTAATAATGTTTGCTTAAGTAAAGTACGTACTATATTATTAACATCGAACACCAATAACCAAAACCAGGTTTAGAACTTTGGTTTGAGGCTTTCTATTCCGAAATTTGGTATACTAAAATGATCCAATGTAGTTTCTTATATACCATAAAAGCTCGTGGTTCACATACTGGATCTCTATTATATAAATGATAGTATGAAGGCACATAAATGACGTTAATTTTAAAGTTTTCTACACAATTCTTTCAACGTTACAAAATTGATAAACATAAACTAAAAATTCACCAACATCAAACACTCTTGCTGCCTTTACTTGACCGTTAAGACCTTATCGAGGATTGTTTAACGAACAGATGATGAGAATGACTTGAAAATAAATACATTTACACATTTTGAACCTTAGGTAATTTGATCAAGTTTCATTAAGATAGGGCGTAAGAATATGTAGGCTGAGAATAAGTGACAGAATAAGAAGGCAGAGAATAAGTAGACTGTGCCCGCACCAAATATATATTCACTGCGGGCACATTCCACTTATTCTGTGCCTTCTTTTTAAATTTAAGTATTTCCACAGCCCTATTTACCTTAGGTCTTGATCCTCAGACCTAAGTGTGCACAGCCTTGGACATCATTCAGAAAATCTCCTTGCTGTATTTATTCCCAAACATGAGTCAGACCAAGCCTATGTTATTCTTTCACTGTTTGTACTATGGAATAATTAATACACTGATGTCCGGAATGCGCCACAAATGGTACATTCAAAGATCACCAGAAAAAATTCCTCTTGTAAGCCCCGTTCGTAAACCCCCTTTCTCTCCTCGCTAGTTTTCCTCCTATTGCTGTCCCTCTCCTTTAATGTTGCCAATGTATAACGTACAAATGTGGATATGAATATATTTTATATCTATTTTGTATAAATCATTTTCTGGTTTCAAGAACTCGTGTACACTTCATTAGGATTTGTAATATTGGAATTAAAATAAATAATAAAAATATGTAAATAAGAATATACTTTTTTCATTTCTTTTGTATTTCTTAGTAATTACATTTACTTGGTATTTTCTTGTTGTTAGCTTGCTGCTTTCTTTGTTATAGTTTTAAGTATGTTTTCATATTGTTTTGTAACTGTATTCACAGTCTGTTGTAGCATTCCATAACACATAATATATTTCATTACTTGATGTTTAAGCTGCTGCACCAATAAATCTGTCTTATAAACTTATACACAGTCTGTTGTAGCCTTCCACAACACATAATATATTTCATTACTTGATGTTTAAGCTGCTGCACCAATAAATCTGTCTTATAAACTTATACACAGTCTGTTGTAGCCTTCCACAACACATAATATATTTCATTACTTGATGTTTCAGCTGCTGCACCAATAAATCTGTCTTATAAACTTATACACAGTCTGTTGTAGCCTTCCACAACACATAATATATTTCATTACTTGGTGCCTTAGCTGCTGCACCAATAAATCTGTCTTATAAACTTATACATTAAAGTTAATATATAAGTGTATATATTCATTTAACAATTTAAAAATAGCTGTATAAATAAGAATTATTTGCATAGATTTTTTACAAATAAATAAGTGTAGTATGATATAATAAAAAAATTAAATAATGCAAAATAGCCAAAATTACATTATATGAGACACGCTTTCATCTAATTTAATAGGGCAAAAGCCTTCATATTAGTTAAATCTGTTAAACATTTTTTTTGTTTTCACGTTGTATAAAGATGACCTGGGTTTTTGCCTTCTTATAGTACCCAATTTTGTTTTTTTTTTGCATATATTACCTTTGGCAGACAGTAATTAAAATCTTCGTATTTTGACTATTTATCAGTGGTGAAATTTGCTATGATGTGCGTAGTACCAAATCACTGTTTAAGAAATAGCCACGAGCAATGTAGACTAGGTATGATTAATATAAGAAAGTACCCAAAACAAAACTTTGTCTGAAAAATATGTTGTTCCAATCTTTGTTAAAGTTCTCTTTCGCCCAAGTCATGTTTTGCAGTTGCAATTTCTTCACCTTCACGTAGTGTCACATGTAATATTTAAATCCTTTTTACGCAAAACTATCTGCTCGACCATGACTTAGCAAGGGACTTACATTTTTTACATAGGAAAACTATTTCACTCGCTTAATTGCAAATACCTTCAATATCTTAAATCATATATTTTGTAGCATTGACTGTATGGTATTTTCGGCTCTTACAAATGCAAACCCAGAAACATAAATAGAAGGGAAGTTTCTGTTAATTGTTCACATTTGCATATAAAAATCCTAAAAAGAAAGCCCTATATGGTTTTGTCAATCCGATTGGGTAATAATGGAAAGTTCCCAGTTAGATGTTTAAAAAAAATCATTGTAACTAACCCATTAAAATGATTAAATTGAACTTTTTTCAAATGTTCTGTAATTATAACATAAAATAATAATTTGAATGAGTCATATTAAATATTAATTTTCCACAACCTCAGAGCTTTGGTTTTTCTAGAATGTCTAGAATGTCTGAATGTCTTGTTTTCTAGAATTCCTGGAGATGGGCCAATAATTCACTATTTGCACCTTAAATACCTTAAATTTTTAAAGCTAAAAAACGGAGCATCTATGGAGATTGCAAGTAAAACTTATTAATTCTATAATAAATAACAATAATATTCATTATTTGCAATGATATTGGTATTTCTTCCAGCTTGGACAATATATTAAATTGGCACCACTCTTAAAAGATGGAAATAACCATAAATGTCCTAACATTAGACCTATATCAGTATACAAAATACTGAGTAAAATATTTGAAAAAATAATTTTAGGATATTTTTTTCACCAACTAATAAAACTGCAACATTTTAGGCATAGACAGGAAATCTCAGCCCCAATAGATTTTCTTGGTTGTAATTCTGTTAATAGATTCTTACTTTCTTTTTGTCAGCGGGTTTTCAAAAAAATTATTTAATTGCTTTTCAATTACAATTACGACATCCGTAGTTTGTTTTTCCAAAATTTTTAATTTTGCTTTTTATTTTATACTTTTTTCCATTAAAATATTGATGCAGAAAACTGTGTCTAAATCAATCTAAGAACCATCACAAATTAGTCCCAAATATTTTGCAGAAAAACGAGTCTAAATTGGTAAAATCATTTTGGAGATAAATGAGAACATATATTTGTAACAAAATGTTGCAGTGCCCCCTGATGATTTAACACCATGACACCTATCTAAGTACCATTGCTGATTAGACCCAAATATTTTGCAGACATCCGTGCTCTTGAAACAGGAGACTTTGAACTTCTTTTAATGTTTTATTACATAACGAATACCCTTGAATCTGAATTGTGTCTGTTTATAGAAGGTACTATAAACAGACACAATACAGATCAATACAATTTTGTTTGTTCGTATGAGTAAGTGTCTTTACCTTCCAGTTAGTGTCACATTGCAACGTGTTCAAGGAATCTGAATGATAAATATAATATGTATTGTTTTGAGTTGTTTTCAATTGTCATTATTTAGATTATGACTTTTGTTTTAAGTTCACATTTATTTTAAGTTCACTAGGAGGCGGGAGGGGGTGTCAATCAATATGTAATTTTAGTAATTGATGTATTTTTCTTTCCATACCTTATAAAATTATTCAAAGTGGTTTTACGGCCTTCAAATATCAAGTAGGTGGACAGCATCAGGCAATAAATGTGCTAATCAGCTGTGATCATGTTTTGTATTCATTTGCATTTTTATTTTTACTAATAATTATAATTATTTCGCGGACACTTTCAGCGTTAAACAGGTATTAAGCAAATTTTGGTAGTAATTTTACGTTACTGGATGATACAAAGCTCCCCTGAAAGGCTCTTCATTTTCAAGAAGCATTAATCGAACATTACATTGTTTTATTTGTTTTATGAATACATGCCCTTTTAACAAATTTACCCACAGCACGGGGATATGGAAGAACATAAAAACATGCATAGAAACATAACTATGTAATGAAAACGCAGGACAATATTCACACTTCTTTGCTAATATCCCACCTGAAGATATTGTAATACAACAAAACCTAGGTCGTGGTAAAGAAATTAAAGAAAGTAGAAATAATACTATATCACGTAGTTTCATTTAAATGTGAATAATTAATTTCTATAAAATTAAAGCCAAATATATTTAATGACTTAATTATTTAAACATGTCATTAGCTCTCAAAAAGTCGTCGTCAAGAGACAAGAACCTTTTCGTTATTTGTCTCTATTTAACTGTCATTTGGTATGTATTAGCAATATACAGTATTGCTAATAAGTATATATAATAAGTACAAATCTATTCAATGCAGGACAATATTTTGTGTATATAAATAAATAAAACAGTTTGTATAAATTTTATACATACATTGTTGAGAAAAAAAAATTATTGAACTTTCATGCTTTAGTGTTTTTTGCTAAATTTATAATCAGTTAATAAAACATTATTTCATGCTAGACAGACAAAATGAATGAACAGCATGAAGATATTCCATAGCTGGATTATGACCCGTAATTTTTTATTGAAGTGTACAAAATCTTGCCATTTACAAAATAATTTCAATAATGAAATAATTTCAATAATTCATTTTTTTTGTTATTTTTATATTTTCAATTGAGGTATTTTGGCTTCAATATGTTTTGAAAAAAAAAATTAATAAGTCTTTAAATATAGCTTTTTCTCAGAACTGGCTAGAAAGTTAACGGGATTATTAACAAAATCAGGTCGCCTATCTTCAGTTTATTTTAGACAACAGAGTGACAGATAGCATTGTGATATTTGAAAACAATAAAATAATATTTTCACTTTTTATTGCGTTTCATAAAAACATTTTTCGCATAAAGAAGTAGGAAATATTTCTATTGAATAATCTTAAATTCACAAATAATGATTATTTTACTGGAGATTGCCTGGGGAAAATCTTACGTGAAGAGTCCTTTATCAAGATCACTCAAACTTTGAACAGTTTTAGCTATGGTCAGTTTCCAACTATGGACTTTTTTGATTTATCCTTTTAATACTTTTAAGCTTGAAATGTTATTTATTATAACATACTTTTGTTTTCAAACATGTTTTCAACAACATTCTTTAACCAATAAATCTCTATTGTTTCCTTTATTCCTCTTCTCTCATATGCGGTGTATAGGTGTGGTATCATCGTCTAAAGCTTATTCAGAGGATTCCAATATCCATAACAATATAGAGTATCTACTTTAGGACAGAAAGGAGAAATTATAAATTATTCATGAATAACCATTGAGCATCTCCATGAGACTTATTGAGAATCTCTGTATGATTTGAAACATAAAATATTGTGATAATAACAATAAATTATAAGCTTTCACAAATTAACACTTACAACTCAGTGAGCTGGTATGCATATTTAATCCACTTGAAAGTGAGATGGCCAAAAAATGAAAGAGCCCGAGTACCCTGAACAGGCATACACATCAGGGTTCATGTCGTTGTGAGTGGATGTTTCTAAGCGCTCTTTTCATTTTAGAATTTTGGAGGAAATTACTATTGTTCAACCACCTGATCGCTGTTGTGTCAGGGTGTGTTTGCAATGAGTGAGAGTAAACTTATTGAAGTGTGTCCACATTAGGCGCTATAATGTTACTGAATTGATTTAATTGCCCTCTTATCATTATTAGTACCCATGGTTTCCAAAATTGTAATGTTTCCATAATTGTATGTAAATAAATAAAAATGAGTAAATAAAAATACTTATACTTGCAGCTTTGCTGGCATACGCACCTTTATAAAATATAATTAGCTATAAAGAAAATACACATAATGCAATCTATCATAGTAATTATAAAATATAATTAGCTATAAAGAAAATACACATAATGCAATCTATCATAATAATTATAAAATATAATTAGCTATAAAGAAAATACACATAATGCAATCCATCATAGTAATTAGAAAAGTAAACTTTGTTGGGTACAATTTGTAGTGAAAAGTTAAATCCAATTCCCTTTTAATTGGATAACTTCGATAAAGGCTAGTACAAACATTGTCTCAGATTTAATTAAATCTTTCAGTAAAAACTTAATCAAATTCCTGTTAGGTGTATTTGTGTGAGCCACGAACGAATAGACATACTCTCAGAAAAACAATTACTTATGTTTTATTACTTTTATGTTTTTCTAAATCATTTTTTTAAACAAATTGAGGAAACGATGAATATTGAGTAAAGTGAAAATATATAACATAGAAAAATGGGTATGCTGAAGACTACCAGTAACAACTTCTACCCTCTGGTGTCTACCCGCATTTATATTTCTTACTTAAGAACCTACCCTCCCACTTTGCTCACTAACTCCCACTTTGCACCATTTAAAATTTTGCTCACTAAGCCAAAGTATATTCGGGTCGATATTTTCAATGTGCGGTTTATAATACACCTAACGCCATCTATCGATATCCATATGTACATTTAACTAGTCATTTCTTTGTTATGTCATACTAATGTCATGTAAATGAATTTTTCAAAAAGTTAAATTCATATATATTCAGATCGAATGTACCAATGCAGATAAAATAAAAGTAAATAGTACTTCGAGTTAACCCCCTCATGTTTTGAGAAATCCATTCAGCTGAAATTAGTAAGTAGTTTTTAAGTGATGCGTGTTTAAACAAACACACAAAAAGACAAAACTTCCGAAAACAATACTTTTGTGTTCCATTACTTTTATTATGCACCCCTACATAATTTTTCCATTAATATTTTTAATTTATAAACAGGTTAATTATATGCTTTTATTATACCTACAAAATGTCAAATTTCCACATTTATACATATGGTTTTCCTTTCGCAATATGCTTTGTAAGAATAATATTATGTTCCATATTCACAAAAGCTAGTTGCCGTTCAGTAAACATTTCTATGTAAGAAGTACCAACATTTATAATTTATTTTGCACGAAATACGGTTTTTATAAATAACATGTTTTACCAGAATTTGACAAATTACCTAGATCATCAAAACAACATTTATTCCATTTACTGTATTCAATTCCTAATAATAAACAAGGCGAGCAAAACATTTTATTGAAAATGCTACTCCCGGCTAGCAATACTTATCGTAAAAATTACTGTGAATATGCCATAAACTAGGTTTGTTAAGAAAGTTTATTTTCAAAATTGGCTTCAATTTAACATTATCGGTTATACCATTCTTGTCACTAAAAGACAAATTCGAAAATCCTACCTTAATCACATTGTCAACGGAGTAACATTCACTAGTCACCATTTTTTGTTTCCTTTCAAAACGAAAATGCAACTTCATCAAAATAAACTAATTTAATATAAATTATAATGCACAAAAAAAATGGTTACAACATTATTTCACTGACAAAATAAAAGATGTATATTTAGAAAAAAGAAAACTATTAAAATTATTTTCAAAGGACAAAATGATTCTTTGTGTATGTGAAGAACGCAGAATTATTCCAGATTAAATAGAGCCGAAGGTAATCTAGTAAATTATAGCTTACTTTAGTGCTATAAATTGGTGGCTTCAAATGATGTAATACATTTTAATACCTCTTAGGCCAATTCTGAGTTGACGATTTCTTGTAATTTTATATTATATGTTGAAATGAAGTTTGGACGTTTTACTAAAATTCCACATGCTGATAATGTTCAGTTTGTATGTGCAAACAGCAAGTCTTATATTGAGGTGCAAAATATGCTTGAATACTACAATTTAAGCATGTTTAAATTTACGTAACTATGTAACCTACATATGCATAAAGTTCAGGGCAAGCTACGTGTAATTGTTTATAAGGTACTGCTCGTCTCTCATATACTCGTATGTACATAAAAAATATAAATACATACATACACACACACACATACACACACATATATATATATGTACATATATATATATATATATATATACATAAATACACACATAAGTAATCTGTAAATTTCCCTTTCTATTCATTTAATGACTGCAGATTGACCAGAGCTAGTCATAAATTAAAACATAGTCACTCATTCCGACTATGTTATAGGAAAACGTAGTATGAACATTTTGGTTAATTTAGGAAATATAAAATTTGAAATTAAACAAAATACACAATGTCATTATATTATAAGCAGAATAGTGAACCTTGGATTTCTTATTCTTTTCATATTCCTCCACTTGCCTTTCAATAATTGTTTATAGAGTAACGTGTTCACGTAAACTAGGATTTGTATATGTAAATATATATATATATATCAAATACAGATGTTCTTTAAGGATATAAAACTTAAAATTGGAGCCTGGAAATTAAGTAGAAATAAAAATTTTATTAAATTGTTTAACTGGACTCTAATACACAATTAAATGAAACTACGTGATGTTGTATTATTTCTGCTTTATTTAATTGCTTTACCACACCTAGGTTTCGTTGTATTACAACATCTTTAGGTGGGATATTAGCAAAGATGCTGATCTTTGCTAATATCCCACCTGAAGATGTTGTAATACAACGAAACCTAGGTCGTGCTTAAGAATTTAAAGAAAGTAGAAATAATACTACATCACGTAGTTTCATTTAATTGTGAATAATGAATTTCTACAAAATTAACGCCAAATATATTCAACATTTGGACTCTAATAAATTGATTTCGTTTATTTCTTCATGTTTATTTTCCGGAAAATTCAAATATATATATATTTATGTGTGTATGTGTGTGTGTGTGTGGGAATATATATATAGGTAAATTACAAAAATGGAAACAACATACACTTAGCTCAAGGTTTACCTTGTTCAATAAAATCGCAACTCTAATTATTACAGTCAAGCTGTCTCGACCATAATAATCAGAGTTGTCAATTGTGATTCAAAAAACTGTCTCATGCTTGGTTTTTACACTCCTGAGTGAAGAATTAATGAATCCCCCTGCTATTAGTGTCTAGAACTACATTCCCATGGCAATTAATTGAACTGGCATTCATAAGTAGATATACCAGATAAATTTTTATTAGGTTGTGCGTTTGAAACACATCATAATGGAGAAAACCTGTAAATTTTTATAATTAGTTATGAATGCCAGTTTTTATAGTTAGTTATGAAGTTGTATTATCGTGTAACTTAAAATATAATTATAATTCACTTAATAGCAAAGATACAAAAGACAAGTTCTTTTTGTTAATTATTCATACTTGTTCAAAATTACGATAACCCATCGACATTCCTAATAATCTAAAAGGCCATCTTTTGTTGATTGCTATGGCCATCAAATTGAAGAATCATTTGCTTAATCAAAATTAAGTACACTTGTCTATTTTTACTTCATTATTGTAGTTAATAAAAAAAATTTAAAAAAAATGTCGGAATAAAAAAAAAATGTTTGATAAATTTTAAAAACTATGAAGTCTACTATAAGCTTTATTGTGTGTTTTTGTTTGTAATTTGTTGTTTTTCTTAGCTTATTGTGATTATTTCGCCGTAAGATGGTCCGCAATATCGTCGGAAAAATAATTTTATTATATTTTCCTTGCATATTTTGGTACTCAAATACTTAATTTGACTTTTATTCAACAAAACAAAGTTACAAAGTTTTTCAATAAAATGCATCAAGTCGATCTAATGTTAGTAATTTGTTGTTTTTTCATCATTTGTTTGTAATTTCTTGTTTTTTCATCATTTGTTTGTAATTTGTTGTTTTCATCATTTGTTTGTAATTTGTTGTTTTTTCTTAGCTTATTGTAATTATCTCGCCGTAAGATGGTCTGCAATATCGACGGAAAAATAACTTTATTATATTTTCCTTGCATATTTTGGTACTCAAATACTTAATTTGACTTTTATTCAACAAAACAAACTTACAAAGTTTTTCAATAAAATGCATCAAGTAGATCTAATGTTAGAGCTAGATTGCAAACAGAAAATACACTTCAATATGAAAACCATCAATTTGTGTGTTTACAATTAGTAAATGTGTTAATTTTCTTTGATAGCTATTATTATTACAATTTCCACGATTTTCAGTATTCTGTTTTAGATCAATTTTGTCGTGTTTCGGCCACTTACATTTTGTATGTGGACATTTTCATATACCTACAAATAGTTCGCACAATTAATGAATGTATCTCTTTCAGATGGTAATTACAAGCAAGTGTTAGAGAAATTAATTCAATTGTTTGAAAACAAGCCACTATTCACAGTT
The DNA here is from genome assembly GCA_039881145.1 of Druceiella hillmani. NCBI lineage: Eukaryota > Metazoa > Arthropoda > Insecta > Lepidoptera > Hepialidae > Druceiella > Druceiella hillmani. The sequence goes on along the minus strand of JAYKKI010000069.1, from coordinate 1,153,104 downwards.
TGTGATTTCTTCATCTTGGACCAGAAGTTGATTGTTAGTTACCTAAGTTTGTGTACTACATACGCTATAATTCTAGTTCAGTTTTATGATATCAAATTTAATTAATAAGGTAAGCCATTTATATGTCAACTAGATGTATTGTAATCTTGGTTTACCTATAGTGTTTTTAATATAGTTTTGCACCATATTTCATAGCTTTAAATAAGTAGGTTAAATATGTGTCATGTACCTATATTTAATTTTTCACATTTTAATGAGTAAACTGGTAATTACTTCTATTGGTATTTTTCTTCTCACTTTATGACTTCGATCAAACTAACAAACTTCACTTCATAAGTAAATGAAATAGAAGGGAAAGTAGGAATATTATTAAATTAAAAATTTTAATTTGGGCCAATCAATTTGGGCCAGGACTAATGTTCAATTGGGAGATGATGTTAATATTCCTATTAAAAAATCTTATTAAAATTTATAATATTGGCAGCCGGGTGTTCAGAAAAACACGATCGGAGCTTAATGCAATTGTTAGAAATGCTTCATATTTGATGGTAAATTTTCTTTTCATTTACCATTAACCTATAAAACTTTAGGTAAATTTTAAGTTGCAATGTTGATTGACTTGAATCACTTAGCACTTAACAATTGTCTTTGTTTTTTTTATAGAGTACGCTACTTTTACCAAATTATAGCTACTGAAATATTATTGGAGTAAATATTTTAAAACATAACAAGTAGCATTTTAATTAACACTTTAAAGAAATCTTTGATAAATTTGCTTTAAAAAATTTATTCATTTGTCTGAAATACCTTAAAATATGAATTGTTTTTTAATAAATATACATGGTAATGGTAAAGGTAAAACATGGTAATGGTAAAGGTAAGGCAAAAAGTGGAATGTCTGTTTTCGATGTAGGTACTGGAACGGGCAAGTGTTTTAGCAATGGATATCAACATCACACCACCATCGAAAAGTAAATGAGGAACTTCCCCTTGTATATCATTACTTGTACGAAACTGACAACAAAATCCTTGCAAAAGTACGATCTGAAAGAGAAATGATTAACGGTGAGCAAGAAGATGTGACCCAAGCGGTTCCTTTGACTTTATTGGGTGTGATGATAGTGGGTTTTAGCCCGGTGTTCTCCGATGATAGTGGGTTTTAGCCCGGTGTTGTCCATATTCCCGGTGTTGCACATATATATATATATATATATATTTATATATATATATATATATATATATGTACATATATATATATATATATATATATATATATATATGTACATATATATATATATATATATATATATATATATATATATATATATATATAATAAGAAGTGGAAGCCTGAAAATTGTAAAACAATAAACAAGCTGAAGAATTTGTTTTCGTAACACAGCTCTTTTACTTTATGTGTTTTTATATAACACTATAAATTGATTTTATACTACTACATGTAACTGATTTGAAGAGCATGGGTTTTGTTCATACTCCATGTTATCGAAGCATCGAATGTGAAGTTGAGATTTCGTAAATAAATGTTTACTTTTTAATTATTCTATCTACGAACAACTACTTATGGATCATTGTGATGTCTTAATACTATTTTTTGTAATATTTTCATTAGTTTTTGGGAATGTATCATATTATTTCACTAATTTTATATATATTATTGTACTTGTTTTGACAAAACTTATTTTTTTTATTAATATGAAATAATAATATCTTAATTAATATTTTAAATAAAATTATCGAGAAGCAAAATCGATAAGGAAGCAAATGACACTTTTCAAATGAGAAATCGCAACGTTGGCTAAAAATTATTTCAGTGAGGAAGACACAATGCGCGTAATGTTGAAGTTTATTATTTAGCAAACAAAACTTAATAATGAAAAATTATAGATGGAATTTATATTTGTTGCTTTTCATTCCATTCAAGCATTTAAATAAAAATAAAACTCGATTACGTGTAAAAAATATTATTACCGTCCTTTCAATTAAAATTTCTTCTTTTTCATATTTTGCCATTATAATTAGGAACTTGCCATTATAATTCGGAACTTTGAACTTATTAATAAATATCCCACATGAAGAGTAAGCTTGTAAACTTTTATACACCTAGGTTAAATACTATAGAAATAACAACAGAAAGCCGGACGATGTTTTTGATGCCGGACGCTTTTTTGACTTTAGGGCATGGTTATTGGTAACATGCAAAAATACCTCTCAGAAGACATGTTATTTCTGGGTTAAATGAATTAATTTCAAAATTTTAGGTCAGAAGTGATAATATGATAAATGCTATTATCTTGATCAGTGACAAAGTATTAAGTAAAATAAAAATGTTGACCTATTCTTCTAACTAGAATTTACGTATTATTCCTTGAAATGTATTTTTTCCATTAAAGCTTAACAGTTTTGGTCATCTTGTTTAGTACTTTACAATATTTATATTTTGTTGCAAACATTTTTTTCTGCATTTCATTGCTTTTCTAGTTTTTTTTGCAATTTAAAACTGTAAATATCCATATTTTCTTAATAAGTTTCTAAATATATCCAGTGGACCTATTTTATTAACTGAATAATGCACAAGAATTTTGTAATATTAATGAGGTACTTATATGAATACAAATGATATCAAAATAACTTATCTGAAAATAAGCTTTGAATTTATTATGATGGTTGTTCTTAATTGCATAATTACTGTTATCATTGTTAAACTAGAAGTTCATCATCTATTATAGACCAAAAAATGACCTGAATTGTAATGTTCCAAACGTTTCGCCTTCGAATGTTTTTATAAAAATTTGTTTAAAAACCATATTGGATAAAATATTTGTCTTATTTTTTTACTTTATAAGGTGGCACGTCAGTTCCTAGAACTTGAATTATGAATTTAGGATGCGGAAGAATGCGGAATATAAACAACATGAACGTTTCTCGTGAATTCCTTCACCATGGATCATCAGAGGGAATCACACTTTTTGTGAATGCGAGTTTTACAAGTAAGTTTAATTCTGCGACTATTACGTAGAGTTAATTTTTAGAACCTATAATACGCTCAGCTCCGTACTTATACGTCTAGTGTTTGAAAATATTGCCAATAAAGAACAAGGTCAAACAATGAATATTTATGGCTTGGATTTAGAAAATCACTGTTTTTAGACGGACAATTATATGTTATCTGTTCACGTGTGAAACTACCTATTCTATTTGTTAATATTGTAATACAAAACATTTATAATACCATTTGAACTCAAACATAAAATTTGATTAAAGACAAAATTTGGCACATCAATACAAAATTTGTTTCATTTAAAAAAAAATTAAATAATCAGCATCACAATGCCTATGATAAGCATTTGGAATATATGAGTATAGGTTGCCATTGTCATGTTTCATAATTTTTTTAAATTCATTAATATGGTGACCAGTTTTGATTTCAATATTTTGGCGGAACACATATATGAATTTCTATGTAATTATCATTTGATTTTACTCACAAACACAAATTTTTAACTTTAATTTTGAATACTGTTGTTCCGTATTTACGAATGTACCAATCAAATACAAAAATATATCCAATTCATGGTGCTTTTCAATTGCTACATTTGGTGCATTTTTCAATATTTAAAATATCTAAAAAACGTGTTCTTTCATGATGAATTGAACGTGATCAATTTCAATTTTCTGAAAATAAATATTCGGAACGCATTAAAATTTAAGAAAAATTCCTGTAAGACCACATTGGCCGCTTAGTTATGGTATAATAAAAATATAGATTCCTTAAGCGGTTCAATTCTTTTAGTGGTGTTTATCGTGGACTCATATTTAGTTTACTTTGACAGCGTTAAAGTTATCATTTATAATACTATATAAATTCGTAGAAGTAAAAGGAGAATACTGTTAATGAAAATAGTCATTAGAATATTTCCAAGCATGAAAAATTTCATCCAAAATTCTAAAAAGGAACGAGCGCTTAGAAATCTCCATGTGCAACATTATGAACCCTCATGTGTGTGCTTATTTGGGGTACATACTCACTGACTCTCCCATGTTATAGCTATCTCACTTCCACGTGGACTTGGATGTACAATACCTGTTGATTGATTTGTAGGTCTTAATTAGCCAGCGCTTAAAATTTATTGTTATTATTAGAATGTTTTATTGCTATTGCATCTCCCACGTAATGTTACTATCCAAATTTGCATAATGCCTATGAAGTTAATGAATAATATATTTCAAACTATCCCCCCAAGGTTAACACCGGAAGTGTCCGTGAAATAATTATCATTTATGGTGTAAATAAAAATGCAAAATATGATGGTAGCCGATTAGCACATTTATTAACTAATATTGTCAACTTATTTGTCACTTGAAGGCTGTAAAATTACCTTGACTGATTTAGTATGAAAACAGAAAAATACATTAATTGCCAAAATGACATGTTGATTGACACCCGCTCCCACCCCTCACTCAAAATAACTTAAATTAAGTATGAATTATGAACATTGAAAACAACTCAAAATAATTTATATTTGTCATCCAGAGCCCTTGAATACATTACTACGCGGCACTAGCTGAAAGGTAAGGATACTTACACGTACAAACAAAATTGTATCGATTTGTATTGTTTCTATTTATAGAAAGTCATTACGACTTGTCTGCATACTCCATTAGTCAAATGACTGAAGAATCCATAATACTCATTAAGAAATGCTTTCTTTATCTGAAAATAATTCAATGACCAAAACCATCTCGAAGGGATCATTGATAATTTCTTTTTAGTTTAAAACGTGCAAGTTTCTATTTTGATATGATCCAATTTTTTGCTAAGTAGGCTGGGCAGTTGACAATGCTGGTGCATGTGTCACTTATGATCACTTGGAATAAACTGAGATATAGATATATTTTTTTTCAAACACTAACTACTTTTTAGCTCATATAAACACTTTAATGTAATATACTGGTATATAAACACTTTAATGTAATTGTTCCTTGATTAAATGTCAAAAATATTCTTAGAAATATAATGGTTCAACTAATGCAAATGCTGTGAAACCTGCTACACAAAGATAAACATTTAATGACATGAATAATTCTAAATATAGTATGAGCTCTTTCGTAATGCAGTTGTGCATAATCCCGACTTATTTTGCACTAGCAATATTCTAAGCTTAAAATATTCCCCATTTAATGGATATCAAAAATTTCACATATTATTAAGTTGAGTTAGAGTAAGCTTTGGTATTGCTTTTGGTGGTACAGAACTCTTTTCGTGCGAGTCTGACTCGCACAAGAAGGGTTCCATACCGCGAAATAATATTAATATTATTTATTTGGTAAATAACAAGATATATGCCATGGCAACACATGATTGATAAAAATGTGTTAAATAATTGGCTAATTACTTTGGCACACTTACCTTAATTACCTATATGTTATTATGAATATTATTAATACGATATAGAATTATTCCATGTTTGAAACCTGCGTATGATGCAACAACAAAAAACGTCGGAAAAATGCATTTATTTAAAATTTGTTTTATAGGAACCCTGGGGCTCTGACTTGCTTTTTTTGTCTCTATTTATCATAATAGAGGCCATAGTAACACAATATTCTGTGAAAAGTTCTAGCGTCTATCTATTGTGGTTCAAAAGACAGAGCCTTGTGACAGACAGACAGATGATAATTAATAAAAAATTATTATTAATTAAATAAAAAGTAATTATTGAAATGTTGAATCTGATGCATAAAACTTTTTCAGAAAGTATGCAATATATTTTCTTAGATAAGTGGACAGAAAAAACCCGAGGGTGCTCGACCAAGAGGTAGGTCACCCTCTAGATGGATGGATGACAACGAAAAATGCATAAAATCTTTGAACATAAGTAATTGGAAATGAGTCGCAACTGATGGAAGACACTGGAAAGAGCGCGTAGTGGAAGCAGCCAAGGTCTGCAAAGGGGGTGTCATGCTTGTGAAGACGAAGAAATCTTTTATTGCTACACGTGTAAACGTAACACCCATGTGTCATAGTCACTAATTTAAGATGTGTGAGCCTAATAAATTTTACAAGTATTAACTACAAAATATTAAATACCCTCACATTTTATCAAAATTAAAGTTGCTACTTTTTACGAATAAGCACAATACAATATATACAACCTAAAATAATAATACAACCTAAAAATACTACTATATTACGAAAGTCTTTCTTTTTAACATAAGCAATTTTCTTAATAATATGGTGCTTACTGCTTGGTCAATACACTTAAGTAATGAATAATTTTGGGCTATAAATTAAGATTAATGAACAACATATCGATTTATTTCTTCCATAAATATGATTCATTTCTAGTTATGTAGACCACAAAAAGCATTTTTTAAGTAATTTTACCACTGTTGGAAGGAACACACGGTGTTGCAAAATGCCTTCTAATAAAATTACAGTGATCTATAGCGAGAATCTGGTCACCAGTTTTGTTGAAACACTTCGACCCATCCTGTTTCTTCAATCTGCCTTCGGTGTTTACAGAAAACCTACCATCAAAAATAATCTTTTGTCACGTTTTAAAACAATATATAGTTGTATAATCATATTATTTCTCATAGCGATTTTTTCATTAATTTCTTGTTTCAAGGGTATTAATGATTCAGTTATTCATTTTTTAGTTCAAATTTTTGTGATTCTGTTTACCATATATGTGATTTTTACCGATGTGTGTTGCGCGAGAAAAAAATTCATGAAATTAGTTAACAATTTTGACAGAACTGACAATCTCTTCGAACATGTCTACAGAAAAGTAATTTTGCAAAACGATTCTAAGCGTATTTATATCGTTACCGGTTTCATGATATTATATTGTACTGTTAAGTTAAATGTATATTTACATTCAACAAATGCCATGGGATTGGAATTTTACGAATATCTTCTAATCATATTGTGTGAAATTGTTTATCACTTAGAATTTGCGCTTATCTTTCTATTAATTTGGAGCATTCTTCAAAGAATTAAAATATTCAATGAACATCTTAACAAGACAAACGAAAAGCCAATTCCTTTGCCGATTGAAGACTTACTCGGCAGTCGTAACACGTCCAGGAACAGTAATAGTTTTATATTCAACATGCCATTTAAAGTTAAAAATATTATCAGTTTGTCAGATTTTTTCGTTACTTTCTTAAAACTCTGCAGATGTTTTAAAGAAGTGTTTATAGTTCAGGTTTGTGGCCGACCCCATATCACATTATATTTATTATATTAAAAAAGTCTCTACCACATGTGAAGGATGCTAATAGAGCAATTGAACGCTAGATTCTTCTTATCAGCAATATAAATATATTTAAAGATGTGTAATTAATTTTTATAATTTCAGTTTCTCTTCGCTTTGTATATTGTATTCGTATACGTCATGAAAACCACTTATCTCTATTTGTGTAGTTTGAAATATACAGTAAGTATTTATATCCAGTTTTGTTTTAAATATTAATTTAGTTTAGTAATAGCAACACTCTCAATAATTTGGTGTTATGACAGTTTCTTAGTTTTAATTTTAAATAAGAATTTTAAAATCTAGACGATACCTTCGTGGATAAACATTAAAAATGAAATGAAATTTTTCAGACTCTACCGAAATTTTCGTTTTTCGATGTACTATTTTGGTCGTCTCCTTCCATAATACAAATTGTTAGTATTTGCTTTCTGTGTGAGTGCGTCTACTTGCAAGTTGAAAAAACAAAAACTTGTTTGATAAATATTCAAGCAGACGAACAAATTCGTGAGTATTCCATTTAACACATCCTCCAACATTTTAACACTTTATTTAGAAAATCTAGTATACCCAATAAAATACAGTGAAATATCATTTTTATTATAATGGAGTCAAAAGTATACAAAATTTTTAGTTATTATTTTGTAGATTTAACAAATAATTTTATTTTGAAAAATATGAGCTGTGTATATCGAAATAATATAGGCACAGATCTTATAGCTGTACCTATATTATTCCGAGAAAGCTCTACAATAACAGATGAAAATAAAATAGAAAACATAAAATCACACCAACAAGTCATTTTCCTTTCTAAATTACCAGCAATTAATTGTGAAATAAATATTGATAAGCAAAATGATATAAATTATTTAGAAATCTCGTTGTGTACCAATAAATCATTAAACATTTTATCAGTAGTGCAAAAAATTTATTGGTAGTACAACAAAATTAGCTTTAGTTAATTTTGTTAAATAATACCATAGTCATGTTTTATCATTTAGAACTGAACACAGTATAAACAGCAAAATAAGCCGATGTATGTGTATGAAGTAATTATGCTACTATGCTTACCCATGCCGAAACATTACTTTTGTATACAAAAAATTAAATTAGTTTAAGGAAATATATAAATAATAATCAAAGTTAAATTTGAAGAAATTCCAATGTTTACTATTAAATGAACAATGGGTTAAATTATTTTATTAGAAAATATTTAATAATGTTTTCTCTTTACGAAAACGTTTTAAGGGTATCAGAGTAAAATTTGTGAAAAAAAAATGTTTGTCTACTCCTAAAGCTGTACGGGGCTTTAATAATAACTAAATTTTATGGTAACAACCTGATAATTGAATTAGTTTTAGAAGCATCATGGAATCTGAAGTCATGATATAAATGTTAAAGAGAATAATGTATATGATGGCGTGCAGGTATCATTAGAATAGATCTTGCGTATTACTAAGTCCAATATTTAAATTTTCCAGTTTTGTGTATCCAAATATTTTTCAGTCAATTTTATTTTTAAACAATTTATGTATTTTGACATAATCAAAGAAACGAAATTGTGTTTGGTTAAAAGATTTTCTTTTTTTTATGTTGCTATGAAGAAAGTGTCATATTTTGTTAATACACACAGGAATAAGGTTCATCTAACAAAAATATAAAATTTTGGCCAGTGTTTATAAATTTGATGAATCCGTCACCTTTCATAGTTTTCACATTGAAGTAACTGACATGTAAGTAAGCACTCGTTACTTTGGATTTTACACGACCAGCACTTCGCTCTCGTATCTCCCACAGACTGAATCAAGGATTATAGAAAATCTGCAAGGGATCAGAAGTTTCGATTTTTCTTTTCAATTCCATGTGAACTTGAGGTTTTTTAAATCGTAAAGAAATTTATGAGGATTTTTTGATGCCATCAGAGGATTGAAAAAAACACTTAGATCAGTACGAGAAGTGCTAATTACATCTGAAGGACCTAATTCCATTCACCTGAAATCATTTTGAGTCCATATCTGGAATAAATATATGACGTACAGCTCAAAATCCAATGCTGAACACAAACATTACCGAAGATTGAAAAATTTCATCCTTTTTGTTAAAAAGAAGAAGGATGGAGCTTTTTTATAATTCCTTCTCATGGTATATTACTCTTGACATGTATGACTTGCCATTGTATCATTATATGATAATTGATAATATAATTAAAAGCAAAATTAGCAGATTGATTGCTTGATACCCGCAGTACGACATTAACATTTGTGATCGAAGTCAATAACGTTACATTATATTTATAGCGTCATCGACACCACTACACTCGACAGCAAAATAATTGAAGATAGATATAACTATTATTTTTATTCTGGCTTTAAAAAAATAGTTTTAAGGGTTAATCATGGTCAAAACTAGTTCCTACTGATGAGCTGGAAAGTTTGAATTGCTTAGTTATTTTTGCGGAAATGACCTTTAAGAATGAAACAGTGCCTTTTCCGAACTCTGCCTTAATAGATATACAAAAAGCCTGAAATTAAGAGCATTCAAATAAATTCCAAATACTTAAAAATTATTTTCCCTATGAAGGTTATTCTCAATTTTAAAACAAAATGAAATATTCATAAGGTGTGGATGTAAAAAATCTTAGCAGGAATTTGTAAATAACCATGTATTTTTTTACGTGAGTGTGAATGTTTAAAGTAAATTGGGTTATTGTGGTAATGTTTAAAGTAAATTGGGTTATTCACGATAAATATACCTTCTCCAAAAGTAACTGTGAAGACGAAGAAAGTGAAATGAAGTGAAGCGTGAAGATGCAGTGAAAACGATCATTCTTTGTTCATTTTATTGACAAAAACAGTTTCTAATTTTTATGGAAAATAGACCTATTGCCGAATTAGTCCCAGAAAACCATAATTGTGCTTACCTTAAATCTTTTCACTCCAATGAACTAATTACCAAATTACCTTTTTACAACCATTCTTATCTTTGAGCATTTGTGTTAAAAATTTTGGTGTGTTACATTCTTAAATTGTATAACTCTAACTACATAAATTAATATCATTTGTTTGTTTGTTTTACAGCTATTCGTATACATAAACAAATGAAGGTAATTCAAGATCTGATAGAAGTTGGTAAAATTGGTCAGTTCAATGTGTTTGGAATGTTCGAATTGCGCGCTTCTCTGCTGCTTGCTTTGTTGAATTTTATTGTTACCTATGTTATTGTTATGATACAATTTCTAAATTTATATTGATCTGCATTTTAAATTATTTATTTTGGTCAGCCGATTGAAACATACGGTTATTTAGATATAACATTATCTATTAACTTAAGTTTTTTTTTTAAATAAAATGTAAACTGTGTTGATGATCATTTTTGTCATTAAAAAAAAATAAATTTTAAATTTTCTGCACGCAAGCTTGCGAACATAAGCTTATAACATTCTATTATAAAAATAAATATTTATTTCATAACCAATTTTTTAAATACGTAATATTGTACAAAAGATTAAATCAACAATTAATGTGTAAAATACTAATTAGTATAAAATGGATTCATTACTTTTGCATATACTCTTTGAAATAAAAACCTCTCTTATAAATTTAGTGTATGCAGTGAGGTAAATCACTCCACACGGAGTAATTAAATCACTCTGCATAATAAAATATATTTTTCTGCCGAAATAATCTTCCACTGTACACTCCTATACTTGCTTTCATACTGGCTTTACAATTCACTTGCATTTTTATTGTTTAATATTCCTCAGTTTTTCCTTAGTTCATTTATGTGTTTTAGAGTCACTCACTTTTTCTGCTTCCACCCACATCTTGTGTCTTTATCTTTTCATAAATCTATTACTGTCAATATATTTAACACAGCCAAACACTTTCAATAATTTTGCTCAATGGATTTTTAGAAATATTCAATTTCTTGAAACTATCGACATATTATGTGACGATGATGAAATCAAAATCTCCAATACTCATGTCCGTGTCACCGTAACTTATATAATAGAGAGCAAATAAAATCTTGTAAAATAATAAATCGGTAGGCTTATTAACTTTATCTATGTTTGAGGTATATAAAATATGTAACTTTAAAATTTTTAATTAAAATATAATAGTAAAAATATTTTAAAAGCTAGTTTTCAGATGCACACATTATATTTTCTTAAGCCATGATTAGCATACCATTTCTTTTCTAAACTGAAATGCAATTAACTTTCTTTGCTGTGACAGTGTTAAGTGATTTCACGTCTTTAAATTAAACATTTTACCAAGAACCATATACATTTGAATACTTTTTGTTTTTTTTTAATATCAAACAAGAATGATGCACCTATGAAAAATCTTGTATTTTATTTTTTTAACTATATTTTTCATTCTAACCATTTAGTTTGTAATAGATCTGTATATTTAATAACAACTAGAAGGTAAAAATATCACTATGTAAAATCTGAGTGCAAATGAGCATTTTTCGTATGTATAAATCTATGTTGCGGTGGAAATTCAATAATTCTATGATAAACGTTTATGTAATATGCGTGTTTGGTAGTAAGCACTTAGTCTACAATACATATGTTATTTACTGTTCATTACTAATTATTGTAGAAGAATTATAAACAATAAAACCATTATAAACTCACATTCATTCTGTCTTCATTGAACGTGTTTTTATTTTATTCGCTTTTTCTCTCCTGATGGCAATTACTATTTAACGTTTAGTTGTAAAATATAGGTAAACATTCAGAGATAAATCTGAAATATAAGGAAAGTTTATTTTCTTTTCTTGAATTAGTTACTACATAACTTCTTTTTGCCTAATAGAACCATATACAGATAGATCAATTTTTGTTGAATTGGTCACCCTTACATGTCTTTATACCTTCCGGGGGATTGACATGAAGACAAATAATTATATTTTCTTAAATTGGCTGCTATTACATAGACTTATATCTTCCATGAGATTCACATGAGGATGGATAATTATCTTCATTGAAACGACCACAGACTAGTAATGAGGAATGTTTTTCAATGAAATTCCATATAAATTTTATTATTTAGTTAAAGAGATCTTTGTGATAATGCATTATTGATAAGAGTTATGGTTCCAGTAATAAGTAGTTTTCACATTAAAAAAGGCTTGGCAAAGTACCGACAATATGTTTCAAAAATCTTAAGTTTTCTCTAGCAATATTTACCAATATTCTAAAGCTTCAACTTTAATGCCTTTCCATTTGTAAACTTGATTTAAAAACAAAGAGAAATGAGCAGAAAAATTAATCAAAAAGCAAACTAATTTTAATTTTTTATTCCTCTATAACAATGGTTCTCAACCAGTGGTCCACGGACCACTGGTCAAATCAGAATTCTCTTACAGTTATATTTTGATTCAATCTCCTCCTTTTAATTATATATAGGGAAAAAGCTATATATTCTATTTATTACTTTAATGAATTTCTACTAACTGCAATTAAACTGCAATAAAACGTTACAGAATATATTTTATATATTTTTAAGTTTTATATGTTTTTAAAGACTAAAGAAGTTCGTGAATAAAAAATAAAAAACAGTAGTGGAAACAAATCAAAACATCACTTTTTCTGTAATTTTCCTTTAATACAAATAATTTTACATGTTAGTTAAAAATCACACTTTAAAATCAAACATTTTGCAGTGATTTATGATCATTCAATGAACAAAGAGGTGTTGACAGTTATCAAATCTTTATTCTCAAAATATTAAATTTTATTAAATAAACTGATTTGTTAGCCTTATTGAACTTAGACACAAACATAAAATGTAACCATGAAGGACTACAATTTTCAAAGGTAATATATTGTTCAAATTTAATATATTTTTAGAAAATTCTTGTTTTTTTTATATTTTTATATTTGTGGATTGATTGAGCGGTTTTCACATGTAATGTTTCAGCATTCTTGAAAGAAGGAAATTTTTAGCAAGTATTTAAGTTTACCTTTAGTTCTCCTTATGATATAAAATGTGCAATTGTCAACGGTTTTATATGTCATTTTTGTTATTCAATTCGCCAATTACGTCTGAATTTTATTGCTTTGTTTAAAAAATGTTATTGCTCTAATGCTCTATATGCTAATAGCCTAAATATTTCATTAATATGTTCATAGGAAATATAAGGATAAAATGTCATATTAACATTTTAATTAAAATTAAAAATTTATGAAAATTTATTTATTATATAACTTTGTCTTCACTGCTCAACTACTTAATTTTTTTTCATTAATTTCACAAAGGAAGTGAAAAGCTAAAAAAAAAAATTTGTTTCCCGCGAGTAAAGAAACGTTAAGTTTTCTAAAACTTTAATTAAAAAGTGCAAGATACTTAGTCATTGTGTTGATTTTTCATTCAGCGAACAAAAGTGTGCTCCAGTTGTAATCAGTCTGATAAATGTGGGTTTCAAGAATACATTATTTAAGTAGCTCAACACTCAATTAAATACGTAACATGCCATCGTAAAAACTTTTCATTTAATACTTTGTAATAATGCTCTTAATGGAGAATTTTATTCAACATCATGTATACTAAGTTACAACTTAGAATCATATGGAAACTATGGCTATTTTGAGCCATATTCTAAGCCATTTTTCAATAGTCGCATCGACAAGTGTTTTCACAACTTAAAAATGTTATACACTTCCACTGAGGTTAATATAATTATTTTATTAGCTGCTGATCCTATTATTTTGTTTTCAAAGTAATAATTCAAAAAGAGCATATAGCTATAAAAATTAAGTATGGCGGGCTTTTGCTTTTAATTAATTTCTTATTATTATGTAATTTAGATAATTTTCATAAGATTAAAAATTCAAGAGGCGTTGGAAACTTAGCAACTTAAACTAAAAATTTCTGCTTAGCAACTTAAAACTATGATATAAATAAATTTCTTTCAAATTGACCAAAATGTATTTTGACGAGTTATAATAAAAATTCTTAAAGTCAAATAGCATGTTCATAATGTGCTTTGTTAAAACAGAACAATGTTAGTGGGAATTCTACTCGCAATTAATCGTTTTGTTTTAAATGCTGAATTCTCAATTTACATTCAATCTTCAAAATTGTATTACAGAAAATTCCAATGATCATAAGAGGCTCAGTGGTTATGTTTATGGTGTCTGATGCAACATTAAGAAAAGTAGAAGACTGACAGAGTAATAGAAGGTATTATTGATTTTATATCATAACTAATCGTTATAAATGATTATATCAGACAGCAGACACATTACGGCCAGTATAGAATTCCGATAGTTTTTATATAATTAATTAGAGAAATTGATTTTCCTTTACCCTCTTGAAAAAAAAGCCAAAGAAAAGTTAGCTTAACATTGTGGAGTATCGAAATAATTTTTATTTTGAATGTGAAGAAAATTTTTGGTTTAAGAGAAAATTGCAAAATAATTTTCCAAATTACGTTTATTGAAAATGTTGCGATAGTGTAAAATGAAATAAATAATAATCACGAAAGTGATAAATTCTAAACCATCTAACAAAATTTAGAGCCGACTAAAAAACTTTTTTGACTACAACTCATATGTAAGTATTTCAAACTAATGAAAAGTTTTATATGGCAAATCGTGTGTATATCTTCTTTTCACAAACAACTATTTCCAGAACTTATTATCAACTATTTTCAGAACTCAGAATCTGCAGATATTTTATCACTGGGTTGATAATTTTATAAAAGCTGTTGTTTTACTACTTGATGACGTAGAATCACTAGATTCACCAGAATCGCTATCAGAGTCGCTATTCAAGTCATTACTCTCTTCAATGTTTTTAATTGGGTTTGTATTATTTGGACTTTTTATTATATCAGAATTTTCCCCTTCATCATCAAGCAAAGATAAGCTCAGGTTGTGTTGACTCTCTGGTATGGAGTTAGTATCAAAAGGATCATTGGATTTTGTGACTTACTGAACGACTGGTGGAATAAAAGGTTCTGTGTTTTGTACTATGACTGATGAAGGAGGAAGTTGTTAAATATTTTGGATGGATGAGCTTAATTGATTATTATTGGCAAATTTTTTTACCCGTTTTATTCACTATGTTCAAAATATTTCTGGTTTTGTTACTTATTCTGTAAATAATAAAACAAGCTTTCAGTGGACAAATGTTCAAATAAAATTAGAAATGTTATTGACAGAAGTCAAACTATTTCCACGCTAAATTTCATTGATATAGATTCAGTACCGATTGCTTGATTGAGCAACAAACACACTTCATACAAACATTCTTATTTTAGTAGGTAGAGAAAGTATTAAACAGTAGGATTACACGCACAAATAAGACATACTTATATTGATTGAAATTTAAAATAACCTAGCAATAATTAAATAGCCTTCAAGGATCTTTAAGGGATTTGGCGTTAGGATATAGATAGATAAGTAGATAAAGTAACCTAAAATAATTAGATTATTTTATCTACTTATAGGTTACTTGTTTATAATTACCTACAAAAGAAACACAATATTTCTAAAAGAGCGCTTTACCAAAAAAATAATAAAAATTCAGTCATGTACAGTTCTATACAAAAGGGAAATATATCTAAAACAGCAGAGTGACTAAAATTAATAAAGCTGTATTTGTGTACAAATAGGCACCTTTCAAAATATGGCATTAACATATAAAATAAGTTATTATATTTACCTGATCTTTTATGCAAAAAGAACAGTTTTTTTGAGTTCTTGTATTTGTAGCCCTTTTGTATTTAATGAGCGATTATATATATGCATATAAATACATATATATATATATATATATATATATATATATATATATATAAATATATATATTCAGCAATACATTCAGCAATTGGTGCGTATGTTAGCATGTCTTGTAATGAGTTCGTCCTTTTGAATTCATTTCATTTTGCCCCTATATAAGGTCTTGGGGAAGTTTTTCTTAAGCCTTCTGGGTGCCGTTATTGGGTTCATCAGGTTTATAGGCAGTGGATTGGGATGATTAGCGATTCGGTCTCTGTATGTCTGTATCATCTCTGAGATTTCTTCTTGGACCAATTTTATGCCAAGCTCCAAATGGAGTCTGTTGTTTGTGACATACCAGGGTGCACCAGCTATCATTCTAAGCGTTTTTGATTGAAACCTTTGTAGTGTTTCAATATTTGATTTTGCCGCGGTTCCCCACAGTTGTAGGCCATAAGTCCATATAGGCTTGAACGTGCATTTATAAATTACTAGTTTATTTTCGAGCGACAATTGAGAGTTTTTGTTAAGTCTGTTTCCCCCGCTGCACATCGTTTGGTCAGGACTGTAACTGTACTCCATTTAGGTTTACTGCCGGACACGTATCTCGTTTGGTAGTAAAAGTAACTTGTATTCATTTGATTTCGTTAACTTTGATTCGCCAATCTTGCAGCCACTGTGATATTTGGTCAAGGCTTGTTTGGAGTTTTTGTGAGGCTATGTCTGGTCAGTGGTCTGCTGCGAGAATTGCTGTGTCATCAACAAAAGTGCCTGTAACAACACCTTCTGTGACTGGAAGGTCAGCTGTGTAGAGCAGGTACAGTATTGGGCCCATAACGCTTCCCTGTGGAACTCCTGCTTGGATCGGATAGAGAGACGTAGTTACAGTTCCCTGTTTAATGTAGAAGTGTCTGTTGTGTAGATATGATCTGATAAAGTTGTAGTAATTTATGGGTAGGTTCTTTTTAATTTTAAACAGCAGTCCCTCGTGCCATACCCGATCAAATGCCTGGGATATGTCCAAGAAAGATGCAGAATTATATTGGTTTGACTCAAAGGCATTATGGATATTTTTGACCAATCGATGGACCTGCTCAATGGTTCCATGTCTCTGACGAAAGCCAAACTGGTGATCAGGCAGTAGATTATTATCATAGATATGTGGCATTAATCTTCGCAGAAATAAAATTTCCATAACCTTGGAAGTAATTGGTAGCAAGCTAATAGGTCTGTAAGATTTCACATTAACAGCATTTTTGCCAGGCTTGAGGACCATTATTATTTGGGCCACTTTCCACTGGGGAGGAATCGAACACGTACGTATGATTGCATTGTACAGGATTGTAAGGAAAGAAATTCCTTCCTCTGGGAGCTCTCTTAGAATTTTGGCAGTTATTAGGTCATAGCCAGGTGCCTTGTTGATATCAAGTGTATCAATAACAGCTTTTATTTCTCTTTTAGTGAAATTTGAAATAGGGGGATCGAGTTGGTGGCATTGATTCAGAAAAGTTGACACTTCTTGCGTTTTGGGGGAATTTATTTCGGGGTTTTAAGTGTTCGGCGAATGTAACTGCTTTTTCCGCTTCACTGGCTGCCCATTCATTGTTCTCTTTGCGTAGAGGGGGTTGGTTTAAGACTGGACGTTTCATATTTTTTGTGACTTTCCACAGTGAGTAATCAGTAGCCGATGTCACGTCTAGACTTTTTAAGAAGGATTGTATGCCTTCGTTCTTGTTATCACTAAGTGCTGATTTTAGCTTAGATTGCAAGTAGTTTAGATGTTTTTTATCTGATGCATGTTGAGACTGTTGCCATTTTTTTCTAGCACTACGTTTTTCAGTCAGGAGTTCACGAATAGACGGAGGACATTTGAGTTTACGGTTTGTGTCTGTAAGTGTTGGGGTAGCAGCCCAGGCAGACCTTTGTACACAATAGTTGAGGTGTTCAACAGCTTCCATTATGTTCTCTTCTGTTTTCATAGGTAGTGACTCGTCCAGGCATTGAGCCATTAATTGCCTAAAGAGATCCCAGTCAGTTTTGCGTGTGTGCAGCTTACATGGTTTTGGGACTAATATGATGGACCTTTTGAGGGTCATTTCTACAGGTGAATGATCAGAAGACGAATCTAGGCTAGTTCTACTTGTGATAAAGCTGCTAGGGAATCCTTTGGTTATGAAGAAATCTATCACATCTGGTATTTTTCTTCTATCAGTGGGCCAGTAAGTGGGTTGCCTCGGCGAGACAACACTAAGATTTAGTTTGTCAATTGACATTTTTAGTTGCCGTCCCTTTGTTGTTACTGTACGCCAGCCCCAGTAATGATGTTTCGCATTATAATCTCCACCAGCAACGAATCGGTGGCCCAGTGTGGCAAGAAACCTTACATAATCTGCTTCCTTAAGTTTATGTTTCGGTGGGCTGTAGACAGCCGATATTACAAAAGATCCTACCCAGTCTTCGATTCGCACATTTGTTGCTTGGATCTCTTCAGTACAATATTGTACTGTTTCGTAATGCTTAATAATATTTTTTATAATTATTGCACTCCCCCCCATGTGCAGTTCCATCAGGGTGCATTGTGTGGTAAGTCTTATAGTTTTGTATTTGGAAATAACTCTTTTTTGTAAAGTGGGTTTCAGAGACTGGTAAGATATCAATATTATGTGTCTGCAAATACGATTGAACCTCAAGGGTGTGTTGTGGCAGCTCATTGGCATTCCATAGAGCTATTTTTAAGCAATCTATTTTGAGAGATTCGTCGTGAGTGCTATTATTAGGTTTGTCAATGTAGTCAATTGCTGCATCACTTGTTTCAATAAGTCTATTATTTCATGCATATCATTTGTACGTATGTCGCTATTTTGTGGAAGTTGATGTCCTTTGGTTAATACGTCTCTATATGTTTGTCGTATGGTATTCTGAGAGTTCTCTTTATGAGCCGTTAGTGTTTCTTGTTCATGACTTTCTGTTTTATCAAACTGATTTTTATTCCTGAATCTACGATCTGGTGCTTTTGGGAATTACAGATTTTGAAGCTCTCGATAGACTCCACAGCTTTTGTAATTTGCAGGATGGTTACCATCGCAGAGTATACACTTGACTTAGTCGGATCTAGTTTTCCTTGGGCAGTCAATGGAGAGGAGGTCACCAGCGCATTTGATACACTTAGGTTGTCGGCGACAATAAGCTGACATTTCGCACACTGTGGGATTTCCCGTTTTGGTCATGGAGGTTCAAAGGATACCATACACTGCATTAGGCTTTTAACTTCATATATCCGCTTGTTGTTGTCATTCGGTAATAATTCAATAATGAACATGGGCAATGGTTTCTTTGTGGTTCTTTGTTTGATATTCCAAACGTTTATGCAGCTGTAGTCCATATCATTTAATGCTTCTTTGATGTCATCAGGGTTAGTAGATGGATGCATATTTTTGAGCACAGCTTTGAACGCTCGATCCTATTTAGGCTTATAAGTAAAAAACTCAGTCTGTTTTTGTTCTAATTGTTTGACGATAATTCTGTATGTATCGGCAGATTTGGTCTGGATTTTGACTTGATCATTGTGGATCATTGTGGACCTTCAAAGCGTACATATTTGGAGCATGTTCATTAAGCATGTTAAGTAGAGGTCTGACATTACCCACTTTGTCAACAAATATTGGAGGTGGTTTTGTTGTCTTTTCTAAAGTAGTAGAGTTGTCTACTTGGGTTTCTTCTTCTGCTAGTTGAGTAAAACTATTTGTTGTTGGTATCGGTTGAGTTTGAGATAGCCAGTATGTATCCAGTTTTGTTTGTTTTTGTGTTCCAACATTTTCCAGGAGTAGATGGAAAGTGTAGTAGTGAAAAAAGTGAAAAGAAAATAAGAAAGATGACAAATGATAATAGAAAAGGATGATTACTGCTACTCTTTTATTAAAAAAAGGTAATTTGATGGTAGCAAAAATTTCATTGTAACAATATAAGTATTTATAGTCACTAATTATTTTTATCCTCATTTCTGAATTAATAAAAGTACTACCTATTGTTTTATACCATCACACTAATTGATTTGAATTGTAATACGTTTTTCATCACTTTATCATAACTATCATAACCTAGTTACAAATTGAAATTAAATCGATTGATTCAATGAAAGTCGTACTGCGCACATGTACATATATATATAAATAACATTGATCTAATGTGCTTCACGAGTCAATTTATTGTGTTAATGCATTGTAATGTTTAATTCCTAGGAGCTAGTAGAGTGAAAACATGGACGTGTATGATGTAATGGGAAATTTTAACACAATTTTTCGTGTATGCTCAATGTCGCGTGTTGCAAAATTAAGCAATAATATAACTCTAAAGAATATCACGATACGGGCTTTGATCACAATATTTTTGATAATAATCTCATCCACAAATATTTTGACAGCATCATGTCAACTTCAGTTTTTAACTCGTTATCCTGTATCAGACAATTTTGGTTGGGTACATACGATAACAGCAAGGATACAAGTCATTATACTTGTCATTTTTGCTGCTACAGAAAGTTATCAAAGTGTTCACAGATATTTTGAAAATTATAAAAAAATCGACAACCTACTGAAAGTAACAATCCCCATGTATGTGAATGAAAGAGAATCATTTAATCAATTATTTAAGACTTTAAGCTTCACATCAGTCTGTATTATGATCTTTGACATAATATCACGGTACATGGCTTATGATATTGGAACGGTAGTACTGTATCAATCCTATTTCATAACCCAATTCATTTTACAAGTACAAGATTGGAAATGCATCTTAAATTTGAAAATATTCAGACGGCGTCTAAACATAATTTTGAAATGTGTTAAAAAACTATCCAAGGGATATGTTTACGTTCGAGTTGAAGATAACACTGATAATGGAATAATTGTCAAAAATAATGAGACGGAAGTTATAATTGAAATCAAACAATTGAGAGAAAGCTATATGATCTTAAGCGAGCAATGCAATTTATTTAATATTGCGTTCGGATTTCAGGTTAGTCCCATTCCATTGATTAAATTTTTTTTATTTAAACTTACAAATAATTTAATCTAGTATTATAAACCAATTGGCCCAATTCAATTTATAAAAATATTTGAATGGTTATTTCCAGGTGAATTAAGGAAAGTGAAATGGAAAGCGACTTTTTTTTTCAACAAATCTAAAAATATATGTTTTTCTCGCAAATTTTTCAATACTTTCAAAAAACGCTCTAAAACCGCTTTCTGTCCAAGCCGTCTCCAAAAATATTGACAAAAATCGTTATTCGACATTTATTTCCAACATAAACAAATCTAAAAATATATGTTTTTCTCGCAAATTTTTCAATACTTTCAAAAAACGCTCTAAAACCGCTTTCTGTCCAAGCCGTCTCCAAAAATATTGACAAAAATCGTTATTCGACATTTATTTCCAACATAAATATAGTTGTAATATCATTCTATTTTCACAAAAAATACAAAACTTTAAATTAACCATCTATTATCAAAAGGGACACCTCCAATTTAAAGCTTGATTTGTTTCAATGGAAAAAGAAATATATTTTGCTTGGTAGCGAGAATCAGACTTATAATATTAAAAAATGTAGCTCCTCGGAGTGCGCAGTCACCTTGGTGAAATGGAAACGTATTGCGATGAAAGTTAACAAATTTAAAATTGTATCTATACTGTACGTCTCACACCCACGGTTAGACAGAGAGATCTATAGTTTTTAGTTTGCTAAACAAACTGACATTCAGTTTAAAATACCTTTTTTATAATATATTTATGTTCAAATATAAATGACTGCACGGGACACTAATTGTGCCTGAACGACTTGCATTGACCAATTTTATTTCCTTTAATTGTGAAAATATCATGAAATTTTATTTTGCGCGCACCTGGCAATTTTTGCCTAAAACTGTAAACAAGTGTCGTCAGTAATATATTGGCGAAATACAAAGTAATATAATTGACAAAATTTACATTATAAAAAAATAGTAGTTCAATTATAAAAAAAACAGTAATGAGATGAATAATATATTTACTGAAAAATTTACTATTGGGAACTGACCATGGTCTAACATATCGCTTTTTTATTGGTTTTTGCACTGAGATCTGTCCGTCTCTCAAAGTCTTATTGTTTCTATACTTTCAGATGTTACGCAAAAACATATATAGCAGGAACGAAATATTTTTTCTGCTCATTTCGTTGAGCGGAGTATCATTGGAAAGATTTTTAAAAGGAAACTAAATTTCCACTCACCGTTTGGAAAATGTTAAGTGTCTGGAAATGAATCCTATAACTTTTACATTTTGGTTTGAAAAATCCGAAAATATTATAGGCATTAGGTAAAATTTCTTCGGTTAATTTACAGTTCAAATATCAATTTATAAAACATAGAAAATTTTACTTTGTGCCTGTTCCAACACGCACTTAACTAGGTTTAACAAAAACAGTTTCTATTGTGGATCTTGTGCTCATTTTACTTGGGGAAATTCAATCCTTTAAACTAAGTTACAGTTTTTAAGGCTCCTTGCTTTTTAAACGAAAACTTTCGTTTTGTTAAATTTTAGACTCTTCACAAACTTGTCAAAAGTCTGCTGAAAAGGAATCATTAAATTTTTTTAAGATGGTTTTCACCACTAATTAAGAATTTATTGTTTTGGATTGCAAAAACCAGAATTCTGCATATAAATGTAGTTTTTGCAACTTTAGAATGATCTGTTCTGTAGCAGATAGTTGCGCGTTGTAGTGCATTTTGCTAATGCACTATAAGGAACATGAAATTACCAGTGTTAGTGTCAGTCAAAATTGATTATACATACTTGTCACGACTCTCGTGTTTGCCCACGTGACGTCGGTAAGTGACATTGCCGTAAGTCGTTCAAACCATAGCCTTGAATTACTTCTGACTAATGCATGTCCAGCATTGTTTTTGTATCCCATGGGTTTGACTATCATAATTTTATATTTCTACAGATTTCATATTCTGTTTCAAATCACATTTAGAATGTCATAATTTTTGGGCCTCTTCCATAAAATAAAAATTTATTGGTGTTCATTCACATTTTTAGAATTTATATATTTTAGCAAATAAGTTAACATTTTTTCAATAGTTCAGTTATAATATTAAATAGAGATGCAACCACGATTAAAATCTATTTATCTCTAACAACCTCAATCACCGGATGCCCCTGGATTACCGAATGTCCTTGTTCCTGAGGTTATAAATTCTAAAGCAAAAGTAATTCAATAAATAGTTTTTGCTTGTTTTGCATAATCCCCATATATACCTCGTACGCTGCCCAGTGAAATCCGCACTGCATTAATCTTGCAGAGAATTTGTATTAAACAATAATTCCAAGATTTAATTTGTTTTCAAAATTAGAAAAAACCTCTTACAGTACGACAAATTGGATCGAAAAATAAATACACTGGCTTGAAAATAAAAATATTCACTAATTTTGACTGAAATGTATAAGAGAAAAGACTCTAGTCACGAGAAGTAAAGAAACATAAAATCAATATATCAATACTTAGCGAAATTTTAAATTTCATATTAATTGGTTGCCAAACAATAGATCCAAACTTTTTGCTTAATCAATAATTAAATTCGGAACTTTATCATTTTCTTTGTTAATCAGTGGGAGGTGGGTGTCGAATGCAGTGTTTGAGCTCCTTTTCGGTTAACAACGAGTGAAGAACAATAAAGATAAAGATATTTTAGTAATCCTCTTCTTTCTTGAATACCGTTTCGGGGTAAACAACATACAACATGTACACAACACTGGATGAAAGTGTATTCTCTATTGACATGGCTAAGTATCTGTTCGAATATTCAGAGAAGGAAATCTTGACTTCTGCAATCATCCTCAAGTAGTACGAATTCTTCCATTCAACTCAGAAAACGTAAAAAGCCTTACTAAAATAGCTCCAAGATTAAACTGACTTCATCAAGTAGACTGCCCTCATATTTTCATACCACAATTAGAAAAGAAACAACTTCTTGATTTGGGGATGAAATGGAAATACTTGATCGTCACATGAGTCAATACCCACTAAGTGATATGGTAGGTTTATTAGTTGTTAACCTAACAATACTCGAAGCCAAGGTATCACACTATGTTTATTAGCAACTAGGCTAATGAATTTGATTAATAAATATTAGATAAGAAAAATTTTGGAACATTTACAGGCCGTTTTTCCACAGACTCAAGATAATATCTCTCTACACCAATGATACGTTTAGTAAAATTAAAAATGTAACAGATATACTTAATATTTAAAACGATTTATTTTCTCACGTTGTGAACTGCATATTATCAATTTACATAAAAATTAGGGCTTTCAGCACTTTCAACACAGTAATCATCCGTTTTATCTATTTTGACGAATTATGATAATTCAAAATTACATTTCATAATTTTGAATTAGCATAATAGGTCAATTTTAATGGTGAAGTCGCCACAATATGCAAATGTCGTCTCTGACCCATAATAGATCTTATTAAATGAATCTAGTTTGTGTATAACTCTTGTTTAATTGTCAGTGCCTGTAAATAGTAGTTTGTGTACTTATCATTAGACCTATCTGTCGTTAGCTATTTTGTACAAATAAATGTCACTTAAAAATAGGGATGAACATATTTCACCTTTATAAAGAAACAAAATATGTTTAATGTTAGAAATGTTCGAGTAAATAGATGTTTGCTTATGATATTTTAAAATTGTTGGTTTCAGCTGCTTTCCACCTTTTTCCACGCGATTACCCATTCTATTGTAATCTGTCACTTAGTCATAATGTTTGCTTTGGGAAAACTGGTACGTATTTATGTCAATAAATGTTTATATTTTGTGTTTTATTTACTATTATATTTACTATGATTTATTATGATTAATCAGGATATTTACAAATTATTTTATGTCTTTTCAACATACCTCCTAAATTCAGAGTGCAACCATTCTAATCAACTGAACCTCAAATCCAGCTTTCTTTGTTTTGCCCGCGACAGTGATTGTCGTAATGACACAATAAGGCTAAGTGCAATTGCGCCCGTGAGCTATATATAATTATGTAGTTATTCCTCCTTAACATTAAAAAATAGGCATACAAATGAACTTGGAAGTATTTATAAATTATTTGTATAAGGCCGCTCGCACCCATGGAACTTATTCTTGATTACTCACCACGACTAAAGGAGAATCCCAGTTTTCCACTTTACTCACGTATCATTTTCAATTATTTTGAATATAAGTGAATATCTCATTTGAATATCATTGCATATTTTTCTGCAGGGTAAATGAGTGATAGAGGACAGAGAGGATATTTGTACAGGGTTTTTGGGTTTTTTCTCAAAATTTGGGAAAAATATTTCAGTTCTCTTTATTTATATTTTTAAACTGTTTTTATTTTAATTGCTGCTATGTAAAAATACTTTCGGGTCCTTAGATCTAAATGGGAAATTTGGGGTGAAATCCGTGTTAGGATTTAAATAAATTTTTCACGTTCATCTCTCCATCTGCATATCAAAATCTTTCCACTAAGAGATGAATACTGAATGTAACGAAATTTAAGAGGAAATCTTGGTTCGTGAACTTTTAAATTTTTTTGAGACCCAGTTGGGTGAATATAATTTAAGACATCTGAAGGACAATAAAAAATGTCCAGCAATATTTTTGTACGAAAGTTTCTTCATGAGATGTAAATTTGAATGTATTGTGTGGTCTAAAGGAGATTATAAGGCATTGCATCTGGAAAAAGTAATTAGTATCCACTGTACTATTCCTTGGCCTGTGAAAAATATTTTGTGCAATATAAATATACGGGGGGGCGGCTGAAAAGTTTTAAGCCTAAGGTATTAAAAACGCTGATAGAAATGTGTAAAAAATTTATTTTTCAATTTAATCTCCCTCTATTTCAATACACTTCTTACATTTATTAAAAAGGGCTTTTAACCCGGTCAAAAAATATTCGCAATATTTGTCTTTGAAATGTTCGTTTACGGCGTCTTCATTTCTTTATCGTTGGAAAATCTCTGTCCATTAAACTTTTTTTTCAAATTTGAAAAGAGGAAATAACCGCTAGGGGCCAGGTCTGGACTGTATGGCGGGTGGTTGATTTCTTCAAATCCTATCTCAGCGAGGACACACCTCGCAACTCGCGCAGCGTGGACGGGCGCATTGTCTTGCAAGAACAGGACTCCTTTAGCGAGTTTGCCTCTTTCCCGACAACCACTTGACGCACTTTTGTCAACAAGGCGGTGTAATAGTCTCCATTCATTGTAGCATTTTCAGGCAGGTAGTCGATGAACAAAATTCCTTCACAATCCCAAAAAACAATAGCCATGAGCTTGGACGCGGATCTTTCCATTTTGAACTTCCATGGCGGCTTTTCTCCCTTTTCTATCCACTGCATTGATTTCTGTTTCGACTCCGGATCGTACTGTCGAATCTATGTTTCATCAGCAGTGACAAGACGAGAAAAAACATCATCAGGTTTATCGCCACAGATGTCCAAAACTCTTGTGAAGTTGTGACTCGATGCTGCTTGTCCAGCGGCATGAGCATTTTTGGGAAATGTCGCGCAAACACCTTTTTCCTGTGCAAATGATTATGCAAAATTTCACCGATTTGTTTCGTGCTTATGCCCATGGATTTAGCTATATGCCACAACTTGATTCGCCGATCTTCGAGAACATGTTTTTTCACTTTTTCAATGTTTTCTTCAGTAAGGGTGGCGTTTGGGCGTCGCGACCTGGGATCATCTTCGAGCAACTCCCTGCCGTGTTTGAACTCTAGGCTCCAACATTTTATAATCGCAAATGAAGGTGCAGACTCACCATAAACTGCTGACATCTCTTCAAATATTCCCGTCTACATTTTGTTCTTCTTTGTAAACAATTTGTTTACAGCTTTGTATTCCAATTTCGTGCAAAGTGCAGATGACTCAGACATGGTGACGTTTATGGTTCCGTTACTAAAAGAGTAATGCTAATGACATGAAACTTGACATTTATATTTCTTAGAATACCCGCAATTAGTGATGTGCTGCGTGAGTCATTAATAATATTTAAAGGTTATATTTATATGTATAGTTGCTCATTTCAAAATCAGCACTTGACTTAATCCATAGGTTTAGATATCGGATCCCATTTAAAAATGAGATATGAGATTACGCTAAGTCAAAATAAGTAACTCACTCTTAAAATTTCAAACTATAATAGTTTGTGACACGAGTTGCATTTGTGTGTAAAATATTAATTTGTTTACAACGAAAGTAATTATTTCTTCTAAATTTCAAACATTGCCATTGGCTCTAAAATTTCTCATATACATTTAATTATACTTCCTAATTTTATAATTGATTATTTTTTTATCAAATAGTACCTAGCCAATCCAGAAATGTCAATTATTTCTTTGATTTTAAAGTTTACCATAACTTTATTATTTACATTGGCACTGCAAACATTCCTAAAATCTTATAAACCTTTGATTCAATTTAATCGACCGAAACATGCTTTTACAGAATGTCACATCTTTCGAGTGCATAATCATAGTAATTTTTTTTGTACGATTTTTGTACGGAGCTGCACTACTACTTCTATTATTGAGGGAGTCGGTCATTGTACAGAGACTGAAATCCTGTTTGCTATCAACAATTGATAGTAGCCGGATAGCTAATAATTATGGTAAGTATCACATGTACACTTTTCACTTTGTAATACAATTAATTTATTATATAATTAAAGGAAATTTGTGAAAAAAGATTTTGTAAAAATTTGTATGATTTTTTAAAAAAACGCAAAAAATATAGTTTGTGAAAAAAATCACTGTACAAATTATTTCAATTGACAAACGGCTAAATAAAGAATCGTATGTGTAATTAATGACCGAGATGAATAAGTTCAAATGACGTGCAATTTACAATGACAAATACTGATCGTTGTGTTCAATGAATAGACGATACAATGGAGAATGATGTAATTAAAATGGATGCAAAGCATAAATAAAATGCGTTCATCGGAAAGGAAAATCTGTATTTTTCCTTGTTTAAAAATCATTGGAAAACTGTTAATCCAGTTGATCTAAATGAAATAAAGTTTATTTGGTGAAATATATCATCGCAGGAACTAAACTAATTAAGTAATTTTGACTTTCTCTAATCACGGGATCAGATTTCAAAGTGATACTTGATTAAAATTGTGCTGTTTATTTGTGTATCTTCTCAATTAAAAGGTTTGCTACAGCAAATATGAAATGTAATTCGTTTGTGTCTATGTTACCTGAGGTATTTTGTTTTGAACAATAGGTATTCTAATTCGTGTAGATCGTGCTTTCAGTCATCTGGTAATCGTTCCGAATTACCTTCTGAAATTTGGAACGATTACCAGGTAATTAAATTAAATAATATCAGTGTTATGTCAACGTTGCAATTTTAAATTGCCTATTACTACACATATCGTAATTTTGAATTATCATAATTGCTCAATTAGAAATGGTGACGTCATCAGAATATGCAAGTATCGTCTCCAACCCATAATAGATCTTATTAAATGACCCTAGTTTGTACACAACGCTTGTTGCATTATCAATGCCTGTAAATAGTATTTTGTGTACTTAACATTTGACCTATCTGTCGTTCATTTTATGGGTACTGGAATAAATATAGTTTACTGCATCTTGAAAACAAATGAATGGGAATAAGAGGATAATTCCTTAAACATGTATTTTTGGGGAAACACTTTATTCAATATAAAGAAGTTACTTATTCTTGTCATAGGGAAATATATATATTAAATTTAGTGTGATGTAATTTTATTACAACTACATTCAAGTTACCCAATACCCAATTTTTCTTGCTACAAGTTTCGACAATGAGAGATAGGTTATACTTCAACCCAATCATATAAATATCCACGACGACACTAAGCAGCTGGATAATTAAATGTGTCCAATCATGTTCAGTTTATATTATTATACCAGTAAATATCCTTGCTTATCACGTGAAGAACTCTAATGTTTAACCTTCTGTACCAAAAGATCTCTAGACTACGTAAAGTCATAAATTGTGATATTCTTTTCAGAAAAACAGAGAATTGTAAATAATTATTTTCCAAAAAATCTCTAATTAATACTATGGGCACTGGTATTATACACATGAAATTTATTAATTAGCTAAATGAAATGAATGTACTTAATCAATCTTGATTTACTATATTCATCTTGTCAGACGTTTTCTTATGTATATAATGCTGTTATATAGTTTTACCCTAAGGATACATGAACCGTTCACATTTTGATCATGTCACAGGTTTGACAAGGCTAAATTACTGGATGATAACATCACTTTAACTGATTTCTTAATTTTTTTTTAATTTCAGGTTCCAATCTCTCAGATACTTTTTACGAATTCGCCATCGTGGTTGAGCACCAGACTTTAATGTTCAATGCAAACGACTACGTCAAATTAGATTATTCATTGATTTACAGCATGTTTACCGCCATAATTAGTTACGGAGTTGTGTTAACCCAATTTAATAAGGAAAATATTAGCTAATTACAATCCTGTTGTATTTTGCTGCGTAATTTGTAGTTATTTTAAAAAACAATATGACATGAAGCTCAATGACACAGTTATTATGTTGCAGATTATATTTTTGTTCTTCTAATATGGATCCACATTCAAATTTCCTACACACTTGTACTTTCTATATAAATATTAGATGTTTTAATTGTGTTAATAAACATATGTTAGTGTAATATTCTAATCCTTTCTACACTAATATAACGTATTACTTTCAGTATCACAAATAAATATTATCAATGTATTTAACAGAATTAGTCAATTAAGGCTTACCTACATCTAATAATTATATAATTTTATGCAAATAAATAAACAAATAAATTGAAATCTCAACTTTGATATGTTTATTGGAATATGTAACTACCTTTGTTTCATTGTTAAATTTGTAACTTTGAATATTTTTGCGCAAGCAGTACACAAAGAGCTAACATTCCATTGCTCTAAGCAGACCTTATGTAAATTGACATGATGTTGTATTATAAAAATTAATTTACTTTAAAAAGTTTTTCACTACTTTTTAACATCCATTTGATAATAACGTACACATACTTCCGATATGAACAATTAAAGTATCCAATAAAATTATATAAAGAAGATGATAATGACACATAGAAATATGTTGTTAAAAGTTTCCAAGTGAAACAATTTGTCATATCCTCATAAATTTCTTCCATTCGTGTGTCCATTTGCCCATCTGCTTATCACGGGTCTACAATTTCTTTATTGCTAAACCTACATACACATTACTTTGCAAGTAAATGCTTCAAGTGAAAATCTCAATTAATATGCAGCCAATATATATTTTTTTACACTATGCTGGTAAAACAGAGGCCAATTGATTTCGCACATCCTGTCAAGAGAGGTATCACTGGAATTGTATTTCAGTGCGACCTTTCCAATAATAATACACTCGTTTTTATTTTCGAAATTACATTCCCGGTTTTCTTTTATATCTATGCCTGGTTTGCAAAGGGTTGAGCTTCAAAGAGATCTACAGTATATCTATCCCAAGATACATGGATTCTTACTAAATGCATGTTCGTATAGACATTTGGTTATAATAATCTTAAATTATTACAGACTGTATATATTACATAGCAATGAACGTTATGAAATTTACATACAAAACTTGACGTTTAATTGTTCGTGTTTTAAGAAAACATTTAATTTATTAATGCAATAAATAATAATAAATTATACAACGTAAAATTATGAGAATGGCGAATCGAGCAATTGTCACGCAAACAACTCTAAGCAACTACTTAGAATGTTCTGTTATATATTACCTTTATGAACAAATTTGAATCTTACTACTGGACGGTTTACTGTTCGATTGGAAAATTTACTATGGAGAATAGTAGCTGCACTCACAAAATTAAAATCCGTCTTGATTTTGAATTGTACCATTATAATTGGATAAAAAATTATAAAGAGATTTTATTTGATATTTCACCTATTTTTTTATGCATTGAGACAAGTTCAAATTACATGTGCTATTTCAGACAGCAAGGAAAGATTGATACCATTATAGAATAGAATTCCACGTGTTATCCCATACAAATGACACGTGTTTGCATACATCATGTAGCTTACTTGACTTAAAGTAAAACACCAATACGATACAATAAGTAGTTCCACACGCAATTACAACCTATGCGCTAGACGAATATAACTACATCATTCTGGATATTGATTATGTCTAGAGAGTAATAAATTAACTTGAGGTTGTGTCTGCTATGGGGGGTTGTAGTCGGTCACGTATATAGAATACATATGTACATAGAAACATTTTACTAATAACTCATTATCATTTATCACAATTTTGGGGGTGGTGATGATTAATAGCTTGAGAAATAACGACCATGACGACTATGACAACATTTTATTTTGATTTTTTGTGACAGGCTATAATAAGATGTACAAATGTCGGCCACATGATATGTACAAATATCGAATACATATTTTTACACATTAGTGAAATTGAAAGACATTCTTATTAGTGTTTAGTTACAATGAAACATTTTTCCACTTTCTCAAGGGTTAATGAAAATGACACCTGTAATTACAAATGGAAATTGCCAATTGATATTTCACACGGTACAGGAAATGAAGAAAATTTAGTTTTTTAGTTGGCCTGCTAAAATATGTGGATGTTTTTTAAAGTTACAAATTATTTTGTATGCAGGTTTATACGTTCAAATAATTGTAAGAAATCATAATCATATGTTATTTTTTGTTCTTCAGTATTGAGTTTTGGTATATAGCTTTAATCTATATTTCCACGTAATTGTTTTAGAGATTTTCTTACAAAGTAAATAATTGAATAGTTAAAACATGAGATGTATGTTTTTACTATTCACCCAAAATAACCGATTATATCTGAGCAAATGAATTAATTACACAAATAGTACATGTCAATTATGATAACAGTAATACAAAATTTTATTTAATATACAAATCACAAACTTTGAATGGATTTTGATGGGAAATGGAAGATGTAAAAATAATGGAAATTAAAACCAGTTGTAGCAACACATGACCTTAAAGACATTACAGGAAATAGAGAAATGTTAAAAATAGGGATTGAAATCTAACAGGGTTTCCAGCCCAGCTGGATTTTTGCTGGACTAATATAATTGCAGCTGGATTTAGCGTGGAACGAGCAATTTTGATTGAATCTATTTGGCGTTAATTTTGTAGAAATTCATTATTCACAATTAAATGATACTACGTGATGTAGTATTATTTCTACTTTCTTTAAGTTCTTTACCACAACCTAGGTTTCGTCGTAATACAACAACTTCACGTGGGCTATTAGCAATGATTCAACATCTTCAGGTGGACTATTAGCAGAGTCTTTTTTTTATATTTTTTATTATTTTTTATTTTTTATTTTTTATTTTTTATTATTTTGTTAACTAGCACTAAATATGCCAATCATTAAATTTGACCTAATTGATTAAGATATCGAGTGGGATTTTCGTAAGACTGATTTTTTTAAAATTATTTTCGAAATTTAAAACATTCATGTGGGACAATGTTTACAAAGCTAACGACCCTAACCAAACTGTTAATTTTTTATACACCTTAATAAACAAAGTTTTAACTGACTGTGTTCCTAATAATCCATCATTATCCCACTTGGTCTAACACTAATCTTATTTGCAATATTCAGACAAAATCCCATTGCCAAAAATGATTTAAAAAGTACGGTATCTGTTATAATTGTGAAATGTTCTTGCAAAGCGTGTACATTTGGAATGTTGAAGTTAACATTAAGTCTGAAGCAAAAACATTTTGGACGTACATGAAATGTAAGCATTCGGACGGGCAGCTTCCTGCAATTATAGTACACAATGGTGTCTTGTACATATGCTGCTGTTAATAAGGGCTCATCTCTTTCGCATATTGGTGGGGTGATCATAGCGGAAGTCTAACTTGCGTTAGAACAGCTCCAATCTAAACATATTCCAGGTCCTGATGATTTACCTCCATATGTTATCAAGGCCTTTTATGATATATTTTTTAAACTACTTACATTTTAAATAAATCTATCATTACATTCTGAAATTTATCCATCTGTTTGAAAGACTTCCTTTGCAACTCCAGTTTTCGAATCTGGTTCTGGGTCTAATGTTATCAGCCAATAGCTGTCTTATCTTTGTTCGCCAAAGTATTTGTAACTTTTTTGTATCACCGTATTTATATGCATATCCAATCCCAGTTAATGGATTGCCTGCACAGTTTCCATTCAAAACGTTCCACCATCACTAATCTCATTGATTTTGTGGATTATGTGGCTAGAGAATTAGATCAAGGTTGTCAAGTTGATGTAGCCTATTTTGATTTCCAAAAGGCATTTAACCAAGTTGATAATTATGTTCTACTATTGAAATTATTGGCAGAAGGTACGTCTCCTGCTCTAACAAAATTTTTCGCCAATTACTTTCGAATTCATAAACAATATTTGGAAATTTTGAATCTTGGCCTTACTTTACTCAATCTGAAGTCTGTCAAGGTAATAATTTAGGTCCACTTCTGTTTCTGTTTATAATAAACGACTTGCCTACAGTTGTCAGAACTGCTTATTGCCTTCCCTTTGCCGATGATTTAAAACTCTTCTTAGGCGTTAATAGTCAATTCGACAGTGATCTGTTCCAACATGATATCAATTCAGTATTCCGATGGAAGTAAATGTGCTATGATGCCTTACTCCCACGTACGTGTCCCACTTGTCCGTAGTTATGAGCTGGGTGGAATTACACTCAGGAGGGTTTCAACTATGTGGGATCTTGGCGTTATTATGGATAAGTATCTTATATTTCACAGTCATATTGTAGAAACCTGTCAGAAAGCCTACACGGTACTAAGATTTGTCGTACAGAATTTCCACGATTTTCAAGATACCCAATGTATCATTATAATATTTACCTCTTTAGTCAGTAGTATACTTGAAACAAATGCAGTCATCTGGTCTCCGTATGAAGGTGCTTATATCCTCATGCTGAGAAAATATTAAAAACTGTTTAATAGGTTCTTGTATTATATTATGTATGCATGGGTATTATCCTTATTTATTTCGTTCAGATTTCATAATGGACAAAATTGGATGTAATTCCCTTCAACTCCAAATGAAATTGCTTTTAATCATGCATTTTTAAAATTATTAAATCAATGTATTGGTAACCCCTCGACCTGGTGTTTAGTGGCCCTTTATGCTCCTGGCTGCTGCATGAGGGGACCATGCCATTGTTTATTTTACCTTCTTTGCTTCCATTGCTCAACGCAGTGTTGTGATATGCACCCAGTCTAGATATTTTTTCTGCTCCATTGACCGTTTCAGAAATGGGTTCATATTGTTATTTAGTAGTTCACGACTGATTGCAGGATGATATTTATCCAAATGACTGTGTATTTGTTTTTCAATTGCATGGAATTGATCTGTGAGTGTATTGTCCTATTCGTAATTGTTTTACAACTCTGTTATATGTTCTTCCACATGTGCAGCGTTTTGGGTAATACTGTAAGTTGGGCATGAGGTTTTCAAGAAATAAACAATGTTCAACAAATAAATAAATAATAAGGGTTATTAATACCAACAATCTATTTATTATATAACAATTGAGAAAAACTATTATAGTTACGTTACTGAAGTACAGAAAAAGCATATAGCTATCGCTGTGCGGAAGGGGCAGTTGGCGGATGCCTTTGTTCGTGTGTTTATATCTATTTACTTTTTTATATGTCCTTTGCAGTTCCATTCCCAAAAAACACTGCCCGCCACTGCTATGCAATTAAGAACTGGCGATTATATCACCTTATTTAATCATTTGCTGTTTTTGTTTGTTGCTTTTGCTGAATGTAATCATAATTTTTTCCTAAATTTATATTTGTATATGTTCATGTATATTCTTGCCTAATAAACTCCACTAAATTTCAAACTATCTTCCCCGTTAAAAACATAACTTTACTGACTTACTTAACAAAAGTGAACAAAATACACATTACAACAATTTTTACTTTCAAAAGTAAGAGATACACATTACTTTTTTATAAGTGAGTCGAACAACGTTTTCCTCTACTATTAAAGAAAAAAATAAGGATGCCTACTTAAAACTATATGGTTCCTTCAGTAAAAACTTAGGTAATTTGTACTGAATCGTACGTTTACTGAATGACATAATTACATATGCGATTAACGATTTTTCACCACATTTTAAATGGGTATAATCTTAATCTCACATCACAATTTCCATTTGCAGTTGCCAAATTTCAGTGACACTCCACAATCGATGATTCAAATTAATTTCAAAACTGTTTTTTTTTCAGACCCACCATTTTCATTTGGGCTATTCCCTCTGTTTCCTCTATATATTATTATGTCTATTTAAAATTATATTTTATGTTATTTCTTTGCCATTGTATAAAAGTACCAAAAATTGTTTCCCATATGCTACGAACATATTTTAAAAATACCAACGATTGAATAATATTCCTCAAATTACTTTAAATTTCTAATTGTTTATATTACATAAAGACGAGAAAAGAATTTTAAAATTAATTTTCTACAAATTTATAAAATATTAGACTCAAGGGTGCAATTTTTAATGTGTATTACAATGGATTTACTACATCAGATTTACAAATAGCTACTTGTTAATTAAACTACTTAGTTGAAAATAAGTAATAATGATATTAACTTCTGAATGTAAAAGTTACATTAGATGACCGGCAAACATGATTTAATTTTCCAATATAAAACAAGTGAAATCCTTTAGACCTAAGTTACAGTTGCTGGAATGAAAAAATGATCATGGTCACTCAGTAAATATATGTGACAAATATATTACATTTTATAAGAATTTTATATTCATTTGTAAACATAATGCCACTAATGTACAGGATTTTTACATGTGGATATACAAAGGAGTAAGCAAGAAACTTTGCATTTGTGTAAAGATTTTGTTACGAAATGTTAGAATAAATGAATATTCTGTAATTCAAGTCACAAAATGTAGTTATTTAAAATGTTGAATACAATAGAAAATATAAAATATTTTTTTTTATGATCTCGATCTATATCAACAGTAATGGTGCTTTCTTGCTCACATTTGGCTGAGCATTCACAAATTAGAAAATGAAGCAGTACTATGTTACAACATTAAATTGATTGCAAGTATAGAAAATATAGCATTTTTTGAATAATCCTCCCAAATTTGGTCAGCAATAAAGTGTTGAATTGTCCATTTTTTTTTATGAAATGATTAAATATACTATAGAATTTACTTTTCTCTGCTCTCAAAATATGGTTAATTAAAACCTGACAAAATTAGGGAAGATCGTTATAAGGTTAATCTTATGACAATCTTCCCTAACTTCATTTTTAACCAAGTTATCTGGCGTAAAAACATAGGTTGTCAAAACTTAAACAAAAAGTTCTTAACTCTAAATTTATGATTTATATACTCATAATATGCATGTTATACCTGCCTTCCAAATAAACTATAATTATTACAATACAATTAGTTCCTGGCCACTAAAGAATCCAATGAAACTAATGATTTTGATTTATTAAAAATATACTAATTTTTTCGGTAAACCAATTTATTCTATTTATTGAGTTCGTGTTACCATTACAAAATTTTTTATAACAAAAAAGTAACTTAGAGTCTTGTACCCAAACAGGAAAAAAGGCGATTAAGTGAGAGTAGAACATGCACCTTGAGTGTTCCATACTATTATATAAAGTTACCATAAATATAAGTAACTTGATATTTAACAAACAAAAAACCTGACCAATTTCTCATGTCATAATGCCACATAAAAATATAATTTGCTAATTATTGAGGTCGTTAAAAAAAATTAATTAATTTTGCATCTTCTCTCTTAGAAAATCCCCAGATTTCAGTCAACCAGAAATGGCCAAAATAGTTTTGCTGACTGAGTCATCATCAGTGTATGTGATATTAGAAAGACTGAATCTTCTTATTGAATTAAGTTAGAAGCTTGAATTTTTTACAGAGTTCTGATGCCATAGACCAGAATATTTGATACTTATTTCAATTGAATACTTCCTAAAAATTATTCGATATATAAATATATATGCATATATGTATACATACATATATTGATAGGCATTACTATGCAATTACATTAATTGGGAACCTCTATAAGATCACTTATATGTTTGTTCATCTGTCCATCTGCCACAGCTGCTGTTCTTAGAAAACCTTTGGTGAAGAAACTTATTTGGAGGGGTGAAAAGACATATCGATATATCAGAAATGAATATTCAAAAATATTTGGACAGAAACTTTATAGACAGCAAATAAAAATGTGGAAATTATTTTTACATATCAGATTGTGCGAAAAATGACATGAAAATTATTTCAAAGTATCTGTTTCAGAACTTAACATAAGATGCCCTAAATATGTACTAAAAATTGAAAATGTACGAAAAATTACGTCCTTGCTCAATTTCTGAGTCAAACTTATGAAAAAAGATCTTACTAGAAGTTTATCAAAAAACTAGAAATGAGTCATAATCTTATAATGTCCTGAATGTCCCAAAATTCAGTTGCGAAATTACACTGAGCTCTTTGTTCTTACGGTAAAAAATAATGTAAATATTTATGAATTGTGTAATAGAACCATTTACACTTAAATGTTTATAATTGCCTAATTGTGTACGGAACCTCGTATT
Source organism: Druceiella hillmani (assembly GCA_039881145.1). Taxonomy (NCBI): domain Eukaryota; kingdom Metazoa; phylum Arthropoda; class Insecta; order Lepidoptera; family Hepialidae; genus Druceiella; species Druceiella hillmani. The sequence goes on along the minus strand of JAYKKI010000069.1, from coordinate 1,115,307 downwards.
GCGTGTAGCATTTGTTTCTTTCTATTTAATTTGGTGATACTTAAGGAATATTATTCAAAGAAAATAGGAGACGATAGCACAAGATATTATTAACCAAAGTCTGGAATAAAGCTTCCGCCACTTTAATTATCATCTCTATATTTGTGTAAGTTTTGAATAAACGTAAAGAATTCACTTTTTCCGGGGACCCTTCCTAAACAATGTGTGTAGAGTTCGAAACACCTATGAAGCAAACATTTTTTGCTATGAGTAAGATCTACTTACATCGTAACTTCTATCAATTTTATGCTGCCTTCCTTATGTTCATTTGTTTTCCAAAAATGTTTGAACGTTTTACACTGAAAGTCTGTTTAATTCACATCACATGAAGTAGGTATTGTATTACTGGATGTGTGCAAGTTTTGGTTAAATTTGTGAGAGTATTTCCAATTCAAACACATTATTTCTTTAAATATAACAGCTAAATATTAAATAGTTTTTATGTTCATCTGTTTCTATGGATAAAATATAATCTATAAAGAACTATTTTGCTATTATACCAATCTTATCATCGATATATTTTGTATTCAATTAACTGCTTTGAATGATATTTGATTCTACGAAGAATAAGATCATTATCCATAATTTCCAATGTTTCTAGTAATATTTGCTGTATCAAACTGTAATTATTATTAATATCCCACAATACTAAAAAAATATCTTACACTTATTATCTGAATTCCAAAGCCCTTTTAAAAATTCAAATTTTCTTATTTCCCCTCTAGATTTGATCTTTTAATGTCATCACAGTAATATTAACAGATATTCATTCATTTCATATAAAATATGATTATATTATTCATCTTTGTCTTTCAGATGAAAAATCAAAGTGAAATATACACTAATGAACAAATGGATTTGAAATTAAGGCCGATGTTAAAGAAGTCATTTTAATAACATAGAGGGGGGAATTTTTTATATAAATTAATTAATAGACAAAGTGGAATGGGTGAAAATTGATAAGTACCACAACACAAAGTATACAGTTCTAACCACTAAATATAATTTATTCAAGTTAAATCATATATTTAAATAAGCCCCAAACTGAATGCTTCAGATAATGGGAGCTGAGTTATAATTTATCGTGTGTATACACGGTAATAATATCTTCTGTCCATATCTATATTGATGCGTGTAAACAGATATTTGCATTAAAATCATTCCATTTAACTCATTTTTTACAAAAATGCAATCTGCAGAGTTACGTTAAACTTCTCGTCAACAATAAAAACATTAGATCGTATTACAACATTCTATTTATTCAAATTAAAATAATAATGAACTTGAACTACTTGAGTAACCCAATTTATCAACGGGAGATTATCAACGGGAGTGGTGGAAGGGCAGGGGGAATTGGAGGGAGGGAGAAGATGGATGTATTAACGGGGGGGATACTGTTTTTGATTAATCATCACACTATGTTAAAGTAAACTAGTAAATTATGATATCAAAAAGTTGGAAACACGTCAGTATTATCGATTTCTGATTCCATACTTTGCTTACAGCCTTGTTTAAATTCTTCATTTGAAAACATGGTGTTTGATGAGATATACTCTTTGAAAAATGGCCTCAAACCTTTTACTGTTATTCAAGCCATATTTGGCATCAAAAGAAAATCTTTACTTAGTTTTGACCGCTATGAATTTTATTACAAACTGTACTGTTTGTTTTTAATATCACTTTTTTGTGGAATCAAATTTTATTATTTTGCCAACAATTGGCATCACGAAGTGTTATCACGTGTAATTTTTAAAAATATTTTTTGGTCATATTTTATTGTTCAAATAGTAAAAATAACTTTTCTCGATCAAAACAATTTTAACAAATTTTACTGCAAATTGCAAGAAATAGATCTGAAGTTACGTGTCGACCATAAACCAAATATACATATCAACATGAAGACATATAATAAGACCATTTGCCTTCTCATAATAATTTTATCTATTTTTATTAACGTTTATCCGTATTATTTCACCGGTACCACGTATTATTATTGGTATAATTTCTCTGATATTTCTTTCGTATATCTGCTGCACACAGATCTTTGCATCTATATACAAATTGTTCGTACAATAAACCTACGTTATTTGTTAGTTCAGAATTATATGCAACAGTTAAGTGTACAAAAGTCATCTGAAAGTATTCAAGGATCTTCTGTGGATTTAAATGTTAGGCAAACCTGTTCCGGGACACATCTGGATATCAAAATCATTGATTTGTACAACGTATGCTATAAATTGGTGAATGGATGTAAAATTCTAAATTCTCTGTTTGCTGTTCAGGTAAGTATGAAAGTTTAAATAAAAAACTTTAAACAATAAATTAATTTTACCTTTAGTTTAATGCTTTAATTAAAGCAAATCTTTTACTTGTGGCAGAATACGCGCTACGAGGTTTCCGTGCATATTTAGACATTTATATTTTCATGGTATTTCTATTGAACAGTTTACAAGTGTTATAATAATAATATTTCTCATTATTTAGTATATTGTGCAAGTACGCTTTTCACAAGCGCAACTTATTCATAGATCTCTCCATAATTGTAGCAATGTTTCTATTAGATTTAGATTCATGGTTATAGTTTTTCAATAAGCTCAAAGTAAACTTCTCATAACTCTCTGTCATCATACTTTTGACTTTACCAACCTTAGAACTAGGAGTCAGGATATATTTCTTGTGAACATTCTCAAAAATACGTCTAGAGTTGCATTACAGAGAATTTTATTTTTCAACAAATTATTTTGGAATCTACCTTTATAACTTGCTTTTTACGTCGATGCCCTAAGTTATATTTGACATTTAGAAAATTGGAGTAATTTATTTGCCTCCCAAAAAATTTCCATAAAATATTTTTGAATAACTGTTGGGATGTATAATTCAAGACTCCACTATTCAGTGATTTTTTCAACTCTCTGTAAATAATATATATACACTAAAACTTTGAAAATTCTAAAACTCTCTCACTAAAACTTTGAATAAATAGAAAATGGAGGTTTCATATTGAAGGTCTTTAGATTTGTACATATTCATCACAGTACACAGAATGAAGAATTTGAAAGATGCCGAAAATAATGTAAAACAGAATACGAAAGAGGCTTGAATAAAAATGCAGTGAAATGGAGTACTGAGTTTTTATGCGTGCGGTTCAGCATAGATACAGTTCCTAAAAGGAGTTTTATTGAGATGAGGAGGCTTATAAAGTGAAAAAGGAAAAAATAGGAAATGGTTTACAAGAAAAAGCAACAAAGTGCGTTTACCCAGTAAGTGTTCTGTATCGTATTTGAAGAGTGACCTAAAAAAGAACTTGACTCTGAGACAAAGAAAATTTATGAAATGAAATTATTTAATCCTGTATGACATTTGCAAAGAGTGAATAAAAACATACAAATAAATAAAATTAAAGAATGCCTCAGATGTGGTAATGGATAGTATGCATGGAAATGAGTGAAAGATATATATTTCCAAATAAGTACGACATTAATTTAATTACACTTATCTGCTTAAGGAAATGGCTAGAAGATGTAGGTGTACAACACTAGACTGCATCTTGTTTAATCTTATGATATCTTTTATTTCAGCTTTTTGTTTACTTTACAGTGACGTTTCTTCACACTTTAGTATTATTAATACATTATATCATTTATTAACTAGTAATTGGGATTTGGTTTTCAATTAACACTTGAAAATTGTGGACTCACACAGCTTTAATATAAATATGGAGGGCTGATTCTCAATACATAAAACTAAGAATTTGGATGCATCATCGGTTAAGTTAATCCAATGCCACTGTTAAAGTCTTTGAATGATCATAAGGCCTAAAACTGCCTAAAAGCTCTATCCATGAGACATCCTTTTCTCTAGAATTGTTATCTCATAAGTTGAAATAATCTTATGATTAGAAACTGATGGTTCTGGTCAGTACACCTGGATTTATTATCTAACGTGTGTACAATAGATCAAGTCATTATTCCATTCTGCTACTCACATAGAGGAATGATAAGAGTAAATTATGGGAATGTCTATACAATTTTTAATATTGCAAAAGGATTTTTCTTAAAGATCAGATTTTAAGTAGCAGTATAGTTTTAAATGACCGTAATTCTAATTCAATACACATCAGACTTAATTAATTTAAAGTGATTTCAATTATGTTAAAGTTTCAATTACATTATATTGACAATGAAATTAAACTACGTGATGTAGTATTATTTCTACTTTCTTTAATTTCTTTACCACAACCTATGTTTCGTTGTATTACAACATCTTCAGGGGGAAGATGTTGTAATTAAACCGTTGTTATATTAATAACCTAGGTTGTGGTAAAGAAATTAAAGAAAGTAGAAATAATACTACATCACGTAGTTTCATTTAATTGTGAATAATGAATTTCTACAAAATTAACGCCAAATATATTCAATACATTATATTGCATAACTATTATATAAATTAAGAAAAAGTTTTATGTATTATCTTTTTTTTATTTGGCAATGTGCTACCATGAATACCCGATAATCTCATTTTCTTCATTGGCATTTGCATGCGTTTCTGTTGTAACTTAATTTAAACAAAATTAACTTTCATAAATATCCACATGTACCACATTTCCATTTAATAATGTTTCACGCAATATAAACTGCAATGATAAAAATACAACACTCCCTTATTATTTACATATTGAAACATTAATTTTTTCTTGAATGTAATAAAGATCTGCCACTCAGTTTTATTTCTACGGTAATATATATATATATATATATATATATATATGTGTGTGGGTGAGTGTGTGTTTGTGTGTGTGTGTGTGTGTTTGTGTGTGTGTGTGTATTTATATATATTAGGGTGTACCTTAATTTTTAAAGTTTTATTTTCTAACGTATAGGTTCCAGTTTTTTTCATTGGCCCTTAAAACGTTCGGAAATAAATTTTTACCTTATTTGGAGCACTGCAACCCTGCCGACTTGCATCGAAACATGTTCATACAAAGTTCACGGAAAGAAGCGTCGCATGCTCATGGTATTTTGTCAGTTCTTCACGGATGGATAATTAACACGTATTGTTTTAGAAGTAGTAAGATGCAATAAAAAAGTGTTTTCTTGGTCGGTGATGTAAATTATCAAATAACAGTTGCAAAGTTACTGTCTTACTATCAAGTTGCAAGTGTAAAGTGCAAAGTGCAAATCTTATTGGTAGCGAGTGTATTTTAATCTGGGAAAAAGCTAGAATACCTACCAGAACTATACATGACTGTATGGAGAAACTTTTGGACCTCCATAGAGCTTGGAGAGAAAATACAAGGTTTTTATAAACACCGTAAGGAGTACTTTCAAAATAATTTATATAATTTATTCAATATAGCACACATTAATGCTTTGGAATGAATAAAAATAGAGGAAGATAAAATATATTTGCAAAAACAAAGAGAATCAGGACAGTCAGGGTGTTGATCGGGTGTAGACAAAAAAATCGCCAGGGAAGAAGAAAGGACAAGACAGAGAAAAAAGACTCAAGCAAATGTGTTCTGAGAATTTATTGTCATCTCTTACCACATAAGACTCTATACAACCTCAAGAACAACACGATCAACCTACCTGCACTGAACCTTTGCCATCGAGATCTCAATCCATAAGTTCTGAACCTAATACAATAAAAGGAAGGAAATACTTTATGACATCTAAGTTAGTTGCAGCTTTAGACAGTCAATTAAGCACAAGGGATTCAGTTTATTCAGTTATTTCAGGCTCTAGTAGAAGTAATAGGTTTTAGCTGTGATGATTTCCCAACCAACAAATCTTCTATTCAATGTATCCATACACAGAGTACAGAAGATAAAGCGGAATCTATAAAATCCGATTTGCAGAATAATATGCTTGAAGTAATTACTCTTCATTTGGATGGAAAATTATTACCTGCACTGGACGTGGGAAGTTCTAAAGAAGAACGCTTGTAAATTCTTATTTTGAGAGAAGGAACAATTTCTTGCTATACAAACACTGGAGAGTTCTTCAGGCCAAGATCAAGCTAAAGTTGTATCAAACACAATCTATGATTGTAAGCTCAATAACAAAGCACAAATAATGTGCTGTGACACAACTGCATCTAACACATATAATGGTTGAATGGAGCTTATTTACTTTTCATACAAAAACTGGAAAGAGAATTGCTACTCTTCGCTTATCGCCATCATGTTTAAGATCTGGTCTTAAAATATGTATTTGAAACAAAAATCCACCAAGTTATAAGCAGCCCTCATATTCCACTGTTCAAAAATTTTACAAAAAACTGGAAAACATTTATTCTACTGCTACAGAAACATACACCGATTTCGTCAAACAACATTTCTGTAATACAAAAATTAAAGGATTGTTGACATTTTATAATCAAAAACTGCAAAAATCCATTATACATATCAATAATCGGAACTGATTGAACTTTCTATTATTTTCTTAGAAGGAGATGGTGATGTAAAAATTAAAATACAAATTTCACGGAAGAAGCTAGAGCTATTAACTCTTCAAAAATATATGTGCCGCAATCCCAGTTTGAAATGAGCGCCAAGGATAAACAGGCACTACAAGACGTTTGATTATTCACTGCAGATATATGTGAAACTCTGGCTTGGATACAGTCTGGCGGTAAAGGCACCAAATCAAGATTTGTGCTTTTTAAAGATTTAGTATCTTTAAAAAGCATTTGAAATTATTGATAAACTGATCTCCAAAGCAGCCCTGAGCAAGTTTAGTGACCTTTGGTACTTGTCAGAAGAAATTGCCATCTTATCACTCTTTGATAATGAAGTTGATGAATAAACCAAGGGAAATATTGTAGTTAACTTAAAAGGAAAGAGAGTTTTATGATTTTAAGAAGAAATCTTTCCACAGAAACAGGAGATATCTAATTATTTGTATGGTGAATGTGAAAACATGGCTTTGTTTCTTACATTGTTTTTTCCAGTTCACAATAATATTACCTTATTTTATTTGTACCAAAACCTTAAACAAAAAACCTTCACCTATATAAACCTTTATCCTCACAAATAGGAATTTTTTGAATTGCTTTTTTTCATAGTTTTTATCTCTGTTTTTGATGGGAAACAAATAATTTTTTCATATATTTTAGTAATATTTTAAACTTTTACTCCCAAAACCTTACAAAAGGACTCTTTTCATATTTAAGGCTTCAGAAATAATATTCAGTAGGAATTATCATTATCAATATCTTCCATTCATTTTACACAAATTATTTTGTTATATTTATTTCCAGACCAATGGAGGAGGATTGTTGTCTATTGTAATGATTGAGAGCATGTTAAAATTCATTTTCATCTGCATCGTATGTTTTTACTCTAGTAATGTCCAAAAAGAGGCTCTCAACATCTGGACGATCACTAGTCGTCTTTTGGCATTGCAGAAATACGGTCAGTATGTATAAATTTTCTTAAAAATTATTTTATAATGTTGTTTATGTTACTTATTCAAAAACTAAAGTTTGTGAATATTGTTTTTTTTTTAATTTAATTAGCGAAGGATATCTTGACAACAATAAAATTTTACTATTCATTGACCAAAAAATTAAAAAGTCGAAATAAATAAAAAAAAAAAATATATGTATATATACACATAATGATAATATTTCCAAATAATAATTCTGGAAATAATCATTCATAGATCGATGTATGGATAGCAACCAAACTCTTCAGTGTTACTTTAATTTAACAAACGCTTCTTCGATTCTTGCTTTCATTACTTCCAACGTATCAAAAGGCACAGCAAAGGGAAAAGCTAAGCACAAGAAACTATTGTTTGCCACCCACCAACTCGATATTGAACTTCTTTATGACCTCGTTACTGGAGTGTGAAGGAGGTCCATCGTTCTAAAACCATATATTAATCTTATTTTAAAATAATCTTCGATGACACTTGGATTGGAATAACATCTCTTATCCCTTTCAGATGGGCATGATCGCTTTGTACTACAGAAATTAATTAAGCTGATGGATCCTCTGTCACAATTCACGGTGTTTGGCTTCTTCACTTTGGATCGTCAATTAGTCCTTAGCTACCTGAGTGTCTCTACCACATACGTCATAGTTCTAGCTCAGTTTCACAATATTCATTTTAATTGACAAAATTTGTGATTTATTTTTCAGTTTTATTTATTTCGTGAAACGGAAATATTACAAGTATTCTGTTCCAGAAATTATACTGTTCCAGAATTATATTTCTGTTGCAGAAATTATACAAAAGGATTATATGTAGGTTAAATAATAGTTACAATATCTTATAATTAGTCTTAAATGGTAATATGGAGTTTCCTTACGTAAAACGTCACTGATTTCAACTAGATGATAATGGTTGGTTGTAGTAGAATATACGTAACCACAATACGGTGTCTATACTTTATAGTTTTATGAAGCACCCGAAGTAAAGTTACTGCTTTTAAAACAATTTGTATCTGTGTGTTGATCTAACAAGGTGGAGAATGTAAATGTATGTGTGTAGTGTTTTCTTGTGAAATGCATTCTTTGAACTCTATTGTAGTAATCTTATTTATTGCACAAACAGATCTCAACAACAGTAATTGTGTTCAGATCTGTTTGTACAATAAATAGGCAAAAAATAATCAATATAAATGTTAACTGACATAAAACTAAAACATGTTTTTAATACTTGCAAGTAAAATATTTTCTCTTTTGTTTTTCTTTGAAAACCGATCAAGAGTTTGTTCAATTAGTATACACACAAACACAGACACACACACGCATGGACGCACGCATACATGCACATTCGTATGCACGCACTTACACACACACACACATATATATATATATATATATATATATATATATATATATGTATGTATCTATTTATATGTAAACAAACACAGATGCGTACATATGCGCGTGTGTATACTTGTTGTCATCATTTTTCGTAATTCATAAAACGATGATAAATGTAATATACTTTAACTTTATATTGAGTAATTTATAAACATCATTATGTAGTAGATATGGAAAGTATTAAGTCTGGAAGCACATATTAAGTAAAGTTGATTCATACCAGACTTTATCAAATGCCTATGCTACGTAAAGAACAATGAGGTGGACACCTTTTCCCCTTCAAATGCATTTTCGATCTTGATTGTGGTTCTTTATACTTAATCTATTGTTAAGTGGTTAATTCTAAATCAAAATTGGTAAATCAAGAGCATTTACCTTTCTGAAAGATCTTCGACATAATAGGAAGTAGTGGTATTGGTTGGTGGGATATCGCTGCTGTAAGCGGTTTTCCGGATTTGTGTACAACAATTACATCGGCAATTTTCCAGGGTTTTTGAACACGTCATAATTTAATACATACATTTATAATAAATCGTGACTTTTCCAGAGCTAGATCCAATAGTTGTTTTAAAATATTTCAAATGTAACTAGAGGTTCACCTTGGCATTTTTTGCTGCTAAATTTATATTTGCACAACTTTTTAAGCTATATAAGAAATGGTGTGTACGCTTTTGGCTTGTCCAATTTTTTTAAAAAGATTACTAGCCCATTGAAATCTACTCTGTTGCCCTGATAACTAGTTTTTTGCCATTTCTTGCGGACTTTCCTTTTTATAATTAAAATCTTTCTTATCTCAACTGGGTACTACATGATTATTTGGAATAATAGGTATGTTAATTTTTACTGCTTGTAGAATATTTATATTTAAATAATAAAAAGCAGTCTAAATGTAAAGACGTAAATTTTTTTATTTAATGTCAACAAAGCAGCACATTGCTGTTTGAATAATATCAAATATAATAAAGTTTTGTTTAGAAACAATGCTATCGAAGCCAAAGAGTCATTTTCTGTCCACGTACCCAAGAAAATATATTGCATACTTTCTGATAAACTTTTGTGCAACAGATTCAACATTTCATTAATTACTTTTTTATATCATTAATAATTTTTTTATTAAATTAATTTTTGATTTCAATTTAATTTCGACAAGATTCTTTTTTACTTCCATACTAAAATTTCCGAAATAACCTCTCCATTATCAAATTGAATCGGGCAGACACTGCAGCGTTCAGAATTTCTGTCCTCAATATAATATCTAATACGACAGGTGAGAGTTGCAAGAAAATGTTGAGATCATTACTTCTATATGTGCGTTGTCTCATGTAGTTTACTAATACCTGGAGTACCTTGCAATTTCCAAATATCAGATGATATATACTTGTTAATTTTTTTTTCTAAAGCGATACTTTTTGCATTTTCCCACATTTGTGATACCTTGTTTCATAGTACTGTATAGATTTCTCAGGGAAAAAGGTGTATGACCTATTTTACGTATAGATTTGGAATTTTCCTCTTTCTATATTAAACACTTAGGCAGGAAGTGACCTTTTCTTCTATTTTAATCCCTTTAAGGTGCATATTTATTAAACAGGTTATAAATTTTATAGGCAAAATAATTCACCATATATTCCATATTGTTCCTACATAAGCTCGCATTCCGATCAATAGACTGCATCATCGAGGAAACATGGCATCAGCTAAAATTTTGACCATATGCTATTTTGGAGAAAGATTTTGAGATTTTGAAATTCAAACATGTATATATTTCATTTAGTTCCAAAATATCTCTAAACTTGTTATTCATTTGTCCATTGTGGTCTATGAAATTACTCAACAGCATATGATTCCTGATTCAATGGCTTGAAGGACAGTTTCTTATTATTTATCGTAAATGTATTTTTAAATATTTATTAATCCATTTGTATGCTGTGTAGAAAAGCCTTCAGGTAATTCAATAAGTGAATGTACCTGCAAACATATTTGCATGAGCAAAAAAGATTGCACATAATTTATTTAACGAATCGAAAAGAAAACCAAACACCTCGTTTATTTGCAGTGGCCTCTGCTTCATCTATTTAGAGAAACACATTTTTTATTTTAAGTGTGTAATTCTCTCATACTACAGTTGTCATTTAGTTTCAAAATCTTTTTAGACATATTATTCATTTGCCCATCATGGTTTATAAAATTATTTGACAGCTTATGATTCTTGATTCACTGGCTTGAAGGACATAAAATATTTATTATTATTTATTGTATATGTATATAGAATACCTTTCAGGAAATACAATAAGTGAATGTACTTGAAAACACACTTAAATGTGCAAAAAAGTTTGTACATTAATTTCTTTAAAGATGTCGAAAGGAAAACAAAACGACTTGTTCATTTGCAGTGGTCATTGCTTCATCTACTTAGAATAATACACTTTTTCATTTTAAGCATGTTATTTTCTCATAATATAATAGTCATTGATATTGTTAATATAATTAAATAACTCTCTTAGATTTAAATATTAATATTACAATTAAAGCAAAAATTATTTTTAAAACTCTGCTTTTAGTCTACTACTTAGGAAAATATGGGTTTTTGTTTAGTTATTATATTAAATAAATAATATTGCAATTTTGGCCAGTAATAAAAACATATTTTTATGGAAAAATCTTTAATAGTGACACGATGGAATATAAACGTAATATTATGTTAATTTATTTATGTATTATTTAATCAACATTTATACAAGTATGTAAAGTTGCTTATAAGAACGAGCATAAAAAGTCATGAATGTGCACTGCACTGTACTATACAAATTCAAATCTTTCATTTTATTGCACAACAATACAATCGGATTTTGGTAATCTAACTAAATATGAACAGAAAAATATTTAACTTAATCATTTTAACTTAACTCATTTTAAATTTAATTATGTAGATTTATTTTTTATGAAATAAAATTGAAACACCACAATGAAATTTGTGGTGTGAAAACTTAAAAATTGAAGGAAAGTTGATACATTCACAGTAAAAAGGTGAGCGATCTTGAATTCAGCAATATAGACAAGAGTTGACACAAACCTTCCAATTTGTGGTGCAGTTCAGCGGCTGTAAACATTTTTATCAGATAAATATAGCAAATACCTGATGTTATCAATATTGATTATTATTTATGATTTTCATGTAAATATGGTGTAAAATGATTATCTATATTATATTTTACTTTTAAACGTGAATCGGACTTTCTTTTAAGGTTTGTCAAGGAAGATTTTCGTTTCATAAATGCGTATCAAATGCAAAAACACAGACAACAATTTGGAAATGTAAATTACTTTCACACCTTAATATTAATTAAAATTATGAATACTTGTCAAAAATTCAAAAAATAGCTTTTTTATATTTATTGTGCATAAAATTCACTTTTGACTATTTAGAAATTTATTAAAACAGATGAAAATTTTTCAAGTAAATGTTTAATAATATATAATTCTTCTCTTACTGCTTGCATTAGAAGAACAGTTTTAGTGTTATTATTGGCTTTTATCTTGAATGATAATCTGATAACGACACGTATGTCGGCTGAATTCAAGTTTCTGTAACTATGTGATGTGAAATAGAACTTTCGAGCTGAACTGAGATAAAAAAATAATAATGTTTAACATTTTTAGGTGAAATATGGTACATCTATGATGTTGTATATGGATATGTTTTCTTAGAGTTGATTCCCGAATAAAGAATAGTTAAACAAAAGTTGATAATTTAACTTCTTCGTAAAGAGTTATTATAAATGCGTAATTACTTTGGATGGCGCGTATTAACCATAATTTTATGTATTTTTAATTTTATTGGGCATAAAGTCAGGGAGAAAAGGTAAACTAGGAATCATGACTAATAAAAAGACGTAGCCATCATCACCATTAATTTATCTAGAGATAATGACACTCTATAGCAAGAGTGTATTAGTGTCTTTAATAGTTGGTAGAAATTTTTGTGAAAAAATTAGCTAAATATAACTTAAACAGACCCCATCCTATTCGAATCCTTTAATAGGTTATACTAATTTAGAAGTAATTTAAAAAAAAGCACTCATTTTAATATATGTTGTATAGTTCATTTAATATTTATTGCAAAATCCGCGTAATGCAAAGCGAGGTTGAGATGTACTAGTAAATGTTTAGTGCTCTGGAGACTGCAATTCTTTCCCGAACTAGTTTTTTCTGTAATTATTATGATTTGATTTTATAAAATAATGCTGTTTGGAAATATTTATGATAGTGCAAGAAGAGAGGAGGGATCAGGATAGGAAACATTGGACAACAGAAACCATTGTATATACTAAATCAAACAACGAATGATTAAGATGTTGAAGCTGCAAAAGTTGGTAGTAACTACATCTAAGGAGATAATGCTCCGTGGTCTATCTTAAACCGTACTTATGTGCCTCACAGGCATATTAAACAAGCACTGGGATTTTCTTTTTGTTTTGGATGCCTTGATCCAATTAATGTGAAGAATATATATGATTAACTTTCAGCTGTAGGAATCGACCTTGATTCAGAATGCTTTCATTATTTTGTGTGAATTCACTCATATATTTTTGCCATTTTTTCACATCTAAATTGCTTAGTTTTTATTTTGCTGCGTTGAGCTTTCTTCTTTTGCCAATTTAAAGTTGTCTCAATATTTTTTTTTTTGGACAAACCTTTCCACAAGGCGATTAGAAAATTCTTTTTTAATTTACTTCTATGACATTTACTCCTGACTTTCATCTTATTGTTTGAGGTATGTACTATTTGGTTTTTAAAATTAACTGTTTCTTTGAAAGTGGAATTTGTTTTGTTTTAAATTCTGGCTTTGTCTTTACATTTTTACAATTGATTTCTAAATGTTTTGTCATTAACGACACATATCTAAAATATTTGAAGAAGTGCTTGCAAAGTGGAAAAAACAATTTCGAAGCAAGTTTCATTTCCATGTTTAAAATTTTTCCATATATGAACTTCTGAAAGTTATAGCATACCATGAATTTATATAATAAAATTATTAAAATAATTTATTTTTGTAATTAGTTTGTTAGAAACATTGGGTTCATTTAAATTTTTAAATTTTGTTTATACATCTAAGTATGAAACAAGCATTTCCATTTGCAATTAAAATACCTATGCTTCTTACATGTGTTTGTTAAAAAAATGGCCGTGAGCTAATTATGACCGAATACATACTTCTTTCTCTCTATTAGTTAGTATAACTTGTATCTAGTTGAAAGCAAAACATATATAGACATAAATACCTAAAAAATATTTTATTACTCCATCCTATTCACACCTACGACGTACTCACACCTGGAAAAGTATTGATCGAACTTTTACAATTCCAATTGTCTTTTTTGTATTTGTGGTTTCTGTAATCCTCTATTTGTATATTTCCATACTTCAAATATAGACAAACACGAACACGAATATTACATGTGTGGAAAATTTCATATTGTATGTGTTAACGTTGCCTGTAATAATGTTTTTGTTTTATCAGATTACAATATGTGGCTTAATATGATGTCATTGACTGTGTTAGTTAAACTCGTCTGTTACCTTAGTGACGAAAGCAAGGACATTCGTCATAATAGATTCATATCTCTTTATTGTGTACACAATTTCATTCAACTCTTTCGGTGTCTGACGTGATGTTTGGTGAAGGAAAGTACTGTTTAAAAAAGGGCCTAAAACCTTTAGCTTTCATTCAAGTTTTTTTTGGTGTTAAACAACACTGACTAACCATTTTTTGGGAAATATGAAATATTTCACAAATTTTACTGTTTCATTTTAATAACCATTTATTGTCTATATATAGCTTATTATGGTTATTTTGTCCTCAGCTGGGCTAATATTTGTTTCATTATTTTTGTAGATCAAGTACTACATGGGTCTTTTCTCAAACAAAATTTATTTACAAAATTGTGTAGGAAGTTTTATCAAGTAAATCAAATGTTAACTCTCGATCACAAAAAAGAAATATATGGAAATTTGAGAATCAAACAATCACTGTATCAGCATTTACGTTCTTAGTAGCACAAGCAATTGTCACTGATGTTTATTTCTATCGAATGTCTACTTTTGGAATCAGTTTGCAGCTTTCATTTGTAGCACAGTTTCATTCCACTTTTGCAATATATCTAATGCGTGCTGATATCTATATCTACTTACTAATTATTTGCGTCATACATTTATCTTATTGGGTTGTTGGGCATTATTTGTCTCATCGGTACTTCACTCATCAGTACTCAGGTAATTATATTCCTTTTTATAGAAATATTGTATTTAGTAACATATGATGACATAACATCATATTGAATATAATTCTTCATATACTTTCACACTTAAAGATGAAATCACGCAGTAATAAACTAATAAAATAAATATAAACTGAAAACAGACATTACAATAATTAATTCAATAGATTAAATTCAGTAACAAAATATGATAGGTCTATTTATAAAATGGAAAACTAGATATTTTTACAAAAATTATTAAAGTTCGTTCACTTCAGCTGGCATTTGATATTTGGCAGATCTTTATGCAGTGGTTCCATGGACTTGTGTGTTGGTTATTTCACTATGAGTATAATAAAACTAAGATTATTTCGCTCTGCATATAGCCGACAGTAAGCAGGCACGTTATGGGCTTATTTTCCTATAAATCGGCGCTTGAAATTAGATAATAAATTTTAATTTGTTGTAAAATTTATGAATATTAAATTAATGAAATTGAATATTTACTTTATTGCAAAATATATTTCTTTTTTGTAGTAGAAAGAAATTTTGCGAACATTCAAACCTTTTCATGTGACTTCGCTCTCTGCAGAGTAGTGTTAGGATTGAAGCCATTTTCTTTCCATGGAAAAAATGTGCAACTACTCTACCACAACTGTTCATTAATGGTTACGCAATACCTTTTTCTTCTGATGTCAAAAAATCTTAACCGAAACGGTTGATTCACCTGTTATATTACATCGTAAAGTAGATAATAATATTTATATGATTTCTTCAGAATACACTCTCTCAAACAACTACAGAAATTTTTCCCACTTCAATTCAAAGAAGGCACATTTTTAAACTTTACTTCTGCCTATCCTAACTTATGGAGGTGTTAGTTATCAAAACTTAACCAAGGAACTGGTGAATAAATTAGAAAGAATTATTGCTTATTCAGAATAAATAAGAAAGACTTATTGCTTATTCAGTTCATGCTCAGTCTCAAAAAATGTGACCACATTTCCGATCATTGTATCTAACCAAATGGTCAGGTATTTTGAACTTCTCACCACTTTGAACTATTTTATAAACACGAGAAGAAATTCTCAATCCCTCAAAACAAAATTGTATTTCAATGAGAATTGTTTAAGGCGTACATTGTGAAATGAAAACATTTACAGATTCATAAAATACATTTCAGTAAAGCTTTCAGTAGACTTTGGAGAAATGTGAAACGAAGATAAAAACCTTCAATAAATATGTAAAGAAAAATTGTTCACTTATATAATTCATCATCGACTTGAATTGACATCAAAAATGATTTTTTAGTTTCTATCTGCGAGTGCATTTTCTCACGTATGAGACACACAGTCATCTACTGCACAACATGGTCGATTTCCCAGAATGTAAAACCCGTGGAAAGTGATATGTCGAAATTTCTGAAATATTTTTATGAATGAATGTTACAAACAAAATAATGAGAATCTTTGAAAACAAGTTTATTCTCTTTTAATTAAAGGCAAGTTTGTGTGAGTTCCTTTTTCAGAGCTAATGCAACTTTTGGATAATTAGTAAATAATTAACATTTTACTGTTTCAGTCTGTCGCCCATTAATTAGAAAGTTTTATAGGAAATTCTAAGCAAATAGATAATTTAGGAGCTCCACCAAATTTTCAAGTATGGTTTAATTTATTTACAGGTAGCTATCATCTGATATTTCCAGATATGGTTATCAACAGTATGCAGCAATAGTAGAAATACCAGACAATAAAACAAAAAACAGTTGAAGAAAAAAAACTCCCCGAAAGTTATTTGAGTTTAGTTGTTTTAGAAATATTTGAATAATGCTTAAGAGCACTAACTAATATTTTTATTCTTGAAAAATTGTAGATCAACCTTATTTTATAATGATTTTGTTTTTTATGACGATATTGGTATATGAAGCACATATAGTTGTGTTAAGGATATTGAAAATAGCCTCGATTTTTAAATTGTTTTTAAGTTGACATTTAACTTAAAAACAAAAACAAATCCAGAATATAGGACTGAAGATAGGTATATTTTGAAGATTATATACCATAATAATATAAACTAAATCAATTCAAATATTAAATTTGAATCAGACGCATCATCTACCCATTCTCCAGGAAAAAGTCCAGAAAGAAAAAGAAAATTAATTTCTGCTCTATCCTTTACCTCAATTCAGTCACTGCTGGGTGTAGCTTTAGTTTTTCATGATAGTATCATTCTTATCAGATATGGAGTTCTTTCCTAGACATTCATCCACAAAAAAAGTTTAAATGTGTTTACATATTTAAATATATTTAAATTATAATTAAGAAAACCTACAAAATGTTTATTTTTTTCAATTGCATGACAACTGGATTCCACCACAACTATTTTATTCAGTGCCTAAGAAACAAGTGACATATTATTGATCGGATGCCTTTTAAATAAACAGTCATTAGTTTATCATCGTGTGGGATCTCTCGAGTGCTTAACACAAGTAACAGCACATAATATTGATCTTTTCTACGTGGAAATTTCATAGAGTTCCGTTTTAACACTATCTATTATTAATGTGTAGACATTTGGGACATTGTTTGAATTGTAGGTTCAAATAATAAATTATTTGCTTTAATTTGTAGTCTATTAAATGTTATTTAGTTTAATGCTTCAAGTTAATTAATTGATATATGTTTTAATAATACTCACATTATATTTTATATTTTGAAGAAAACTACAATGCAAAGATTAAGACCTATAAAACTATACATTACAAAGAGTAACTGAAAAGTAAAGGTTAGTTCATAATAATATTTCTGTTGATATTTTTGAAAGTATTATTTAAGTTTAAAATATTATTTCAATGCTTGTATTAAAAATTACTAACACAAACCTGAAATTCAAACACATATTTTAAATAGTGGCACAGGTCTAACAAATTAATATAGAACTGAGATAAACAATAAATTGAATTTTCTTCTAACAGTAATATAAACATAAAATGGTTATTGGAATTGAGATCATGTTGTGGACTGCCAAATATGGCATCAACAGGTGCCACCATATTTTGTCTATCATAAAGACAAATTTAACATTTCCACACGTTTTATTATACTATGTATTATAAAAGAAAACTACTGCTACTTCTAAATCAAAAATAATATTAGTAATAATATTGAACAAAACAAAGAAGGAAATGTTAAGATTGTATTTTATTGCCACAAATACACAAAAAGCAATAAAAAAAACATCATAAGCTACAAGAAGGCTAATAACTGTGAGGTTTCGATATTTGTCACGTCTCAACAAATTTCTTTTGTGCTCTGATTTGAACAGATCATCTACTTTTTGCATTCTCAATATCAATTCTTTAAACATATTTCTGTCACATGTTATGCCAATCAACAATATGCGCAGAGCAAGTATCATCTGAAATGTCCTAAATGCCAGTAAAACGTGCCGACCATGTTTGATTAAAAATGCCGTTTGCAGCTCCATACATGTTCTAATTATTAGCCAAGTGTCTTGCACCATGAACACTCCAACAACATTTAGTTCTAAAAATCTCCTTACTTTATTTATTCCTAATTATGAGACCGACCCCCTTCTACGAACATTCCTTCACTATCTGTGCTGCCAAATCGTTCGTAAATACTCATTGTCCTTAGTTTTTAGCTTTGTCCTTCTCCTTTATTTTTGCCAGTGTATTACATACATATGGAAATTACTTTCTAGTTCTGAGTACTCGTGTATAGAGAGGTGCGGCTATATAATTTGTAATACTGGAATTAAAATAAATAATAAAAATGTGTAGTTACTTTTTGCTTAAATATTTTCTTGTTGCTACCTTGCTACTTTCTTTGTTGTTGTTTTGACTATTTTTTATTAATTTTGATTTGCAACTGTATCCACAACCTGTTGCAGTCTTCCACAACACAAAATATATTTTATTACCTGGTGCTTTAGGCGCTGCAGCAATAAGTCTGTCTTATACATTTATACATTAAAATTAATAACTTAATATGTACTATTCATGTAAAAATTAGTATAATCTAAACGACCAAAAATTAATTGTTGGTTGAAAAGTGTTTAAATTACAATTACTATGTTGCGATGTTACGATGTAATAAGAAATTTGAATAATATTGAAATCTTGAATGGGCAAAATTAGGCATATCACTTGTATAAGTTCATTGTATAAGTTATTTTGTCATACAATTTTTTGAAAAAACAAGTTCATTTTTTATGAAAAAACAAATTCATGTCTATTAGATCAGCAAACAAATATCTTAAAATTTAGTGCTTTGAACTGTGTGCAGCAAATTTAAAAACTATTTAGGATAAGACATTGAAAAAATAAAGATATATTTTCATGAAGTAAACCGTAGCGCTTAATTGTGAATAACTTATACAGTGTTCTTCACTACTAACAATTGACTGGCATATACAAGGCATGCTTTCTTCTAATTTTATAGAATAGAGATAAAGGCCTCCATTTAAATCAAATCAATTTGTCTCCCCGCTTTACAAAGATGACTTGGGTTTTTGTAGTCTTTCAATACCCAATTTCTATGTTTTTACATAAACCTTTGGGTAAACGATAATAATGGCTTCATATTTCGGCCATTTGACAGGAAGAATTTTCTGTAATGATGTGAGAAGTACGAAACCACTGCTTAAGAAACTTGAATTTTTGATGGTCCACTGTATAAGTCTAGGTAGATAAAGTATGCTTAATATAAGAAAATACACCAAACAAAACTTTGTCTGAAAGAATATGTTATTCCAATCTCTGTTCAAGTTTTCTTTCGCCCAAGCGAAGTGTATTTTTCACAGTTGCAGTTTCTTCACACCTTCACACAACGTCACATGGTATATCTAGATGCT
Organism: Druceiella hillmani; assembly: GCA_039881145.1. Classification (NCBI taxonomy): domain Eukaryota; kingdom Metazoa; phylum Arthropoda; class Insecta; order Lepidoptera; family Hepialidae; genus Druceiella; species Druceiella hillmani. The sequence goes on along the minus strand of JAYKKI010000069.1, from coordinate 1,095,300 downwards.
TTTTATGGAAAACTTTCTGCTCGCCACCCGTGTTAAGATTCTTCTAAAATACCTGTGAAATCAGCTTACTATCCCTTTTCATTGTTTTTTACTCAGAGCCATGATTTAGTAAGACATTAACGTTTTTTACATGGAGAAATTGTATCACTCACTTAGTTACAAACGGCATGAATATTGTCATTCATATATTTTACTTTGACTCTGTATGACATTTTCGGTTCTTTTGGATGCAAACACAGAAACATTATTCAGTACCATGACATACACGGCACTCATGTTCAAAAATATGTTCCATGACTATGATAACTAAGGCTTTTGACACAAAGCATGCTGGGGTAAAGATTCTGCTGACTGTTGACATTTGAATATGTAGTCCTAAAAAGGTAATTCTGCATGCTTTTGTTGAGCTGACTATATTGTAACTATTCATGCAAATACATAAGACTGGAAAGTTCTTGGTAAAGAAGAAAGATTTAAGATAACCATTGTTTCTAACTAATTAAAATTATAAAATTGAAAAATCGGAAGCACATTCCAGAGTTCTTTTCCTTTATTGAAAAAGTGAAAGCACACATTAAACCACACAAAGAATATTAGCTGTGTGTAATTATTTATTAATTTAATAACCAAACTGTATGCACAAGTAATTACAATACATTATTATGTCTCTCAAATTCATTATTTGAATTATCTACGATATACTCGTAATCTAATCATTTCTTTAATTCCGTATTGAAATTAAGTTTTTTTTTAAATGTTTGGGAAATGCTAATCTTCAAACATAAATCACTTTTGTGTGGGCACATCTAATTTTCAATTCTCTGTGACGCGGTCAATGAACACTCTACACTGCAGTATTTAATGTCAGCGCACAGGACCTTACTTAGGTATTTGTGTATGGAAACAACTTTTTCATTCTCATTAATTAACAGATCCAGATATGTTCTATTTTCAGATCATTTTAATTTTATAATTAAACTGAATAGAAATTGTGTAATGTAAAATCATTATTGTATATCATCTCTAGAGTGTGATAGATAAGCTATATATTTAATTATACCAGATTTATGGTGTGGGACTACTTAGTAAATGCTTCCAACTGCTAATTACAATGTATCTTTCTGTGAATATTTATTTCATAATTAAACTGAATAGAAATTGTGTAATGTAAAATCATTATTGTATATCATCTCTAGAGTGTGATAGATAAGCTATATATTTAATTATACCAGATTTATGGTGTGGGACTACTTAGTAAATGCTTCCAACTGCTAATTACAATGTATCTTTCTGTGAATACTCATTTAGGGTGAACGCTGTTAAGTAATGAGTCAAGGTGAACCTTATTCAAAATATCTGTTCAATATGTGCACTATAATATGCTCTCATACATTTATAGTATTTGTTATTTCATATTTACAAAATTTTTTGACCGAACAGAGACACTATTCGGTCAAAAAATGTTGAGTGTGTAAATTTATATGTATACTTAAATAAGTATGTATATAAGTGAGTATATAATTTACATACGCATGTGTATTTGAAATTGTGTAAAAAATTGTCTGCTTGTGAAGCTTGTAATATTTAACTATTCACAAAAACTATGACAACGGCTACTTTGGAACATACTAGACATTACTATCAATTATCTCAAAATTTACTAAATGAAAAGGAATATTTTCTTCAGGAAATTTGATGGTTTTATTTAAGTATATCTAATTTTTGCCAAAGGTCATTTAGGGAAAAATAAAGAAACTAACCATATTTTTTAAGACGACTGATCAAACCTTTTCGAGGATTCCTTTGGACTTTTGGTATAATCCTAACCCAATTTATATTTATTCTGTCAAAATGACATTTTATTGAGTGGATTACTAGATTATCTCTTAACTAGACGATATATTTTTTAGCAATTTGACCTTTAATAATTTGGGTTCACGCAGAAGAACTCACGCAGGTTAATTTTGATAAGGAGAATTTGTTAAGACTATCAAAGTGATTCATGTTAAAATTCAAACTGAGCGATCATTTACTTCTATCTCTGTCCAGTGTACTTTCATAATTTGACAATATGTGACCTACAAAAAGAATACCTGTGTATGTATGTATTTACATGTTTAAAATATTTTATTTGCATATTGACTACGCAAGCAGAGCAAAATATAATGACAGTTGAGTGTGACTTTTCTAATTATCTGACCCCATTTAGTTTAATAATTTACGTATAAAAACCAAAATATTTTTAAATTAACATAGATAACAAGCGATTACATTAATTGTCAAAACAATTTATCATTTGCCAGTGATGTCATCCAATGAATTTATTCTGAAGTTGTGAAACAACTTATAGAGGTTAATCCTGAAAGCAATTAATTCATTACAAATGATACAACTCAAGGTAATGTCTCAAAGTCCTTGAATAAGTTTCTGCGTGGCAATAGACTTCAGAAGAGCCATTATTAAAATGAAAAGACAACATTACATTGACTCAAGTTATGTTGTACCAAATGTAATTATGATTAGTCTATATTCTCCATTAGACAAATGTCTGTGGCAACACATTCATGTGTAAATTACACACAAATATACCTATGTATTTCATCAGCATAGATGTAATCTCTATCTAAAATTATATTATTACAACTCTACTCATGTTCGCTGATTATGAGCTGTATTTTTAGTGACTCATGTTTTTTGTATTTTTAGCTTAAGAAGAGTCCATTTTAAATACATTACTTTTAACTTTAATACTCTTTTTACAACTATTTACAGCCAGAGTTTTTAATTAAATTATTATAATTAAATTATTACGTAAAATAATGCTCAAAATGTAATGAGACTAGAAGCAGAGAAAACAAAGAAGGGTACTTCATGTTTTAGAAAAAGAATTACATTGTATACATATATACACACACATATATATATATACATATTAATATATATATATATACATATATATATATATATATAAAGCTCTAAACTGTCTAATAAACACTATTTATGCTTCTGTCTCTCAGTACCGTGACAGGGATATATTGAAAGACATTACTAATCACTTTTAAGTTCCCTTTCGAAATAATTATAGGAAATAATATTATTCCATGCTCTGAATAGTTTCATTTTTGTACATATTTTTCCAAAAGTGAACAAATACATGTCCGTCCCACTTTAAAACAGATTCAAGTAATTGTTATCTACGTAACATAAGTTTTTTGAAGATAAGAGACCAAATTCATATAGATGTCGTCATTTTAATTTGACGTTTTTATAGAGGAACTTAATAATTGCATCAAAACTTGAGTAACATTAATTACATTTGCGTAGTCTGCTAGCTGCAACAAATACATTTAAAATTATTTTTCATTTGTACCTAAATCATACAAGAAAGTCTAAACCAATTTTATTTTAATAATTTACACAGACGTAATTTTAAAACTGCTGGATTCATTTTGATAAAAGAGTGATTCCCAAGATAAAAGAGCACATAGAGACAAATGTACCTACGAATAGAGCGTTTTTTATACATTCTAAGGATAAAGCATAAATCATAAATAGTAAAAATATTTGAAATAATGTATTTATAAAATAAGAATATAAAGTCTGTTGGCGGTTGTTTACATTCGGTATTAAAATTTTGAAATATTCAATTATAACTCAAATTCAATCATGCCACTGTGTGGTGATTTATTTCAATGGCAGATTGCTTTTCAGTATAAACACCTGAATCTATTTAAATGTGAACAAATACTTGAATTAAATGATCATCTCCATTTTCGTAGACTCATTTTATTATATGAGCAGAAAATTCTCCGTCATTTAATTGATTTATAAACCTTATGACCTGAGGTTTTTTAACATACGTGCAAAAAAATGTTTGAATTGAATTTCATTAAATATATTTAAAAATAGCATATGTGTATAATTATATCTTAACAATAAATTTAAATTGAATCTTTATAGTTCCAAGCTTATTTGCCCTTAATTGCTTTGCAGTTAATAACTGTGGTCACCTCTATTGAATAAGTATTACTTTACAAGTTCTTTTATTTTGTATAATCTTTGCAATAATACAAGAACTTTGGCTTATTTGTAAATTAAGTTGATTATTAATTTTGAAATTAATGATTTAACCAAAAAGTCAACAAAAATTTATGAAAATATCGATTTGAAATGTGGTCAGTGTGGGTGACCACACAAGTGGTGCACACAGCACAATAAAATGCGGTTTGTTTAACATTTCCCCCCCCGCCATTGACGTTTGCTTCATGTTCCATAACCTATAGGTTTGAAACTTGAATAAAAAAAGTATATTTTTATAATTGTGCCATTTTCAGTAATATAGAATTGTATTTATTTTTTTTAATTTTAATCTGAAGAATTTTTTCAGTACAGTAAAAATATTTTTTATTTCGTGCAGAACAGATCAAATTCACAAGACATTAATTAGAAAAAAAAAATTTTGGGAACATGTGGTTCTATCCTCGTTCCATGCAAATATTTTAAATGATTCATCAGACAGAAAGAACCATCAGGCAATATAATCTCACATTAATGAATCCTTGAGTAAAAAAGACATAAATCAATTTTCTGTGAAAAATACATAGTTACAAACTCAAATAACATTCGACGGACATATGTCCTTGTAACACAGAATATAGCCTTACATTGAGCATCGGACATCTCAATTGAAGTATTCACATGATGCAAATATTATTTATTATTTCATATTTTTTTTCTCCTTTAAAGTTCAGCACAAACCATTGAATTTGCCAAGTAGATACCTACTATCATATTATTCGTGGTTATATGACGATTGAAAGTACAATTTTGTGGTGAATAACATTAAAACAAAAGCATTGCCGCTTGCATTTTGTGCAACAAAAATAAGACAAGAATAACTACATATAGGCGATATTGTGCAAGGGCAATATCCAGATCAATGAAATATTTGTGAAATTAAACAGACATTTTAGTTAATAGTAATCTTTTATTAATGTTGTAATCATTCACAAATATTGTGCTTTTTATACACACATTGCGAGAAAATTCTCAGTTCACAAATATAACTAACATTAAACTGTTTTTTATGCGACTATCCAATTTCTTTACCATTCTACTGAACCAAAAATTAAAAATATGATAGATTCCAGCAAAACACGTCAGTTCATAATTTATAAAATATTCATATTCTATGCATTCTAAATGTAGTAGCTGCACATCACACTCTATATTTTAATGGACTTAAAGTCCTAGTTTGTTTATATGGCTTTCTTTTGTTAAATTGAATCTATTTTAATACATATATTTTCATTATTATATAAAACTGGTAATTTTTAATATCTATGCTAAATTGTATTATTTCTTTTGAGGAAGTAAAACTGAAATACTACTACTAAAATAGTGGTAGAAAAACTTAAGTAACCAAGCAGCAGTGACATATTCAACTTGAAGAGACGAGCCACTCTAAATGCGCCTACTTCAGGTACGGAAAGCATGCGACTAAGGTCTTCTATTTTTAACAGGCAGTTAGACGCTGAAAAAACATATCTCGTTTTAGACATTGAATATTTTATAAGGTCAGTTTTTAGTAATATTCAAATAATTTCTGACTCCATAAAGAAGAATTATTAATAATTATGAGGTAAATGATGGATGTGTTCATATGAAAGAAGCAATCAGTTTATATTTTATATCAGTAACCAGCTTATAATATAAGCAAGCATGTCACCAATGCATCCATTCCTATGGAGCAGGTATTAGTTGACAAAATTCAGATCTGGATATTTTTCTTTCAGTCTTTGCAGATACAAAAAAAAATACTTAACCCGACATCTACAATTGAAGTAGGCCTCATGAGGCACAAATTTCTCAACTTGGAGATGGACTCAAAGAGTTGTGAGAGTTTATATTCAAAGTAAGACTAAAATAATTTTAAAATTAAAAGACGCAGAAACTAATAATGTAAAAAAAACCACCAATAATGCAGAATAAACACCATTAAAGAAAGGTACGACGATCTCAGAATAACTTGACGGATGGAATGAAAATTTTAAGATACTCAGGTACCTCTTTCATTTTGAATGACCAATACAACTCATTATTTGTTTGTATTTATGAGAGCCTTTGACTTTTTTTACAATGTGTCTTTCATAAGTTATTATTTAGTTGATATTGTAATTTGATGAAATTAAATTGGGGGAAATCCAAATACTGTGCTTACTGATACTTAATCATGTGGCAAGGTGCTTGATTACCTTTATATGTTAAGTATCGAATTGCTAAGAGATGTCTATTTATAATAAAAAAATTATAAAATATAGACCAAGAAGTTTTTCTGTAATTTCCTCTTCAAATTTTACCAACTCCGTTTAGCAGTTGATGGAGGTGGATGTTCTATTTTCTCATATTTTTTAAAATAACTTTTAAATGGATTTTTTTAAGATTATAAAAAAAATATTTTTGTTTTCCTCATAAGAAGCTCTTTAAAGTGATCCACCATGTGATGTACAAAATTGAAGAAAGAAATTCTGAATACTTTATTTATCTTTTCTTTAATTGTTTTATGAATATATTAAAACAGTTGACTAGTGGAAAATATGTGAGTTAGTAAAACGTATTGCTAATTTAAAGTTTCTACATTGTATGGTATCTGAGAAAGTCACGTGTGATAAATGATCAGACAGACAGTACATGAGTGATTTCATAATGGTTCCATTTTTTAGTTTGAGATGTGGAACCCTAACAAAAGCTAAATTTTGACAAAATCTTCAAAACTTTGAAAGCACCATCATTTAATATTCATTATAAACTGACTGACAACAAAATAAACATCAAAATGGATATAGCACGGTTCGAATTGCTACATAATTTTTCCATTTAATTCACGTTATACCAATTTAACTATCAAATAACATTACGTAATAAATATACACTGTATATGATTAGTTATACCGTTTTTTACTTTATCCGGTACTAAAAGAAATTTATTTGAACAGATATTATTACTTTAAAAATATTGTGCAATTACATAAAAATTATATAACTCTTAAACATGGATTTTCTCCAGCCTTTTTTAGTCTCGTAGAACATAAGTAGTAAATGAAGTATTGAAATCATACAAAATGGTTCACTTATTTCATTCCATCAGAAAGGGATTGGTTCAATCCAATATCTGTTCTTTTCATTGTACTATAGATTAATTACCATAAATTGACAAGTTCTACATTGCTGTTTGTCACTACACAATATATTTGTAATTTTTTAAATGGCAACATAAGTACGTCTTTGCAAGCTTTATTCAAGTTTTATTCCTAATATGTGTGATATACCCCATGCATTATGTATGGATTTACTTCACTTACGCAATTGACCATCCACCACCAACTTTAAAGCGAATGTTCGTGCTTCACGGAGGCTCAATGCCTCCGTGAAGTAAGTTTTTCACAGGTAAAACAGATGACTACTACATAGAGTAGCCCCTGAATACTCCACATAACTGTGCTCAATATTATTTCAGTTCCACCCTGAAATTGGTAAAAGAATAAACTTTATAACAAATGGAGTTTATGAAAAGCAATAACACTCTTAATAATTATTGTTTACCTGTAAAATTTCCATGTAAATTAAATTTGAGTAAATATCGAATATGCTTCCAAAGCTATTAATAAATATGAACAAAATCTGAAACAAAAATAATTTTTAAACAAATGTTTCTAGATTATAAGCTCTTAGTTACACCATTTTCATACCTTAAAGGAATTAATTTTTCTTTTTAAATGAAGAAATTTATGATGATCTAAATTAGTTAATATTTGAAGAACTTTATTTCAGATGATTAAAAGTTCATTTTAAGTTCCACATAAATAGAAATATTTTCATGAACTGATAATTAATATTTGCTTCCGCTTCAAAACTAGAAATAATTATGCATTTCCTTCTTTCTTAAGACATTTCCTTTTTCTACAATATCGAATTTAATACGTCCAAAGCAGTAAGTATTTATTATTGTTAGCAAGATATCTATATTATTTACATAGCTTTGATTCGAAGATATCTATATTTTTTAACATTCATTTTATTCTGTGAAGTTCTGTCTGTTGGCATTGTGTTCTTCAGAACCACAATGCATGCATCAAACGAAAGTGAACTTTCTTCTAGATGTAACCAACTTAACTCTTAATATTTTGGTACATAGCCACCAATTCAATTTATCTATTGAATTCTTTATAGGGTTCATTATTTGGGTACTCTAAGTAAACAAACTTGCTCACTGCCTTCATCTCATTCCGATAAAATATTTTCAAAAATCTGTTTTAAGAAAATATTCTTAATAGTTTTGAGAATATTTTGTACATAGGTAAATCCTTCATTCTATTTTATGTGTTTCAGAAGAAGTAAAATAAATTTATAAATTGAGATGGCTGGTTCAATAGTTGCCTGTCTAACATAATCAATTATTGCAATTTATGACTTACATTAAAATATTTCTTTCTCTCTGCGGTTTTCTTAACTTGGGTTTCTTATTTATTGAATAAAGTTTCCATAAACATATTAATTTATTAAATGAGACTTTCAAAACATTAGGCACTCGAAAAACGTATTTAAAAAATCACATAAAAATAAATATTTACGCAGCCCATGTGTGCATACATATAAGTCATTAAATTTTTGCTGTTTTTAACCAAAATTGATTTAGTATTTGAGTTGAAAAGATAAAAAATTAAATTTTTAATCTTTAAAGTTTCTCAGACGACTTTTAGACAATAAAACAGTATAACAAGGCAAAATGCAACACCGAGTTCATTAAGGTGCACAAAACATTCAATTTATTTTTATCTTCAGTACCAATACAAACATTACACCATCGCATAGTATAGTGATTCAATTTATTGTTTCTTTCTTTTGTACCCTGGAAATAGATTTTTCTAAGAATAGTACTAAAATACTTATTTTAATTGGTAACCGATATATAATCATGACAGAGAGAGAAATGTGGTCAAGTGAATTGCTAAATTGTGGATTATCATTGAGGTTATAAATGTAGCAGAATAAAAGAAAAGAAAACTTTATACAATGCACGTCACTAATAACTTTTTATCTTTCTTAGCAAATCTCATGATGTATAAATTTGCAAATTTGCATTGATGTCTTTTGTCACTATTATAGTTCATATATTCTTCTAGCGCAAAAATTAACGTCAATAAATTTAAATGGGAAAAATACATTGGACTTTTCTGCCATGAATTAGTTAATACTCTCGTTCTCATACTTGACTTATTATCATAACATCACTCTGTTCATTTAATATCACATCCATTGTGTATTTATAATAAAATATTACTTACTGATAAATTGAATTCTTCATTCAAAATTGAAGAGACATAGATTATTTTTAAATACAGCTGAAGAATGGCATCAATTCTAGAGGTTATATCGTCATCAAAATATACTATTCGTTCATTCTGATTATCATTTATACTAATAGTTGGATGGCGATATGTATCGAGCCAGAAATACAGTTGTCTATTTACATATTCTATTCTCCTTATAATATCTCTTAGGTGAAATGTGAATGATGCACTCTCAATAGTACAGGACAATGCTAAAACATTGAAAAGTAATAAGAAAAGAGTATACGCTTGTAGGTAGATTGTGAAAGACCAGAATGTTGTTGCCAAATGGAATAGCAGAATAATGAATGACGCCAGCCTGTTCCGATTCAGTGCTTCTTTATTAATTTGTTGTACAAATATTATCTCCAAGTTTCGATCAATGGCATTCATTTTGGATATAAATTTATTCATTATTTTTGTTTTCAGGAATGTATTTTTAAACAAAATCAAAGAGAATGTTGTATATAAAATGACGGACTGGATGAACTGCACTAACTGAATTACATTAGTCATGGGAATGGAATATTTGAGAAGAATGCAAATTGATAGCAATCCTATAACAATGCTAATGGGGTATATTGAATATACAAGATTCATTAAGGTAACCCATCGAGATTGTAGAAATCTATGGTTCTGTTTTATTTCTATGTTCCTCCTTAATCCGATAAACATTTCAATATTCCTCAAATGTTTCCCCGTGTCTTGGTAGAACATTTTATTCACTGGGATTCTTTGTTTAATTTTAATGAAAACTGTTTTATATGGAGGAAATATATGTCGAGCCATTACCAATATGTATTCAAAACTGACCGATTAGCTAATACAAAGGATAGTCTATATTTAGTACCTAGTTGATTGATGAATGTATAGTTGATATTAATCACTAGTCACACGCATTTATGTGTGTTTCAGCTTGTAGCATATTTATAAGTATAAGCTCTCACATGATGAAAAATATTCTGTGGATCATAGTAATATGATACAGTTCTGTGTGAATGTGTGTTTGTTTTTATGTGTATATGTTTTATGTGTATGTATATACACAAATTCTAGTTTTACCATACTGAATCTATGTGAGATGTGGATATCTACCATACTGGATAATTACAATGTGCGGTGTGTGACTCTTTGCTTAACATTGAAACAGTCTATCTAAAGAAAGGAAAGAAAAAAAAGGTGATTTTATTGAATATTATCATCTTATTTTGTATGCAGGCTTTTCAAATTGAAAAAAGGCTCGCTGGTGCAGTCTTTTAATTAAAGATTTTTATTATCTCGTTAATCTTGATAAATTTATACATTTATTGTATTTAGAGGAATTAAATTTGTGTTAACTTGTTTTCTCTTTTTCTTAGTTTTTCTCTTTAGATTGTGGTAATAATTTTTTTTTAAATATGCTAATATACCATTAGTAATATATATTATAATTTAATTCATAATTAAAAAAATGTTCTAAACAATTTCGGAAAAACAATTTTAAAAATGATGTAATATTTGCTGTAAATTTTAAATTATCAGGGTCGCCATACTTTCAGTTCGTTAGAATTTGAACTGAAATTACAATGAACAATGTTGAAATTGAAATATTTTCCAAATACAGTACGTTTATTTTATTCTATTGAAATAAAAGACATTTTAGGATTATAATCATTATACACCGGCACCGGAGAATAGTTTCCGAGAGTGGTTTGTATAATGTGAATTGCCGCAGTCATGATTAGTAAAAGCAAAATGCAATACCCACAATTTTGGTGCACATTATAGGAATAAACTATCTGCATCAACATTTTTAACTTCAAATTCTTCACCTTTTCCACTTGTCTCCACTTCCCATAATCAAAGAAAATATTTAATATATTTTTAAATAATGCACTTTTCCACAAGTAACTTCATCTGCTATCCTCGCTTTCCAGTTACACGTTAATTCAACTCACTATTCTCCATTTTCAAGGCTGTGACAAACCTATTAAAGCTAAGTAACTAGGTTTCGATCAAAAGTGTTAAAGACACTTTTGATTTGATATTTCAAATTCATATTTAATGTCAAATGAAATGAAATGTAACACTTTGATCTACTCAATTATGACGGGCGCTAATCAACAGCTTCATTGTCTTGATACACGTCTTCTTGTAGTCACATAATGACTACATGAAAAAGAAGCAAATATTTTTGAAACTCTCTATGGATTATACTGATTGTGCAATCAATTTTTGGAATTAATAGAAATGAGAGTAAACCTATAAAAAATCAAATTATGAATATTTTTAGCCAGACATTGCTCTTTCTTATATTTATTTTTTATTGCTCAAATTGTTCCGAGCACTTCAAAAGTTTTTCCGTCTTATTTGTTATAAGTTTAATAATCGCAGGACAGTATATATCTGCACTGGAACAAGAAGTGGATTTTATAACAATTATTAAGGAGATCTCAATAATTGGAACTAGTCAAATGGTATGTGTGAGACTACTGAGATACATCATCACTCAAATGTTAAAATTAATTAATGCCTATTAAAATGCAGGCAACATTTACTAGAAAATGACGACTATGGAAAATCCATTAAAATATACCACTGGAGGATCAATTAAAGAGAACAATTTATTTTGACCTCACACATAATCCGAAATACATATGTGTCCTACCTAACACCATCATACTTCTTTGAAATCTCTAAAAAATTGAACACCATGTTTCATTTTCATATAATATAGGGTTTCATAATCTTTCCAATTATATTGGTAACTTAAAGTAAATTTATACATTGTAATTAAATATTTCAGATGATGCATTTTATATACTCTGCCTTCACTTTTCTAGTATATGGCATTCAGAATGCTGTATATTTACACGAGCAAGGGGTAAGTGCTGTCTCTGCATTTGTAATAAACTCATAGTGGGTTATGTACTAGGACTGAATATTTCTATTTAAAAGAAAAGTTTTTTAAAGTTTTAAATGTTTTGCTCAAAAACCGTTTTGACATATAAATGTGAATAATTTGTTAAAGCGATAAAGCACATCAACCCGCATATGTTTCATTGATTAACACTAAAAATTATGGAGATATTATGAAAACTTTTGAGGAGGAAAATGAAAAATTTTTGTGTCATTTCATTAATGTGAATTAATTTAAAAGAGCTAGTTATGAGGATTACAAAACTATGTTATTTAGAAATTATGTGTAAAATAGCTCTCAAGACGTTGCTGAGATATCCCCAAAAAATATATTCCACCTCTTCCTGTCTTCAATATTACTAAAACCACAATTATGAAATAATTGTTGGAAATTTATCTAAACTTTACTGAAAAACATTAGGGATGACTCTTAGTCTCATACTTTTTGACAAATTGTCAAAATTTATCTGCTTGTGAAAAGGTGCTAGGTAACACATTTGTGTGGTTAAAAATTATATGAATAATTGTAAAAGTTCATAAGGAACACAAAGTAAATGTGTACAGAAATCTCATAGTGTTAGTTCTATTCATGCTAAACAAGTATATTGTTACTTGTTGTTTTGTCTGCATGTCAGCTTGCCTTTATGTCCATTTATATTTCTTTGCGGATTTGTGCTAGGCAGGCTATCAGTTAATTGGCACAGCAAGACTTTCTTTTCGGATTCCTCTCAAAAGCATGAGATGGAAATAGTCTATAATATTTAGAGGCATAATTTACTTTTTAGTAAAAAATTTTTCTTTTAATTTCAGTCTCTCAATCGACATACAAATATGTCTCATTATCGTAAATAGTACCTCCGTGTAAAAAGAACAAAGCTGACTTGAAAACTGAGCTCTGTGTATTTGTTAGTCCTTGCACTACAATTGAAATTTTATATCTCGTGAATGGATTAAGATACTAACAAATTGTATTGATTACAATCTTATTATGTACTCAGGAATTCATAGAAGCCGGCTTAGAACTCTTTATTTAAGGTACTGATAATAAAATTGACAACTTTTAGCTGATAGGCAGATTGAAAATTATTCCCAATTTTTTTTTAGTTATTATAAATATAAAATATCTACATAAAAATATAATCAAAAGTAGTTTTAAATGTCTGTCTTAATAAAAATTACAACAGTAGCCTTTATTAAAAGTTGGAAAATATTGAAATGTAGTCAAACTATTTACATGACATCACGAGAGCTGAATCATTGTGAAAGGATGAAGCAATGCTATTGCGCCTGTATATGAAAATGTCACTTCATAAAGGCAAGATGAAAACTGAATGAACGTGAACAATTTGTACAATTGGATCATGGATTGCTTACATGAAAATGAATTAAGATTTAATTACTTCTACCTATATTTTCATGACTTCCTTCTAATGGAGATGACTAATTATTAATTATGGGGCATTTTTCAGAAAAATCACATAAACAACAGCTTGTAAGACCATATCCTCACCACGCATAATATATGAGACTTTAATATGGTAATTTCATGCAATTTACTTATGGTCTCTATATCTTCAAAATGCATCCCTGACTTTTGTGTTAATTTTTCTCCTCTATGCAATAGTACAATTTCATTTAAATATCTGTCTGATATCCAATGATACTCTGTCACTGACAAATTTATAAAATATTATATCAATATCATATCAAGTTTACCAACCACAGTTTTTATGTCACGTTATATATCGAGGTTCACAAATTTAATTTCTCGGATGGGATAGTGGATATTTATATTGATTAAGTAATTATAATATTACTTAATTTTTATTCATAACTAAATGAAACTAGGTGATGTAGTATTATTTCTACTTTATTTAGTTTCTTAACCAAGAGCTAGCTTTCGTTGCATGACAATATCTTCGTGGGCAATTTGTAAAGATTGTATCTTTAAGATTGTATGGTGAAGAATATAAATAAAGTAGAAATAATACTACATCACATAGTTTCATTTAGTTGTGAGTAAAAAGTAAGTGATTATGAATTTCTACAAAATTAACGCCAAATATATTTAAAATTCACAATTAAATGAAACTACGTGATGTAGTATTATTTCTACTAACAAAGATCTTTGCTAATATCCCACCTGAAGATGTTGTAATACAACGAAACCTAGGTCGTGGTAAAGAAATTAAAGATAGTAGAAATAATACTACATCACGTAGTTTCATTTAATTGTGAATAATGAATTTCTACAAAATTAACGCCAAATATATTCAATATTTAAAATTATAATATTGCTTCATTATTAACAGTATCATCTTTTGGATCAAGGTATTAAAAATGTAACAACAATATCAGACATTTGACTAATAGAGTATATACAATCATCACAAGTGCCTACTCTGACATATAATAAAGATCATTACCACATCGCCTATTCATATTTGTAATTGTGTCTAAATCTTCAGTTTATTGCCACGTAGCAACATACTAGGGGTCCACTTTTTTAGTCCATCTAAATAATTACCTTATAGTTTAAGTTAGATGTAAAACAGACCATTACAATAATATAGAAATAAATTTATATGTTTTGGCCTTGGCAACCAGTTTACTGTTTTAGCAATTAATATAATTGTAATTCCTATTAATTGAATCACAAGAAAGGTAGTTTTATAGTAAATTTATTATTCTTTAGCTTCATATGCATTAAGGTAATTTCCGTAAAAATGTTGTTCTGTCAATAAAAGACCCATCTAAAGATTAACAAGTCAATACCACATAATATGCAAATAGTAAACAATTGATGTTTTGATAAAAAACGATCATGGATAAATTAGTAAAGCTTGTTAACTTGTTATTAAAATCTGGTAAATAGTGAAATGTTCAACATGTAGTGGAAATGTATATGCAACATACTTTAGTATTAAAAACTCAAGAACTCTGAAGATTTGAATGTATCAAAAAACTAAACATGATGTTTTTATTAATTTTATAACTGGGTAATATTGAATTACCAACAATTTTTCGAAGTGATATGCAAGTTGAAAATATCATTTTTATAAATTTATAATTACTGAAATAGCATTTTGCTTTGTACAGATGCAAAGAAAATTAATTAGTAAAATATCCCATCCGTACCATTTATACATTTTACACTGTATAGATGGAACAAAAATGTATGATCAAAAGATTTCACATTTTACACTGTATTGATGGAGTGAAAATGGATGAGCAAAAAATCCCATCTATACATTTTTTACTGTACAGATGGAACGAAAATGAATGAATAAAAGATTCCATCCATACGATCTATCCATTTTAGATTGTATAGATGAAATGAAATTGAATGTAGTAACCAAATTATTCTACAGATGACATGCCGTTGTAATATCAAATGTTTTGTTTTTAAAAAAGATTGCAAGGATTGCACAACCAAATGCGAAACATATAATGAAACAATTTCTATGTATTTTGAATGGTAATAAGAAAATTATTTTATTTCTGAATTTCGTTAAAAATTATCAATATCACTCTTCACTCATTACAATATCACTGAGCTACAACTGAAAGCTGCCGACACTTGTCTGACATTTTTTGTGTTTAATCGAAAATTTTCCAGTTTTCTTAAAGAATGTTTTATAATACTCATAACTTTATTGAAGGTTGTTTTTAAAAACTTTTTAAGAAAAATACTTTACCAGTGTGTACTGTAAATACTGAAACTATGAATTTATAATTTTTGCATTTCGAGGAGTAAAAATAAATGTACTGATGTGAATTTTGCATTTTGAGGAGTAAAAATAAATGTACTAATGTGTGAGATGTTGTGTAATTTAGTCAATTACTTGTTGACATTCAACAGTCGATGACAAATCAGTTGCTTTCCTTACGTATTCGCTCTCACGTAATTTCATTCTATCTGGTAAATCTGCAATACAATGCTAGCGCAATCATACTTCGATGTAAATTAATAACTTTTTCTGCTTCCGTTATAATAAATATGATATATATATTCAAGTTACATACACAGAATATTTTTCTAGATAGCTTAGTGTTGTAAACTAGAATTTGAATTAAAATTAAGAACAATTTGGTCAAAAGTAAGATAGCAGATAAAAAGGTTCATTATCTAAAGTTTACATCCATTCATTTAACATCCACAATGATTCCCGCCTTGCCACATCACCATTGGCTTGCTTTTTTATGCTCTCTCCAAATTTAGTAACAGTTTTAGTTGAATTGATGTGTATCGAATATTAATTATAATGGCTTCCAGCTAGTTTTATAGAAAATATCTTGTCTTTCTAAAAAATTGTATTATAATCATACTATTTGTCAATATTACACTAATGTGAAGTTTATATCCTTAATTAACCCTAGAAAGATAGTCTGCGTAAAATTGACGCATGCGTTTGCGAAATATAGCTGTCGCTTTCTTAATAGTGCAAATCCACAGGCGTCCATTGAGGACATCTCATTCGTCGCTGGGAGCTGCCATGTGGCGTACATGTTAGTGTCACCGATTTTAAAATATAACGACCGCGTGAGTCAAAATTACGCATGATTATCTTTTACGTGACTTTTATGATTTTGACTTGTACGCTGGTTTTTAATTTTTGATGTTATTACAACTAGATATGATTAATTTATAATTATATTATAATTATATTATTCTTTTTATAAATATTGAAGCAAAACTATAAAAATATGGGGAGTAGAAATTTGGACGAAGATGATATCCTGGCTGCTCTTATGCAGAACGATGACGAGCTTCCCTGTGAGGATACCGATAGTGAAGTAGCGGACCACGAAAGTGAAGATGACTTGTAGAGCGACACAGAAGAAGCTTAACTAGATGAGGTACAAGAAGACCAGCCGACGCCAAGTGGAAGTGCAATCCTAGACGGGCAAAGCAGTGCCGAACAACCAGGCTCCACATCGGCCTCTCGTAGGGTCGTAGTCTTGCGACAGAAGACTATCAGAGGTAGGAATAAACATTGTTGGTCGACTTCAAAGTCAACGAGGCGTGGCAGAGTGTCAGCGAGTAACATTGTTCGAGCTCAAAGAGGTCCAAGCCGCATGTACCGTAATGTATATGATCCCGTCTTATGCTTCAATATGTTTATTACTGATGAGATAATTACCGAAATTGTACGATGGACTAACGCCGAGATATCATTGAAGAGACGGGATTCTATGACAGGTGCTACATTTCGTGATACACATGAGGATGAAATTCACACTTTATTTGGTATACTGGTAATGACGGCTATAAGAAAAGATAATCATATGTCCACTGACGAGCTCTTTGATCGATCTTTTACAATGGTGTACGTCTCTGTGATGAGTCGTGATTGTTTTGAATTCTTGATACGATGTCTTAGAATGGATGACAAAACCGTACGACCCATATTTAAAAAAAAATGATGTTTTCGCTCCTGTTAGAAAAATATGGGATCTCTTCATCTATCAATGCGTACACAATTATACTCCAGGGGCTCATTTGACAATAGACGAACAGTTACTTGGATTAAGAGGGTGGTGTCCGTTTAGGATGTATATTCCCAACAAGCCAAGTAAGTATGGCATAAAAATCCTCATGATGTGTGACAGTGGTACTAAGTACATGATAAATGGAATACCCTATTTGGGAAGGGGAACTCAGACTAATGGGGTGCCTCTCGGAGAATTCTATGTAAAGGAATTATCAAAGCCTGTACATGGAACTTGTCGTAATATAACGTGCGACAATTGGTTTACCTCGATCCCTTTGGTGAAAAGCTTACTCCAAGAACTTTACAAGTTAACACTTGTGGGAACCATATGATCGAACAAACGCGAGATACAGGAAGAACTAAAAAACAGTCGCTCTAGGCCAGTCGGGACATCAATGTTTTGTTTCGATGGACCTCTTACTCTTGTCTCATATAAACCAAAACCGGCAAAAATAGTTTACCTGTTATCGTCTTGTGATGATGATGCTACTATCAATGAAGCTACTGGTAAGCCAGATATGATTATGTATTATAATCAAACAAAAGGTGGAGTAGACACTTTAGACCAAATGTGTTCTCTGATGTCGTGTAGTAGGAAGACAAATAGGTGGCCTATGGCTTTATTGTATGGAATTATAAACATTGCTTGCATAAAGGCATATATAATTTATAGCCACAATGTTAACAGCAAAGGGGAAAAGCCTCTAAGTCGCAAAAATGTCATGAAAAACCTTAGCTTGGGTTTGTCTTCTTCGTTTTTGCGGAGGCGTTTAGACGCTCCTACTTTGAAAAGATATTTGGGAGATAATATCTCCAATATATTGCCTAATGAAGTACCTGGTACAGCAGAAGATCAAGCTGATGAGCCTATAGTAAAGAAACATATTTACTGTACTTTCTGCCCATCTAAAATAAGATGGAAGGCTAATGCCTCTTGTAAAAAATGTAAAAAAATAATATGTCGTGAGCATAATATTGATATGTGCCAAAGCTGTTTGTAACTAATTTTTATAAATCTTTATTTTCGTTATATTTATAAGATATTTTAATTGTTGATTTTTTATAAAATAATGACTGATTATTGAAGTAAAAATATGACAGAGTGAATGTTAAAAAAAAAATGTTGATTTGTAACAGAAGTTTTTGTTTTTTTTATGAATAAAAATTGTCTGCAGTATTAATTATTCCAATATATATGTAAATATATAATACCACATAATTTTTTGAAATAAATTAGGAAACTTCAACCTACCACTAATTAAAACAGATGCGTAAATTTTACGCATGACTATCTTTTCCGTACTACACAATATGATTATCTTTCTAGGGTTAATAAGAAATATCCGCTGATAAATCTTATTCCTCTCAATCCTCATTCTATATGCGCACACCAATTGTTTTATTACAAATAATATTACACCCCATACTGTTCGAATTTTATTAACGTCAAAGTTGTCTAAAAATTGTAATATCTCAAGACTTATAACAAATAAAAACACTTATGAATGTACATTATGTAATTTTGATCTACCAAAATTTAATATTTATATTACCTACTAACATTTATGGTACATATTTTTCTGTCAAGGCATGAAATGTAAGAAATATTGCTACTAATTTGTATCGAAAAATGAAATTTTGCATCCTTTTATTAGAATTATAACATTTCTTGTGAATAATATAAAATATTTTTTTTGTTTTCTTTGAAATTAATAAATTTTGTTCATCATAGAAAAAACCTGAAAAATTTTAATCGAATATTGTTTTATAATCACAGCCAGAACAATTTCATTGCCAATAATTCAATAAAATTCGCTAAATTACACCAACAAATTTTCGAAATTTTTCATAACTGGTTTTGAAAACCATTTTAAGTTTAAATTTATTTAAAAAGTTATAAAATATATTTTTATGAAACTATTATTAGATACTGTTTTTTTTATCTTTTAAATGAAATGAATTCAATATATTGAAGAGACATTTGGGAAATACTTTTTTTAAATACTCATTTCACCAAATTGCCACAAATGACGAGTTAACCAAAAAATTAATGCTTTTAAATTGATGTTTAATCATTTGATTTCGTCCGAAAATCATTAATTATAGAAATTTTCATATTAGAAAAACTTGTTTCTTGCTACTCAGTTTCTTCAGTTTTCTCTTTCTTAACGTCATTAATTTTTAATTGGACTTAGTTTATTTCATTCCAGATTAATCCATTTCTATCTGAAAAAATTTCGGAAAATCAATTTTGAAATCCCAGGATGCCAAGCAATACTAGAGGTAAAATATAACATTATTGCAATAATAATGGAGTAAACATAAAAAAATAATGAGTTGAAAACACATAATTTATTTTGAGTAATGGACAAAACACATGTGTTGATGATCATATTCACAATTGAAGCATACAAGAAAATACTCTAGTAAAACACGTTTTATCGCAATAGACTTTCTTTTATTTTAGCAAATTGTCATAGACAGACAAACACTTTCTACAAAACGATAAGAGATGGCGCTACTATTTACTAATTGCATATTTTGATACAACATTATCACACCCCCACTTATCAAAATAAACAACAATTTTATTTAAGTACAATGCCCAATTTACACATAAACTTATAATGCTTAATAGTACACAGTCCTTTGGTAAGTAAATCGGCAGGCATTTCATCACTACACAAGTACATAACTTTAATATATTTATTTTTAACAACATCTCTTACATAATGGAATCTCACATCTATGTGTTTTGATCTGTTGTGACTTTGGTTACTCAATGACAACTTTAAAGCACTCCGATTGTCACAATAGATCTGTATTACAGATAAGTTACCAGTTATTTCATGTAACAGGTTTCTCAAATACGCTCCTTCGCGAGCTGCCTCAGACAAAGCAGTATATTCTGCCTCTGTACTAGAGAGCGATACGGACTTTTGCTTTCTGCTTTGCCATGAAATGGCAGATCCCGACATAGTAAAGCAAAAGCCCGTGTAGGACTTCCTATCTATGGCATCGCTGGCCCAATCGCTATCTACAAAGCCCTCTAACTTGCTACCGCACTTGAAATATTTTAAACACATAAGTTTTTGTACATTGCAAATATTTAAGAATGCTTTTAGCATAATGCCAATGTGTAAGATCATAGCAACTGTTAAATTGGCTCAAATAGCTAACAGAATAGGAAATGTGAGGCCTGGTTAATACTGCCAAATACATTAATGATCCAATTAACTTCTGATATGGAACATCAGGTACACATTTATCAGGTTTCTCTAAATTTAATTTACACTCTATTGGTGTTTTATGCATTTTACAATCCAACATATTGAACCTAGTTAATAGCTGATCAATATACTGCTGCTGATCTACAGTAATTACATTTTTACTAATATTTATTCTCATGCTAAAGTATCTTTTAATTTTTTACTTTCAACAGGACAGTTCGAAAAAATTAAAAAGTCATCCACATATAAGGCCACAATAATTTTAGCTTCACCTTTAGTTTTTGTAAACAAACAAGGCTCATACTGACTGTTTTTAAAATTTAATTTGCATAGTAAATCTTTAACTCTGTCATACCACGCAAGGGAAGACTGTTTTAACCCATAGATTGCTCTTTTCAATTTTTAAACCTTTCCCCCACTTTTGTTCATAAAACCTTGAGGTAATGACATGTAAATAGTTTCTCTCAAAAAACCGTTTAGGAATGCTGTAGTAACATCCAAATGATCAATACTCATATTCATCTTAACACTGAGAGCAAACAATAATCTGAGCGTTGAATGTCTAACCACGGGAGAGAATGTGTCTGTATAGTCAATTCCAGGTTTCTGCGAGAAACCTTTTGCCACCAATCTAGCCCGAAACCACACATTATTGTCCACATCAAACTTTTTGTTAAGCACCCACCTGCACTTCACAATTGTCACATCACCGGGGTTGTCAACGAGCTCCCATGGATCGCTGTCCTCAAAAGACTGCAGCTCGTCGGCCATGACATTCTTCCACTGTTCACTCTCAGGCCCTGCAAGAGCCTCTGAGAACACTATCTCCTCTGATGCTGAAACAGTGTTGGAAAGACATGTAAAACCATACCGTTCAGTTGCTTTCCTGGAACGCTTTTCAGGTAATTCTGGTGTCTGTTCTGGGGTTGATGTCGTCTGGACTTCTGTGTCTAATATGTCTGTGGTTGGAGATGAAGGTTCCGTTATTGTTTCATTACTCTCCTCATACACTGAAGAATAATCTGATGGGAGTCTTCTGTCTCTGGAATATGAGACGATTTGTCCCCCACTGAAACTGTGCTCTTTTTTTCTATGTTATCTGCAAGTGTCTCTTTGTTAGGAATCTAGATAGCTGACTTGTTGCCTGTTTCTTTGAGCTCTGATTCATTTTCCATCACGATGACATCTCTACTTACAACAAGACTCTTCTTCGCAGGATTATACAGCCGGTAACCCTTGACCTCTTCACTATATCCCACTCAAATGTGCTCCATGGCTTTCTTATCCTATTTCAAACGACGTTCCTTGGGGATATGCACCATGACTTTACTTCCAAATAAATGGATGTGACTGAGATCTGGTTTCTTCCCATACCACAATTCGTACGGAGTTGTCTGAAGTCTTGAAGCAACGGATCTATTCTTCAAATAGACAGCAGTGTTAACTGCCTCTGCCCAAAATCGTTTATCCAGCTTTGCATCATACAATAGACATCTAGCCTTCTCCATAACTGTACGGTTGGCTCGCTCACATAAACCGTTCTGTTCAGGCGTGTAATTATTTGATTTTTGATGAATTATACCCTTTTGTTTCAAATAATTATCAAACTCCTTATTGCAAAATTCAAGTCCATTATCTGAACGTATCATCTTTATTTTCTTATTCAACTGATTCTCACCCTGTGTTTGGAAGTCTTTCAATTTGCTGTGCACTTTTATTCTTGATAAAGTATATAAAAGTCATCTGACTGAAGTCGTCTACAAACAGTATGAAATATCGAGCACCATTCAATGACGTGGTTTCCATTGGTCCACAAATATCTGTGTGAACTCTTTGTAATAATTCTGTGCTTCTCTCACCAACATGCGAAAAGGGTAATCTTGTTTGCTTTCCCTCGCAACAAGTTGTACACTGATATTTGGTTATGTCAAAATTTTGTTCATATGACAAACCATTCACAATATTTCTCATCTTGTTCATGTCTTGACTATTTAGGTGTGCTAATCTTCTGTGCCACAGATTTCCACTAACTGCTGGTTCGGCCAACATACAAGTCTGTGTTTCTAACCTCAACTTGTAAACACCATCTGACAGGTCGGCAGTAGCAATCAAAACATCATTCTTGTCTCGAATGTAGCAGTGTTTTTCATCAAATATCACATTATTTCCGTTTTTAATCAGTTCACTCACGGATAATAAATTTGTTGTCAAACTGGGAACGCACAGCACATCCTTCACTGTAATTTCAAATTTCAGTTCTGAAACAATGTCGACGTCTCCGGAACAAACTACTGGCACTGTAGATTCATTTGCAACCACTATTTCTGGTAAACACGGTGATCGGTTCATGTTTTTTACCCAAGATTCGTTCACCGTCATATGAGCGCTGGCGCCTGAATCCACGTACCATTCAGTTTTATTGAACTTTCCATTCAGGAAAACAACATTAAAAACATATTTACTATTGTTTTTCTTCAATAAAGGGCACAGATTTCGATAATGACCATTTTCTTTACATTTGTAGCATGTAATTATTTTCGATGAATCTGTCATTGCTGCTGTCATTTTCTTGTTTGGTACTGACGTTGAAGGACCGGGACTGCCTTTCTTTGACTTATTGAATGAATGATTATTTCGCGCGGCAAATGCAGCACCTGCGTCATTGTCTCTGATCACTTCCATGTCGAGCAATTTCGACTTTATGACATCTGCAGTTATCGAAATGCCCGAATGTTCAATTGCCATTATCATGGGAGAATAACGATCTGACAAACCTGCTAATAATAATGAACCCACCCATTCATCGGTGATTGTAAAACCTGTGCTGTTCAACCGTTGAGCTGTCTCGACCATTTGAGTCACATATGTAGCCATTGAATCACAATTATCTAGGCGAATAGAAATCAAATGTCGCAGCAATGTTATTTTGCGTGAGAAACCGGAGTCATCAAACATGGTCTTCAATGTAGTCCATAATTCTGCTGCGCTCTTGGTATTCTTAATATGCACATACAACGATGGGTCCACAGTCAATATTAGCTTTGCCTTCGTTTTTGCGTCGTCTGCTGGCTTAACTTCAAAACTTGCCGTTGGCTTGATGTATTTGTCCATTCCTTCAAGAACCAACAAATTTTCAGCCGCGAAGCTCCATTCATCATAATTTTCTCTTCCTTTTAGTTTAGGAACACTGGCAATATAGTTCGTAGTCATGTTTCCGCGATATAACTTTCACAAATTATCTATTTTCACGAAAATAACTGATAATTTAGCACAGAGTACGCCCATAACCTCTAGTAAAACACGTTTTATCGCAATAGACTGTCTTTTATTTTAACAAATTGTCATAGACAGACAAACAGTTTCTACCAAACGATAAGAGATGGCGCTACTATTCACTAATTACATATTTTGATACAACATTATCACAAATCTGTTACTTGTGTTAAGCACTCAATAGATTTCACAAAGTGATAAATTGATTTTCAATTAACACTAAAGATCAGGATTAGAAACTTTAAGAATACAGTCAGTGTTGAAAACATTGTAGATTATTTCATATTCTTAAATTCCCATTATATTGAAAATTTATTTGAAACACTGTGTCCAGAGTTGAGTTCAATTTGAAATTAATTATTTAATGATTCTTCACGTAAAACATACATGTTGTTTCTTATATGCATCAACATATAACAGTTGAAAAATGTAAGTGGTTGGCGATGAAGAAAGGATACAACTAGATTTTCTGTGATATACTTTGATAGTTTATATTAATATTTTGACCTAGTACTTTACCTATTCACTACTAGTACTTTAACCTAGAAAGATAATCATATTTAGTTGTACACAAAAGAAAATCATGTGTGAAAATGACAGGAATACATCTCATGAACATTATTGACATTATTTTAGGAAATATTATGATGTGAAAAGGTGCAGCAGGTATTATTACTTATTGTTAAATAAAATAATATATATAAGTACCATACAGTTATTACTTCGTTATTTTTATTTATTTATGATTTAAATAATTAACGGTAAGAATAAAAACTTTAGAATTCAAAAAATTTGCTAATTAAACTTGTTTTCATCATGAATCAAATAATTTTAAAATTAATCAGTCACTTGTCTAAATAAAAAACTACAACACATAAAAAAATCGGAGTATAAATAAAAAAAAATAATTACACACTCTTTTGACATAAGTCAATATTATGTATTCTACATATCACTTTGGTTTGACTTTCGCCTTATTTTGGAGGGGCAAAATATAAGTATAATGTAAGTACTTTTTTGAGTATAGGCTCTCCTGGAATGTCTTTTTGAGTATTATAGGGCTTCTTTGATAACAAATTACTTATATTATCTCTTAGATATCTCTTCAAAGTGAGAACTTCCATTTTTTTGCATTCGAATTAGAGTTTTGCTAAGTTTTTTATGTAATTTTTTGTTTGTTTAAGTGCTTGTTAACTCTATTAGAAACATTAAGGGAGTATATTATGTAAGAATTTATAGAAGGTATATTTAGCATGCAATTGAATAAAGCTATGGGCTATCTATTTATTTTCATACCACAGGACAAGAGAGAACACATTTGGTCTAAGGTCTCCTTCCTTTGATATGATTATGATACATAACCATTTTACGAGGGGACATTTTTAAGTTTGCGGAATGGGAAGGTAAGCCGTTAGTAAAGGTGATTAACAGAATGATAGCTAGTAAAGTAACTCATTATTAGTATAAATACCAAGTTTTATCATAATCGCATCATTAGTCTTTGAACTATTGTCGAACAAGCAACGCAATCCGGTAGAAAGTCTGAACTATGGAAAAAAGAGAGTACTCGGCCATTATAAAGTTCTCTACCAAGCAAGGATAGTCGGTTCAAACCAAACTGAAAAAGATGGCAACCGTTTACCGGGACTCTTGCTTGGTTAAAACCATGGTTTACAAGTGGCATAGTCTCTTTAAACAGGGTAGAAACTTACTTGAAGACGACCCACGCCCTGGATGGCCGATCAAAATTACTACTCTGGAAATTAATGAAAAACTTGAAAAATTAGTATTGGAAGATGCCAGACTAAAGGAGAAGTAGCTTACAGAGATGGTTGAAGTATCGGATACAACAATTTTTAAAATTCTCCACGATCATCTTGGCATGACAAAGGTCAACGCAAGATGGGTGCCGAGAATGTTCACACCGCCTCAAAAACAACGCCTCGTGGAGTATTCTCACGCGTTTTTGGACGTCTGTAGTGAAGACAAGGATGGACTATTGAGTCGAATTGTTACTGGAGATGAAACTTGGGTTCATCATTATGAACCTGGGTTTCGGTTTATCTTGTCCACAATAATAACTTTATTTCTTTTATTTTGCAATAAATGTGATGTATGTTTATTCATTATAGGTTTATTGTCATATTTTTATGATCATATATGTTATATGAACATATGTTATAACTTATAAAATGATGTAATTTGAAAAAAAAAAGATATATTTACATAAGTATTCATCTTTAAAAATTTTACTAGTATAAATTTGATGTATAATATGCTACATCTGGTTTGTAAGCCGCATGCACAAAATTAATAAACAATGAAAGCTGAGAATTATTGATTTATTATGTCAGTCACAAAACAGAGTAAACAAGAAGAAAAACGTCACAATATCTCACTGTGTCTCGCTCGAAAAATACAACAATTAGTTTAAAAAATACTATAGTAACGTACGATGAAATAAAAGAATTCCATACTTTTCTTGAATCATTTATCATTTTATTTTCAGGAAAATCACATCATTTGTCTCACAATTTTTTACGAAATTCAAAAAAACAAGTTGTAAAATTGATAAATAATCAGTTTTATGAAATTAATTATGCGACCAATGATATATAGATTTAACGTGTTGCTTTTTTCACAAAGTTTATGAAATTTTTGAGTACATGTGTGTAATTTAGATTTACATAACTTGTAACATTTCTTTTGGAAATTTATTTGAATTCATTTAAATAATTTGTTTTCATCCGCAACAATTCATAAAATATTGAATATATTGGGCGTTAATTTTGTAAATATTCATTATTCACAATTAAATGAAACTACGTAATGTAGTATTATTTCTACTTTCTAAGAACTTAAAGAAAGTAGAAATAATACCATACCACGTAGTTTTATTTAATTGTAAATTGTCATAAAATATTGTTAAATAGTTGAAAACTTGGCAAGAAATAGATTTTTTAAATGTTTAATAACATTTTTTGATTTGTCCTCATAATCTTGGGCAAAAGAATTAGTTTAGCATTTAGGAAATATCATAAACCTTTTCGAAAATCAATGGTTTTAGATAGTTTTCCTTGAAGTAGTATCGGCAATTAGTTGATAATTAAACTTTGGCCATGCAGCTGTGCGAATTGTAAAATGACATAATTTGTATGACATTCTGCGTAAAGTCCCTAATTAGTGCCTGAGCCCTATCTGGGTTAAAATTTTATCATCAAATGAAGTATAAGAGAGTACTCATGAGAGCTTACAAATACAAAAAATTAAATTTCAGAGTGGGTAATTTAAAATAAATTCATATGTGGATTAAAACTCAAAAGATATGTACATACTCAGGCTGAACAATGACAAAAGTATTACCTTCTTGTAGTAAATTTATTACTTTCACTGAAAATATGATACATATATATATTTACATATATATATATATATATATATATATATATATATATATATATATATATATATATATATATATATATATATATATATATATTGTGTGTGTGTGTGTGTGTGTATGATATATATGAATAAATACTTGTGCTTAAATAAAATAACGCAACACAAAAAAATATTTGAGAATAGATCAACAGTCAATCCCACGGTCTAAATTTGCAACAGAATACTGGTCATAACAGATGATGTCTAATAGTTTCATTCATTCTCATATTATCTATTATATCTATATACATTGTTTTTATGTATCTTTAGTGCTTTAGAAGTTTAACTAAAAAATGTGCCTGACACACTTTGACTCACTTCAGTTAAATTGGCTATCTCAACACTTCAATCACGACACTACATATCTCAACTTTATAAATGGCATGAATCTTATACACCATAGAATTATTTTGTACATTGTCTTGTTGTGAAGTGTATGAACACACTTCACATCGCTTGAATGAAACTGTCATGGTTTCAATTTTAGATCAAAAAGTACCCTGTGTGCTTTCACTCCATTCAATTAAATTTGCCATTGCTCATTGCCTACAAGCTCTAAAGAAATATTATATAACCCGTATTCATTTAAATGCTGCCCACTATGCAATTGTAAATTAGGAAAGTAGTTTTTGTGTCAAATCCTAAAAATAAACAAACAAACGAAACTGTCCTCTTTATACAATTAGTATGACATTATGAAAGTATTAGTGCTTTAATGGAAATACTTATTTTTACTAACACGCTATTGACTACTTGTCTGACATATTTCAATGACGAACCGTTTATATTACGTGGCCTCTAATATTTATTTTGTGCGTAGACTTGCCTGACGGTGGAACAATAAATCGTGTTTCGACATGTCTTCTACCGAAATTACAATAATTGATAAAAACGAAAATCGGAATGAAGGTTTTGTAATAACGCTCCGACCTGTCCTGTTTCTTCAATCTGCATTTGGTGTATGCAGAAGGACGACGATCGAGAATAAATTCTTGTCCTGCTTTAAGACAATTTATAGCTGTATAATTATTGCTTTTCTTTTATTGATTTCCCAAATAATTTTCATTTTCAATGACCGTGGCATTTATGATTCACTTCTAATTATTGAGGATATTTTCATCATACATTTGTTTTGTACTGATGTGTTTTGTATGAAAAATTATTTCATAAATTTGGTTAGCCGAATTAACAATCTGGATAATCTTTTGGATCCTGTTCATAGAAGCAATATTTTACAAAAAGATACTAAACGTAATCTCATTTTCATGATTCTAATGATATTAGATTTTGTAATTTTCATAAGCGCATATATCTATTTAACCAATAAGGTGGGATTAGAATTTTACGAAAATCTCATATTAAGAATTGTGTGTAGAAGTGTTTATGACATAGAAATGATATTTTTCTGTATGCTAATGTGCAGCATTCTTCATCGAATCCAATTACTAAATAAGTTTCTCAAACACACAAACAAGCAGAAAAGTCCTGCGTCAATTGACGACATATTTGGTAATCCACAACACGCAATGTCTAGCAGCAGTATTAATGGTGGCTTTAATTTACCCCTCAAAGAAATAAATATTCCCAGTTTGGTAAAGTTCCTCATTACATTTTTAGAACTCTGCAGATGTTTGAATCACGTATTTAGGATTCAGGTTTGTTGTAAATATAATGTTGCACATTTATGCTTATTTCTGGCACTGTAGACAATATCTGCTTTATTTAAGATGCTGTAATGGAGTATACAATTGTGCAATATTTTGACTACTATATTTTGTGTTTTCTTATATATGTCGAATGTTTACATTATCTATTGACGAAATTAATTAATAATGTAAAAATGTATTACTAAACCAATTTTATTATTATTTCAGCTTTTTTTTACTTTATGCAGAGTTTTCATACGTGTTATGCATAATGTTTTTCTCCACTTGCATAGTTTAAAATATGATGTGAGTACATTTTTATTCATCATCTTTTTAATATTGAAAATATTTTTGGTTGTAGTAATAATTAATGGATGTATATAATAGTAAATAATAATTTACACGAATGTAATGGATAATTACCTATTTTTTTCAGCGATTTGTCTAAAAAACTAAATCAATAATAAAAGGTTTAGCGTTAAATTTTAATAAAAATCACTCTGAAAAATTTTACAATTAACGTTACAGGAAAATAATGATTTCACCACACTTAATTTTATTTAAAAAATGCATTCAATGATTAGTTTAAAGAACTAAATAAATGTAAAATGATGTAACATTAAAATTTTGAGCAAAATGTTAGCCGTTTAGTTTTGGTAAAAATCGCTCACAAAAATTGTACTTAATTTTATTTAATTTTATTTAAAATACGCGTCGAGTGATTTCTCTAAAAAACTAAGTCAATGTAAAATGTTGTTATATTAACGTATTCAAAACAAATAATAATTTTAAATAAAAAAATGTTGTAATAACTTCGATTTTACTGTCAAGCCACTACTATTTTAATAAGAGCAACAATTTTATAACATTTGGCAATATCTTTATAATTGATCAACAAATCAAATTATTTAATAACAATAAAAATGGAAAAGTGTATAAATGCTTTTCTTGTTATCTAGAAACTAATGTTTAAATATTTTTTTTCTAGAGATAAGGAAAATATTGAAATTACATTTATTATTTCAGACCGTCCGCAACTTTGCACTTTGGCATGCTGTGTTTTGGTCGTCTCGTTCAGTAATACAATTAGTGAGCATCTGCATCCTCTGTGAATGCATTCACTTGCAAGTGAAGACTACTAGAACCTGTCTGACCGTGATTCAAGCTGACAGGAAATTTTGTTAGTGTCTGATACAAACATTCATTGAAATACTTACTGTTTACACCTTGGTTTATTTCCGTGTTTTAAAACAATATACATTTCATAATATTTTATTACATTCTAACATTAATTATTACATTAATAAAAATTAACCAATATAATTACCACCATGGGATCTAAAAGGTCATTCAAAGATGTCACTATTTAATTTTTTTTATAATAAATAAAACACATATATATCTAAATACTTACAGTATACCTAAATATAAATATATATATATATATATATATATATATATATATATATATACATATATATTTATGTATATATATATAAATATATATATATATATATATATATATATATATATATATATATATATTTATATCTATATATATATATATATATATATATATATATATATATATATATATATACATATATATATATATATATATGTTTATATATATATATATATATAAATCAAATATAAAAGGAGGTTTCTTTTTCAGAAAATTACTTGACCCCTTTTGCCATAAAAATTAAACATCTTGCTATGTAATATAGCAAGACATTTAAATTAGTTTAATGATGAACATTAAATGTAACTCTTACGAATGTAATTAATTACATTATTAATATACTCTCGTTCATGTTGTAGTTTTATGTTGTATTTTTTATGTGCATACAAAAATTAATATTCATATGTGTGTACGTAATATTCATGTTGTAGTTTCTATGTGCATACAAAAATTATTTTGCATAATGTTTGCTTAGTGTTAAAAAATATATTCAAAATATTTTCTGCCTCATTCTAAAGACAAACAAAACCACGACAATGGACCAAATGTTTCTCGGTCTCCATCTGTACGCTCTCCATCTGTATCTGAGGGCATTATCTGAGCAGTACTATACACCCATATGGTCCATTTGTTTGGCTTTGCTTCATTTATATTAATAGCACAACACTTTATATTCACCTGCTTAACTGTGAAATCACATGTCAAAATGTTCCTAATTTGAGTAGCACAGAGTAAACATAATAATAATAATGTTCTTTTGTTAAGCAGTAAAATTTGAACATACTCTATTCACATGGGATCCATTATAGCAGTGATGACAATACTACACAAATGGAGTAACCAATTGTAGCTTTTATGTTCTTAATTAACATCTCTAGGAAATTTTAATGAAAAAATTCCAGGAGTTGTGTAGGGAGTTGTGTAGAAACTTTGAGTAGGAGATGATTTCCTTTCAATATTTAGGAGGTTCGGTTTCAATTCAGTTTTCGGGATGCTAACCTACCATTTGGCCATCATTTTGAAACGGAGATATATTTGGTTTTATTGTACATTCCGGTAGCCTAAATCTGTATTTCTTATAGAAAATTAAGTTATCTATAAGCTTTCATAATAATTTTTCCCATTTAATTAATAACTAGAATTTCAGGAGCCAGAGCAAACAAACAGTTTAGGAAAAAAAAAACTTCCATATGCCATGACGTCTTTATTTTAAATTTTGTTAATAAAATTCATTGATACACTTGTTTAAAGAATTTCAGGACAAGCATTTTAGGTACAAATATTATTTAATTCTCTTTATTTTGATGGATTGTTAAAAAGGGAAAAAAACCAAAGATTCAAAGAGGTCAAATCAAAAGTAGGCAAAATGCATATCCTGCTTATTGAAACGCTGTTATAGAAATAAAACTATATATAATTTAATTTGTCCAGCTTACAAAGTTTTTATTTGATAATTAAACTTACAAATCTGAGAAAAATAACATTTTGTTAAAAAATTTGTCTTCATTTTCAATTTATTGAGATAGTACATGAATTTTTTCATGAAGTCTCAAGACAAATTTCAATTTACATATTCTTTAAATTATCGTTAATTTTATTTGTTGAACAATGTTTCAAAGCTACAAATGCATATAACATTAATCATAATTGGAAAAAATATGTAGTTAAAAATTTTAGCCTAGGAATACTCTATAAAAAAATATTCAATTCCATACATAAAGTGGAAAATAAAAATATTATAACGCCTTGAATTTTTTTTAACCAATTTCTTTCTCTTCTTTCGCTTCTAAAATTTGAACTGTTTAACCTACATAAAAAGTTATACATTAAAAATATTGATAACTTCGTCTCCAGAAAAAGCCTGTTCCAAATTTTTGTCGTACTTATAGTTAGTGAAATGATAAAAGAAGTTACATATATACGTCCCTTTTAAATTAACAGCCTCTTGGGATACATTGAATCGAAAACATCAAAATATAAAACTACCACACATACAAGTATTTCTGAAGAAAAATTCAACTTCAAAATTAATGATATTTTGCTTGCAATAAAATATGCGGTCGAATGCAGGTTACTACATACAGGTTTTAATTAAAAAAATATGATTTGTAATTTATATACTATAGAGTGAAGACACGATCAGATTGAGCAATTTTATTTCGTAATTTTGTTTGAGTTTGATTTTATAGCAATCAAGTTAAACAATTTTTTGCAATGTCATAAAAATTTAAACTGCAAGCCGATAATTCAAGATAATTTTGGGTCGAAAATTTTAAATATTAGACACAAAAGTGTTTGTACTCTCAGAGCTAGCGGTTAAAGAAAGTATACAAAAAGTCAGAGACCATTTAATGGTAGTTTTTCACAAACTCTAATGCAATAGGCTTAGTGGTACAAAATATAATGAACAAGTGTTATACTTCTTTGAACTTATGAATAAAGTTTATACATTCAAGGCCAAGATTTAATTTTTCAAAGAAAAGTATTTATTGTGTTTAGCTTCACAGGATCTTCGTATGACAATGATCCTTTTATGTCAACACATTCTGCTGGAGTATAATATCTACTAATTTACATCTGCAAATAATAAAATGTAAGCTATATATTAAATAATATATTCCCTCAATCTTCTTTCAGCTACTTGCATGCGTAAACAGATAAAAGTGACCCAAGAGCTGATAGAAGTCAGTAAAATGGGTCAGTTCACTGTGTTCCAGATGTTTGATCTACGTACTTCTCTGCTACTCAGTTTGCTGAGTCTTCTTGCTACGTACATTATTGTAATGATACAATTTCTCAACATACATTAACATGCATTTCAAAATAAATATTCACTCAATGTATAACATTAAGGTAACATTAATTTGTGTTCTGTGTTGTATAATTACGCTTATTATATAAAAATAATAAAATGTCTATTCTGCCAGTTGATATTACTTTTATTTTCTAAGTGGTAATGGTACAATTGCCCTAATTGTACCATATTCACAGATGAATTAGCATTTCGATGTAATCTTCATAAAAATATATAATTTGCTAATGAAGGCTCTTAAATAAATACAGGGAAATATACAAATTTGTAGAAAAGAAAAATAATTAATGTTACTTTGTATTAAAGGGTTGGAAAATTATTTAAGAGTTTCTAAATAATAAGTTGAGAAACGGATATTTATTTCGGAATTAAAGTGAGAGGACCATTGATACAAATTTAATTAGTATCCAAAAATAAGATTAACCTGACTGAACTGTATTGCAGCTCTTTACTTGGAAATTATTGTGTCATCATTCCTTGTCCACTAAATATTAATTTGTTATACTATGAGTGTGCTTATAAAATATGTAATAAATTATATTTAATGTGCCAATTTTTAAAAATATGATTTCTTATAAATTTTTGTCTCATACTACATTACATGCTTGTCGGCTGCCATGGTAATATTTATATACCCTCTATATTTTACCTGCTCCACTTGCCTACAATATTTTTATGTTCGTTTTAATTGAATATTTTCATAAGGTTGTAATCCTATAGGTGTGCTGTGTATTATTGGGTTGAAAGTATACAAGAGTAAACAAAACAAGAATAAGTAAAAAGTTATTGGGTTCAACATACTTCTATTTTAAACTCTATGTAAATTCAACAAAACAATTATTTTTCTCATAATGTGTATGGTTCATTAAAATTGTTAAATATAAATAATTCTCTATAAAAGCACGACATTCAAGTGGAACTTTTATTAAATTCTAACTAACTTGTTCTCCTTACTAGATGTGCTGATTGATTGCTGATCGTAGCATTAAATTTTAAAACAGTATATCAGCTTTCTGACATATTCCTGGTGCCACTAGCTAGAAGAAAAAAACAGTTATTTATGGCATACAAGAATATTGTTTCAGGAACAAGTGCACACTGTCAATAATGTTGTCACTAAAATGAAGTAATACCATATTTTATCACGATACTCTCACTCGCAAATTATTAAAAAAAATTAGTTTTCATATAATTTTTATCAGTTAGAAAAGGAAAATTTGACGTTGACCACAATAAAATTTACCGCACATCACTATAAAATTTTGCTTACTTTCAAACATAAGAATTTTTAATCAGATTTAAGCAAAAAATTGATAAATACAAGGTATAGCATTGAAAATTTTTACTTATTTTTACTTTGACTTATTTTTACTGGGGCTATTTAAACTTTAATGCCGGTAAGTTAGGATATCAGTCCGATACGTGCGCTCAAAAGAGATGACGTATTTGTTGGGCGTCTTTGGCTTTTTCTGACCATTGTCAATACAAATTAACTCATATCGTGTCATTTTTTGTAATTACTGTATATTTTTATGGAATTTTTCACTTTCGGTGAATTATTCAACAATTAGTTTATATAGGTACTCATATTTAAATGTCTGTTAAATGATGACAGCGTTTTCAAATAACTATTAATAAATATTTATTTCTGTTGCAAGGGTTATAGCATCAGAACTGTGAGGTTGGATAATATTATTGTGGAGTCATAAATGTAGTAAAGTTTTTCATATTTTGTAATTAATTTTTAATTTTATGTATTAAAAAAATTACAACTGCACTGTTATTGTAAATAATTTTTAACTCTAAATATAAATAAATATTTACAAAAAATATATAAATTTGTGTTTGAAAAAATTATTTTTAATTTTTTGTCCCATTTTTATCAATCAAATAGCTGGACATAAAGCTCAGATCGATGTATTGGCTCACAGGTCCTAAATCGAGACTTACGCGGGAAAGCAAACTAGCCATCTACAAGTATATCCTGAAACCAATCTGGACATACGGGATTCAGCTATGGGGTACAGCAAGCAACAGCAATATCGAGATTCTCGAAAGATTCCAGAGTAAAGCACTTAGAGCAATGATAAATGCCCCTTACTACGTGAGCAACAAATACATACACGAGGACCTGAAAATCAACACTGTTAAGCAGGAGATTGCCAGATATAGCGAAAAGTATCAGAAAAGAATAGCAACACACGTCAATGAGCTGATAACACAGCTTGAGGGCACAGGAAGTGTCACATACTCCCGTCTCACATACTCATAGTGTATCTGCACTATCCGCGAGATTTGACAGCAAATGACAGGAACTCGCCTAAACGGGGTCCTTCTGGCCACAAACGACATTAACTTCAACAGATTGGCCCATTGTGTCAACACACATTGCCAAGTTACAGACAGATAAAGAAAAAAATAAATAAATTTTTATAAATGCAAAAAGATGTAAAAGTCAATTTAATTATAATAATGCAGACCAAAAAAATTCTGATAATAAAAAGTCATAAAACATTAAAAATTGTATTATTACAGAGCAAAATAAATTTTACCATGGTACCATTATATTTTTTATTAAGCTTATGCTATAAATTTTATTTGGCTACTGTTCCGCACTATGGTAAGTTTTATCAGGGTTCTCTATAAATTTTATTTTAATTTCCTTTCCGTGTATGTAAATTAACGCATGTGTTATGATAATTTATTTGTGTTAACCGTAACTTATTTAGTTTTATTTTATATTTACAGGTAAACTACTTAACAACAAGGAAGTTACAAGTATTCTTACCGATGAGGGTAAAATATCGATGGTTGAAAAAAGTTTGGAAACGTACAACAGACTTTAAGTTTCCACAGGTACTAGAAGGAAAAAAAACAGGTCTTTTCAAATGAACTGGCTAAAGGTACATGAATGGCTTGCATACAGCAAAATTGCTGGTGGCGGATTGTGTAAGAAGTGTATTATTTTTGGACAGCGTGAAGCAGGCACGAATGATGTAAAGTTCCTAGCTTTTGTTGGTGACGGAACCGCTGAAAACATTTAAAAAATATATTGAAATGCTAAGACGCCATGAGAACACGAAATACCAGCAATCTAATATGATAGCAGTTAAAAATTTTTTGATGATAATGGAGGGAAAGTTGATGGATGTTGTAGTCCAAATGAGACCTCAAGAAAGAAAAACAATTGAAGAGAATCATAAAAAAATTGTTTATACCATTAAGAGGACATAGAGGTGATGGTTATTTAGAATCAGAAATTTCTCTTGGACAAGGTAATTTTCGAGCGCTATTGAAATTCAGAATCAACACTGGGAACAAGATACTGCCTGATCACGTTAGAGATTGTGCTAAAATGCTTCTTACATTAGCAAGTCAACACAAAATGATTTTATCGAGTGCTGCGGGGAGTTAATCACAAACAAAATTGTGAACAAAATTAAAAAAGCCAAATATTTTACTATTATAGCAGATGAGACCACAGATGTTTCTATTAGCGAGCAACTGTCCATTTACATTCGTAATTTCGATGTTGATACGAATGAAATTCAAGAAGACTTTTTTAAATTTGTTAAAGTTGTGCATCTTACTGGTGAAAATATTTCTCGTCATATTTTAGAGACGTTAGAAAGCTTGCATTTAGACATTTCGTTATGCCGAGGTCAAGCATATGATGGAGGAGCCAATATGAGTAGTAAAATAAAAGGTTCATGCATATGTGTCCAATATACAGTCTTTGACTTTTTACACACACTGTGCAAGTCACCGACTCAACTAAGCCATTAGTACAGCTTGCACTGTGCCTAGCAAAAGAAATGCTGTGGGGGTCATTTCGACCGTTGCAACTTTTTCCGTAAGTCAGCTGGATGAATTCATATCCTCCTAGAAAAAATGCAAGCTAATTTACCTAAGGAAAAACAAAACATACTAAAGAAAATGTGTGAGACGAATTGAGTGGAAAGACATGAAGCAGTTCTAACATTTTTGGACGTTTCGCCGTGTCTTTCTGCAATTTTGCAAAAAATTACCGATAAAGAGGATAAACGTGCTACAAATGTATTTTCATTGCTGCAAGCTGTAATCTCGCAGGAATTCCTTGTAAGCTCGGTCATCCTCGCTGATATTTTAGGAATCACTCTCCCTTTATCTCAGTCCTTACAAACCATCGAAGTTGATTAAAGCTGTGAAATTTGTTGATATGACTACAGCCAGCATCCAAAAGCCACAGCTTTTTGATAAAGTTGAAGGCCTGGAAATGAAATTGGAATAGAAATCACGGTCTGCAGAGTAGTCAACCGTCAATCCAACTGATGTAACATTCAGGTTCAGTCTGCAAAAGGGTATTACCGATTATCGGTGTACATTCCTTTTCTGGATTATTTATTGAACGAAATGTCTCTAGATTTCCCAAAACTGAGCTGCAAAGAATTGGACAGTTACAAAAGTTACTGCCGCATAAATTTAGTAACGAAGATGTAGAGCATATTATTCAAGGTTCTTTATTATATAAAATGACCTTCCTTGTTTCTTATATTTGAAGAGTTAACTAGAAATTTGGCAACAGATGAAAGAAAATTTGTCAAAGTCTCCAGTAGAGGCATTAAAAGAGCAACGGCGTTGCCAAACATAAGAACCCTGTGTCAATTGTTGTGTACGTTTCCCGTAACAACTAGCACTGCGGAGCAATCTTTCTCCACTCTGCAACGACTCAAAATATATCTTCGCAACAGGATGAAGGGTGTTTAAATGGACTGGCTTTAATGCATATTCGTCAAGACATTGCATTGGATATATTGAAGTATTGGATATATTCAGCAGGAACATAAAAAACTTTCATTTAATTATTTGTAACTTTTGTATTAAAATACAGGTAAATAATAAAAATTATATTATTTCCAATATGTCTTTATTTACAATTAATTTAAAGAACTTTTGAGGACACTCGTTGCCAACTTGGTTGTGCCCCTCCCAGAAAAAAATTCTGGATCCACCCTTCATTACATATATGTGAAATTTAAATGATTAATGCTTTAGTACGTTATACTAAGGTGTATGATTGGGTCACCCAAGGAAATAAAGATTAGACTATAAAATAGTGTGTTTTTAGTCAGTCCAGGGGATTTGCTTAAGGTTATTAGTTTTAGTTTTCATTTCGATAATTTCCTGTAGCCTGTAGAGATTGCAAATCTATTTAAAAAGTAATTATGGATATTTTGCAGCTTTTTAGGAGAAGACCTGATTAAACCTAGTTAAGTAAGCTGCCTGTGGTTACCCTTATCAATGTTTTCAATGTACATATTTTATTCTTACTAAAATTACCAATATGTATTCTGTTGTATGTGTGTCTACGAAATGTCATCTATACCTACTTTATCGTGTAATTTACATTTCATTTTTAAATTAAATATTTTTGAATTAACAACAAAGTTATCTTTTCTTATCCTTGTAGGGCTTACAAGGACCCTTCCTATAAATACTTTTTACTCGACTACTCTGCTGCCCACGGTGGGCATACCGCAAGCGAAGTAAATGGGCTATTTCCTCCCAACATCATTTATAATTTCAGCATTTGCACCCAAATTTTTCATCACTGGTGAAACTATAACTGTAATTCATTTTGATCGCGTGCCTACTAGAGTGCTCCAGGATCTTCATTGCACCCGGATGCTACATGGGCTAGAGCCAAACCAGAGAAATAGAATGTTCAACTAGAGCATATGCCATCTCCACTACAATGCTTGGCTCCCACACCGCCTGTAGGAACATTGTTCTTCTGCAAGAATTCTGATGGAACATATTCACTCATTCACCTTATAGTTCAGTTCAGACTCCGCACCAAGTGACTACCACCTGTCTCCTAATTTAAAAAAACTATTAGCTTCAGAGATAATGAGATGAAAGAATCAGTACGCACCTTCTTCAATAATATGGCAGAAGATAATATGATACAAGCATACAAGAACTGCCAAAGTGCCTACAAAAATGCATTGACCAAAATGGTGATTACGTAGACAAATACAGGAATGTTCAAGCTTTAAAATTATGTACCAATTGTTTTTAACAACTTTTTCTATTTTCAGAAAACAAGGACATTTGTATTTGGGGTTGCAACTATATTAACCAAAATAATTGTTTACCTAAAAATCTTTCTTGTCAAATTTTAAACAAGTTAAGGTAATCTCAGAACCTTGAAATGAAATTGTGGAATCTAATAATTAAACTACTACATCAAATTTACAGATATCACAGCGCAACTTTGGTGCAATTTTTCTAACTAAAAAGATTCTAAAAATATTTCTTCGTTTTGTCTTTTGTATCACTATTATTGAAAATGTAGAAAAAAAGTAAACGTTACTTGTTTAAAAAACCTGTGATAATTTCTTAAAATCCTTGTATTATACCAAATTCAAAGTACAAAACCCGAAGTGAAAATGAAAACTATGCAATAATGTATTTTTTAATTGATATTTGGTATTGATAATATGATTTTACTTCATCTAGGCAAGAATTATTAATGGGGAGGGCGCAGACACAATTTACTCATACCAAGAAGATCAATATTATGTACTGTTGCTTTTGTTAAGCACACAATAGATTTTACAAGGCGATAAACTAATGGATGTTTACTTAACAGACATTTAATCCATACAGTAAATGTCAGTTAGTGCTTAAACACTCAGTATAACACTTGTGCTAGAATCCAGTTGCAGAACAAAAATATTTTACTAAAATCAATATGGCCGATTCAATTGAAGATACACTTTGGCCAATTCTAATATACCAGCATATTTGTGGTGTTTGTCGGAAAACTGCCAATCGTATTCCCATCAGATTTGTATCATGGGGTGGAAAGTTTTATAGCTTGTTAATAATGGGAGCACTGATTGTGGGGCATGTTGCTAATGGCATTCTGTTCTTAAGCGATCAGTACACCATTATAGCATATTGGACACTTAGAATCATTTATGCCCTGTATTTATTATTGATTGATATAACTTGTGACAGAAATAAATTTAAAGGGTTGATTCTGAGAATTCAAGAAATGGATAATCTTTTCAAATTAGGACATAGAAAAAATCTTTTGAGACACGATAAGTGTCGGAACCTCATAGTTATTGGCCTTCTTATTCCCTATCACATTTTTCTTACCGCTTTCGCTGTATACGGAGCAACAAAACATGATCTAGATATTTTCTCCTCTACTCTGTTTGTTATTATTGCTATTATAACTTTTGATTTAGAAATAATATTGTTTTGTTTGATATTGTTTAGTCTAACAAAACGTGTGGAAATATTGAATGTTTTCTTAAAATTAAAAAATAAGCAAAATATGATCGCAAATGTTGACTATATGTTTGGGAGTCTTCAGCATAATCCCGATTCTAGTTACCATTTTACATTTGCGTTACCTCTAAAGGAAAATTCCGTTCATTATTTATCCCAATTCTACATTCATTTGTTGGACTTGTGTCACTATTTAAACAAGATATTTGAATTTCAGGTTTGCACTAATCATTTAAATTTAAAAGTTAAAATAGCAGGTAAACAATACTTTCAAACATGTTACAACACAGTTTAATTTGAACTAACCTTTTATATTTTAGCTCCATACGTCACTCGCTGTAATGTTTTGTGGCACACTTTTTAGCATTTACTCTTTTCTTGAAGATTTAAAATATGATGTAAGTTTTATTAACACATATATTAACCAAATTAATTAACAGTTTTAAGCCAAACACATTTAATAAATTACAAATTTACAGACGAACATACTTACTGTGCAAACTTATCATGTAGTCAATGAAGCATAAAACAACAATTTTGTTGGTTTCTTCACTTCTAATTTGAGTACATTTAGACTTTCCTTTACGAATGGGAGAAACGGATGGGAGAAATGGGTGGGAGAAGTCTACGACCGACAAGCGTGATGCTATCATGAAAATGCCTGCAATCAGTGGTTTATGAATTTGGGTTTAGAAAGAACAGTTACTTTCTTCGTATATAAAACAAATACGCAAACAGTTGCTTTTGTTTTATAAAAAATAAAGTAACAAAAATATGATTTGACGCTCTCCTAGCGATTGAGCTAGCAATGCATCTGAAAAACATGACATTTCACTTGTTTTTTAGCTATAACATTGTGGAATTCAGTCTTTTATAATATTTATCTTCATTTTTCTGTTTTTTAAACTTATAATATGATTTCATTTCCCAAAACCTAACATGACTGGTTGTGTTTTGCCTTCAGTTATCATTATAAACTATGATTGTTACTTATTTACCAAAACAGAAAAATAATTTTCTAAAATACTTGCATGCGTTATTTGAATACTTCTGAAACAATTTAATTAGAGTTCAAAT
The DNA here is from genome assembly GCA_039881145.1 of Druceiella hillmani. Lineage (NCBI taxonomy): Eukaryota > Metazoa > Arthropoda > Insecta > Lepidoptera > Hepialidae > Druceiella > Druceiella hillmani. The sequence continues at coordinate 1,053,287 of JAYKKI010000069.1, read as the reverse complement.
TTTACATGGTTTTTTATTTTTCTTTAAGTTGCCAGTATTTTCACTTACTGCCTCACAAATATTGATTCCGTCAGTGAAAATTACTATATACAAGTTTAGCCGTTTTCCAATATATTGTGAACCAGCGGACTTTGAATTATATAACATGTCAGCTTGGAATTAGAAAATTATAATAAATAGAGTGAATAATTGTACATAAATGTATGAAGTAATAGATTTGGAAAGTTCTCATCGATACACAAACCTCGCCACTAAATGAGAAAGATAAATTCAGTTTTTTCAAAAATGTAACCAGTCCCTCACATAATCTCATTATTTTCATTTTCGTCATATATTTATTTACAAAGGAATTATTTCAGAAATTGGACTCATCACTTGACTTCGCTTACTTGTTGTGGCCATTTTCTTATGCTGTTTTGTTGGTGGCCATGTGTCTCATTTGTGAGAAAATGTATTTACAAATAGAGACGTCCAAACTACTTCTGACGCCAGTGAGAGTCCATGAAGAATTATGTAAGTGAACCATTTTACTTTACGTTTCATTCAAATTTTTTTATGTATCTTTCCAATTCTTTCTAGGTCAGTACTGAAGAGGATTTCAATGTTACTTTGTTTAGTGACTTTATTGAAATAGTATTTAATAATGATGAGGTGCGTTAATGTAAAATTATTTAAGTTATTTAATAATTTGATTTATATATCAACCTTTACTGAAGCTTGACAAGCTAAGTGAACAGATTGCAAACTTTATGCTATAGTAGCGATTGCTTGTACATTAGTGCAATAAAATCATACCCGCATATTATTTAAATTAATGTAATTCCAAACAACTCTCAAACAAACGCACTGAGGATGCACTTTTGATATTTGTATTTAATTGATTACATAATTTCGTGGTGCACACAATAAATTATTCTCCATAAAATGTTGTTCTGTACAGAGAGATTAATAGGGTCTTCTAGTCTTTATGAAAGAGTTTAAAGTAAAGAGCTAAAAGGTGTTGAAATTTGATGATGAGAGCATTATTAAGGATATCATATAGAAGTGATAAGATATATAAATTGCATATTTCAAACCATTTTATTTGTGATAGATATTCGGAAATATGGTAAGGTTTTTAAGGTTGAGGATGCATTGATCACGCAGATCTTGAAGTTGTGCTCATTCGTTAACAAGTTGCCTGGTTAAATTCAAATGACACACATCTCCATTATCCAAAATAGGCAGAAATAGAGTTTTAGAGAACATATGTACTTTGGATTGAAGCGACAGAAATTTCAGTAGATGTTTGACAGTAAATTCAAAAGGCAATCATATGACTAACGTCATTTATCTAAGGATGTCATGTGAGATGCTGATCAATCAGTAGGTCAAATTTTTTAAAATCAGAAGAGGAAAGTATAGAATAGCCTCTACTGACTAGTTGTGGTAAAGCAATCGTCTTGCAATTTTTGGAAAATTTAATTCTATCATGAAAGGGAATAAAACATAATAATGTTTACTACATAAAATATGTTTTGCAATGTAAAATCATCAAACTGCAATCAATTTTGTTTACTTTTGGAAACACTTATATTAAATTGCATTATAATAAATGTGCGAGGTTAAATCGATAACTGGCATTCTTACATAATCAGCTATGGCACCTGACAACAGGCTCTAACATTGAAGCATTTTAACCTAGTAGCACCTCTAGCAATAAGCTAAGTGTACAACATCTTTAACCCAATATAAATTTTTGTGTTGATTATGTGTGTCGTCTACTCACCATCGACTTGGATATAGAATCTGTTTTTGCCATTCAGAAACAAACTACTGATCTTCCTTATATATGTAAACTTAAAAATAAATTAGCGGAAAATAATAAACATTTAACATCTTTAAAAATACAGTAAGCAAGGTCTCAAACAAACCGTATGATAGCATTATTTGGTACTTACCTAATTAAATACGAAATTGCCTAACCCAACATAACACAGTTATTGAATAATGTAAATATATAAATATGGAATGAAATAGACGTAAGAGGAAGCAGTTCAATATCTGACAGAGTAACATTACCTACTTGCCATGAAGTGGTTATTTAGTACAAGCTTACTTAATCACGATTCTGGTCCCTTTATACGATATAGGGTAAACTTCTGTCAAAACATCATTTTATGGCTGATATGAGGAATACCAATATGAGGAATTAAAGCAAACGCACATATTACATATAATGTAATAATATTTCATTTTAAATCTATTTTACAATGATATATGAGACCATTATACACAACACTTTTGGAGGTTTGCTTTTAATGATATTATCGATTCTGTTCCTTGGGCTATATATAGGTAAGCAGGTTAATACAATATTGACTACATGTTTTAATATTTATATTCCAAAGAACTTATCGAATCTAATTCCATGGCCAAAAACAATTACAAGAACAATGTTTACGGTGTGAATTATTAAAACGTAAAATCTTCGAAAGAACACAATACACTACAGGCATCTCATGGTGAATGTGTCACTTTATTTCTCCATGCCAAGAATTTTTTTTCATAACTCCATAACTTAAAAGGAAAAAAGTAACTTTTACGAGATCTATCATATAACAGTTACTGTCAGATGATCTATCAAAACCCATTTGTCCATTTGACATAATTTTTCTTTTCAGAAACTGTTTGATTTAGAAACTTTAAATTTACACAGGGTAAATATGGTAATAAATTTTTTTTCATTTCGTGAATCATTTGGGATGCTAACTGAAAGAGCAAATAATAAGGATACCAAAGTTTTGCAAAAACATATACCATGAATTATATCAAAACTCAAATCTCGGAAACTGATGAAAACTGTAATGATGATTCTAAATTTCATAGTTTTCAAGATATTCTCCATATTGTTATGCCTGTGAAATATACTACGCAATATAGGTATATACATAATTAAAAATTACATTAATATTTTGAAATATTTAATGTAACACACACCCTTGAAGTTTGCATGTGCCTAAAATCCTAGTGCATAGAACCTATGTAGTGAGGGTCCCACCCGTAGGTTTTCTCTCTCATTAATTTCTCCTACAAAGTTATATCTACATAATGGGAAAAGTTATAACAGATGAAAACAAATTTTTAGCATTTATTATATGGAAGAATCAGTAACACATAAATATTAAATATTTCTTTTCATCTAATGTCCGACATCACAAACAGCTTATTAAAAATAATGAGGATTTACTTGAAAAAGTGTGACAAATGCTAAAAACATGTCAAAACACTTTATTTTGCAGGTAATTAAATTATAATAAAACATACCATTGCCATAAAATTTAACATTTAAGAACAAATTTTCTATTTATTAGAAGGGAATTAGATATTTGTAAGGAGAAAATTTATTTTTCTTTCTTTTTATGGCCTAAAAACGGGCCGTGTCCAGACCCGTCCGTCAGTTTTTTTGATGTGCATATGTCTTTTTAATTAATAAAACTTCAATGATGATATGCATGTGCTCACTATAATAATAATGCTATACATGTAAACAGGTAGCACAAATGTTTAGGTTCGTTGAAACTGACCAAATAATTTATTTTCATATTGTGCAGATAATTTTATTTTTTATGACTATATAAAAATTATTATAATTATTTATTATAACATTGTGTTCATCAAACTGCAGCTGGTTCTGCACAGTAGTTATCAATCCCTTAATTTTAGAAAGTAGGGGGTATCTAAGAGGAAATAAAAAATAGCATGTATTTATTGCTAGATTTATTTACATATATTACCTACGCATAAATCTCTACATTTATAGAACAATATTTAAAAGTATAAACATATTTATTAAAATTTTGCTAAACGTTTTGAAAAGTACTCTTTAACTTCTGAAAGCATTGCCACTGTGTTATAAATATATACTACTTTGCCTCTTGTAAACACATAAACAGTAAACAGACTGCCCTGATTGAGAGATTCTATAATCTGTTTTGTAAACTCAAATAATTCCATATTATAAACATACTCTATTCTCTTCTTTCAGCATCTAATTTCCGACGTCACGTGCAGCTTATTAAAAATATGATAGAAGCATCCAAACTGGGTCAATTTACAATTTGCCACTCATTCAACCTGCGAGCAGCAATAATGCTTAGTTCTTTAGGATTGCTCATGAGTTACGCTGTTGTTCTGATTCAATTTATGAATGTTGGTGATCTCTTTTAAGTTAGAAATATTAATTTGCCAAATTTGCTATATCCAAATTTTACACTTCTTAGGGTTTGTCCAATTATGACACAACATTATTTGCAGATTCCTTACTATGTGTGTTGATTTTAATTAATTTCTCATTTGTGCATCCAACCACTCACCGCTTTTCACCTTTGCAAAGTATAATAAAAATAATTATTAGTTTTGCCTGAGTTGTGTAAACTGACATACTTTAAAAATTGTTTCTCTTTATGGAATTTGTTTTTGAATGAAAGCTGGCTAATATCAAATGAGTCACTTTGAAATATTAATATTTTAAAAAAATCTTCTGATACTTACTATTAACATGTATTGTAACTACTTTTAAATTAATGTTTTGATGTGTGTTTAATACACATCGGTTTTGTTCACATTATTTAATTAATGGTTTATTTTATTTTAGTTATTTGTTTATTTTAATGAGTGTGACTATTTATTCTAGTTATTATTATCAAATGATGCATATTAAATATGAGTTGTTTTTAATAAATTTACATATTAATACAATACAAATTAATAGGCTTTTGATTTATCATTGTTCTGCCAAGAAACTTATCTTTTCATTACTATTTAATGCCACTCTTTATAATTGAAGAAAAAGTGTAAAATGCAAAGTTTACAAACAATATAAAATCTTACAATAGTAAAAGCAGGACCTGCTTAAGGCTCAAATTTTGTCTATTGGATAGTGAAGACTTGAAAAGAAAAAAGAACATCAAATTTTGAAATCAGTTTAATTCTAACACATAAATGATAAAAAGATTTAGTACACAAAGTAAACTAACATCAGATTTAGAAAACAAACTTATAAAAATGCAGCAACATATGGAATAACATCGGGTATACATGAAATTTCAGAACTCTTTATTTTGGTAATTTTTTCGTAGGGTTTGAACTGTTGTATATGCTGCTAACCTTCATTCCATTGTGAGTTGAATCTACTACAACAGACAATTCTGTTAACATTTACCGATGATTCTTAAGGCATTTAACCTATACTAGTTATTGTATCATCTTCAAGGGAAATAATATATTCTTTTTAAACTATTACAATACAAATATATTTTAAACTACATTTCATCCGTTTTAAGTTGACTGATGTCCAAATGAAATGTCAAACACTCTACATTCCTAAAACAAGATGTGTTCCATCCTATCATTCACCAAACTAGTGTCAAATTCTTTTGGCCTAGCTGTTTGCTTATATTTGTCAAAGATTAAAGAGGCGTTTTAAGTTTACATTCCCTCATTTGGAGATAGTTAATTTTTACAATGTTTAATCATTTTTCTAATTTCAATACTTATACTTTAAAATTTACTTTGATATTGTAAACATATATATATACTTCAAATTGTTGTTCACTTATAAACATTACAGTTGTCCACAACGCTGCTGGAAAAATGCTAAACACAGTGCTTTTGAGCAATGACTATGCTGCCATTCTTTTGCACGAAAGAATGAATAAGACTATGATTTATGAATATTAGTAAATTTTGTTTCCCAACCATTTTGGTGAGAATGAAGACAAAAGGTGGAACTTTTCCAAAGGCTATAATGCCAATATGCTTCTACATCTCCTGACAGAGATTGAACAAATTTCTTGTTAAGTAATAAGAATATATCAATCAAAAAACCCTCACCCCCGAAATTGTACATAGCTTTGGTCTTACACTAAGGATCCAAGAACCTGTCTTTATGCAGTGGCGCTATGGTTAGCACTGGCTGATGATATGGCAGTCATGTTCACCTTGCGAAAGCTGCATTTTGCTACCATCATAGTGATAATCTGGATATCATGTCGATTACACATTCGGACTTAGTTGCAGCTTCCGTTAAGCTAAAAAAATAAATCATATTTTTGGTGATTTACCTGGTTCATATTCATTTTGCACCAACATATTCATTCAAATGTCAAAATATAGAATATATTGACCAATATCCATTCCATGGAATAAAAAATCATCTGGTTTATGCTTACATCTAACAGTGCATTCAAATTGGTATTAGCCTTCAGGAGAAAAAATTCCTCTGTGAACCTCTTAAAATGTCAGATTTTTTTTGTCGTAAAATCAACTCAAATATTTATGAGAAAATTTGATTTGTTCCCGTGCGTTAGACAGTTTGTTATGAAATAATGACAATGAACCTTATTTTTAACATTGAATTCTCTTTCCTATTCCTAAACTCTGAATTTCACGTCAAAATTTTATTTGATGCTATAGAAAGTGACACATTATATAAAGTGATTACATTTCAAATGTTGGGCCTTCGTTATTAACAACCTTTGCAAATAATATTGGAAGTGCAGTAAAAATTTCTACTCGCTTGTTATTCACAGGGGAAATTAAACTTTTAAGTTCATCAATACTGTTTTCAAATGCGGCATAACTTTAAGAAATTGCACACGTATTCTCCATCTCATTCCTACGTAAACATTTTGAATTCAGAATGATTTATTAATAGCAATGTTTATTTATACAAATTAAGTAAATGTTCTATTAAGTGTCTGGATTGGCTGCGATGATATATTAAACAAATATGCAAATGAAACAAAAAACAGCCGATAGTCAAAGTAGCACAAAGTCCTTATAAGTCCTTATAAAACGTGTTTTATTTAAGAATATATCTTTCCATATAAACTCTTCGTAGATTTTTATCTCCAAGGAAGAATCCAATATTAAATAAAGTTATAATATGAAATTTAGGGCCTACGAGTAGTAAACAGAACCCAGTTTTACAAAGGGGTTCATTGTTATTGTTTCATTACAATCCGTCTTACGCTCAGGATGATATCTAATTTGTTTATCATAATTAATATAGATATTACAATAAGAGATACAGAAAGAATATTTTAAGAGGTTTCTGGAGGAATTTTCTCTCGTGAAAGCTAGTTTCATGTTGAATGCACGCTAGATGTAAGTGGAAAGCGGTTAATATTCCATTCCACGAATTAGATGTTGATTAATGTAACAATATTGAACATGTATTTAAACAGTTGAATGAATGTATTAATGATAATTTTGAAATAACCAAAAATATAATTTATTTTCTTAGCTCAAAAAAAGCAGCAGCTAACTCAGTATTAGTAATCAGCATGATATCCAGTTTAAAGCAAAGATGGTAGTAAGATGCGCCATTGCAAGATTAACATGATGCTGCCATGTCATCAGTGACTGCTATTATCAATATTGCATAAAACAAGCTTTTGGTTTCTTTTTGTATGACTAAAAAAATGTACAATTTCAACCAAAAGATTTTTTCATTAATACATTCTTATTGCTTTACAACTATTTTGTTCAATTTTAGTAGGGAGAGGTAAAAAAAAAGTATGTGTATAATGGTCTTTGGAAAAGTTACAAATGTTTTCTTCATTTTCCCCAAAATGATCGAGAAATAAAACCTATTAATAGTTACAGATAGTTTATCATAAAGAACTTACTTATATCTACTTACTATTTTTTTAAACCAATGCAAATGGTAATATGGATTGTGATTTGTTCAACTTTGTGTTCAGTGCAAATCTTTACTCAAACATCAGTTAGTCCAGGGCATAGTTAAATTTCATAAATAAAGATCCTATGTCAGATTGTTTCAGTATAAAGGCTTTTGGTTATCGACAACCAAACTTGAGAAGAAAATTATACACATACATGCTAAAAACATTTATTAAAATGAATCCAGTAAAATGAATTATTTATATTGAATAAACGTAGCTGTAATATGTGGAAAGCTAAAAATAATACTGTGTTTTCACATTTCTACCCATAGTTACTGCATACAAACTCGATAGGAAATGTCTAGTCAACTTTCAAGATGAAAATTGACTAGATTTCTTTTGAAGTAACTCTTTAGTTGCCTTTCTGATATCTGCTAATTACTAAATCAAGCCGAACACTTAGTAGATTGACTCTACGCTGTCAGGATGTAAAAAATAATGATGATAATTGAAATATCTTATGTCCATTGGATAAGAATCTCCTGTATGCTTTAAGTTTATGAAGTTCGTGCGATGATTTAAATTCATTTGATTAATTGATTATAGAAAGTTCCCCATGGTAGTTTACATACTTGGCGAATGAGAATCAGCCCGAAAAAAGAGTAAGATTTTGACCGCTACTTTTGCCACAGTACAAAACTGTAAATTTTATATAGTATGTCAAATTATTTTTCTGCTAGCTTTTTATTGTCTGCCAGACCGTTTCCAAATTGGTTTATATTTATTTGCATTATAAATTATTATTTGATCATTTATTAAATATTTAAAATTGATAAATTACAATCAATTTTCCGCAAATTAATTTATTTTCATTATTACTTTATCAATAATTAATTAGTTAAAATTGATAAACTACAATAAATTTTCAGCCTATTCATTAATTTGATTTTTCAATAAAAATTCAACAAATAAGGTAAATTTAACTAATTATTATATTCATTTAAATTTTTAAAATATTTGAATTCAATTTTACATTCAATATTAAAATAAATAAATTTTAAATAAAATAATTAAAATTAAAATAAATCAGTTTTAATACAATTTTAAAATTAATTTAACATTTAATTTAATAGATTTTTTTAAAATTTCAAGAAATATTTAAATAACTAACTTATTTAACTTATCTTAACTTATTTAACAAAAAAATTATTTTTAGAATAAAAAAAAATTGTGGTAAAATTGTTTTAAATTGAATAAAAAATAAAATAATAGTATTGAATAATAATAATAATAATAAAAAAATTAAAAACATAAGAATTGTAACAATTTTACAGATGAGAGTTCCACCATTTTATTTTTTAATACATAATGTATAGTGAACGGAACGTCATTGCAACCAGGTATCCTACAACACCTCCCATTATTATTAGAGTCTCAAATGATATAATGTTGTTAATTTTTTAAGATAATTTTTCTTTCATAAGCCTACAGTAATTTTTGTTACTGTCATATACGTCCAGTTGTAATATTTCAGATGCTCCTTTCGTATTGCAAACGTAACGTACTACAATTTATCTTTCATGAGTTTGAAATAAACATTAATTTGCTGAAATTTATAGCAAATATGAGCGAGAATAAACATTTTTAACAAAGTGAATGTATAATTCTGAATAAAATACATAATTAGTTCCCTGCCCTTCCCTGTATCAATCTTCACTTTGATTTTAATAAAATCACATGTTCAGATATAAATGCAAGTGCTACTCTATATTTACGTTGAGGTATTTATTTATAAATATTGCATCAATAAGCAAATACTATTTTGATATACCACTGTGATAGTGCAAACAAAAATTTATTAAGTACGCATATTTAGATTTGCCAACGATTGAAACAAATTAATATCAATAATTACAGTAAAATGCTAAGAAGTTGAAATAGTTGCCACATATACATTATTATTTAATATGTATATGTGGCAACTCAGTTGTTCATATAGTACTCTAAGATATATTACATAACATTTTAAAAAAGGTTTCCTTCTAATATAAAAATGTTAACCTTCACAAGATCAGTTCAGCAGTATAGAAAAATAAGCATAATTAATTAAAAATATATATAATTCAACAACAAAAAAATACTTACTTCGATAAGCATGCTATGAGCACATCACAAGCACTTCACCATGTGATTGTATCGGTACTGGGCACTGTACGACATGTATCACGGGAGATGTGGTAAATAGTTAGGAAGGTATCTAGACTCCAAGACACTGTGGTACCACTGAGAATGATTAATATTACAATTTATATTTGTGTGAACAAAATGCTCATAGGGAGCTCTTTCACGGGTTAAGTGCACATTAATTGAAATAAGAATTTCATACAATATAAAAAATTTCAAGCATGACAATTGTTAAGTGCCATCTTTCAGCTCAAAATATTGGCAAAGAGGTCAGATAGCACATTCCAGGTATGTCAATATTTATATTCTAGGAAATATTGACACACCTACATAAGTTATATGTTTATAATATGTTTTATATTTATACTTTCAACATGTATGAGTTATTTGTTAAATGCTTTCCTGAATGCTTTAAAAATAAGTTTAGTATTACATTATCCTTACATAATGATTTTTCAACTCTATGTTTAAAGCAGGCTGTCAAAGGAAATGTATTGACTCCTTCTTAACAATTTTGATCTATTTATTATATTTGATTGATTTCCCTACCTCTACATTATTATAAAACTGCAACTTAGAGTAAGTCTATAGAACAAAGATATTTTAGAAAAAGTTAATGGAAAATGCTGTTTAATTTTTTGTGTACTAAAAGTGCATGTTTTTAGAATTGTTGGCTGCCTTTCTGTTGGTTTCTCTGTTTGAGTATCATATAAAAACAATTAGATTTTTCATTACATATAGCTATAAGCTTGGATTAAAACTTAGCATACTTTTTATCACAATTTAAAACAGATAGTCAGAGGGATTACCTCAAAATTATTTTATTCAAACTTATAGTCTGAGCTCTTGGATTCACATCATTCATTCAAACAAATATGGAGCCCAGAGCTAATGCCACAACATGCACTTTGTTTCATTAGATCACTAAAGAACAATCCATAAAAAAGAGTCTCCATGTCTACTCCATACTAAACAAAATGCTCCGGACATAATTCTTACTGCAAGTATTTCATATTACCGAATATACCTAATTTTTCACAAAAAGAAATAATCACTTTATTAATTTTTGAATAAGTTTCATAAAAAATAATTCAATGTTAAAATTGCTTTGCGATTTAAATTCCCCATTCTATATAACACATCAACAATATATCTGTGGCAGTTTTTTTTGCGATGTCTATAAATTGGTTGTATCAATGGACACTGCGGATTGTAGGTGTTGATTTGGGAATAGCATGGTTCTTTCACTATTAGCTCTATATTGTGTACTCTAGAATGAATGGACGCTCAAGCCACTTGTTTTTGCACCCAATAACAAGACGAGGAAAATAATTCATAGAATAAAGACATAAATATACTTACTTACTGTATTTAGTTAATTTTAGTTTAGTGTGTATGTGTGTGTATATATACACACACACACACACACACACACACATATATATATATATATGTATGTATATGGTGTTACCAAATAAATAGCCTATTAATTTGCTTCAGTGACTGATCTCGATACTAATGCATTGCTACCAATCCGCTTTAATTACTTGAATATAACAATAAACTTCGAAGTACGTACAGTAAACATGAACAGGGCTTAATTTTGATAATCGATGAACTTATATAGAATTCCCTTTAATTAATTAATTGTGAGAAGGTAAGAAATTGCAATGTGTAGAGTATCACAAAATACTGTGCAAATGACAAAACTTTTCACAAATTTGTTTCTTGTATAAAATTATGATACAATCTAGTCATCATTTACATTCCCCTGACATAGTCACTTTCTAGAAGGTGACCTCATATCAATATGCTGAAAAATAACAGCGTACTACTTGACCGCTCCACGCATACATTGAGTGGAAATTTAAACATGATTACAAAAATAAGTTTGATGTTAATGCTGGTACAGATAAAATCTGATTTCATTACAGACATTAATAGTTCAGAATGTAGCATAGTCTTTTTAAACAGTTTTGGAGTACGGAAAGTACACCTTCTGAAACTGAAAAAATAGGATATTAATCGGTAAATAAATAATTCACATATGTGAAATTTTAAATTCATTGCCATTCTTATGGTTTAATATAAAATAAATAGATTTTAATGCAATTAAATGTGAAAAGATGAAATTCAACATGAAAGAGAGTTTTTAACATTTTCTCATAAGTATTAAACAAACATGCCTAATGAAAATTGACTTCTTATTTTTTCCATCAAATGTATGTTTGTTTGTTTGTAAGTGAAACTGAAAAATGTTTGTAACCGAACTATTTACTAAAAAATAGAAAAGTAAAAATAATAAATTAAGAATAAATGATTCTTTTGAAATCTCCACGTGCGCAACTATGATTTAGAACCAAAGTTAAACTTTAAAAATTAGTGTAATAACAATAAGTAATGAATGTTTGCCAATAAATGCCTACAGCTCAGTCAGCCGGTGGCACTTATAAGTCCACAAATGAGTGGGGCAGTGATAAGTGCAAGCATGGCAAGGTGAGGGTGCATGTCAGGGAGCGAGTAACTTGAACAGGCACACACATATGTGCACTTGTCATTGTGAGTAGACCTCTCTGAGCTAAATTTTATAATTGTGGACGGAACCATTAATTGCAGGAAACATTACAATGACTTTCCCTTCACATTAACAGGATCTTCGTTTTGTTTTTATGATTTTGAATAGCTGATTGTTTATAATTATTATTGTTTCAATCCTAAGAATAACACATTAGCTTTGGCTTTATATTAACTGTTTTTCTTTTTGTGAATTTGGATAGTTGATGGCATATATAGGTGAGTGTGATAAAAGGTAAATATGGTTATGTCAAGAATAAACCAATCAAGGGAATGCACCACTTAAGACAGCTTTAGATTTTTACATTTACTCTCAGTTCGTTATAGAGGAAAGCCATGAAAATATAATTTATAAAAAATTATTGATTGTTACTGGAAATATAAACATGAAAAAGGATAATTTAAAAAAATTAAATCACGACGGTGTGAAAAAATTGAACTGAAAATTAAAAATGAGGAGTTACAGTGGGCTTGTGATTAAGAACCTAATAGTAGGCTGCTCTCGACTTTCAACCGCAACATATTTAATTCTTTTACTGGAGATATATACTCAACACAAAGGTAATTAAATCTTTTAATACCTTTGTGTTGAGTAAGTTGGAAAGCTTATTTGAGAATCTTTTTTTTAAATTTAATGGCAGTAATGAACTCCACAAGTAAACATTACTTATTTAAATTAGATTTTTATCAATTTACATCATTTGGCCCTTTGTAGCTAGAGAGTTCATGCCATCATCAGGTGAATTAAACCAGGTTCTCTTTCAGGAAAATAAATTGAAATGCTTTTACACACAAAATATGTAAAAGGATTTTATTTACTGTGTTCACTTTGTAATAGTAATCAATTTATCTCTGTCGTCTAGAAGGCTGTTGTCAGATGCTAATGGCCATTACGTAGCAAGGTTGTCTGAAAATATTTAACCTATTTATGGATAATGTAGGAACATACATCATAACATTTTATAGCAATTGGAAATTATGTTTATTGTATTTCATTACCTACATTTTATATTGACATGGAATTTAGGATCAATAAGTTCCCACATCAAAAAGATCAATATTATATTTGGTTACCTGTGTTAAGCGCTCAATAGATTCTACAAAGTGATAAACTAACGGATGTTTACACATACATAGTAAATGTCACTTGTTTTTTGAATACTCAATAAGACACTTGTGTTGAAATTTTGTTGAAATATTTTTCAAGAATCAACATGAACAACGAATCAATTGAAAATACTCTTTTGCCAATTTTAATATATCAGCATGTGTTTGGTGTGTGCAGGAAAACTGCTAACAGAGTTCCCACCACATTTACATTATGGTGTCGAAAGTTATATAGTGTTTTAATAATAAAATTAATGATTGTGTTGTATGTTGCTTCTAGCTTTTTGATCTTAACCAATAGAATTTTTATTTCAATCGATGAATACACCTTTATAGCATTCAAAACACTTCAGATAATTCATGCTCTGCCTTTGTTGTTGCTTGAAATAATATGTGCCAGAAATGTATTTGAAAGTTTGGTTCTGAAGATTGAAAAAATAGATTGCCTTTTCAAATCAGAGCACAGAAAATATTTTTTGAAACTCGATAAATACCGAAATTTCATAGTCATCGGCCTTCTAATACCATATCATATTCTTTATGCCACTTTTGATCTTGTAATTGAAGGAATAACACATGGTCTCTACGTTTTGATTTTTTCTACGTTCAATAACATTGCTTCCATTATTTTTGATTTAGAAATAATATTGTTCTGTTTGATATTATTTAGTATAGCTAAACGTGTCGAAGTGTTGAATACCTTCTTTGACTTTAAAAATAGAGAAAATATGGTCGCGTCTGTCGATGGCCTATTTGGGAGTCCACAACATAATAATCATTTTACAATTGCAGTGCCTCTAAATGAAAATTCCATTTATAATTTATCTCAATTCTACATTCTTTTGTTAGATCTATACCATCATCTAAACAAGATGTTTGAATTTCAGGTTTGTATTGAATATGTTAAATAAAGTTTTTTAAAAAATAATAACTTTATTAAAATGTTTAATATATATAAATTCAATAACTTCAAATAAGCATTGTTACTAATTAACATTTTCCTTTTTTTCAGCTTTTCATGTCATTCATTCTGATATTTTCTGGCATACTCATTAACACATATATTTTCCTTGAAAATTTAAAATATAACGTAAGTATTTATAACTCATATATTAGCTTATAATTCATATGTTACTTGAGACTACAAGTTTAATAAACTATAAAGGTATAAACAGAAAACGATGACACAATCACAATGAATATAGTGTAAAAACTTATTTTATAAACTTATAAATTCTTCAGGTATTGGAAATACGCTTATGAGGAATTTTTATGATACAGTCCATGAAGCTTTAAATAAATATATTTAAAATTTTTGTATAAATGAAAAAACGTAGGATAAATGGGCATAGTGATGTCACAAAGAGAGCTACACCTAGCATTGTTTGAATTCAGATGTTTTTATTTTAGCTAGTAAAGTTATTATTTTAAATTTAGAGTTTATCTCATTGAATATGCTGATGTTGTACCTGGTTGACATATTTTATTTGTTTTTATTGTTCTTTGATTTATTTCTTTTTATTCTTAATTTTTTTTTGTATATAATTCACATAACTGTTTTATTATCATACCTTTACATAATTGATTGTGTCTTACTACCCTTACATAATCTTGAATTGAAGTTTTATAAATAAAATCAGTTACTTCCGTGCACCATTTAAGTACTTCGATTACAACTAAATTAGAGTAATCCGTTCTAAGCAGTTTGTGATTTTTCTACCATTTATATTTTTATTTACTTCTGCATCTCTTTTTACAACATTGTATAGTTATGTAGGTTACCACTATTACTAGAAATGATAGTTTTCATCAGTGAAAGTCATAAATGAACAGATTCGGTCATTCTTGAATGTATGGTGAAGAATTTAAATTACCCAACATATTTGTATGGAATTTTGTAATTATAAATTGTGTTGCAAAGATAGAAAGGGAATTATATACACTCAATTGAATGTATACCAGTAAGCTGCAGTAGACTTGAAAGACATCCGTCTTTCAATTTTGTCTACACATAAACTTAGATATATAGAATTGTATTCCTTTTTGTCCCTTATGTATTAATCAAAAAACTATTTCAGAGACGGAACATATCGCTTTTCATGATTAACATTATATGGCCATTCCACCACTATGTCGCAATGGTAGCCGTGTGTCTCATTTGTGAGAAAATGTACTCGCAGATAAAAACTATGAAATCTCATTTGACATCAATGCAAGTTAATGATGAATTACGTAAGTAAATTGTTTTTATGTCTTTACAACTGACTCTAAGTTCCTTTCATATTTGTGACTCTTAAGTTCCTTTCATAGTGCCTTTACATAGAACAAATGTGTGTGGCCTTAACTGTATTCCTAAACATTATAATTACACACTAGTATATAAATATTTTCTCAGATACAAAATTACAGATAATCTCTTTTGGTACGGGTATATATTGCAGGTGAAGGTAAGCTTCTTAGTTTAAAATTAAACTAATTATTCTATTTTTTACTTATCAGTATTTTCAAACAAGCTCAATGTTATCAGATGGCATTGGGACTTCCAGCATTTTTAAATATACCGAAGGCTACTAGTGTCCAGGACCATTTGTCCCATTTAGCTGCGGTCTTCCTTCTTTGCCCTTCTCTTCCACCAAGCAAGGTTTCGTACTATGTTAGCGCTAAGTTGGATTTTGTTCAGTTCTTCTTCAACCATTGTCAATCAAGTGGAGGGTGGCCTGCTACATCCTCACTTTGTTGTTGCTAAGTTTAAGGTAATTGAATATATTTGGCGTTAATTTTGTAGAAATTCATTATTCACAATTCAATGAAACTGCATGATGTAGTATTATTTCTACTTTCTTTAATTTCTTTACCACAACTTAGGTTTTGTTGTATTACAACATCTTCAGGTGGGCAATTAGCAAATATTAACTCTTAGGAACTTCCAACAGCATTTATATATTACACAAAACAATAGCGGAAGCTGGGCTTCTGCAGATTTTCCCACTGCTTATATTAGTGAGTTTATTGTAGGGTGGCAGTGTAACTTTTATTAAATTTATGAAAGTTATACAATATACAAGTATTTTAGTGATGGTAATAGATTAAATTGATGTTATTCTATGAGGTTATACAATGCTGATATTCCGGTGTATGTAACAAAATTAAATGGATATTATTCTCAATAATGTATTTATACATGGCAAGAGTATCTGATAGTTAGAACAAGGTTCTACCACTAATTATACATGTCTACCATTTCATTTTTTTATTTTATTTAGATGTGTAGCTGGGCTAAAACAATTTGAAGTGTACTGCAGTATCAATGTTGTGTAACTAAATTATTTCTAGAAGATATTATGTATGGGTGATGATATTGTATTTAGTTGTTCATTGAATATGTTAAATTTAGTATGTCTTTTATGTCTGCTTATCTCTAATGTTTTTAGGATATAGTTTATTGCTTTTTGTATTTATTTGTAATATAAAGGGAGCATTATCAGTATGAGGGTGATGGTTAATTTCAATGCGTTGTTTTGCAAAGTGAGATGTGTCTGGTTTGTTATTTCGCCAGCTAGCTATGTGATCTATGTATCTGGTGGTAAAACCTCTTCCTGTTTGATCTGTGTATACGCCAAAACTGTCGTTACATTTAAGTTTATAGATACCGCTCTTTTTACATTTGTCTATTTTTTCTTTAATATTAATAAAGGTTTTACACAAGTTATTTAAAGTAATATAGGCATATGTGGTATTATTTATGTTTTTACTATTAGTTAAGAATTTTCCTAGCTCCGCTATTTTTTTGTGTCATATGTAAATGCGGTCGTAAGTTCTTAAGGGTTAATCTTTGTTAACAGCCTACCTGAAGATGATGTAATACAATGAAACTTAGGTAGTGGTAAAGAACTTGATGAAAGTAGAAATAATACTACATCACGTAGTTTCATTGAATTGTGAAGTTTAAGATAAGTTTTATCATGTGATCATCTAGACATCTCCAGATTTGTACATAGTATTGGAGACATTTTTCTTTATATTTATCTAATACATTGCATGCGGTAACTTTAACACATTGTATACGGGATAAGTATTTATACATTCTATGTTGACAGGTAGTAGAGCGCGGGACACATATTTATACGTTTTTTATAGACTAGCGGTAGAATGCGGGTAATGTATAAATACATTAACTTTTATACTTTTCTATTACTCAAAAGATATGTTAACATGTAGATATACGAATTATAAAGGATAAAATTTGGATCTCTAACACATACAATGGTGAATTATGTATGTACTTAATAGGTATTGTATGGGGAGGTATGGGTATAATGGTAATCTATTCAACTGTGGAAAGTCATCTCTTCACACAATTCTCTTCTTTGCCATGCATTCAGTGTGATTGTATTAATTGGAAAGGGTGCACACTTCACAAAATCTTTGTAGTTTTGATCAAAGTGACATTTTTTGAGAGACATGAACCAATTTGATGATAAAAGTGATGAAGAATTGTATGTTAATCATTTTATCGGATATTTTGTGTGATAGTGATATTGAAAATCATTCAGAATTGGAAAGTGACAATGATAGCGATAGTGAAGATATCCCCCTACCTACAAATTTTACTCGTCAAACTATATCTTCAAGTCTTGTTTGACGAACCTCCAGTTCTTGAAGATTTTATGGGTCGTCCTGGAGTTATTTCGAATGCTGCTCCAGAATTTCTGATTGATGTGGTTCTGTGGCTCTGATCCATGATTCTCAAAATTCCGTCTCATTTCTATTATTACAAAACAATGTAAATTTAAGAATGCCTTTAAAAATTACAATGTAAGGGGTCACGTGAGGAAGCATGTAGGAGTAAAGCTAGTCTTGTGTCAAAATAGAGCAATGCTGTATTATAAATAAGTATGGGCAGACAGTTGATTGATATACATAAAATCCTAAATGCCAAATACCAACAGATAGATTATATTGTTTGCTAGCTCACGACAACCTAATATGATATTATAAATTTCTAATTGAAATTTACATAATTTTTAATAATTCTACAGAATGCAGGATCATTCATTAGGTTCACATAAAAATGTTTGAATCTTTTGTCTGAATTTTTTTCTACTATAGAAAAGAACAAAAGGGTGTAATGTTTATTAGAAAAAATGTGTTTCGTAGCAAAAAAAACACCAAAGTTTTTTTTAAATTTCTTGTCTGTAAAAATGACATTACACTTGTATTGAATAGCTTTTTAGTAAATGTATGAGGTCAGATCAATAAAGGGCATTTCTATTTTATTAGCTTTGGCACCTACCAACAACTCGTTATAATGAAGGGTCTCTACCTCCTCCCCTAGCAATTGAACTAAGAACTCAACTACTCCTGGGTCGGATACTTATCTCAATCCGATAAAAATTTTATGTCGATTGTAACATACAATTCATGTAACATACAATTTGTAGCATTCAACCTCTTTGTTGATTAGAGAACATTTAACATATTAAATAGTACAATTATTATTTTATAACCATGATTGATCTTTTTATATATGATGTATTAATGTCATGTATCTAAATTTTTCCCGTTAGAAAATGTCCTTCCAATTCTCGTATTATATATTAAAACTTAGAAAAAAACTATGAACTAATATTTTTTTTTTTTTAATTTTGATATCATCAACGATATCTTAATGAATTTGTACACTTACATTAAATAGTACTTGCCTAAACAATAAAAAAATTATCTTAACTAATGATAATAAATGTGAAAGAAATAATTGAAGTTTCTAAATATTTGACGAATGAGGAAAAAAGATTCCAATTTAATGTTTGATAGAATTTTACACATGTTACTTTGCATAAACTAATGTTTAAATTCAGCCAACTTTTTGAAATTTCCTTTATAATTGTATGAAGATCCATTCAAGAGGCACTGTATTAAATATGATTACCTCTTTAAAACCTTGTAAAGTTTCCCGAGATTATCTCCAGCAATTTGTTCTCTAGCAATTTTGTTGTTTTTTTATATAGTAATTTTGCTGTTTTTTTCTTGTGTATACAACTTTATGTATTTGGTACTTTTTAGAATACTCAAGTCATTTAAATTCCCATCTGAAAATGAGAAAGTCGACAGAATTTATTGCAAATTACATCAAAACTCTTCACTATCATCTAATGATTTATCAGTTATATAATTCGGTTTATTATTAAAGTCAAAGACTGCTGAAAAATCAATTAAGCAATCATTGTAGGATGTGTCCATACTTATGACTTGTTTTTAAAATAACATTCATGTACACCTTTTTATTATTCTTTTTTAATTGAACAATGCTTGCAGAACTCTTAGATAATATTTTTTGTAATTTTTCACATTTGTGCTTATTACAGAGCCATATTAACTTCTAAAATAGCATTACAAACTTCTAAATAAAATAAAAATGTAAAGTTTCAATAAATGATTCCCATTTATCTATATATACCATATATACCGCTCGATCAGTGGCTCGAGAGTGGTGTATATATATATATATATATATATACCACTCTCGAGCCACTGATCGAGCATCTAAATTTATATTCGAGGCACCACACTTTACTTCTGGTATGCTCACTATTTCCCTAACATTTTCATGGATGTGATCAAACCTTAATAAGCACTCCGATGCACACCTAACCATCATTTCAAAATTCATATTGATCTCTTTATGGTGATATGTCTGACTTCAATACTTAATGATTTTAAATTGGATGAGATTTGATATTGGCATAGGCAAGTTTTTCTCTCTTGAAAAGTAATTAAAATTTTCTCAGTTTTTTTCCTTTTCATTACAACACTTTGTTACATTGTTAATGTAATACAACAAATTTGTTACAGTAGCACCTTCATGAGTTATTAGAGCAATATCCTGATATTCTATGTACACATCTAATTTTTTCTGCTACAATAGTTCTTATGTTCTTAAATAGGTTTTCCACCTTCAATCAGATATTCTGACAGAGATCCAATTAGTAATTTAAACTTTATAGTCTTTGACTTTCTTTTCTGAAAACCACTTTGATAATTTACAATTAACAATAATTAACAATTTATATTTTATTTACTTTCTGAATGTAGAATAACTCATTATATCTATATGCACATTAGAGTGGGACTATATTCACATTAGAGTTCACAAATTTAATTCGTATTGAATGGCCATTTGCAAAATTGTAAAATAAAATTCATTGTGTGCACATAACTACAATAATTTTATAAAATTGTTTCGACTTAGCTATATTCAATAATTATTTTGTTAGGTTGGCAATCAATTAATTGAAATTTCAGTTTGAAAACATATCTAATTTTTGATATGTTATAAATAAAATCAATCATAAGGAGTAGCTAATAAAGAATTCTTGAAAAATTCTATTGCAAAAAAAAATGTTTAATGGAAAGGCTGTCTATAAATTATTTATAGTGACTACTTCATTGTAAATGATTTGATATTAACACTGAATACTAAATGAACAGAAGAATCCTGTAACATAACACAGCTATCTATCACTTGCTTCTAGACTGCAGAGATGAACTTCCTTCCTTGTAAAATGTATGCTTTTATTGATAAATTGCGTAAGTTCAATCTTAAAATCAATCAATATTAAGATGGATCCTTAAAATTATTCTGAAACTGATCACAGTAGAAATACGAGAGATTGGGAAAGTAAAGTATATAAGAAAGCACTTTCGATGTGATCCAATTGAAAGAGTTTTCATGTCTCACTTTTACTGTGCTGGATGAACTATTTCATGTAAAAAATCACTACCTTAATTTGCAGCAAGTTTAGTGGCAACTTAATTGTTCAAAATAAAT
This sequence comes from Druceiella hillmani, assembly GCA_039881145.1. Classification (NCBI taxonomy): domain Eukaryota; kingdom Metazoa; phylum Arthropoda; class Insecta; order Lepidoptera; family Hepialidae; genus Druceiella; species Druceiella hillmani. The sequence goes on along the minus strand of JAYKKI010000069.1, from coordinate 1,031,924 downwards.
ATTAGCACTTAATGTACTATTAGTGAGATTTCATTCCATTTATTCTCCATCACAAACTTAAAATAACTTTTCGGCTACTGTCATACTTTTATGTTAACCATTACTGTCATATTTTTATGTTTTACACTCTTTTCTCCAGCTCCTAGCTATTAGCCTTTTGCGTAAAGTTAACATATATCATCCTTTTTCATCTCTTATAATGAGACGGTTTAGTTAAACATGCAGTGGCTCTACACACATGTGGGCCCTCTTTTGGGATTGAAGAGGTGTTGTGTAGCTGTCTCATGTGGTAGCTAAACAGAATATTTTCATTTCTTCTCCAAAGCATGAAGTTGTTTTTTTAACTTTTGCAATATGGGAGCATAAGAGTAGCTCTGCCAGAAACTTAACCTGGGATCTGTTTCAATGAGGCTTTTGAATTTCTCCTAATTCAATGCACAAATTCGCCAAGATGAGGATAATCAAAGAGATCGAAATTTTCATTTTTGAACCTATGGGACCAATATTTGACTGTGTAATAGGGGGTTACACCCTCATTCATCATTATGTATACATATGGTTACTTTACTTACTTTCGACCATCGCGCTGGGTTTATTATTTACCAATGAAATATATTAATGTACTGCATATATGATGAAGATGAGAAGTCTACCTATCCATAACAACTGAACTGAAGCAACTCTAGTTCAATTGATCTGATTAATGAGAATTATGAAAATATTTGCGGAATGGTGATATATTTATATAATAAAAATCATTAATTCTCTTGAAACATGATCCATGCTTATATTAAATAACACAACTGACAGTATTTATGCCATTGGTTTTGGTATTATACATTTTGCTTCTGCATTTTTATTCCGACTTCGTTTTTGTGCCACCACATATATGTAATCTGCGGTAATTAGTTATAAGAATGTCATTAGATATTCTTCGTGTCATCTCAAATTTTTCCTTTCCCTTTAAAGGAAGTTTTGTGGTTAAATTCAATAGATCCTTGCAATAAAGATAGGTTTTTGTACAGACCTGAGCCAAAATTTTCTAATGGAATTAAATACCCCCATCCATTTTCTACATTTTTGTTTACAGTACGTACGCATAATTCCTATTTATATTATTAAAATATTCAGATTTATGCTCAGTTTAAAACGTTTCATTCTGAGCGAATTTTGTATACCGATGAAAGAAAGTAATTCATCGCCTTCTTCATGAATATATTTAAAATCAGTCTTTGCTTGATTCTAAAAGCAAGAATAGCATTTGGTAAGAATACTTTCTTCTTTTAATGTATATTTAAAAAAAACATTGAATTTAGTTCTATTCGATGCAATTTAAAAAATTACCTAGTATTTACATTGTTAAATATTAATTAACAGCATAATTATCTAAAACAATACATAAAAACAAAAACACATTTCTCTGATACAAATAGAAATATAAAATAAAATATGTTGAAAACATTAATTTGTGCTGAATGACTTACACATATTTCATTTATAATTCAGTTGGAATAACAAATCTCTCAGATTATGCGCTGGTCGACAAAACTATTTAAAATGCATTTGGTTATGGCTTTAAATTAACTTGATTTCATAAAAGTTTACATTTAAACTATTCTTTTTTGCTCGGACTGTTTTATCCACAAAGGTATTATAAAGGTACAGCCGACTAAATTACTTACTTTAAACTTTTCAAGATTTATGAAATAAAAAATAAGCCGTAACTCAATTATGATAGAGTGTAGCTTAGATAGGCACTGGAAATTTATTCCTCCGCCCACCTGACCAAGGCACCCAGCAGCCGATCATTGTTCCTTCATCACACTATTGTTCCTCCAGTAAACTTTTCTTGCAATATTAACTGAAATTGAAACTACATAACTTATATATTTATGATTCAATATGTTATATTTATCAAACTGTCTCAATGCACAGCAGCCATCAATCACTAGACGTAAGAGAGTCAGGCAATATTTCACAGGAAATATAATATTAGCATTAAGAATATCATTTATTATTATGTTTATATCAACTTATATGCATGCAGTATGTCTCTGTAATCAACTTGAAACTACAATTTTTTTGAGTAAAGTTTAATATCATAAACTGTTAAACCAATTTTAATAAACATTTTTTTTTCTTTGTAAAGGCATAGTTAGCTTGGATTTGCCATAATTACTGCTAGGTATTCTGAACTAAGCTGGTTATCATTGCTAAATTATAATCAACGGACATCAGTTTTCTGCTTGTCATCAGCAAATAGAAAACATACCACTCTCATTTTAAGAAGCTTGAACCTGTTGTTTGTATTCATTAATAATACTTTACTATGAGCTTATATCAGTTTCTTTTTTTCAGCATCTGCTGTCCGACATTACATGAAGCTTATTAAAAACATGATAGAAGCAGGAGAGCTGGGTGAATTTACAATTTTCCACTTGTTCAACCTGCGAGCTTCATTGCTGCTCCATTTTCTGGGATTGATCGTGAATTATTCTGTTGTTTTGATTCAATTCGTTAATGTTGGATATACGTCTTAACTTAAAAATTATAACTGTGTTTTTAACAATTTTATATAGTTTAATGTTCAGCTAAATATTATATAACATTATTTGATGGTTCCTGATTACTATGAGTCGATCTTTTATTATTCTCGGTTACTCTTTTCGGTGTGTCAAAAACAAAAGCTCTGATCTTTTGTTTCGCATAAGTTATGTAAAATTATTACCTTTGTATGAATCATGTTGAATAAAGAGTTTAATATTGTTTTTTCTCTACAGTCTTAGTCGGCCAAAATCAAACTAAAGTCGTGTTATGCTTAAATATATAGTTAACATTTATTATAAAAATGTGACAAAAGTTTAAATTAATTTTTCTGAGAACTAATTCTTTATAATTTAGATTTAAGTAAATTTTTAAAGAGATAGATTAAGTTAATATACTCTAGTTTCTATACATATGGTTTCTCCTGTACCCCGTAACTGTTTCTGTTAGAGACTAGATGCCTTACAGTTTAATTAATGTATTCAGGCTGGCTTTTTAAAAGACTCACAACTGAAATATTCAATCCTTAACTTTATTGTTTAATTGCAGCTGGATGGAAATGAATGTTGGCATTATTTGTAAAATTTATATAAGTTTAATAAAAAATAAAGCCATATGTACTCTTGACAGTTTTTACATTACCAATAATCTCAGGAGGTCAACATAGGTACTAGACACCCAATACTTTTTTCCATATGCAATATCTTATAATCTCCTTTAGACTGCAATACCTTCATATTTGTATCTCATAAAGGAAAGTTTGTATAAAAATATTAGTAGACACTTTTGATTGCCTTTCGAATACCATATGAATTTTATCCACCCTATTGGGTCTCAAAAAAACCAAGAGATGTTTTTTATATATATTCATGTACTTGAACCACACCTTCCACTTAAATTTTATCACAGTTGGTATAAGTCTGAAAGAGCTGAGACGTTGTGATGTATAGACGGAGAGATAGACGTGAGGGAAAGTATGTTGAAATGACATAAAATCATTCATATGTATCCTACAAAATTATTTATAATAAATCTCTTACATCTTATTTATATTCCAGTGAAGGAAAGACGACATATAAACATTTATATATACATGTACGTACCAGTTTTCCCAAAGTGAACATTATGGCTACGTGACAGATTAAAATTGAATGGATACTTGTGTGGAAAAGGCCAGAAAGCAGCTGAAACAAACAATTTGAAAAAATTTTCATAAGCAAACATCGATCTACTCGAATGCTTCTGATATTACATATACTTTGTGTTCTTTTAAACAGATTAAAAGTATTCATCCCTATTTTTAAGTGACATTTATTTACTTAGAATAATGCTTACTGTGTTGAACGTACTGAAAGCATAAGTTGTTTATATGGTAAAATTATATATATGTATTTTACTTGGTTGGTTGAAATAGGTAATACGCGATTCCCTTCGTGAATAAATAAATTGTTTTAAATAGTAGGTAAATCTGTTGCATTTTTATTTTACTAAACTTGTCATTTGTGTTTAAAATTCTTATCTTGAGTGGATGGAAAAATAACCTGCCAGTCATTCAAAATATTTCCTGTATAATAGTTATTCACTAACCTAGTTGCTAATGACCACGGTATGAGATTCTGAAGACCTTGTCTTAAGTAATGTTAGATTAGCAACTAATAAACCCACCATATCACTTCATAGGTATTAACTGATGTGACGATCAAACAAAGTATTTCCACTTCATCCCTAAAGTAACAAGTAGTTTTTTTTTTCAATTTGGGGTAGCTCTACTTGATGACGCCCATTTAATCTGGGAGCTATTTTAAAAAGGTTTTTTAATTTTTCTGACTTTAAAGGAAGAAGTTCTCCTACTTGAGGATTATTGGAGAAGTCAAGATTTCCATATCTGAACATTTAAACCAATACTTGGCTATATCAATCGAGGGTACAACTTCATCTGAGGGTAATGCTTAACTTGGAACGGTATTCATGAAAGAAGAGCACTTATTAAAGTTTTTATATTTTGATTGTTCTTCACTCGTTGTTAACTAAAAAGGCAATCATATACCACACTCGACCCCCCTCCCCCTCTTACCACAAGTTATTAACAAATACAATGAGAAAGTTCGGATTTTATTTATTAATTTAATATCAAGTTCGGGTTTATGGTTCTTCATTTAAAACAAATTCAAATAAATTTTAGAATGAATGTTTTGACTTCATTAAAATAACATTTAAAATTTCGCCTCAAGTATTAATAATGCCGACTTTTTACATTTTTACATTTGCCTAGAGTCTTTCTCTCTTTTACCTTTCAGTCAAAATGAGAATATATTTTTACTTTGAAGCCAGTGTATTTATTTCTCAATACAATTTGTCGCACTGTATCTCGGTATTTTTATAATTTTGCTAGTGAAAACTAATTAAATATTAGAATTATTGTTTAATACAAACTTCCTGCAAGAATAATGCAGTGTGATATCATTTGATGATGTAAGAGGTGTATGTGTGGATTATACGAAACAAGCAAAGGGCTATTTATTGAATTACTTTCGCTTTGGAATTTATAACTCCAAGGACAAGGATACTCGGTAATAAAGGGACACATGGTGATTGAGGTTAATGGAGATAAATAGATGGTAATTGTGGTTGCAACTTTATCGAATATTACAATTGAATTATTAACATTGTTTGATGTTAATGTCAATAAAATATTGAGTTATTTGATAAAATATATAAATTCAGAAAAAGGGGTAACTCGTTATCTCAGCCGACTTTTGAAACCAAATGCCATTGGAACATTAAAAGTTTGTGAACAGAATAAAATTTTACTAATCAAACACCAGATTTCATTCAAAAATGAAAGAGCCTTAATGATCGTGCTTATTAAGAGCAATAGATTTTCTCAAATAAAATGGGCACCAAATCCAAATGAAACTATATTTGTTCAAAAATCTAATTAAGTGCATGTCCGAACAAATACAAAGGAAAATCTCTATATCTTTTCAAATTGATCTTTGAAACGCAAAATAACCGAAATAACTTTACCAAATGCCTATATTTTTTTAAGATTTTTCAGACCCAAGTGTGTAAAATTAAAGGAATGGGTTTCGTTGCCCGACACTTAATAGCTTAATATTTTTCAAACTGCATTTAAATCGGAAAATGGTAGATGGAATTTTAGTTTCGTTTTTAGAAACCTTTCCAATGATACTCTGTTCGATGAAATAAGCAGAGAGTGTATTTATGTCATTATGCTTATATGTTTGGGGAGGCATTTCAAAAAAGTTTTTTATTATTTTCGATTGTTTAATTTCTATGTCTCGATGGAGCATTTGTTTGCGTAATGCCATATATATCATTGCGTAATGCCTGAAAGCATAGAAACAATAAGGCTTTGAGAGATGAACAGGTAGATGGATGGATATTACCAAATTATTCAGGTTCTTTGTTTTACTGTGAAAAACCAATGAAAGAGCAATATGTTTGACCATGTACAGTTTCCAAATGGTATTGTTTCAATGATTATTCATTTCAGTGCTGTTTTTTTGTTTAATAATTGAAATTTTAACAATTAAATCAGAGAATCAAAAATTTTAACGATTAAATCAGATTTTATTTTTAGTCAATATCATAATAATGATACGTGTTTACAGTTTTAAGCAAAAACTACCCAGTGCACATGCAAAATAAAATTTCATGAACAATCAATTATGTTTGAACCTCAGATACTCGTACATTATAATACAGGTATTTTGAACGGAAAACTGTTTAAAATAATTAAAACTATCACTTTTTTGTCTAACTTTGGGTTTCAGATGTACATAAATAGTATAGAGATATATTTCTAAATTTTCGTCATCATTTGTCAATTTTCATCCCAATACGTTTCCACTTTACCAAGATGACTACAAGACCAAGGAGTTACATTTTTTAATTTTATAAGTTCTTATAGTGTACTGACTTTTATTCTTAGCAAAATATATTACTTTTTCGTTGAACCAAATCAAGTTTTTTTATTATTAGTGGTGTTCCTATTTATAATAGATTGATAATCTAAACTTTGACAGGATTTTTGTGAAAATAAAATGATATAACTATGGTTTTTTATGTCGCAAATGAATGTCGAAGGAAATGCAAATTTCTTCTTCAATTTTTGCTTTCTCTCCAATTTTCCTATCTTTTTTAAACCTTATTTTCTGAAATGTCTTAGTGTAGACAGTGGTTTTTTGGAGCATTTGTTTTGGAATCGATATCTCTTCATATCTAATATGACGATTTAGAAAAAAAATAGCTTCCCATTTCAGTCCCTTTAATTAACCCGAAAACAAATATTGAAATGTTTTATACATTGGATCGGGCCGTTTGGGAAATAATATTATGTTATATTCCTTTTAAGTTTGAATAGAGAAAAATATAAACCTCAGATATGGAACTAACCTGAAATCCATATGCACCATTAAATAAATAGCATTGCTCGCTTAAGATCATATAGCTTTCTCTAAATTTTTTGATTTCAATTATAACTTCCATATCATTATTTTCACCGATTATTTCATTATCAGCCATATCTTCAGCTTGAACATAAACATATCCCTCCGAAAATTTATTAACACTTTTCAGAATTATGTTTAGACGCCGTCTGAATACTTTCAAATTTACGATGCACTTCCAATCTTGTACTTGTAAAAAGAATTGGGTTATAAAATATGATAGACTATCGATAACCATTTCAATGTCATAAGCTGTGTAGTGTGAAATTATGTCAAAGAACACAATGAAGACTGAGGTGAAACTAAAAATCTTAAATAATTGGTTAAATGATTTTCTTTCACTCATATACATAGGGATTGTTACTTTTAGTAGATTGTCGATATTTTTATAATTTTCAAAATATCTATGAATACTTTGATAACTTTCCGCAGCAGCAAAAATGATAAGAATTACAACTTGTATCCTTGATGTTATTGTATGCGTCCGGTCAAAAATGTCTGATACAAGATAATCGGTGAAAAAATTATATTGAATCAGAGTTTTTGTGCATAATATTATTATAAAAAAGATTGTTATTAAAGCCCTTATCATGATACTCTTCACCTTTATATTATTACTTAATTTTGAAACACGTGACAGTGAAAATACACGAAAAATTGTATTAAAATTTCCCATTACATCATAGGTGTCCATTTTTCAACTCCACTAGCTCCTAAGAACTAAATGTTACAAGGAGTTAATACTACAAAGTGACTTGTTAAGCATAATGGATCGATATTACTAATGTTCTTGTATATGTATATGTGCACAGGACGAATTTCGTTGAATCAATATATTTAATTTAAATTTGTACCCAGGTTATAATAATTATGTTGAAGTGATGGAATGTAAAAACAAACCTCAATTAAAAATTTTAACCGTCTAAATTTGCAAGTATTACTGCTGGGTGAACTAAATCTAAATGGCCATTTATAACTCTAAGGAAAATAGTGACTCTGAGATAGCGTTGCGACAAATCCTTGATGGGCTTGAATTTTCACACTGAAAAATTGTAAATAAAAAGAATATACTAAATAAATTGCTAATATAATTTACACTAGTTTGAACTGTGAAGATAATTAGGTGTGTGCCGTATTAGCTGTGTGATTACCTTGGTCATAATGGTGTTTTACATGTCTTCGATTGATTAAAACAGTTAGAGAATTGTTTCCATGTATTTTAACTAATTTGTATGGACCTTCCCATAGAGGGGACATGGCTTTCCTTAATCGTAAATGATTCTTAAGATACACATAATACCTACTCTATATATAATAGGTTTTGTATATAAATTGTAATATTCTTTTGACTGAGGGATAGTCTGTAGGACCTTAGTTTGAGAATATTTTAAACATTTTTGATGAATTCTTACGTATTTCGGATAAGCAGCATCTAGCTTTGATTTGCAAATAGAATTGGGTACGTAAGGATTTTTCTTAAAAAGAAGTTTATGGGGAGAGTGGTTAATTGTGCTGTGGATATTAGTGTTGTAAGCTAATAAGGCTGTGTATACATATCGAGGCCAGTTGTCTTGGTTTTCGTTGATGTAAGACCTTAAAGTATTCTTTTAGTGTGGATTGACTACACTCTAAGATGCCTTGTGTTTGAGAAAGAGTGTCGATCAAACGGATTTTTAAGGCTAGACATGGCTAATTATTTCATGGGTTCATCAGTAAACAGCAGAATTTCTTGCTGCATATTTCTCTGACTCTTGTACACATTGGCACAGGAACAGGTATCAAAGTCATGGACTTTGGTAAATAGTATGTAGCAAGTTTTATTTTGGACATGGATTTAAATAATGGAATGAAGGGTTCTCTTGGACTCCAAAATATCAAGGCTGGAACAATTTGAGCTCATTTCTTCAGCATAGGGGTTCGAGTCTACTAAACCAATTGAAGTAGGAATAATAACATATTTTTGTTTGCACTTGAATAATGATTCGTTGTATTCTACGTTAACTGTTTTATAGAGTATTGCAGTTTTAGAAGATTTTTGTAGAAATTCAGAATAGGAGTCGAAGCTATTATCATCATTTAAGAGGTTTTCAATATCAGGACGTAAGTCATCGTTAAGTTTGTCTACTTTTCGCTATGAGTAAGGATTCAACAGGGCTTTTACTAAGGATGAGGCCTTCCTTTACTTCGGGATTAATAATTGAACATTCAATAGCTTACCTTTGAGGGCGAATTGTATATATTGGATCTTAATTGCATTTTTACTTCAAAGTTATTCATTTTTAGGGTGCTAACACTATTTCTAATTTATCTATAATATGAAAGTGGTAAGAAATAGTTTTATTATTACAATTAAATGTTATAGGTATGTGACCTTGAGTCATAATGGGGCTACAACATACATCAATGCCTTTTATTTTTACTTTGCAGCGAGTAATTTTGAACATTATTTCGATGACTGATTTCTTTATCGGGGTAATTTATGCACAGATGTCAACCAAAAAAAACAAGGATTTAAGAGAAACTGGGGTCTTCAGAGTTAAATGGCGTGAATATTTTTTGGTAGAGTTTGCGGTTACTTTGTATATTTCATCTGCTTCATTAATGGGAGAGAATGTGAATTCTGAATGAAGTTTATAGGAAATAGATAAGGTTGTATTTTCATTTTGCGGTTGGTTTTCCTGTCGTGTAACACTTTCTTGTACAGGATATATAGAATTGTGAAATTAAATCAAGCTCTCCGTTTGTTTATTTGACTTAGTGGAAGTAGAGGGTTTGTGACAGGTAATGTCGTCACGAGTATGAATTTGAAAATGGTTACCCGATTTGTTACTACACGATATTGATAGAGTGGTTATTGATTTGGAGAGATTATAATGCATAATGAATATGATTTTCAGGCTGGTTACCCTTTGTTTCTGTGCAATCTGGATACATTTGAATTAAGAATGTATTTATTAATTAATGCATTGCGAGTATGATTTTGGAGCTGATCACCTGGTTTATTACTACACAATGTAGATACAGTGGAATTAGAAATGTATTTAGGAGTCTCATTTTTTTTATTTAAATTTCCCGCACGACACTGATTGGGAAATTTTTGTTGTTTAAAGAGGTATCTACTACATCAATACCTTCTTATGAGGTGGTGTAATCTATGTTAGAATTCATTGATTGGGATTTTAATCAAGCGTGTTGTAGTGACGTGGCGAGAAACTGTTTGGATTCGATCTCGAGTTATTATATTCTCTTTTCTTACAATTGTCTAAGGAAAGTCCCGTGAACTTGCAATATCGACAAACAATGGGGTTGGGTTTGTAGAAAATTGCATAGGATGCAATACTTGAGGTGCAGAATGTGTGTTCGGATGGAAGTGGAACTCTTTTTATTGGGAGAGCAACACTTATTTTGACTGAATGGTTTTTCCATTTGTGTTTTCAAGACTGCAAAACTGATTGCCTCATTCAATGTACTGGGGTTACAAGATCTAAATATCGTTGACAAGGTTGGATTTAATGCTATGATAAAGGTATGCACAGCTAAATCCTCCATTGTAGCCACTCGACTGGCGAGCAACTTAGAATGTATTTTAAAATCATTTCTTTTTAGCATTGAAATGCTAGATTTGATTTTTCCTTGCCTTTCGACACAGTGACAATATATGTAAAAATTAAACAGGTGCAACTAACATAATCAAGTGTTATGTTAAATATCTTTCTCTACGAGCGACTTTGTTATGGCCATGTCAAACAAGAGTTGTTTATGTTAACAATTGATAAGGTCTTTGGAATACGGCAATACAGTTGGCAGTAGACTTATGCAATATAAGAGGTCAATCAAACTTAAGTATAATAATTTTATAGTTAAATTAACATTACCAATTAAAATATAGAAATTTGAGAGTTAGATTCTTGCACAAAACACTATATAGAAAAAAAAATGAGTAACTTACTGGAACACAATAAGTAAACTTGTCTTCAGGAACATTGTATGTTGGCAGCGTCGTTTAGGATATGTTCTAAATAGGATGACCTGAAGTATTGAAGATTCGCTTCATAGAAAACGACATTGTAGACGGTGAGACTTTCGTGCTGTGATGATATCAGTTTTAGTTTTGCAGTGTAGCACAAGTAGCGTATTGTCATTCTCATGAACCACAAATAAGTTCATTGGATATGGAGTTTGGATACAGAATTATATAATATTTAGTAACAATCAATCACTTCTTGATTTAATATTTCACTGTGGTTTGTTGAATTAGAATTTAAGATGTATTATGCCGTTGAAAAACCAAGGATCTTACTGATTCCATTACGCTGCCACCAATTTATGTTACACGGGTTTCGTAAATACGGTTTTTAAAAAATTACATATTTAATTTATCACGATGGTTTATTTTAATATGAAATAATGGCCAACTGTTCTGGATGGGAGCTGGGAATCTATTGACGGGAGCACTTGGCGTCACTAGCAGATGACGAGCATCGCGAGTATTGTTGATTAAGTGGAATTCTGACTTAGCAGAACGATAGGGCTAAGGTTAGCTGTATCTTTTACATGGCTGGGGTATAAGAGTGTGGAGATGATGATATTACAATGATTCATTATATTACTGTGGAATCCTATTGAGAATGCTTGTAATTAAGGATCTTAAAATTGGCTGCAATCTTCGTGTGACACCTGTCCTTGCCATTTTTGGTAGCCCACAACACAATCCCAATTCCCACAATCATTTTACATTTGCATTGCCTCTAAATGAAACTTCCATTCATAATTTATTCCAATTCTAAATTAATTTGTTAGACCTGTGCCATTATTTAAACAAGGTGTTTGAATTCCAGGTTCGTATTGAAAATTTTAAATAAATCGAATTATCATTTTAACTTTAAATAACACTCTCGATCAATTAGAAAAAAATGTTATTGCGAATTAATATCTTTAACTTTGTTTTTCAGCTACTCATGCTACTCATTCTGACGTTTTCTAACACACTCGTTAACATATTTCACTTTCTTGAGCATATAAAGTCTAACGTAAGTATTAAAACATATATTAATTAATTTAATTTGCAGCATTAAGCCAAATCTTGTTTAAAAACTAGGTACAAACTCCTGAACATAAAACAAAGATGCGATCTCGAGGCACACTCTATTAGGGACTAATATCTAAGCTGACAAATCCCTAAAAAAATAATAATTACGCTCCCAAGGAGCACACATTTAATGGAGCTTATGGAGATGGAAAACTTTATAGGTTTTTCCATTTATAATTTGAATACATTTGGTTTGCAACACGTTCATAATTTTTTACAAATAAGAGTCCAGGAAAGAGGTCAAGAAAACGAGCATAACGCTATCGTGAAGAACTAAAAGAGCATTGTTTGAATTAAGACTAAGGAATAAGATGACCCTCATTTTCTTTTTATTTGAACCAATTTTTTATATTTTGTTATTAGAATTATTATTATTAGACTTGCTGATGATGATTTGATTAATATATTTCACTTATTTTTTTGTACACATAATGTTTCTATAATTCCTTTATATTTAAGTTTAATTTTATTTTCTTTCTATACTTCTAATACGACCAGGTGTGCCTTTTATACCAGTATCATTATAAAATATGACTGTCATTAGTCTTAATCCTCAGTTGTTTGTGGGAAAATTAATTACTTCAACACATTCATGCATTATTCAAACACTTTTATAACAACTAAATAAGGATAATCAGTTTTAGGTTGGTTTATATTTTTCTTTTGTACAACTTGTTAGTATTTTCACTAATTCGTCAACTTATAGTTACCTAATAATAATAGATAAGTTTAACTCAATCTTAAATATATGGTGAAGCGATAGACCTTGAATTACATAACATATTCTTTTGGGATTTCCTAAATGAAAATTATATCGCAAATATAATTAGAGAGCCATAAAGACTAGAGTTCATTGATTAATGAAAGATTATGTTATCTGTAGGCTGCACTAGATATGAAAAATGAACAACCAAACATAACATTTTTAAATTTTCTGCAAGATTAAACCTGTCTTCCACAGATTCTGATTACTTTTAAAATAAAACAATATTTCAGACTTTGGATCCATAACTTTCCTTCAGTTTCATGTTATGGCCATTCCATCATATTATGCTGTTGATGGCCGTATGTCTCCTATGTGAAAAAATATACTTACAGACAGAAATTGCAAAATCTTTTTTGACATTAATTCAAGTCGATGGAGAATTACGTAAGTGAACAATTTTTCTTTTTGTATTTATAGAAGATTGTTATATTCCTTTCATATTCCTCCAGTTTAAGTGCTAAAGAATTTGTTTGAGGTTTTAATTGCCACATTTAGTGTTTTTGTTGACATGCTGTTTAACAAGAGTGACATGCTGTTTAACAAGAGTTACATTTAACCCATATTTTAATGATAAAATAAACTGACAGACCTATGGATTATTTAGGTAATATGTTTTCAGAAGACATTCGAGTGCACACATTGATGGTGCACTTTCTGTGTATGTATTTACTTGATTCCATAATTTTATAATGTGTGCAATAAATAATTCTACCTAAATGCAGTTCTTTGTCAAGGGATTCAGGAGATCTTCTTATCTTTGTTAGTTCAAATCAATGATCTGATTGGTGGAATTGGGATTAGAGATACATGAATTTAGCCTGTTGTATGTTGTTGTTTCGTAACTATTGTAGTTGAGTTTGAACTGATATGCAACACAAGTTTTGAATATAAAAAAAAGGCAGAAGTAAAGTTTGAATAATTTGTATCAATTTTGAACTGAAGTAGGAAACATACTTCAAGATCTTTAAGAGAGTGTTCCCTGAAGGAAATCATATGAGTAACATTATATACTTGAGGATGTTATGTGAGTTGCTAATCAATCATTTGAATCGAGATTTTTAATATCAGAAGAAAAAGTTATTGAATAGCCACTAACGAACTGTTATGGCAGAGTAGTCATTGGTTTTAACAATTGTGGGACAACTTTCAAATTATATTACAAAAAGGCGAAGTTACACGAAGGTGTTTAAATGTTTTATATAAATCTACACAAAATTTCTTCCTACTAAAAAAATAAAATGTGTTTTACGATAGAGAAATCATCAATATTAAATTGAATTAATGTTTGTAAAAATTGTGTAACAGTTCTTTTAAATTGTAATGTAAGGAATGTGAGAAAATAGATCGATTATTGGCATTCTTAGTTATCATAACTAACAACAGATACTGACATTGAAGTGTTTTAACCCCTCAGTGGACCTAGCAATTGAACTAAGTACACCACCCCTCAGTCCAACCTAAACCTTGTGTTCTACTTTTTGTATTGATCTTTTGTTTTATGAATATATTATATTTATATGCATAGTGAATGGAGTTTATCGTGGAACCTGTATTGGACATTGAGAAATGAACTCTTTATCATCTATTTTCCGCGAAGAAGTATTCCATTTAAGTTAAATTAATGAAAAAATGCAAATATATAAATATATATATATATATATATATATATATATATATATATATACACACATATATATATATATATATATATATGTATATATTTGCAATGTCATACAAGAGAGTAAGGGCGTCAAAGCTTTTTCAAATCACCTCCATGTATTGGCAATAACATTTTTGGTTTAAACAGTTATTTTTTATGTTTTTTTTATTTTAGTCAAAGTTTGACAAGTTCCTTTTTATGGAGACACAAGCTACTGTGAGAGTTACTTAAGTTTTCATGGTCAGATTAGGTGACTAATGGATGAGTTCAGTGGTGTAATATTTATTTTAATAGGTCTTATGGCACAGGAAAAGCCTGGTAAAAGGAGTAATGCCCATACTACTGGAAGAAAAACAGAGTATCATATCGAAAGTGGTTGAAGCCCAAAGAACTTACTTCATTTTGTCTCATTCAATCAATATATTTATATTAAAAACATTCCCAGTGTAAATATCTCAAGTAACTAAATATGGACAATTGAAGTTGAGCAGTGTCATGCTGAATCACTATTTGTTTCAACATTGTTGGAAATAAATTATTTTATGTCATCATTTAAATCTCCAGCTGTCAATGTTATGGAGCACGCCAACTTCATATATTATCAAACACGCCAACTTCACCGAATAGTGACTTTCAAAACATCAAACAACTCATACGAATCTTGTACCTTTGCTCAAATCTGGATAAGTTGTTGTGTAGTTGCTCTGATAGGTGTGAGCAATACAATTATAAGAAATAAAAACAAATACACACTATATGTACCGTAACCATGTTTTATTTATAAGCTAAATTAACTATGATACGTACGTGATTAGACACACTACACATAACACTGACATTATATTTCTTGGGATTTGTTTTTGATGATGCCCTTGATTCTTAAGTAAGATTGAGTTTGTATAATAACGACTACACTTTTTAATAATTATATAGAAAGTCATTTATTGTAACAAATTAAAATATAACTCTGAAGCAGCAAAACAAATTATAAATACTATATTCACAATGCGAAATATCAAAACTCAAATATCCATAACATTGCAGCCATCTTGCCCAAACCATTTATTTATTTATTCAGCAATTTTCATTTCTTTTACAAAATTGACTTACAGAGATAAATTTACATAATGTGGGGAAATATTATATATTAAATAAAAAAAAGGTTTTCAACATTTATAGAGGGAGATAGTATGCTAATCTGAAACGTGCAATTCCGCATTTACTACGGATGAAAATGTTTCAACCGTTATTTGGATATAATTTTAGTCAATGATACCTGTGTATGAATGTATCACCACAATAATAAGACTAATGGTTATACAAACTAATTGCAAGTACATTCTATATATGGACACAATACAGATCGATACTAATATACTTAAGCGTAACTGTGTATTTTTTTTTGTTTAGTGTTACATAGTGACGTATTCCAGGCTTGAGTTGTTTCTTTTTAAAAATTAAGTAATGGCTTTCCTATTTAACACAAATACAAATTGAACCATTTTTTAATTTATTAGTCATGTAGATTCGTTATAACAGAAGTGAAAAAATGTAATAAATTTGAAAGTAGCCATATTTAGAGTTAGGACTAAATACGAGTAGAACTCGCGCTACGAGGATGCTGTAAACACGTGGAAACATTTAAGAATATATTTATATTAAACTATTCACAAATATTCATTGCTTCGATCTCTTTAAATTATTAGTGACAGTTGACCAAAGTCATAAACGTTCATGTTTCGTATAGTTTTTGTACCTTTTTTTCTCTTTCAATCCATAAAATTTGGTTTAGGTATGATAAGTTTTTAAAATAATCATATCTAGAGCATTGCGGTAATTTTTAAAAAGAAATTACTAACAAAATATTTAGTGTAACATATTTAATGAAAATTATAAATGAATAATTCATTCTTAATTTTTTCCCTTCTTTTCAATGACCAATAGAATAATCCTGTATATTGCAGGTTAAAGTTTATGTCCAGCAGGTTACGGGTAACACAAAAATGAATATAGCACAAACTCTAAACCAGCTAAGACATTGAGAACTATTTCACCTCTAAATGAAGTGCGATTAACTCATCCAGAGAAAATATGGACTTTTCCATTTATGACTATGATTACTGCAATGCGCCATTTTGAGTAATGTCAATATTGGTCAGTGCCCAAAATAAAAAAAAAGGCAGAACAAACGAAAGGAGCAGACTAATTGAGAACACAGTAAAATTAGAACATTTTCTGTCTCGGCTGAAAAAAAATGATTGAGAATTTAATTAATTTTTGTTGCAATGTATCATAACCTTTGTTGGCTTGTATTATTTTAACTTAAGTTGTCCATAAGTCTGGAAGAGTTTTGTATTAAATTAGTTAAAAATATTGTAAATTATTTTTTTTATTCACTAAAATCAATTAAAATATCGGCTGAGGTTTCAAAAAGTTTGTCAATGGTAACGGATAACAAAAAGGAAAGTTTTATTTTGTAACTTGTTTTATGTCAGTATAATAATAGTCTGAAAATAATTACATGGATTCCATCCCCTGGACAGGTAGCCGAAATACGGTAAATCTAAAGTATTTGCAGCTATGAACTTGCAACTAATTGCACAGTGCAAGATCAAGAGTTAGTTTATGAATTTTTTTGTAAAGAAGTTATACTGTTGCAATTGCATGAATGACATAGCAATGACTGCAAGAGTAAATAAGGAATTATAACTGCCCCCGAAATGCCTTGGAAACTTTTTTCCTTAAACCTTAAATTAAAGATTGAAGATTGTAGGCACCTACTAATACACTGCAGTTGTTTGAGTACTTCAATATTCCGTAGATATGCGGGTACGTAAAACCCATGAAAAAATGTAACATTGTTTCATTCCACTTTACTAAAAAATCTATCAAGCATAAGTAGGAACTCTCACAATGAGGGTCTCCGCACATTTAGGCACTTATAGACATTTAAATGTAAATAGTATTCCTGTTAAACTACTTAAAGTATTAATCTTTTACAAAGTGATAATAATAATAATAAAGTGAGATAAGAGCAACATGTCTCACAGGCGTAAAATTCAAAGCTGTAAGATCTGGGATAATTGCTACAACTTTCCTGTAATCTTCTAGTCAGATTTTACCGATCCTATATTTTTTTAAATTTTAGGTCTGTAGTTTTGGAATAAAATGCTCTGTTTTCACATGTTTATTAAATTATATTTTGAAATTTGAAAAGAAATATTTTTGTGGACCCATAACAAGCCTTCTCAAATCATTTTCACAGAATTCATAAGAAAGGAGGAAAAAGATCTTCCTCTTCATTTCTCTGACATTTGTACAGACCTCTAGCCTTAAACTTTGGTCTTAATAACGTAAAATTGAAGAGATTTAGAAATTTTATGAAATACTTTTGGGAAGATACTCTTGATGTACATAAAGATTGAATTTTTCATCAACACGAGTTTCTTAATAAAATATATGGCAATATTTTAGAGGTGCTCCCATCATTCTTTTAGATTTCACTTTCATATAGTCAAAACAAATTATGATTAAATCTGTTACATTTTTAAAGCTTTTATACAAAATATATATTATATTTAATAATATGATATTTCAGTGTATGTCAATTAAATAAAATATTTCTTTTAACACCATGAAATCAAACAGCATTTAATAACATGAAATCAATGGCCTTGTCCATTCAAAACTATTTTCTTCGTTAAACATAATGATTACGAAGAGGATTCAGTACTGTCCTTCACTTTTGTAATGACGGAAAACAATAAATTGATAATACTTCTGAACCTAATTTATATAACAGCGTTCATTATGTACTTATGAATTTCAATAAGATAACAAATATTAGTTTATATATTACGTAGAAATTGTCTATTTTTTACAAATTTATATGCAAAACTTATAAATTTTATATTTAAAATAAAATATCTACACTATGGTATAATAATTTTATCCATCTTTATAGATTGTTATTAAAACTAACACCTGTATTCAAACATACAAACTCTTGATATGTGACGAAGAAAGTGCAAATTCTGTAGTTGCCACAAACATATTATTTGCAATACAATATTCTATAATTTTAATCACACAGTAATTTGAATCTAATATTATAGTTCGGAGTCAGCTTAAATTTTATTGATAAGCATCTCCGGAAAGAACAAAGTGCACCATTTAATTCAGGAACATACAACAATGGAATACAGGACACTTGATATTAGTCTTAACTAATAACAAGCGCGTTGTATTACTTAAACAGCACTCACTTTCTTAATCAGTCTTATGTGATACCAGTGTGTAAAATAAATTTTGTTTGCATAGTGCAATCAATACAAAATGCTAATTATCTAATTATTTTAAGAACTAAATTGAGTTAATACGATTCCATAACCAATTAGAGCGCTTAAGATACTATAAAATAGTGTGTAATCCAATTTAACATAATCACATGCAGTAAACGCTAAGGTCTGGTGTTCAAGTATGATGCTGAATTCCTGAAGCATACTCAATACTTTAGGACCTGAAATTCAAAAGGATAGTTTGAAGGAAGTCAATTAATGTAACTGTTAAGTCGATCAGTAACTTCCTCAAGCCAATAATTTACAATAATATCTGATCACGAAATGGTTATTACTAATCCCAATTTATTTACCCTACAATTATAGTTTTGTTTTGTGCTTACAATAATAGGTCTTAAGTTGGCTTAAATGATTTGAATTCTAACCTGCATTGCATTCATTCAATATGTAACAAATGAATTAAGTTTATGTTAAACTTTATCGTACATATCTTGGCATAAATAGGCCTAATTATCCAGAATATAACTTTAGTGTAACTGCATATAGGCTATGATAATAAAACAGCAAATTACGAGCTAGGGTGTTATTTAATCTTCTTCTTTCTCCTGGCTATGGTCCCGTATCTCGTTTGGGGTCAGCCCTCCTCGTACATTTTCACCACAACAGTCTATCTTGTGTTGTCGTTGAGTTCAAATTCATAATTTTAATATCTTCATCTATAGTGCTTACCAGGTGATAGCAGGTCGGCCTCGGTCTCTCTTTCCTTCTTTTATTTTTAACACTGCATTTGTTAATGGTTTTCGTTGCACCTCATAACGTGCATGTACCGACGCAAGAGATTTTCTCTCAGCTTTTTCTCAATTTCTGCGACTTCCTCTAATATACTCATTTTTTATTCTGTCCAGTCTTATAATTCCCCCGGTCCAACGCAGCATTTTCATTCCGGCCCATACATCAATACTAGTTGTACTGTTTGTTTGTAAAATTGACCTTTGAGTTTGATGGGCATTCCAGAGTCACATAACATTCCGGTTAGTCATCTCCATTTTAACCAGGCAGTTGTTAGTCTATACTGGATAGCTTTTTCAGTGCTTTCTTTCGGAGCTACAACTAAACTGAGATACTTAAACTGCCTTACTTTCTTAAGAGATGTTCCTTGGATCATCACTGATCAGTTGTCATTGATGTTATTTCCAGATATATCACACCACATGTATTCAGTCTCGTCACTGTTCACTCTAAGACCTCACCTGATTAGTGCCTGTTGCTAAACATTTAGTTGTTCCTGTACTTCTATTTGAGTTTCGGCAATAAGAACTATATCATCAGCGTACAGAAGTGTCCAAGGTGCAGATTGCTGCAGATGTTCCATGATATAGATCATAACTAAGTTAAACAATAACGAGCTTATTGTGAAATTGGTGAACTCCGACCTAAACTTCAAATTTGTTAGTCTGGCCTACGGGACTACTAATCCTTGTGGTTATTCCTCAGTATAGATCTTTAATCAAGGATATGTAATGTTTGGGGACAAATTGTGATCTCAAAACTTGCCAAAACCGATCTTTATATACGTAATTAAAAAAATTCTCTAGGTCAATAAATACAAGATGTAGGTCTTTTTCCGCGATCTATATTTTTTTGTCAGAATCTTCAAGCTGTATAGGTGAAGGTCATTTAATATGACGTATAAAATTTGTTAAGGATTTTACATAAAAATATTGTTCCAATTAGAATTGGTGGAGTATCTTTAGGCAGGCTTCTGTGTATGGGTTGGACTAGTTTCAGAATTTTTATAACTCATTCTTTTAATAAATAAACTGAATAAAACATGAAATTAAATAAAAAAATCATTACATCATTTGTCCTTTAAAATTTCTGTAAAAATATATTTGAATGTCAATTTCTGTAAAAATATATTTAAATACAGGCGGGCTGATATGCTCTAACACTGTGTCGAATTTGAAGCCACTTCATAAAACGCTTACTTATAAAAATGGTTGTGAGAATCCGTCGGATCCGTGCGTGATTTTTTGTGGAAGGATTGCGTTATTGTACAACAGTTAGTATTTGATCCGATTTTAGTAAAGTTCTATTAACTAAAATCTGATCTGATATTAAAAATAAATATTTTTCAAAATAATAAAATTTTAATTCGAATAGGCATATATTCTAATAGAAATGTATCCGTAATACCTCTCCCTTCATTCAGATCTTTACGATATGCTTCATTGTTGGGTTTATACATGATCTATAAAATAATAGTTATCAAGCTAGATTTCATTTGGACGTAAAGAATACAATTATACACAATATTTTATTTTCAGGTTTTTATTTAGTCATCTATAATTTCAAACACTACATGCTGTGGACTTCACTTCGATAATGCTCTTTCTTTCTTTATCTTATTCACATATCATAACATAAACATAATTTATAAATTTTGACAAAATCGTTCTCCATGCTATTTTTTTGGAGTTTTAAAAATTGCAAATAACTAAAATTGCAGTACCATTAAACGTACTTTAGAAGTCAGGCAATAATTATAAAGTTTCTTTATATAAGTCAGTAAATACACTGTATGAAAAGAAGATTAAAATTACCCGCTTTTATAATGATATTATCATATTGGCTATTAAAGCTGATCTATCAAAAAAAAATGTTCATATAAGCATGGTGTGTGAAAAAAGGTTTTACTATAAGTCAAACATATTTATAGTACTTACCGTAAATATTAATTAGACAGGCCCTGTCAATTGTTGATATTAGACGAAACCTGAGTCTCTGTATAGTGACAGCCTCCCTCAATAATAGAATTAAACAAAAATAACCACTCATAATGTATCATGTTCTGTAAAAGCATGTTTTAGTTAATTAATATGATTAAATGTGGTGTTCTTATGAATGTTTCCTGTTATTATATAGATAATACAGTCAAAGTTAACTTAAAAATTAAAGAAAGTTTAAATTTATATATTGTATCCTACAATACATCTATTAAAATAAAAATACTAGCTACGATTAAAATAAAAAAATATATGACAATAAAATAATGGAATAAAAATTAAAGAAGTATCATATTGGTGTATGCAATACGTCTGTTCTTCCACTGGGCCAATACAGCGCCTTCAATTATTTTATATTATATTTATGCAACTAGGACTCAAATTCTCTTCAATAAATATTGCAATCGATGCTCAAAATTTTAGAGAAATTGAAAGAGTGGAACTCGTACTAGGAAGCTTCCTAGAAATGAAGGTTTATAAAAATAAAATTTTATCATTTAAGAATTCAAAATATTTCTGTTAAGCAACCAAATCATTAGTATTGTTTCTCTCAGTGTAAACATTAAACAAACTACCTTCTGTACCTTTCACAGGCGTGGAAAAAGTAACTGGCAACCTATACTTCTTTAGTTTATTAATTCAAGCTATCTAAAATAATTTTCTACCGAAATAAATGCTTCCAAATTTTTTTTATATGAATAATTAAAAAGTTGCAAGAGTAGTCAGAAGTCATAACAAATCTGCCTTCTAAGTTACATTCATGTGAATAAAAACACGAGACATGAAAATTACTCTAAACGTACCAATTTTTCCAAAGCATACATTATGGTTAAATGAAAAATAAGTGTTGAATAAAGGACCATGTGGAAAAATGTGGAAACCAGCTGAAACAAAAATTAATAATTTCATAAACTAAAGAAGGTGAGTTTACTCGATAACTTTTAACACTCATTTAACTATTAAACTTAGTAACTAGAACCTATATTATTTTCGTAATATTTTACTCATATTTAAAATAATAAATAAACCTATGAAACTCATGAGGATGGTGCTAATGATCAGCGCATATAAAGTTTGGAAGTCCCCATTCCCGAAAAAATATTTCATTGTACGAACATTCATTCTCTTTTAAGAAAAACAAAACAGATTTTCACTTATTTTAAAATTTGGACCACTTTCTTCAATGCAATAATTAAGATGAGGTGATAAATTATCACATAAATCTAAAATTTTAGGAGCCTTAACCCATCTTTACCCAACGTTGCGCTAGCGCAACATTTCAAATGTGATTTTTTTTATGTTTTAATTAATTCTATGAAATTTAAGCCAGTCTCGGGAAGTAGAACTAAACAATGGATTCAAATTTTTTTCAATGTTTTTTTAGATACAAATACATAGTAGTTTTATTTTTTAAAAACTGCTAATTGAGTCCTCTCAAGATCGACAGATTACACTGTGTATAAAGCTTAAGCGATATCTTATTTATGATATAAACCCTTTTGCTGGACAAAACTAGTTACACTTGTTGTTTATCTTAGACTTCCAGGAAATGTTGCGTATACGCAACGTTGGGAGAAATAATAGTCAGTTGGTATTGTTACACTGCTCGCCATTGAAGTTTGAAATTTATTGTAAACAATGGGTTCTCAGTATTCAAAGAGTACAAGCACTTTTGTTTTATTAGTTAGTCGGTTATAGAACGTGAAACTAACAGTGTCGCATAGTAATTTTTAGAAAAAAATATTTTTAGTCCGTCAGTTAGATTGCTAAAAAATATTGTAGGTATATGTATTTTTCTTTTGATCGGCAAACAAAAAGTGACGTCAAAAAATGATAATTGAGTGTATACAAATCAGCAAATAATAAGTTAAGACATTATGGCCTGGCAACAAGTACTATCTTCTCAAGAAATTATGAGTATATTATAAGAAGAAGAGGATTTAGAAGATGCCAATCAAATCGATGCCGTGTACATCCCCCTGACGGTTGACATTCTTACAGACGAGGAAAACCTAGATGATGACGCGCTAGGTGATTATGACAATACTGTGCCCACTGATATCGCTGGAATGTATGAAATCCACACCGATTTACCCTCACGGTAGCAGAACTCAAAAGATTTTTTGGTATATTATTACTGACTGGATATCATTCATTGCCTGCTGCGAAATTGTACTGGTCAAAAGATGAAGACAAAAATGTATTAATGCGTTACCTTCCAATATTCGCTTTGATAATATTGGTCATGTCATAGAAGAGCACGAAAGTAAACGTCGAAGAAGATGTCGACAGTGTAGAAGTACAACAATTTATATGTGAAAAAATGTCAAGTACATCTTCATGCTGATCGTTTTAAAATATTTCACTCACGCTAATACTCTAGCTCTGTTAGACTTGCCTGTAAAATTGAAGTTCAGTATCCCAACGTTCCTTAGATGCAACATTTTGCGGAATGTAAAATAATCAATATTTTTTTTACTATAATTTGCTCTTTTTGTGTGTATTTATAAACGTAATAAACAATTAAACCAATAAATATGTCTTTATTTTTACCCTTGGGAATTATTGGGTTAATGCTATAATGAATGAAACGACGGGCAAATTGATTGGACACGCAATATTTATATTGTTTTCTTCTTTCACTGTGGAAATGGAGGATCACGTCTAGTTTCAAATACTAATTTTATTCAGTAAATGTGAATATTTTTTGGATTGGTACTCATTTTTTAGTTCAGCCAACAGCAAAAAGTCTTAGCAATCAGTTTAATCTTATTATTAACTAACTGTTACAGATTTTAAATTAATTTGTAACTATTATTCTATTATACACAGAGCTTGTGTTTTTGTCTAATTTTCATTAAAGTAGAAAGGATGGAAACTTTTTTAAAAATCTCTTTTATGGTGTAACTCAAATACTTCACACGTGGGGATTTGAATAATAGATGAATGGTTTAGTTTTACTTGCATTTATGAAAAAAAAATAAGAAATTTAACACAATTTTTAAATAAGACTCATATTCATTGAAGCGTAATTTCCTTCACTAAAATTAATTTATATTGGTTTATCGATACTATTATTTGAAATATTCTTAGACTTTTTCTGATGGGATAGTTGTGAAAGAATATTAGGTCACGTTCATAGTGTATATAAGAGTTGATTAAAAATATTATGTATAAGAAATGAGCATGCCTAACTTGAAATCCATTTGAAATATTAAATAACTGGCATTGTTCACTCAAGAGAATGAAGCTTTCTCTTAGTTGCTTGATTTCAATTATTATTTGTGTATTGTTCCCTTCGTCAATTCTCCAATTATCAGCAATATCTTCTACTTGAATGCAAACATATCCATCTAACGCTTTTTTTATACGTTTCGAAATTATATTTAGACGATTTCTGAATATTTTCAAATTTACAATGCACTTCCAATATTGTACTTGTAGAATGAATTGGGTTATAAGAAATGACAGAACTTTGACAACCGCTTTAATATCATAAATTGTGTATCTTGATATCATGTCAAAAATCACAACAAATGCTGATGTGCACCCAAGCATTTTAAATAGTTGATTAAAAGACTTTTTTTCGTTTATGTACATCATGGTTGTTATTTTCAATAGGTTGTCGATTTTTTTATAATTCCCAAAATATCTTCGCACACTTTTGTAATTTTCCACTGCAGCAATAATAATAAGCATAACAACTTGTATTCGTACTGTTATTGTATGGATCCTGTTAAACTCTTCTGATTTTCTGTAACCAACTAACAACTTTATTTGAGTATGTGTAGTCACAAGGTTTATGGATAACAGAAGGATTAAAACGATTGTTATCCAAGCTTGTTTCGTAATGTCCTTCACTGTTATATTATTGTTTAATTTGGCGATACGAAAAATTATATTAAAATATCCCATGACATCGTACACGTCCATTTTACAAATGTAATTTTACAATGTGTTAACACTGCAAAGTGTTTGTTGGAATGAGTTATATTGATTTTAATTTCAATGATGTGTATGCGTACATAGACTTGCGCACATTACAGAAGTCTTCAGCAATCTATGTAATTTGAGTTTCGTCACTAGGTTATAATAGTTATATTGAAATGACATGAAGTAATTATTTAAAATTACATGGAGATTCAGAGTGATAACATAAGACAGTAGGTATTTTATAATAATTTCATTGCAGAGAATGAAAATAACTTATGCCTGTAAATTGTTATATCGCTATGAGGGAAAATTTTTCAACATTTAGAATTTTTTTTTCTGTAATAAAATGATTTATCATTATCATTTGTCATCACACTTTTATGTAGCTTTATTTCACCGAGTTTCTTAAACTTATAATGTAGTGTAATTTTTTATCTTTTGCTTTTTTATAAGTTACTTTTTTCATTTATCAAGTATATTCGGTATTATGTCACTTCTTCCAGTAATTAAACATATTCAAAATGCAAACATAAGCACATATTAAATGAAAATATCTTTGAGTAAAACAACATTTAATAAAATCAATAGAAACTATATCCGTTTATCCAAAGATAAACATTCCTAACTACATAACTGACGTTGGTATACAATTTTAACAGTGAACGGTTTAAGTCTGTAAATTTAAATGAAACTTTTGCTTGTTATTTGCTCACAGCTTCAAAGCAGTTATAAAAAATAGATATTTTTTTAGCACTGCCAGAAACAATATTCATTTCTCGAGCCGGCAACATATTTCATTTTTCCTCTCACTCTCTCACCTCTTCGAATAATTCGTCAATAAGATAACTCATATGGATTTCGTATTTTGCATAAGTGAGACATGAATCTTAATAGGTCTCTGTAAAATTTATTATTCCAAATGCTTTCAATTGCATCAACCTTTTAAAAAATCTTTCAGCAGTTTGAAAACATGTTAATTCAATGATGTAAAATTGAAGGGAATGATATTTTGTTGTATAAGATTGTACAGATAATTATTTGTTTACAACTTCCTCCATGAAAGATTTGGAACAGGATATTTAAAATATTTAATGATTAATATCAACAACGCTAAGAATTCAGTTTATGCAACCTTGATAGCTTGCCTTGTGGCACTAGCATCATTAATCTACCAGGTGTTTACGTTAATAGAATAGAAGAGGAAGACAGAACGTCTCTCTCTCTCGTTCTCTTTCTATAAATATTTTCTATTTCTGTAGACTATTTTTGTGACTGAAATGGTTACTGTCCATGTACATACATTTAATAAAATAACCCACGCGACATATTACTAAACTTTTCAGAAATTAGTCTGAGTTATGTAAAGTTCGCACACGTTCATGCTTTTGAATTTAGATATTAAACGAAGGAACATTTTATTTAAATAAATAAGATTAGTCCAGCCCATTTACAATTTCACTTTACATTTAATTTACAATTTTTCTTGCTAACATATGACAGCAATGGTAATTATTTGTTTAACAAGACCACGCTAATATTTTGCTGCGACTGACATGACTATCATTTTTAACTTCACATCAGTAAATTCAACACTTAATTAAACGGGAGTACGGATTAGACTTATATGCAAAATATGTCTTTCTTAAATTGAAGCGACGGTGTACTCAAAAATATTTTCAGTTTCATGCCAAATTTAGTTAAAAATTGTTTTTAAATATTTTTTTTGTTATCCAAAAATGTTATAATGGCTATTTAAATATAACAATGTTTAAAACTAAACAGACTGAGATAATTTGTCTTTCATGAATTACACATAGGACAATCTCTGTACAAAGAAATGTCAGGGAGATGCTTTGAAACTATGCAGCACAGTTATTCATAATAATGTAGCTATTAAACAAAAATTAAAATATTCACCATAAATTAAACTGAAAGTCATACTATAAGAGATTAACATGGTCGGCACTCTAGTCGCGACTATAAAACAGTGAGTATAAATTGGCATAAGCGGTTCTGGTACAATTTATGAAGTTTAACACTTCTAGCCTATCCTGTGCGTTTTGCCAATTTAATTATTATGTTTCTGCTGTTATTTAATATTTTATTATAGAATTTCCTATCTTGAGGGGTGAAAACCGTTGACGAGATGACTGCTTAACGAATATAGTTTACTCTATGCAATTTTTTATGACGAATTAAGAAACATGTATCTCCAGCACATCTTTTATCAGAGAATGAAGGACATTTTTCAAGTACATTCCTGTCATTTTATTCACTGTAGTAAATTTTTATACACACTTTCTTCCTTTTACTACTTATATCTTAACATTTTCAATTAAGATATTTTATGTTTTTTCTTCCAATAATCAATCACGTGTTTTTTGAATTAAGGTATTTTTCTTCCTTTAATTTCTTAATTTTTTTATCATAGACTAAAAACTATTCTTGTTATTACCAACTCTTTTCGACTGCATGTCTCTGTACAATTCGTTGGCTGGATGCCTGGATGATAATGCCGTTCTCAAATGAGAATCTTTGGTCATGAATATGTGTTACCTGATACGTGCCTGAACTAGATACATTTATAGCTTGCTTGGAATCATAGCTTGCTTGGAATTTATTGCTTGGAATCACTTATGGTGACAGGAATTATAAGCTGTTGGATGTATAATATGCAAATCCAATATGACTTTATATTGCCCAATGAGTATTATTGCCAGTCGAGGCAAATTTTTGTGGAAAATAACACGGAAAGTTTTAGTGAAAAATATTCAGTTTTTTTAAAACTACACCAATCCAAATATGTAATCAAAATTTAGATACCGTAAAGAACCTTTTAAATATGTATAGAAAATCTTTATGCAAGGCTGGTTTACAAAACACAACACAAAGAAACTTCATAACTCCTCCATAACTCGGTAAGAAATTTAATGATACTCCCTAGGTCCTACTTGATCACATGATAGAGACATAAATCATCAATTCATCGCCATTCACTCAAAGATGCTACGTCATTAGCCTCATTTGCAAAATAAAATATTTGCTATCACTTTGACCCTTATTCATATGTGGTTATTAAAAACTAATGAACAAATTATACTTTTTAAAAATATACTCAAGGTAAAATAGGCTCAAATATTTTTTGGTTAACCCCAAAGAATGCTTGTATTTTAAACAATTATCATTAACCAACTCCAGAATAGTTGAACCCATTAATTTTAAAATAGAAATAGTTATAAAGCTTGGATATTCACATACATTTTTATTCAAAATGTTGTAAAATTTTGTTGTCCTGAATTTTTAAAAATATGCTGCAAAATATAACAATAATTTGCAATTTAGAGTGATTGTTTGATTCAGAGCTATCTTGTGTAGATAGATTCAAAACTTCTTTAAAAAGTTACTTTAAATACTTACGCAAAATAAAACTATTACGGCATACTTTTGATGGAGGATTTCAATCGATGGAGTATTTGATGGATTATTAACATGGATGATAGCATTCAATTGAACTGACCTTCGATTATATATTAGATATTTATTTAACCCGTGTCACTTAAATTAAATAACTACAGATAATTATAATTTATTTAACCCATCCGTCATGCATGTAAAAGTGAGAATGAATCCACGCAACGTTTATGCTTAATAAAATCAATCAAAAGTAGGAGACTGCATAGTAACGGTAATAAGTGAAAGTAAGCCACAAATTTTGTATTAAATGTTCCTTTTCTCTTTATTGATAGGAAATTTTAATGAAAATCAGTCAATACGAGCTAACTTGTACTGTTATAGTTCTCGTAGCCTCTGTTGACCACATATATATTTTATCTATATTTCACTAAACCGTTTTGAACTATAGTGACGTGAGCCAACTCGCATCACCTGCATTGTTTAAAGTCACATACACTTTGATAAAATAGATGTTTATATGCATTTAAATTAATAATAAAATCTCCTTGTTTTTATCTATTATAATTTATAAACTTCTAACTTTGAATTTAATTACTATATATGACACTAAAATACACGAAATTCCTCAAAATCGACAAGGAAGTTCAGATTTTTACTTTCTGCAATTCTCAAACTTAATCTTGTGTACTATATAGATATTTTCAACATTTGGCTGCAAAACACAAAGTTATCTAGTAATGTTATTAACATTTCAAGTAAATATTAAATAGCATTATGCATAAACACAATCATATTATCTTGTGGATGGATCTTGGAATCCAAGTGAACAATGTGCAAAAAAAATAACAAATATAATCAGTTATCATAGTGATTATTTGTCATGAAAGTTAATTTGTTTTAAGGTTCTCTTAATTTATTTTACCTAATAACAATTTGGGGTGGAGTTATTTAATTAGTTAGTCAGTTTTAAATAGTTTTGTTTATGACTAAATAAATAAAATATACCGTATATTTTTCTTAAATGTATAAATAAACTGCTTATATACTAATTAGGTAATGCAACGATATAATCATTTTTTGTATGACAGTGGTTTTAATTTTATATATATGGATATCTTTTCAAGGTTATTACACCATAGTAAACAGGGACTAAAAATTAAAGTCTTTATTACCCATATTAAGCAAAGTGATGAATACTTTGAAACGCATTTTCCGGTTCAGAATTATCTTTTATCAGAGATTTTGTTAGCCACTGGAAAATATACATTTCAATACTGATAAGGCTTATTCTTTGAATTCAGCACTAACGAAATTAAAACTTTAATAAACACGTCTGATTTTCCTCATGCAATTTGGAAAAGTTTCGCCGATAATTTTGTAATAAAAGTAGAATGTAACGATTAACAATTATTATGGACTAGGAAAAAAATCAAGATCAGTAACACAGTTAGTTTTACCGTGAGTGGTTACGTCATGGTAGAATTGGCTAAGATTTTCTAAGCAATATCTTGATGATTACGCAACACTATGGACCAAAGATAATTTTTGATGAAATTATAATAAAAAAAGTCTCATTTATTAAGATAAAAATACATATAAAAACATTGAAAAGAAATAACAATTCTTTTCAATTTCGATTTGGGTTTTATTAAGATTATAACCAAAACCATTGTTATGTTATTTCTTTCCGAGCCTAAGATGCAGTCGCAAAAATGAAATCCAATATAGCAAATTTTCAAATTCATTTTCAGGTCAATTTTGCCTAGCTTGAATACTATTCATGAATAAAGTAGAATATTTGGTTAGATGTAGCTTGCTAAATTAGAATCTATTTATATCTTTGAGAGAAAATAAAATTGCTTCCAACATAAGTGATGAAGCACTAAAATTTCCTCTGCCTTGTTTAAAGTAAACAAATTTTTAATGGAACTGAATAAGTTTCTTTTTGTAGGAAATATATGAAAATGTTTTTAAATGAGGAACATGTGTTAAGTAACATTTGTATCACTGCATTTTTTATATTTTTCTCGATGTCTGACTATTCCAAATGGCGATTACATTAAAATTTGGTGACTTCTTAAAATTTCGCATCATTAAGTTAACAGTGACGAATAAATATTTGTTGATTATTTTAAAAGATTTTTGTGATAAAAGATATGTAATTATGTTTACACGTCAAATAAATGTGACTAAGCCTAATTTTTTCCATTTAATTAATCAATCAAACCCATAATGATAAACCATATGACAAAAACAATATAAAAGAAGTTAATTTTACTCTTTGTTTTAAACTTGTTGCTATTTTTTTGTACAATAGTTCATGCAAGATAGCTTAGAAATTGTATAAGAATAGTTATAAACCATTGCCTCGCTCTTGTGGAAAAGAAAAAAATTGTGATGAAATTAAAACGAAGCTCTTGTAAAAAAAACTGTATTTTAAGGTTCAAAATGTCTAAGTAGTTTGAAATGCACAGGATCGAAGAAATGGCACAGAATGGAAAAACCTCTGCCTTGCAATAGATAGCCGTCCATACACTGGCTTGTTACCGTGATATATTATAATATATTTATGTTCCTTTTGTTCCACGATTCTATATTGAAAGGGTAATTTTTTAAATTTTTCACTGGGATTATTAAATTTTGACAAATATGTTGTACAATAATGATTTGAATAACACAGCTTACATGCATAATGTTCCTAAAATGTTTTTGATAATGTTATTTGACAAGTGGTTACATGAGTAAATTAAAGTTTTTTTTTTTCTTTATCATTCTTTTTCATTTTCTTTTCCATGACTGATGGTGGGACATAATAAAGGAAATTATTAAATAGAGGATAAATACACCTGGACATAATTTTTGCATTTTCCAGTAAGCTTTGTTCATTTGAAACATTTTTACTGTTTTATTCTAATTTTCTAACTTTTTTTCAACTTTTATTATCTAATGTTTTATTTTAATATATGATGAAACTAATTTTTTTTAATGGCTGTCGATATGTTGGTTTTATTTCTTTA
Organism: Druceiella hillmani; assembly: GCA_039881145.1. Lineage (NCBI taxonomy): Eukaryota > Metazoa > Arthropoda > Insecta > Lepidoptera > Hepialidae > Druceiella > Druceiella hillmani. The sequence goes on along the minus strand of JAYKKI010000069.1, from coordinate 999,945 downwards.
TATCGCTTTTCTGCACATAAACAGTTTCACATGTGCACAAGCGCACATAGCCATGTGCATGCTTGTACGCACATGTGTTCACGTGTTTGTGTGTGTGTATGTGATGATTTCTATAGTACTTTTCAAAATGTTTAGATAAACTAAAATTATTTATTCTTTTGAAGAACGTATGTAACTATTTGAAGATATAAGCTAATTTCAATAAACTACATGTTTACTGTGATAAGAACAACAGTGTTTCAGTTAGTCGAAGTGTAAAAAAATCACTTTCACAAAAAAAAAAGAAAAATAAGGTTTAGATATATGATATTAGTGAACTAACTCAAAAAAGTCGACAGCATTCATTTTGGTTGAGCAGATTGTATTTAAGGCTTATAATAATACTTTGGTTCATATTAAAAACGATCAATGTTTTCAAAAATTTTTAAATACAACTAAACTTGTACAATGCTCTTGTAAGATCGCAACGCTTATTGTCTGATATCATAAGCCACTAATTCTGATAGAATTGAGTACATACACACAAAAATTTAAGCTTTTTAGTATCGTATCTGTTGTATGTTGCCTGTAAATTATTGGGTAAAATAATTAGTTAATACAAATTTATGTACACTGTTAGAAATTTTATTTATTAGGGTTGATGATTATGTTAAAGATCAGGATAAGAACTGTTAGGAGACTAATTAGGAGATAGGTGTCTCCTAATTCATATTGATAATGCACAAACTAATACAGATATCAGAGTACAGCTACAGCAGTAATGTGACTAGCACAATAAAGAGATGTCTCTTGACATCCTAGCAAGACCGTGTCTCCAGATGTGAGGAACAGGCTCTGTTTGTGCATAATAGATTATTAATGATTTTACTCTTCATTGTATTTTATTTATTGTTTGGCCAATATAAAATTCATTTCATATATTGATTTTATTTCTGTTCCGTTTTGAATTAATCACTTTTTCAGATACACAATTTTTCCACTTCGTTAAGTTAACAAGGTCACGTTTAGAATCTTATTGAATTGGATATTTATTGTAGAAGTGTTCTTGTTTAGAATTCATAGAATATTTTGAACTGTTTGAGTTTTATTATGATACATGAAAAAAGACTAATAAATGTCCGGCTAATTTGTCTAATGATTGTTATTTTTCTACAAAAAATTTTATAGGTCTAACCAGAGTTCGTGAGGGTATTTCTATAACCAACAATGTACAATTGAATTATATTGAATATTTTTTTAAGTATTTCTTTTAAACATACGAAATACTAATTGATATTTGTCAAAAATAAAAAACTAAAATAATCATTCAAAAAAGAAATTTGTAAAAGAAGTAATATTGGAAAAATTATTAATATTTATGATGTAGTCATAAATATTGTATTATTTTTAAATCATTTGTCAACATTGTATTAATTTTAAATAATTTTTTATAAGTATACTAAAATTAATATTGCTCTAACCAAAATTGCATTTTCCATAAACTACGGTTATAACTCCTAAAACTAATCGAAAGAGGCTAATTTTATGAGTCATAAGGGAAAACATTGTAAGGAGAATGTAACTAGGCCAGCAAAGGCGCATTATAGAAATTCGGTCTCTGCTTGAAGTTCCGCCTTCCGCTAGAAATTTTGGCACACCCCTGGTACCAACTCCACTGTCTCAAATATCAAGAAAACAAGGAATAGGTTGCCGAAGTTCTGAGGTTGTATGTCTTTCCACTGAAAAATGATTTATTTTATTTTTCTTCCAACAACATTTTGAGAACCGGCAGACAAAAGTTATTTGTTAGCCAATGATTGCTGTGGGTACCGCACGATTCAGCGTATCATTGACTATTTTTTGCACAATTGATGATTTTTGACAACAGTTTTGGATTCTCCCCGAATTAGCTTTCTCTTCTCTTTATTTAAATATAAGATAATGCATGTCTTCGCACTTGACTTGTTTATTTTATTGTGTATGTTTTTACGTATATATATTGCAGTTTACCAGTTACCCACCAAAACTTATATCTAATTGAACAAATTTGGGATGTGGTCGGATTCATTTTATAAAAAAGTTTTTCTGTCAATTCAAAATGAATGGAATGCTAGATCATTCCAAATAATAATTTTTTTTGTGTACAATAAGAGTTTGGCTGCGTGAATTGTGTGTAAAATAACCAAATTAATAATATCCTTACAAAATTACTGGGGATATTTTCTCTTCGAGAGACTCTAAAGCCCCTTTTCAACTAATTGCTTTTGAGAAAGAGATGTCACATTAAATAAAAAACTTTAAAACATTCATTTTAAATTATGTGGAGAAATTTCTTATTTAAAATATCAGGGTAAAGTTTCTTTAATTTTATTTTATTTTTCTGAATCTGGACAGGGAATTATTTGACCGCAATTAGTTAATGAGTTGCAAGTTACCTTTTTAAATGGTCACCGAAAATGTCACAATAATATTTTGGCATAAAAATTTGCAACAATATGAGTCAATCTTCCATGTCTTTTGTGTCTTATTTGTGTTTACATCATATGATATGAGTCATAAAATTAATAAAGGATATCCCTGTTTAATTACCTTTGACATCTATTAATAGATGCTGAAAATAAGTCAGGTATAAACATTGTATGAATCTATTTACGGTGATACCATAATTATTCATAAGAGTAATGGGGTACACTTATCCATATAATTAATTTCCGATTATATTTATAACGGAAAGGTACCAAAAAAGAAGTGGACATTGCAAGCTAATTAAAATTTTAACTTAGTGTGAAGAGGTAGGTGCGGGCAGTTATAATAAGTATACAGAAATATCCTATTCCAGTCCTAATATTAAAATTTTTTAAAATAAACTTTTAAAATGGAATTGGAACGAGAACATAAGTTTGCTGTTTACGACACTTTTAAAGTAATTAACACTATTGAATCTTTGCTTGGCTTGTATCGAAGAAAAGATGAAATAATAAATATGTCTAAAATATGGCTACGAAAATTTTGCAACTTGACAATTTTGGTGTACGCTGTTTATACAATGTATTTTTTTTTCCCAGAACATAATTTCAAAGGAGCATCACGATTCATTATTGTGGTGCATCTAACTTTGTTGTGTATTTTCTTAATTTATACAACATTCATTGAAGGTTTTTGGAACCGCTTCATATACCAACGATTATGTATGACGATTCATCGAATCGATCACAATTTTAGTGCGGAATTTAGAAGACAAATATTGTTACTAACTATTACAGTCGAGGCAAATTCAGTGGCTTTGAAATAAATTATGAAATATTTGTTCTTATACACCTTTAATGCTTTGTTGGATTTTGAAGTTGTCTATTTTACGATGCTAATAGACAATATTAAAGAGACGTTACAGTCCCTAAACAAGTGTTTAGAAGATAAACTTAAGAGTTTTGAAAAAGAACTAGTCAACAATTTATTATTTCAATTGCGAGCATTACCCATTTTAAAAATACATACATGTTCTGCAATCAATATAAAACAATTGCGTTATTTTTATAGTGATGTGTCTCAAGCATGCTAACTTATCGAAAGAACTTTTGGAGGTCAGGTAAATATTTTATAAATAATTAAATAACGCACTATTTGTTTAACTAGAGTAAATATACACTATGTAAATAAAACCAACAAGAAATGAAGGAAACGAGAATGCCCATTTTTGACCCAGTCATGAATCAAGACAAAACATGTAAAAAATTGTTCTTTGCATCTATTTAAAATTTTTACACTTCTTTCGGTTGCCCCTGGAACTTTTCTAGACACGAAGAGATCCATTGCCATAAAGAAAGTTTTGTCTATGCCATAATGTGAAAATAGAGATAGTTAATGAAAATTATATGTCATATGTTATCAATATTTGTAATCATTATTCAGCATCGGAAGCTAGTAAAAGTTAAGTTAAAGAAGCTAATTTTAAGGTTTATGATTTTTCATGTCTAAACCCCGCTTTTTTAGGATCAATTGTATAGTTTGTATGCGTTGTATACATGAAAAATAAATCAAATATAAAGTCATTGCAACACATCATGATTTACTGACATGGTGTTTTATGCAGAAAAAATGTATCTCTTTCATCTACTTTTAAATGGCGTACTGGAAAAAGCTAAAAAGAAATTTAAAAAGAACTGAAATGAAATGTAAAATTTAATCATTGTAAACTAACAAAACATTCAATTTAGAAACTGGCATAATTTTATAAATTATAAATCTAACAAGTGAAAAATAGTCTTAACTTAAGGGGCTAAATGAAAACATGGTCACTCGAGTTATCATCTCTGGGGTTAGAATGTGTATCGCATTGATTTAATGTCGTGAAATCGGATTGGAAATGTTGTGTCAAAAATGAATTTATGACAAGCATTCAAAATTAAAATATTTTTAAAAAATCAAATTAGATACATTGATAGTAATTTTTTTAATATTGACATAATAAAAACCAAAAAAATAACGTAAAAATTATGAGAATTACATCAATATTTCATAGCCTATCATGCTTTAACAAATTGTTTGGACAAGGGAGTTTTATGTATTAAATTGTCATACATATTTTTTACATAAAAACTTTTAAGCCCTTTAAGTATACTCCGTATCTAATTATCATAAAATTGTATAACAATTCTAATTCCCAATATTCTAAATACATTATATGACACATAGACAGACAATTAACATAATGCAAATCCTAACGTAGAAGAGTATTCTACATACAATTTTGTTATTGCTTTCCGCACCAAGCAAATATTTGCAAAATAGAATGTGCCAAATATTATCTTTAAAAATTAATATTCTTAGTTTCTATATGGAATACTCTAATAATCTTAGTTTCTATACGGAAATTATTACTGATTGGTTCTTTTGTATTGCAATGAGAATAGGTCTGGAAGCGTACAAGTCTGTAGATAGCAACTAAGTAGTTTAGGTAAAATTGATGGTCAATAAATTATTGACAACAATTTAAATGCTTAAGGCCACAGCCATCATTTGTCAACTGACCTAAGTTCGTTGCTCTAATAGATGAAATTAAGTACAATAAAATCAATATTTATATTTTTAGCTACCATTATTAACTCACGTACGTATGAAATTAAAGAAAAAAAATACTTAGCTTTTATTTAATTCACAATTTCATATATCATTATGGGTAACTGCATCACAAATACTTTTATTTACGCATCAACTAGTCACGTTTTCTTTTTAATTTTTACTGATGTTTTTGAAGTTTTTGACTTTTGAATGTTGAAGATATTACCTACGACTATGTATGTCAATGATTTATAACCTGGTTCGTAAACTGAAATGATGTTTTTCCAAAACAAACATTTAACACTCAGCTGAAAATTTTTTAAAATATAAAAGAACTTGCTTTATCAATAATTTTGTTTTGTTGTGCACATATGTTAATCTGTAGGTGGCCCAGGCTAAACTTAGCAAATTGACGCAAAAGGCTCCAATCTAGATTTTGAATATATATCGAGCGCGATATCAGGTCCTGGGAACATCTGCATGAATTTTTTCTTGCACCTGATATTGAACGCTCGGGCCGTCTTCCGGTTGAATACTGGTTGCTCTTGAGTTGTGACATTTTGATATACCACAAAGAATGGTTTGACCTATTTTCTCACATTGTGACCTTAACGATTTAAATCATTGTACAAAATTGTAATGCAATCTGCGTACCTGTTTTATTCATAATATGTTTGTATCTCCCATTTCGATATTCCAATTCTTATATAAATTCTTATATGAATTAAGACAAATTATTTCTAAATATCTGTGTTACATGGTCTAATATTATTTAAAATATTGTATGTTTTGAATACAGTTTTCAATATTTGGATGGCATATTTTTTTATAGGTCAGCCGGTATTCACCGTCAGGCAAGTCCAGTGTCATATGATTTTGGTAGATGAAATATTGAAGTAACAAAACTAAATAAATTATGTTACAAAATTATGTTACATTAAATTGTCCAATAAATTTTATGTCTAATGGCAGACACATTGAAACCATTTTTAAACACCTTGCGACCTGTTACATTATTTATATGTATAATGCTTTTCTCTTTATTAAATCCAATTATGTTATAACGAGGTATTTACTAAATAGTAGCTTAGAAAAAACTAAATCCAGAAATATGGAAACCTGAATACACTAACTGAGAGTTACTTTTAAAGATATGTTAAGATCAAAGTGATAAAAAAGTATTTTTTAGAAAAATTACTTTAAAGTGACATTTTCTCTGAAGGAGTCTAATTATAATATTCAAGTTAAAATAGATTATCCACATTAAGGAATTGGATCAAAACTACAGCGTAACTTGTAAAGAGGCCTAGAAATTGAAGCAGCAACGAAGCTCGCAGCTTGAACGAGTGGAAAATTATGAATTGATCTAGTTTACCTCTTTCTATCATATTTCGAATAAACTTAATATGGCGTCGGACAGTGGATGCTGAAAAAAAAAAAAATATATACTTGTAGGTATTGTTAATGAATGTAAAAAACAGGTAATAGATTCTCAATAAGGAAATTATGTCAGGTAGAGAGGAAAGTAAGGAATGTTTACAAAAAGGAAAATAGTAAATATGCATTATAGTTCATATAGCAATCGTGACCAGATTTGTCTGGAATCAATAAGAGTATTTGTAATAAATATACATGCATATAATATACACCTATATTAAGGACCTGTATGCACATGTAAATAAATATAATTATATATGATATGCTTATATGGTAACATAGTTAATTATTACTACATACAATTTGCTTCCTAATCTCTTGTATCTAGTAATTAACAAGTAATCTAGTAGTAATCTGGTAATTAATAACTGCTGTGACATGCCAGCCACAGTTCTATAAACATAATTTATATGTGATATAAATATTGTACGCTACATCTGTCTTTCTGTCTGTGCCCACTAATTTCAGAAACTACTGAATAGATTTCACTTCAGTTTTTACCGATGGATGGACGTCAGTTCTTCAGGAACATTTAGATACATAATTTATGAACATGTTGTGCCAATTAGCTGGCTTTTAATGAATTTTCTCTAAAAACTCACACTAAACTCAACCATCGGGGCATTTTCTGGGTTTGCACTGGCAAATAATTAATGACACTTGAAAACGATGTATGACAATATTGTTTGCATCAAGTACTTCTATAAAAATAGCTCATGACAGCATTTAGGTGCAGGTTATGATAGCGAAATTGATGGTTTATTAAAACCAAGTCAAAGGTAAGTTACTGCTTATTTTGTCCCTATAAATCGGCACTTAAAATGACATAATAAGTTTTAGTTTCTTATAGAAAACTTTGCATATAGATGTACAACTGTGATTCCGCCATTTTTCCTATAGATGGCTTTAGAGCTAATTGGTTGTCAAAATAAATAGATCATAGATGTCACACAATAAAATTGGGCATCTGTCAACTTAACCTCATTACTATGTTAATCAACATCATAAAATTTTCGTTGATTTAAAATGTCAGTGTACAAGAAAAATTCTTTTCATTTGTGGAAATTATCATTTTCTGTTTCATTTTGAAGAAATCTGCGGCTGAAGTTCATCAAGTACTTCCAAATACTTATTTAGTTATTTAATTGATAATACTTATTTAGGTGAGACTGATATTAGTGAAAAATTTTGATGTTGAAAACTGGTATAGCGGCGGAAGATAGAAGGTTTTCGAAGATGCAGAATTAGAGGCACTACTTGATGAAGACTCGTATAAAAATCCAGAAGAATTGCCACAATTATTAACTCAACGAGCTATTTAAAAACACCCCAAAGACATGGGAATAATTCAGAAGCAAGGAAATTGATTAGTGTACGAGCTGAAGAGGAGAGATATTGAACAGCATTTATGTGTTTGTGAACAGCTGGTTGAAAGCTAATGATGGAAGGAATTTCCGTGTCACATGGTAAAGAGTGCAAAAAATGTATTCATTATGATAATCTCAAACACAAAAAATCAGGGGAAGTTCCCGGCCATGCCTCTACGTTGACTTTCAAACTGAATATTCATGGCTCCAAGGTCATTCTCTGTATTTGGTAATGGCGTAATATATCATAAGCTGTTAAAACTGACTGAAACAATCACAGGCAATCAAACACAATGGATGTGTTTGAACTGAGCATTGAAAGTAAATATGACGAGAGACACGATAAAGTGATTTTACAGCATGACAATGTTCGACTCCATGTAACATAAGTAGTTACTATATATTTCGGCACTTTGAAATTTGCCCACCCACTCTCTCCCTCTGACTATCACATGTTTTGATCAGTAACATGGCCTAGCTGACCAACACTTCCGATCTTATGAAGAAGTGAAAAAATTTTTTTAGAGGTTTGCACGCTGCCCGAAACACAGAAGAAAGTAGTGGCCAGCGATGGATAATACTTTGAATAATAAATTTATACCCAGTTTTTTACGATGAAATCTCAAATTTCGAGAAAAAATGGAGTGGCAAAGTTACACACCTTATAATGCTATTTCAGACATTAAGATTTAAGGCGTTATACAAATTTATAAGTATTAAAATAACGAAACCGAGATAATTTCTTTATTGCAAAATATATTTTCTTTTATCTAGCAAAACATTCAAACATTTCCATGAACTCGGCTTTCCTTTCATTGAAAATGCGCATAACTGCTCTACCAAAACTGTTATGCTATTCTGCTATTCAAACAGCTATTCAATATTTTTTTCTTCTGATAACAAAAAATCTAGACCAAAATGATTGATTCACATCTCACATTACATCCTACGCTAGATGATACTTACACGGTATCTTTCAGAATACACTCCCTCAAACAAATTCAAAAACGTTTCCCCCTTTATTTCAAAAAGGTACATATTTTTTAAACTCAACTTCTGTCTATCCTAAATTATGCAGGTGTAAGTTGCAAAGGTCAACCGAGGAACTGTTGAATAAATTCCGGTTATTGTTCTTAATTAAACTGGTGGTTAATGCTAGTAGAAGACAAATGAAATCTACATATCTCTTATCTGAATTCAAAGACCTATCAACTCATCACTTTGAAGTGCACATTACATCAATTTAAGACACACATTGTGAAATGAAAATATTTACACATTCATGAAATATAATTCATTAGCACTAACATTGGATTTGTTTGAAAAGAACATATTAAAGTTCTACAAATATATAAATAAAAATTTTTCACTTACGTAATTCTTCATTGAGTTGCACTGACATTAGAAAGGATTTCGCAGTTTCTATCTGTGAGTACATTTCCTCACATATGAGACACACGGCCATCAACCGCACAATATGGGGGATTTGCCGAAATGCAAAATCCATACAAAGTGACATGTCCAATATCTGAAATATTACCTTTATGAATGAATGTGTGACAAATAAAATTATGAAAATCTTTGAAAAACAAGTTTAATTGAAGGCAAAATCAAATTTATCTCTCTTATTTAAGGGCGAAGTTTGTGTGTGGATGGGCATTTTCCAGTGCTAATGTAACTTGGGGATAATTATGTGTTAATTAACTTTTTGTGCTTTGGTCTGCTTTTCATTAATTTTATGCAATTCAGAGTCTGTTGCTTCCCCATATATGGTATTCAAGAAGGGTTGAACTTATTTAGAAGTAACTTATCAATAGAGATAATGCAATAGTGGAAATACTAGACAATTTAATTGTTATAGAAGTAATTCTATCAAGTTTTACTTTCAAGGATTATTCAATGCTTGAAAGTATTATACTAATTAATATTTTTCTTCTTAAAAAACTGTAGATCAAGATTGGACATCGTCATATTTTGTAATGCTATTGGTATATAAGGCACACATAGTCATGTTAGGGATACTGTAACAATCCTGGATTTCTAATTGGTTTTTGTTTTTAAGTTGAATGTTAACTTAAAAACAAAAGCAAATTGAAAATCGAGGATTGAAAATTGGAACATGTTGAAGATTGGATGCCGCATTGATATGAAAAAAAAATAAGTAAAATATTAAATATCAATAAAACATATCATTGTCCTATTCTCCAGGAAGAAGTCCAGGAAGACAAAGAAAATAAATCTCAGCTCTTTCCTTAACTTCAATTCAGTCACTACTCTATGTAGGTTTAGTTGTTCACAATAGTATCATTCTTGTCAGATCTGGCTTTCTCTCCTAGACTCATTCATAAAGAACATTTAAATGCTTTTACATATTTAAATGTATTGAAATTATAACTGAGAAACGTATTATATTATATAATTTATTTTTATATTCTTCATCATTTGCATGACCAGATTCCCTGTTAGCATACTTATTATGTTTTTGGGACATTTTTAGATTCAAATAATAAATTATTTGCTTTTAGTTTGTTGTCTATTGAATGTGATTTAGCTTAATGCTTCATGTTGATTGTTTAATATATGTTTTAATAATACTCACATTATATTTTATATATTCAAGAAAACTATACATTATAAGGAGTGAGCCAGAAAATGTTGTAGTGATTGACATGAGCAGCTGAAAAGTAAGGGTTAATTCATAATGTTATTTGTGTTGACATTTTTGAAAGCATTATTTAAAGTTAAAATGTTATTTCAATACTATTATTAAAAATTACTAACACAAACCTGAAATTCAAACACTTTTTTTAAATAATGACACAAATCTAACAAATTAATATAGAATTGAGATAAATGATAAATGGAATTTTCTTTTAGCGGCAATACAAATGTAAAATGATTGTTGGAATTCGGATTATGTTGTGGACTGCCAAATATGGCATCGACTGATGCGACCATATTTTGTCCATTATTAAATTTTAATGAGTTATTTAACATTTCCACACGTTTCATTACACTGATTAGTATGAAACAAAATAATGCTACTTCCAAATCAAAAATAATGGGTGTAATAATATTGAATACAACAAAAAAGGAAACATTTAGAGAGTATTTTGTTACTACAAATACACCAAAAGCAATGATACAAATATGAAAAGCTACAATTAGACCCATGAGAATGAAATTTCGACATTTGTCACGTCTCAACAAATTTTTTTTGTGCTCTGGTTTGAAAAGATCATCTACTCTTTGAATTCTCAAGATCAATTCTTCGAACATATTTCTGTCACGTGTCCAATCAATTAACAATAAACGCAAAACAAGAATCATCTGAAGTGTCCTAAATGCCAGTAAAATGTGTTGACCATGTTCGATTACAAATGGCATTTGCAGCCCCATCAATATTCCAACTGTTAGCCAAGTGTATTGCGCCACAAACATTCCAATTATTAGCAATGTGTATAACTTTCGAAACCATAACATAAATATGTTGGGAATTCGGTTAGCAGTTTTTCTACACACGCCAAATACATTCTGGTATTTTAAAATTGGCCACAGTGTATTTTCTATTGACTCGTCGACCATATTAACTATTATAAATATTTGTGTTTTAACTGAATTCCAACACGACTAATTTATTCAGTGTCTAAGGAACAAGTGACATGTTATTGATTGAATGCCTTTTGAATAAACAGTCATTAGTTTATCATTGTGTGGAATCTCTTGAGTGCTTAACACAAGTAATGACACATAATATTGATTTTTCATGTGGAAATTTTATAGAATTCCTTTAAACACTACCTATTATGTTATCTTACATCAGGTATATACTATATTACTATTACCAAACACCAATAATCAAGACTGGATGTCTACCATTCCCATGTTTTTCGAACTTTAGTTTGAGGTTTAGTATTTTGAAATATGGTATAATAAAATGATTTTAAAAGAAATGTGTCATTAATCCTATATATTCTTTTACTACGGTATGTTAAAAAACTATAAACCCCTTATTCACCCACTGTACTTCATTTGGCCAATAAATAACTTTAGTTATAAAATTTATCTACGGAATACTTTCAATAAACTAAACTACACCAAAATCAAATGCTCTTGCTACCTTTGCTTGGTTATTTTGATCTTACCAAGGATAATTCAATAAAATAACAATGAGAATAACTTGGAAATTGTGCATTTGCTACATTTTCAACCTTGGGTAATTTGACCAAGTGTCATGAGTACAGAGCGCAGATGATATGGATAAATATATACTGCCGTTGCAATCTGCTTATTCTCTGCTTTCTTTTTAAATTGAAGTATTCTCGTGGCCCTGATGACCTCAGGTCTAGACTCCCAACCTTAAGTGTCCATGTATTTAGTTCTAGAAATCTCCTTACTTTACTTATCCCTAAATGTGAGACAGACCTACTTCTACACATATTCCTTCACTGTCCATACTGCCGAATTGTGGAATAAGTAATTCAATGATGCCCACAATGCGCCCAATGTTGTACATTCAGAGGTCATCTGAAAAAAATTCCTTTCATAAACGCCGTTCGTAAATCCCCATTGTCTCCTCCTTAGTGTTATATGTTATTAGTGGGCTATACAATTTGTAATACTGGATTTAATATAAATAATAAAACTGTGTACTTACTTTTTATTTGATATTTTCTTGTTGCTAGCTTGCAGCTTTCTTTGTTGTTGTTTTGACTATTTTTTATTAATTTTGTTTTGCAACTGTATCCACAACCTGTTGCAGTCTTCCACAACACATAATACATTTTATTACTTGGAGCTCTAGCTGCTGCAGCAATAAGTTTTTCTTATATAAAAACTTTTGTACATTAAAATTAATAAATTAATATGTACTATTCATGTAAAAATTAGTATAATCTAAACGACTAAAAATTAATTGTTGGTTGAAACTGTTTAACTTACAATTATTTACATAACTTTTTTACAAATGAATAACTGTAGTGAATGAATAACTGATATAATAAGAAATTTAAATAATATGGAAATCTTGAATGGGCAAAATTAGGCATATTTCTTTGATTTAACTTGTGTAAGTTATTTTGTTTTACTCTATATATGTATTGTTATTGGTGGCTTAAACTCGCGTTCTATAGAAAATCTGAAGTATTTAAATGAAAATAGCTGTGACAATTGATATATTGCATTTATGAAAAAAACAAGTACACGTCTATTAAATCAGCAAACAAATATATTCAAATTTAAGTCTATGTAAATAGTATAGTCCTTTGAACTGTGTGCAGCGAACTTGAAAACTATTTAGGATAAAAATAAAGATATATTTTCATGAAGTAAACTGTAACTGTAACCGCTTAATTGTGAATAACTTATACAGTGTTCTTCGATACTAAAAATTGCTCGCATATACAAGGCACACTTTCATCTAATTTTACAGAATATGACTATGACACTGTAGAAAGATGGCTTGGGTTTTTGTAATCTTTCAGAACCCAATTTCCTTTTTTTTTTATATTAACCATCTTTGGTCAAATGATAACAATGGCTTCGTGTTTCGACTATTTGGCAGCGGGGATTTTCTGTAATTATGTAAGAAGTATGAAATCTCTGCCCAAGAAACAGTCATAGAAAAATTTCAATGAATTTTTGATGGTCCGCTGTATAAGTTTGAGTGAATAAAGTATGCTTAATATAAGAAAATACACCAAACAAAACTTTGTCTGAAAGAATATGTCGTTCCAATCTCTGTTCAAGTTTTCTTTCGCCCATGTGAAGTGAATTTTTTGCAGTTGCAGTTTCTTCACCGTGGTTCGAAATTTTAATTTGCAAGCCCGTAAACACCTTCACATAAAGTCACATGGTATATTTAGATGCTTTTTATGGAAAAGGTTCTGCTCGGCACCCGTGTCAAGATTCTTCTGAAACACCTGTAAAATCAGCTTACTATCCCTTTTCCTTGTTTTTTGCTCAAATCCATGATTAGGTAAGGCATTAACATTTTTTACATGGAGAAATTGTATCACTCACTTAGTTACAAACGGAATCAATATTTTCTTTATATTTAACATTGACTCTGTATTGTATTTTCGGTTCTTTGGAATGCAAACACAGAAACATGATTTTGTACCATGACGCATACACGGCACTTATGTTGAAATATGTCCCATGACTATGATCAAAGGATAACTAAGGCTTTTGACACAATGCTGGGGAGACTTTTTATGCAAATACATAAGACTGGAAAGTTCTTGGTAAAGAAGAAATATTTAAGATAACCATTGTGTCTAACAAATTAAAATTATAAAATGGAAAATTTTTTCAGATGTGCCATACTAAATATTGTGTGCCCACAATATCCGAGCTTCAGTTTTTTTTAAACGTATTGAAAATTTACCCACATTAACAACATGTACAACTTCCACCAGAAGCCAAATAAACTTTTCTTTTATTCCTTAGGATAAAAAAACACATTACAAGAGTTCTCAACGTCTATGACTATTATTTTACCGATGTTAATTTTAATGCTTTATGTGAAAAAATTCCCAAAAACAAATGTATGTATTGTTTGTTAGATTGATCTTAAGTTCCTTATTTTTTGTTGGTAGAATGTTCATATCACATAATTCATTGTCAGTTTCTATTGAAAAGTGAGTGTCACTGGAATTATCTAGCGAAGAAAATTAGCTAGGGTCCCTGAGGATAATTTTCAGGGTCCATGATGGTAATTGTTTTAAATATTTCTATCTGCCAGTTTTAGTCTTATTACACGGAGAGAGTTTATCAAGAACAGGTTAAATTAAATGAAAATTAGAAATTATTTCTATTTTTTCCTTTATTATCCTTCTTATTTATATTTGTATTACTTTTATCTACAATTCTCCAAGATATTAATTTCGATTAAAGTTTGAGGATGGATGGTAATAAACCATATTTAAAATCGTAATACTATACCAAAGTTCAATATACCAACCCTCAAACCGAAGCTCAAAACATGTGGTAACAGTGGACACTTAGATGTGGTAATTGGTATTTGTTGTTAGTAATATGGTGTGTATATTACCTAAACAAAAATTATTGATAGGTAGAATCAGAGGCATATTCCAGAGTTCTTAATGGAAAATGTTCCTTAATGGAAAAAGTGAAAACACACAAATAATATTAGCTGTGTGTAATTATTTATTGATTTAATAACCAAACTGTGTGCACAGGTAATTACAATACATAATTATGTCCCTAAAATTCATTATTTGAATTATCTACGATATACTCGTAATCTAATCATTTCTTTAAGTCCGTATTGAAATTAAGTTCTTTTTTAAATGTTTGGGAAATGCTAATCTTCAAACATAAATCACTTTTGTGTGGGCGCATCTAATTTTCTATTCTCTGTGACAAGGTCAATGAACCTCTACACTGCAGTATTTAACGTCAGCACACAGGACCATACTTAAGTATTTGTGAACGGAAACAACTTTTTCATTCTCAATAATTAACAGATTCAGATAAGTTTTATTTTCAAATCATTTTCAGGTATATCATGAAAATGGTAAGGGAATGAATTGGTAGGACTGGGTCACGGGAGGTGTACCCCGCAATGAGGGCCGCAGTTGAAGTCTTAACATGTAAGAAATTACATAGTCGTGATATAAGTAAATATATAGAGGTGAAAAGGAAAAAATGGTAATTATTATGAACAAACATCCTAATTAAAAAACGTAACATGGTATCAGGAGAAAACTGATTAATATAACTGATCAGGTTTAAAGATTATTAGGGGATTAAATACAATTGACAGCTGAAGATGTGACCATGCTCTAAGTAAAAATGTCAGAAACAGATCAAAACACATGGACCGGTCAAGATGGTACATCAGTACAATGTCAAAGACATGATTTACATGCTATTGGAGAAATAAACCTCAATATTGATAATAATGCACCTGCTTGGAAACATTTTGACAACTACTTTATTTCTAAAAAATCTATCACAATAGAAAGCCATAAATTTTTTACACCAATGACAACAGGAATAGTTTGATAATTTTCTTACAGATTCAGAAAATAAAAGCCTAAATGCTTGCGAATTTAACGATACGCGTAAAGAACTAATCGTAATATCATTAATTTAACATAAGAAAAAGCTGTTTCAATTCGTAAAGTTTCAGAATTGTCATAGAAACAATTGAAAAAATTAGCGCACCAGAAAGTAAGAGAAATCTGTATTAAACATTAATAAATCTAAAATGTTTATAAATTGTAATTTACCAAAAAAACAGAGGTTAAACAAAGTTTTAATGTGGGAATTTGTGGTCTTCAACACATAAGTGTTCTGCGAATGGTGTAAGTTGCAAATACAGTAAAGGCAAAAATAATTTTACTAAAATAAGGCAGAAGAGAAATAAAGCTAATGCAAGACAATCAGCTCAACTACTTGCTCAAGTAGAAGAATGTGAAGAAGCCTTTTCATCGGTATTAAAGTCACAGCTAATACAAGTGGGCGGTGTGAAAATATCTACATAAATAATAAGACAGAGTAAAACTTGACACGGGTGTTCCAGTGAATTGCGCCTCTTTTAGCACGTATGAAAATGTAACACAAACAGGGTAAATCCAATGTTTATTATTAAGAAACCAATAAAGTTAACTACTTTGGATGATAAGTTGACATCTGTTAAAGGTATCTTGGTAAGTAAGTGTTATTTATAGAATGGAAGATATGAGAACATTTAATTTGTAAATTTAATATAGACAAGGATTATTTACAAAAAATTACTGATAAATATTTACAAGTGATGTTTTAATAAACAATATGATATTAAATTACAGGATAATGCCCGTCCAAGGGCAAATTCACCTCGGTCTATTCCACTAGCTTTGCAGGAGTCATTAAAAAAAGTACTTAGTTTAATGGTAGCATAAGATATAATAGAAAAAGTGGATGAACCAGGACAATGGATTAACTTAATTATGATAATTAAAAAAGTAATGGAAAGTTAAGAACATCTTTGGATCTTAAGCATCTAAATAAATTCATT
This sequence comes from Druceiella hillmani, assembly GCA_039881145.1. Taxonomy (NCBI): domain Eukaryota; kingdom Metazoa; phylum Arthropoda; class Insecta; order Lepidoptera; family Hepialidae; genus Druceiella; species Druceiella hillmani. Next base: position 983,076 of record JAYKKI010000069.1, on the reverse strand, counting down.
GTACCTCAACATAAATATTTACATACGGTTGAAGACATCACAGATAAACTCACAGGTACTAAATATATAACAAAACTAGATTGTAGTAGTGGATTTTGGACAGTTCAATTATCTAAAAATAGTTTCAAACTTTGTACGTTTTCAACATCTTTTGGGAATTATCCTTTTAAGAGAATACCTTTTGGATTACGTGTATCAACAGAATTGTTTCAACAACGTATGGATGAAATTTTTAAGAATATAAAGGTGTAGAATTCTATGTTGATGATTTAATTATATTTGGTGAGACTATTTCGAAACATAATAAGATTTTGTTAAAAGTAGTCGAGCTAGTGAGTTTGCATAATGTTAGATTTGACAAAGACAAATCAGACTTTCTTAAAAAAGAAATTAGTTTTTTAGATATATTAATTAATTATGAAGGAATGAGACCTGATCCTATGAAAGTAACTTCAATTAATAATACAAAAAACTTAAAACATAAAAAAGATGTTGAAAGGTATCACAAACTATTTAAACAAATATGTAAATAATTATTCTACAATATCAGTACCTTTAAAAGAATTATTAAAAAAGAAAATTTAATTTCAATGGAATATTTATCATGAAACTAAAAAAAAATTTGACAAGGGAACCATTATTGAACTTCTTTGATATAAATAAAGAAATTGTACTTTCAGTAGATTGTAGTTCTGAGGGGATCAGTACCTGTTTAATGCAAAAGGGTAGACCAGTAGCTTATGCATCAAAAGCACTAACTGCTAAAAAAATTATGCTCAGATAGAAAGAGATATGTTAGCAATAATATTTGGTTGTGCTAAATTTTATAAGTATATTCTAGGAAAAATAATTGTTGTTGAGACTGATCATTCAGCTTTAGAAACTTTATTTAATAAACCTTGTGCAAAGCACCAATAAGAATTCAAACAATGATGTTGAAAGTTCAGGCACATGGCCCAAATGTAAAATATGTTCCTGGTAAGAAGATATATATTTCAGATTTTCTATGTAGATCATATTTTATACAAAATGAGACTCATAAGGAGGTTTTAGAGATGTTAAACAATGAATTATAGAAAGAAATAGTAGGTCATGTTAGTGATTTGATTCCCTACCTATTTCAGGAGAAAAAAGAAAACTAATTAAAGTAAAGACTGATGAAGATCCTGTACTTAGCAAATTAAATGATTGTATTATTAAGGGTTATCCTAACTGTAAACATAAAATGAGTAATACTCCATTTTGGAATTATCGACATGATTTAACAATTGTAGATGAGATTATCTTTAAGAACAATTCAACTGTAATACCAAGCTTACTACAAAAACATTATATTCACGCAGATAATTTTCGTTTTAATAATTGTGTAAGAAGAGCCAAAATGATAATGTTTCGGCCGAGGATGCAGGCTCAAATTAAGGATATTTGTTTTAATTGTCTGATATGCCAAATAAATAGAATAAATAATTCAAAATAACCAATAATGTTTCAAAACGTGTCTAATTTACCTTTGGTAAAATTTGGTTCGGATCGCCTTGAATTTAATAAAAATTATTATTTCAATATTGTAAATTATTATAGCAAATATATAGAAATAAGCAGGTTCGAAAATATTAGTTCGTTCATGCGAGACATGGAATTCCTTTATAATTATTAATCGACAATGGGCCTCAATTTGTGATGAATTTAAGAAGTTTGCAAAAGAATATGGATTTAAGTATATTACTTCATCACCCTGTTATCCAAAATCTAATGGCTTAGCAGAAGCAAGTGTTAAAATAATAAAAAATATTTTCAAAAAATATTTTCATGATAATGAATTCATACATGTACCTAACTTTTTTAAATTTGAGAATATAAAATTTTGACAAATGTAGAAATAGTCTTGATATGAAGTTACTTGTGTTGTGATATAAATAAATATATAGATATGAAATAAAAAAGTGGTAATTATTATTAACAAACAATCTAATTAAAAAATGCAACTAAATGTTATTCCAACAAAATGTTGGCAATAAACTTGCCTTTCTTATTATCACCTACTGCTAAGAATAAATACGATTATAACATAGAATTAATTTTACGTTTATAATCTACAAAATAAATATTGTTAAAATTACATATAGATAAAAGTTTAGAAACTAAACTAATATAAAACTAATGGAACACAACGCTGACATTTTAACTTCGAGCACTTCTATTAACAAGAGTTTGAGATTAAACAATTAAAGAATATAATATTGCATCGAAATAATTTAAAATATCATCCACCGACACATATTATGACAAAACTTATAAATAAAATAGCAAATAACCTAAAAATAGTAGTCAAAATTATTGTCAATAAAAAGTGAGAAATTATTGTAAGTTTAGTGAATATGTTAAACTTACTTTGCACAAAAAATTGTTGATGTTATGAAAAAAATTAATATATAATGAAAAGAAGTAAGGTTACATTAATATGAAGTTATATATATAATAATAATAATTACAAAAGTTCAGCTTATTCTCTGGAATGCAAGCTCATTAACTGAACAATGACAATAATGTAGGTAACAACAAGATTAAAAAAATTAGGCAGCAACGATATTCTTAGGTCGAAGAGCCGGCACACGGAAAATGTTCCACTGTTACTGATATGTATGATTTCTTCAAGCGTTGCCAATTTGTTATCGACTGAAGGACCTTAAATAAGAGGAATGTATTAATCACACACAAAATAGAGTTAGATATTTATTTGTATGGAGTCAAAAATATAGTTGATTTACGTACAATTAAAATATATCCATATAAATAAATAAATTTACAAGTTGTGTGTATATGTAAATACACACATACATTAGCATAATCAGTTTAAGTTTTCATTTGAACAATGTCAGTAAAACAGCTGACTCTTTCAATTTGAATAGGAGAGCAATATGCATAAGATTGGAAATCAAGTCAAACTAATTCCCTCCAAATTGGCCATTTTACATCCAAAGTTGCTAAACTACAGCAGATATACTCAAATGATACGTAGTGTTAATGGCCTCTTTTGAAATTAACTTTCAGCTTCTCTAAAGCCAATGTTTTTTTCATGAAGTTGTGTCTAAAAGCTGACAATTGAAAAATATATATGGTAAATGTTTTCATCTTGACCGTGTAAGCAGATTACAGTTATACAATTGTTGATTAATTTTTTTAAAAATATGAAATATTATTACGTTATTTGTAATGATATTTGTAACAATTTCACTTTTATGAATCCTCATACCGCAAGAAGATTTTAATTATTTAACTCTAATAACCAGTTTGATGAATTTGCTTAGAATAAAAATAAGAGCTATCATCCTCATGTAATGGCAAATCTATTTACTAATTTGTAAGTAGACAAAAGAATATGTTTAATTTATTTGTTCGTCTAACAAGTGGAAACAATTGTTTTTTAAATAAGATATGTCTAATTTTATTAGTTTAATTCTATTTAATGGGATGGAGTAGGGATGAGATAAGTCACTTCTCTACTAATACAAGTCTCATGTATCAGTTAGTTAAAAATACAAAAAATTGATTGGTGATCTTTTTTGTTGGTCAAAGTTAAATATAATAAAAAATATTTATCGATATAATAGACAATATTTTAACACAAAGGAAATAACTGCGGTTTCCCAACCAATGTTGCCAGAGAAATAAACAAGTATAACCGCTAGCCCAGAACAATTTCACGACAACTGTAGCAATAAGGAAGGTTAAAAACGAATAATATTTCATCTATCAAACATTACTAAAGAGCGGTCAGGCGAATGTTGTAGTTGTTTTGTCTTGCGGCTTCGCACATTGTTGTTTTATTTTACACTCGGTACGCTGCACACTTTGGAATAGACATTTTATTCTCTTTATTTTGATACTCCACTCAATATGATTTGAAATTATTTTATTTGTTAGATTATTGTAAATTTAATTTTATAACTGAAATATTGATTCTCTTAAACAATCAAAATAAGTGTCTGCAAGTTTGTTTGTTTGAACATTATATCAAAACTACAAAACCAATTTAAATTAAACTTTCTCTGAGATAATGACTAAGATATATATCAAAATTTAAAATATTTGTTCCTAAGAAACAGAAATCCTTAAGCATTTTATTTAAAATAAATAAAATTATTGGTATTCAAGTGCGGAGGTTTGTATCTGATAACACAAATAGTCTGAACGGTTACTACGATTCAGATTAAAGTTCAAGCTAAGGCGTGGAATAGTTATCTCCGGTCAAATATACTTTTTAGTTGAAAATGTTATTCAAGCTAAGATCTCAGATATTTTCATTCTGATGGATGCAACTTTCAAGATGAAAACATTATGACTGAAGAAAAAATTTACTTTTAGTGGATAATAGAAGAAAATACAAAGAAGAGAATACATAATAATACCCATTTTGTATATCACATACTAGTTTCCCCTGTGTTGACTGATTGTTCATATTGAATATATTTGGCGTTAATTTTATGGAAATTCATGATTCACAATTAAATGAAACTACGTGATGTAGTATTATTTCTACTTTCTTTAACCACGACCTAGGTTTTGTTGTATTACAACATCTTCATTAACAAAGATATCTATCTATCTATATCTATAAAGATATCTAGCTATCTTTGCTAATATCCCACCTGAAGATGTTGTAATACAACGAAACCTAGGTCGTGGTTAAAGAAATTAAAGAAAGTAGAAATAATACTACATCACGTAGTTTCATTTAATTGTGATTGTTCATAATCGGCATCAATTAAGCCATGAGAAATGTATCACAGAACCGTTAAATTGCTTTGGTTATTATTAATAGATTGTAACTTGAAATTATATCATGCTTCAAAATATTTAGTTTTTAGATCTATGGGAACATGGACAGTGCTTTGCTGTACTTCTATTCTGTTTACGTAACCAATTATTGAAGAATTGCAGGATTATTTTATACGTAGGATTATTTTATACGAATGTCACTTTGACAGGTTGACAAGGTTGAGAGACCGAAAAGTAAACATTATTTTGTTCAGAATAAATTTCATATCATATATCATATCAAACCATACTAGGCGCTTATCATATAAACAAAATCTTGTATGTTTGTATTTTATTATTATTTGAAAAAAAATGAAATAAAAAATCACTTATTTCATGGAAAGTCACAATCACAGGTCGCAAGCTTCGTAAGACCAATTGTTATTGAAAAGTGAAAGACCAGTACTGTGCAACACATTAGTAAATAATGCAGTTGATTGAGTAACAATAAATACCAGAAGATAAAACATATTTTCACTTTTATATGTAAGAAACAATTGCTAAACAAAACATAGTTTGGTATCAATCATTTGTCGATTCAAACCTAGATAATATCATTTGCAAACAAAAAATACAAAGCGATACTTTTAGCATGATATGAAATCAATGTCTAATAAATAGATACTTACACATTTGGGGCGAAAGTCTTAGTTTTGTGATGATTATCTTCAATTTACGAAATTCCATAACCAACATCTCACTGAAGGTGCAGACAAATGATAAGAGAGCAATGCAAATTGTCAGCCATAGAATAAAGTTAATCATATCCAGTGACCATAATTGCTAAAATATAATTTGATTAGTAGCAATATTTTGTACATATTCTGTATTTTATTTCGCTGTGTGGATTTTAAATGTTAAACTTTAATTAAATGTACAATTGTAAGGAGAAATTCACGCACAGATAGACGCTATTAATAAATGTTATAGGCAGAATCTAAATTACAATACCTGTAATATCACTATTACTTACATTGTGTATATACCAGTTTAACACTAGTTGAATACAGTGAACACACGAAAGGAAAGTTGAGACTACAAGCTGAAGTACCTAAAGTAGAAATTAAATGGCCAAATTAAAAGAAAAATAAGTCATATCTAAATGTCTTGCATATTTCGATGTATTACAGTATACCTGCATATTAAACATTTTGTTAACTCTATTGTATATTTCAATTATTATATTCAATACATTTGGCAAAACCGATATGTATATAGCATTCCTTGAAATATCTAAGTGGTTATTCTCACTTAATTCATTGTGGTTTACCACTCTGGGTAATACTAAACGGTATGCATTATTGTGAAATATTTCTTGACTCACACGTTCCAAGTAATTGTTTACCGCTTTTAACATTTGAATAATAGTAATTGTAAGTAGACACATTAAAAGCAGATCCAATCTGTTAATGACTTCACCAAAATCTATGATTATGTGGAAAAAACTAAGATTTCCTGATCTGACAAATACATAATTTGGTAAGTGGCTCGCAATTATAATAAATATGCCCAGTAGCATCATGATTTTTAATTTTTTAAAGCATTTTGTTCTAAACAAAACACTGTAATGAACAAAAATGTCATCAAATTGCTGTAAACAATCGGCAAATAATTTGTTTTGCCAAAATACATCAATAGATAAAACCAATATTAAATTAGTGACGTTGGATATCTCGTAAAGCCACTCCATTATATTTCTTTCAATGTAGAGAGAAAATTGGTTAGACCATATGCCAATACTGGTACCCAAACTGATGAAAAAAATTAATGTTAAACTGTAAATTTTTTTTAGGATAATTTTAATTGCTGTGGTTTGATTTTCTAATTTATATGAAAATCGGTTCACACCTAGAATAGACTGTAATGTAACTAGAATGTGAATCGATTCCTTTAAAATATAACACGACATTTTTCATTGAATTTATTGTTTCTTCTACTCAAGACAAAAAGAAAATGAAGCCCTTCATCGAAGAAATAACATGTTTAGGTAAATGAAATGACGTGGTCTAATTTGGTAGAGTAAAGGAGACTATTTGTCTTCCCATGTTAAAATAATTATTGATTATTGTATTTACCTGTCTCTAGAACTTTCGATTGTTTGTTATATGTATTATTTATTTATAATAAAGTTTTTTTAAACCTACTCTGTAGTTTTGAAACATATTTACAAAAAATATTGACATCAGTAAAATACCCTATTGGAATAATGGATATGAAAATCAAGCTAATTGTATAACCATAAATAACAATTAATTGTAGGTAAAGATATACCTACTGTTACATTTATTGAATAAATATATTAGCATATTTATTTCAGAATAATCCGAGATAATGTTGAAGTAATTATACCGATAGGTTTATATGCAATTACACCAATCGCTGAGCGCAGTACGTATACTTAAATCAGCCGGATTCCAAAGTGTAATCACATTCGAAGATTCACCACAGAATTACATAGATATCAGGAGGATATTTTGATAAATTTAAAACATTTCAAAGCCATGTTCTGAAAAATGTTTAATTGGTATCGAACCTGAGATTGAATGAGAAGACATTAAGAAATAATTGTAAATTGGAACGAAAAGGCAAGGAGATATAGGCAGAGGAGCAACGATGCGATGGCACAAAAATAGTTCTAGAGACACATCATTATTATAGTTCTTTATCCCATAGGTCCAGAAGCCATCCAGATGTAAAAATTAGGTTAAAGCAAAATGGTGAAAATTAGTTTTGGTTTGAATTGGGAGGAAGTTTTGGAGTATTTACAAGAGTATTACATCAAATACTTCAGTAGATTATGCGCAGTATAAAGGTTGTAGAATTTCATCAACAACTTCAAGTGAGATATTCATCAATTAAAAGGATAATGTATTTACTATATATGTAAATAAAATCACCAAGTTTAAGGATTCTTTAGAGATGCAGAAGTTATTTAAGAAAAGATATAATTTATTTTCATTCGGTTTGGGGATACTTTTGAGATGCGGACATTGTTCAAACAAATGCAATAAAGGCTAAAAATAAATAAATCAGGAGATTCAATTTTATCTGGTTTAGCCTGCCTACAATATATATATATATATATATTTTTTTTTCTTTCATGACATGTAAATTTTTCTTTAATTTAAGAGTTTACAATTAAATTCTTTTGTAAAATTGAAGTTTGTATGCTAAAATATTTTGCAAAAAAGAAAAAACGTGGTCTCATAAGTCTGTTTTTGTTTTTGATATTGGCCATCTCAATTTTTGCATTGCCTTGCAAAAACATTTTGCAATGCGACCTCAAATGATGTGTGAAATGTGTTACAATTATTGTTGGTTATACAGTAAACACTCAACTTTTTAGTAAATGTGTTTGTGAATGGGCAATGGTGGATTTAGCCATTTGACTCAATGCCATGTAATGCAGCTTATCTTTGTTACATCACATATAAATACCAATAACTTGGGACGAGTTCAATAGTTTCAACGGTTAAAAAAATAAAGTTATTTTCGTAAAGTACCGTAATGTATGATAACTTCGTTATCATCAAACATAAAGGCATAAAACAGACCAAGGGATGAGAATTTGCGACAAAACACACGTAAGTATGAGTTATTTTTGTCTTATATATAATTCTACACATTTACAGCACGCAATGAAACGAATCACAGCCAGGCAAATAGCGCTGTGCAGCATATGCATTGTCTGTAATTGGAATGGATATGTAATATTAATAATTTTAATTATCTTATTTTGGATTCAGGAATGTATAGGAAGCCGAAGTGCTACACTTATTTCACAATACCATGTACACTCATGTAATTTGGGTACTTCTGGGTTAATTAAAAACTTGAAACTTGTTGGTTTTTACCTCATAACTACAAAAAATTAGAAAAAGGGAAAAGTACATAGTAAGTATATCTTTTCCGACAAGATGAATAATTATGTTCATACTCAAAATAATGTAACAATTAATTGTCTGAAACCTTTTCACGTTAATAATATTATTGAATTTGGAATCATCATTTTCTGTAACTTTAATATTTTGGCCATTTCACTATATTGTGTTTTTCATGTGTATGTATACTTAAAGATATTTGGTTAAGTCAAGGTGGTAAAACTTTATTACTGGTGAGGAATAAAAATAAACACTTAAACATTATCTTTGGCCAAATGATAAATTTACAAAATTCATTCAAAAAAGTGCAAAATATTAATACTTTATTTAAATTGTACTGTTATTTTTAGGACATCTTATAACTTATGTATTAATTATTTCCAGAAATAGCCTAACATCCTAAGAATACAAAACTGCTACATTAGCAACCCGTGCTCCTCAAACACCTTAGATTAGAACAAAAAGTGGTTTTTGTCCTTAGCACAGATAGCTTAACTTGTCTGTCTTGTGTTAAATCCATTATGGCTTTTTTGGGTGTGTTACTGTCTCCTTTCCAAGAATGCTTTAAAGGTGTTTTGATGGTGAGGTAATTAGATGGATTCTGTAACTTGCAGTGTCTCCTCATAATGTGTAATTGTGTGTTTTGTGCTTTGCAATATTCTTCAACGCTTTATTACAATGACTTACCTAAATTTTTGGAGCCAAACTTGTCTGTTTTTAAAATAAAACCCAAGCATATTTTGACTTGGAGTAAGTGTTCTTGATTAAAAATGTGTCTAATTAATCCACCATGCATTAGTTACAGAAAAAGTTTAAACCGAGTTGTAATGTATAAGCAGAGAACACATATTTTGAATGCAGTTTTTATTGAAGAAAATCTATTCCTCGGGAGTTACCTAGTGAAAATCGCTTATGTTTAAAATGTGATATTATATAATTGACTGCCATCAGAATTAGTCACAAAAATATATAATATACTATATAATACTCTATATAATATATAATACTCTACAATGGCTGTTCATCAGACCCAACAAGGTGGAATTTGCAAATAGAATAATTTCTTTAAGTGACATAATTTTAAATATTTGATAATTCCTAATTGCAAAATAACACTCTACTTTAATTCTTTTCCGAAAATTGGTTCAAATCATATTTACCACTTGATTCAAACATTTAGAAACAAATGTAGACCGCCATTTTTACTGGATTTTTTTAATGTAACTCAAAAAGTTAGGAGAGATTTTTATATGCCCTTATGTGTAATGGGTGTTAGGAAATAAAAGCGTGTGATCTTATATTTTATATTTCCATTCGCAAGTTCAGTGAACGTTCAAGGCGAAACTTGAAATGAGTCTGGGGTTTGCCCACATACTCCCACTCAGTTTGTTTCAGTCACTTTTGATAAGTACATGAATGTGAATTACAAAAGCCTGTTACATCTGTAGAAAAAGCTGTCTAAATTATGGAAAATCAACTAAATGGTCATAGACAATTGAACAGTTTGGGATGGCTAGCAACTCTTCATGTCCCATTCTCATGCTCAACCGAGCGCCTAGGCAAAAGTTCGCTGAGAGTTCGGTGTACAAATGTAGCCATGAACATTGTACAATCTGCTCGGTCGTGTAAGTGATTTAATGTTTATGGTCAATGTGATATAATGTGAACATGCTGTTTGTATACTTTTGTTTGACCAGTTTTGTTGAGTATATGAAAGAAATTTTCCCAACAGTCTCTATAAATTAATACTTTTTGGTGCTTTATGACTGTAGTTTAAATTACTGTATGGAGAAAAGTTTTTGTAATTTGCGCTATTCAGAGTTTCATTAAGATTATTGGTTGACTTACTATTGTTGATTACAAAATTTATTATAGACTCATTAAATACAGCAATATAATAGATTTTAATCTGTAGGACGAATTAATTCATTGAGCAAATTTATTACTTGCCTTTTGTCGATACTCAGTCATTATAACTATGTTACCTACCTTGTTGCCTCTTGTGTATTATAATTTTGCTGCCTTTTGCCAATACCCAGTTGTTCTAACTTTGTTAACTATCCAGTTGTACCTTATGTCAATATCCAGTCGTTATAACTTTGTTCAATAGCCGGGATACCAAGATAACCTTTGGGTACATTCATTCTTTGAATTCTTTTTCCTTAGAAGTCACAGTGGAAAACCACCTCACAAAAACAATTATTCTGTAGAATTATAAATGGGAAGGGAGAAGGGGAATAGAAAAGTCTCAGTTGCCGCCGTGTGTATGCCTCATTCATTATTGCCAGTTTCAAACAGCTCTTGACTTGTAGTGGGCACTTAAATATTTTGTGAATGCCATGTTGTGTTTATGTTTAAAATTTCCATTTTATAATAAATAAATTGTTATAAATAATTGAAAATATATCAGCATCTGAATTTTCAAGGTATGTTCAAATTTACACATAACTGTTAGCAATTATGTAACGCTATGCTTCTTAATCATAAAATAAATAACGGATTGACGATTGAAGGGATGGGTAGATATTTGAGGGAACTATTGAGGAAAGATTCTGCTGCTGAAGATTACACCTCAGATAAAAACAATAAGTATTATATACCCAGAAAGGGATTTTAGAAGAATCGGACTGTGAAGAATCTGGTAAATATTATTATTTTGTCCCCATCATTATGATTTCAATAATCAAAATTTAATATTGAAATCATAATAATGGGGACAACACAGTATTTTTATATTTAGTAGAAGATTGTGGGAGGGAAGTAATGAATTATCGCATTTGACGACAACGTTTACAGCCAAAGACAAGCTCCTACTTAAAATATTCTTCAGCAAAAATGTGGACCGTATAGAAGTACAGACACTTTCTCATTCAGCAACAAATTCGAAAGAGTTTTCACAATGAGACAAATGCTACATAAAAGCAGTGGATATAGAAAATTTAACTCTTAAAGATTGGGTAGGAATCTTTAAGAGTTGAATTCTTGAGAATTCTCATAATGTCAGGTGCAAATAATTCCACCACTGACCATTAGCTATGCTGTGGATATTAGTGTTCTAAGCTAGTATGGCTGTATATACATATCAAGGTTAGTTGTCTTGGTTTTAGTTGACGTAAGACCTTAAAGTATTCTTTTAGTGTGGATTGACTACACTTTAAGATGCCTTATGTTTGAAGATGGTATGGGGAGGATCAGATCTGTTTGATTTCGAGGAAAGAGCACGTTTGTTTAAATAGTTCAGCAGTTAAATTGGTGCTTTGGTCAGTAAGTAGATGTTTTGAAATTCCAAAAAGTGATATAAAATGGAGCAGGCATTCCTAGAGAAATGCTAAAATATTGAAAGAGCATCATGATATTCAGATAGTTGGTCATCTAAGCTCGTTAAAAATATATAAACGAATAGCAGAACAAAATTACTGGAACGTTATGTGAACTGAAATAGAAGATTACACAAAAAAATGTCAAACAAATAAAGCCCTTCGTAAAATAAGTCTTGCACCCATGCAAATAACTTCTACGTCTACTGCACCACTTGAACGAATTTTGAGGTATATACCATTTGTCCTAGAACTGAAACCGTGATTGAATGTTCCGTTATTAATCCTGAATTAAAGGAAGGCCTTATCCTTGATTAAAGCCCTGTTGAATCCTTAGTCATAGCGAATTACATAGCAGCTGTCAAAACCAATTATCGCATAAACATATTAGTAATTAGTATTTGTAAGTTCCCAATATATGTCAATTCTAATTTAAATCTAAAACTTTTACCTATCGATAATAATATCCATGAAATACAAATAAAAAATGCTGATACATTTTCCATAAACAACATATTCAATCATAACAATAATTATATAAGAACCCAGGAAGTTTTCGAAACATTACGTACTTCGCATTTGAATCAAGAAGAAACCAACTCTTTAGACAAAATCTGTTATAGTTATTCTGATATTTTTCACCTCCCTAATGACAAACTATCCTATACAAATGCTATGAAGCGTGAAATCAAAACCACAACTTCTGCTTCTATTCACGTAAAGTATCATATCCTTTCCCAGAATGCCATAAACAAGTAATTCAAACCCAAATTACCAATATGCTTGAACAAGATGTAATTAAACTGCCCTCATGGTCCTCGGCGACATGGGTTGTCCCCAAGAAACTCAAAGTTACTACACAAATGGCATGTTGTCATCGACTACCGAAAATTTAATTACATAACAATTGGTGATTCCTACCCTATTCCAAATATATCTGAAATCTTAGATCAATTAGGTAAAAGCAAATATGTTAGTACCTTCGATTTTGCTTCTGGGTTCCACCAGATAAAAATGTCTCCTGACGATTACTATAAAACAGCATTCTCTGTCCCACAAGTCCACTTTGAATTCAGTCGCCTTTGGGACAAAAAATGGTCCTTCCACTTTTTAAAGAATTATGAACTCTGGTCTCTCTGGCCTGCAAAGTATTAAATGTTTCATCTATCTAGATAGTGTAGTCGTCTACTCCCATGATTTAACTTCACACATTAGTAATCTTTCAAATGTCTCCCAAATGCTCTATAAGTTCAACTTAAAATTATCACTTGACAAATGCGAGTTTTTGCAAAAAAAGGTTACCTACCTAGAGTATGTTCTCACAGATGAAGGTGTAAAACCTGACCCCGATAACTAAAAGCTTTTTTGGAATTTCTTGTTCCCAAATGTCCTAAGGACATTAAGTAATTTCTTGACCTTATTTCATATTATCGCCGTTTCATTCCTAATTTTTCAAAGATTGCTAAACCCTTGTCAAACCTTTTAAAAAAGATATCAAATTTGTCTGGAAAAACCAACAACGACTCGCCTTTGATGAATTGAAACACTAGTTAACCACCGCCCCAGTACTTATTTATCTATATTTCACGAGACCACTTGCATTGACTTGTGATGTGTCCAATTATGCTATGCTATATAGGTACGATTCTTTCTCAAGGGAAATCGGAAAGATAAACCATTAGCCCTTGCATCCAGAACTTTAAATAAAAATGAGTGTAACTGTAGTGCAACAGAGAAAGAATTACTCGCCATTATCTTCGGATATACAAATTTCCATCACTACCTTTATGGTAGGAAATTCATAATTGTCACAGATCATCACCCGTTAAATAGTTCTTATACATATCAAACCCAGCAGCAAACTTCAAAGATGGAGACTTAACATGGAAGAATACGATTACGAAATTGTTTACTGTAAAGAAAAATTCAATAGTGCTGCAAACGCACTCTCTCTACATCCTCCTGTGGCGCCTGTTATCCCAGACCCAGACAAAAGTAGTAATGAATAATGAGAGTTTCAATTCCTAGTGACAAACTTAACGATGACTTACTTCCTGATTTTGAAAACCTCTTAGATGATGATAATATCGTCGACTGGTATTCTGAATTTCTACAAAAATCCTATAAAACTTCAACAAAAAAGTAATTGTTGAATACAATGAATCATTACTCAAGCGCTAACAAAAATATGTTATTATCCCTACTTCAATTCACTTAGTAGACTCGAACCCCTATTTTGAAGAAATGAAATCAAATTGTTTCAACCCCGATGTTTTGGAGTCCGAGAGAGCTCTTTATCCCTTTAATAAAATCCATGTCCAAAATAAAACTTGTTACCTAATGGCTTAGCATATAAAAAAAGTCAATCTGTCTAGGAAAGTAACAAATATGCAAATAAAATTTAAGAGCATTTGCAGCACAATAAATTTTTACCGAATTAACTATCTCTTTTCAGAATACAGATGCAGTACAACTAAATCTTAAACAATCGACCAATTGTTAGATAACCTAGTAATTAGAAATATTGACAACAAAATTGAAAGCAACATAATTTTTCAATTAAACTTTTAATCACCGAAAACAAACTTTTTGTCAGTTGGCTTACAAATTTTATGATTCTACGGTATCGAAACAGGCACTGAAAATTTGTTGCTTAGGATTTCTTATCATTTTTTAAAAGCAAAAGAATTATCCTATTTAACTTGGTAACAAAATTATTAATACTGCTGTTAAAAAATGACAAACAAACATTTTAAAACTATAATTACAGTAAACATTTTGTAAAATGCAACCTTAACCGACAAAGTTATGAAACTATTTGATGGTACTGTGGTATATATTACTGCCAATTTATTGATGGTAATGTTATATTTAGTGATATTCCCATGATGGCCAATTTAATGATGGTAATGTTATATTTAGTGATATTCCCATGTGGCTGCCATATTATATGACGAATACAAGGTACAAATATCCCAATTTCTCCGACATAAATTTTATATATTTTCTTAATAATTTTACAGAGGATTCGTACTTTACTGAGCTGTTTACATAAACTGTTCACAAAATACCATAATTTTTTTCAACATATGTTATTTTACCTTTTACTGAAATACTGCAGTTGACTGCAAGTACGTACATGTAAATAAATTTTTTTTCACTTCTTGCAGCATAATTTCACATAATTTTAAATTAATGAAAAGAATTAGAAGAATAATGTCGCAAGCAGCTTTCTCTTTACGCATATATTTAATGTATTAAGTAAAAATTAAGTGAAGTGAGGCCGATCTTATTAAGAAATAAAAAATACTTGGACAAATACATACGTTGTGTTTGTTGTGTAAAAAGAGCAAAATGTTTTACAGTCTATTGCAGTAAATGTATTAAATGTTATTTGACAATATTTCCATACAATCTTTATAGAAAATTAAAATAAATAATGAAACGACAGAAGCATTATCGACAATGTCATGTCTGCTGTCAGTAGAAGACTACAATGACTTTGGTTAAACTTAAAAATTATTTTAAAACTTTAGTTTTATAATCTTCATAACAGTAAATCTTTTAAATGGCTTTTAAAAGGAATTGTTGGGAAAAGATCTGTCATCATGGTGATATTAAGAGTCAATATAAAAAATGAAAATTATATCACCAATAATAATACAAATATTGTCTTTCCTTAATTATGCTGTCATAAGTAACCATGTACCCTTTATCATAAATGTGTAATTGATGAACGAAATAATTAAAATTATAGAAAAATTGACCATGTATTCCAATTAAATTGATGGAAAATTCAAACCATGGAAACATACATATCAACAAAATTGAAATCGATTGAATTTATAACACGAAATACTCCAGTTACGCTTTTGTACAACTTCGTAATACACCTTGTCACAGAAGAAAAATGGATGTTTATGATGTGATGGAAAATTTCATTAGAATTTTTCGCATATGTTCGCTATCGCGTATAGTAAAATTAAATAATGAAGTAACCGTGAAAAATATCACGATTCGAGCTTCAATAACAATACTTTGCATATTAGTTTCATTCACAATTACTGTGGTTGAACCAGTGAAAACGCGTTTTCTAAACGATTATCCTACGTCAAAGAAATTTGACGAGATACATACAATTGCAACACGCATAATAGTTATTTGGATTATTGTTTTGTCTGCTACGAAAAGCTATCAAAGTGTTCGTAAATATTTTGAAACCTACAAGAAAATAGATGAATTATTGGGTGTAACCGTCCAAATGCACATGATTGAAAAGAAAGCTTTGAATCATTTAATTAAAATTTTTGGCTTCATTTCAGCGTTTAATATATTTTTTGACATCCTAGCTTGGTACAAAGTAAACAAAATACATTTAATTGCACTATTTCTGTCATATTTTGCAACTCAATTCTTCTTACAAGTACAAGACTGGAAGTTCACTATAAATTTGAGAATATTCAGAATGCGCCTGAATCATATTTTAAGCCACGTTAAAAGACTATTGGACGGATATATTTATATTCAAGATGAAAACGTCGCAGATGCTTCAAGAATCAATGAAGAAATTGATGGACAAATAACAACTGACCTTAAAAAGCTGAGAGCAAGCTTCGTGCTCTTGAGTAACCAATGCCGTTTATTCAACAGCATTTATGGATTTCAAGTTAGTAATATTTTTAATTGTATATATAGTTTAGAACTTAAGATCTTTGGTATACACACACACACACCCACAAAGAAATATGTGCCATTTTGTGTCAATATATATTTCTATATATATATATATATATATATATATATATATATATATATATATATACATATTATTTTTTATTGTATCTATTGGTTTGGGGCCTTCACTGCTTGAGTTTTAGATAAAAATGAAAGTTAAGTTTGCATGGAATATTCTTTAAGTAATTTACAATTCTATTATTTTGTGCACGCTTAGTAAAAATAGAGATTCAGCTTAGAGATCAAGTTATATTTAAACTTTTATTCACAAGGTAAACTGCATGTAGCCATTAATGTAAAATTTATAATAATGTTTGTTAAAAAGAACATACTTTTATTTTTCGTATGTTCAACACGCAAGGTTATTTTTAGGGCAGTCCGCCCCTTTAAAATGCCTTATATCAACTTCTGCTTACTTTCTGGGTTATGATTAATCTATATTTAAAATTCAATTAGAACTCTCGTCTGAGATGTTCGTCACAGAGTACCAAAATGCAAGCAGGCACAGGATTCATCTTGTGGTAATTTCAAACATATTTAGATGGTCTTGAATTATATTGGTATGGCATAAAATGTAATATTTATTCACTTACCTAGATTGGGACATGTTTGATACCTTCCTTTTATCTTTTAAGTTCCCCCAATGACATCAAAATAATGGATAATGAAGGAGTAAACCCTCGAAAAACCTAATGAAGGAGTAAACCCTTGAAACCCCCTGTCTTATAATATGTTACTCGTAAGTTTTTGTCAGAAATTGAATTATTGCTTCACGCTCAAGTATTTTCCTTCACCGAAAACTATTTATGGCACCTGCATTAATAACTCGATTGCAACAAAGTTAACGCTGTAAAATTATGAATGATGGTATTTACAAGTGACCTTAAAGGAAATAATTAAAGGCATATGCCTATTGCTGTCACCACATTGTTATTATGACATATCAATAGCATAGTAAATTTGGAATACAGATGAAACCATTAGGAGGTGTTTTTCATGTAAAAAATTAATTATTTTGTAAACACTTAATTACCATTAATAATAGAATCTTATTTACCAGACAAATACACCAATTCGGCTTGGTACTTAGCTCTTAATAGAAAGATTCCATCATGAATTTTCTCTTAAGTTTTCTTCTTTAAGGAGTACTTCTTAAAGAACTCTAAATTGTTCGGAAGTCAAAATCCTGTACTCATTATAGCCAAATTTGAGAAATTGAAAAAGAATTAAGAAGAATAAAAATTTAAATGTATTTTCCTTAACACTAATGATGATAATAAGTACATTAACTACAGTATTCATAAAATAATTGTCGGTTCCTACTTGCTGCTTCCTGAAGGCTGAGTATAGACTAGTTTATTATTATTTTCGGTAAAAATTGTCTTTTGATCCAGGTCAAGTGCAATATACCCTTCTACTGGTGCAATCACAATGTGGCTACATGGCAATACACCATTGTAATTATTAAACATTTAGATGAATAATTTATTTAAGGATTAAGTTTGGGATTATGTTTATTTTCATATACTTCAAAAGTATAACAAATTTGTAATACTCTTCCTGACAGGTTTTTTATATTTCTAATATAGAACTACCTGTAGAGGATAATTTCAGAATCATTACTAATTTGTTATATTACTAAGGTACAAGTCGTTGAATCTTCAGCAGGACATACTCTATAAAGCAACTGATTAAATGTATACCCGTCAAAATCATAATTCATAGCACTTTTACTGGTTTAAAATTTGGATTATGTAAAAATGCTAAATTGCAGCTTTTACTTGGTTATTAGATTACTAAAGATCGCCAAAAAATTATTTTCAAAATTTATGTATATGCATCTAGTAAACATTTCATATAAATCTCTAAAATATATGATTAACATGTAAAAATA
The DNA here is from genome assembly GCA_039881145.1 of Druceiella hillmani. Lineage (NCBI taxonomy): Eukaryota > Metazoa > Arthropoda > Insecta > Lepidoptera > Hepialidae > Druceiella > Druceiella hillmani. Next base: position 964,432 of record JAYKKI010000069.1, on the reverse strand, counting down.
TGATGACATAAACATTATAAATAGATTTAATTTGAGAAAGAATAAAGCATGAGCGACCCGGTCCTCAAAATTACGAGTTAGTAAAAATTTTAATGTTCTCAATATCATATCTTTTTCTTTTAGATACGTATACAAAAATTATACATATTTAATTCATAGATATACAAATGTATATATGAGGAAGGAGAAACCGTTGCCAATTTGAAAAAATATCTAGTTAATTAAGTAAATATTAAAACTGAATATGGTGTTCTTAAAATCTTCTAAAATTTTGTATTCCAGCTGCTTTTATCCATTGTCCACAAGGTTCTCCATCTGACACTTCTATGCTACATGATCATAATGTATATTTCTGACAAATCGGTATGTATGAAAGGATTTTTATTTTTGTCTAATGGTTGTTTTTCTTCACGAAGTTGTGTTCATTTTTTAATTGCGAATTTATTATTATAAAAATTTATTGTAACTTTTTTATTTTTTTACTGAACATTGCATTTTATATAATCAAATATTTTCTAGCTTCTTTCTCAAAAATGATATCAAATTGTATACCACACCCCACATTTACATTTCAAATATTTTCGTGAGTCCTATTTTATAATATTATATTTATCAGCCATGTGTGGGATTTTATAAATAATATAATAAATTAAATAATATGAAATCTATTTTTTTAACTAATTTGGGAACTATTGAAATATCCTAGAATTCAAAATTAGGATGTTAGGAATGTTTCTGAACGCAACCATTTCAGATACACATGATTACCACTATTGTACTTAATAACCCCTGGACCTTATAACTCCTGGGTGTAATTAAATAAATTAACTATGAAATAAACAGTATTAAAATTTGTGGGGGGACAAGGGAATCATACTTGCTTTTGTTTGCCTAACACCATGCACATGTTTCATTGAAAATGTCAGCAGAGGCACCAATCACTTGTACTTTAAATCGTAAATGTTGCGGCTGTGTCAATGTCGATAAACATTGTTCAATAGTATTCAAATACTGACTACGTACAGATGTACTATAGAAAATGTTTTTCTGTAATATGTTCTTTTTTCTTTAAACTTGATTTAACTAATATTAATAGTAATTTTAATGTACTTGAAGACATTCTCTAGATGGTAAGAATGACCATTTTCACCCTTTTATTTAAAATTTTATAATTACCAACACATGCATGAACAATCAAAATAATAAGAATGAGCGCAATGTAGTCTTTTACTTCTATTTTGTATTAAATCAATCAAATCAAAAAAATTCTTCAACATAATTCTGCGTAAACTTATTTTGTAGGATTGACAAAGATAAAATTGGTCCAATGTACAGGCAAAACTGAGTCATACAAATATAATTCTAGTAAAGAAAATAAAAATAAGGGGGAATTGAAATTATTGTCTAGTACATTAGTATTTAATACTATTATTAGTATATTCTAATGACTCAGTTCTTGAATACATTTACCTAAAGTACATATTTGAAAATGTATGTGATCGGCATAATGTAAAATGTGAATTTTCTAATATGCATCTTTAAATATAAATGGGCTTTTGAACTTAGTTGCTAAACAGATAAAAGTTCTTAATATTATCTACATTACGGAGTAAACTAATGGATACGTCATACGATGTTAAGTTATGACCTTCAGCAACCTTATTTTTTAAAATATGGTCGTTGAAGGTCAAAGCTTAATATCGGCATCACTCATGCATTGTCATCATTTACAGTCATAGTTTATGCTAGCCTGATATACAAGGAATACAACATCATGTCAAAAGTACATTATACAAATATGTATTTATAAAAAAAATGTGAAGAGGAAAATAAAATTTTAATGAGCCAAAAACATAATAAATGAAAAACATAATGTTTGGGTCCTTTGATATATATTTGATATATATCAATAATAATCATTTAATATAGTTATCTAAGCTATGATCTTTTGTCTCGTCTCAAAGTATGCTTTGTTATTAACATTAATCTAATGGTCTCTTTTCCAACTGCGATGCCTAAACTTTTATATTAAGTATACAAAATTTACACAGATAAATTTTTGGTGAGTAATAATGATGTTGTTATAATGTGGATTTAAATATTTCACATTTCGTTTATAACAGCAATAATTTTTTATCAACAACACATCGGTACTTTTTAAAAATAATATGAAATATTGAAAAATAATATAGTTTTTAAGTCAGAGTGAAAGATGATTTTTTGTGGTCGATGAATTTTCATTAGAAATAATCAAATTACTTAGAAGTTATTATATTGGTAGTTTTATTTTTTTTATTTATCAACATATTTCATGCGTCACCCACCTAAATCAAGAATGGTTAGAATTATTTTAAAAATCATGTATCTATCCTAGATTTAAGTTTTTTTAGATTAATGACAATAAAAAAGTCAAACTTTTGTATGTCAAAACACGTTTTACAAATATAACTTTTCCTAATTGTCAATGTGTAGAAATTATTAAAAAAACATAGTACCGAAAAATTTGTTTTAAATTAGTAATTTTTAAAAGTAAGTTTAATAATTTTGTTTCTTTTTATAGCTATGTTTCTATTCGAAATGTATCACTATTAAAATCATATATCTGTTTTGGGCAGATGTTTATAATGAAGATGGCAAGAAGTAACCTTATAATTTGCTTCACTTGGCTACTTTGAATAAGCAATAAATGACAGAAAGTTTTTTCTTCACTACTTCTGGCTGCCTATATTATTGCTTTAGTTTGTTTGCCAACCAAATTATTGTGAAGAGCGAAACAAATCTTACCAGGGTTTTTTGTATTAGGCAACATACATAATGTCATTGTTCACCCAAAAATACTACTTAAATTAATATCAAAATTGCAAAATTTCTCATTGCGGAAGCAGCACACATAAAGGGGAAATTTGTTGAATTTAATATACACAGTTCAATGTGAGATAGCCTTGTTACCAAATGCTTTAATCCAGAAGTCATGAGTAATTTCTGAGCCTTGTGATATATGAAACTTTTCTAATCTTTAATAATTCTTTTGTAATCTCCTTTTCGGTATCATCATTACAAAACTTTACTAATCTTTAATAATTCTTTTGTAATCTCCTTTTCGGTATCATCATTACAAAACTTTACTAATCTTTAATAATTCTTTTATAATCTCCTTTTCGGTATCATCATTACAAAACTTTACTAATCTTTAATAATTCTTTTGTAATCTCCTTTTCGGTATCATCATTACAAAACTTTACTAATCTTTAATAATTCTTTTATAATCTCCTTTTCGGTATCATCATTACAAAACTTTACTAATCTTTAATAATTCTTTTGTAATCTCCTTTTCGGTATCATCATTACAAAACTTTACTAATCTTTAATAATTCTTTTATAATCTCCTTTTTGGTATCATCATTACAAAACTTTACTAATCTTTAATAATTCTTTTGTAATCTCCTTTTCGGTATCTTCATTGAAGTGCGTTTTGTTAAATTTAACTTCTTGGAAATAATATGGTATTCACCATAAAATACAATTTGAATGGGGGAGAGAAACATTCTAGCAGAATAAGATGACAGGAAAAATAATGAAATATCATTGAATTGAAAATTTTATGTGCTGAATTCATTTTGTCGCAAATACGCAATATTCAAGTAGCCCCTAAAATTACATAATAGAACCAGCTTTGTAATTGATACATGTATATACATACACACGCATATATATATATATATATATATATATATATATATATATATATATATATATATATATATATATATACGGTATCTGGGAACTCATTCTAAGACACTATTCATTGGCTACATTGGAATAAATTGTCGTTGAAGCAAAACGTGAAACACGCCCTTGTAAAAAAATATTACACATAACTCTTTTTAACACATCCAATACTTCCCTGGAGTGTGATGTTTACCTGTAGTGGTTATGTCTTTACAGCTTTTCGTGGGTTGTTCCCCCGAGTGGCACTGAACAATGTGTACTGTGTGTATGAAAAAGTTGACAAATAATTATGAATATAAAAGTCATCTTTTAAATTTTATTTCAATGAAAATCAACTATTTTTCAGTTAAGGAATAACCTCTGTCTTTGTCTGATGCTTATTCCGGGACATTGTGTATATATCCAAATCAAAAAGTGGTATTTTGAAAATTATAATTTAATGTTTTGATGCTTTTGATGGAGGCGGACAGTTTCAATACAGTGACACTTTCAGTGTTATCTAATATCTCAAGAGCATACATTCAAAGTTAATCTTAATTACTTATATATCACTTTTATTCAAATCCCACGAATGTAAATTTAATTTCACTCTAACAAAGAGACATTAAAGTGAAGTTCATGTAACATGAACCTCCACAAAAGTTTTTAATTATTCAAAGTTAATTCTTTTTTTAATTAATAATTCTTATACTTTCACAGAACATAATATTTGATGAATGGAGCATTGTTACGTCACACATCATTCGGTTTTTGCATGGAATTTTATTATTAATATTGGTCTTGAGAGAGGCTGTTATTGTACAAAGACTCAAGTTCTACTTGTCATCGACAATTGACAGCGCTTGTGTCACTAATTCATATGGTGAGTATCGAAATTGTGAATTTTTATTTGATTTTATGGTAGAATATTTCACATAACAAGAATATTTAAATATTTAATAAATTTTCTTTTATCAATAACACCAATATTAAATAATTAGCATTTAAAAATAAAGTATATGTTATAATTTTGCATATGATATAATTTAAAAAATCTATTATAATTCAAATAATCTGATCAATATGAAATATATTATAAATTTGTTTTGTATGCTGTTTTTGATAGCACCAAGTTTAAATTCTAAATCAGTTCAAAAAGACTCATCTAATATACGTGACATTGCAAAGTTATGAAAATTCCTTAAAATGTTTTCCACTGAATATCATATTTGATTCATATGTTCTTCAAATTACAGGTTTCAATGCGTCGTGCACACTTTACGAATTTGGCTCCATAGTACAACATCAGGCTTTACTGTTTACGGCGCATGACCATGTCAAATTGGATTATACATTGTTTTATAGTATCCTAACCGCATTGATCAGTTATGCATTTGTGTTGATCCAACTTAATCAATAGCTGTCATAGAAGATTTCTTTTGTCAAATGACATATATTTAGTTATGCTAATTTGTATTTCTTTAAAAAATATGTATTCTTGGAAAAATTATGATCAACTTTTCCATATTTTTCTTATATTATAGAAAGTGTTCCATATTGACCTTATATTGGGTCTATGTCTGTGAAATCAGAAAAAAAGAAATATACATAAAGATAAAAGAAAAATGCATTCTTATGTCTATACATTCTTTATTTGTCTTGAACAAACAGTCTTTATCTTATACGTAATCATCGGTAACACTATGCTGTAATGACATTTCCTCACATTATTCTTATGCTATGTAGTTAAACAAAATGTTTTAATTTGATAAAAATATTTTTTTGGTTTATATGAAGCATTTCATCTTACTTTCGATGTAATTATAATTGTTGATTAAATATTACAATTTAATGTAGGTTCTATTAACGATATTATATTGTCTCTTTCCGTGTGCCCATGAGTGTTTCCATTATTTTTTTATTGGTAGGACATTTAAGAAATTAAAGTGTTGCAGTGGTTTTTGGCATTTTCTTCTGTCTGTGTTCTGTGTACACTAGTGTGTGCTTTACTCAAAAACTACTTAACAAGTCTTCATAAAGTTATCATTGTTCTCTTTAAGGTTCTCTTTTTAAGAGATGTAATATTTCACGGTATAGAAATAATTTAAACAGATGAAGAATATAAGTTAAGTCTAGCTTCTAATATGAAGGAAATGTAGAAAAAATAAAACAGCAACAGAATTATTTCTACCTTTCTAAGGTATTTCTCACATATTTATAAGGTATTGCACTTTAACCACCAATCAACGATATTTACTTTATACATTTGAGCCTGTTTGAGCAGAAGATATCTAATACGACTGCATCAAAATAGTCACCAATCAGAGTGGGGCGACTAACTATTTGATGTAATTGTGGAATTTACTTACGGTATTCAGATTACTTCTGGAAGAAATAACTTTGAAAGTTCAAATGAAACGAGCGAGATTCAATGTCATCGGAATGTAACGAAATTTAGTAATAGTGAATTCCATTTATAAAATATATATATAAATATTGTAATGAATACTTTCAAACGAAGCATATTCGACTGTATGTGTTTTGGCCTCAGTATAAAATATGTCATACCTACTGAGATATTGCCATTTGAGTAGTAAACTGCATAACATTGCTCAAAAAGGAAAACAAATATAACTGTTGTGTAGAGGTTATGTTTTTCTTTATATGCTATTTTCACGAGGCCGATTCTCTTATCATTGTGAACAAAAAATGTTTTCGCTGAATGTGAAAAAAACAACTTATAATTCAAATCAATAAATTGTATGTCACGAATATACAACTATGTAACCATTAAGCTTAACACACTAATCAACACTTTTTGTGAAATCAATTGATTGAGACAAACTAAACTGAATGATTTACTTGCTTTTGGTGCTATTAAAATTACTGCCACCTACTTAAGGGTTTGCACAGCTGAAAGGGAGAGATAAATACGACATGCATTTGTTATATCTGTTAGAAATTTCCAGTGTATTGCGTTATACTTAAAACAAATACAACAGAAACTTATGCCTATATTTTCTTTCCGAAACAAAAATTATAATTATCAATTAAAGAAATATGTTGAATTTTAATATTAAAATATTTTTATGCTTTAACAGTTTTGACAAAGGTTTTAATTTAGTCTAAAGTTGAATTTAAAATTAATTACAATAGTCCTGCTGGTACTTTGAATTGCTAATAATCTATTATCGTAAATTTGTACGAAATTATTATTTCGACATTAATTATTTAGATAAATTATTTAGACGAGTTATCATACTTAAAGAAAATAAAACCACTTAGTATCTCGATTAGCCATAAATCAAATTATATTTGAATAAATACATTCAACTCATACGATTACCAGGACTATTTGAAGGAATTAATTTTATATGTAGATTTATAGCCTTAACGATGCATCACAATTTCGCTTTTTTGTTTTTAAAAACTATTAAGTTATATTACGTACAAGAGAGGCACTTATATATCATCTTAAACATAAAATAAATAATTAATGAAAAAAAAAATTAATTACTGACTATTGTAATGAGGCCCAATTTCAATTAAAGTTTATTTAAAACTTTCCATATATAATATAAAAGCCTCTGGGATTTTCTTTCTTGTGGTGAAATGGTCATATTTATTTAAAGCATATTGCAACAATGACTTAAAATAATGTGACCAATCTATTTGGCTATTACCAGGATAAAATTTGTTTATTTCATGCCCTTTTTATGTTCAGCATCAACTGTATTGACGCTAACTATAGCACACAAAAGAAGTGCCGTGTGAATATGATTCAGTCTTGAACACACTGTCAATTTTGGGAGTTGGTCGCAGAAGGGAGAATATGTAACATTAATTTAAAAGTTTGTTATAAGTTAGTTTATACATAAAGGAATGTACTTAAAAAAAATTTGTTCAAAAAAATGCTTTCAGTTTACATGAAGAATTTATGAACTTTATTATTACTAAATGATTGTTTCGATATTTACTATGTCATGAGTTAACCAATTTTTATGTATCAGAGTGAACTGACTAACCATTTTATCACCACTCATCCACAACTGCCAGACCTTGGAAGATGAAATTTGCAGGAGATTTTTTTATATAACAGAGGCAAAATTAATTCACAGGGCATAATTCATTACGAGCATAACAGCTAGCATTGATTAAAAACTCTTTTTAATTGACAATCTCTCTTAATCTAACTATAAATTCACCACAGTGAAAATAATTTAGTCTGCTTAATACACTTAAAAATATTTGTCAATGTATCTAGTAACATCAATATCTCTGATTCTTCAATGGAAACAGAGTTGGCTTTATGCTTATGTTTGCAAGAAATTTATTTATGCCAGATTTTCATAAACTTGTAATCCCACAGCATTTGATGATCTAAATACAAATTTAACACAGTTATAAAACAAAATACCATGAAACTGGTAACGAAACAAGGTTTAGAATGGTTTTATTAAATAATATTTCTATGACCATGCTTGAAGAGACCATCATTACAAAATGCTTAATTAAATTTAAACTAGCAATATTAAAATTTTTGGAAAATAAAATTACTTGACAGCACAACATAAGAAAAATTATGAGCATGAAACTATAAATTTTTCTTCACATTTCTAACACATACATTTATATTACATTTCAATGTGCTGCATTGGGAGATTTAACTAAAAATATTTATTGTCTTTATTAAATAAAATTTCATGTAAATATATGTTTCATGCCAATGGTTATAATTTTTATTGACTCAATTATCATAAATATTTGTCATATGTACCCATTTGTAAAAAAAGATACCACATGTTTTCACAAATGCTCTGCAATTATCTTCTAGAAATTCGTAAGAACTACACCTTCAATTTTCCATTCTGACACCTTCCAAAACGCTTCTATGATAAAGAGTGCCTATGTTGCTTGGCTAGATGTAACGACGCATTCAGTTTAAAAAAGAAAACTTGATATTTATTTCGAAGAACTCTTCGTTTCAACAAGTCGCAAAGTTTAAATGATACACTGGCTTTCGGCATCGACTTTTTCAATGGGAATTATTTGTTACTCAATGAGACCATTGTCACACATTTCTGCAAGAAAATGTTGTGTTTTGCTGATTCAATATATCTATTGAAATGTTGTAGTAGTCAATTTTCACTAGCGGTTGGCGAACACCAAGTTTCTTGTAGGAATTATGCTATCTCTGGTGATAAGATGTAATTATGTAAATTTAGACCTGGTGAAGAGAATCGTTTATGGTGTGACGCTAATGATGAACAGAGAAATAGTCATATATAATGCAATTTATTACTTGAATAAATTGTACTTTAAAATTAGAATTTTAAAAAGTTAAAAAAATGGCATCCTGGTTTGTTTTTTTTATTTCTATAAGTGAAGTGTAAGAGATGTTGTTCTTTGGAAATTTTACTCCCAATTGAAAATTTTACTCCCATTCTACAATAAAAAAAATAAAAAATCGGAAAATAATTCAAATCTAAGCAAAAATATAAATTACAGAGTATGGGACAAAATCCAAAATTTATTAAATTCATGTTCGTATATAAAAGCAGGATTCGAACCGATTAACTATGTCAAGTGCTGGCATATTTCTTCAACATCACATTGAGTGTTTTTTTTCTTATTCTGCATGTAATACATATGAAGTAAGATAAGAAGAATTTAGCAAAAGTAATTAGTGCACATAAAACATTCAGCAATATGAACAAAACTCATAGACATTTGCCAGAAAAAAGAATAAATTTTTTTTAACAAATTGAAAACGAAATGAACAAAACAAGTATTAATATTGGTGACATTAACTGAACTTATATACATGTTGTTCGGTGAGGAATGGTTCAGAGGAGCTATTGAAATTTAAGTTAACTACTCGTGATCTATGTATTATTACATTGTCAAAATATTTCAATGCTTCACTTCACGAAACATTTTATGATATTATATGCTGTGTAAAGACAACATTAAATTTAATAAAATTCTGATTACATTTTCATAATAAAGAAAATTTGGATAAAAGTATAAATGCCTTTATTTAATACTGAAAAGTGTTGCAATATCCATGTTATGAATCTTTTCATAATGAATAAACCTATTGTATCCAGAGGGGTGTAACTGCATAGTTGAATATAAATTACTATTGTTTGTCTCTTCATTTTTGTCTGTTGCTATAGACGAAAGCTTTAAATATATTTGACTATATAATTTTCACAAGCCTAGTGAAGAAAGTTATTTAGAGTAGCTGACGGGCTCCAGCAGAGAAAAAATTTTGTCATAATTTTTTATAATTTTTTTAATAGGAATACTAAATATCTTTAAATGCCTATGTGTGCCTGAGCATGTTTGTGGTCCTCATAAAATAAATTTCGTTAAAACTTAATTGATTTAATAGTTTTCATAAGCTCCAATAGTTTTCATTGCATTCACTACTATCTCGTCAACAGCTTGTTTCCATCCACCGCTATGTATAGGTCTATCCCGAGGGGCATATTTTTGGAGATAATGCCTATAATTGATAAATGTGTGGCAATTGTGAGGGCTATCAAGCTGTTGATAGCACCATGGAGGACTAAAAGGAATTATGAGCATAAAAATGTATATATATATATATATATATATATATATATACATATATATATATATATATACACACACATATATATATATATATATAACTTTGAATGTCAGCTTTTTCAATTTACATTTTTTAGCTTTTTAGAAATTTTTCTGTATGTGTGTGTTAAATAAATAATTAGTTTGCAGGATAAATATGTTTATTATCTACAAATAAAATTTTTACAATTATTTATCATATGTTTAATGAAAACTTTGAAACAAGTTGAAATATCTCCCCCAAGATACACAATTCTTTCTTCAAACTTTTTTATTAGACTGTATGCGAACATAAAATAAGGTATAATCACAGTAGTCATTGATTATTAAATTTATATCTATAATTTTATAGCACAATATTTCAGGATTGTATAAGGAAGTGTTTTGTTTTTGCCCTATGCAACTAGATTGCTGGAAGGGTTTCTCAACATAGTTTTTAGCATATTTGAAAAAGGACACTTTTGTACAAAAATTACTTAAATTTTATTAAACCTACAACTATGTCCTTCATTCTAATTTGTTTGCCCTAGTGTGTAGACTTAACATATTACTTCATTTTTGTACAGGTCTTATATTCTAGTATCGGAATAACCAAGTCATCGATCCCATGCAGTTAATTTACAATGAACAACGCTAATTGATACCACATATGTAAATATCTCATATTCTAGGTGAATTAACATAATCACGATAATGAGACGTACTTTTGTTTCACTGTTTAATCTGATGTTTTCATAAAATTGTTTTATGTCCTACTTACTTCATTAAAAGTCTACAAAAAATTATTGCTGATTACATGTGCAATATTATACGTATATATGTAATGCTCGAACCAAAACATACATTTTAGAAAAGCACACCCAAGAATCATGGAAATAGGACAAAGATTTTTAAAAGAATCAACGCTATAATGAATCATATCCTCAATCACATTCCTATGATACATTATTTATTTAAACATTCCTATAATACATTATTTATATTATTATTTGTGAGAAAAATATTACATAATATTTACAAAAAGTTTCTCAAATTGTTGTGAATTAAAAAATTTTAGAAAATTTGTTTAACATATTTAAAGAATTTACCTCTATATCATGCGACATTAAACTTTACAAAGTAATGACATTTATGTGGAAATTGACAAAATGAATCACAATAACATGCGTCTTTAGTTAATTATTTTGCATTCATCTCAAAATTTAGTTTTTTATTTCTTGTAGTGAAACATGGAGCCTTTTAATTATGTCATGTTCATTCCATCTGACCTATCTGTCTGTCCCAAGTTCACAGTTTTTAAAGTGTTAGACTTATGCGCAACCTGATACTTCAGGTGGAAATCTAAAGCAATAACTGGTGAAAAATTAAGAGCCAATTCATGCACTTCCCCATAAATATAAAGTGGGTTGACATATTTCTTCAGCATCCAACATTGGGTGTTTTTTCTTTAAATAGGTCGTCCTATTTAAAACTGAGATTTTATTTATCATTATTTGTTTCTAAACCCTACTTCCGGGATGGCGTTCTGGTCTGGCATTTAATTATAACCACTAATGAAACAATTTTTATTTCATTTCTTCAATAATTTTCAAAGATATAGATAACTACAGAAATCGACTTGTACGCATTGTGATATGCATTTAACAGTTTTTTAGTTAATATAGTCAAGTTCATTTTGTATAACAAACTATTTAGAAAATTGTAATAATTTGTAACCACATATAAAAGTTATGATATCTCTGTCACAAATGTATAGAGCTATAAACATAATGTACTTGGTGTGCGAGATACACAAATATACAAGAACTGCTTTTAATGATTATGTACGAAGTTCAATTATAAATTGGCAAAGTTTATGATGAAAACTCTGTGATTTTTCACTTGTGCATATGTCTTCTCGCCAACATATAACAATTCTCAATATAACATAGTGAAGTCTTATTGTGAAAGAAACCCAAATGTTATTAAATATTTATAATTCTGTAAAAGGATAATATATTACTACTAAATGTCAAAAATTTCAGTAAAAAGTAACTGGCTCATGTAGGCATTTAAAGTAAAATGGCCAACAGAATTGATTTGTGTAGCTTGTACGTGTTGTATACATGTAAAATAAAATAATGTTAATCTCTATAACTAATTTATAAATATAACCATTCTTATAAATATGTTTATAACATCATTTAAAAATAAATCGGAAAAATTAAAAATATCGTTTTCTTAGGAGACAAAATAAAAACATGGTCATTGGAGTTATCATCTGCGGGGTCAGAATTTGTATTTGTATATTGATTAAATGTCACGAATTTAGACAATGAGCATAAAATATAAAAATGTTATTAAAAACTAAAATTATATAAATTGATAATTATTTCTTTGACATTGACATAATAAAAACCAAAACATAAAAAAATAATAAATAAAAATTGTGAGAACTACAATAATATTTCGTAGCTCATTATGCTTTAAAAAATTGTTTGGGTAATGGATTTAAAATTGTTCATGTATATCGTTAATTTGATATATTAAATTGTGACATTTATTTTTTTAACAAAAAAATATTTAAGCCCATTAAGTATATTACATATCCAATCATCACAAAATAGTATAACAATTCTAAGTCCCAATATTCTAAATGCATTATGTGACTGATCGACACGACAATTAGCATAATGCAAATCCTGACATAGCACAGTATTCTGCATGTAATTTTGTTACTGCACCCTGCACCGAGCAAATATTTGTAAAATAAAATGTGCTGAAGTGTATCTATAAATATAACATTCTTAGTTTCTTTGTAGAATATTCTTAGTTTCTACATAGTATATTCTTAGTTATTCTGATAGCATACAAGTCTAGATAGCAACTAAGTAATTTAGGTAAAATCGATGGTCAATAAGTGTTTGACAACAATTTAAATGAGTGAGGCTATATTCATCATTTGTCATCTGACATCGATTCATTGCTTTGAAGGACGAGTTATAATCTGGATGATGCATACTAGATTTTATCATCACCTTATGCGTCAAAATATAACGTGGATCTTCATAAAATTAAGTACAATGTAAATTAATATTTGTTTTTTGGCAGCCCCCATTAACTGCAACGCAAATATTTTTTTATTTTTACATCAACTAGTCAAAAGTGATCTTCCCAATTTTTAGTGAAGCTTTTGAAATTTTTGACTGTTATTGTTGAAGATCTTATCCATGATTATGTATGACAATGATTTATGACGTGGTTCATAAATTGAAATGATGTTTTTTTCAAAACAAACTTTTAACAGACAGCTGAAAATTTTCTAATAGATGAAAAAGGACTTGCTTTATTAATAACTTTGATTTATTGTATTCATATGATGAATACAGGTTGTTTTTGAGTCATGATATTTCGATATTTTACAAAGAATTTTTTGACCTATTTTATTGAATTTTTTAATATTTGGATGGCATAGTTTTTTATAGGTTAGCCTGTATTCATCATCGGGCTAGTTCTGTCTCATATGATTTTGTTAGATGAAATATTCAAGTAATGAAAGCAAATATTAATTATGTTATATTATAAAGTCTAATAAATTTTACATCTAATGACAGACATATTCAATCTATTTTTAAGAAGCAATAGATTTTGCTACATTATTTATATGTATAATGCTTATCTCTTCGTAAAATCCAATTATGTTATAACATGAGGCATTTATTCAATAGTAGTTTAGAAAAAAATAAAATCCAAATATATGGAAACTTGAATACACTAATTCAGAGCAACTTTTTAAAATATATTGAAATGTAAATACACAAGAATTTTTTTAACAGGTAATTTAGTTTTAGTGAGATTTTCATTTGAACTTCATCAGCTTCAATTAGGCGACAGGTTCTATGAAGAAGACATTTTTTAAAAAATATATCAATTTACACAACTTTTGCATTATAATTTTCTAGCAGTAAGTTACAAACTGAGAAGTGGTTGTGTACAGTTGCATATGTAGGAAGGTTACTTAATAATTAGCCAAACATTAAAAACTGTGAAATTTGACAAGTTGCGTAATTGTAATATTTATGTTAAAATAGAGTATCCACATTAAGAAACTGGATCAAAACAATGGTGTAACTTGTAAAGAGGCCTAGAAAATCTAGCAGCAACGAAGCTCGCAGATTGAACGAATGAAAAACTGTAAATTGACCCAGTTTGCTTGTTTCTATCATATTATTAATGAGCTTCATATGGCGTCGGACAGTGGATGCTGAAAAAAAGAAATAATGTATACTTATAGCAAGGTTAATTGTTAATGAATTTAAGAAAGAGATAACAGGTTCTCAATTAGGAAACTATGTTTGGAAGAGGAAAAAGTGAGAGATGCTTATAAGATGAAAAATAGTAAATATTCACTTCAGTACAATCGCAACCAGATTTGTCTGGAATCGGTAAGAGTATCCGTCATAAATATACATGCATGTTATGGATACCTATATTGTGTGCATATATGTACATCTAAATAAATATAGCAATAAATGATATGCTTACATGGTAATGACATACTCTGTACTTCATACTACTCGCTTCCTAACTATTGTGACATGCCAGCCAAAGTTTGATAAACCTAATCAATATATAGTGTAAATATCGCAGGTCACGTCTATTTTTCTGTCTGTAGTCACTAATTTCATAAATTATTAAACATATTTGTCTTCAGTTTTCATTAATATATCGACTGATTCTCACACCGTAAACATAAGAAGGAAATCCCTCAGTTTTTATTTTAATAGTAGTTTGTGAATTTGTAGTTTTTAGTTGTGTATATTTGGGGTAAATACTTTCATTTTTACATAGATTTTAATTGCAAGTGCGATTAAAATTGTTTATTTTTATATGCTTAAATTGTTATTATATTCCACAGCAGGGTCAAATATCCACCTATATGTTTATCCTGCAGGAAAAATCAACTATTAATAAAGTTACTACTAGGGATTGCAATCCTGCAAAGCGAGATCCCACTCCTCTTACTGGCTTGTGGGATCCCGCAACTCTAAATGCGGGTCTGCGGATCCCGCAAGTTTGAAAAATGGCGCCAAATCTTCGACGATGTTGCCGTTTCGATTGACGATGTTTAAAAAACTTCTGCAGATTATTATAACATTAATTCAGTAAAAACTTCCTTAGTGTTTTGCAAAAAGTTTGTCTTTATTTATTTTTTGTAGAGATTGAAATTTGATTATCACATGTCATAAGCTGCTCCGATTAAAATCCATATTAAATTATTGCAGGTAAGACATAAATGAAACATGTCTCAGTGCAAAGAAACACAAAGTTTTTTTGTAAGTGGACACAAACTCATCAAATACTATAACATGTGTCCTAACAAATTTCTTTAACACCGTTGGATCCGACATGATATTAGAATTCGAACATCTCAAGAAACAAGGACAGAGATTTTCGTTCACTCTTGATGAATGGATATCATAAAAGAAACATCGATACCTAAATATTCACCAGAAAAAAACCATTTCAATTTGGGTTAAGTTTGTATATACGGCTCAGGTACTGCAGAACACTGCATTAGCTTGGTAAAAGAACAGCAGACCAGGAGCTTTGTTTTACACACTGTTTACAGCTAGTAGTCGTCGATACTCTGTATAAAAAAGCAATGAACCAATATCAAAATGCACAGGAGTGTATGTATCTGATGACGAGGTGAGATCAAACAGGGTGTGACTGTAAATGTAAATTCACCTCCAACTGAAATGAGTTCCAAATACCATTTATCTACTGAAGAAAGTACAGAAAGGGGGTCAAGATTTTTAACCGGTCACCAACCTTACTTATTACAACTTATTACAACCGGTACTTGCTGGAACTTTTTAAATTATCGTACTTGCTGGAACAGCCTGTTAAATATGTTAGAATGGTTCTACAACTTGAAAAATTGTATCGATAAAGCGTTAATCGATATTGGGTCTGATATGAAATTCAGCGCTGAAGATTGCTTCATGATAAATGATCACATAGTTAGCTTGCAGCCTTTTAAATTAGGAGTTGAAATACTTTGCAGGCGAAAGGCGATGCTTATAACTGCGGACACAACATTTCAATTCATTTTGGATAAATTGCAACAAAAAAACGCAATATTCAAGAGCGATGCACTGAGTTGACAGGAGTTTTGATTTACTTACAAAACCTGAAAAAATATCACCAAGGTGCCAAAAATAAAAATCATACATTTTTCGTCCCAAGACAATCTGCATTATGCCAAGAAATAAAAAGAATAATAGAAAGAGTCATTGGAGTTGGAGACAACGAGTAAGAAAGCGAGGTTTTTGTAAACACACCTGAAGCTGGAACATCTACAACTGCTAGAGGCTATGCACTCACTTTAAAGGATGAATTAGAAAAATAGCTTACACATGAAATAGAGATCTTCAAGAAAAAGCCAGACAACAGACGAAAGGATTATGAAAAATTTCTGAAAAAAGAAATGGCGTACTTTGAGTCTGATGGAATCAGAAGACAAGCCTGACGCATGCCTGTGAATGAATACATCCTCACAGTCCAAATGACTAGTGTAGACGCTGAGAGACCTTTTTCTGTAACTGGATATATTTGTAGTTCTCTAAGAAGCAGGCTGGGAGATAATATCATTAACACCATTTGCTTGTTAGAGCACATTTTCAAAAGTTCATTTCCATAGGTTAGTCATAGTCGTGGCACATATTAGTAATTATAAGACTAAATAAACATAACAATAAACAGTTTCATAAGACAGCTAGGTACAGGACAATAAGAACAAGCAAGGGTAGAATAAGAATAAGCAAGAGTATTTTCATACTGAGGGAAACGTTTAAAAAACATACCTTAGTTAAGCACTTCCGATAATTGGGTAAATTACTGATTATGGAACTAATTATACTTTAACAAAAAATACTTTAATTATTCCCAATAAGTATCTCACTTCATACTGTTATTTGTTAGAAAACAAATCATGATTGTTGAATATATGATGCGACTTGATGTTTTGAAATAAATATGTTGTTTTAATATGATCCCATAAAATTAAATTGAGAATGTGGGATCCCACGAGAGATCGATAAATCCCGTACATCGATCCCACGGGATTGAAGGAGGGGTAGGTTGGTATTGAAAAAAAAGGAATGAAACCTCTATGAAATCAAAAGCAGACTTCAGTTCTGTAATATTCTATCTATTAATTCAATGTCACTGTAAGCTGGTGTGTGTGCTGGATCAAGTCATATGCAGCACGAAGTCATTATGCATTATAATGAAACATTCATGAAAGGATATCTTTCTAAGGAAGTTTTGTTTCCATGGAAAGACAGGGTGAAAATGCTATAGACATTTTCATTCTTTTTGATCAATTTAATCTGAAAACCAGAAGTTCATTGTTTGTACCATCTTCTGCAGTTGCAAGGAGTTGTCAACAAAAGTGGTAACCTTATCTACCAGAGGCAAGTATATCATTCAATTTCAAAGAAATTTTGTCCCACCTAACGAAGGTAAGTAAAATCCTAAAGTATTGTTTTCTAAATCACACAAGCGACATACAAAATATTGGAAGTTTCTTAAAATTGATAAAGTAATGGGAGGAGTTAGAAGGATAATTGGGATCATTTTTAATAGCGCCCTAGATAGCTAATCTTATTAAATGATATATTTTGGAGATTTAAGATCCTTTTTTAAGTTTATTTTTTATTTTGGAAAAGACTGCAATTGATATATCAAAAGGACATTCTACAACAGATGGTAGTTTCACAGAGGTTAGGGCTACAACAATCTTGCTTCCATATCAGATAAACATAGTAGAGTTCAGCAGAAAATCTGCATATTCCTTGATTCTTCTTAATATAATATTGTGCTTTCTTACATTTTTTAACTTCTTTAGGTTGTCGTGAACTCTTGAATGTTGGATATTTAATGTTTCTCCATTTTCTTGTGTTGACTCAATTGCCTTGATTTTGTTATTATTAACTTCAGTGTGTTGAGAGTGTCATCGAGATCAGAATTGCCAGCACAAAATTTTATGAAACACCTTTGGCACTGACATTTATGAAACACCGTTGACACCGAGCATTGTTATGATAAGTTTTATGCCAATTTGCACAAACTTAACGTGACTTCCACCCTTTTTTAGAAATAAAATATGACAATAATAAACTATTTTATTGATTATCTTACCCTTGGAGTAAAACCTTCAAATCTCAAGTGAAACGCTGAATTGTTTTTTAGAATGAAGCTATAAATGTCAACTGTCAAATGACAGCTATAAGACAGAGATGGGGATTGCTTTATCAGTAGTGTGCAACCCAGATGAATGGCTTTTGTATGAGGAGCATTGACGGCCAACAGCTGTCGAATTGCTTAATGGTTTGGATTGATGTTGTTACTTGAAACTGAACATCATTACATTTTCACTACAGAGAAATGCTATACTATCTGGTTGTGCAAGAGGAAACGCATCAGAAGTAACAAGTCTGTACAGGGAACATGTAGAATATGGAAATAAGTCTTAATTTGAGTGTTTCCCTCACTGCCGCATGATTTTAAGAATCTCTAACGACTACTTGGACTGTTACATACCTGGGAACAGGTACAGGCACATCTACAATGACAAGCACAGGTATAGTAAGTGGAGATATCAAATAAATTGAAAGATATCCTTGACCAAGTGTCACGTAGAAAAGAGTCCAAAAATTAAAATTCTTTTTTAACTGACATTTAAAAATTGGAATTCTGTGTTTCAAAAATTTCATTTCAATATTTTTTCTTTATTTAATTCAAAAGCTTTATAATTTTATCAGCATACCCTATAAATTTCATTTGGCTATTTTTGGGGGCACACCCTAGAGACGATTTACTCGGAATGATAAGTAATCATTCCGAATAAATTTTTTTTAGGACGAATAATTTTTTTGTGGTTTACCTTTCAAAAAAGCCTAGTGATATTTTTAAGGCAAATGGCTGATAAAGTTAAAAAGTTTTGAATTAAGTGAAGAAAAAATTATTTATATGAACTTTTTTAAATATCATCGAAGGCATTGGAAGAACCAAACAGAAACCACATCAGTAGGATCGGTTATTTGTGAATAGTGCACACACATGCACATAAGTTTTCATCTAAAAGGACCGAAAATAGGTTGTACGGCTAACTTGATTAATATTATATAGATACATGACACGTTCATAAAGTCAATGGATCAATCAGTTTTAATCATTGTAATATTATAATTGTGTCATCAAATAGTTTAACTGTTTTCTAATCAACAAAATGTTTGATGTACTGAACAAACTGAATGTACTTTTTGAGTAGAGCAAACTACTAAATGAGACACTTATTATTAAAGTTTTTACCGTAATTTTTGTCAATTTTACGTTTCTTGCTTCACTTTCTTATTAATTCAACATTTTTGAAAACCAAAAACTGTACCGCTTAAGCATATATTAATGTAAATGGTGTTAAATTATGAACTAAATAAACTCATATCTGATACTACGTCCAAGCTTTGCATTAATATCTCATTAATTATTTCTTTATATATCCCACCTTACTGCATTTTGCAAACTGCTTATTAAAATCGTTTAACACAATTGTTATTCTTAGTAACAAGCAACTTTCAAAACGTCTTTTTTTTCCATTATAATCATGAGCAGTATTTTTTTTATTAAGTACGTTGTTTTCTATTAGTATTCTTTCATATATAGAAAGAAGAAAGTGAAATTATCTTCATACTCAATCCAACATTATGTTCAGAATATAACTTTCAGTTAACCACAAATACTGATTGAAAATGGCATAAAATACATTTACCATTCAGAATTATATCATTTAATCAATAAAGGAACGAAACACCCAACAGTAAACTAATAAAATGAATACCAAAAGAGGGAACACGCATCACAATAATTGATTCAATAAATTATATTCACTGATAAAATACAATAGCTGTATTTGTAATGGAAGAGAAGATATTTTTATAAAAAATATATTTTATTAAAGACGATAGATCTTTACACAATGATTCTGTGTCCGTGTATGTGGGTTGTTTAACTCTGTATATAAATAAACACATGTTATTCACTTGGAAAATAGCCAATGGTAAACTAGCAAGTCACAGCTTATTTTCTCCCTACAAATCGGCACTTGAAATGATATAATAAATTTTAGTTTTTTATAGAAAAAATTTGCAATGTGATATCCATGTAATTAGGTAGGCAGGAAGTTTATATTTTTCATCTATTACACACACTGTTAACATTCGGGTTATCAATTTGCCAACTTTGCATGAATATCATAAATTAAATACATTTATATATTTGCAAATATATGATTTATTCAGGTCGGATGTTCAGAGCGAGATATGTGTAATTGGTTATATGGCACTGCATACTACTTTGGAAAAGCCACAAAGTTTAGGTTGGATTTAAAAAAACATAGTTCAACTGAAAGGGGCATTGGTAGATTGAAACACTTCAATGTAGTTGTTCATTATCAAGTGTCAAAGATAATTAGATAAGAAAGCCAATTATGGATTAAATTTCATACATTTATTACAATGCTATTTAAGACATTAAGATTTAAGGTGTTATGTAAATTTATAAATATTAAATTAATGAAACTTGGATGATTTCTTCATTGCAAAATATATTTCTTTTTGTAGTAGAAAGAAATTTTGCAGGGTTTAAGCAAAACTTTCAAAAATTTTCATTTAACTCCGCCCTCTGCAGGTAGTGTGAGAATTAAAATAATTTTCCTTTCTTCAGAAACACAACTGTACTATCACAATCGGTCATTAGTGGTTATTCTATTTTTTCTGTCCTGATGTCAAAAAATCTTGTCCAAAATGATTTATTCACATCTTGCATCCTTAGGGAGGCGATATTATTTATCATATATGAGTTACTTCAGAATACACTCTCTCAAACAAGTTCAAAAATATTTACCACTTTAATTCAAAATAGGGACATATTTTTCAAACTTTATTTCTGCTTATCCTAAGTTATGGAGGTGTAAGCTATCAAAACTTAATCAAGAAATTGTTGGAAAAATTAGAAACACTTCAAAATCTGTGTTGCGTGTTCAGTTCAATCTTGGTCAAAATTCAAAAAACTGAATTCAAAAATTTATCGGTTCATTACTTTGAACTGCTTTATAAAGATAAGAAAAGCTGCCTAATTCCTTAATACAGAACTGCATTTTATGGAGAATTGTTTAAGGCACACATTGTGAAACGAAACTATTTACATGTTCAATTCATTGGCACGGACACTGGAGAAATATAAATAACCTTCAATAAATATATAAAGAAAAATTTTTCACTTACGTAATTCTTCATCGACTTGCATTGATGTCAGAAAGGATTTTGTAGTTTCTATCTGCAAGTACATTTTCTCACATATGAGACACAAGGTCATCAACCGCACAACATGGGGGATTTGCCATAACATGAAACTCATCGAAAGTGATATATCCAATTTCTGAAATATTGTCTATATGAATGAATGTGTGATAAAAAAATGAGGATCTTTAAAGAACAGTTTTAATTTAATTCATGTCAAAATTGAATTGAAAAAGTTAAAGTTTGTGTCTCATCCACACAATTTTTCAGAGCTACTGCAGTTTGCGGATAATAATTCATTATTTTTATGCCTCAATCTGTTTCCCATGAATTAAAAAGTTTTAAGTAGGAAATCCCAAACAAATACTATACTATACCATACATTCAAGAATGGTTAAACTCATTTATAAGTACCCATTACCCGATATTTACAGATATGGTTATATGATATATAACTCCACAACATTATCAACAGGGATGCAGCAATTGGTGGAAATACCAAACAAGGAAAACTACCTGAAATTGGTTACCCTGATTTAAATTTAATAATGCTTTAATTACTGGGCACAATACTCTATAATAATTTAATAGAGTATTGTGCCTAGTAATTAATAGTTTTTTCTTGAAAAACTGCAGATCAAGACCAATTACCATCGTATGTTATAGCAATATTAGTGTATAACACACATATAGTTGTGTTAGGGAAACCGAAACAAAAGAATATTAAACTAAAAATAAAGACAAAGTAGAAATCCAGTGTTAAAGGTTGAAACATGTTAAAGATTGGATGTCACAATATATGAAGAAAAAAATAAGTAAAATATTAAATATCAATCAGACGCATCATCAGCCCATACTCCAGGAGGAAGAAAAAGGAAGTAAGTCTCGGCTCTCTCTTTGACCTCAACTCAGTCGCTGCTAGATGTAGGTTTAGTTCTTCACGACAGTATTATTCTTGTCAGACCTGTCCTTTTCTCCTAGACTTTCATCCATAAAAACGTCTAAATGTGTTTAATTATAATCTAAATGTATTTAAATTATAATTGAGAAAACATACAAATTTTTTTATAGGCTTCATTTTTCCTTTTTCTGACACTTTTCTCTATAAGCATATTTGTTATCTTTTTAGAATATTTATAGGTTTAAATAATAAATTATTTGTGGTCCATCGTATGTAATTTAGTTTAGTGCTTCAAGTTAATTAGTTATTGTATGTTTTAACAATACTCACATTATGTTTAATATTCTTAAGAAAGCCATACATTGTAAGGAGCATGCCAGAAAACGTCAGAGTGATTGACATGAGTAGCTGAAAAGTAAAGGTTAATTCATAATAAAATTTGTATTGACATTTTTGAAAACATTATTTAAAGTCAAAATGTTATTTAAGTGCTAAAAGCACTGAAATAACATTTTAAAAATTATTATTATTTAAAATTACTATCACAAACCTGAAATTCAAACACCTTGTTTAAATAGTGGCACAAGTCCAATAAATTAATATAGAATTGAGATAAACAATAAATGGAATTTTCTATTAGCGGCAATATAAATGTAAAATGGCTGCTGGAATTGGGATCGTGTTGTGGACTGCCAAATATGGCATCGACAGGTGCCACTATATTTTGTCTATTATTAAATTTAAAAGACATATTCAACATTTCCACACATTTTATTATACTGTGTAATATGAAACAAAACAATGTGACTTCTAAATTAAAAATAATGGGCGTAATAATATTGAATACAACAAAAAAGGAAATACTTAGAGAATATTTTATTACTACAAATACACCAAAAGCAGTAATAAAAATATGAAAAGCTACAAGAAGACCCATAACAATGAGGTTTCGACATTTGTCACCTCTCAACAAATTTCTTTTGTGCTCTGGTTTGAAAAGATTGTCTACTTTTTTAAATCTCAGGATCAATTCTTTAAACATATTTCTGTCACATGTTATGTCAATCAACAATAAGCGCAGAATGAGAATCAGCTGAAGTGTCCTAAATGCTAGTATAAAATGCCGACCACATTTGTTTAAAAATGCCGTTTCCAGCTCCATCAATGTTACAATTATCAGCCAAGTGTGTTGAACTATAAATATTCCAATTACAAGTAATGTGTATAACTTTTGACACCATAACGTAAATGTGGCAGGAATTCGATTAGCAGTTTTTCTACAAACTCCAAACATATGCTGGTTTATTAAAATTGGCCACAGTGTATTTTCAATCGACTCGTCGCCCATTTTAACTCTCTTAAAATGTTTGCGTCCAATTGAATTCCAGCACGACTATTTTATTCAATGTTGAAGAAACAACTGACACTTTATTGATTGAATGCCTTTGAAATTAACAGTCATTAGTTTATCATCGTGTGGAATCTCTCGAGTGCCTAACACAAGTAACAAAACATAATATTGACCTTTTTTATGTGGAAAATTTATTGAGTTTTGTTTAAACAATACCTATTAATAATGTTTGCTTAAATAAAGTATATACTATATTATTAACATCAATAAACAAAACCAGGTGGCCAACATTACCATATATTTTGGGCTATGGTTTGAGATTTTGAATTTTGAAATTTGGTATAATAAAATGATTTTAAATACTATTTATCACAGATTTTTTAGTAAAGTAACTTTTTATATCCAATTTGTATCTCGCTTATATAAATGATAGTATGAGGGCATATAAATGATGTTAATTGTAAAATTTTCTACATATTTCTTTCAATATTTACAAAATTTATCAACATTTTATCCCAATATAAACTAAAAATTCACCAACATCAAACACCTTTGTTACCTTTACTTGACCACTAAGATCTTATTGGGGATGATTTAAAGAAGAGACAATGAGAACAACTTGAAAATAAATGCATTTACACATTTTCAACCTTAGATATTTTGATCAAGTTTCATGAAAACAGGGAGCAAGAATACGTAGGCTGAGAATAAGTGACAGAATAAGAGGGCAGAGAATAAGGAGACTGCGCCTGCACCGAATATATATTCACTGCTTGCGCATTCTACTTATTCTCCGCCTTCTTTTTCAATTTATGTATTCCCACAGCCCTGTATACCCCAGGTCTCAATTCTCAGCCTTAAGTGTGCATAGCCTTGGACTTCATTCAGAAAATCTCCTTACTGTACATATTCCCAAACATGAGTCAGGACAAGCCTACATTATTCTTTCACTGTTCGTACTATGAAATCAGTAATACACTGATGTCTGGAAGGCCCCACAACTGATACCCCTTTTTCCCCTCTCTAGTTTTCCTCCCGCTCCTTTATTGTTGTCAACATATCACATATATATGTGGGTATGAATATATTGTATATATATATTTGTACAAATAATTTTTTGGTTTCAAGTACTCGTGTAAAAATATGTAAATAAGAAGATATTTTTTTCGTTTCTTTTATATTTTTTAGTAATTACTTTTTACATGATATTTTCTTGT
Source organism: Druceiella hillmani (assembly GCA_039881145.1). Classification (NCBI taxonomy): domain Eukaryota; kingdom Metazoa; phylum Arthropoda; class Insecta; order Lepidoptera; family Hepialidae; genus Druceiella; species Druceiella hillmani. The sequence continues at coordinate 939,292 of JAYKKI010000069.1, read as the reverse complement.
TGTTAGCTTGCTGCTTTTTTTGTAACTGTATTCACAGTCCGATGTAGTTTTCCACAACATATAATATATTTCATTACTTGGTGCTTTAGCTGCTGTAGCAATAAATCTGTCTTATATATTTGAACATTAAAGTTAATATATAAATATATACATTCATGTTAAAATTTTAAAAAAGTTGTATAATTAAAAATATTTGAATAGCTTTTTTACAAATAAATGTAGTATGATGTAATAAAAAAATCAAATAATACAAAAGAACCAAAATTAGATGCATTTCTTTAATATCGCTCGTGTAAGTTTTTTCCTGATTTTTCACGCATACTGTTATTTGTAGCTAAAACTTGTCTTTAGTAGAAAATCTGAAGCATTTAAATAAAAATAGTTGCTACAATTGAAACATTGTATTTATAAAAAAATAACTATATTTCTATTAGACCAATAAACAAATATATTAAAATTTACATCTAAGCGAATAGTATACTCCTCTGAGTGTATGCAGCAAACTTGAAACTATTTATGATAAGGCATTGAAATAATAAAGAAATACTATTATGTCATATACTGTGAGGCTTAATTGTTAATAACTTGAACAAACGAGGTTCCCTTTCATCTAATTTAATAGCATAATCTAGGGGCAAAGGCCTTCATATTAGTCAAACCTGTTGAACATTTTTTTTGTTTCCACACTGTACAAAGATGACCGGGGTTTTTGTCATCTTTCAGTACCAATTTTTGTTTTTTTTTTGTATGATCCACCTTTGGCAGACAGTACATAAGGTAATGGTGAAATTGGCTATGATGTGTGTAGTACTAAATCACTGTCTGAGAAACAGCCATGAGCAACATAGACTAGGTATAATTAGTATAAGAAAGTACACAAAACAAAACTTTCTCTGAAGAATATGTTGTTCCAATCTCTGTTAAAGTTCTCTTTCGCCCAAGTCATGTTTTGCAGTTGCAATTTCTTCATCTTCCCATAGTGTCACATGTAATATTTACATCCTTTTTATACAAAACTATCTGCTCACCACCCAATATTAGATGAGGATTCTTCTGAAACACCTGTAAAATCAGTTTACTCTCCTTTTCATTATTTTCTGTTCAGAGCCATTTTAGCAAGGGATTTACATTTTTTACATGGGAAAACTATTTCACTAGCTTAGTTGCAAATGCCTTCAATATCTTCAATCATATATTTTGTAGCATTGACTCTGTATGGTATTTTCAGTTCTTCTGGATGCAAACGTAGAAGCATAATTTTGTAACATTAAACAGAAACTGTACTCATATTGAAATAAGTCCTGTGACAAAGATCAAACGACAGCTGAGGCTTTTGACACAAAGCGTCCTGGAGGAACGATTCTGCTAATTGTTCATATTTGAAAATAAAAACCCATAAAAGATAACTAGATGGTTCTGTCCACCAGATTGTACTGCGACGTTTTTTATCCAAATAGGTAAAAATGGAAAGTTCCCAGTTAGATGTTTAAAAAGAATCATTGTGTCTAAGCCATTAACATTACTGAATTGAACTTTTTTCAAATGTTCTCTGTTATAATTTGAATGGGTCATATTAAATATTAATTCTTCATGATCTTAGAGCTTCGGTTTTTTTAAAATGTCTTAAAAATTCCTAGAAATGGGCCAATCTTTTTCCTTGATTCCTGGACATTTTAAAACAAAATTAAGTATGATAATGAAATTCTGTTTATTTACGTAATAGAATTAAGGTGAATTTTTATTGAAAAAACCAATTGAATTTCTGCTAGAAGTTAACTAGATGGCTTTGTGTTTTTTTACAGAAATAAGGAAATTATTTTCATGAAATTTCCTTCTCAAATCAAAATGTCAAAATAGTTTTCATTGCATTTGTCCCCTCATACCCTATTTCCTATTATTATATTTTTATTAACTATACTGATAATATAGATAATCAAAAACTCTACAAAATTTATCTTTGTACTGTCACCTGCCATCAAATTACTTTCTTCACTTCTCAACTATGTGGCAACCCTCGTCAAATTATGTAATATTTTCGTATTATATATATCCTTGAATGCAGGTTTTACATTAATCAAACAGTACACCAAGCAACAGCATTTTGCTTTACATAGCTCAATAACATAGTTACTATCATCACAAAGAATTAGTAGTGTACATAGCTGATTCACGTCAACTTTCGTAGTATTTAACTGGTTCACATTGAAATATTGTATTTATATCTATTGATTGAGCAATATCTAAATTGAAGTATTTGATGCAATTGCACCCTGAAGGAGTCGCACCCGCATCTGTTGAATTATCTCTCAAGTGTTTGATTTAATACTCTTTTGTAAATTTTTAAACTCAGCATAATCTGAAAAATTCTGCAAAACCTACACTTTATATTGGTCATTATCTCAATGATGAATCTCAGGAAATATATTTTTCTACCATATTGCTGCCTCACTACCTACATCTTCTCAGTGGTCTTAATATCACGTCATTTCTTTATAGGTTCGATACAGTTATCAAAACATGATTTTGAATTATTTTCCAATAAATCCCAATGTCTCAACATAGAAAATAATTCTATGATGAACCTTTTAGTGTGCATGCAATTAGATTAGGAGTTGAGTCGATTCATGTGTACATACTGAGCTCAATGGTTAGTGTAATTACTTATAAGGCTTTGGGTGTAATTAATTCAACATCATCTCAGATAATATTAAAATAAATTTGCTAACAGATTTGTTGTATAAATAAAGCGTTGGTGAATCTTTACCTAAAATTAATTGCTGCTGACAACAATAACTTGACTTTAAAATATAATATTTAAATTTAATTATGTTAAAGCAGAAAAGAAAAATTAGAGCTTCACAATACCTACAAATGACGAGGTCATAGCTTTCATTTATGATCTAAAATTGTACTAAAAATACTTTCAGTCTAGACGGATAAAGTTAATAATTGATTACTGCTTTAATAGAAGACAAATGGTCTTGTTTATTTCAAATGAAGGGAGGCCAACTCATCTCATTTACTTAATTAGGTTACGTGGGAGTGTCAAATAGTCTCAATATTTATTCGACTATATTTACTTATCCCTAATACAATTTCAATAGTTCAAATACGCACAATAAGCGATCTGCTATACCTAAATAAAGGCAAATACAATCCACTGACCTGTTCACTTGCTGGACGGTTCCTCTGGTCCAGGGTTCGGGTCACAGATGCACTGGCACAATGATGAGCTTGTTAAGTTTTAGGAGGTTGTCATGGATAACTGATAATCCATTAGTAATTTGCGAACGTCGCTATATTTGTCATGAATATGACTCGAATCTTTGGAGGTTGATGACGAACTGGCTCGACATTCGCAAGCGACAAGCAAAATGAACTGTATCTACCCCCAGCTGGCATATCAATTGCACATACCCTTCACCAAAATCATCACAAAGATTTTAATGAATAACTATGCACACGTGAGACACAAAACTAAAGATAGATAAACACAATCGAATAACATGGGTATTTAACTGTAAGTGTACCCTTAAAAATATTCTAAATGACATATGCAAAAGTAAACAAAAGAAATCAAATGCTACGAACTGTGCAGATAACAAGTTAAAATACAAAAAATTAATTAAATAGTAACGATAATAAAAAAATTAATGCATTAAGATTATGATAAATCAGAAAACAAACAAGAAGAAACAAAATGTTATGTTGACTTAGGAAGAGGACATAGCTTATTAACTGGTGGTTTTAAGAAAGCCTTTTCCAACCGGTTTTCCTAAGCCGATTTAAATATGACGATATCACCAATCACTGTCACTACTATATTGGTGCCATTACACTCTCTGTTGCAGAGTGTGCAAATAGTCATTTGCCCGTGCCTTCTAAACATTTGGGAAGCACGCGGAATATTTTGCAAGCGAGTCAAGCTACTTAATTTTATATCTGCGAGATTGTACTCTGACAAGCTTAATAATAAGGTAAGGAAATGCCTGGCAGTAAGTACTTCACATTCGTCGAGATTGTCAGAAATGTGGCAAAGAGATTGTGAATTTAGATTGAACCTATTTTACAAAATACGGTTGAAAGCTCCGTAAACTTGAGTGACTTGTCACCGACCCTACGTTGTAAATTGTACTTGCCTTATTTAATGCCAGCTTTCCATAGGCTACCCATGGGTGATGCACTTGCAGGGTTAAATTTCCACTCAATGTTACAGCGAGAACAACCTTTGTCTATAACGTAACTAGACGATCACAAAAATTGTGAAACCTCATTTAAGTGTTTTGCGGCAACGACAAAGTTTGTATCACAATCAGAATAAATGCAAGAGCACAATCCGTGACGCGACACAAACCTATCAAGTGCAGCATAGAAACACTCGCTGGTTAAATTACTAATTACTTCGAAGTGAACTGCCTTAGTAGAAAAACAAATAAAAATGATTTACATATTTTAGAAGTTTTACACAAATATTCTATTGTATTTTTTTTGAACCTCCAATATCAAAGCCTACATGATTAAACGGCCTTTCATGATGCACACGAGGGCTAGGTAAGTTGGCCACAAATGCCTGATTCGAAACCGGTTTACATTTAAAACAAATTACACATTTGGATAACACGGACCTAATTACATTATATGTTGACAAAATTCAATATGTTTTCATAAGGATACTATGTAAAGTCTGGGGTCCAACATGAAGATACTTCTTATGATCTTATTCAATTAATAAAATACAATTTTTAGGAAATAATAAAGGTATTCACGATTAAAAGATAAATAAGATTGAGACAGCCTACTTCCCACCTTGAGGTACCCGTCGCAATCAATAAACAGTGATAATTTTTTAAGTTGTAAATTACGATTTTCTTTTATTTTAATTATTTTTGTGTTAAAATAAATATTTTGAGCAGCCTTTATAACAGTGTTATGTGTTTATTTTAATTCATGAGAGGATACATTTTTACTATAATTATGATTTAATTTTAATGATTTACAATTATTATAAAATCTGAAGCACCATTCTATTCCGTTATTTAATTTATTAAAACAAGAGAATTTAAAAAAAAGTTTTCTATATAACTTGTCTCGGTGTGTGACGATAATGCAAATGTATCAATATTAGATTTTAATTCTAAAACGTATAGAAGTGTGATAGGTTCTAAGATGGGCCATGAATCCACTCGCGAATACAAGATACTAGTTGTGTTGGCCACGCCCCGTGCGAACACAAATCGGCCGCTTTGTTTTAACTGTTTACATGAAACCAACATAAGGGAGGTACAATTTCAATAACCTTAGCTACTCGACTTGCTACGAAAGTTTTAAGTTTAAATAGTGGTGATTGTAACCACGCAAGTACAACACTTGAATCAGTGAGTGCGATTTCATCGTGTTGGAAATCTTTACAATTATTAGTAACAAAACAAAATAATTTAGAAAGCAGCACGGCTGCCATCAATTCTAAGTGCGGAATTGACTGTAGCTTTATGGGAGCCACTTTTGTTTTGCTGACCAGTAACTTGGATTCGCCAGTCTTGTTTACATTATGAGTGTAAATACAAGCACTGTAGACGTATGAAGATGCATCACAAAATCCAATAAATTGTATGTTTATGAATTGATATGTTAATAAATGCTGTTAGATTTTTAAGCTAGATAATTTGTTAAGTTCATTTCTAAATTTTAACCATTTGTTTTTATTTTCTATAGGTATCTGTTCATCCCATCTTATGCTAAGTTTCCAAAGATCTTGTAAAATACATTTTGCAATAAAAGTACGAGGTAATGTAAAGCCAACTGGGTCAAAATTACTAGCAAGCAATTTTAAGATTGATCGTTTAGTATACACGGTGTCATTAAATGAATATTTAAAATAATTGAATCATTCTAAGACGAGAACCTTGTGAGATGATTCGTCGTCAAAATTAATCTTTTTATTTTTATTAGTTAATATCACTGCTAGCCCATTTATTTGAAAGGAAGCTGCCAAGTTTTAATAATAAAGTTACCTCATTCTGTAACTCTAATGCTTCCTCCTCACTATCAACAGACCAGAGTAGATCATCCACAAAGAAACCTTCATGAAGCAAGCGACTTACAGCTGGGTATTGCTTCTCCTCATCCGCTGTACGATTATTATGTAAAAGTGCATGATGGGTTTTAGTATTAATAAAATATTTAAAACTCCTTTTACATTGTGACGAAATATGGTTTGCTTTTAAACAATTGTGACTTAAATGAAGTTCATTAGCATGGCTAATGCGTTGTGATGGAGTTAATTTATGAAATAACTGTCATCGGTAAATCACAAGATTTTTTCACGTGATTTACCAATGTAAGTCATGCAATAAGTACATTATTTTCAGTGGTTTGAGAATATGATTTACTAGTGAACCTTTTATTCGAATATTTCTTATTTACGCTTTTATTATTATGAAGTGTTGTTCAGGTATAAAAAACGAAGTATCGTTTTTATTTATATTAGAGAAACGTTCAAGTACATTACAAAACTTGTAAAAAAATTCTTAATTGTTCGAAGGTAGGAAAGATTTTTTGACCAATTCCTTGATCAAAAAATTTATTTAGAGCGATATGACATGGAATGTAACTAGATAAATTTTCGATCTTTAATGCTTCACGGTATTATCGAAAAAGTTTTAAAGATTAGATAGATTATGAGGCAACTCTTTAGTGAACGGTACAAAGTCTAATATTTTTTCCTAATACTGTCCGGCTAGAATTCTCTGATCATTATATTTGTCTAACAAGGCCTTCCACATGACTTCATAATTATTCAATGTGATCGGTATGCTTTTTACTATATTCAAAGCTGTGCCCATTGTGCAGGATATTAAATGAAATTTATCTATGTTTATAATATTAGGTTGATTATGTATTAATGAGCTAAAAGTTTCAAAAAACCGTTTTCTACCGACAATTTTAAAATGCACAATTTTATGTGATAATATAACTCGCCAATACCCTCGAGTTCACTAAAATTTATAATGAACTCAGATTAACGTAACTTTCTTATTCTAAGATCTCATTTACTATTTTTTGAATTTATTACGTAAATCAATAATTTCCGCAGAACACACCAAAAACATATAGAGAATACTCGCCTCATTAAGTTTTTTACTTAAATCATAAAATTCTTGCATTTGTGAAAATATTCTCTATTTTATCATTGTTCATTTTTTAACCTATTTTTGGACTACAAGTTCAGCTTTCGATAATCTAGGCTCGTCACCTTGTGACATCATTTTATTTTTCTACCGCCATGAACGAATGTAGAAAGTCTCAGATCCGTCGTCAAAGGACCAAATGTGGGGGCGGTAAATAGTCACAATATTTATTCTACTATACTCACTTACCCCTAATATGATTTCAACAACTTAAATATGCGCACAATAAGGGATATGCTATACCTAACTAAAGGCAAATACAATCCACTGACCTGTTCACACACTGATCGGTTCCTCTCGTCCAGAGTCCAATGGCAGCAATAAAAAAAAAAAAGAATGTCACTGTATTTATCAATGAGTATGATTCAAATCTTCAGAGATTGACAGCCAACTGGCCTGCTGCTCGCAAGCGCGATAAGCCAAAAATGAAAAGCATCTACCCCCAGCTGGCATAACAGATCGCACAACGACTCTAGTCTAAGTTTGGCTTAAAAGAAATTTCATCACTGGCTAACATGAAGAAGAGAATTATTCATACGCGTTGGAGTTTCACAAAAGTCAATTATAGTAATTGACATTTATAAATGCCACAGTCTTCATTAATAAATCTTTTGTTTTGAAGTTCAAAGAAACATATTTTGTATTTGAAAAATTGTTCTGTTAAAAAATTAGGTATAGTGAATTTGTATTAATTTGGTCTAGCACCATTGTATTAAGTTAATTTATTTCGCAAATCTGTGGTTTTTTTTACAACTTTAACAATATACGCTATATAACATAACATGTTTGCAACAAAAGACAAAGTCAACAATTTTTTTTTGATAATTTAGTTGAAATTTAATTAGAAAACAATACCACTAAGTAATGTTTAGTTGTTGGTTCATAATATTTAATATTTACTTAACAGAATATTTACAACAAATATAGTATTATTTTACACACACACGTCATGAAATACTGTTTTTTTATAAACACCGTCAATATCTAATACTTGTTGCCAATATATAGGCAGAGCTGAAATTCCTTGCTTGTAGAAATTTTTGGGCCATTGACTGAAAAACAGGTGAAATTCAATTTTGATATTATTTTCGTTTCTAAATTTTGTATTGCATAAAATATTAGATAGAGACTGAAGCAGATGGTAATCAGATAGCTAAGGATCTAGAGAAGTAAGGTGGGTGAGGTAGCATACACCATCCAAGTGAAAGTAGTTTTTTATGAGTTATTTTTGGTACATGTGGTCAAGCATTTTCATATAAAAAATAAACTTCGTTTTAATTTGAATCAAGTTTACTCGCAACTTTGCCCAATTGTTCACAAAAAATCTTGGTGATATATGCAGCTGAAATTTATCTATTGCATTCATATGTTATCTTTATGTTAGGTTTATCATTTATACATAGGTACTACTATGTTTTACCATCTTGATCATTACTTGTCCAGTTTTTATTACGCATTAGTGATTTGTAATATGTAGATAAATGTATGACTAATATTGTACAATCGTATTGCATCATCATCACAGTCTTTAAGTCATTATTTACATTTTTATCATGAGAAGCGCGTGTCAGTCATTACATAAAAGTAGCAAGTTTGAAGTCAAATATCCATATTTGTATTCAAATATCCATATCGTCAAATATCCAAATTGTCAAATATCATATATGTTATATAAAAATATAATTTTATGATATAATTTTCGTTCAAAAATAACATGTTCATAGTTAATGATCATAATAACATGTTCATAGTTAATATGTCATTAAATATGGATACAGGGTGAACTTGTACTTATAGATTTTAGTAGATTTGTAACCAAATACATATTTATTCGGATATAGTCCTGTAGTGACTATATAAAAATTTAGCTTCTAATTGAATTAATGTAATATTACCAATATCAATGTTATATTGTACTTTGGACCCGAGAAGACGTTAACCAAGACGCAGCTTAGTATTTAACAAAGAGTACCTGTATTAGGTCAAATCTAATAATAGATTTATGACTGTCGTTGAAGTAAATCAATTGTATACATCGTGCTCTGGAGAATACATCTGTTCCGGCCAGTGCGCGTTCACGTTACGTAATCGAATAAGGTACTCTCATAATATTATTTTACATCCATTTGTGTAGCTGAGGTAACAATATAGCGGTCGCTATATAGCCGTCGTAGGAGATAACTATACAGCCGTCTAACGATAGCGTATATATGCGGTCGCATATAATGTATAGATATATATATAAAGTATAGACGCGGTCGCATCTATACATTTGTATTGAATATTTCCCTCTGTGAATAGGATAATTATTTAAGTAAACATGGAAGCAATCAATTAGTTGTTTTTTTTTCGAACCGTTTGAAAGGAACCACCTCATCTCTTCAGTAAAGATGTGACTAATATTTAAAATTATTTCGTTATTTTCTAGCAATAAAAAACAAAGAATCCCAAAGAGTTATGTTTTAGTTACAGTTGACAAATTAAGAAAATGTTACTTCGAGATAAAGCCTGAAGTGAGCTGGCTTTGAGGATTTCCTCATGAATGTAAATGATAAATATGTAATGAAACTTGTTTTTGTTTTTATATAATAATTTAAACAACAATATATTTAAAACAAAACATAATAAATGCAACTGGAAATCTATCTTGGGTATATAAAAGGCTCTATTTTTTATCTATAATAATATACTTTGTAGTAAGTATAAATGAAGTAGTATACAATATACTTAATTACAATATACTTTGTAGTAAGTATAAATGAAGTAGTATTTCAGCCACATTTTTCATTTGTTTAAAAGGTGAAGCAATCAAGTACTACCAAAAAAAATTCGAGTACTTAACTTGCCCCTTTTAAAATATTTTAATAAATAAATAATTAAGTATTAGTTACTGCAAATACTTATCTTAATCTTATCTATAATAGTATTATTAGCTAGAACCCCACCATACACTCAAAAGTTTGTTTTGTCCAGTGTTCTCCAGCTTCTAGACACTTTAGCCTCTCATTGGTATGATAGGAACTTGTAGCTCCATTATCTTGTAGCTCATTCCCTACCTGCTCTCCTTTGAATTTGGAGTTGTGTCAGCATATTTAGTAGCCTCTAATAGCTCTGAGAAATAATGCAAACTTAATGTGGGTTCTGTTTCAATTAGGTCTTTTAATTTTTTTAAAAAATTGTAGAAGGTTGACTTAGATGAGGTTCACCGGACAGATCAAAATTCCATTTTTGAATCTTTGGACTCAGTGCTTGACTGTGTCATAAGGAAGCATAATTTTGCCCATTATTGCGCATACTTTGGCTTTGCTGGCCTTTGCTTTTGCTCGAAACGAAATTCATGAAACAAGAGCACTCTAAACGCACTTCGAGATACATCCATTTTTAAATTTATTTTTTCTTACCGATTACTCAACTGCAAACCAAACAGAAGCTTGAATGCTGCACTCTTCATATACCCTACAACAACACATTACATGAGGAATGTTGGAAACAGCTTTAACCATAGCTTACTAATCTTATGCTTGGGTAATGCTCTAACAATTCGTCTGTCAGACTACGAAATAAAATACCAATATTTATTTAATTAGTTTTATTTTTCATAACAAAAAACCTTACATAGCAGTCTTATTTATCAGACTGTCAAATTACTGAATAAAGTAATTACTTATGTTACTGTGTACAGGTACTACAAACGGAAACAGTGTATTCGCCACATGTGGCCCTTTTCAACACACAGCAATAGCTGCAAATTTTACAATTTCTCAGTAGTTCTTGACAATTACTTTCTTGCCTGTCTTCAATTTACAGAATTTCTCTGATTATTTGCTTCAAATTACGCTGCACAGTGACTATATTTTATCTCTCATGAACCAGGGTTCCATTAATTCATCAGTCATTCGCAATGCAAAAGCTCTTCTTTCATTGAGTTTCTTTGGTTTTTTATCTCTTTTGATACGTGCAAGATATAAGCATTTACAATCAATAAATTCAAAGTACCATAAAACAAGCAGCACGATGGTCACCAGTTTGTTTTACGGTTGGTAGTAATGATTGAGCGCATATTATCCACAATGTCGACTGATACTTTTGTGGTATTACAAAACTCAATAATTTGCGGCTTATTTGAGCAAATGTTAATCGCAGGTTGATCTTGAGTTGTCGAAAGAATATGCACGGCCTTATCAGATTTAGGTTCATATAAAATTAACATCATATTTTTATCATAACTAAATATTGTGGCCCCTATTTGTCTAGTCTTGATATTATGCATTTCTTTGGAGACTTTCCGTCTAGTGATTCGCAATTTGCCAACAACTGTTAATTTATAGAATAGATTCTGAAACTGATGTAAACCAATTGACACATGTTCCATTCTGGTTTGACCTATGTATCGGTTTAGTTATATCCTTTACAGAATAGCTTGACAATGGCTTGTGTCCTGTGTTTGGTACTTTTTCATAGATAAGTGATAGCGTTGCACATATACTTCGTGTTAGAATCGGCCATCATGACCAATTTCAGACCATATTTATTCGGCTTATTAATATATATATATATATATATATATATATGTATATATATATCTATATATATATATATATATATATATATATACATATAAATATATATATATATAGATATAGATATCTTGATTGGGCAGTGTCTAAAACCAACTAATTGCTTTTCCACCATAACGTAAGAGCTAGGCTTGTATCATTGCTTTCTCCCAGTTGTTTCTGATAGATGCCAATTTATAAGATTTCCTTCTTTCTTGTCTTGTGTTTTTGTTGTCAAATTTTAAACATCTCAACAAAAAATCAAACTTAACAGCTAACACTTTTTTTGTATGAAATAAAGTCCTTGTTGGTAATTGGTTAGTTTTGAGTGTGGCAGATTGGATAAGTAGACCCAGTAATGCTTTCATTTCACTGGCCAATGTTTGTACTCAGATAGTTTGTACTTAGTGTTTTTTATCATCTATACCATTCTTGCCGTATATGTTATTCTGAATCGGTTTGATGACTAATGGATATATTTGCTGTGGTTGTATATGAGAATGCTCAAAATTCATCTGATCTGTGTTGGGTATTCCATTATTGGAATCTATAACGAACCTTCATCTCTGATCGTAACGTGGAACGACCAATTCATCATAAGAAGAAAATGAAACTTCCTCTTCAGATTCATTGGTATTTATAGTATATCCGTTTCAAAATAGTTTTCTTGCTTGGAATCTGATGATTGAGTTTTGCACCAGGTTCCTTATCCAATACAGCTAACCATTCTAAAATATTTTACCCTGACTCCTCAAATCCATTTAAAAAATCAAGAAGAATATTATTTTCAAATATCGTAAAACCTAATGTAAATTTTAAAAAATAACGCCTTCTTCACTTTCAATTATAAAAATACATCACGAGTCATTATTATGTGGATAGAAAATAAAAGAAGCACATTTTTCACTAATAGGTAATGATAATCCCAATGAATTAACATATACATAACTTGGATAAAAAGTTGCACACCTTTCGTTTGTCATAAAGACTACACGATATATTCTAATGCAGTAAACGTGCGCCCGCAACTGGCGCGTGCGGTGACTAGTTTCACTACTTTGGAAGTTATTAGGACAGGGCGACTCGGCGGATGGCGGGAAGTTACCAAAACAGAAAACATGAGGGCTGCCCGTAGTCTATTAGATGAATGGTTAGTGACCTAGAGTTAAAGTTATTATTAATGAAAAATATTTTGCATTAATTCGGATCTGTGGGTAGAAATATGTCAAGTGTATAAAAATGTGTATGTTCTGAAATTTATAACCCTGATTCACACATATTTAAAACCTTTTTTCAGTTTAGGCGTGTTCATAAGTGCATTTAGTACTTGAGAAAAAAGTATTAAATCATTTTTGGTTTTGAACATTATATGCAAATATGAAATCATAGTTACAAAATTCTCCTCAATAACTAACATTTAATTAGCCTGTTGAAACAGTATAGATAGATCAGAATAGGTTGAACGCAATTAAGTGCATGGGTACAGACTTTTGATTTTCTATTACATGAGACTTTAATGCAATTTTCATTGAAACAATGAGACAATTACTATCATTGATGCTATCATGAATACAAAACACTATCATTGATGAAACAAAAGAAAAAAAAACAGAAATGGTTCACACATGATTGGAAATTATTTGAAATTTACACAACAGTAATAACTTTAAATCGTTTGTCAGAAGATAAAAAATTTCTAAATGTTTCCCGACCAAAACGTTTGATTTTAGCCTTTAAACAAAATCTAAGCTATTGTTAATCTCGGCAAATACACCACTTTCATTTCATCTCCTACTATTCCAGTGATATCATCTTCAAGGTTCCAGCAATACAAACAGTGGATGCTGTGTATTGTGGAAACTTAACACATTCCATCTACCATTAATTGAAGTAAATGACCAAGTAACTAAGAAAACAAAAAATTCAATATCAACAGCTGTAATCAGATTTCAGAACATCGGCCAAACATTTTATTATAGGGATAGATAATTTACTTCATTCTTAATTTTTTTCTTCATATAGTTTATCTCATGAGCTGTGTTGCTTTTTCACATAAACAATATTTTTGTCACGAAACACTTGGCATACAAATAACTTAAATTTTAATTATCAGAGTGTTAAAAGCAACTTTAACTGGGGCTAGATGTTTACTTCTTTTTGGGCTATGAAGCCCTGAATGTTATGACATCAATCATGAAAAAAGAACAAAAGTTAGCTCTCAATACCATCCTCCGTTTTAACTGACAGAATCGGTCCACAATATTGCTATAATAGATGCCTCAGGTTGTCAGGCAGTATTTGGTATTACTCGCCATTATTAATAAAGTGCTATCTATTGTGATAGATAACTAGATTACAGACACTTTCAATGTGGAAAAATTGGGATTTGAACACATATAAACACATGCACATACTCACACAACCATGCACAACTTTATTAAAAAGATCTACAGAATGTTTGTTTTTTCATTACGTGAGAGTTTACATGTTTAAAGTACTTACGCTAAGCTAAAACACTCATTATTGCATAGACTAATGTTTATACTTCATTTCTACAAAAAATTCAATATTACATTCGAAACATTCATCAATTAAATAGATACTAAATATAGACTGTCCTACGAACCGTAAATTAGTAAAAAGTTAAATCTTTATTGACAGAATTAATAGGATATTAAACTAAACATATTTGTAATGACTCAACATATATTTCCTTCATATAAAACAGTTTTCATTTAAATTAATCAAAGAAACAAAATGTTCTACCAAGACACGGAGAAACATTTGGAGACTATCGAAATGTTTATTGGATTAAGGAGGAACATAATAGTAAACCAAATATTTCCACAATCTCGATGTGCTACGTTAATGAATCTTGTATATCCAATATACCCCGTTATTATTGTTATAGGAGTGCTGTTGTACTGCATTTTTCTCAAATATTCCGTTCACTTAAAAAATGTAATTCAGTTGGTGTATTTTGTCAAGATGATCATTTTATGTACAATATTCTCTTTGATTTTGCTTAAAAAAACATTCTTCAAAATGAATACCATGAATAAATTTATTTCTGAAATGAACACAAATGATCAATATTTGGAGGCATCATTCGTACAGAAAATTAATAAAGCAGCTCTGAACAGGAACAAACTGGTGTCATTCATTATTTTGTTATATCATTTGGCAGGAATATTCTATTCTTTCATTATCTTCCTAAAAGTGCATGTACTTCATGTAATAGTTTTCGATGTTTTAACATTCTTTTGTACTATTGAAAGTGTATCGCCAATATTTCACCTCAGAGATATTATAATGAGAATAGAATACGGAAATAAACAACTGAATTTCGGCTTGATACATATCACTATGCGACTGCTAGTATAAATTTAATCTAAATGAACAAGTTGTATATTTTGATGAAGATATAACCACTAAAATTGACTCCGTTCTTCGGTTGTACTTAAAATTTATCGATGGCTGTTTAATTTTGAATGAAGTATTTAATTTATCTGTAAGTAATATTTTATTATTAATATACAAGACATATGATATTAAGTGAACAGAGCGGTGTCATGACGATAAATCAAGACGATATAACAAACTATTTTAAAGCAAAATCAAGTCTTAATGTGAATGATCTCAAGTAAAAAATGAAGATTTTTTTATTCAACATACTTTTCAGAACTTTATAACACCTAACCACAAATTTATAAATCTAGATAATATCATGTCGTTTGTTACAAGAGTTAAGTTTTTTTTATTCTGCTTTCTATATAGCTTCAAATCAGCTGAAACCTAATAATGATAATCTACAATTAAGTAATTGTCCTGACATGTTGCTATAATTTTGGATCATGATTATGTATTGGTTTGTGAATTAAGATAATTATTTTGATGCAATTCTTAGAAAAACAATTTCTAAAATACAAATAATAATAAACAACAAATAGAATTACAATATTATGCGACGGTATAGCAATTAGTCATGTTTGTATTGATACTGGAGGTAAAAAGCAATTGAGTAAATTATGGTATACAAATAACTCAGTGTCTTAAATTTGTCGCCATAAAGCTTCAAATATTTAAAGCCTTCTTTGTTTGGTTTCCATCTTTTGATACCAAATCAATGGTAGTGAAATTTAACACAGCAAAAATTATATCACTTATATGTATACATAAGCTGTGTAAACGTTGGAATTTTTTATTTTGGAATAAACAAAATTACCAAATTTATTCTGACATCAATTTTCATATGAACTTTGACTGTCTTAAATTATAAAAAGTAAATATTTTTACTTGCTTCTTGAGAAATGTATTTTATGACTCGTCAAATATTTCGAAAGTCTCATTTAATAAATAAATATCTTAATGGAAACTTTACTCTATAAATAAGAAAGGTATGTCAATAAAACCATAGAAATAAAGAATTGTTTTAATGTAAATCATAAATTGCAATTGTAGAATCTTTGTCAGGTAGAGATATTAACCCATTGAAATAATTAAATAATTAATTCTTGAACACTTTTATGTAAAAGAAAATTTATCTTTACAAAACTTTCTTAAACCATATAAGGCAAAGTAATTTTCTTAAAAATGTACTAAGTAACAATTTTCCTGAAAATTTTTCAAAATGTTTTATCGGGTTGAGATGAAAGCAGTGACGAAGTTCATTTAGTTAGAGCACCAGGTGAAAGAATGAAACCAATAAAGAATACAATTGTAATTCGAACGGAAAAATGGCAATATACCAAAACGCTAATATTCCAGTCACATCTGGATTAATTTACTGCCTCGGATGTCTTAAGTTTGATGTTTTATGAAGGGGTGATATCCTTATAAATACAGATTGCTTAAAACATATTCTTAAAGCGATCTCTACTAGGTGGATTTTAAAAAACGCAATAGTAGGAAATAAAATATATCCTTTCAAATATTAAATAATTTCGACCATCACTAAGTTCTTGAAATAAAAAGAAAATTAATTCTTCTTAAAATTTGGTACTAATATGGTCAAAAATTTAAAAAGCACAAATGTGTTTTTAAGAAATAAAATGGTTTCAGATTCTGTTGATATTTACCAAGAGCTTTGGAACCATATTCGATATCCACACAAGTTTAATTGACATGGAAATTTTACAGGTAAACAATAATTATTAAGAATATTATGGGTTTTCATAAACTAAATTTCTTAAAAGTTTGTTCTTTTATCAATATAATGGTTTCAGTGTGGCATTGAAACGATATTGAGCTCGGCTGTGTGGAGTGTTCAGTTGCTGTTGTATTTAGTTGTAATTTGTTATACTTGTGAAAAACTTAATCAAAGCCTCCGTGAAGCAAAAACGGTCTCTTTAAAGTTGCTGGTGCATGACCAATTGCGTAAGTAAAAATAAATCTGTGTATAATGTGTGGAATGTATTTCACATATCAGAATGATACTTTATTTTGCCAGCTTGCAAAGACCTTATTGTGTCGCTGGCTAATAAATTAAAAATATATTGTGTAAATGCAACAAACGTCCAATGTATGCGACAAAGGTCCAGAAAGAATGTTAAGATTACTATAATTAATCTATATATCAATGATTTCTAACTCCTTCTTTCAACTAAAATAAGTAAACCATTTTGTACAATTTCAATACCTCATTTGTTGCATACGTTGCTTGGAGACTTTACAAAAACTGATGAAAATAATTGTTTAAAACAAATATTTTTTCTCATTTTCCTTTTTTCAATTTCATAGTTTTTACATAAATATATGATATTTTAAAAATAATATTTTACGTTCAAAATAGTGTTTTTTTAAACCATTTTTAGTGTTCTACAAAATAAAGAATGGTATAACTGTCATATGCAGTTTAAAATAATTACATAATGCAATTTGGTTACTAAATTGGTATAATACGAAATAAAATATAAATATTATGCGGTGACTCGACCCTTGCCAAGTCTGTTCCAATATAGCTTTCAAATTAAATTCTGCATTCATGGTTTTCAACCACATGATGATATTCGATATCTATATAAATTAATAATTTGCAAAAAAACTCACTCATTAGTTAGGTTAGAACTAGAAGAATGGTTAATAACTAAAACCGAACCTAATATGTTTAACCTAACTATACAATGAATGTGATATCTTGGACTGATTGTTGTTGGCTAGTTTATAATGAATATTCAATGATGGTGCTTTAAAAGTTCTAAAATGTCGTCAAAATTTAGTATCTTTAGGGTCCTGCACTTTAAGCTAAAAAATGGAACCCTTGTAACTTGAACAATGTGTCCATCTGTCCTTCTGTTTTGTCATAGCTGACTTTCTGAGAAACGTTACAATGTAGAAACTTGGAATTTAGCACAGCAATATATGTTATTAATGTACATATTTTGCGCTAGCTAACTGTTTACTCATGTAACTATTAAAGAGGGGTAAATTTTATTATTTTAGAAGTATACATCTGTGAAAGACGTAGCGGAAAATATGTTTACATTGCTACAAATTAATATTCATAAATAATTCAATAGAAATAATACATACCCTTACAAGTGCCAAAACTTGTACGGAATCCTCATAGTTCGAGTTCAACTTGTGTTTGACGGGTTTCTGTTTAAAGGTGACAATAAATATTATTATTTTTTAAAACACATTTTTCAATTTCAACTGAATAATTAAAAATAACTAAGTAAGGTAATCAGATACCTTGTCGCATGATTAAGTAACAATAAATACAATATTTAGATCTTTTCCAATCTAATTTCTCTAAATTACAATGTTAACTAAATTATAACTTATGAAACACCTATTTGAAAGAAAGTCAGAGGCTCTCGTAAACTTAAGCAAGTTATACAAGCAGGTTATGAGTTGTATTGTACATTCACAACACAAGACGTATCCTTAAAATATTCTTTCTACAAATTGAACTCTTTAAAGATGTGCTTGCCTAGTATCTTTTTTTGATAGTGTTTGTTCTTTATTATTTGGTTACTTTTTCTACGATGTTTTTTTCTGTGCTTTTTAAATTTAACGTTATTATTGTTTTTTCTATATATATACATTTTTTTATATACTTTGAATAAAAACTCCGACTTGATTCCTTCTCTGTTAAGAATTTTGTCAAGTCCCACTACTTCATGAGGCCTCATTCAATTGTATACGTTGGATCAAGTATTTTTATTTATATCCAAGAGGATTAAAATTGAATTTCGTCAACTAATACCAGTTCTACAGGAATGAATGTATCATTACCATACTTATTTCTATTATAAGTATCCAGATATTGATGGAAAATGTAAATTGATTGATTCCTTCATATAAAAGTGTCTACCACTTGCCTTGTAATAATCAGTATTGCTCTTTTCAAGGTGAGAAATTGTTTATATATTATTAGCAAGCAATCTTATAAAATACTCAACATCTAAAATGAATTGTGTTTTTTCAGCGCCTAACTGTATCTCAAAAATAAAAAACCTTAGTTACATGCTCTCAGTACCTGAGGTAGGTGCATTCAGAGTGGCTCGTCTCTTCAAGTTGAATACGTCACTGCTGCTTGGCTACTTGAATTTTTCTACCACTATTTTAGTAGTTGTGTTTCAGTTTTACTTCCTGAAAAGAAATAATACAATTTAGCTCTGGTATAAAAAATTATGAGAATTGTATAATGACAAAAACACAAGTATTAAAATAGTTACAATTTATCAAAAGGAAGCTACGTAAACAAGAGAGTACCAATTGAAAGTCACTCAAAATTTGATAATATATAATGTCATTCCAGTACGATGTGTAGTTATTACATCTAGAATATGAAGCGGTAAGAAAAGGCATACAATATATATTTTACAAAGAGTGAAGTGACAATAAGTTTTGCTGCCTTCTATCAGATTTTAAGTTTGTTGTTCTGTAATATCATTCTTCTACTGTTTAACGTAAGCATAGAGTTCTAGAAGTTAAAAATGTTAATACTCTATTTAGTTTTATAAATGGTACATTTTTGTAATAAATCTAATATAGTAATTTTATTGCCATTAATCCATTAATTAACAAGTGACTTTTATAATCACATTTTTCACATAAAATTAATTCAAAATCAAACAAAAGTTTTCCAGAACTAAAATCACAATGATTAATATTTTGCTAATAGTTTCAATCATTACTTAGTGTTTTACGGCAAGTTTTGTAGTAATAATTAATATTTAAAAATGAAATGTTAGTCTCAGGTTTTTATAACATTTTCCAAACAAATTTGTTTTAAAACTATAACTAATTACTCAATGCTTGTGAACTTGAAGATACAATATTTAAGTATTCATGTAAATGTGTCATTAAATTTTAATAAATGAGCAAAATGATGGAATATTATCTAATTCATTTATGACAAGTTTATTTATTACTGGTTCCTACCCGTAGCTTCATTTGTGTTGGCTACAGCAATAAAGCCCTATATACAGTAAAGGTAGCATATGTGTCAGCCCTGCATATAGTTTATCCAATTTTCCAATTTTTGCAACATTCATTCACATTCAGTATAAAAACTACCCGAAATCACGAAAATAAATTAACCGGTTAAAGGAATTGGTAAACTTTTGTTAAAAAGTCTTTTTTGTCTAAAAGTGCGATTTGTCAACTAGTGTGCTTACAGAAGTTGTTGCAATAGATTGATCTCAAAGTTGCTCTGCAAAATTTATTACGGATAAATTATTTGAACAAAAAGTTTGCCTAAAATTTGGTGTTTTAAACAAAATTTCTGGTGCCGAATCGTTAAAAATCTTAAAAGGCATGAAAGTGGTACAAATCATACTAGTGGTACAAAACCATAGGCATACAAGTGGTACAAATTGTTCAAAGAGGGGTGTGAAGTTGTTAAAAATTTGCCTTTTTCTGAATGGCCTCCAACCGCTACCACTGATTTTAACATTGAAAAAATCGAGCAGTTAGTGCGTGAACATTATTATTATTACTTTTTGATTGTCATTTTACATTGGAGAGTTGGCTCGCAACCTGTACATTGATAAAATTACCGTTTATGGAATTATAACTAATGCTATGCGTTATAAGATGTGTTACTGAAAAACTGGGTCCAAAAGAGCAAAAAGAGCATTGATGAATCAACTGAATTGATTGAATTGAGTGAATCGAATGAATGATTGAAATGATTGATAGATTAATCGATTGAAGACATCGTGGAATTCTCAGCAGGTATTAAAGACCATACCACTTTGAGCCCATAAGAAATGTATGGAAGAGTTTGTTCAGCATTATCCCAGTTGTATTCCAAACAATGGGGATTTCTTTGAAGTTGACAAAATAAATTTTGACAAAACACATAAATTTTTATATTTTCTTAAATTATGAAACAAAAGTAGCGAATCATTTTGCTATGACATTCCACTTTTGAATTTTAAAGGAAATTGGTAAATGAAATTATCCATAATCAAAATACTCGACAATAGATGATGCGTTAATGTCTTTTAAAAATACTGTTTTTAAGTGTACATATATATAAAACAATTCCAGAAACAACTGTCCTTGAGGCTTTGTTTTTATTAGAACTTTCACGAAATTGAAAAAATATTTTTAAAAACAAGTTTTAAAAACAATTTTTTGTAATGGAATTATTTTAATATTTTATTTCTTTCTTTCTTCTAAAATACTGTTTCCAAAATAAAGCTATTTTTAAATATGAAAGGAATTTCTTTCTACAAAGGGATATTTTAAGCTACCAATAGTTAAGTATTAAGGAAAATATTATCCCAGTATAGTAATATTACACAGGTTAAATTGTATTTTCTAGTCAAGAATGACTAATATACAACTGATGCTACTTCTGTATATCAATAACTAAATTACCTGTATCAATGTGCTCACATTTTGGTACAAATCTCATGAAGTTAACTGCAAAAAATATTTATTTCAATGTAATTTTATTATGAAAACATATTCATAATTACAGTATTATACAAGAAAGAAATTATATAGAAGTTTAATGAAGTATATGACGCAACACAGTATTTAAAACGTAAATTGATTATAAATCTATTAAACAATCTATTTTATTTATATTAAGGGTTCACTTAAATTATAGCAATCCTTTATAAAATTTTAAGAATTTAAGTGATTGAAGAGAATATTTCAAAATTTACCTTAAATTGGTAATTTTAAAATTTGTTACAAGTAAAATTTATTTCATTAATTTAAAATGAAACAGAGAAGAAAAGGAAATGATAAAAACAAACAAACATTCAACACTCTAATGAGATATTCCTCTTTGTTGCATAAATGTATTTTTAGATCTAATCGTAATGTTAACTAAGTCTGCCAATCCTAATGTCAACTAAAGTATATTAAATAAAAACCTCACTCCCAACTTTCTACACATACAAGAAAGTGGAAATTATCTTTTTAAAAAATCGGCTTAAAGCACTAGGTTTTTGACAACCGAAATATCTGTAGATTCATCAAATAAGAGACTATACTATTGATCACCTAAATCTGTCACAATTTCTTTAATAAAATATGATGCTAAAACATTTTTTATTACATTTGTGCATTTCGTCCGATGAATTTTAAGTTACTGCTTTCGCTGTTGCCAAATCAGTGTTTGCATAATTCCGACAAATAGTCTTATTATTATGTTTATGGCTGGTATAATAGCACAATGTTCGCTTACGAACAAAGTTAGTGAGGATTCTGCTTTCTAAGTGTTCAGATCTTTTTTTACTCTGGGAAAATTAATTATTTTTTGACTCTTCATTGCCTCTATTGCTTTTTGTGCTTTGCTGATGAAACATGTTGCCTCAAACAAAACCATTTTGCAATAATTTCACATTCGCAGTAGTTACAATAGGCTCTTGTCGTATCGTATTTAAAGGGGCTGCAGCCGAAGTTGGAGAATGGTTCTTTAAATTCTGCTATTAGCTCCCATTGTGACCAATAATGTTGATTACACTTGGGCGCCATATTGATGTTGCGATAATAAATATCAAATAATTAGAAAACACGATTAACGTTCATAAAGGTAAGACAACTAGACAAATGGGGTCAATTTAATAATTCAATATGTGTATACTTGCTACAGTACAGTATTATACTTTTGCACTCTAACTTACAGTTAAGAGCGAGAGAAGTAAAGTTATTTGTTTATGGTATTTTTTGTCAGGCTATCAGGGAATCTCCGCAAACCACCCGGTGTTGTTAACTCGACTGCAATAAAATATATCTAAATTACCCTAAAGCGTAACGGTTGTCCATTTCATTGTCATATATTAATTTCAATGTTTGTATAATTTTTACGTCTCCTAAAAATATGTTACATGCTAAACGCCAAAAACATATGCTAAAAAGAAGAAAATATGCCAAATTTAGCATATAAAATGCTAAATTGGCAACATAGCTAAAAACCAGCTTAGAGGTTTAGCGAGAATAAGTGTACTTTGGATGAATTTCCGTTAATTGAATCAGTATTTCTACGATAACCGATAGCTGCTTATGTGGAATATAAAATGACTCCCGCTTAATAAGTTCGAATCAGATGAAATATATTTTTCTTAAACGTTGGATTCTACCTTCATTCTTATACAATTAATTGAGACGTAACGATTAGGGTATTAATAATATTACTACGTTCGTGGTTATAAAATAATGTAATATGTGAAAATTTTCATAATGAGTTGGAATATTATGAATGAATAAAGGTGTGCATCTAAATTCCCAATCATTATAAGAAGTTATTTGATGGACGTATTTATTATAACTAATCTCACAGACTACCTAACTGAGTTATTTCAACGTTTTTGAGATTGTTAGCTGGCAGTGATATGCAGTATTATGATATGTATGTGCAATTCAAGATATAAACTGTAACGTGTTTGAGGGTTTTAATTGTTTTTGTGAATCTTTTAAAGGTAACTTCTTAGGAGTTTTTATATGTTTACAGAACATTGTCCATAAGTTACAGTAATACATAGACAGTTTGAAGCTCTTCGATATTTTGAGTAGAAGTATTTAAAAAATTGTTGTGTGTTTTAGGAGATGCACGTAATAAACATTCCGTTTCCCATGTTAAATATTGTAATTATACACAAGTATCATGTTTATAATAAAATTAATTTAAGAAAATATAGGTTTCATGAAAACCAAAAAAAAATTTAGCATGAGAAATGTTTTTTAATATAACTTGTCGTGTGTTTTAGGAGCACTCACAAAAGTTTCAAATGGTCATTAAATGGTGAATGGTGGTCCATGTTTTAAACACTTCTTCTTGAATTTTATCGCAATGAAAACAAACTATGCTAATAAACATTGGGTACAAAATGCATATAGACAGCATGTGGATGATGATATGATTCAGAAAATACTTGAAACAATTTCAACGGAAGTCGAGAAATATATCAATATTAGTAACATTTGAACTTAACTATTTGAAACAAAATTTTAGTTATTCCAGGATATATTTCAGTTACTCTAAATATCTAACATAATTGTGTGTACCAATTTACAAACATTTACAAATATAGATATGCTTCTTTCTGTAAACTTCTATGTAACATTCGTTCAAATTGATATTACCTGCTTTAAAATATAATCTAGTGATGAAAACACCTTTATATATACTCTCAACATATAAAAGAGAAGCTGAAATGAGATGAAAATATTTACTTGTTATTGATATGGAGTTCCGTGCTTGTAATATTCAAATTTTTTTTAATATGACTTATACATACCTTTGTAACTTTACGGACTTCTAATGGTTAGCAAAATATTAAGTATATTTAATTTAATTGTACGTCAGCTTTAAATTTTGTTATTTGATTCATCAAATATCTTCACTACAATAAATTTAAGAGTAAACTCTGTCTTGATTTAAAAAAAATAATAATTCACCATTGCGCTGAGAAAATATTGTTTTTTTAACATTTACTAATGTAAGAAATTTAGTAAAAAGAAAAAAAGGAGGTGGGGAAATGGAATTACAAAGCAAGGAAGGCGACCTTCGCCTAATATTGTGAAGACTCAAAAGGGTAGCGATTTATATTACCTAACTCATGAACAATAATAAAAGGTAGAGACACAGTATTCTTGGAACCCTGGACCCACTGTTAAAGAAAACTAGTTACGGTAAATCTAACAGAGTCGACGTGCAAGCAGGGTATATCTTGCTTTAAAAGGCTCCCAAAATATTTTACAGTCAACAGACATAATTACAGAAAAAATATGCCTCTGAATGGGTCCTTGTTAAGTCAGAGCCTGTGCTCATCAAATATAAAAACAGAGGGTCCGACAACTTTCAACATAACAGTAGGATCAAGAAATTAAACCATATGACAATCACAGAAAACATTTACTTATGTTATAATGAAGATTTGTTTCACCACGTACCACTATCGATAAATAGTGAAATTTTATAACTCCGAACATTGGAAGATGTTGATAAGAAAAGAACTTGAACAAAACATGGACACAGGTAAGAAAACCTCAAGGTATCAAATCAATAATGTGTGAATGGGGTTTCATATTACGGATGAGCTAATAGATGCTCAGTACAAGTCAATACACTGTGCAAAATGATTATACAAACTGAAGGCCTTGACAATATATATATATATATATATATATATATATATATATATATATATATATATATATATATATATATATATATATATATATATATATATACATATATATAAATATATATATATATATATATACACATACATATGTATATGTGTGTGTGTGTGTGTATGTGTGTAAGTTTAACAAAACATGCTAACATTTAGATGTTTAA
The DNA here is from genome assembly GCA_039881145.1 of Druceiella hillmani. NCBI lineage: Eukaryota > Metazoa > Arthropoda > Insecta > Lepidoptera > Hepialidae > Druceiella > Druceiella hillmani. Next base: position 913,775 of record JAYKKI010000069.1, on the reverse strand, counting down.
TATAAATATGTAACAGGAAAATTACTTGAAAACATTATGGAGTTGAAAATTTTGTGTATATTAACTATATGCAAATATGTTCACAATTTCCTTAATAAGAACAAAATTTACATAATCGGAAGAAGGTATTTGAATGGCAAATTACATTACACTGCCTCGCAATTATTTGTGACAATTAACATTAATTGATAATTGTAACATGATTGTTAAAATTAATGTTAATTGCAACACAATTGTCTATATTTAAAAAGTCTAATGAAACGTAATAATTACAAGGGTAATGTTAACATTCTGTTTAATATTCTCTACGTAGCTCTGTATCGGAATTACCGTACATATATAAATCCAGTGGAAGTAAATGTTTATGTTTTCAACTTTTCCTGTAGACATTGAAATGTGCAATAAAGTTTTGAATAAGAAAATTCAGATATAATTGAAAAAACATATGTAAATGACCACATGTGTTCATGTAGATACAAAATAAAGAGTTAATACATAACTCTCTGTTGTAATGTAAATATAAGAATAGAATAAAAGCATAGAATAATAATGAATGAATAACTCCAATAGGAATTGCAAAATGAAGATAGTAAAATGAAAAAATGGGAAATGTTAAATGTGAAAAGCAAAGTGTAATATGTCAATTGCAACTGCAAAGAGTATGCATACCACTGTAATATAATCATGCTTCTTTGAGATAAGAGTTACAGCATAATTTTAATTTTGAATACGCATATGGTAGCAAGCTCACCTCATATTGGGTACTTCCAATTTTCTAAAATTTGTCAAATTGAAAGAGCATCTAAATGTAATTATATCAACAACGTCCAGTGATGTGTGAAATATGTAAAATTAAACATAAATAAACATAGAACAAGACTCACAGTATAAGCTTGAATATTACAGAAATTTTAGGAAACATCTAATTAAGGGGGATCTTTAAAATATCTTAGTTAATGGTAATGTTGACCTTCCCTATGAAACCCATATAGTCTATGGTGGAGAGTATACAAACTGCAACTCCATCGTCATACTTCGTTTTTCTACGTTTAAAGTCATTAAGAGATGCGGTGTCTGTTTTTCTGGATTCTTCATCAAAGAATATCTCGTTAATCACACACCCAGTTCCATCGTCGCAACAATAATTTAGCAAATATTTTTTGATGCATTGTCAGTTTTATTAGAAATGAGCCCACAAAATATTTACCGATTTATTTTCCCCACTTTTTGCAGCGTGTTTTAACTTCATGTGTCGAAATAATTAATAAAAAGGGGACACTGGGAAAATACAAAAAAATTATAATTTTGTCAAACTATTTGTAAATCCGTATAGTACGCAGCAATAAGCCTTTAAAAATTCGGAAGGCACTAATTTTGGTTTGCGGTTTGTTTCGGTATAAAAATAAAAAGGTTGCAACAAAACCATAGGGAATATAAATCAATGCTTACTGCTTTGATTTATATTCATGTGGTGGCTGTTTGAACAATATTAAGCATTCCTTGTAGGAAACGAAAAATCAATAAATACGGCGTACAAAGAAATAACCAGTTTTGAAAGAACCAAAAATTAATTAAAAATTAAAAATTTTGCATAAAAACATTGTAAATGAATTAAAAGCAAAAACGTATCACAAACATAAACAAATAGAATATATATTTCTTATGTTTTGTTCTTATTTATAGAGTCATAAGTGAAAGAATATCATAAGCGAAAGTCGGGCAAAAGTGGAAAGAAAGTGAGATGATAAATTATAATAAAAAAGAATAAATTTTGCTACTCTTTTGTTCAATAAAGATAAATCGATGATGGAAACAATTGTCTTTACAACGATGTAAATATTTATAGTTACTAATTATTTATATCCCCATTTCTGAGTTGACAACAATACTATTGTTTTATATCAGCACACTGAAATTTCAATTATTTCAAGTAATAAATTTTCCATCACTTTATCGTAACTATCATAACCTAGTTACAAATTCAAATTAAATTGATTGATTCAATGAAGCATACTGCACATATGTACATATACATACGTAATATCGATCCACCACGCTTCACAAGTCAATATGTATGGTTATTGAGTTGTAACATTTCATTCTTAGGAGTTAGTGGGGTAGAAACATGGACGCGTACGATGTGATGGGAAATTTTAATACCATTTTTCGTGCATGTTCGCTGTCACGTGTATCAAAGTTAAGCAATAATATATTGGTAAAGAATATCACAATACGGGCTTTGATAACATTATTTTTTATAATAATTTCATCTATAAAAATTCTGATAGTATCATTTCAATTTCATATTTTCACTGGTTATCCTGTATCAAACAATTTTGACCGGATACATACGATAACAGCAAGGATACAAGTCGTTATTCTTATCATTTTTGCTGCTACAGAAAGTTGTCGAAGTATTCACAGATATTTTGAAAATTATAAATAAATCGACAATCTACTGAAAGTTACAATCCCCATGTATGTGAATGAAAGAAAATCAATTAACAAATTATTTAAGATTTTAATCTTCACATCAGTCTTTATTGTGTTCTTTGACATAATTACACGGTTCATAGCTTATGATATTGGAGTGGTAGTCTATTGTCTATCATATTTTATAACCCAATTCTTTTTACAAGTACAAGATTGAAAGAGCATCGTAAATTTGAGAATATTCAGACGGCGTCTAAACATAATATTGAAAGGTGTTAATAAATTATCGGAGAGATATGTTTATGTTCAAGCCGAAGATAATGATACGGAAGAAAATAATGATATGGAAGTTACAATTGAAATCAAAAAATTGAGAGAAAGCTATATGATCTTAAGTGAACAATGCAATTTATTTAATGGTGCTTATGGATTTCAGGTTAGTTCCATTCCTTGGTTTATATTTTTCTTTATTTTAACTTAACAGGAATTTAAACTCATATTATTCCTCAAATGGTCCAATTCAATCAATAAAACATTTGAATATTTATACCAGGTATGAAGGGAAATGTTGTTTCTTAAATACAATTTTAAAAACATATAACTTGGTTTTCTTGGAAATATTTTCAACAATTATAAAAAACGCTCCAAAACTGCTGTCCACCCCAAGGCGTTTCCGAAAATATTGGTAAAGATAAAAAAATTGGAAAATTAGGGACTTACTTTTCCTTTACTTTGTACTTATAAAGTAAACTTTGAAGGAAAATGATAAAATTTACCCATATTTTTTATTTTCACAGGAATCCTGTGAAAATTTAGATTATCAATCTGTTACCAAAAGGAACACCTCTAATATTAAAAAAACTTGATTTGGTTCAATGGAAAAACGAAACATATTTTGTTAAGTAACAAGAAACGTATTGGGACAAAACTTTACAAATATATCTCTTTATTACATAGATGTACATCTGAAACCCGTAGTTAGACAAAGAGAGCTATAGTTTTTTACTATTTTAAACAATTTTCCATTTAAAATACCTAGTTTATTATAAACGAGTATCTGTGTTCAAATATAATTGATTGTAGGTGAAATTTTAATTTACACGCGCATCTAACAATTTTTGCGTAAAATTGTAAACACATATAGCTAATAACGTATTGGTTCAAAATTAAGTCTGATATAATTGATAAGTAATTATTAAAATTTCAATAATTAAACAAAAAGCCAGTAATGAAATGAATAACCTATTCATTGAAACGATGCCTTTTAAAAGCAACTTGGTCAAACAAATTGCTCTTTCATTTATTTCCGCAATGAAATAATTTGACAATGTGAAATAATTAGATATTATGCAATTATATGTATGGCATTATGCAAATAAACGCTCCATATAGAGATCTGAATTATTCAGTAGTAGTAATAATAAAAACATTTTTTTAAGCGCCTCTCCAAACACATAAGCACAGTGGCGAAAATACTTTCTCCACTCATTTTGTTGAGCGGAATATCATTGGAAAGGTTTTTAAAAAGGAAACTAAAATTCCACCTGCCATTTTTGAATTTAAATCCTATTTCAAAAATATTAAGTTTCTAAGTGTTTGGCTATGAATCCCCAATGAAAAAATATGTGCATTTGGTAAAATTATTTTGGTTAATTTTACTTTTTACCTGTTCCGACACGCATTTAACCGGTTTTTTGAACAAATATAGTTTTGATTGGGTCTTGTGCCCATTTTATTTGAGAAAATCTATTCCCCTTAACCAAATGTAATTATTAAGGATATCTCGTTTTTGAACGAAAACTGGTGGTTTGATCAGTCAAATTTTATACTGTTCACTAACATTTAACGTTTCAATGGCACTTGATTTCAAAAGTCGGCTGAAAAGTAATCATCAAACATTTTCAAGATTGTTCTCACCACTTGCTAAGAATTTAACCTTTTACATTGTGAACCAACCGATGAATCCATTTCCTCCGTTTAAGGAAAATAAAACATATGTAATGTTAGAAGCTTTAGAGTAAACCGTTGTTTGCTTATGAAATTTTTAAAATTTGTTGGTTTCAGCTGCTTTTCACCCTTTTCCACACGAGTATCCATTCAATTTTCATTTGTAGTCTAGTCATAATGTTTGCTTTGGGAAAACTGGTATGTATATATATCTATAAATATTTATATATCGTGTTTTATTCACTAGAATATAGATAAGGTGTAAGAGATTTATCGTCAATAATTTTGTAAGATATTTATGAATGGCTATGTCACTATGTCACTCTAGAGAACTAAAACTCAAATCTTTATTTATTTTTTAGGTTTTATATCGAAACGTGAAAAAACATATCACTTCCCTCTATGTTATGTTATGTTTTCAAACATTTTTTTTTATTTCCTGCCAAGTGAAAATACTTTTGGCCCTTAGAATGAAATGCCAAATGGCTAACACGGGTTCCACATAAATTCCTCACGTCCATCTCTCTGTCTGCATATCACAACGTCTTAACTCTTTCAGACTAATAGCAAATGTGATGAAATTTAGAATGGAAGGTGTGGTTCAATTATGTGAATATCTATAAAAAACATCTTTTGGATTTTTTGAGACCCATATGATATAATTTACGTGGTCTTTGAAAGATAATCAAAAATGTCTAGTAATATTTTTATACGAATTTCCTTTATAAAATACGAAGTTGAAAGTATTGTTGTCAGAAGGAGATTATAAGGTATTGGAACATATGGAAAAATTATTAGGTGTCTAGTGCCTATATTGGCTTTTCTATAATTTATAGGCGATATATTACTTTTCCATTGCCTGTGAAAAATATTTTATATAAAGATATAATTTGTGTGTGTGTGTGTGTGTGTGTGTGTGTATGTGTATCTGTACGTGTGTGTGTATAATAAAAAAGGAATTAAAAAAGAGATATGACATAACTCTAAGTCAAAGTAATTCACTATTAAAATTTCAAACCTTTATGTGAACCTAAGTGTGCAGGAACCTTCGTAGTGCGAGTTCTACTTGTGTTTAAAATATTCATTTAATTACAACAATCATAATTTTTTTTTAATTATCCCGAAACTCCAAACATTGCCATTCACTATAATATCTCATGCGTAGAGATTGATCGCATGATATAAATCTAATACAAAATATCTAATATTGCTGTAAAGGTATATGTGATATTATAGATATTAATTATATTTCTTATTTTTTTTAATTAATTAAATATAGTTTTTGTGTACGTATGTAGCTAGTACAATTTTATTTACATTGCCACTGCAATAATTCTGAAAATCATATTAACTTTTGATTCATTTTAATAAACTGACACACTTTTACAGGACGTCACATCTTTTGAGTACTTAATAATAATAATAATGTTTTTGATACGGTTATTGTATGGAGCTATATTATTAATTCTACTATTGAGGGAGTCTGTCATTGTACAAAGACTCAGATTCTGTTTGCTGTCAACAATCGACCATGGCCGGGTAACTAATAACTATGGTAAGTATCATAAACACACTTTTAATTTTTTAGTAGCACATTTTCCAAAGGCAGTCATATTCGAGTATTTTTGCAATCTGTAATTTCCAATAGCTAATTTGATAAAATTATTCTAGAAGTCTATTAGGCAATTTTAATGATTCGTAGTCTTCGAAAGGTTTTATTTATAAATATATAAATAGATATGTGATTAAAAGCTAAAAGTTATACAAGTATACAATTTTTCGTCACTTACATAATTTGAGGCTATAAATGGTATTAAAATATTGATTAAATTAATAGCACATACCTATTGCCTATACCTAAAGCATAATAAAAATAAATTCAAAGAATGCAACGTGACCATGCTCGTATGATGCTTGTTGCCAGTCATTATGCATACATTTGTAGTTGGGGCACTTGTGATAAAGAGGGGTGACGCGTGGGGCAGTCCATGTGTCAAAGCGAGTGGCAACTGCGCTCATTAGCATGAGCGCCGAGATGCTGTTCAGATGTGGCCCGAAACGCTGCCTACAAGTTCGCAATATTGGTCTATAATTTCAGTTGCTATTATTAGTTTTTAATTGAAACACTTACTAATTTGCTTACTGATGTTATTTGCTAGCAATTTGGATGTTGTTTGGATAATTTTAGGGTATATTATAACCTTTTACCGTAACAATGAATGTTGCAATGGAATCTGAAATACTGTACGTATATGATGATCCTTGTCCACACTGGGTTGTCCCTATAGCTGGAGATGATTCGTGTTTGTTCTATTCTCTATGTATAGGAACATTGAATCGTCGTATGACATTAGACGTGCTATAATCGATTATGTGGTAGCGTATTGGGCTGAGATGCAACTTTATATTTGTGATGAGCGTGGAGACTCTTATATTAACACTGATCTGTACTCGACAGCAATGCTGAAAATTACCATCTATGGTTCCGTTATATATGATGATCTTACCATAAACGTGAGACAGCTCAATGATTCTTACTTTGTTGAAATGCTAAATAGGCTACTACTATAATAATAGACTACACAAAAAGGCTGCAACCTACTCTTGACTAAATTAATCACTCTTAATTCCGATTCAATTGAAAACACTTAACAGCACTTTTAGTTCTGATTCCACAGAAAGCACTTTTACATTACTTCAAATTTCTGAGAACTTCACCAAACTTCTTGATGACACCGTTTACATATTACCTACAATAGACATGTCTCAACAATTAAATAGTGCGATGCTTAAATCTCACCCATATTATGAAATATAACTTACAGCCATAGATAGATAGATTGCCCCCGATACCTATCAAAAAGAGCCTATGAATGCAAAAAAAACGTGTGAAGACGATGCTTACATGACGGCAGGTCTGGAAAAAAAATATAATTATAAAAATAGGAGCAAAAGTCATGTTAAAACAAAATATTTATTCGAGTCTTGGTTTAGTTAACGGTTCAATCAATATAGTACACGGAATAAAGGTTAATCCTGAAAAAATAATTTATTTAATACAAAAATTATTTTAAAAATACCTAACAAATTTAAGAATGAACATGTTTATGAGCTTGGACTACTCAAAACTAAATTTGAAATTATTAATAGAGCTTATGTTCATCGTGAACAGTTTCCAATATTACCGTATACAAAAGCTGAGAGCTAAGTTATACGATGCACTGATGGACATTGGTTCTTCAGTATTCACATGTGGTCAAGTGCATGTGGAACTTTCGAGAGTGATAAGTCCGAACGGTATACATCTAATTAATGTTGACTTCTACAGTATTAAAGTGCAGGAATCCACAATTTCTGAATACAATAGGCACAGAGTAGGCTTTGAGAAAATCCGTGGCTGATGCACAAGAAATAGTACCCGAAAACAAAAAAGGGAGGACTACCTACAAAAAGAAATGATATCCCATCAAAAACATAAAATATAAAAAATCCAAGTCTCGCGAAGCAATTCTTCTACTGTAAAAAGTTACGAGATCTACTATAAAACCAAGTCTGTTAATTTATTTAGTACCTATTTGTGAGAGCTTCTATCCATCAACTTTGGTATAAATTTTTGTCTAATTAATTAACTAATACCATTTTATAGTGATCAAATCAATATTTGACATCTCCATTTCTTGAATAAACAGATTGACTTGGCAATCGTACACGACAATAAAATCCACATACAATAAAATTTATATAATATAAGCGCACCAAGCGCTTTATTTATGTTTGTGTATATATAAATTTGACCCACTAGCGCTATTTTCAATAAGGACTATTTGAAATAGTAGACTATTCTTATGTTGCCGTTCGACTGATTCTCCCACAGAAAGGTAATGAATAAATTAACCAAGATGGTTTTACAATAGATCTCACAACTTTTTACTGTAGAAGAATTGCGCTGTAAGACTTGCATTATTTTATATTTTATATTTTTGATGGGATTCAATATTTTATGAAAAAAAAAGATCGTTGCTGAAATAAAATCTACTATACGAAGCATGTGAATTGACGATGGTGTATGTGTAATTTATAACTGCCGGTTAAGTTCAAATGACATGCTGTTATTAGTTACATAGATGGCTCTCTTTATTTAGTGTATTGACAACATAATGGAGCACGACGTAACTAAAATGGAACAAATAAATTGCTTGCGTTAGAAAGAAAAATCTGTATTTTCTCACTATTTAAAAATCATTGGAAAACTATTAAACCTATTATTGAAAATTGTTAAATTTTATAAGAATAATGCTTTAATTCATTTTGATTTAGTGAACTAAACAAATCGTAGGAACTAAACAAATCAAGTAATTTTTCATTTCTCTGATTACGGGATCAGATTTCAATGTGACATGCTTCACTAAAAATTGTGCTGTTTATTTGTGTATGCTTCTCACTTTAAAGTTTTGCTGCAGCATATGTGAAATGTGATTGGCTTTTGTCTATGTTCCGTGAGGTATTTTGTTTTGTACAATATTCTAATTAATATCCTTCGCTTTTTAATCCGCTCATAATCGTTTCGACCATCTTGTTTTCTGATTTTATTTGAATATAGCCATTGCACATAAGCAAGTGTAACTGGTTCCTCCATCCTTTTTAGTCCAAATGGAGTTACCATAGTTTTTGTGACAGTCTGCACATATGAATACTATTGCCGGAAACAAAGAAAGTACTGCTTCCAATACCAGCAATAAATCACGAGTTTTAACACTATCTCAATACTTTAAACACTTAAAACATGCTTCAAATTAAATTAAATAACATCAGTTTTATTGTAAATATAAATGTGCCCATTACCACATATTCCGTCATTTTGAAATAGCAAAATTGCTCAATTTGAAATGGTGGAATCGTGACAATATACAATTATCCTCTATAACCCTTGTCAGATCTTATTAAAGGAATTTAGTTTACGTATAGCCTTTGTTGGTTTAGCAGTGCCTGTAAATAGTACTGGCTCTAGTTTACCGTCTAACCTATCAGTCGTTTGTGTACCAACATGCACAAATAAAATTTACGGCATTCTGAAAACAAACGAACAGAAATAAGAGGATAATTCCTTAAACGTATATTTTTGGGAGAAACACTTTATGCAGTATGAAGGAATTATTTAATCGTATCACGGGAAAATAAATAAGTAAGTAAGTAAAGAAGAGTAAATTCAGTGCATTGATTTCTTTACTCTGTAGTAAGTCTACACTAAAGTTACACAATACCTAATTTCTCTCACTACATGTTTCTCAAGGCGAGGAAGGTTATAGATCACTCCAATTATTTGAATCTTATATGAGGCTTAGTAGCTCGACAAATCAATGTGTCCAATCACGTTCAGTTTATATTATTATACTAGTAGTTATTCTTGCTTACAACATGAAGAACTCCAATCTTTATCCTACCACACCAAAGAGTCTCTAGACGACATACTGTGACAAATTGTGATATCCTTTTCAGAAAAACAAACAATTGTAGATAATTGTTTTCCAAAATGTCTTCAATTAATGCCATCGACTCTGGTTTCATTCACATGAAATTTATTAATCAGCCAATCGAAATCAATGTGTTTAATTTTGATTTACTGTTTATAGTTTTTTGTACATACATAAGGCTCTAACATTATATTACTCTGGATACATTGGTAGTTCACATTACGATCATATCACAGGTTTGATGAGTCAACTTTAACTAATTTTTCTTTATTTCTTTTTATTTTAGGTTCCAATCTCTCGGACACTTTTTATGAATTCGGCATCGTGGTTACACACCAACCTTTAGTGTTCAGTGCAAACGACTACATTAGATTAGATTATTCATTTGTTTACAACATGTTTACCGCTATAATTAGTTATGGAGTTGTATTAACACAATTTAATTAGGAAATAACTAGATAATTACGATTCAGTGTTGTTATCCTCTGTAACTTGTATTTATTTCAAGTAACAATGTAAGATTAGGCTCAATGTAAAAGCAGTGCTTGAATTTAAAAATTAATTTTTTGCAGAATACAAATATTTTATTTTAATATGTAGCCACCTTTTTTCTTTTGAAATAATAAATTATTTACGTTACAATATTGCAGAGATAATTGTTAGTGTTTTAAAAAATATTTAACATATTAGTGCCCATATTAAGATTACAATAATCAGAAAAGATTGCACTGAAGCATAATTGTTAGGCAAAAAATTTTTTTTAAGCAACTACTTTGAAAGGCCTGTTACTTTTAAGAACGACAAGTTTGACTCCAAAAAAATTTGCCAAATTTAATATAGAGAATAGTAACTGTACTCACAAAATTTAAATCGATATTTATTTCAAGTTGTATAATTACAATTGCTTGAAAAATTATAAAGTGTGTATACTTAATATTACACCTGTACTTTTTTATGCACTGAAAAAAGTTCGAACTGTATTTGCTATTTCAAATTACAAGGACATAATGATATTCTCCATGATAAATTAGACTCAATAACATAATTGCAAAGTATAGTCCACGTGTTATCCCATATGAATGATACGTATTTGCTTATGTCACATAGATTACTAAAAATTGAGTAAACCATAATAAAACACCAATACATAACACTAATTGGTACCACATGCAAGTGCAATCTGTGCGCTAGGCAAAAAGAACTTTATTATTTTGGAGATTGATTATGTCTAAAGAGTCATAATTTATCTTGAGGTTGTGACTGTGAGGGGGGGTTGTAGTTGATAAATTAAATAAAACATGTAAGTCCATAGAAATATTTTATTGAAGAATTATTGCCATTCATCACAATTTTGCAGGGTAGCAATTAGAAACATTTGAATGCATTCCTAGTTTAAGGCAACCCGTGGTAGGCTGCTGATACGTTGCATGGGTATCTATGAAGGTCTCCAAAGTATTTTGACACATTAGCGAAATCAAAAGAATCTCTCGTGATATAGTGCAATGAATTATTTGTCTAGAGTTAATAAAAATGACACATGATAATTAAGAACAGAAATTGCTTATTAATATTTCACACAGTACTTGAAATAAAAAATTAAGTTTCTTATTTAACCTAAAATTTTATTATATTTGTATTTAATATGTTCATATGCTTTCTAAGAAAAACGGTTGTGATAGACCAATGGATTAATGGACATGTTAGTGGCCTTATAAGGGTTCCGCTTTTTTCTTTTTGAGGCATAGAACCCTAAAAACATGTGATACATACATATTGACAAACTATTTGCAATTAAAATAAGAATACTCATAACGTTGATCAAACTGATAAGTACATTCGTCACTTGAATCCTAGTTTGTTTTTAACACACCTGTGCAAGGAATGGATTAGATTTTGAAAAAAGTATCTTCCTTTCCTTCAATACTTAATACTGAAAATGTATATATCTAAACTTGAGAAAGGACAATTAAGCTAGTAGCTTATCAATATAAACAGTTTTTTATATTTTTTACCTTGCGGTTATCAACTAAGAGAGAAACTTGCAAAATTTCCAAAATTGTATATTTTAGAATTTTATGCAAGATTATTATTAGTAAAAATTAGTTATTGATTATATATTAGTAAAAATATCAACTAAAATAAACAGTGGGGTGTTTATGTGGGGTGTTTCCCTTTCTCGAAACTGCTTAAGTGAAAATTACGAAAAGAAAACAGACGTTAGAAATTTACTTAAAGCTCACTAAAACACTAAATTCCATAAGTTTTTAATTATTTACAATATTTTTATATTGGTGTTTATATTTTTATAAGTTGTATTATTGAATATGTTTACATGAAGAAAATATTACAGGTTAAGATTTTATTTACATAAATTTCAAAGTCTAAACAAAAATTTCCTGAATACATTTCAAATTATGTGATATTAATCTACTGATATTATGTTATATTTAATTACAAGTTTATATTCTCTTCCATACTACATACATTACAATTCGTTTTATATCCAATGCCTGGTGTTACTTATGAATTAAAAAAATGAATACGAGAATAAATTATGAAACACTATAATAGGGTGAAATATATATTTTACAAGAGCAAAATCTTATGTTTAAAAAAAGTAGAAGACGAATTTGTTGATGCGGGAAAAAATGGTGTCTCCATGACAGGAGGTTTCTCTAAAAAGGAAATAAACATAAAACCACAATGAACTTAATGCACTTGTAAAGGGTCTGAAAGCCTATGAAATTTTTGAGCTTTTACTATTCTCCTTTCTTACTTCCGAGTCAGTTTAAATATTTTATTAGTTTTGCTCTTTTATTAACCATTTGAGTGCCGACGAGCGCCATCGTGCTCATGCGCGTACTAAATAAATTTGCCACGAGCGCGATGGCGACGATAACAATTATTTTGCTGATACTGAGGATGTACCGGACTGCGAAAATGACAATGTGACCTTGATTTCAGTTTTTGTTATAATTTTTGTTCACAATATATATTTCCATAATTTTCTTTGTAGTTTATTATCCTTGTACAAGTTTTTATTAAGAAAACACTGAAAAATTATTAAAATTGGTTAATTTTTGGAAGAGATACAGTTTTTTTCGAGACAAGGGTAAATGACATCAAAAACAAAAGATTTCTTTGGCATTTTTAAGTATATATATGAATAAGAAACAATAGCACTAAAATGGTTAAATAACTTAATGATGAAAAACAAGTGTTCCTCATATCATCAAAATTACCGTTTTATATGCATTTTGTTAGCAGATTTTACTGAAAAATGGCATTATGTGGGAAACTGAAATTAATCTCCAATATTTCAAATATCATGTATTGGTAAGATAGATGCTAAAACTTATCTAATACTAAAACTCAAGCGGGACCAATTGAGTAATGTTTGTCTGTTTACAGAAACTAATACTGTGAAAAAGGTAAAATTTGTAAAACAGATTGAAAAATGCTGGGAAGTTTGAAAAAAATCCCATTGCAAGTGGGAGAAATGCAAGTTTACAAAATTAAAAAAGGAAAAGTACGCAAGAAAAGACAGAAGCGATACTTTGCAAAACACTTTATCATATTTTGAACAGGACACACCGTAACATAAAATATTGCAAAACTTGTCTATTGAAGTTTAAGAAACCTGTAACCCAACTTATATGATGTTTGTATTCAATTATTTACAAACATTAATTTTAATATACACTATATAAATATATTGTCTAGTTATCAGTTATAGGCCTAAAATATGGGAAATATCTCAAGAGTTATGAAATTTACAACCATCTTACATAAAGTTCTGAGAAAAATAATTTTGAAATCCTAACCTAACTTGCATTTTTAAATCATATTCCATACGCTTCATAAAGAAATCTAGTATTTTCTTTGCCCTTTAAAAAATTAAATCCAAAATTAAGATCATTCCATCGCCATAAAGTAAATAGAAAATATATAACTGCGAAAGTAAATATTTTGAATTGCTATTATATAATTACGCTTGCATTTATTTAGATGTAACTAAACAAAACAACAATGAATATACGTCCAGTCATTGAGAGTCTTGAAAGTTCTTACGTAACAACTGAATGTATTTTTTTAAATGGGTGTGAATTTTGCATTATGTCTCCTTCATTTTACAATTTCGCAATCAGAAGTATCGAACGGGGCTCTATAACTCTCCCTTGGCTGCTCATCTATCTGTCTATCACCACTCTCTAACTTTTAAACAATAAATGATGTTTGCGTATATATGCACTTAACACGTCATTCAAAAAAGGGTCATTAGAGTTGGGAATTATCATGTCCAATTTATAATAAAATGGCGATATTTTTACATATTCTATATTATGTGTGTATTTATATATATATATATATATATATATATATATATATATATATATATATATATATATATATATATATATATATATATATATATATATATATATATATTTATATATATATATATACATAAACACTGAAAGACTCATTTCAGGTTGGGCCATAGATTTTTCGTGAAAATGTCAGGAGAAGATCATATCAAGTGTTTCGTATTAATATTTAATTTATGTACAAATATGTCCAGAAAGCGCGTTCACTTACTCTTTGGTTTGCCACGCCCAATAGATATATTAGAAGTGCATATTCAATGGGAGCCCTGCAGAGCTGTAGCACATCGAGCTTCAATTGCGTGTACAGTTTTAAATTCAATAACATTATAGTCTAATGTAGCACAGTCCATTGACATAAGCGCATTGACGTCCGGCATTGAAAATGTGACAATATTTACTGATCCTAGCAAAATGTTGTTTTACAAACATTAATATATTTTTTGCACAACTCTTATTCGCAATAATCACACGCATGCACCTATACTAGTCCAATGATGTTACAAGCAAAACTAGTGCTACACGAACAGACATGCTCTATATGCTATAGGTTAAAGCATTTTAACACATTATTAGTATCGTAGTTATTAGCAATTGAAACCTATACATATTATGTAACACAAGCAAGTTCGACTGGCCATCACATACTTAACGAAAGATTAGGCATTTTCACGTCAAGAAACGAGTAAAACTATAATGATACAGATTTGAGTACATATATTATAGGAGTAATCTCAGCGGGCCCTAATATTTCAATACATATAGGAAAGCGCTCGAAACAGATCTGAATCAGATAGAATGGAACTATTACCGTTTTTAATTTTAGTGTACTGCGAGACATGGTTTATTTCCTTTTTGTTTCCACCATCATGTGGTATTGTGGACTATGCCTAATGCTTATGTACATTAAAATATTATGTTTGCCAAAAATATTAACAATGCTTCGTTGAACGCTCTTGAATACGAGTATAGTACATGGTACAAATATAAAATTAGAACCATTAAAAACCGACCTGCCAGGGTCACAAAAAGATTTATATGCAATAATGCTATATTTTTTTTGAACTTTCTGCCACTATTAAAATTTTTAAAGGAAGTAATTTCCAGAGCATAGCAAAAAACATGTTTACTTAAAAAGTTTATTATACAGTGAACTAAGTGCCAGCTGATAAATAAATATTTTGCATTTACTGTTGTTCTTATCACGGTCACTTTTACTTTATTATTATTTCAAAATAACAAATTCATATCTTTCATTTTTTTGCACAACAATATAATTAGGTTTTGGTAATCTAACAAAATATGAATAGAAAAATATTTAGAAATTTTTACTCGTTTTAAATTTGATTATGTAGACTTATTTTTTATAAAATAAAATTGAAACTCACAATGAAATTTGTGGTGAGAAAACTTAAAAATCGAAGGTAAGTTGATGTATTAAATATTCGACACAAACCTTTCAATTTGGGTTGCAGTTCAGCAGCTGTAAACATTTTTTTCAAGTAAATATAATAAATACCTGACGTAATCAATATTGATTACCATTTACGATAATAAAATTATGATTTTCATATAAATATGGTGTAAAATGATCATCTGTATTATATTTTACATTTAAACGTGAATTGGATTTTCTTTCAAAGTTGGTCAACAAAGATTTTCGTTTTTTAAATGCACGTCAAATGCAAAAACACAGACAAAAATGTGAACATGTAAAGTACTTTCATACTCCAATATTAATTAAAATTATGAATACTTATCAAACATGCAAAAAATAGCATTTTTATATTTATTGTGCGTAAAATTTTCTTTTAACTATTAAGAAATTTATTAAAACAAATTAAAAATTTTCAAATGTTTTAAACATGTTTTAATTTATATAATAATATATAATTCTTCTCTTACTACTTGCATTAGAAGCACAGTTTTAGTGTGATTATTGGCTTTTACCTTGAGTGATAATCTGGTAACAGTACGTATGTCGACTGAATTCAAGTCGATACAACAATGTGATGTGAAATGGAACTTTGAGCTGAGTTTATATTTTTAGGTGAAATATGGTACTTCTATTATGTTGTATATGGATATGTTTTCTTGAAGTTGACTACCGAATAAAAAATAGTAAATCGAAAGTTGATAATTTAATTTCTTTAACAGTTATTACGCATTCATAATTACTTTGGATATTAAGCTATTAAGCATAATTTTATGTGTTTTTAATTTTATTGAGTGTAAAGTCAGGGAGAAAAGGTAAAACAGGAATCATGGCTAATAAAAAGACATAGTCACTATCACCATTAACTTATCTAGAGATAATGATACTATGAAGCAAGAGTGTATTAGTATGTTTAATAGTTAGTAGCAATTATTGTGAAAAAATTAGTTAAAAATTAACAAAACCTATTCATACCATTTAATAGGTTATACTAATTTAGAAGAAATTAAAAAAAAAACAATTCTTTTTAGTATATGTTGTATAGTTCATATAATATTTATTGCAAAATCCTTGTAATGCAAAGCGTGATTGAGATATACTCGTAAATGTTTAGTGCTCTGGGGACTGCAGTTCTTCCTCAAACTAGTCTTTTCTGTGATTATTATGATTTGATTTTATAATATTACGCTGTTTTGAAATATTTATGGTAGTGCAAGAAGAGAGGAGAGATCAAGATGGGAAACATTGGACTTTCTTTAATCCTTAGAAAAATAAGTCAAAGGTAAGTCAACTTGAAATTGCACAATTTTTAAATGAATTTTAATTTTGAACAGAAGAAAATTTGAATTTTAGGGAAATATAAAAAAATTATTTTCTAAGCAAATTTTTTCAAAATAATTTTCACGATTCAAAATGGAAAAAAAAAGTAATCACAAAAATGATAAATTCTATACAACCAACCAACAAAATTTAAAACATTCAAAGGCAGAAACCTATTCCACACTCACCTTATCGATTCAAGTGTTAAAATACAGAATTTGTTATTTAATATTTCGGTTAATGAAAGTAATTTAAACGAGTGAAATCACTTCTAAACATTTGAAGCATAAACTACTGGATTCATAACATGCAAATCATCTTCGACTTTACATCGTCTAGTAAGTATTACTACCAGAAAGAGTCAAGGCAAAATTATGTGGAAAATAATACAAATAAAGTTAGTGAAATATAGTATAAAATAAAAATCCAAATGCTGCAAGAAAACTTTTAAGGAAATAGGCAGTCCGTTTTCAAGGCTGATTGGTTTGCAATATGCGACCTATAAAAAACTTTCGTAACTGGTTAAAAAACTTACACATACTTTCTAGGTCTTGCTCGACAACATTTTCATGACATAAATCGCCATTCAATAAATAATGTTATGTCAAATCGTCATTTTCAAATTAAAACTAGAATTATTATTTTGATCCTATTCCTTATATTTATATTTAAAACTAACACACAAATTATATTTTCTGAAAATATTTTCAAGGATACCCAACGCAAACTTTTATATTAAAAATTGTATATGTCTTCAGAATAATTAAAACACATTAATTTTAAAGATGTGCTCACTTACATTTTTTCAGAATGTTGGTAAAATTTGTGCCCCCTTTTTAAGACATAATATTCTGAAAAATATAACAATAATCTGCTGTTTACAGGGATTGCTTAATTGAATGGTATTCTTTGTGGATAAATGACATCCTTTTGAAATTTCCATAAATTTAATTGCAAAGTTACGTTAAATGAGCCTAGTTAAAATTAAACTATGACAGATATGGCAGGAAGACTTTTAATAAGGTATTCGATTTCCTCAGGTTATTTTGTCCTAGAAACGGGAATTTATCTTTGACTTGCAAATATTTGGGCTCATGTAAGTAAATCTTCAATCTGTTATTCACTGGTCAATGTTCTGGAAGTATACAAACGTATGATAATTCCGCATATAATTGTGGTATAAAATCAATTTAATTTGCATTTTAATATTCATCGAAAGAATAACGGAAGAAATTAGGAGAACATTACAAGAAAGAATGCTGAGCACTCTCAAAAACACGATACATTAGTTTAGTATTTTCAACACAATACATTAGTTTAGTATTTCCAATATGATACGTCACTTTAGTATTATCAACAAGATACGTTAGTTTAATTATCCCAACATGATATGTTAGTTTAGAATATGCAACACAATGCGTTAGTTTAGTATATCCAACATGATACATTAGTTTAGTGTTTCGAACACAATATGTTAGTTTAGTATTTCCAACACCAAACGTTAGTTTCAAATTTCGAACACTATAGTAAAAGATTTGTGTATATACATATACGTATATATATATATATATATATATATATATGTGTGTATATATATATATATGTATATGTATATATATATATATATATATATATATATATATGTTTGTTTAGTTTATAGAAAATTATGGCAATTATTAAGTGGTATGTTTATGGGAACTGCATTCAAAAGTTACTAAATGGTCATAGTTACTTTAGTATTTCCAACACGATATATTAGATTAGTATTACCAATACGATACTTCAGTTTGGTACTATCAACAGGACATGTTAGTTTAATAATCCCAACATTATATGTTAGTTTAGTATATCCAACACAATACGTTAGTTTAGTATATCCAACACAATACATAAGTTTAGTATAGCCAACACCATACGTTAGTTTCATATTTCAAACACAATAGTAAAAGATTTGTTGTAATAATAACACCAAAATATTTCTCATTTTATAGGAACAAGGAAAAAGTATTTACAGTCCTCTCAAAAAAAAATTTTATTATGTAGATTGATACAACGTCACTGGTCACAACACGGCTTTGCAAAGTCACCATAATAGTATTTACATATATTACTGTAGAATGTGTAAGGAATTGGACAATGTCCAAGAACATATATTAATATTTACATATATGTATATATATATATATATATATATATATGTATATATATATATATATATATATATATATATATATATATATATATGTATATATATATATATATATATATATATATATATATTTATATTAATATAAATATATGTTTGTGTGTTTGTTTATTTATGTATACAAATATATTCTTATCAAAAATTTAATCTTTTTATTTAATGTATTTATTTGCTCTGTAAATGATTTTATCACAAAATCTCACATTGGCTGAATCTGGTAGGGTTGTTAACCTACAGATTTCAAATAAGGCCCTGTTCAAATTTCTCACTAAATATCTTTCTGTTAAATTCCATGCTTTGACATTGTCCAACTCCTTACACATTCTACAGTAATGTATGTATATACTATTATGGTGACTCTGCGAAGCTGTGTTGTGGCCACTGACCTTGTACCAATCTATACGAAAAACATTTTTTTTTGAGCGGACTGTAAATAATGTTCCTTGTTCTTATAAAATGAGAAATATTTTAGGAAAATTAATTATTTTTTGACTCTTCATTGCCTCTATTGCTTTCTTGTGGCAATATGGCAACATGTTTATGTTGCCTCAAACAGAACAATTTTGCAATAATTTCACATTTGCAGTACTTACAATAGGCTTTTGTCGTATCGCTTTTAAGGGGCTGCAGCTGAATTTGAAGAATGGTTCTTTAAATTCTGCTATTAACTCCCATCGTGATAAGTAATAATGATTATAATTAGGCGCCATGATGATGTTTTGATAATAAATATAAAATTATTAAAAAACACGTCTCAGGTACGTAAAGGTAAGACAACTAGACAAATGTGGTCAATTTAATAAATATTTCAATATGAGTACACTTCAAACATAATAAATAATTCAATATGAGTTAAGAGTGAGAGAATTAACTATTTGTTTATGGTATTTTTTGTCGGGCTACCAGGGAATCCCCGCAAACCATCTGATGTTGTTGACTCGGCTGCTACAAAATACTCTTAAATTAAACTAAAGCGTAGCTGTCGTCAGTTTCATTGTCATATTTTAATTATAATGTTTGTATAATTTTAATGTCTCCTAAAAATATGCTACATACTAAACGCCAAAAACGTATGCTAAACAAGAAGAAAATATGCCAAATTTAGAATATAAAATGCTAAATTGGCGATATTGATAGCTAAAAACCAGCTAGAGGTTTAGCGAGAATAAGTCACAAACCATATACTTTGGATGAATTTCCGTTAATTGAATCAGTATTTCTAAGATAACTAATAGCTGCATATATGGAATATAAAATGACTCACGCTTAATAAGTTCGAATCAGATGAAATATATTTTTCTTAAACGTTGGATTCTACCTTCATTCCTAAGCAATTAATTGAAATCTAACGATTAGGATATTAATAATATTACTATGTTTCTGGTTATAAAATAATGTAATATGTGGAAATTTTCATAATGAGTTGAAACATCGTGAATAATAAAGGTGTGCATCTAAATTCCGAATCATTAGAAGAAGTTATTTGATGGACGTATTTATTATAACTAATCTCACAGACTATCAACCGAGTGATTTCAATGTTTTTGAGATTGTTAGCTGATAGCGATATACAGTATTAAGATATTTATGTGCAATCCGAGATATAAACTGTAACGTGTTTCAGGGTTATAATTGTTTTTGTGAATCTTATAAAGATAACTTCTTAGGAGCATTTATATGTTTACAGAACATTGACCATATGTTACAGTAATACATAGACAGTTTGAACCTCTTCGATATTTTGAGTATTTAAAAAATTGTTGTCTATTTTAGGAGTTGCACGTAAGAAACATTCCGTTTCCCATATTAAATATTGTAACTATACACAAGTAGCATCTTTATAATAAAATCCATTTAAGAAAATATTTGTTTTATGAAAACGTTCCCATAAACAAAAAAAATTCAATTATGTCCAGTAGACACATAACAAATATTCCATCTTCCGATTTTCTTTTTTCTTTCTTAATTGATTATAATTCTTTTTAAATAACTCTTCAATATTTTGTCTTGTAAACGATTGCAAAAAATTGAATTGACTCTATAGTTTTCCAAAAGAAATTAAAATCTTATGTTTATAGAAAGTAAAAGAATAATAAAATAAAATTTATACACAAGATTTCAATTATTGCATACACTATTACTTTCTGTGTTAACATGAAATATTTTATAGGGTTTAATGAGGGAATACTGTAAATTGTGATTTTTTGAGACCTTAATACCTTTCGTAGATTCATAGACAGAAGGTTAAATTGTAAGCAGTATCTTAAAAGAGTTGGTTTTAGCAACATGCCTGTATATACTTCATTACAACGAGACAAAGTTGGCCTAAATATGCAGCTAGTTTGTGCCAGCTGAATGCTTCTATTGGAGAGTAGCGAACCTAGCTATACGTCTAGATGTATTGTAGCATGAGAAATGTTTTTTAATATAACTAAAATTACTGAAAAATTTTGCCAGAATGATTATAAATTTATTTGCATACAAATGACAACGATTAAAATCCAATAACTTGGTGCTACCCTAATGGTCTCAAATTAATCCGTATAATGATCGTTATTGTAAAGTGGATTTCTCAAATTTTCAGGAGAAAAATAATTCTCCCATAATTCGTCGTAAAGTACAACTTACTGACAACAATTTCTGATGCGTGTGAATTAAATGTATTATCGGAAAAATCTATCAAGCACTCGCGCTACGAATATTTCGTATGCACTGAGGTGTGTAAAACTTTTAGAGTTGTATAGTATTCCTATAATGCTATTTACATATTTAATTATTATTTTTAACATGTAAGTATATTTATGTTGCAGAATAAATACAACATATAAGTATATTTATGTTGCTCAATAAATTGAAAGTTTTATGTGAACCCAAGCGTGCAGAACCCCTTGTAGTGCTAGTTCCACTTGTATTTGGAATGTTTATTTAATTAAAATGAAAGTAATCATTTCTCCAAAACTTCAAACATCGCTGTTGATTCTATAATATTACATGGCGATCGACATCCTATAGAACTAACATAAAATATTTCATGTTTCTCTAAAAGACAGATATGTCTATCACAAAATTAGGACGTGATAAATCTACTATTTATATTTCCTAATTTTGTAATTAAATATTGTTTTGTCGAATATTAGCTGGTTATCCATAAATGTAATTTTTTTATCATGGATAAGCTGTTGCATTGATTAGCTGTCTCTTATTACTCATAATGTCTTCACTATTTTACGCTTAGCTATAATAAATATTAGACCTGAACAACAGCTTATCCTGTTTTTTCATGGATAAGCTGTTGTTCGGGTCAAATGTTTATTATAGCTAAGAGTGAAATAGTAAAGGGGGTATGAGTAACAAGAGAAAGAAATTTTTGAGAAGTTATGATATGGTTATGCGAGCAAAAGACACACAAGGCTGGAAAAATATGCATTACTGTCTGCGGTATATGTATCCATGAAAGAAATTAAAAAGAAAATTAAATCAAACTTCCCACCTCATCAAATCTGTGCCAATTCTTTTTGGGTTTTTACAATTACAAAATGTTTTAGTTATTTTTTGGTGGAAAACAGAAAAAAATAAATTATCAAACTTGCCATTTTTACACTCATTCTGTTACTAGGTCTATAAATCCCAACACACAAACAATATTCTAAATTGAAAAAAATACTGATAATATTTGTAAATGTAATACTAATATTATTAATTTTACAGGAACACTAAGTGAATTTAAATGTTTACAAACACCTAACGGAACACTTGGGTGTGCGTTCTACTTATAATATTTCTTTTTGGCATAGGCGACCCTAAATGTAATTACATCTGTTGCAAAAACTTCAGTCAGATGAAAATAAGTTGGCCCTCGATACCATTCTCCATTTTAACTTATGAGTTCCTTAATTAGTTGGGAAATAGAACCTGTCCATGACAATAATATAATGGATGTCTAAGTTTTGACATATAGATTGTATTTGGTATTACTTGCTGTTATTGGTCACTTGCTATCCAGTATGGAAGGTATCCACATCACACATAGATTCAGTATGGTAAAATTTGTATTTGAACATTACAGACATAAAATAAATGCACATAAAAACAAACACACACACACAAAAAACTGTACTATATTACAATGATCCACAGAATTTTTTTTCATTATGTGAGAACTTACACTTATAAATATATGTGCTATAAGCTGAACCACTTATAATAGCGTGCAACTAATGATTATAGTTAATTTCAACAAAAAATTCAATATTATACTCGTAACATTCATCAATCAACTAGATACTAAATATAGACTATCCTTTGTACTACCTCATCAATCACTTCGGAATACAAATTTGTAACGGCTTGACATATATTTCCTTCATATAAAACAGTTTTCATTGAAATTAAACACAGAATCATAGTAAATAAAATGTTCTACCAGGACACGGGGAAACCTTTTAGGAATATCGAAATGTTTATCGGATTAAGGAGGAACATAGGAATAAAACAGAACCAAAGATTTCTACAATCTCGATGGGTTACATTAATGAATCTTGTATATCCAATATATCCCATTAGCATTGTTATAGGCTTGCTATCAATTTGCATTTTTTTCGAATATTCCATTCCCATAACTAATGTAATTCAGTTAGCGCGGTTCGTTCAGATTGTCATATTATGTATAATATTCTCTTTAATTTTGCTTAAAAATACATTATTGAAAACGAATACCATGAATAAATTTATTTACAAAATGAATGCCCTTGATCGATACTTGGAGATACTATTTGTAAAACAAATTAATAAAGAAGCACTGAATCGGAACAGGCTGACATTATTAATTATTCTGCTATTCCACTTGGCAACAATGCTCTGGTATTTCATAATCTACCCAAAAGCACATACACTTCAGGTAATACTTTTCAATGTTTTAGCATTGTCCTGTACTACTGAGAGTGTATCATTTACATTTTACCTCAGAGATATTATAAGGAGAACAGAATATGGAAATAGACAACTGCACTTCTGGCTTGATACATATCGCCATCCAACTGCTAATATAAATGATATTCAAAATGAACGAGTAGTATATTTTGATGAAGATATAACTTCTAGAATTGATGCCATTCTTCAGCTGTATTTAAAAATAATCGATGTCTCTTCAATTTTTAATGAAGTTTTCAATTTATCAGTAAGTAATATTTTATTATAAATACTCAATGAATGTGATATTAAATGAACAGAGTGATGTTATAACAATAAATCAAGTATGAGAAAGTGAGAAATTTAACTAATTCGTGGTAGAATCAGATTCTAATGTGAATGTTTTCTGGCGAAAAATTAAGTTTAATTGTCCAATTTACTTTTCCCATTCATATTTACTGAAATCATAATTTTTGCTCTAGGAGAATGTATGAACTGTAACAGTGGTAAAAAATATCACTGCGTATTTATAAATCTAGATAATATCATATAATTTGCTAGGAGAGATACAAAAGTTATTAGCGTAGCTCATTTTATACATTTTTCTTTCTTTTTATTTTGCTACCTTTATAACCTTAAATTAACAAAACCCTAATGATAATCCACAATTTATCAGTTTTCTTGAACACGTTTCTATTATGACTCAGTCATGATTATATATCAGTTTACCAAGTAAAATAAGTACTTTAATACTATTCTTAAAAAAATCCATTTCTAGAGTACAAAAGAAAGAAAAAATAAATTGAATTACCATATTATACAGTGGTGTAGTGCTTATTTTGGTACTAGAGATAAAAATAAATTGAATATATTGTGTCTCTTAAATAACTCGGTGTGTCATTTTAATTAGTTATACTGTTGTATTATCTGAAAGTTGTTACTGAAAAACTTTAAAATTTTAAATCTTATTTTTTATCTTTCCATCTCCAATACTTAATCAATTGTGATGAAAAACATTGCAAAATTTATATGACTTTTATGTATACATACAGAGGCTGCATAAATGTTTGTTTGTTTCTATGTGATTATTAAAATACATCTTCTGAAGTTCCTAATATTTAGAAAATCTCATTTAATCAATAATTATCTTTATGAAAACTTTACTCAATAAATAAGAAACCCAGGTCAGGAAAACCGCAGAGATAATGAAATGTTTTAGTGTAAATCATGAATTGTAATAATTAGTTATATTAGACAGGCCATTTTATTACTAAATCAGCCATCTCAGTTTATAAATTTATTCTACTTTTCCTTAAACACATATTAATGTTATTTCATTACAAAATGTTCTCAAAACGATGAAGGTAGTTATCAAGTTCGTTTACTTAGAGTACTCAAATAATGAAGCCAATAAAGAATTCAATTGCTAAATTGGACTGATAATGTGGCAATGTACTAAAATATTAGGAGTTAAGTCAGTTACATCTAGAAGAATGTCTATTTTCATGTGATGCAAGCACTGTGATTCTTCATTTTCTTATATATGGCGAAGGCATGACCATCGTGAATGAAATTGCAGAAACAAATAAATAGTACCAAAATAGAACTATGTAAATTAAATAGATATCTCCCCAACGGTAACAAGTCTAATTAATTTACTGCTTGGGACGTATTAAGCTGGTTGTTATAGAAAAGGGAGACGTGTTTAGAAATATAGAAATGTATATAATTATGTCCAGCCTTAAGAGCAGATCACTGCTGGTCTATTCAGTATCAGTTCATGGACATATTTCCATTTATGTGGAACTTAAAATGAACTTCTAATCGCCCAAAATAAAGCGTGTTCTTCAATTATCAACTAAGTCAGATCATCGTGAATTTCTTCATTTAAGAAGAAAAATTAATTCTTTTAAAATGTGAAAATGACATGAATAAGAGTTTATAAAGCAGAAATATTTCTTTAAAAATAATTTTTGTTTCAGATTCTGTGGATATTTATCAATAGCTTTGGAAGCATATTCGATATCTATGCAGATTTAGTTCACGTGGAAGTTTATCAGGTAAATAATAATTATGGAAAGTGTTAATGGTTTTGAGAAACTCCATTTCTTACTAAGTTTATTCTTTTACCAATTTCAGGGTGGAACTGAAATAATATTGAGCACGGCTGTGTGGAGTATTCAGAGGCTATTCTATGTAGCAGTAATCTGTTTTACCTGTGAAAAACTTAATCAATGTCTTCATGAAGCACGGACATTTGCTCTGAAGTTATTGGTGCATGACGAATTGCGTAAGTTTAGTAAATCTATATATGATGCTCGGGGTATATCTCACATATTAGGATAAAACTTGTTTTTATGAGCTTGCAAAGATATTATTGTGTCGCCATTTAAAAAATCAGAAATATATTGTGTAGTGACAAACATCAACATAGTACTTCTCAATTTATAATAATTGATCTATAGTACAATTAATCCTGGCACTGTCTTTCAAGGACAGAGAATGGATTGAACAAATCAATATTCGACAAAATAAAATAAGTGGACAGTTTTGTACCATTTCAATACTTCATTTGCTGCTTACGTTGCGTGGAGACTTTAAAAAAGAAAATAATTGATAAAAACCGATATTTCTCATTTTCCATTTTTCAGAGTTATATAATTTTTACATAATTTTTAAAGTAATAATTTCCAATCAAATAATGTACTTTTAGTATTGCGTAAAGTAAAAAACAGTGTAACTAATCATATACAGTTTATATAAATTAAGTAATGCTGTTTGATAGTTAAATCGGTATAACGTAAAATTATATATAAAAATTATGCAGCGACTCGAGTCTTGCTATACCCATTTTGATATACACTTTAAATATAGATTCTGGCTATATGAGTTTCAACCACATGATGACATTCTACATATACATACACGAGTTAATAATTTACAAAACAATTTAATAATTGTTAATTAGGTTAGGACCAGAGGAATGACAACTAACTAACAATGAACCTAATATGTTCAATCTAACTTTATTTTGATAGAACTCAAACAAATGAGAAAACTTTTGCACTTGCCAAGTGTTTTAAAATATTCATTTAACCTTTAAAGAGTAACAAAGCACTCGAACTTCTTTCTTTAATTTCGTACATCACGTGGTGCATCATTTGAAAGATCTTCTTTTGAGGAATACAAAAATATTTTTTCATTATCTTAAATAACCATTTAAAACTTATTTTAAATAATATGGGAAAATAAATTATCCTCCTCCATCCCTTATTTCCAAAAACTGCTAAACAAACAGGGTTGGTAAAATCGGAACAGGAAATTACAAAAAACTGTAAAGATTGTCCTAGATCTTATAATTTTTGAAGTATGCACCATGTTTTTACACCTCTGAAAGATGTAGTGGACAATATGTTTACATTATGAAACATTAATGTTCACAAATAGTTTAATAGAAATACTAAAAACCCTCAAATGTTTACATTTTAAAATTATTTTTGTTTTACTTTGGATAAAAACCCTTGCAATTCTTTGAGTCCATCTCTAAGTTGAGAATTTTGTACCTCATGAGGCCTAATTAAATTGTGGACATCGGGTTAAGTATTTTTATTTGTATCTGAAAATACTCAAACAAAAATATCCAGATCTGAATTTTGTCAACTAATACCTGCTCCATAGGAATGAATGTATCGTTGACATGCTTGCTTATATTATAAGCTAGTTGCTGACACAAAATATAAATTGATTGATTCTTTCATATGAACATAAAAATAATTATTAATTATGCTTCGTTACGAAGTGAGAAATTGTTTGAATATTACTAAAAAGTGACCTTGTAAAACATTCAATGTCTAAAACGGGTTGTGTTTTTCCAGCGCTGAACTGTCTGTTAAAAATAGAAGACCTTAGCCTCATGCTCTCGGTGCCTGAAGTAGGCGCATTTAGAGTGGCTCGTCTCTTCAAGTTGAATATGTCACTGCTGCTTGGTTACTTAAGTTTTTGTACCACTATTTTATTAGTAGTATTTCAGTTTTATTTCCTGAAATAAAATAATACAATTTAGCATAGATATTAAAAATTACTGGTATTATATAAATAACAAATATATGTATTAAAATACATTTAATTCAACAAAAGGAAACCATATAAAGGAACTAGGACTTTAAGTTCATTAAAACATAGAGTATGATATGTAGTTATTGCATTTAGAACATGAAGCAGTAGGAAAATGCATAGAATATAAATATTTTATGAATTATGAACTGACAGGTTTTGTTGGCTTCTATTGTATTTTGAATTCTTTGTTCAATAGTTATTATTCTTATATTTATCGTAAACGGGGGTTCTGAAAGTTAAAAGTATGTTTAATTTATATGGCTTTATAAATGATGTGTTTTATTTATAAGTTTAAATAATTTAATTAAGTGTATTCACTATCATTAATTCCTATAAGTAAAAGTCACATTAACATGTCATTTTTTAATCACATCCTTCATATAACATATATATTTTGACCTTCAAAATTAAACAAATGTTTTCTGGAACCAATTCCATAATGATTCATATTATACTAATATTATCAGTTATTAATTAATATTTGATGGCATGGTATTTTCATGTTTTATAACATTATCCAAAAGAAACTTGTTGTAAATATGACAACTGATTTCTCGATTTTTATGAATTTGGAGGTACAATACATACATACCTATGTATATATGGCTGGTCTCGATGGGCAGATACCTTAACAGAGATCAGTAGAATGGTAAAGAAATTTATAAAGTTGCATAAAGAACAGTTTAATGTTAGTTATATTTGTGAACTGAGAGTTTTCTAGCAATGTGTGTATAAAAAGCACGATATTTGTGTAAGATTACAACATTATTAAAAGATTACTATTAATTAAAATGTCTGTCTAATTTTATAAATATTTCATTGATCTAGATATTGGCTTTGCACAATATTACCTGTATGTAGTTACCCGCATCTTATTTTTGTTACACAAAATACAAGCTGCAATGCTTTTGTTTCAATGTTATTCAGTATAATATTGTATTTTTGATCGTCATCTAACAACGAATAATACGATAGTAGGTATCTAGTTGGCAAATTCAATGATTTGGGCTGAACTTTAAAGGAGAAAAGAAATGATGAAATATGCTTTTAGGTTAATATTTGCATCATGTAAGAACGCTACTGCCATTGAGATATCTGATGCTCAATGTAAGGCTATATTACTGTGTTAAGCTAGAAGGACGATGTCCATTGGATGTTACTTGAGTTTGTAACTATCATTTTGACAGAAAATTGATTTTTTGTCTTTTTGGCACAGTAATTTCTTCACAAATGAGCTTATATATGTATTCTCAACTTATGTTTCTTCATCACTATCAGTGGAAAAGAATCCAATTTGATATGAGGAAATGGCGAATAATAGACCATGTAAATTAAGAAATTAGCCATTGGAAGAAATGGAAAATTTTAATTTTCAAAAATAAGTAGTCTAAAATTGCCAACAAAATTCCACTCGGTAACAAAAATTATGATAACTCTCACTAAGTAATTATGGCTCTTGGTGAAATAATAAATTAAAATTAAAATAGTATTTTAATAACAATAATACAAACTAAACAATTTTTCTTTGACATCCTTAAAAAATCCTATACGTAAATGATTAAACTGTGAACGCAACACTAAATTTCATTACTATATGTTTTGATTAGATTTTCCCAAAATTGCAACACATTTTTTCATATTATTCCGGAAAAGTATTTAATAGTACTCTTTTCTTTTCTTTCAACATTACTTTCACATGTTCATATTTTTTAAGCTCTGGTAATTTCTTCTATTTCATGACTTTTACAGTGAGAAAATTCATTAAATATATTTCCGCTTCGAATTGTTTGCAGTGAAATATATCATAATTACACCATTTGATAATTACATCAACTTTATCATTTATACGTGGTTTAATTTTATCAAACTTTCACTAAGAGGAATGATCCGCCAAAAACAAAAAGTTTTTATGTCATACGACTTTAACCTTAATATCTTTCGACACTCTTTGAATAACATTACAGAAATATATAAAATCATACAACTTGCTTCTTATTTTACCATTGACTCCTCAACTCTATGGGGAAATGAATCTACAACAATGAATGAAAATCCCGGTTCAAAGTACCTGAATATAAATTTGTCAGTTTAGATTTTGTCACAATTCATTGTGTAGAAAAGCAGCGATAAAAGGGTCTAATTCTTATGTTGTGATACTTATGTTGTGAGTCCAATTCTTATGTTGTATATGCTTCACAATTTATAGTTAGCCCATATATGTTTTATATCTCATTCACTTATATCTAGCCCATGTATATCACTTATAAAAATCAAAATCAAATTTACTAATAATTTCTTCATGTCGAATAGCAACAAATACCAATTCATATAGTGACACAATCTCCTTCTCAACTGGTTCAAAAGGTTTGTAATACACATGAGAGAAACTGATACATCAGAAACTGACATAAATCACAGGTGTTGCCCAAGTTATCCTCGTTTGTTACTCACCATACAGTTGGAATGCTTCACAAATCTTATATTCTTTATGATTCAAAGGAACTCTTAGTTACAACTCAATATTTTTCATAGGAATAATGACAAATGTTTGTCTATACCATCTCTCTATGAATTATAGATCACTCAGTAAATCTAACCTTCGGGGAGCATGTCCTTTCGTACAGTGTTATCGCTGGCTGGAATCTCAAGATACGTTTACTATTTACTGTTTTATCAATTTTGTAATTTGGTGGTCTGGGACATCTCTTGTCTGACGGTGGAGTGACCATTATTCGATGGTTCCAGAGCAAATTGCACAAAATTTTGACATTTATTTTTTCCTTTCCAATTTTTTTTAGCAAAACCAAGTTTTGGCAAAAAAAACCTTACATACAAATAGAACTGTATCATTTGCATCTTCTAACATATATCGTAGAATTTTAACTCTACAGACATTCATGTATTGTACAACATAAAGCTTCTTTATCTTGTATCGTTATAAAGCTACAAAATTGTTCATTCATAATTAACCTTTTTTCTTGATACATTTTTAATTAAATTTTTCCTGCATCCTTCAGTGCAAGTATTGTTAAAAGAATACTTTTCTTAACTGCCTGTCTTACATTTAATGATAAATTATGTTTCATTCTCTTGCGTAGACTTCCCGTTTTACTTTATTTATTTCGAGTGTAAGTCACAGTTTCTTAGTACCTGGATATACTTATTTGGTTGCGTTTGGTTATTGAATGAATTAATGGTGATGTTGGCTGATGCAAGTATTTTATGGTCTTTTGTAGTAAAATTTGTTTTATTCCAGTCTACTTTAATGTTTTCTTTCGTTTAATTTTTCCATGCTGAAGACATTTTGAGTTATATCATAGGATTCATTTTATATATTTTATATAAGATTCCTTTCATGACAAAAATGTTCTGAAAATGTGTTAAACTTTATAAATTATCACAAAAAAGTGGCATTAATTCCGGCTAAGTCTTATCTCTGTGATTAACAATAAATCCCATAAATCCAATAAATGTGTTTTTCTAATAAAATTTTGTATTTTGAGATGAACAAGCTGGCATCTTTTTTGTTTGTGTAATACTCATTAATCATTATAAAACGAATGCAAATTTTATTACCACCACCTTGTTATTATTCCACAACCTACTCAATTAAAAACCTTTGATTCATAGTAATAAGTTACTCGCTACATACAGTTACCAAAAACATATCAAACTAACAAATTTCTCATTAAAGTTTTTCATTATAAGTGTCCTTTAATAAAGATAGTCTTCTATCCTTATAAAACATGTGATAGCGGCCAATTGAAGTAAAGAATTATTTATTCATATATTTCTAGCTTGGAAAAATTCAAGGAAAAATAATTCTCTATCCTTGTATTGATCCGCTGACAGACATATATATTTTGAAGTCCACCTCTCAATATGCATCTGTTCTTTATAATAAAATGTTGAACAATAAGAATATTACCGAAATACTCCATACCAAGCAAAGTGAAAACGATGAAAATAATAGGGAAATAAATGTATATTTATCATAAATTTATTGTTTTTACATTTCATTTACAATAATCAATGACGGATAATTTGTTATCTACATTGCAGTTATTGGTGTACGGATTTGATAATAAGTTGCAAGAATTTACCACCAAAAAACACACTATTAAAAAAATGATTGCAAAAATATCAAATTTCCAACACAATATTTAGGTACACATACTAACATTACTTATTTGCATTGATAATTTAGGTAACAATTTTTTTACTTTCCAATTATCACTACATGCACTGATACATAAAATACTACATGGTCAGAATAATACATAATTTAGAGAAAATAAAATTGAAATTTTTGATCATTCTAGATTTCTAATGGAAACAAACATTGGATATTCAAGTGCATATGGAGAACGCTTATGATATAATCTGATAATTGGAAAGAAATTTGACCAGTAAGCATTTCTGACAATTTACAATCCAATAACTACAATTAAAAACTAATAAAATAATTATTGCAAAAGGAAGTTCAAAGTATTTTAGTTTAGAAAACCAACCAGCTCAAGTGAGTGGTATATTTAATTAATATGTCTCTTTAAATGACAATTTTTAAGTTGTGTTGGCCATGTCAAGTATAAGAATAATAAAATTTAGTTTTCCTACATCCTTATATAAAACAGTGACACTCAATTTTTAAAATGAAATATGTGACATTGGCGTTTATTTATCTGCCTGATTATTTATACTTATCGGCATTTTATTTTCTCTCTGCTACATACTCTACGTTGATACAGATATGAAGGATCAAGTTTTTAAAATCAATATTAGAAAATATGTTGATGGTTTCTAGAAGTCATATTTTCCTATGTGTATTTTCATATGTCCTTTTCAGACAGGCTAAGAATTTGATGCTCTTGAGGATTTTTTGATAATTAACCATTTTGGTAATTAACCGTTCCAAAATATTATATAATAATTATAGATTAATATTTGTTTATCCTCATCAAAATGATGACTTTTTTCCTAAAGCTCTTTCTGTTCATAAGTTTTTAGTTTGTGAAATGATAAAGTAAATATATTTATGTATTAATACACAGCATATATAGACACACCGACTTATAAAAAAATCCACTTTCGTTGATAAAAGTTTATTGGACTTTCCATTGAGAGATAAATTCAATTCAAAATTTGGAAAGAAAGTATTAATGATTAGAGAACTTTCAGATAGTCATCAACGCATGCAACAATATTTGGTTTATTTCTCAATTTAAAAAATTGGTTCAAAATTTCAAAATATTTTATAATACTGAAGAAATAGAAGTAACATAAATATAATTTTTAATAAAAATTATTTTATTATATCTGTGCAAACACTGTATGGTGTAGAAGACGACATATTCATAGATAGTTTATTAATGAGAATATATATCAACCTGTATCTATCATTTATGTCAATAAGAGAGAAGTAGCCATTTGGCATAAATAGGTTACTTTCGTTCACAGAATGTTTAACTAGTCATTATTGATAATTTCTTTTCTATGACTAAATTCATGTAAATTTTGTTTACATGTTTTACAGCTAACGTTTTATGATTTTGTTATTAATTATGTGTATATGTTGTTTACATGCTCAATAAGATTTTCTTATTTTTCTACTATTGTAGCTATTGTAAATCGGAACGAATTACTTAAGTACCCAGTAATGGTAAAACTACTTTAATCTCTAATGCAATAATTAGTGAGAAGAGACGGTATTTATAATGAAAACAATTTTCTTTCACCTCACTGCCACACCAAGCAAAAGTAAGACATTACAAATAATTTCTTAAAATATTTAGTCTGGATAAAATAGAAATATTGTGTTAAAATTATCACATACATAGTAATCAGTCCTATGAAGCTGAACATTAAAGAAGCTCTGATGTGACATTATTTGAAGTTTTCAACTAAAGAGATTAATTTATTAATAGAAAAATTAGCAAAGAAAAGTAAGTAGAGGGCAACGAAGTTGAGTGTATGAATCGATGAAGTGTTTTGTCAATTCACAAATCAAAGAATTAATAAAGAGCCTGATGAATGTAGACGAGATAGTATTGTAATGTTACTGTACTACTCAGAATTACCGAATGAATGTTGCCGTGAACTGTGAATTTGAGACAGATTTCATTCACAAACAGTGAAGGATTTTCAAAGTGATTACTTTAAAAAAAAAAGCCCGGCTTCAATGTAAATGTAACAAACCAAGAAAATTTATTACCCAATATTGCATACCAGGATACAGATGTAACTAACAAAACCAAAGATACCTGTCAAAGGGAACACAAGTTAATGGCAAAAATTTTGATACATTTTAATGGAAACTGTAAAAATACAAAACATAAAAGCAAATTCATTAACCAAATAATTAAG
Source organism: Druceiella hillmani (assembly GCA_039881145.1). Lineage (NCBI taxonomy): Eukaryota > Metazoa > Arthropoda > Insecta > Lepidoptera > Hepialidae > Druceiella > Druceiella hillmani. The sequence continues at coordinate 879,191 of JAYKKI010000069.1, read as the reverse complement.
AAAGAAATCATTATTGACTTGAAAAATTAACTCACCTTTGACATTCACATCACAAATTCTATTTTTTTCGCAGAATCTGTTCTTTTCTCGCAATAGATTTAGATAAAATTTTCCGTATTGTTGTCCAATATATAACATTTGCTAATATATTAACATTGAGAAGTAATAAAAAAATTGTATTTTTATAACTATGACATTTGCAGTAATACAGTATTTTATTTATTTTTTTATTTGAGTATTAAGAATTTTTTTCAGGAGTGATATTTTTCAGGGCAGTGGGCTTTTTTCAGGAGGGACAGGGAGGGTATCTATAGGTTATGGAATATGAAGCAAATGTCAAAGTCATGGGAGGAAATGTTAAACAAACCACGCTTTGTTGTACCGTGTGCACCACTTGTGTGGTCACCCACACTCATCACATTTCAAATCTATGTGTTCATAAATTTTTGTTGACTTTTTGGTTATGTGATTACACATGGTATGTTCAATCTCAAATGTCTTAAAAATTATCCTAAATCAATTTAATTTACAAATAAGCCAAAGTTCTTGTAAATGCAAAACAAAAGAATTTGTAGAGTAATACTTATTCAATAGAGGTGATCACAGTTATTGACTGCAAAACAGTTAAGGGCAAATAACCTCGATCCTATAAAGAATTAATTTGGCATTATTGTTAAGAGATAATTAGACAATAATTATACAGATATGCTATTTTCAAATATAATTAATGAAATTCATTTTAATATTTTGTTGCATATATGTTAAAAAATCTCAGATATTAATAAGGTTTACAACTCAAGTACACGAGGGGAAATTTTCTGCTCATATGATAAAATGAGTCAACGAAAATGGAGATGATCATTTAATTCAAGTTTTTGTTCACATTTAAATAGATTCATGTGTTTATATTGTATAGCAATCTGCCAATGCAATCAATCACCACATAGTGGCATGGTCGAATTTGAGTTAGAATTGAATATTTCGAAATTTTAATGTCAAATTTAAACGACCTCCAACAGACTTTATATTCTACCTTGTTCTATATAAAATATTGACGATAATTGGCTTTTGCTTCCTTTGTAAGATGGAATGAAGAGTCCATAGTTATTATCATAAATATATTATTTCAAATATTTTTACTTTTCAGGATTTATGCTTTTTCCTTACATTGTATAAAAAATGTTCTACTCGTGGGTACATTTATCTCTATGTGCTCTTTTGTCTAGGGAATCACTCTTTTATCTTGTGTGATACTATTTATATTTGTTTTTATCAAAAGGGATCCAGCAGTTTTTAAATTACGTCTATGTAAATTATTAAGAGCTGTAAGTTGGTATAATATAAAATCGGTTTGGACGTTCTTGTATGATTCGGGTACAAATGAAAAAAGAATTATAAATAAATTTGTTGCATCAAGCAGACTAATGGTAGTCAATTTCTAATGCAGTTATTTGGTTCCTCAATGAATATGTTATAGTAAAATAACATCTATGTGAATTTGATCTCTTGTCTTCAAAAAATTTATGGATGTGAAGCAAATTGGTTTATAATGTTACTTAGACAACATTTACTTGAATCTATTGTAGAGTGGGGCATGTATTTATTCACTTTTGGGAAAATAAGAACAAAAATGAAACTATTCAGCGCATAGAATAATATTATCTCTTATAATTATTTCTAAAGAGTAACTTATAAGTGATTAGTAATGTCTTTCAATATAACCTTGTCATGGTACTGAAAGACAGAAGAATAGATAATGCTTATTAGATAGTATAGAACTTTATATATGTACAATGTTATTCTTTGTCTAAAACATGTAGTACACTTCTTTGTTTTCTTGTTATGGTAACTTAGTTATCCGTTTTTGGGACATATTATTGATTGCTTCTGAACACAGCTAATAACTACTATAAAAGTCTCATTACATTTTGAGCATTAATATACTTAATGATTTAATATTTTATTTTTAAAAACTCTGACTGTAAATAGCTGTATAATTGTAAATAGAGAAATAAAGTCAAAAGTAATGTATTTAAAATCAACTTTTTTTAAGCTAAAAATACAAAAACCACGAGCTGCTAAAAATACAGCCCATAATCAGTGAACACGAGTAGAGTTGTAAAAATGTAATTTTAGACAGAGATGATATCTATGCTACTAAAATATAGAGGTATATTTGTGTATAATATATATACAAATTTGTTGCCATGGTCATTTTTCTAATCGAGTATGTGGACTAATCATAAATACACTTGGTACAACATAACTTGAGTCAATATAATGTCATCTGTTCATTTCAATAATGGCTCCTCTGTAGTCTATTGCCACGTAGCAACTTATTCAAGGACTTTGAGATGATAGCTTATGTTGTATCGTTTTTAATGAATTAATGCCTTTCAGGGTTACCCTCTATAAATTGTATCATAACATCAATAAATTCATTTGATTAAATCACTGGCAATCGATATATTGTTTTGATAATTAATGTCATTGTTTGCTATTTACGCCAATTTAAATATATTATGGTTTTAATACCTATATTAATGAAGTAAATGTGCTCAGATAATTAGAAAGGTAACACTCAACTGTCATTATATTTTGCTCTGCTTGCGTAGTCAATATACAAATAAAATATTTTAAACATGAAAATGTACATACATACACAGGTATTATTTCTGTGGATCACAAGGTATCTAGTTGTAAAAGTACACTGGACAGGGATAGAAATAAATAAACGCTCAGTTTGAGTTTTAACCTGAATCACTCTGAAAAAATTGTTTAGAGTCTGATTAATTTGTTTTTGATACATTTGAGTGGCTTAAACATATTTGTTACTAAGGAAAAACTCGTTAAAAATTATGTCTAGCAAATGAAACACTAAGTTTTTCAAATGCAATACGGATAGGTGATTAGTGAATAATGTATTACCTATGAAAACATATCAACGAGGTCAGTACATTGATGTAATATGAAAGTATACCACATATTTCAAGGTGAAGTGGTTGCTGAGAACAACACCACATAGACAATAATTATGAAGAGTTCATCCTTTATGAATGTCATACACCTAATGCTGTAAGCAGTTGTAAAATTTTTCAAACTGCCATATAAGCATGCTTTTCCAACGATTAATTGTTATGTTAACACATCAAGTCTTATAATTATGTTTATGTATCTGCAAAGAAATGTTCAATGTTTTTAATTTCACTCTAAGTAAAGTTTAATTAAATTATTTGTAAGCAAATGGCCTGAGGAATGGCTAAAGTGTAATTGTAAATATTTGTTTATTTATGGGACTAAATTCCTATAAATTTTCTTATAATTATTTAAAATGTAAATTACATAAAGTCAGAGATTTTCATCAGATATGAGATTAGATGATGAAAAAATTAAAAACATTAGTAGCAGATTGGACATGGACACTTACACTTACCCAACGGGTGTTCAAACGAAACACTGAATACAAGTTTTTTACCAAGTAATGGCTTCAAAGATTGCTGATTTTCTCAAATTGCCACAGAAAAATAAAAAGTAATATTCTTCTGTAACCAGTTTACACAAAGAACATATTACTCAGCCGAATTACTGGGAAGGAACACATTTTCATATATTATTATATTTATATAATAATATATGAAAATGTGTTCCTTCCTATTAATATGTGAACAATATTCCAGATATTTTAAAAAAGTAAATGTTGCAATGGGCATAACCGTAACAGATACCCAGCAGTATTGCTATAAAGATATCTCGCAATATTGTCATGATTGTGTTAGCTGCTAGTTCCATGTGATACATTACAAACACAAGATATAAATTTCACTTAGTTCATCCAGCAAAAATAATTTTCAAACTTTTTCTTGAAATTAATGTCCACATTGTAATTAATGAGTACAGCATTTTTTTGATTGGTAGTCAACTTGATTAAGATTTAACTTTCTACATTCTATTCACTTAAATACAATTATGATTCTGAATATAGATACTAATTACACTGAATACAAAGTGTTCAGTACAAAATTAATATTCTATGTCCTCTTTAGAATGGTGATAGATAAGCTAAATATTTAATTATACCAGATTTGTTTTCTTAGAGTACTTTCTAAATGCCTCTTACTACTAAATACAAGGTATCTTTCGGTGAATGCTTCTGTAGAGAGGAGACTCTGTTTATATTTATATATATATATATATATATATATATATATATATATATATATATATACACATACATATATATATATATATATATATATATATATATATATATACATATATAAATATACATATATATATGCATGTAAAAATATACATATTTTATTATAAATTGGACATGATAATTCCCAACTTTAATGACCCTTTTTTGAAAGATGTGTTATGTGCATATATATGCAAATATAATTTATTGTTTAGAAGTTAGAGAATGGTGATAGACAGATCAACGGGCAACTGAAGGAGAGTAATAGAGCCCTGTTTGATACTTTTGATTTCAGATTTGTAATATGAAGGAAACGTAATGCAAAATTTGCAGCCAGTTACAAAAATACTTTCAGTTGTTCCGAAAGAACTTACAAGACTCTCGATGACTGGACGTTTATTCATTGTTGTTTTGTTCCGATACATCTAAACAATTACAAGCGTAATTTAGTATTTAATAGCAATTCAAAATATTTACTTTCGCACTTATACATTGTTTATTTATTTATGTTCTTAATTTTGGATTTAATTTTTTAAAGGGCAAAGAAAGTATCGGATTTTTTTAGGAAGCGTATGGAATATGATGTGAAAATGCAAGTTGTAAGGATTTCAAAACTATTTTTCTCAGAACTTTATGTTAAGATGGTTTTGAATTTCATAGCTTTTGAGATATTTCCAATATTTTACGCCTATGACTGATAACTAGGCAATATATTTACATAGTCTATTTTAAAATTGATATTTGTAAATAATTAAATACAAATATTATATAAGTTGGGAAAATATTATCGAAGAGGTTTCTTAAACTTCAATAGACAAATTTTGCAATATTTTATGCTATGGTGTGTCCTCTACAAAATCTGTGTCTATAAAGCGTTTTGCAGAGTATCGCTTCTGTCTTCTTTGTTTACTTTTCCTTTTTTAATTTTGTAAACCTGCATTTCTCCCACTTGCGATGAGATTTTTTTAAATTTCCCAGCGTTTTTCAATCTATTTTACAATTTTTACCTTTTTTACAATATTACTCTTTGTGGATAGACAAATATTGCTCAATTGGTCGCTTGAGCATTGCTTAAAGCATTAGATAAGTTTTAGCATTTATCTTATCAATACAGGATATTTGAAATGTTGGAAATTAATTTCACTTTCCTAAATAATGCCATTTTTCAGACAAACCTGCTAACAAAATGTATACAAAATGATAATTTTGATACATTTTGTTAGCAGGGATATGAGAAACAATTGTTTTTTGTGGAAAAAAATTTAAAAACACATTTCTACTTTAATCTGAAAGATATTTTCAATGGTAGGTATTCCATGTATATACAGAAACAAATTGCCCTTTAGTGACTTGTTTTGGAGCCCCTTCTAGAATGAAACTATAAGTTATTTCAAAAATTATTTCTAGATTTTATCAAAGGAATTGCATTTTATATGTAAATTTTGACTAGAGCCAAAATTTAGAAAAAATTAAAAGTAAAAAAAAAGTTTAAAAAAAATTACATGGAAAAATATCAGACGCTTCTAACATTTAAACGAAATGTGACAGATCACATTTCGTTTAAATGTTAGAAGCGTCTGATATACTAAAGGATGAACAATGTTACCACAACTATAAAGTTCCGTCTGACATATCGGTGTGGAACACTAAAAATTAAAAACTATATCAACTAAGGTACCGTTAATGCTAATAAAGTTACACCAAAATAATATTAAAATAACAAATTCGCAAGAGCGTATTTTAGGTATTTTTTTAAATTTTCTCTTATCTCTTCTTTCTCTAAAGATAAATATACAAATATAATATCTCAATGCATACAACTTCTTCTGAATGAAAATTTACTCATTTAAAGATTTTCCTACGCCTCTGTTGAGTAAATTTTAAACAATTGTTCCTTCAAAAAATTAGATTATATTAAAAAAAATCTGAAAGAAAGCTATGACGTGGATAGTGTAATTCATGAGAGAACAGAACTTCAGTTTTATTAGGTATTTTAAAGGATTTAATTTAAATATCTCATTTTAATTAAAATATAACAAAAACTGAAATAGAATTTGCCCTGATAATATATTACATTAGTAAAGGAGGAGTCTGCAAAATAACATATTAGCTTACATTCCATAGGTAGTCCAATGTTATGTTCGTTTTTTTGGAACCTGGGAAATATCCAAAAAAATTTCTTTAATATAAATCAATAACATAGGTTCATCACATTTTATACAATATAACTTGACCAGTTTTCAAACTGCCATACCTGATAATATGACTTATGGTATTCACGGTAACAGCTCAGACTCACCGAGTTCAAAAAATGCTATATTTGTAAAATTTGCTATTTAAGAAAAGTCTAACTTTTATATCTTCCACTTCCTATCCCTTCCACTTTCAAATAGTAAAAACCTATAGTTCATATTCTTACTGTTCTATTGATTATTTTATAAGAAATGTGTCTAAAAAAATTAAATGGAAAAATAGACTTAACACCTTATTCTATCGACATATTAGTGATTTATTTTATTAATTTTTCTCAATTCTAAGCAACAGATTAAGCTCTACTATACCAATGCGTAGATTCAAGTTACTTGATGAATCGAAGCTGTGGAATGATCAGTTGAATGAGCCCTGTAAAGCAAATTTCGAGAAAGTAAATGTTTTTTTTTTTTCATTAATTAGTTCAAAAATTTATGTGAAATGTAATGAAATCTTGTGTGAAAATGTAAAATAATTTTGATAAAGGAAAGCTGCTTGTTACCTCATCATCATTATTCATCCTTGACAGTGAAACACTGGAACGCGAGCTCCGCTGTAATTTACTTATTAGATTGATTGGATTATTGGCTGGCCTTGGTCTATTAATAAACGAGCAAAACTAATAAAATATTTAAACTGATTCGGATGTAAGAAAGGAGAATAGTAAAAGTTCAAAAATTTTGTAGGCTTTAAGACCCTTTACACGTATATTAAGTTCATTGTGGTTTTAGATTTATTACCTTTTTAAAGGACCCTCCTGTCATGTAGACACTATTTTTTCCAGCATCAACAAACTCGTCTTCTATTTTTTTTAAACTTATGATTTTCCTCTTGTAAAATATATATTTATTTATTCTCATAGTAGATTTATTTAATTCATGAATAACACCAGATATTGGATATGAAACTAGCCACAAATACAAGTATTCGGGAAATTTTTATTTAGGCTTCAAAGTATCTGTCAATAAAAACTTTAATCATTTACAAATACCTCTAATAAATTTCACAATGTAAACATATTGAATAATGCATCCTTAATCGATACAAAAATATAAATATTTAAAAAACGATGGACTTTAGTTTTTTAGTTAGCTTTAACTTAACTTCCAACAACTGTTTTTTTTTCATAATTTTCACTTTAGCAGTTTCGAAAATGGGGTGGGTCGCATATTTTAGTTGATATTTTTAATAATATTTCTATCTTGCAGTAAGTTCAAAAATAAATAAATTTGAAATTTTTATAAGTGTCTCTCTCAATTGACAACCATATAGTAAAAACATTAAAAAAACAATTTCGAAGATTATTTGTCTCTTCTAAAGGTTTGATATGTATATTTTCAGTGTAGTGTAGTTTTTTGATATGAAGGAAAGAAAGATACTTTTTTCTGAATCTAATCCATTCCTTACATAGTTGTGTTAAAAGCAAACTAGAATTTGAGTGACGAACGTACTTATCAGGTTTATTGGTGTGGTAATGAGTATTTTAATTTCAAACATATCACATGTTTTTAAGGTTTCGTGTCTCAAAAGGAATAAAGAGAAACCCTAATAAGGCCTGAAACACGTCCATTCAACCATTGGTCTGTCACAATCATTTTTCTTGATAATCATGTAAACATATTAACCTGCATCCTGCATATGAAAATTTTCACAGGACCAACTAAAAACTCAATTTTTTATTTCATTTACCATGTGAAATATCAATTACCAATTTCTATTGGTAATAACCATGTGTCATTTTCAGTAAACCTTGAAAAAGTGAAACAAATAATTCATTGCAACTAATAATATCATGAGATTCTTTTGATTTCACTAATATGTAAAAATACTTTGTAGAGACCCAAGCGTTGTATCATCAGCCTACCACAAGTCACCTTAAACTAGGAAACATCCAAACGTTTCTCAGCTTCGTGAGACTTCCTACCCTGCAAAAACCCAAAGGTTCACCCAAATAGTCACTGTGGTCATCATGGTGAATCATGGTCTAATTTATATATAATAATAAATAGTCACTGTGGTCATCCTGGTGAATCATGGTCATCATGGTCTAATTTATCATGAAGAGTATCAATATGTCTCTTGATCTTTTAATCCTCACCATCCTCAAAATTGTGATAAATGAGAATGATCCTTTAATAAAATATTTCTACAGACATACATATTTTATGTATGTGATCTACTACAACCAGCTTAACAGTCGCGACCTCAAGATAATTTATGACTCTCTAGACATAATCGATCTACAAAACAATAAATTTGTTTTCGTCTAGCGCACAGGTTGCACTTGCAGGTGAAACTAATTAGTGTAATGTATTTGTGTTTTTTTATGGTTTACTCAACATTAAGTTAAGTAATCTATATGACATAAGGAATTACGTGTCGTTCATATGGGATAACACGTGGACTATACTTTCCAATTTTATCACTGGGTCTAATTTATCATGAAGAGTATCAATATGTCCTTGCAATTTGAAACAGCATACACAATTTGAACTTGTTTCAGTGCGTAAAAAAGAACAGATTTAATATCAAGTATATACCCTCTATAATTTTTCAACCAATTACAGTGATAAAACTTGAAATAAATATCGATTTAAATTTTGCGAGTACATAAATTCTATTATAAATTTGGTAAATCGAACAGTAAGCCTTCAAGTATTAAGATTCAAATTTATCATTCATATAAATAATAGGTAACACGACTTCAAAGTAATTGTCTAAAAACTTGTTTGTAAGACAATTATGCTTCAGTCATCTTTTTTTTTTCATGATTCTTATAATTTTACTATGGGCGTTGATAAGTTAAATATTTTTTAAGATAATGTAAATAATTCATTCTTTGAAAGAGAAAAGGGGACTACATATTAAAATAAAAAGAATTATGTTCTGCAATAAATTAATTTTATTTTCAAGCACTGCTTTTTCGTTGAGCCTCATATTATATTGTTCCTTAAAAAAAATACAAGTTACATTTGATAACAACATAAAATCGTATTTAACTACATAATTTCCTAATTAAATTGAGTTAACACAATTCCATAACTAATTATGGCGGTAAACATGCTATAAACAAATGAATAATCCAATTTTACATAGTCATTTGCACTGAACACTAAAGGCTGGTGTTTAACTACGATGCCGAATTCATACAAAGTGTCTGACAGGTTGGAACCTAAAATAAAAAGAAATAAAGAAAAAATAATAATTCAAGTTGACATTACTTTCCTGTAATTTAGCCTCATCAAATTTGTGATATGATCACAATGTGAGCTACCAACGTATCCACAGAGTAACATAATGTATAAGCATTTTGTACGTAAGAAAAAGTCTATGTAGTAAATCAAGATTAAATCAAGATTGATTTCATTTAGCTGATTAGTAGATTTCATGTAATTGAAACCAGAGTTTATAGTATTAATTGAAGATATTTTGGAAAACAATTATTTACAATGGTGTTTTTTTTCAGAAAAAGGATATATCAATCGTCATATCCTTTTTCAGAAAAAAATTTAGGGAATCATGTAGCGAGAGAAATTAGTATTGAGTAACTTGAATGTTACCTTAATGAAGAAATCAACAAACTGAATTAAATTTATATATTCTCTCGTGATAAAATTAAATAATTTCTTTAAACTGCAGAAAGTGTTTCCCCAAAAATATATATTTAAGGAATTATCCTCTTATTTCGATTTGTTAGTTTGCACAATGCAGTAAACTATGTTTCTGCATATTGGTATACGAACGACAGATAGGTCAGCCTGTAATTATATCTACAAAAGGCTACACACAAACTAATTTCATTAAATAGGATCTGACATGGATTAGCGAAGATAATCATATATTTTGACGATTTCAAATTGATTAACTTTCGTTTCAAATTGATTAATTTTGCTATTTCAAAATGACGGTATATGTGGTAATAGGCAAATTTACATTTACAATAACACTGATGTTATTAAATAAAATTTGAATCATGTTTTAAGTGTTTAAAGTACTTAGATACAAATACAACTGGTAATTTATCATAGGCATTTTAAGTAGGATTTACTTTGTTTCCAGCAATAGTATTCATGTATACATACTGCCGCAAAAAATGTGATAACTACATTTGATCTGCAAAGCATGGATTGGCCGGTTATACTTGCTTACGTGTGATAACTATATCCAAATACATTTTCAGAAAACAAGACAGTCGAAATTATTATGTGGTGGTAAAAGTGCGATGGACATGAATTGGAATATTGTTCAAAACAAAATACCTCACGGAACATAGACACAAACAAATCACATTTTGTAAATGCTACGGCAAAACTTTTAAGTGAGAAGCATACACAAATAAACAGCACAATTTCTAGTCATGCATATCGCATTGAAGTCTAATTCCGCAATCGGAGAAAGTAAAAGTTACTTGATTTATTTAGTACAAGGAAGTAAATCACTAAATCGAGATTCATTAAAGTTTGGTCTTTGTAAAATATTAAAATATCAGACCATCCAACATTTTAGATCAGCTGGTTTAATAGTTTTTCTATGATTTTTAGACGATGAGAAAATACAAATTTTTCTGTCTAATGGGATGCATTTTATTTACGCTTAGCTCCATTTTAGTTACGTCATGTTCCATTATATTGTCTATACACTGAATACAGAGAGCCGTCTCTTTAACAAAAAACTGCATATTATTTGAATTTAACCAACACGGTTATAAATTACACATACACTGTCAATTCACGTGCTTCGTTTAGTACATTTTACTTCAGCAACGATCTTTTTTTGCATGAAATAGTAAAAATTATTGCATAGCACTTCTCTATCAGACTCACATTTTGTAAGTAGTGCAACAAATTTTTACAAAATCTTTTCTCACAAATTCTCTTTCAGACTTTCAAAAATTATGAAATTTCCTAAGTGGTTTCTAGAATCATATAAGCTATTATAGATTGCAAAAATATTTAGATATGATCGAGTTTGGAAAATCATCTACTAAAAAGAGAAAAGTGTGTTTATGATACTTACCAAAATTATTAGTTACCCTGCCACTGTCGATTGTTGACAGCAAACAAAATCTGAGTCTCTGTATAATGACTGACTCCCTCAAGAGTAGAATTAATAATGTAGCTCCATATAAAAATCGTATCGAAAAAGTTATTATTATTAAGAACTCAAAAGGTGTGGCTTCCTGTAAAAGAATATGTCAGTTTATTAAAATGATTCAAAGGTTAATAAGATTTTAAGAAATATTGCAGGGCAATGTAAATAAAATAGTACTGTGTACGTACGTACACAAAAACAATATTTAATTAATTGATAAAAAGATTCCTAAATATAATTAATGTCTGTAACGTCACATATATCTGTCCTTTACTGCAATATTAGATATTTTGTATTATATTTACCATGCGATCGATCTCTATATATGAGAACTTGTACTGAATGGCAATGTTTGGAATTTTGAGGAACTTAAAGAAATAATTACCTTCGTTTTAATTAAATGAACATTTTAAGTGCGAATAGAACTCACACCACAAATGTTCCTGCTCACTTAGGTTCACATAAAGGTTTGAAATTTTAGGAGTGAGTTACTTACTTTCACTTAGCGTTATCTCTATTTTAATTAGGATCTATCGTTTTTAATTATTCACACGAACATACACACACACACACACACACATGTATAAATGTATAAGTTAATATTTAAATATATACCTAAAAATATATATGTATGTATTGCCTAAAACATTTTTCACAGGCAATGGGAAAGTAAAATGTGGCCTATATTTTATAGGATAGCCAATATAGGCACTAGACGCTTAATACTTTTTCCATATGCAATATCTTATAATCTCCTTCAGACTGCAATACCTTCAAATTCATATCTCATAAAGGAAAGTTTGTACTCATAAAGGAAAGTTTGTATAAAAATACTAGTAGATGTTTTCATTGTCTTTCGAAGATTATGTGAATTGTATCCACCCTATCGGGTCTCAAAAAAATCAATAGATGTTTTTTATATATATTCATGTAATTGAACCACACCTTCTGCTTAAATTTTATCACAGTTGGTATAAGTCTGAAGGAGCTGAGATGTTGTAATATACAAACAGAGAGATGGACGTGAGGTATTTATGCGGAATCCATGTTAGCCATTTGGCATTAATGCTAAGGACATAAAGTATTTCTACATAGTAGCAATTTAAAAAAAAAAACAATTTAAAAATATGACATAGAGAGAACTGAAATGTTTTTTGAGTTTCGATAACAAACCGAAAAAAGAAGAAAAGAGGGCTGGCTTTGAGTTTCAGTTGTTTAGAGTTGTTTGTTAGAACACAGTTGTTTAGAGAACTCTGAAGTTGGGAAGTACGTTGAAATGATATATCATAATATCCTACAAAATTATTCACAGGAAGTTTCTTACATCTTATTTACATTCCAGTGAAGGAAAGACGACATATAAACATTTATCTACATGTATACATACCAGTTTTTCCAAAGCGAACATTATGGCTATGTGACAGATTAAAATTGAATGGATACATGTGTGGAAAAGGGCAAAAAGCATCTGAAACAAACAATTTTTAAAAATTCCATAAACAAACATCGATCTACTCGAAAGCTTCTAATATTACATATATTTTGTGTTTCTTTAAACAGATGAAATATGTTCATCCCTATTTTTAAGTGACATTTATTTACATAAAATAACTAAAAGGGATGCTTACTGCGTTGAACGTACTGAAAACACGATTTGTTTACTTGGATATGAGAATAGGTAATACGCAATTCCCTTTGTGAGAAAATAAATTGTTTTAAATAATATGTAAATCTGTTACATTTTTATTTTACTAAACTTGGCATTTGTGTTTAAAACTATTATCTTGAGTAGATGGAAAAATGGCCTGCCAATATTTCAAAATATTTCCTGTATATGTTTTGATTAATAGTTATTCACTAACCTAGTTGCTAATTATCACAGTACGAGATTTTGAAAATCTTGTCTTAAGTAATGTTAGATTAGCAACTAATAAACCCACCATATCACTTCACAGGTATTAACTGATGTGACGATCAAACAAAGTATTTCTACTTCATCCACAAAGCAACAAATAGTTTTTTTTTTCAACTTGGAGTAGCTCTAATTGATGACGCCCATTTACTCTGGGAGCTATTTTTAAAAGGTTTTTTAATTTTTCTGAGTTCGAAGGAAGAAGTCGTCCTACTTGAGGATTATTGGAGAAGTCAAGATTTCCTTATCTGAATATTTGAACCGATACTTGGCCATATCAATCGAGGATACACCTTCATTCAGTTTTGTGCATATGTTGCGTGTTGCTTAACTCGAAACAATATTCATGAAAGAAGGGCACCTACTAAATTTCTATATTTTGATTGGTCTTCACTCATTGTTAAATAAAAAGGCACTCAAATACCACACTCGACTCCCCTCCTCCCCTCTTTCCACAATTTATTAACAAACACAATAAGGAAGTTCGGATTTTATTTATTAATTTAATATAAAGTTCGGGCTTATGATTCTTCATTTAAAACAAATTCAAAGAGGTTTTAAATAAATGTTTTGGCTGCACTAATTGCCTCAAGTGTCAATAATGCTGATTTTATACGTTTTTACTTCTCTTGCCTACAGTCTTTTTCTCTTTTACCTTTCAGTCAAAATGAGAATATGTTTTTACTTTTCAATTCAATTTGTCGCACTGTATCTCGGTTTTTTTATAATTTTGCTAGTGAAAACTAATTAAATATTAGAATTACTTTTTAATACAAATTTCCTGCAAGAATAATGCAGCGTGATATCATTTGATGACGTAGGTGGTGTATTTGTGGATTATATAAAACAACCAAAGGCTATTTATCAAATTACTTTCATTTTGGAATTTATAACTTCAAGGACAAGGACACTCGGTAATAAAGGGGTACATGGTGATTGAGGTTAATCGAGATAAACAGATGATAATGGTGGTTGCAACTTTTTCGAATATAACAATTGAATTATTAACATTGTTTGATGTTAGTGTCAATAAAATATTGAGTTATTTGATAAAATATGTAAATTCAGAAGAAGAGATGCCTCGTTATTTTAGCGAACATGTTTTTATTTTATGCCTAAAATTGAAAAGATTCTAAATATGACGTGGACCAAGACATGAAACCTGTAGAACTGTAAACTTATGATAGTCAGACCCAGGTGATAAAAAAACAATACTGCATACACATTAGTCAGAAGTAACTCAAGGCAATAGTTTGATAAACTTACGCCAATGTCACTTACTGACTTCATGAAAGCTAACAAGACAATCACGGCAAATATGTATTGCCAAGAATCAAAGTCAAATGTGCACAAAATCCAAGCGAAACTATATTTGTCCAAAAACCCGGTTAAGTACGTGTCGCAAGAGGTACAAAGGAAAATTGTCTATATCTTTTTAAATTGATCTTTGAAACGTAAATTAACTGAAATAATTACCAAATGTCTATATTTTTTGGGAATTTACATTGCCCGACACTTAGTAACTTAATAGTTTTCAAACTGGAAAACGGTAGATGGAATTTTAGTTTCCTTTTTAAAAACCTTTCCAATGATACTCTGTTCGATGAAATGACCGGGGAAAGTATTTACACCATTATGCTTTACGCCATTATGCTGGGGAGGCACTTCAAGAAAAAGTTTTTTAATATTTTCTACTGTTTAATAATTTCCATCTCTCTATGGAGCATTTATTTGCATAATGCCATATCATCATTGATATTAAGGATATCATTGCGTAATAAAAAGTCTCTCAAAGCCTTATTCTTTCAGCCATCACGCAACGACATATATCATTGCGTAATGGCTGAAAGAATAAGGCTTTGAGAGACGGACAGGTAGATGGACGGATATTACCAAATTATTCAGGTTCTCTATTTCACTGTGAAAACTAATAAAAGGGCAATATGTTAGACCATGTTCAGTTTCTAAATGGCTTTGTTTCAATGAGTAAATTATTCATCTCAGTACTGTTTTTTTGTTTAATAATTGAAACTTTAACTATAACTTATCAATTAAATCAGACTTTAGTTTTTGTTGATATCGTAATAACGATACGTGTTTATACTTTTAAGCAAAAACTGCCCAGTGCACGTGCAAAATAAAATTTTACGTACAATCAATTAAATTTGAACACATATATTATAAAACAGGTATTTTCAACGGAAAACTATTTGTTTAAAATAATTAAAACTATCACTTTTTTGTTTAACTCAGGGTTTCAGATGTACATCAATAGTACAGAGATAGATTTCTAAATTTTCGTTATCAGTTATCAACTTTCATCCCAATACATTTCCACTTACCACGGCTCCGACTTACTCCCACGACTACAAGACCAAGGAGTTACATTTTTCAATGTTATAAGTTCTTGTCACTATTACTGACTCTTGTTCTTAGCAAAATATATTACTTTTTCATGGAAACAAATCAAGTTTTTTTTATTATTAGCGGTGTTCCCTTTTATAATAGATTGATAATAATAGAATATATATAAATATATCTCTAACTTAAATACATATCTAAACTTTGACAGGATTTTTGTGAAAATAAAATGATATTACAATGGTTTTTTATGTAGAAAATGAATGTTGAAGGAAATATAAATTTCATAACTTTCTTCAATATATTATTTCTCTCCAATTTTCCTATTTTTTCATACCATGTTTTCTGAAATAGCTTGGTGTGGTTACTAGTTTTTTGGAGTATTTGTTTTGGAATTGATGAAAAGATTTGGGAGAAAAATAAGTTAAATATTTTCGGATTTGTGTTTAACCACCTTTCTCTTCATATCTAGTATGACGATTTAGAAAAAAAATTACTTCCCGTTTCGGTCCATTTAATTAACCCGAAAACAAATATTCAAATATTTACACATTAAATTGGGCCGTTAGGGGAGTAAGATTAGTTTATATTCTTTTTAAGTTTGAATAGAGAAAAATATAAACCAAGGAATGGTACTAACCTGAAATCCGTATGCACCATTAAATAAATTGCATTGCTCGCTTAAGAACATATAGCTTTCTCTCAATTTTTTGATTTCGATTATAACTTCCATATCATTATTTTCAACGATTATTTCATTATCAGCAATATCTTCGGTTTCAACGTAAACATATCCCTCCGATAATTTATTAACACCTTTCAGAATTATGTTTAGACGCCGTCTGAATATTTTCAAATTTACGATGCACTTCCAATCTTGTACTTGTAAAAAGAATTGGGTTATAAAATATGATAGACTATCGATAATCATTCCAATGTCATAAGCTGTGTACTGTGAAATTATGTCAACGAACACAATAAAGACTGATGTGAAGCTAAATATCTTAAATAATTGGTTAAATGATTTTCTTTCACTCATATACATAAGGATTGTTACTTTTAGTAGATTGTCGATATTTTTATAATTTTCAAAATATCTGTGAATACTTTGATAACTTTCCGTAGCAGCAAAAATTATAAGAATTACAACTTGTATCCTTGATGTTATCGTATGTATCTGGGCAAAATTGTTTGATACAGAATAATCAGTGAAAAAATTATGTTGAAATGATGCTATTAGAACTTTTTTGGATAATATTATTATAAAAAAGATTGTTATCAAAGCCCGTGTCGTGATATTCTTTGCCATTATATTATTCCTTAATTTTGAAACACGCGACAGGGAAAATACACGAAAAATTGTATTAAAATTTCCCATTACATCGTAGGTGTCCATTTTTAACTCAACTGGCTCCTAAGAACTAAACGTTACAAGACGTTAATACTACAAAGTGACTCGTTAAGCATATTGGATCGATATTACGTATGTTGTTGTATAAGTACATGTGCACAAGATGAATTTCGTTGAATCAGTCAATTTAATTTAAATTTGTAACTAGGTTATAGTAATTGTGATGAAGTGAAGGAATGTAAAAACAAACCACAATTAAACATTTTAACCGTCTAAATTTGAAAGGATGATTGCTGGGTGAACTAAATCTAAATAGCCGTTTATAACTCCAAGAAAGATAGTAACTCTGAGATAGTGTTGCGGCAAATCCTTGATCGGCTTGAATTTTTGTACTGAAAAATTGTATATAAAAAGAATATACTAAATAAATTGTTAATATAATTTACACTAGTTTGAACTGTGAAGATAATTAGGTGTGTGCCGGTTTAATTTGGTCATAATGGTGTTTTCTTCTCATAATGGTGTCTTTTATTGTAGATTGACTACACTCTAAGATGCTTGTATGAGTATGGTATGGGGAGAATCAAATGTTTATTTAAATAGTTCGGCGGTAAAATTGGTTCTTTGGTCAGTAAGTAGATGTTTTGAAATTTCAAAAAGTGATATGAAATGTATCATTATATATAATGTATCATAGGTAAATGCCTGGTAAAATGGACCAGGCATTCATTGGTTTCTTCTGCTGTCACATTTTGCACAGGGTAGGCCACAGAATATTTAGTAAGATCGTCTTGAAGGATAAGTATGTATTTGAGCTTATTGGGCCCTGATTCAGGGAGGGGACCAACAATGTCTAGAGAAATTTGTTCAAATGATGCACTGGAGGTAGTTGTTATTTGCTTGTGTGCACAATTTATTTTACGAAGGGCTTTATTTGTTTGACACGATTGCCATTTTTTTGGGTAATCTTCTATTTCAGTTCACATAACCTTCCAGTAATATTGTTCTGCTATTCGTTTACATATTCTTGAGGAGCTTAGATGACCGGCTATCTGAATATCATGATTCTCCCTCAATAATTTAAGAATTTCCTATATGTTATAGATTTTTGCAAAGGAGTGTTGATCAAACGGATTTTTAAAGACAGACATGGCTAATTATTATATGGGTTCATCGGTAAACAGTAGAATTTCTTGTTTCATATTTCTTTGATTCTTGTACACACCGGCACAGGAACAGGTATAGAAGTCATGGACTTTGGTAAATGGACGTAGCAAGTTTTATTTTGGACATGGATTTAAATAAAGGAATGGGGAGTTCTCTCGGACTCCAAAACATCGAGGTTGGAGCCATTTGAGTTCATTTCTTCAACATAGGGGTTCGAGTCTACTGAGTCGATTGAAGTAGGAATAATAATGTATTTTTGTTGGCACTTGAGTAATGATTCGTTGTATTCAACGATTACTGTTTTATGGGATGTTGCAGTTTTAGAGGATTTTTGTAGAAATTCAGAATAGGAGTAGAAGATATTATCATCATCTAAGAGGTTTTCAAAATCAGGAAGAAAGTCATCGTTAAGTTTGTCACTAGGAATTGAAAGGCCTTAATTACTACTTTTGTCAGGGTCTGGGATAACGGGCGCCACAGGACGATATGGTGAGAGTGTGTCTGCAGCACTATTTAATTTTTCTTTACGGTAAACAATATTGTAATTGCATTCTTCTAACTTAAGTCTCCATCTTTGAAGTTTGCTGCTGGGGTTGGTATGATTAAAGAACTATTTTGAGGGGTGATGATCTATGACAATTTTGAATTTCCTACCATAAAGGTAGGGGTGGAAATTTTTCCATCCAAAGATAATGGTAATGGTCATCAACAATTGACAGGGCCCGTGTAACTAATATTTATGGTAAGTACTATAAATATGGTTTAGACTCTGTAGAAGAACATTTTTCACACACCATGTCCAAATAAACATTTTTTTTTCAATAGATGAGCTTTAATGGCCAATATGATTAATATGTTTATAAGAGTCGGTAATTTTAGTCATATTTTCATACAGTATATTTAGTGACTTACATAAAGAAGTTTTATAATTATTGACTGACTCCTACAGTACATTAAATGCAACTGCAGTTTTAGCAATTTGCAAGTTTTAAATCTTTGAGAGAAAAAAAAAACATGGAGTAAGATTTCGTCGAAATTTATTATTTATATATATGCTATGAAATGCTAATGATATAAAAAAGAAAGAGCATTGCCCAAGAAGACCACAGCACGTAGTATTTGAAATTGCCGATGACTGATTAACATTTTTTTAATAATTGCGTTCTTTGTATCCAAATAAAATCTACAAATTTTTTTTAGATCATATGTAAACCCAACAATGGAGCATATCGTAAAGATTTTATTAAAGTGAGAAGTGTCATTACTGACACATTTCTATTAAAAATATATGCCTATTTGTTGTTTACACATTATATAAAAATCAGTCAAACCAACAAAGCTAAAATGTTAAAGAACCTGAAATTTTATTATTTTCAAGAATACTTATTGCGAAGAGACTCATTTGATAATGATACTGATTGTAACTGGTTGTACTGGTTGTACTTCCAAAAAAAATTACTAACGGATCCGACGGACACTTGCAGCCATTTTTATAAGTGTTTTATGAAGTGATTTGGAATTGTACATAGTGACATATATTTTCATATATTTTCTTAATAGTCAAATATATTTTCTTAATAGTCTCAATAGCCTCATATATTTTCTTAATAGTCAAATAATGTATTTAATTCTCTTTCACGTAATGTGGAGGTTATCAAGTAAAAAAACAAGTTATAAGAATTTCAAAATGTTTTTTTAAGGACTTCTTTTAAGATACTTCTAGGGATATCGTAAGAAATGTCTAAAACAAATGGCATTCCTCCATCCCTAACTTCAATTGTGCTAAAGTCAAAATTATGGAAATAACAGCATCACTAGAAATTCACGTAAAGTAGTTTAGTCAATACAATTATATGACGATACATGATGTTTATATTTGTACGTAGTTTAATAGAAATATTATAATTTTACATTTTTATAAGTGCCTAAGTGAGCATAAAACGTGTGTAATGTGAGTTCTACTCATAAATAGGTTTTCATATACAGTAGTCTCTCGGTAATCTGGCGGATATAGGACCAGGGTACTGCCGGATTACCGAAAACGCCGGATCACTGGAATGTACTAAAAATACGCATATAAATACCAGGACAAATTATTTATTTTAATGTACATAGTGTTGTTTACATTATTCCTTTGAAGTTGACGGCATAAAATAGTTGTCTATTTTTGATTGTTTTTTCACTTTAAATGACATTTTCAATACGTTTCAACACTAAAATGTCACGAGCAGAGATGCCATTTTCTTCTGCCCAAGTAATAGATGTAGCGAAGGAACGAACGGCTACGTCGTGTGGTATTGTCTGAACAGCTGGTGTTACTTCCCCTCCCCCGCTCCCGTCTTCACAATCCTCTTCTATTGTGCTCACAGAGTCTACGATTTCGTCGTCTGACAAAAACTGGTTTTCTTCCCCTTCATCGTCAGTGTCACACGACAGTTTTACACTTGTCATACTTAATATCCGTATACCAAATTGTCTTTTAAATTTGTCCAAGCAACCTTCGCTGGCATGAAAGTTATCGTTGTTTATGATCTTTTTGTAGAAAAATCTAGCCTTTCTTTTAGCCTTAAAAGTTCTGAAATAGGCGTTTGCCTTTTGCGTTCTTGTAGAAACCACAAATACAGGCTACCTTCAACCTGAGGAAACTCACCTGTCTTCAATGTTTTCCGGGAACTTTTCACATTTTCATTTTTTCACAGAAATTCGTTATCTTCTCACTATTCTTCCGTATGTCATGGATTGTGGCCCGACCAACTCTGAACACTTTAGCGAGACCAACCAATGTTTCACCTCGTTCAAGACGTTTCAAAATCTTGTTTTTATCCACAAGCGATAATGTTTTATGTTTATGTTTAACTGGTAGAGACATGTTTCACTCACAGCACTACTAATACACAAAACTACACGGACGAAGGACAGCACGTAAGCGAGCAAGCGTATCACATAGCAGACTGGTGCTAATCTGTAAAAAAATACATAATTTTTTGTAATATATTTGTCATGTTAGTGAACTATGAATAATATGAATGTAATGAACCACTGTTAAAACTTAGGTTTGGAAGTTTTTTCGATTTATTACTTTCCCTCGTTACAATAGCGAAAGACAACACTTAGTTTTCTTCATAATTGTAATGATTAACGAATAAAATAAGTCTGGAACAGCCAAGGTCATTGATTTCACATGTTGGTGGTAAAAGGAATATTTCATTTAATTTACATACACTGAAATATAATATTAACTAAATATATTATGCATTTTCTGTAATAGCTTTAAAAATATAACAGCTTCATTCATAATTTATTTCGACTGTATTAAAATTAAATTTAAAAGAGCGACGAGAGCGCCACCAAAATGTTGCCTCATATTTTATTAAGAAACTCGATTAAACAATTTTTGGGATTATATCTTTTTGTAATGTATGCATATTGAGGGTACTTCATTGTTGATTTGACATGTAACTAATAGTTTCATGGATCCATTCACTTAAGTCATGTTTTCCTTAATTTTTTTTGTAACTTATTGCTTTACTTTAGTAATTGAAAACAAAATGGAAATTTACGAATTTATGAAACAGTCGGGCTTACAAAAATTTCACTGACAATTTCTCTTGAATTTGAAGAAAACTTGGGGTGAAAGAAATTCACCTAATTCCACAATTACGTATTAGGTGGTAGAATTTAACGGAAAAGATGGAGCTGTATAGAAAGGACAGCAATGGCAATTATATTGGCAGATTGCGGCAGATCGCAGTTAAACATTTTTTTGCAAGCAAAAGAATCATTGAAATCAAATTCTAGTATACATATATATGTTTAATCAAGATTGCTAAGTAGTTCTGAAAATGATGTAATAATCATTTAAATTGATTTTTATGCTGTCCTTGATTGAGTAGGGGTAGACGATGTAAGCACGAATTAGGAGAAAAGCGCGTCCACAGACATATCAAAGGAGACAAAAATTAAAAAAAAATTAATCAAAAGACTGGGATAGGTAAGATAAGGTAGATAAGAAGCTAAAGTTTATGCTTAACTTTTTAAAATATTTATATAAAAATTACAGAGGGGAGTAACTAAAGTATAAACAAAGTTTGGTTTTAATTTTAAATAATACGCATGATATGATTTGAGAGGGCTTGTTGTGAGAACCACAAACATTTCTTTTCAAATTTCAAAATATGCTTAAAGAATTATGTAAAAATAGAGCATCTTCTCCTTATCGCCGAAACTACAGAGAATAATGTAGAATTGGTAAAACCTGAGTAGAAAATTACTGGAAAGCTTTATGATCATACTAGATCTTAAAATCTTTGAATTTTACGCTTGGGAAAGGTGTAGCACTTGTTATATTTACGTTGTAAATGATTAATACTTTTATTGTTGTTTGATACTTTATACATTAAAATGTCTATAAGTGCTTAAATGTGTGCAGACCCTCATTATGTGTGTTCTACTTAAGCTTGACAAGTTTTTATATCAAGAAAATACTATTTAAAATAAGGGTAATTCTAAAATTTGTTAAAAAATTATTTTAATTAGCAAAGTAGAATGAAACAATGTTACATTGTCTGTTGTACTTTTTGCCCGTAAATTTTAAATACAGGCTCGAGTGTTATTAAATATCTAATCAAAGAGTACCTGAAAACTTGCAAGTAACTTTTTTGACAAAGATATTAACTCACTATATCATAATTAAGCTTAATAAGATAAATCAGTAAAATAATCAATTTAAGGAACATGTGAATAGAGTTACGCGTCGAAATAATTTATCTGCCATTCGTTAAACCATCCTTGAGCTACGTTAGTTGTCACCTACTTAAAATTGTTAACAATTTATTGTGAGCGTATATTTGATTTCACATGTTTGTATTCTAAACTAAAATAATTATTTTCATTTGCATTATATTAAATTAAAAAAAAATACTTAGCATCGATAGTAGAATATCGGGGAACCAAATACAAATTATCGCCTTTATACAAGTGTCACCGGTTAATTTCAAGACTTCCGGCGTCAAGTACTTATTTGCAAGCCGACTAAATTCATTACTTTATTGTTAATTAAGAATTGCATGCAGATAATACGAGAAAATTAAACCAAGTGAGCTAAAATCACAACTTCTAAAAGAAATTTGCACTGAATGAAGTTCTTCTCCTCAATTGAAACAAAAGTCAATCAATTTGCAGTCACATTTACAGAAGGAATAAAATTAATGAAGTTCGTGGTAACTTCAATCATAATCACGCCAAGCGCAATTAAACAAATATGAAGTTTGATATCCAGGTGCACATTTCCCCCTATTTTTTAATTATAATAGTCCATGTGCCAGAGACGTATTTGTTAAATATCTGAAATGCTGAAAGCATTAATTAGCAAATTAATCCAAAAAATTAGGACAGCTTCAAAATTTATGTACGTGTTATTAATTTGACTTCAGGGATTATGAATATATTTTTACCTTTGAATATTTTACTAGATGGAAATAAATGATCAGAAAAATTTAAATACTCTGTATCTTGCTAAGATTTCGTATAACAAAATCCTTAAAAAATATACTGGTTTATATTACCTAGCAAAAATAATATTATCTGTAAATATTTTAATAGAACTCTTGTCAAGTCTTTAAACTTTTACATGTAACCAAATGTGCAAGGACACTTACATTATTTTACTGCTCCTCAATCCCAGGTTATTTTTACTGGTGGTGATGAGATCCTTTGAAAAGTTTACAAACTTGCTACAACTGTAATTAACACAACTTGCTAAAATTTTAATTAAAACCCTATGCTTATTGTCGTTTACTATTAAACTCTTGATTAAATAATTGTTAAAAACTTTAATTTCAAGTAAATT
Organism: Druceiella hillmani; assembly: GCA_039881145.1. NCBI lineage: Eukaryota > Metazoa > Arthropoda > Insecta > Lepidoptera > Hepialidae > Druceiella > Druceiella hillmani. Next base: position 855,013 of record JAYKKI010000069.1, on the reverse strand, counting down.
ATGTTAACTGTAAAAAAAATGTTCAACAATATATTGTGAGGCTTACCTACGTCAGACAATATTTTTCCAAGTGGGTGCTCATTAGCAGTCATTTTAACAATTTGTAATGCCTTCAAAATGTATTTTTGGACTTGTGATAAAGTTTCTTCGCAGGGTTCGGTACAAATATATCGGACAAAATAATTTAATTTTTTTATTTTAAACAAAATTTAGCCTATAAATTTCTCTAAATATATTTACTATTTCTTTATTTACAATAATTATTCCACACCTATTTTTATCATCACATACTTTCAAAAGTTTCATAAAATAATTTCTGATTCTATTGTCCAAATTGGGCTATTTTTACTTCATAAATTCATAACTTTTAATTGAATATTCACCATACACGGTGGATACTTTGTAATATTTTAAACAGGATATGTTCAAGGAATTTTAAACCTATTACTATGCCTATTTTTTATATATCATGAAACGAATATCATGATTAACAGTTTCCAAGTTATTTAAAGCTATTGTCTTATATTCCATAATTTATTTATTGTTTTAAAATTTTAAGAAGCTTCCCATCGCACATTAAAACAGGATTGCTGACTTATTTGGTTAACAATTTAAATAAAATTTTGAGGAAATTTTTTTTCAAGTTTCTTCTTATTACAGTGTATATTACACTTTTTTTTACATTTTTAATTCTTGTAACTCCAGAGAACATCACTATATATAACAAGTATGGACTTTTCTCAGTAATTGAATGTAGACATGATAAAATATATGGACATTCATTCTGCTACAATGTAAAATATCTACACAAGTACGTAAGATTAGGAGAATCCCAATAACTCTGTTAATATTATCTTTAAGGTTATTGATGTCAATTAAATTGTTCCTCAGATAAATGAACAAAATTTGAAATGTATTTTATTTATTTCAAATAATTATTATATTTTTATCTAATTTATTTTTATGAACTCTTTGAATAAAAACTTAATGAACAAATGTGCTATCCTAGAAAATATTTTTTTGATGATTGTAATTTATTATAACTAACAACAAAAGTACATAGATCAAAATTAATATTTTCTCTTGTTATGTCATAAGGGATTGGAAAATGATAACGCGTGATTGTTTGATTACTATCTATATTTGAAATTGTTCCTTTACTAATATCGTTATATATGCCTGTTAAATGATAACAGAATTAGGTTACACTTAAAAATAGTAACAATGTAAGGTTTCGCAGGTGAAACAGAATTATACTAATAAAGTAATAAGCGATAACCACACATTGGTGTAATGAACCACAACACTCTTTAAGAAAGCAAACTGAGATAAACTGGAAAGAACTCCTTTATTATTTCAATACATTTCTTAATTTAAAAAAAAATAGCGCTTTGCTCGTTTTCTCTCACTCGCACGTACTTCCACGGTTGGTGCGGAACTTTACATCAAATTGATGATTTGGCAAAAAATATTGTTATTAATTTAATAGAAGCATCAAAATTTTAAATGTGATATTGTAAACTCTTACATTCTCACCGCCGTGCAAAAGGAAAGGTTACACATAGTGACATTCAGTGTCCATTTTTAGTAATAATAAAAATAGCAACCTGTTATGAATACGAGAGCGATTATAATTATCTTCGGGTTTTAATATAGTAACTCGATAATATCATCCTAATTTAAAAAATAATCATACTGATTCCAGAAAAACGTTTCAGGAAACAAGGCAACAAGGTCTGCAGCTCTGTTGTTGAAGTTATTAGTAAACATAAGGAAAGCATTACTTCATTCTTATTAAATGAGCAAAGATGTGACAAGAGAGTAAAGTGAAGTTTACACAATTTACTGATCATTAGACAGGCACAGTAGACTGTACGGATGTTCACCAGCAAGGTCTACTTGGGTGGTGGATAGATAAGATTTATTTAGCGTGCTCACATTAGACCGCATTTAGTTAAGCACTTTATATAGTATAGTTCTATATATGCAACTATACAGTTATATAGGAGAATACGATATGTAGGGAATTTTAAATCATTTGATATATATACGGATTAGGCAAATTCGGAGTGTTGGTATCAGTTTTGAAATATTTCTACTTATAATTAGTATATAAATAAGAAAAACTACAATTGGGTATTTTGAATACAACTCATTTCAAAATATTTTTTTCATGTGAATCACTGCAAATATATTGTACGGCAATTAGAATTACATATTTCATCAAGAAGGAGAAAATATTAAAGTTTTTGCATTATTACAATGAGCACTAATCATTCTGAGTAGTTTGAAAAGTGGAATATAAGAGAAAAATTGCAAGAAGAAACAAATAGCGAAAGAAGAGAAGAAACACCGTGACTCAAAAATATTATTTAGTGATAAATTATAATTTATCCATACAAATAAATCAACATATATATATATATATATATATATATATATATATATATATATATATTAGTTTAGTACATATTGACACAGCTTGATACTAAAATATTTATTGCAGGCAAAGTTTTTCAATAAATTTTACATATGTCTCAAGACTGCAAGTAATTCAAAATTAGTATTTCACCACACAAACATCATTAAATTACTTACTAAACTACATTCTAAAATCTTACAAAAAAATTTAATATCTGTGACAAATTATGCTACGACAAAAGCCCTAAAAATTATATTAAGCAGGAGATATAGTAGAAGAAATGCAAAATAATTTTACAGATGCGCGAAGAAAAAACAAATCTCGATCGACAGGCGAAATTTATAAGCATATTTGGTAACACATTGAAATAGAAAATATATTCTGTATTAATGTATAAGATAAGTGAGAATACAATTTATATTATTGGACTTCTCAACACACGACACTTAGATTTTCGAGGCTGTCGAATTTGTTTCCAAAACACTTCTGTTAACAGTAACACTAGTGATAATATCCACCCGCCTATAACAACTAAGAAACAGGCTCACATATGGTAAATAGTCAATGAATCATCATTGTCTTGATTCCATTGAGGCTTATGGTCAGCAACCTGAATAAAATTACATAATTCGTTATAAAATTTCTCAAATATTCCACTGGCTGCCATGCGAGCTTGTACAGTGCTCAGTATATTCTCCAGTGGCGAGTCCGGCTGCAAATAATTAGTTATAGAATGTTGTGTTATATCATGTGGTAAAATATTTATGAAATAAGTGCGATTGGTAATTAAACGCATTGCAACCAAAGAGTTGCGTGGAGCACGCATCACAAAACTCAATGATCCTTTGGACATAGGTTTCAAATACTCAAATATATTTTCAAAACCTATGGTTTTATATCGATTGTAAAGTGTAGGTTCATCAGCAAAGTAGGATCTAAACTCAGGCAATCCTCCGTATTCATACCCAGCTGCAATAGTTCCAGAAATTGTGTTCAAATCGGTATCGTATACATCTCGTTTCGTACACTAAGGAGAGCTCCTTGGTAAGCAGTGACAATAAGAAAACTAAACCATATCCATAAAGCTAAACAAAATGACAGAACATTCTTTGTCGATCATCTAGCAGTTGTTTGACCAAAAAATATAGCCCAAGTGGCAATGTACAAATTAGAACTTAGTACGTCTCTTGGAAAATAGGTGTTCCATTTATCTTTTATTCTTGTTTCCTTCAATATCACTAGTATGAGGAACAATACCAAAATAACGGTTACGAATGATAATCTGAGGTAGAAATCAAATGGCCTTATTAATTGCTCCCAAGCGGGCCTGGGGGGAATGGGTGGTGAGGCCCAAACGATGTCAGTTATCCAGTGAGGATACGTAAAACGAAAAGTACGAGTATTATCAATGTGTAAAAATAAAGCACCAGAAATATTGGCTTGTCGCGTTATGAGATCATGAAAATTTGCAGCCCAATGCTTTCCATTAAATATTCCACCTTCCATTAAATATTCTTTCCATTAAATATTCTTCCTTAGCTTCTCTCATTTCCAAAGTAGCATTTAGCATTTTACTTAGCGTATTAAAAAAGTCCATTAACATTCCATGAACTTCTTGTACTCTATTTAAATGAAATAGAACCGTTACACAGTATTAAAAAAAGTTTTTCAAATTTTTCTATAATGAAAAATTTTCAGAAAATTGATTAAAGATATTTAATGAATATACAACTCCATTATTTCACAATAAATTTTACAAATGAAGCAATGATATTTATATGAAATTGACAAAGTGAATTACAAGAATAAGGTGAGCCTTTAGTTAGTTATTTTGCCCTCGTCTTAAACATAGTTTTTTAGTTCCCGTTGTTAAAATTGGAGCATTTTAACTTCATCATGTTCTGTCCCAACTTCACAGTCTTTAAATTTTCAGCCCTATGCGCAACTTGATACATCAGGTGGAGATCTCAAGTAATATCTGATGAAATATTAAAAGTAAATTTATATACTTCCCCATAAATATAAAGCGAACGGTGTATTTACCCCGCACCACGTACTTAATAGCATTCATTCGATATAAAATTGAGGTTTATTATTTTTCAAAGGATAATATGTTCATGCAGTCTTTTAAAATAAAATGGCCAGCAGAATTGTTTTGTGCAGCTTATACGTTATATACATGCACAATAAATCAAATTAGAAGTCACTGTGGCACATTGTGATTTTCTGACATTGTGGTTTATAAAGAAAAAATGTGTTGCTTTCATTTATATTTAGCTTCATATATTCCAAAACTATTTCAATAGTAAGTAGTGTATTGGCTAAAAAGAAATTTAAAAACAACTGGAAGCAAATGTGAAATTTAACCATTAAAAGCTAAAAAAGCAGTATAATTTGAAAATACAACTATATATAAAAATATCTTCTCTCTGAACCTAAAACATGCAATTTGGAAACTGGCATAATTTTATAAATTTTAAAAATAAATCTAACAAGTGAAAAACAGTTTTATCTCCAGGCGCTAAATGAAAACATGGTCCCTCATCACTGAGTTATTATCTCCGGGGTTAGAATGTGTATAACATCGATTTAATATTGCGAAATTGGATTGGTAATTCATGGGTCAATAATGAGTTTTTAATAAAAAATAAAAATATTTTTAAAACAAAATAATGTGAATAGATATTTTTTTTAACATCGACATTAAGTAAATATTGTGAGGATTCAATTAATATTTCGTAGCTCATCCTCCTTACAAACTGTTTGAATAAGGAAGTTCAAATTAATCATCAAATTTTTTAATATGACATATTAAAGTGTTATTCATATTTTTTTACCAAATAACATTTAAGCCCATTAAGCATACTCCGTATCCAATTGTCACGAAATAGTATAACAATTCTAAGTCCTATATCCTAAATGCATTATATGACAGATCAACACGACAATTAGCATAATGCAAATCTTGATGTAGCAGAGTATTCTGTGTGAAATTTTGTTACTGCTCCCTGCACCGATCAAATATTTGCGAATAAATTGGTCTAAAGCTTATTTTAAGATTCTTAGTTTCTATAAAGAATACCCTAATATTCTTAATTTTATAAGGAATACTCAAATATACTTAGTTTCTATATGGAAGGCATTGCTGATCGTTTCACTTGTATTGCAATGAGAAAATATTTTATAGCGTACAAGTGTAGATAGCAACTAAGTAGTTTAGGTAAAATTGATGGTCAACAAATGATTGATAACAATTTAATTGATTAAGGCTACAGCCATCATTAGTCCACTGACCATAGTTCATTGCTCTGAAGGACAACTCGTTATCTGGATGATGCGTACTAGATTTTATCATCACTTTATGCGTCAAAATATAACATCGATCTTCATAACATTAAGCACAATTATTGAGTATATTTGGCGTTAATTTTGTAGAAATTCATTATTCACAATTAAATAAAACTACGTGATGTAGTATTATTTCTACTATGTTTAATTTTTTTACCACGACCTAGGTTTTGTTGTATTACAATATCTTCAGGTGAGATATTAGCAAAGACATTTTCCTTGTCTTGCTAATATCCCACCTGAAGATGTTGTAATACAACGAAACCTAGGTCGTGGTAAAGAAATTAAAGATAGTAGAAATAATACTACATCACGTAGTTTCATTTAATTGTGATTAAGCACAATATAAATCAATATTTACACTTTTAGCTGCCCCCATTAATTCACTCACGTATGTACTAAATTTGAAGAAAGAAAATACTTGCCTTTTATTTATCAAGGTTATCTTCCTAAGTTTTATGATGCTTTTGAAGCTTTTTAGTATTTATTGTTTTTGAGTGCTTTTAAAGTTTTTGAGTGTAAGATGTTATCCACAGTTATGTATGACAATGATTTATGATCTGGTTTGTTAACTGAAATGATGCTTTTTCAGAACAAACTTCTAATAGTTAGCTAAAAATTGTCTAAAATATAAATAAATGTATAATAATAAAAATACATATACGGAAATAATGTATTTGATAAAATAAGACCTGATAATGTTGTAATTCAATCTGAATACCGTTTTATGAAGAATATGTCTACTTTCCCATTTTGATATTCCAATTCTTCTATAGAATTTATTCAGATAAACTATTACAAAATCTCTGCGTCAAATGACTCTATACCTTTTTAAAATAATATATGTTTTGAATACAGTTGCTGTTAATAAGTTCTATTGAGGTTTGAATATTTGGATGGCATATTTTTTTATAGATTAGCCTGTACTCACCATGAGGCAAGTTCTGTCTCATATGCTTTTGTTAGAAGAAATATTCAAGTAAAAGTAAAAAGTAATATTAATTATATTGCATTATATAGTCCAATAAATTTTACGTCAAAAGACAGACATATTCGATACATTTTTGATCACCAATGATTTTGTTACATTATTTATATGTATAATGCTTTTCTCTTCGTTAAATCCTGTTATGTTATAACATGAGGTATTTATTCAATAGTAGTTTGAAAAAAAAATCCAAAAATATGGAAACTTGAATGCACTAATTCAGAGTAACTCTCAAAAATATACTGAAGTCAATGTTGTAAGAAACTCATTTTTAACATGTAAACACACAAGATTTTTTTTAACAGGTATTTTAGTTTGAGATTTTGTTTGATCTTCTTCAGCTTCAATTTGACGACAGGATATATGAAGAAAATATTTTATGAAAAATATATCATTTTACACAACTATGTGTGTATTTTATAGCAATAAGTTACAAACTTAAAAGTGATCGTGTACAGTTGTATATATAGGAAGGTTACATAATAATTAGCCAAATATTAAAAACTGCAAAATTTGACAAGGTATTGTAATTTTTAAGTCAAAATAGATTATCAACATTAAGAAACTGTATCAAAACAACAGTGTAACTTGTAAAGAGCCCTAGAATGTGAAGCAGCAACGAAGCTCGCAGGTTGAATGAATGAAAAATGGTGAATTGACCCAGTTTGCCTGTTTCTATCATATTATTAATGAGCTTCATATGGCGTCTGACAATGGATGCTGAAAAAAGAAATAATATTTATTTATAGCGAGGTATTGTTAATGAATTTAAGAAAGAGATTCTCAGTTAGGAAATTATGTTTGGAAAAGGGAAAAGTAAGAGATGTTTACAAGATAAAAAATGGTAAATACTCACTACTTAATATTCACTTTATAGTATATATAGCAATATATACATAGTATATATATATATACAATGTATACATACATATATGTATATATACTATGTATATATACATAGTATATATATATACATAGTATATATATACACAGCAATATATACATAGTATATATAGCAATACTTAATATTCACTTTATAGTATATATAGCAATCGCAACCAGCTTTGTCTGGAATCAGTAAGATTATTCATCATAAATATACATGCATGTTATTTATACCTATATTATGTGCATATATGCACATTTAAATAAATGTAGCAGTAAATGATACGCTTATATGGTAATATCGTACTCCGTACTACATAACATTCACTTCATAACCTCTAGTGATTAATAACTGCTGTGACATGCCAGCCAAAGTTTGATAAACATAATTAATATACAGTATAAATATCGCATGCCACATCTATGTTTCTGTCTGTAACCACTAATTTCATAAACTACTGAACATATTTCACTCCGGTTTTCATCAATAGATAGACTGATTCCCACACCGTAAACGTAATGAGGGAATCCCTCAGTTGTATATTTTCATAGTAGTTTATAATTGTGTATGTTTGCGGTGACCACTTTTATTTTTATGTAGATTTAAATTGCAAGCGCGATTAAATTTTTTTATTTTTATATGCTTAAATTGTTATTATGTTCCATGATAGAGAGTCAAATATACGCCTATATGTTTATCCTACAGGAAAAATCAACTATTAATAAAGTTACTACTAGGGATTTCAATCCCGTAAAGCGGGAACACGATTCACTTATTAGCCTGCGGGATCCCACACCTCCAAATGCAAATCTGCAGATGCCACAAGTTTGAAAATGAAAAAAAAACAAATCTTCAACTCATGAAGTAATGCGTCATTAGCAGCGCCAGCGCCAGTTGCAGTTAGACTCGCATCAGGCTCAGGAAGTTAACAAACTGCTTTTCTATTTGTAGATTATGCTTTAAATAGTTGCTAATTGCTACAGCAATATAGAATTCAGATTAACTTTACTTTATTATTCGCAACTTAAGGGTTCAAATTAGTAAACTAACATCATATCATATTATTTATTGTTTCATGATGGTTACAAAAGTCTTAAAAGTTACAAGTTAGTTGGCATCATAAACCCTGGAAAACAACAAACATTAGAAAAAACTTAAAACTTACAATCTAATAGTATACTTATTAAGGTAATTTTTAAATCTTTATATTAAGTGTTAATGTTCACAATAGTATTACTGTATTTATCTATTTAATTATTTCTATATGCACACATCTACATAGAAACATGCATAAATAAATACCTATAACAATCATCCGAAAGATGTTTCAAAAAGCTCCTGCAGATTGTAGTAACATTTATCCCCTAGTGTTTTGCAAAAAGTTTGAGCTTTATCTATTTTTTGTATAGATTGAGATTTGATTATCACATGTCACAAGCTATTCCGATTAAAATTAGTACTAAATTATTGCAGGTAAGCAGTAAATGAAACATGTCTTAGTCCAAAGAAACAGAAACAAATCCCGAGAAAAATAAAACTAATGATGGCAATGGTGAGGGCAGCCAACTCATTCAAGGTTTGTGGCATTACTTTAAAAAAATTATATAGGTGATAATGTTAAAGGTATCCTGTGGTTAGAATTTACTTCAACTGAAAATTAGTCAACGTTCCACCAAAGGCTTGAAGATACATTTAAAGACTAACTATATTATCAATATTAATTGTCGTAATGAAAACCGATACTAAAGAAAAGATTCAAAATCCCAATGGATAAAATTGTCTCCACAATGGTATGCAAAGATGGATTCACCTTAAATTCGTTTTGCACATTTTGAGATCTCAGAGACTTATTTTCTAAAGTTAACAAACTTCCTAACTCACCAAATATTATAACGTCTATCCTAACAAATTTCTATAACTCCATTAGAGCCGACATGATATTAGAATTTGAACAGCTCAAGAAACAAAGACAAAGATTTTCGTTGACTTTTGACAAATGGACATCACAGAAGAACCATTGATACTTAAATGTGAACATTCACTAGAAAAAAACCATTTCAATTTGGGTTTAGTTCATATATATGGCTCAAGTACCGCAGAACACTGCATTAGCTTGGTAAAAGACTGTCTCGCGAGTTTTGGTATCGACTTAGACAGAGATATTACTGCTAGCACAACGGAAGGCGCTAGTGTGATGATAAAGGTTGGCAGACTTTTACGTTGTTCCCAGCAGCTTTGCACGATTTACAGCTAGTAGTCATCGATAAAAAAAGCAAGGAACCAACATCAATCAGAACGCACAGGCGTAGCAATTATTAATGAATCTGATAATGACGACAATGATGATACAGATGAGACCTAACAGGGCGTATGATTAAGCTACTGAAGAAAGTGTACTTTCATCAGAAGGGGCTCAAAATGTTTAAATGGTCATCAAGAATGACATATTTTTACAAAAATATCTAAAGGAACAGAAAGAGCCTAGAAAAGAAATGGCTTTAATGTTAGATTATCGTACTCGTTGGAACAGCCTGTTAAATATGTTAGAATGGTTCTACAACTTGAAAAATTGTATGAATAATGCGTTAATCAATATCGGTTATGACTTGAAATTGAGTGAGGTAGATTGGTTTATGATAATGATTTCATAGTTAGCTTGCAGCCTTTTAAATTGGGAGTTGAGGCACTTTGTAGGCGAGACATAACATTCATTTTGGATAAATTGCAACAACAAAACATAGTATTCAAGAGCATTGCACTGAGTTGACAGGAGTTTTAATTTACTTACAAAATCAGAAAAAATATGACCAAGGGGCCAAAAACGGAGATCATACATTTTCCGCCCCAAAAAAAGCTGCAATATACCAAGAAATAAAAATAATAGAACGAGTCATTGGAGTTGGAGATAACGAGTAAGAAAATGAGGTTTTTGAAGACACACATGAAGCTGGAACATTTGCAACTGCTACAGGCCCTGTACTCACTTTAAAGGATGAATTAGAGAAACAGCTTAAACAAGAAAAAGAAACCTTCAAGAAAAAGCCAGACAACAGGCGAAAACCACAACAGGCGAAAGAATTTTAAAAAAATGGTGTGCTTTGAGTTCGATGGAATCAGAGGACAGAACCTGACGCATACCTATGAATATATCCTGACAGTCCAAATGACTAGTATAGATGCTGAGAAAGCTTTTTCTGCAACTGGATATATTTGTAGGTCTCTAAGAAGCACGCTGATAGATGTTATCATTAACACCATTTGCTTGTTAAGAGCACATTTTTAAAAGTTAGCACCATAGTAGTAAAGTGATTAGCAATTATGATATGAACTTTTTTGCTTTCATGAGGAGTTCCAATATTGTGCCTTACGTTTCTTAACTTCTTGAGGTTGTAGTAAATGTTTGAATGTCGGATGTTTAATGTTTCTCCATTTTCTTGTGTTGTATAATGTGGACTTGACTCAATTAATGCCTTGATTTTGTCATCATTAACTTCAGTGTGTTGATAGTGTCATCGAGATTAGAATTGCCAGGACAACATTTATAAAACATCGTTGGCGCTGAGGTTTATGAAACACCGTTGATACCGAGCATCGTTACCATAAGTTTTATGCAACTTTGTACAAACTTGACGTGACTTTCACCTTTTATTGGAAGTAAAATATGACAAAAATATACAATTTGATTTATTATCTTACCGTTGGAGTAAAATCTTTAAATCTCAACTGAAATGCTGAATTGTTTTTTAGAATGAAGCTATAAACGTCAACTGTCAAATGACAGCTATAACATAGAGGCAAAAGACACACTTCAAAAAATTACCTAGCTATTTTTTCAACAACCTAACATTTTCTTAGTTCAAAAAAAGCACTCTGTATTGGAGACCATTTTATTCCTAAGAATTGCTTCTATGTAATTTTTCTGAATAAGAATAGACACACCATATAATGATTATCTATTTGGTTTTTTTGGCATTCTCAATATTCAAAAACTCAATATTCTAAATTATTTGACTGATAAACCAAGCAATGTCTAATTAAATATTTTGACCATAACTTTTACTAAATGACCTCATTTTTTGCCAGCACTCTCATTTTTTAATGAAATTATGAATTAAATGCAAACTGAAATGCTATGAATAGTCTGCAAAGTGCTAGATAAAACTTTCGTATATGAGAAGAAAAATAATAAAAAGCCTTTTATAAGTTACCAGGGAAAGATGAAACCTGGGCTGGCCTTAGAAAGTGTAGCATCGGTATTTTTTATTACATTGGAGAAGGTTTGACATTTAGTACCGTGCGCCTAGCAAGTGTCGGTCTAAATATAGTAATAAAATGAAAGGTTCAAAAAGTCAATTCAATTTAAAAATGTTTTTGTTAAATAATCTATGTAATTGGATAATAATAATTACTGTCTGTGGATTCCACTCTGCAATTATTGTTAATAGCAATAAAATGAATTACATATATAGCAAATATGTTGCAAGCAACTTTTGAACAGCTATATGTAAGTTCCAAAGAACAGTGTCACGCAGGAAGGTAGAAGACCTGAAAGCCTATTTGAATCAATGATATTTGTATGTATGTTCAAAGATTGTTGATAGTTTCAGAGTATTATTTTTCTTTACTCCAATTATAGAAGAATTCTTTTTAAGATTACCCAAACAACTGTGATGCTTGAAATTATTTCAGGTAAGGAGACTGACTGACCATTTCGGTAAGTAATCCATTCCTTGAATAATAAAATAAAATTTAACTTTATCAAATATTTATTCTATAAATTTCGTTGGATAGCTTTTAGGGCTTCAACCTAAAAATAGATTGGGACTAAAATATCAAATTTCTGAAATAAGTGTTAGGTACAGGTGGGGATTGCTTTATCAGTAATGTGCAAACCAGATGAATGACTTTTGTATGAGGTGCATTGACGGCCAACAACTGCTCAATTGTTTAATGTTTTGGCTTGACGTTGTAATTTTTTGTTGATGTTGAAAATAAATTAAAAGAGATCCTTGACCAAGTGCCACATACAAAAGAGTCCAACAATTTAAATTCTTTTTTAACTAACTCTTCTTTTTTCTTAACTTTTCTTTTTTGAATATTCTTTTCTTTGTTTAATTCAAAAGCTTTATAATTTTACCAGCCAACCCTATAAATTTCTATGGGGGGTACTCCCTAAAAATATTTATTCGTAATGAAATTTGAAAGGTAAATGGCTGATAAAGTTAAAAAGTTTGGAATTAAGTGAATTTTCTTCACCTAATTCACTTATTTATATGAACTTTTCTAAAATATCACTTAAGGCATTGGAAGAACCGAACAGAAACCACATCAGTTGGATTGGTTATTTGTGAATAGTGCATTCATCAAATAAACATAAAAATAGGATTTTTATTCAATCCTTAATTATGTAGATGGAATTGATAAGAGAAAAAAATGTCATTGGGCTTTTTGAGCAAATACGTCACATGATCTTGAAGTTAGTTTCCCTCAAAGTAAAAATTGGTTATTTATAGCTTATTTTTCCTTCTAACAAATGTTTTAAATCATGTGTGTATTTAATATAACTTATCCCACATTGTGTTAATTATTCTATGTGGACAAATTTAATAAAAGCAAAAAAAATTAATACCAAATAAGGCAGTCTGAATAAAAAATCAAGCATCTATCGCAGTTGTTAGTGTCATCATAAAAAAATTCATAGAACTTGTACATGAGAAAAGAATAGAAAAATAATAATTCTGAAATGGTGGAAAATTGCTAGAAACACATGGAGTGATTCGAATAGACCTTGATTTCCTCAAATTTCTTAACCTTACATATATGTCTATAAATACATATGTACATGTATTTACCTACATATTTTTATTAATTAAGTTATATACAATGCCCTCTTCGTGGCAGATGAACAATAAGGCCTTATCATATTTACTTCTAAGTTTTCATGTAAAAGGACTGAAAATAGATCTCACTGCTAACTTTATTAATTTCATGTGGATACGTGACACATTCATAAAGTCAATGGATCGATCAATTTTAATTATTGTAATATTATAATTGTGTCATCAAATAGTTTAACTGTTTTCTAATCAAGTTTGTACATTTCTCTATTACACACACTGGTAGCATTCGGGTTATCGGTTTGGGCTTGATGTATGTAGGTCAGATGTTCAGAATGAGCTACGTGTAATTGGTTATATGGCACTCCACTACTGTGAACAAATCACAAAGTTTAGATTGCATTAAAAAAACGTAATTAAATTGCAAGGGGCATTGGTAGATTGAAACACTTCAATGTGGTTGTTTGTTATCAGGTATCAAAGATAATTAGATAAGAAAGCCAATTATGGATTGAATTTCATACATTTATTACAATTCTATTCAAGACATTAAGATTTAAAGCATTATGCAAATTTGTAAATTTTGAATTATTGAAACTCCGATAATTTCTTCATCTCAAAATATATTTCTTTTTGTAGTAGAAAGAAATGTTATCAAGGTTCAAGCAAAACATTCAAAACTTTTGTCTTTGGCTCCGCCTCTACAGAGTAGTGTGCGAATTAAAATAATTTTTCTTCCTTTGGAAACACAACTGTACTGTCACAATTGTTCATTAGTGGTTATTCAATATCTTTTTTTCTTCTGATGTCAAAGAATCTTGACCGAAATGATTGATTCACATCTTACATGATATGCTAAGTAGATGGTATCATTTATCAAATGTAATAAATGATACCATCTACTTAGGATATCATATAAGATGTGAATCAATCATTTCAATTCAAAATAGAGACATATTTTTCAAACTCTACTTCCGCTTATCCTAAGTTATGGATGTGTAATTTATCAAAACTTAATCAAGGTTGAATAAATTAGAAAGATATCAAAAACTGTGTTACGTATTCAGTTCATCTTCAAACAAAATTCAAAAACCCGAATTCAAAAATCTTTCGGTTCATCACTTTGAACTACTTTACAAAGATGTGAAAAGTTGCATAATTCCTTAATACAAAACTACATTTTATGGAAAATTATTTAAGGCACACATTGTGAAATGAAAATATTTACACGTTCATAAAATACACTTCATTAGCACTGACACTGGAGAAATATGAAAGGAACATAAACACCTTCAATAAATATAGAAAGAAAAATTGTTCACTTACGTAATTCTTCATCGACTTGCATTGATGTCAGAAAGGATTTTGTAGTTTCTATCTGCAAGTATATTTTCTCACATACGAGACACACGGTCATCAACCCCACAACTTGATGGATTTGCCATAACATGAAACTCATCGAAAGTGATATGTCCAATTTCTGAAATATTGTCTATATGAGTGAACGTGTTATAAAAAGAAATAATTTTAATTTCAGACAAAATTGAATTCATCTTCCTTATTCAAGAGCAAAGTTTGTGTGTCGTCCACACAATTTTTCAGAGCTACTGCAGTTTGTGGATGATTATGCATTAATTAACTTTTTATGTCTCAGTTTCTTTTTCATTAATTATAAAGTTTTAAATAGGAAATTCCAAGCAAATACATAGTTGAGAGTTCGTCATTTCATTCTTGCTTGTACATTCAAGAATGGTTAAACTTATTCATAATTCACTTTCATCTGATTTTTCTAGATATGGTTATAGCGTATCATATAACTCCACAACATTATCGACAGGGATGCAGCAATTAGTGGAAATACCAGACAAGAATAATTTAATTTTAATAATGCTAGAGTATTGTGTCTGCCAATTTATATTTTTTTCTGAACTGAAACTATAGATCAAAACTGATTACCATCATATTTTATAACAATATTAGTGTATAAAGCACATATAATCGTAATAGGGAAACCGAAACAAAATAACATTAAACTAAAAATAAAGACAAATTAGAAATCCAGAGTTAAAGATTGAAACATGTTGAGGATTGGACGTCACAATATATGAAAAAAAAACAAGTGAAATATTAAATATAAATCAGACGCATCATCAGTCCATACTCCAGGAGGAAGAAAAAGAAGATAAATTTCGGCTCTCTCCTTGACCTCAACTCAGTCGCTGCTAGATATAAATTTAGTTCTTCATGACCTTATTCTTCATGTATTATTATTGTCAGACCTGCTCTTTTCGGGAAGACTTTCATCCATAAAAAAGTGTAAATGTATTTACATATCTAAATGTATTTAAATTATAATTGAGAAAACATACAAATTTTTTTATATGCTTCATCAATTGCATCACACTTTTCTCTATAAGCATATTTGTTATCTTTTTGAAACATTTGTAGGTTTAAATAATAAATTATTTGCCTTTAGTTTGTGGTCTATCGTATGTAATTTAGTTTAGTGCTTCAAGTTAATTAGTTATTGTACGTCTCAACAATACTCACATTATGTTTAATATTGTCAAGAAAAGCATACATTGATAGGAGCGTGCCAGAAAACATCAGAGTGATTGACATGAGTTGCTGAAAAGTAAAGGTTAATTCGTAATAATATTTGTATTTACATTTTTGATAGCATATTTAAAATGTTATTTCAGTACTTTTATTAAAAATTACTAACACAAACCTGAAATTCAAACACTGTTTTCAAATAGTGACACAAGTCTAATATATTAATATAGAACTGAGACAAACAATAAATAGAATTTTCTTTTAGCGGCAATATAAATGTAAAATGGCTGCTAGAATTGGGATCGTGTTGTGGAGTGCCAAATATGGCATCGAAAGGTGCCACCACATTTTGCCTATTATTAAATTTAAAAGACATATTCAACATTTCCGCACGTTTTATTATACTGTGTAATATGAAACAAAACAATGTGACTTCTAAATTAAAAATAATGGGCGTAATAATATTGAATACAACAAAAAAGGAAATATTTAGAGAGTATTTTATCACTACAAATACACCAAAAGCAGTAATAAAAATATGAAAAGCTACAAGAAGACCCATAACAATGAGGTTTCGACATTTGTCACCTCTCAACAAATTTCTTTTGTGCTCTGGTTTGAAAAGATATCGCAGAATTTTTAGTAAAGTAACTTTATCTATCCAATGTAGTTTTTTATATACCATAAAAGCTCGTGATTCACATACTGGATCTCGGTTATAAATGATAATATGAAGGCACATGAATGACGTTAATTGTAAAATTTTCTATAGAATTCTTTCAACAGTACAAAATTTATCAACATTTTATCCCGATATAACCTAAAAATTCACCAACATCAAACTCTTACTGACTTTACTTGAATATTCTAAAAATAAAATCTTTTCGAGAATTGTTTAACGAAGAGACGATGAGAACAATTTGAAAATAAATGCATCTACAAATTTTCAACCTTAAGTAATTTGATAAAGTTTGACGAAGACAGGGCACAAGAATATGTTGTAGGTTGAGAATAAACCAGAGAATAATTAGACTGCATCCGCACCGAACATATATTCACTGCGGGCGTATACTACTTATTCTCTGCCTTCTTTTTAAATTTAAGTATTCCCACAGTCCTGTTTACCTCAGGTCTCGATCCTCAAACATTAGTCAGGACAAGCCTATGTTATACTTTTACTGTTCGTACTATGGAATAAGTAATACACTGGTGTCCGATGAATTACTTTTTACTTGATGTTTTCTTGTTGTTACCTTGCTATTTTCTTTGTTATTATTTTAACTATGTTTTCATATTGTTTTGCAACTGTATTCATAGTCCGATGTAGTTTTCCACTACACTGTCTTATATACTTGTCAATTAAAGTTAATATATAAATATATACATTCATGTAAAAATGTTAAAAAAGCTGTATAAATAAGAATTATTTGCACAGCTTTTTTACAAATAAATAACTGTAGTATGATATAATAAAAAAAATTAAATAACACAAAATAGCCAAAATAGAAAAATTAGATACATTTCTTAAATTTTGCTCATTTAAGTTTTTTCTTGATGCATACTGTTATTTGTACCTAAAACTTGTCTTCAATAGAAAATCTGAAGCATTTAAATAAAAATAGCTGCTACAATTGAAACATTGCATTTGTAAAAAGACAACTTCATTTCTATTAGACCAATAAACAAGTACGTTAAAATTTACATCTAAGCTAATAGTGTATACTCCTTTGAGTGTATGCAGCAAACCTGAAAACTATTTATAATTAGGCATTGAAATAATAAAGAAATACTTTCATGAGATATACTCTGACGCATAATTGTTAATAACTTGTACATGCGAGGTGTGCTTTCGTCTAATTTAATAGCATAATCTAGGGGCAAAGGCCTTCATAAAAGTCAACCCTGTTGAAATTTTTTTTGTTTCCACGCTATACATACATGGACCTGGTTTTTTGTAATCTTACAGTACCCAATTTTGTTTTTTTTTGTATAAACCACCTTTAGCAGACAGTACATAAGACTTCGAATTTTGACTATTTGGCAGCGGTGAAATTTGCTACGATGTACGTAGTACCAAATCACTGTTTGAACAACAGCGATGAGCAATGTAGACTAGGTATGATTAGTATAAGAAAGTACCCAAAACAAAACTTTGTCTGAAGAATATGTTGTTCCAATCTCTGTTAAATTTCTTTTGCACCCAGGTGATGTTCTGCAGTTGTAATTTCTTCATCTTCACATAGTGCCACATGTAATATTTACATCCTTTTCTTGCAAAACGATCTGCTCACCACCCAATATTGGACGACGATTCTTCTGAAACACATGTAAAATCGATCTACTCTCCTTTTCATTATTTTCTGCTCAGAGCCATGATTTAGCAAGGGACTTACATTTTTTACATGTTAAAACTATTTCACTCGCTTAGTTGCAAATGCCTTCAATATCTTCAATCATATATTTTGCAGCATTGACTCTGTATGGTATTTTCGGTTCTTCTGGATGCAAACACAGAAACATAATTTTGTAACATTAAGCAGAAACTACACTCATGTTGAAATAAGTCCTGTGACTAAGACCAAACACCAAACGTCAACTGAGGCTTTTGACACAAAGCGTCCGAGAGGAAGGATTGCGCTAATTGTTTATATTTGAATATAAAAACCCATAAAAGATAGCTCTAGATGGTTTTGTCGACCCCATTGTACTGCAAGGTTTTTTATCCAAATGGATAAGAATGCAAAGTTCCCTCATAGATGTTCAAAAAAAAATCATTGCGTCTAACCCATTAAAATTATTGAATTGAACTTTTTTTCAAATGTTCTATTTTATAATTTCGTATTAATTCTCCATGATCTTAAAGCTTTGGTTTTTCTAATTCTTGAAAATTCCTAGAGATGGGTTGAATATTCAGTATTCGGGACATTCAGCATATTTTACTATGTTTGTATTCAGCCGAATATTCAGTTCATTTACAATATTACTAACAAATATTAAAAAAAAACTTTCCTGTTGTATATTTTAATTATATAGTACTTTTCAATAAAATCTTAAGCTAAGCGAGTACTTAACATGATTAATCAACTAAGTGTGGATATAAAACTGAAATGTTAATACATTAGTCAAAAAAACACAATACAAACTTTGGCCATTTTTGGCAGAGGTACTTAACAATATGGAAGTTATAATAACTTAAATAGGAACAAAATAACAAATTTAAAATTAACAAGGAGCTTACCTCAATAACGTTACATTAAAATTATTAATGGCATGTGCATAGCAAAATAATCAAAAATATTTTTAATTTTAAATCAAATTGATATGAGGTTAATTGCGAAGAAGGAAACCTATATTCTTTGATTTTTCTGGTGTCAACAATTGTATTTTTATTAATTCAGATTTTTTTTGGGGAAAAAAATCACAGTTGAAATCTCTGGTCTAAGTGTGTGGCCAGCTCGTGATATTTGTCATCTTCTATCAAATCTGTGTTTGAGTTCTGTCTCTAAAGTGTGTCAAATTTAGCTACGTCGGAGTAAACCTGTTGTATTTTTGGCTTATGTATTTTTAAAAAGTAGTAACATGCGGTATAACTTCAGAAATTGAAGAATATACATAGTCTTTGTAATCTTTTCAAACAGTCGTAATAAGGTCATAATGTCTCAAAACTATGCTCACTTAAGTTACAAAGATTTGTTGTATCACACTTGGAAATATATAATGACACAGCTCATTTTTGTTCTTGAATATGTTCGCACATATAATACATACTATTCCATATAGTACTAACTCCTTGTATAAGTTTATGTTTCGGCATTCTGAATTTGAATCAACTTTTCTTGAGCCTGAGTTGAGTGGCTAAAATGGCTAACAATTCTTTTTGCTGGTAAAGTGTCACTGATGTTTTCTTGCACTCTCAACGAATTATTAATAGCCAGTTGTAAAGTATGTATAACACACCCTTTTCCAATCTATGAGCCTTTGTTAACTGATTTTACTATGTTAAGTCCATTATCTCTAATTACCATATTAACGAATCAATTTGCCTCATATTTATTATATATTCCAGGTGAATTCAAATGTTGACTGCTGTGTGCTGTCCAGTAAAATGTTTCATTTAAAGAAAACTGTGTTGAACAGAAAATTCTGCAGCGAGCCAGTGTACAGTGAAGCTCAAAAACTTATTAAATTGTTCGCAAAAGTCCACATGTCAGTGGTTACTGATATTGCTTTAGCCGGAACAAGTTTTGATTTAATAATCTTCTTCACTTTTTCATAAAGTTGCGGCAAAATGATTTTACTCTTGTATTTTCTTCCGGGCATTTAGTGTTTCGGTTTCAATAAATTAAGCTGTCTATTAAATGCAGTGTCCTCTAATATGTATATAGGCTGATTATAAGATGTGATCATTTCAGCTATAGAATAGTGAAGTTCTAATGATCTTTCAGTTCAACAAAATTGCAGTTTTCTATATTTATCAACTATGTACACTCTCCGTTCAAACTATTATTTCCGTCCCGGTGAATTTTTATTGCAATAGTATTTTGAATGCATATCTTAATGTGGTCGGGAAGGGAATCAAACAGCAAAGTATTTTAATTAATATTATTACATCACAAGCTACTTAATGGTTGAGTTGCACCAACTAGTCATTAATAGCTCAGTAACGTCATTTTCATCTACAATAATATATTCTTCTACTTGGCTTTATTAATGTCTCACTTAGCGTAATTGAGTAATTAATTTAGTTGTATGATTTTTTTCAGTGATTTTGAATTTTTGTATGTACATATATATACATATATATATATATATATATATATATATATATATATATATATATATATATATATATGGGTCGCAACAGGTCTACAGTATTTTCCACAATTTTAATATAATATTTAAAATTAATAGTATTTTTATAGTGTTTCACAATACTTTATTTATATATTCACACTTTGGTAAGTTTGTGTTTGATTTTTAATCGTGAAATAATTAATTTTCCCATAGTTTCATTTAGTTGTTAAAAAAATTTTTAACAACTAAATGAAACTATGGGATGTCGTATTATTTCTACTTTATATAAATTCTTTACCCCAACTTAGGTTTTTTGGTTGACAACATAAAAGATGCTGACAACATTGTAACGATGCTGATCTCTGAAAAATTAAATTAAAATTAATTTATATAAAATTAATGCTAAGTATATTCAATATGTCAAATACCAAAATAAAGTGCCAAGACTGTCACATTTCCTGCAGGCGAATTTTCCATTTTGATGCGATATTTTCATTATAAATTGAGGATTTGTTAATAAATTACATAGGTTTTACTACTTTTACATTGTATAGGTATAGATCTAAAACTATTTAACAGTGTATTTACAATAATATGACATTAAACACAAAAACTTTCATTTCAAATCAAAGTGCATGGTAAAGACATCATTAGTCTGCCGAAATTTAGACTTGGTTTGTAATTTGTTACGTTATAAAATTAAGGCAGACAACAAATGAGCGGAGTTGTTCGGTGCCGTAGATGGCTTGTTGCATATTCCCACATGTATTTAATGCACTTTGTCATTTTCCTTTGAGGCAATTACGAGATGAAACGTAAATAAATAAATTTATTTTTTGTTATAAATTTTCATGCTTAAAGGTAAAATTGATCACAATTAAATGAAACTACGTGATGTAGTATTATTTCTACTTTCTTTAATTTCTGCTTTCTTTAATGTTGTAATACAACGAAACCTAGGTTGTGGTAAAGAAATTAAAGAAAGTAGAAATAATACTACATCACGTAGTTTCATTTAATTGTGAATAATTAATTTCTACAAAATTAACGCCAAATATATTCAATAGGTAAAATTGATATAATTGTTATATTTATATCGTTGTTATATTTAATATATATGATGTGACATGTGCGTTTTTTTTATTTTCCTGTCATTTTCTTGAGAGGATAATGACTCTGTACTTAGGAAATTACTTCAAAATCCCTAAAGTCCAACAAAGTGAATAGATTTCATAG
Organism: Druceiella hillmani; assembly: GCA_039881145.1. Lineage (NCBI taxonomy): Eukaryota > Metazoa > Arthropoda > Insecta > Lepidoptera > Hepialidae > Druceiella > Druceiella hillmani. Next base: position 832,946 of record JAYKKI010000069.1, on the reverse strand, counting down.
TTTTTAAGTAGAGTTAACTTGACTTTATCACATTATTAAAATTTTGTGAAATATGACAAAGAATATAATGAAATTTTTGTAACCCTTTTGGCCGATTTTCGAATGTTATATGTATATATATATATATATATATATATATATATATATATACATATATATATATATATATATATATATATATATATATGGGTATATACATAAATACATATAGTGCCATTTATAGCAATGCCAACTTCATATCAAAATCGAATGCCCAAATTTAATTATCATAAAAGCAAAAAGGAACAATTCAGAACTACACACCCGTCGTTAAATTACGACTCCATTGCTTTTGTATTTGAAAAATTATTTTCAGACGGGACGTATAAATTCAACAATCAATAATTGTTCGATTATGTCTATTTCTGATTTGCTTCAGAACATTGCAGCAGAGAGTTTTCATTTTCTGTCAATATTGAGTAAAAAAATAATAAATTTAGTTAAAAATGACGTGTCATTGTTTAGAGGAATCTATTTACTTTCTAGTTGCATTACAGTCAGTTCTAGGTGTTAACCGAATTTCTTATAAATTAACGAAACAAACGTGGTTAATTAAATGTATATTTAAAATAATATACATTTTAACAATAATTTTTTTGTTTATTTTGAGTATTATTACAGAAATACGGTCCCACCATGTCAATTTTTGTGATTCGAGAATTATAATAAATTTGCTTTACCCAGTAACGAATATCTTAAATTTAACATTTGTTTTAGCCATCGATATATTTTGGCAAAAACAATTATTCGCTGATTGTTTACGGAGATTTGATGATATTTCCGTTTACTATAGCATTTTATTTCGAACAACATGCTTCAAACATATAAAAATCATGACATTATTGGGAATACTTATTATATTTATTAGCCATTTAGCCTCTTTTATGGTCAGCAGTATTGAAGGTCTGATTTTATTATCCACAATCTTTTATTTGGGCACATTCGTTAACGAATTGGAATTGCTATTGCTGTGCATACTCACAAATACTGTTATTCAAAAGTTGAAAGCCGTAAACAATTACCTGAAACGGCTGAATCAAGAAATATTTCGAAACGATGCAAACTGTTATAATTTAATCCGAGTGACAGTCCCCAACAGATTAAATGGTGATGGCCATTTTGATGTTTCAGGAGACCCTGGATTTATATCAATTTTACCAAACTTATTATTTATGGTAAATGATATATGCACTAAACGCAATAAAATGTTTAATTTACAGGTATAAAAAGGTAAAGAAATAGAATATTTAATAATCTTCTTTTTTCACTCTAATCTGTGTATGTATTTCAATTCCATTTCAGGTAATTCAGCATACAGTTTTAATTTTTCTGTCATCCATTAGGGGTATTCAATTTGTATTGGACTTGTATGCGCATGACGTAAGTAGTTGTGGTATCATGGATACTATTTTGTTCTAAAAATTGTTACTAATTATTGATTTTACCACTAATATTTAAAAAGTTTAATAAATGTTTTCTGTACAAAATTTGCAACTAACGAAACAATATTACAGCAACCACTTGAACGACAAATCATTAATGTCTTTTTGGGGCTGACAATTAACGTTGCGATGCTTGTGGTTGTTTGTACCTTCAATGAGATGTTGATTCATGAGTTTCGTCAGTTGAGAATAATAGTTGCGAAGCTGAGACTATCACCTCAAATGTGTAAGTATTATTTGTCAGTTTTAACATATGTTTGTTTAGATTTACTTCACAACATTAATTTTATTTCGTATTGGCAACATCAACTTGCTTCATCTGAGTGTAGAACGGTTTCTAAGTCAGGTATGGTAAAGAATTCGTATTGAGCTTCCTTCACTGATTTAGAAGTCCTTTCTTGTTGTGTGAAAATCCTTTTGACAATTTTTTTTATTCATTCTCATCCACAATACTAAGTTTTTCAAGCTGCTATTTTATAGAGTTTTTGAAATCATTTATGACTTTACAATCTATGGTCCCTTTAGAATGTTACATAATTATTTTTTAGCACATAATATAATTTGAAACTAAAAAAATACATCGTCAAATCTTCTGGCAACTATTGGTGGATATTTTCAAACATGAGTAATTAGAAATACTTTTCTGCAAGAAACTTCATACTGAAAGACTCAGTTGTCATTCCATCTGCCTGAAAGGATATATTTTGTTATGAGTGCCACGTACAAAAAAATATGAAATCGTTTTCCTTTGTTTACATCCAAAAAGTGTCAGAGTTTAGGTAACGTATATTTTTTTAATGCCCATCCCAAATTGTTTCAAATTTCACCATACGCTTGTCAAACAGATAAATTTCAAATACATCTTTTACAATATAGTACAAGATTTTGTACATATGTTCGCTTCAAGTGAAATACACCTGAGAACTTCTGGTTTAAAAGAACTGTTAAATATTTTGTACATATGTTGACGATTAATTTATTTTTATTATATTAGCCCAAGTGTCAAATATATTAAATTTTTATGTAATTTAAACAAAGTACTAATATAATCATATATTAATATGACTATTTTTAAATTTAATGTTTTTTGACTACATTTTCAGAGTTGGCAATTTTGTTCACATTGATACAAAATTGTTCTTGACTATATTGTTCATATTAGTACAAGTTATATTAAAATTTAAATGAATTTACATGTGCTAAATATAGATTATTCTTATTTTTAAGGTCCTCTGTTCGATGGAAAATTGAGAACGCTTGAAGAAGTTGTACATCGGGGCAACGGAGGAACTTTTTCAGTATGTCAGCTCTTCAACTTACAAATATCGTTGCTGCCTAGTTTTATCAATCTCGCTGCTACGTATATTATTGTTATTGTTCAGTTAACATGTTTGCGTTCCAGTGAATGAGTTGCCGTTTCCTAACTATCAATCTGTTAATTATTTTAATTCCTCGTTAATATAACTCTTTTAATTTTATTTTATTTCTACTTCTCTTGTAACAAATTTTTATGAATGTTAAGTTTAGTACCTGTTTTGTAATATGAATAAAATTCATATGAAGAAATTATAAATATGTGACGGACGAAGCCACTGCTAAAATATGTATTTTGATTTTTTTAATTGTTTATATTTTCCTTCTTCATCTTTTCTTTAAAATTTAAATTTTTTTAGGTCAGTCCATGCTATTCTTTTATTCTATTTGCAATTTCCTTTTTTCAAATGTAATTACGTGAAGGTAATGTCAACTTCAATTAATTTTTTTCTTCATTTCTTTTTATTTCAGGTTCTAACCTGTCAGACACTTTTTAAGAATTCGGCATCATGGTTGAACACCAGCCTTTAGTGTTCAGTGCAAACGACTATGTAAAATTGGATTATTCCTTTATCTACAGCATGTTTACCGCCATAATTAGTTACGGAGTTATATTAACTCAATTTAATTAGGAAATTAAGTAGTTAATTGCGACTTTGCGTTGTTATCCTATGTAACTTGTATTTATTTTAAGGAACGATATAACATGAGGCTCAATGAAAAAGTATTGCTTGGAATTAAAAATGAATTTATCACAGAATATAATTCTTTTTATTGGAAAACGTAGCCCTCTTTTTATTAGTGCCCACAGTAAAATTATAAGAATCGTAAAAGATGACTTTGATGTTTAATTGTCATGCAAACACATTTTTTATGCAACTAGTTTGAAAGTCCTGTTACCTATTACTTTTATGACCGATAAATTTGACTCATACTACTTGAGAGCTTAATGTTCGAATTGCCAAATTTATTATAGAGAATAGTAACTGTACTCACAAATATTAAATTTATATTTATTTCAAATTGTATCATTGTAATTGGTTGAAAAATTATAGAGGGTATATATGCTTGATATTACATCTGTTCTTTCTTATGCATTGAAACAAGTTCAAAATGTGTATGCTATTTCAAATTGCAAGGACATATTAACACTCTTCATGATTAATTAGACCCAGTGACAAAATTGGAAAGTATAGTCCACATGTTATCCCATATGAACGACACGTAATTCCTTACATCACATAGATTATTTAACTTAATGTTGAGTAAACCAAAAAAAAACATCAAAACATTACACTAATTAGCTTCACACGCAAGTGCGATCTAGGCGCTGGACAAAAAGAACTTTATCGGTTCGGAGATGTATTATGTCTAGATAGTCATAACTTATCTTAAGGTCACTTGGTTGTAGTAGATCACATAAATAAAACGCGTATGTCCATAGAAATATTTTATTAAAGAATCATTATCATTTATCAACATTTTGGGGATGGTGAGGATTAAAAGATTAAGAAATAACCACCATGATGACCACAGTGATTATTTACCTTTGGGTTTTTCCAAGGTAGCAAGTGTCAAGAAGTTGCGAAACGTTTGGATGTTTCCTAGTTGAAGGCAACTCGTGGTAGGCTGATGATACGACACTTGGGTCTCTACAAAGTATTTTTACACATTAGTGTAATCAAAAGAATCTCTTATGATCTTATTAGTTCTCTTATGATCTTAATAATTCATTATATTTGTTTCACTTTTTCAAGGGTTAATGAAAATGACACATGGTTATTACGAATAGAAATTGCTAATTGGTACTTCACACGGTAAATGAAATAAAAAATTTAGTTTTTTAGTTGGCCCCCGAAAATTTTCATATGAATATTTCTTAGTCATCAATTATGATATACGCAGGATGCAGCTTAATATGTTTACATGATTTTCAAGAAAAACGGTTGTGACAGACCAATGGATGAATGGACATGTTTGAGGCCTTATGAGAGTTCCGCTTCATTCCTTTTGAGACAAGAAACCCTAAAAACATGGGATATATACGTATTGACAAACTATATGCAACGAAATTAAAATACTCTTAACCACACTGATCAATTTGATAAGTACATTCGTTATTTGAATTCTAATTTACTTTTAACACAACTGCCCAAGGAATGGATTAGATTCCGAAAAAAGTATCTTTCTTTCAATACATGACACTGAAAATATACATATCGAAACTTTAGAAGGGACAAATAATCTTCTAATTTGTTTTTTTTAATTATTTTACTATATGGTTATCAACTGAGAGAGACACTTGTAAAAATTTCAAAATAATTTATAACTTTTTGCAAGGTAGAGATGTTATTAAAAATATCAACCAAAATATGCACTCCACCCCATTTTTGAAACTGCTAAAGTGAAAATTATGAAAGGAAAACAGTCATTGGAAGTTAAGTTAAAGTTAATTTTTAAAAATATTTATGGTATTTTTATATTGATGAAGAATGTTTTATTCAATATGTTTACAAAGTGAAAAGTATTACAGGCATTTGTAAATGGTCTAAGTTTTTATTGACGTATATTTTAAAGTCTAACTAAAATTTCCCGAATACTTGTATTATGGGTAGTTTTATATCAAATACCTGGTGTTACTTATGAATTAAATAAATTTACTCCGAGAATAAATTATGATCCAATAGAATAAGGTAAAATATATATTTGACAAGAAGAAAATCACAAGCTTAAAAAAATAGAAGTTCTGTTGATGCTGGAAAAAATAGTGTCTACATGATAGGAGGGTTCTCTATAAAGGAAATGAACCAAAAACCACAATGAACTTAGTGCACATATAAAGGGTCTGAAACCTACAAAAGTTATGCACTAGTACTATTCACCTTTCTTACTTCTGATTTAGTTAAAATATGTTATTACTCTTGCCTGTTTATTAATAGAACACGGCCAGCCAATAATCCAATCAATCTGAAAACTAAATTATAGCCTAGCTCGTGCTCCAGTGTTTCATTATCAAGGAAAAATAGTGATGATGTGGTAACACGCAGCTTTCCTTTGTCAAAATTATTTTACATTTTCACAAAAGATTTTATTTGTGTTCATAGAAATTTGTGAATTAAATAAAGAAAAAAAAACATCAACTTCGTTATTTTGAATTCCTTGTTAATTAGAAATTTGCTATACAGCTCTCATTTAACTGATGGGGCATGCATCACTTCCACAGCTTCGTTTCTTCAAGTATTACTGAATTAACATATGAGAATTCAAATTCGTGAGCAGGACCAGCTATTATAAAACGATTAATTATTAAATTTATAATACAATTAAATTTATAATATATCGAGATAAAAAATATCTGACTGAAATCAATTTATTTGAACTTAATTCTAAGAACCTTCCTTGAATAAATGCCCTCATTATTCAAGGAAGGTTTTTAGAATTAAAACCACATTTATCTAAAATTTACACATGCATATTTAGGACAATTAAAATAACGAAATATCGTAAGAGGAATAAATTAGTTTAGACTACTTTGAAAATTAACCAACATAACATGAAAATTGACAATGCAAAATGAAAAGTTGCTGTTGTTAAAAGTAACTAACAGCTATGGCTTGGAAGATCAACACTCAGCCTGTTAGCATTACAAATTGCTAGCCCCTTTGTCAGTTTGCATTGTGTACTATTTTTACTTTACCGAATAAATGTGTATTATTCTAATTTAATTACTATCGTGTTATTAAAATGTTTGGCTGAATATTTATATAATTGCATATCTATTTTGAAGACCTCACAAACAAAATATATGTCTGGAAATAGCATTAAAATAAAAATTTATTTCCAATAACACTAAGATTATATTAGTTTAAGAATAAGATAAAAATATTTTTGCGCTAAACATTCATTCACTTATGTTTCAAATATTAGGAAATAATGGAATATTACACACGCATTCCAGTTGATTGAAATAAATACTTGTTTTTACAATATGCTTTAATATATATTTAGATATGTTTGTTATTGCCATAATATATATGACAATGAGAATCAGCAAGCCAAGTAGCAGTGAAGCGTGTAGATCAGACACGTGGAACACCGTGAACTGACCCATTTTACTGGCTTCTTCCAGTTCTTCGATTATCTTAATCTATTTATTTGAATGAATTGCTGAAATGTAAATAACCAGTACATTAATTAATTGACACTTTATTGTTTGTAATTAAAAATACAACCAATAAAATGTTTTTTTACAAAATAATATTAAATCAAAGAAACAAACTTATATAAATGAAAATAACATTTAACTGACTGATGTTCATTTAAAAGAACTCAAAGATGAATGTTCACCTTAGTTGCGACAATTTGCAAGTTTAACTTGAAAATAATTGCGATACTTTTATAGGACACCTCACTATATATTATTTTCAATATTAGATGGCAAAGAAATATTATATGGCAATATAGAAAAATTGTCATGATATGAGAAAATTATAAAAAATAATTCTGGGGTTAAGGAAGCAAATATTCTTCAGAAAAATTAATCTCGACCTTAATAGTGATCATATATTTCCAAATGATTACGCTTATTTGCCATAATTTGAACCATGAAACAATATGCTTCAGAGTTCAGCAAAAGTTCATACTTCAAAGTTTTTTAATAAAAATTATTGTCTTTCTGTTTGCAATGCTTAACCTGCTTGTAAACGTTTAATGATTGCAGCTTAAACTATTTTTTTTTAAATGTAAATATTGTGGCCGTGCTTCACAAAATGACCATTCTGTAAAAACTTGGATAGGAGGGTGGTATGATTTGCATAAACCTATACTTATGCATTCAACAAGCACAGAAATAAATACAATTTCTTTCCGCTGTAATTAACTATTGTACTGTTGCTTGTTATAAAAGTATATGAAAAACTTTGTTGCAAGCAACAACAGGAAATGTATTAGTCCATAATTTAATAACCACATGTTATATTATTGGTAAACACTAGTAAATGACTATTTTTTTTGAGTAGATACTTCTCTTCTAAAAAAGTTCTTGATTTATCCAAATTCTCAGTTTTGCAAATGATTCTGTCATAAACAAATCGTGGACTGTGAAATATTTCATAACATTTCTTCATCTATTATATGTAAATAATATACAAATTTCCAAAATAATTTTGTGTCTATTACAGGAGAGAACGTCCAAAATCTATTACCGAAATTGCTTCTATTGTTGGGCCATCAGCCACGTTTCACGTTGCTCGGCTTATTTACCCCAAATCTCAAGTTTATTATCTTTAGTTATTTAAGCTTACACTTTCAACTTGCTCAGTTTCACATTATTAAAATAAATTAAGTAATTTTTACAGTGATTTATGTATTATAATTCTTGGGGACGTATTATTGCAAAATTGATTTCTTTACAGATAATTACATAAAGACACAGAGCATTTAGAGTGGTTGGTAGAACTTAAATTAGATTTGTTAAATTTACCTCTGTCAAAATAAACCTAAGGCTTTTATTGAAGTTTCTGATATTAATTTTATATTTAATTTAATCCTGGACAACTTTCATTTATACATGTGTATTCAATAATTTAACCATTCGTCGATGGGAACTATTTGTGCCTAATTTTTTGAATTTTTTTGTTTAAAATTTATTCAATATTCAGGAGTTTTAAAAGGAAACTTTTTAATAAAAGTAAAATACACAACATTAAATGTTATTTATTTTGATGGCTTTGCTGGACAGCTTCTCTGGTCCCGGGTTCAGCTAGCAGATACACCGGTACAATAATGAATTTGTCAAGTTTTAGGAGGTTGTCACCGACAACTGATAATCCATTAGTAATTCGTGAACGTTGCTATATCTGTCATGAGTTCGACTCGAATCTTCGGAGGTTGACGACCGACTGGTTCAGCACTCACAAGCGACAAGCCAAAATGCACAGCATCTACCTCCAACCTGCATAGCAAATTGCACATACCCCCCACCAAAATCATCACGATGATTTTGATGAAAAGCACATATATGAGCCACAAAATTAAAAGGTAGATAAACACAATCGAATAACATGAGTATTTAACTGTAAGTGTACTCTTAACAATATTGTAAATGACATATGCAAAGGTAAAGAAATGTATAACAAGTTAAAATACTAAAAATGAATTAATTAAATAATAACAATAAAAAAAATTTAATCCATTTTGTTTTTGATAAATCAGAAAACAAAAAAAAACAAAATGTTATGTCGAGTCAGGAACGGGACATAGCTTATTAACTAGTCATTTTGAGAAACCCTTTTTAATTTTTGGGTAACGACCCGAATGTGGTTATCATGACCCAGATGTAATTGGTGCCAATCAAACGGTTTTCCCAAGTTCGATTTAATTATTACGACATCACAAATCTTTATGTCACTACTAGATTGGTGCCAATTCACTCTCTCTTGAAGAGTGTGCAAATAGTCATTTGCCTGTCTTCCAAAATATTTGGAAAACATGCTGAATATATTGCCAACGAGTCAATCTATTTAATTTTATGTCTTGGAGACTTTGGTAGGCTTAATAATGATTGGCCAGTAAGGAAATGCCCGGAAGTAAGTACTTCACATTTGTCGAGATTGTCAGAAATGTGGCCAAGAGGTTGTGAATTTAAAAATGATTCTATTTTACAACATACGGTTGAAAGCTCCATAAACTTAAGTTTCTTGTTGCCTACCCTACGTTGTAAATGGTACTTGGCTGATTTAATGCCAGCTTCCATAGGCTACCCATATGTGATGCACTTGCAAGGTTAAATTTCCATTCAATGTTACGATGAGAACAGCCTTTATCAATAATGTCACTAGACGATCACAAAAATTGTGAAACCTCATTTCAGTGTTTTGTGGCAGCGACAAAGATTGTATCACAATCAGAATAAATGCAAGAGCACAATCCGTGATGCGACACAAACCTGTCAAGTGCGGCAAAGAATCATTCACTTTCAGTAGAAAAACAAATAAATATGCATTGTGTATTTTAGCGTTTTTACGCAAACATTCTTTTGCATAAAACGGACCTCCAATACCACAGCCTACGTGATTAAATGGCCTTTCATGATGCACACAAGCGCTAAGTAAGTTGGCCATATATGCCTGATTCAAAACCGGTTTACATTTAAAACAAATTTCACATTTGGATAACACGGACCTAATTGTAAATGTACTGACAAAATCCAATATGTTTTCATAAGGATGCTATGCAAAGTCCAGGGTCCAATGTTAAGATATTTTTTGTGATAATATTCAATTAATAAAATTTTTATATGACAAGTTTTGGGCAATAGTAAAGGTATTCACGATTAGAAGATAAATAAGATTGAGACAGCCTACTTCCCACCCTGAGGTACCCGTCCCAATGAATAAATAGTGATAATTTTTTAAGTTGTAAATTACAATTATTTTTTATGTTAATTATTTCTCAGGTAAAATAAATATTTTGAACAGCCTTTATAATGGCTTTATGTGTATATTTTAATTCATGAGAGTATACATTTTACTATAACTATGATTTAATTTTAATGGTTTACAATTGTTATAAAATCTAAAGCACCATGCTATTATGTTATTTAATTTAATAAAACAAGAGAATTTAAGAAAAATATTTTCTATATTATTTGTCTCTGTGTGTGACGATAATGTAAATGTATCAATAGATTTTAATTCTGAAACTTCAGAGCACTTTTGTGTATAGAAGTGTGATATGATCTAAGATGGGCCATGAATCCACTCGCAAATACTAGTTGTGTTGGTCACTCCCCGCACGAACGTAAATCGGCCGCATTGTTTGTACTGTTAACATGATACCAACATAAGGGAGGTACAATTTCAATGACCTTAGCTACTCGTCTTGCTACGAAAGTTGTAAGTTTAAATAGCGGTGTTTGTAACCACGCAAGTGTTGTACTTGCGTGGTTACAAACACCTGAATCAGTGAGTGCCATTTTATCATATTGGAAATCCTTACAATTGTTAGTAACAAAACAAAATAATTTAGAAAGCAGCATGGCTGCCATAAATTCTAAGCGTGGAATTGACTGTGGATTTATGGGAGCCACTTTTGTTTTGCTCACCAGTAACTGAACCTTGGATTCGCCGGTCTTGTTTACACTACGAGTGTAAATACAAACACTGTAGCCACGTGACGATGCGTCACAAAATCCAATAAATTGTATGTTTATGCATTGATATGTTAATAAATGCCATTTGATTTTTAAGCTAGATAATTCGCTAAGTTCATTTATAAATTTTAATTATTTGTTTTTATTTTCAATAGGTGTCTGTTTATCTCATCTTATGCTGAATTTCCAAAGATCTTGTAAAATACATTTTGCAATAAAAGTACAAGGTGATATAAAGCCAACTGGGTCGAAAATACTAGCGAGAAATTTTAAGATTAATCGTTTAGTATACACAGGGTCATTAAATGAATATTTAAAATAATTTAATCATTCTAAGCCGAGAACCTTGTGAGATGATTCGTCACCAAAATTAAATCTTTTTATTTTTATTAGTTAATATCGCTGCTATTTATGTAAAACAAAGCCGCCAAGTTTTAATAATAAAGTTACCTCACTCTGTAAATCTAATGCTCACAAAAAAACCTTCATGAAGCAAGCGACTTGCAGCTGAGTATTTCTTCTCCTCATCCAATGCCAATTGGCACAGAGTATGGACAGCAATAAATGGTGCAGTACGAAGTCAATTAGTATTTGTGTTTAATTCGTAAGTTTTTATAGGCTCTAATGGATACTGACGCCATAAGATGAGTTGATAATTGCCCTTAGAGGGATCAGTCAACACTTGTCTATACATTTTTGACATATCAGCCGAAAAACACATTTTGTATAATCTATATTACAATATTGTTTTTAAGATATCATGGTGTAATTTTTTACCGGTTAAAAGTAGGCCATTTAATGATTTTCCATTAGTTGATTCTGCTTAACAGTCAAAGACCACACGTACGGGTATGGAACTGCTACAGGTCTGCACTATACAGTGGTGAGAAATGTAATATTTAGTGTCACTTCCGGTAGATACCTGCAGGTGTCCGAGATGCTTGTACTCTCGCATAAACTCAATGTAAGAATTTTAAAACTTGGGGGCGTGCACTAGTCTACGTTCTAGTTGCAAAAAACATTTAAGCGAACTGTGGTATGAGTCACCAAGTGGTGGCGATACAGGGTGGAGCAATAACGGTGAAGTATGCAGACACATTTAAGATGTAAACTGTAAAACTGCAATATAAATGTGAAATGATGATGACAATATGACAATATGAATATGAATGTAGAAAGATTCAGATCCATCGGAGGAGGACCGAATGTAGGGGTTGTGAATAGTCTCAATATTTATTCGACTATACTTACTTACCCCTAATACGATTTCAATAACTCAAATATGCACACAATAAGTGATCTGCTATACCTAACTTAAAGCAAATACAATCCAATGACCTGCTCACATGCTGATCCGCTCCTCTCGTCCAGAGTTCCGATGGCAGATGCACTGGTACAATAATAATACACGAATGTCACTGTATTTATCAATGAGTGCGACTCAAATCTGTGGAGATTGACGGCCAACTGGCCTGCTGCTCGCAAGTACGATAAGGCAAAAATGAAAAGCATCTACCCCCAGCTGGTATAGCAGATCGCACAACAACTGTTGTCTGAGTTTGGTTTAAAAGAAATTTTATCACTGGCTAACATAAAGAAGAGAATTATTCATACGCGTTGGAGTTTCATAAAAGTAAATTATAGTAATTGACATTTATAAAAGCCACAGTCTTCATTAATAAATCCTTTATTTTGAAATTCAAAGAAACATATTTTGTATTTGAACAATTGTTCTGTTAAAAAATTATGTATAGTGAATTTGTATTATTCAATTAATTTCACTAATCTGTGGTTTTTTTGTTACAACTTTGACATTATACGCTATATAACATAACACGTTTGCAACAAAAGACAAAGTGTGCAAATATTTTTTTCATAATTTAGTTGAAATTTAATTAGAAAACAATACCCCTAAGTAATGCTTATTTGCTGGTTCATAATATTTAATGTTTACTTATCAGAATATTTACAACAAATATAGTATCATATATTAATTTACGTACAGACGTCATGAAATACTGTTTATTTATAAACACTATCAGTGTCTAACACTTGTCGCCAATATATAGGAGGATATACAAATTCCTTCCTTGTAGAAATTTTTGGGCGGTGACTGAAAAACAGTTGAAATTCAATTTCGATACGATTTTCGTTTCTAAATTTTACATTGCATCAATAATTAGATAGAGAGCAAAGCAGATGATAATCAGATATCAAAAGATCTGGAGAAGTAGGGTGGGTGCATACTCCATCCAAGTGAAAGTAGTTCTTATCTGTTATTTTTGGTACATGTGGTCGAGCATTTTCATATAAAAAATAAATTTCGTTTTGAATTGAAGGAACTCGCAACTTCGCCCAATTGTTTACAATAAATCTTAGTGATGTATGCAGTTGAAATTTATCTATTGCATTCATATGTTATCTTTATGTTAAGTTTATTATTTATACATAGGTACTACTAGATAAGATGCGGTGGCATTTATACGTTTGTATTGAATAGTTCCCTCTGTAAATAGGATAATTGTTTAAGCAAATATGGAAGCAGTCAATTAGTTGTTTTTTTTCGAACCATTTAAAAAGAACCACCTCATCTATTCAGTAAAGATGTGACTAATATTTGAAGTTATTCATTATTTTCTAGAGAAAAAAAACAAAGTATCCCAGAGAGTTATGTTTTAGTTACAGTTGACAAATTAAGAAAATGTTACTTCGAAATAAAGCCTGAAGTGAGCTGGCTTTGAGAATTTCCACATGAACGTGAGTGATAAATATGTAATGAAACTTGTTTTGTTTTTATATAAAAATTTAAACATCAATATATTTAAAACAAAACATAATAAATGCAACTGGAAATCTATCTTGGGCATATAAAAGGTTTTATTTTTTTATCTATAATAATAAACTTTGTAGTAAGTATTAATAGTAATATTTCAGCCATATTTTTAATTTTTTTAAAAGGTGAAATAATAAAAAAACAAAGTACAAAAACTAAAATAATTCGAGTACTTAACTTGCCCCCTTCAAAATTATCTTATAAACCTTTTTAAGTATTAGCTACTGCAAATACTTATCTTAATCTTAGCTGTAATAGTATTATTAGCTAGAAGTAGTTTCCAATTAATGACTCCAGTTATACTCCTTGATACACTCAAAAGTTTGTTTTGTCCAATGTTCTCCAGCTTCTAGACACTTTAGCCTCTTATTGGTATGAAGGAACTTGTAGCTCCATTACCTTGTAGTTTATTCCCTACATTAGCTCTCCTTTGAAGTTGGTAGCCAAATGGCATATTTGGTAGCCAAATGGAATATTTCCACTTCGTGCTCAAAGCATGAAGTTGTTTTCCCCTACAGTACAAGTGCATGTAAGTAGGTCTGTGAAATAATGCAAACTAAATCTGGGTTCTGTTTCAATTAAGTGTTTTAATTTTTTTTTTAAATTGTAGGAGGTTGACTTAGACGAGGTTTATCGGACAGATCAAAATTCCATTTTTGAATCTTTGGACCCAGCGCTTAATTCTGTCATAAGAGAGCGTTATTTCGCCCATTATTGTACATTTGCTGACCTTCGCTTTTGTTTGAAACGAAATTCATGAAACAAGAGCACTCTAAGTTCTTCATACTCTAAGTACTTTGAGATACATCCATTTTTTAAGTTATTTTTTTCTCGCCAATTACTCAACTGCAAACCGTTTGGTTTGAAACTTGAATGCTGCACTCTTTATACACTGTACAACAACACATTACATAAGGAATGTTGGAAACAGCTTTAACCGTAGCTTACTAACCTAATGCTTGGGTAATGCTCTTACTAACAATTTGTCTGTCAGACTACGAAATAAAATATCAATATTTATTTAATAAGTTTTATTTTTCATACCAAAAAACCTTACATAGCAGTCTTATATATCAGACTATCAAATTACTGAATAAAATAATTACTCATATTACTGTGTACAGGTACTACAAATGTAAGCAGTGTATTCGCCACATATGGTCCTTTTCAACACTTACAGAAATATTTGGTCATACAGTGATGTGAGTTTATTGGAAGGACAATAGCTGCAAATTTTACGATTTCTCAGTAGTTCTTGACAATTACTTTCTTGCCTGTCTTCAATTTACAGAATTTCTCTGATTATTTGCTTCAAATTACGCTGCAAAGTGGCAGTATTTTATCGCTCATTAACCAGGGTTCCATTAATTCATCAGTCATTCGCAATGCAAAAGCTCTTCTTTCATTGAGTTTCTTTGGTTCTGTATCTCTTTTTATATGTGCGAGACATAAGCATTTACAATCAATAAATTCAAAATACCATAAAACAAGCACAATGGCCACCGGTTTGTTTTACGATTAGTAATAATGATTCATCGCATCTGATCCACAATGTCGACTGCTACTTTTGTGGAATTATAAAACTCAATAATTTGCGGATTATTTGAGCAAATATTAATCGCAGGTTGATCTTAAGTTGTCAAAAGAATATCGGCCTTATCAGATTTAGGTTAATATAAAACCAACATCATATTTTTATCATAGCAAAATATTGAGACCTTTATTTCTCTAGTCTTGATATTATGCATTTCTTTGGAGACTTTCCCTCTAGTGATTCGCAATTTGCCATAAGTTTCTCTGTTGTCTTGTGTTTTTGTACTCAAATCTTAAACATCTCAACAAAAAATCAAACTTTTCAGCATAACACTTTTTTTGTATCAAATAAAGTCCTTGTTGGTAATTGGTTAGTTTCAAATGTGGCAGATTGGATAAGTAGACCCAGTAATGCCTTCATTTCACTAGCCAACGTATGTACTCAGATAGTTCATATCAATTGATATATCAAGTGTATAAAAATCTGTATGTTTTGAAATTTATAACCCTGATTCACACATATTTAAAACCTTTTTTCAATTTAGGCGTGTTCATAAGTGCATTTAGCACTTGAGAAAAAAGTAATAAATCATTTTTGGTTTTAAACATTAGAAGCGAATATGAAATCATAGTTATAAAATTCTCCTCAATAACTAATATTTAATTAGCCTGTTGAAGCAGTATAGATAGATCAGAATAGGTTGAATGCAATTAAGTGTATGGGTACAGACTTTTCATTGTCTATTACATTAGACTTTAATATAATTTTCACTTGAACAATAAGAACAATTAGCACTTTCATTGATGAAACAAAATAAAGAAAGGGAAGTGGTTCACATATGTTTGGAAATTATTTAAAATCTACACAACAGTGAAAACTTTAAACCATTTGTCAGAAGCCGGAAATTTCAAAATGTTTCCCGACCGAAACGTTTGATTTTAGCCTTTAAACAAAATCTAAGCCATTGTTAATCTCAGCAAATACGCCACTTTCTTTTCATCTCCTACTATTCCAGTGATATCATGTTCAAGGTTCCAGCAATACAAACAGTGAAATGTTCCAGCAATACAAACAGTAAATGACCAAATAACTAACAAAATTTTTGTTTTCTTAGTTATTTATTCAATATCAATCACAGTAATTAGATTTCAGAACATTGGCCAAACATTTTATTATAGGGATAGATAATTTACTTTACTCTTAATTTTTTTCTTCATTCCCATCTTCATTTCCTCTTCATCCATTTTAACTGATGTGCGTTTAACAGATTCTGTCCACAATATTGATATAACAGATGCCTCATTTTGATTTATTGGTAGTACTTGGTATTACTTGCCATTATTAGTAAAGTGCTATCTAATGTGATAGATATTTAGATTACAGACCCTTTCAATATGGAAAAGTTAGGATTTGAACACATATAAACACATGCACATACTCACGCACGCATGCACAACTGTATTAAAAATATCTACAGAATGTTTATTTTTTCATTACGTGAGAGCTTGCACGTTTCAAGTACGTACGCTAAGCTAAAATACTCATTATTGCATAGACTAATGTTTATACTTCATTTCAACAAAAAATTCAATATTACATTCGAAACATTCATCGATTAAATAGATAATAAATATAGACTGTCCTATGAACTAGCATGTTAGTCAGTTCAGAATATATATCTTTATCGACAGAATTAATAGGATATTAAACTAAACATATTTGTAACGACTCGACATATATTTCCTTCATATAAAACAGTTTTCATTGAAATTAACCAAAGAAACAAAATGTTATACGAAAACACGGGGAAACATTTGAGGAATATTGAAATGTTTATTGGATTAAGGAGGAGAATAATAGTAAACCAAATATTTCCACAATCTCGATGTGCTACGTTAATGAATCTTGTATATCCAATATACCCCCGTTATTATTGTTACAGGAATTCTGTCATACTGCATTTTTCTCGAATATTCCGTTTGGATAAAAAATGTAATTCAGTTGTTGCATTTTGTCAAGATGATCATTTTATGTGCAATATTCTCTTTGATTTTGCTTAAAAATACATTCTTCAAAATGAAAACCATGAATAAATTAATTTTTGTTTTAATATTTGGAGGCATCATTCGTACAGAAAATTAATAAAGCAGCTCTGAACAGGAACAAACTGGTGTCATTCATTATTCTGTTATACCATTTGACAGGAATATTCTATTTTTTCATGATTTCCCTAAAAGCGCATGTACCTCACGTAATAGTTTTCGAGGATTTAGCATTGTTTTGTACTATTGAAAGTGTATCGTCAACATTTCACCTCAGAGATATTCTAATGAGAATAGAATACGGAAATAACAACGGAATTTCTGGCTTGATATATATCGCTATGCAACTGCTAGTATAAATTATAATCTAAATGAACAAGTTGTATATTTTGATGAAGATATAACCACTAAAATTGACTCCATTCTTCGGTTATACTTAAAAATTACTAATGCCTGTTTAATTTTGAATGAGGTATTTAATTTATCAGTAAGTAATATTTTATTATTAATATACAAGACATAAGATATTAAGTGAACAGAGAGGTGTCATGATGATAAATCAAGTATAACAAACTATTTAAAGCAAAATCAAGTCTTAATGCAAATGTTTTCAAGTAAAAAATGAAGATCTGTTGTTCAATGTACTTTTCAAAACTTTATAAGACCTAACAAATTTATAAATCTAGATAATATCATGTGATTTGTTACAAGAGTTAAGTTTTTTTTTATTCTGCTTTCTTTATTGCCCCAAATTAGCTGAAACCTAATAATGATAATCTACAATTAAGCAATCGTCCTGACATGTTGCTATAATGGTGTATCATGATTATGTATTGGTTTGTGACTTAAGATAATTATTTCGATGCGATTCTTGGAAAAACAATTTCTAAAATACAAAAAATATTAAACAACAAATAGAATTACAATATTATATGACGGTATAGCAATTAGTCATGTTTGTATGATACTGGAGGTAAAAAGCAATTGAGAAAATTATGGTATACAAATAACTCAGTGTCTTAAATTTGTCACCATAAATCTTCAAATATTTAAAGCCTTCTTTGTTTGTTTTCCACCTTTTAATACCAAATCAATGGTAGTGAAATTTAACAGAGCAAAAATTATATCACTTATATGTATACATATATAAGTTGTGTAAACGTTGGAATTTTTTTTTCATTTATTTCGGAATAAACAAAATTATCAATTTTATTCTGACATCAATTTTCATGTGAACTTTGACTGTCTTAAATTATAAAAAGTAAATATTTTTACTTGGTTCTTGAGAAATGTATTTTATGACTTGTCAAATATTTCGAAAGTCTCATTTAATAAATTAATATCTTAATGGAAACTTTACTCTATAAATAAGAAAGTCAAAAAAATAAGATGTCAATAAAACCGTAGAAATAAAAAATTGTTTTAATGTAAATCATAAATTGTAATTGTAGAATCTTTGCTTTGACATTAACCTCATTGAAATAATTAACCTGCCATCTCAGTTCATAAATATTTTTACTTTTCTTGAACACTTTTATGTAGAAGAAAATTAATCTTTACAAAACTTTCTAAAACCATATAAGACAAAGTAATTTTCATAAAACATACTAAGTAACAATTTTCCTAAAAATTTTTTAAAATGTTTTATCGGGTTGAGAGGAAAGCAGTGACGAAGTTCATTTAGTTAGAGCACCAGGTGAAAGAAAGAAACCAATAAAGAATTCAATGGCTGAATTTGAATGGAAAAGGTGACAATATACCAAAATTCTAATATTTAAGTCTACTACATCTGGATTAATTTACTGCTTTGGATGTCTTAAGTTTGATATTTTAGGAAAGGGAGATATCCTTAGAAATATAGATTGCTTAAAACGTAGGTATGCAGATCCTTACTAGGTGGAATTTAAAAAACACAATAGTAGGAAATAAAATATATCCTTTCAAATATTAAATAATTTTGACTATCATAAAGTTATTGATTTAAAAAGAAAATTAATTCCTCTAAATGAAAATTTGATACTAACACGATCAAAAATTTATAAAGCCCAAATATCTGTTTACAAATAAAATCGTTTCAGATTCTATTGATATTTATCAAGACCTTTGGAAGCATATTTGACATCTACACAGATTTAATTCACATGGAAATTTTACGGGTAAACAATCATTATTAAAAATATTATTGGTTTTTATAAACTCAATTTCTTACAAGTTTGTTCTTTTATCCATATAATGGTTTCAGGTTGGAATTGAAATGATATTGTGCACAACTGTGTAGAGTGTTCAGTTCCTGTTCTATTTAGTTGTAATTTGTTATACTTGTGAAAAACTTAATCAAAGCCTCCGTGAAGCAAAAACGCTCTCTTTAAAGTTGCTGGTGCATGATCAATTGCGTAAGTAAAAATAAATCTGTATATAATGTGTGGAATGTATTTCACATACAGAATGATACTTTATTTTGCCAGCTTGCAAAGACCTTATTGTGTCGCTGTTTAATAAATTAAAAATATATTGTGTAAATGCGATAAACATCCAATGTATGCGGCAAATGTCCAGAAAGAATTTGTTAAGATTACTATAATTAATGTATATATCAATGATTTCTAACTCCTTCTTTCAACTAAAATAAGTAAACTTTTGTACAATTTCAATACATCATTTGTTGCATACGTTGCTTGGAGACTTTACAAAAACTGATGAAAATACTCGTTTAAAACAAGTATTTTTTCTCATTTTCCTTTTTTCAATTTCATAGTTTTTACATAAATATATGATATTTTAAAAATAATAGTTTTCGTTCAAAATAGTGTTTTTTTAAACAATTTTTAGTTTTCTACAAAATAAAGAATGGTATAACTGTCATATGCAGTTTAAAATAATTACATAATGCAATTTGGTTACTAAATTGGTATAATACGAAATAAAATATAAATATTATGCGGTGACTCTACCCTTGCCAAGTCCGTTCCAATATAGCTTTCAAATTAAATTCTGCATACATGGTTTTCAACCACATGATGATTTTCGATGTCTATATAAATTAATAATTTGCAAAAAAACTCACTCATTAGTTAGGTTAGAACTAGAAAAATGGTTAATAACTAAAAACGAACCTAATATGTTTAACCTAACTATACAATAAATGTGATAACTTGGACTGATTGTTGTTGGCTAGTTTATAATGAATATTCAATGATGGTGCTTTAAAAGTTCTAAAATTTCGTCAAAATTTAGTATCTTTAGGGTTCTGCACTTTAAGCTAAAAAATGGAACCCTTGTAACTTGAACAATGTGTCCATCTGTCTTTCCGTTTTGTCACAGCTGACTTTCTGAGAAACGTTACAATGTAGAAACTTGAAATTTAGCACAGCAATATATGTTATTAATGTACATATTTTGCACTAGCTCTAGCTAGCTTCTATCTAGCTCTGTTTACTCATGTAACTATTAAAGAGGGGTAAATTTTATTATTTTAGAAGTATGCACCATGTTTTTACATCTGTGAAAGACGTAGCGAAAAATATGTTTACATTGCCACAAATTAATATTCGTAAATAATTCAATAGAATAATACATACCCTTGTATCAAAACGTTGGAAACCTCATAGTTCGAGTTCAACTAGTGTTTGATGGGTTTCTGTTTAAATAAAAGTGACAATAAAAATTATTATTTTTTTAAAACACATTTTTCAGTTTCAACTGAACAATTAAAAAAAAACTTAATAACTAAGTAAGGTAATCAGATACCTTGTCGCATGATTAAGTAACAATAAATACAATATTTAGATCTTTTCCAATCTAATTTCTCTAAATTACAATGTTAACTAAATTATAACTTATGAAACACCTATTTGAAAGAAAGTCAGAGGCTCTCGTAAACTCAAGTAAGTTATACAAGCAGGTAATGAGTTGTATTGTACATTCAGAACGCAAGACGTATCCTTAAAATATTCTTTCTACGAATTGAACTCTTTAAAGATGTGTTTGCCTAGTATCTTTTTTTGATAATGTTTGTTCTTTATTATTTGGTTACTTTTTCTACATTGTTTTTTTCAGTGCTTTTTAAATTTAACGTTATTATTGTTTTTTCTATATATATATACATTTTTTTATATACTTTGAATAAAAACTCCGACTTGATTCCTTCTTTAAGTTAAGAATTTTGTCAAGTCCCACTACCTCATGAGGCCTCATTCAATTGTATACGTTGGGTCATGTATTTTTATTTATATACAAGAGGATTAAAATTGAATTTCGTCAACTAATACCAGTTCTACAGGAATGAATGTATCATTAACATACTTATTTATAATATAAGTATCCAGATATTGCCGGAAAATGTAAATTAATTGATTCCTTCATATGAAAGTGTCTACCACTTGCCTTGTAACAATAATTATTGCTCTTTCCAAGGTGAGAAATTGTTTATATATTATTAGCAAGCAATCTTATAAAATACTCAACGTCTAAAATGAATTGTGTTTTTTCAGCGCCTAACTGTATCTCAAAAATAGAAAACCTTAGTTACATGCTCTCAGTACCTGAGGTAGGTGCATTCAGAGTGGCTCGTCTCTTCAAGTTGAATATGTCACTGCTGCTTGGCTACTTGAATTTTTCTGCCACTATTTTAGTAGTCGTGTTTCAGTTTTATTTCCTGAAAAGAAATAACACAATTTAGCTCAGGTATAAAAAATTATGAGAATTGTATAATGACAAAAACATACGTATTAAAATAGTTACAATTTATCAAAAGGAAGCTACGTAAACAAGAGAGTACTAATTGAAAGTCACTAAACATTTGATAATAAATGATGTCATTCCAGTACGATGTGTAGTTACTGCATCTAGAATATGAAGCGGTAGTAAAAGGCATACAATATATATTTAACAAAGAGTGAAGTGACAACAAGTTTTGCTGTCTTCTGTCAGATTTTAAGTTTCTTGTTCTGTAATATCATTCTTCTACTGTTTAACGTAAGCATAGAGTTCTAGAAGTTAAAAGTGTTAATACTCTATTTGGTTTTATAAATGGTACATTTTTGTAATAAATCTAATATAGTAATTTTATTGCCATTAACCCATTAATTAACAAGTGATTTTTATAATCATATTTTTCACATAAAATTAATTCAAAATCAAACAAAAGTTTTCCAGAACCAAAATCACAATGATTAATATTTTGCTGAAAGTTTCAGTCATTATTTAGTGTTTTATGGCAAGTTTTGTAGTAATAATTAATATTTAAAATTGGAATTTTAGTCTTAAGTTAGTTCAGTATTAAAACTTAGTTCAGCATTATCCCAGTTGTATTGCAAACAATGGGGATTACTTCGAAGTTGACAAAATAAATTTTGACAAAACACATAAATTTTTATGTTTTCTGAAATGATGAAACAAAAGTAGCGACTCATTTTGCCATGACATTCCACTTTTTAATTTTAAAGGAAATTGGTAAATGAAATTATCCATAATCAAAATACTCGACAATAGATGATGCGATAATGTCTTAAAAATATTGTTTTTAAGTGTACATATATATAAAACAATTCCAGAAACAACTGTCCTTGAGGCTTTGCTTTTATTAGAACTTTCACAAAATCGAAAAAATATTTTTAAAAACAAGTTCAATTAGAAAAAAATAGTTTTTAATTATGAAATTTAATACTGAAATGGAGAATTTTTTGTAGTGGAATTGTTTTAATATTTTATTTCTTTCTTTCTTCTAAAATACTGTTTCCAAAATAAAGCTATTTTTAAATATGAAAGGAATTTCTTTCTACAGAGGGATATTTTAAGCTACCAAGAATAGTTAATTATTAAGGAAAAGATTATCCCAGTATAGTAATATTACACAGGTGAAATTGTATTTTCTAGTCAAGAATGACTAATGTACTGATGCTACTTCTGTATATCAATAACTAAATTACCTGTATCAATGTGCTCACATTTTGGTACAAATTTCATGAAGTTAACTGCAAAAAATATTTATTTCAATGTAATTTTATTATGAAAACATATTCATAATTACAGTATTATACAAGAAAGAAATTATACAGAAGTTTAATGAAGTATATGACGCAACGCAGTATTTAAAACGTAAATTGATTATAAATATATTCTATTTTATTTATATTAAAGGTTTACTTAAATTATAGCAATCCTTTATAAAATTTTAAGAATTTAAGTGATTGAAGAGAATATTTCAAAATTTACCTTAAATTGGTAATTTTAAAATTTGTTACAAGTAAAATTTATTTCATTAATTTAAAATGAAACAGAGAAGAAAAGGAAATGATAAAAACAAACAAACATTCAACACTTTAATAAGATATTCCTGTTTGTTACATAAATGTATTTTTAGATCTAAATTGTAAGGTTAACTAAGTCTTCCATTCCTAATGTCAACTAAAGTATATTAAATAAAAACCTCACTCCCAAATTTCTACACATACAAGAAGGTGGAAATTATCTTTTTAAAAAATCGGCTTAAAGCACTAGGTTTTTGACAACCGAAATATCTGTAGATTCATCAAATAAGAGACTATACTATTGATCACCTAAATCTGTCACAATTTCTTTAATAAAATATGATGCTTAAACATTTTTTATTACATTTATGCATTTCGTCCGATGAATTTTAAGTTACTGCTTTCGCTGTTGCCAAATCAGTGTTTGCATAATTCCGACAAATAGTCTACAGCCATAATAGCACAATGTTCGCTTACAAACAAAATTAGTGAGGATTCTGCTTTCTAAGTATTCAGATCTTTTTTTACTCTGGGAAAATTAATTATTTTTTGACTCTTCATTGCCTCTATTGCTTTTTGTGCTTTGCTGATGAAACATGTTGCCTCAAACAAAACCATTTTGCAATAATTTCACATTTGCAGTAGTTACAACAGGCTCTTGTCGCATCGTTTTTAAAGGGGCTGCAGCCGAAGTTGGAGAATGGTTTTTTAAATTCTGCTATTAGCTCCCATTGTGACCAGTAATGTTGATTACACTTGGGCGCCATAATGATGTTGCGATAATAAATATCAAATTATTAAAAAACACGATTAACGTTCATAAAGGTAAGACAAGTAGACAAATGCACTCAATGTAATAATACAATATGAGTATACTTTCTGCAGTACAGTATTATACTTTTGCACTCTAACTTACAGTTAAGAAGGAGAGAGTAAGCAGTATCTTAAAAGAGCTGCTTTTAGCAACATGTCTGTATATATTTCATTATAACTAGACAAAATTGGCCTAAATATACAGCCAGTGTGTGCCAGCTGAATGCTTCTATCGGAGAGTAGCGAACCTAGCTATATGTCTAGATGTATTGTAGCATGAGAAATGTTTTCTAATATAACTAAAATTACTGAAAAACTTTGCCAGAATGATTATAACTTTATTTGCAAATTTAAAAAAAAGTGTTATAATATACAAATGACAATGATTAAAATCCAATAAGTTGGTGCTACCCTATTGGTCTCAAATTAATCCGTATATTGATCGTTATTGTAAAGTGGATTTCTCAAATTTTTAGGAGAAAAATAATTCTCCCATAATTCCTCCTAAAATGCAACTTACTGCAAGGCAACAATTTCTGATGCGTGTGAATTAAATGTATTTGCGAAACAAAATCTGTCAAGTACTCGCGCTACGAGTGTTTCGTATGCACTGAGGCGTGTAAAACTTTTAGAGGTGTATAATATTCCTATAAAGCGGTATATAATTATTATTTTTTACATATAAGTATATTTATGTTGCAGAAGTGAAAAAATCTAACTTATTTCAAAACTATAAAATTTAGGATCATAAATTTGCCAGTAAATAAGCAAATTCTTAGCAACATTATCTTTTCCATAATGTTGAATATAGTAGTTTTATAGACAGAATGAGGGGGTGAAGGTGGAACATACGTAGGTTTTTTAAATACAATGTACTAAATTTCTACTTTCTACGCCAAACAAAACTAAATTAATTTATATGGTGGGTATGACAAGAATGGTGGTCATTGCAAGTGTAAATTCTTAAAACTTTCGTAATACCATAGTAAATCTAGTTGTAATGCATAAAACATAAGAAATACAATCTTTATATTGTATTTATCATTGTACACCATAATTGCATACAAGCAAAGAAACTGAGGGTAGTTACCTTTGACACAAGTTGAGTATACAGTTTATATTGTATGTACAAATGCAAGACGCACTTAAAAATTCATATTTTTTTTCTTTGAGAATCATTTTAAAAATACTTTGGTATTATAAATGGGGTTAATGGATAAAGCTATCTATAATGTCTATAACGAGAAACACTCCAATTTTTAATTAGTATAAATATAAAAGAAAGTATCGTCATTAACATCATGCACATTAGTAGTTTATTTAAGATAATTAACAGTGCACTCACGAAAATTTCAAATGATCATTAAATGGTGAATGGTGGTCTTTATTTTAAACAGTTCTTCTTGAATTTTATTGTAATGAAAACAAACCATGCTAATGAACATTGCGTACAAAACAGAGACAGCATGTGGATGATGATATGATTCAGCAAATACTTGAAACAATTTCAACGGAATTCGAGAAATATATCAATATTAGTAACATTTCAAAATGTAACAACTACTGGAAATAAAATTTTACTTATTCTAGGATATATTTTAGTTACTCTAAATATCTAACATAATTGTGTGTACCAATTTACAAATATAGATATGCTTCTTTCTGTAAACTTCTATGTAACATTCGTTAAAATTTATATCACCTGCTTTAAAATGATGAAAACACGTTTATATGTACACTCAGCATATAAAAGAGAAGCTGAAATGAGATGAAAATATTTACGTGTTATTGGTATGGAGTTCCGTGTTTGTAATATTCAAATTTTTTTAAAATATGACTTAAACATACCTACACGCAAAATTCCCTTTTCTTAACTTTACAGACTTCTAATGGTTAGCAAAATATTAAGTATATTTAATTTAATTGTACGTCAGCTTTAACTTTTGTTATTTGATTCATTAAATATCTTCACTACAATAAATTTAAGAGTAATCCCTGTCTTGATTTAAAAAAATAATAATTCACCATTGCGCTGATAAAATATTGTTTTTTTAACATTTACTAATGTAAGAAATTTAGTAAAACGAAAAAAAGGAGGTAGGGAAATGGAATTACAAAGCAAGGAAGGCGACCTTCGTCGTCTGATATTGTGAAGACTCAAAAGGGTAGCGATTTATATTACCTAACTCGAGAACAATAGAAGGTAGAGACACAGTATTCTTGGAACCCTGGACCCACCGTCAAAGAAAACTAGTTACGGTAAATCTAACAGAGTCGATGTGCAAGCAGGGTATATCTTGTGCTTTAAAAGGCTCCCAAAATATTTTAGAGTCAACAGACATAATTATAGAAAAAAAACACCTCTGAATGGGTCCTTGTTAAGTCAGAGCCTGTGCTCATCAAATATAAAAACAGAGGGTCCGATAACTTTCAACATAACAGAAGGATTAATAAATAAACCAACACAATCTATGACAATCACAGAAAACATTTACTTACGTTATAATGAAGATTTGTTTCACCACAAAACCACTATCGATAAACAGTGAAATTATCTAAATTAACAATAAACAGTGAAATTATCTAACTACGAACATTGGAAGTTGTCGATAAGAAAAGAACTAGAATCTCATAACTTGAACAAAACATGGATACAAGTAAGAAAACCTCAAAGTATCAAATATAAATATGTAATGGGAAAATTTCTTGAAAACATTATGGAGTTGAAAATTTTGTGTACAGTCAATATGCAAATATGTTCACAATTGCCTTAACAAGAGCAAAATTTACATTATTGGAAGAAGCTATTGGAATAGCAAATTACATTACACTGTCTCGCAATTATTTGTGACAATTAACATTAATTGATAATTGTAACATGATTGTTACAATTAGCAATTAAGGTTAATTGTAACACAATTGTCTATATTTAAAAAGTCTAATTAAACGTAATAATAGCGAGAGTAATGTTAACATTCTGTTAATTTTAATACACACTACGTAGCTCTATATCTGAATTCCCATACATGTGTAAATCCAGTGTAAGTAAATGTTCACATTTTCAACTTTTCCTCTAGACATTGAAATGTGCAATAAAGTTTTGAATAAGAAATTTCAGATATAAGAGTTACAGCATAATTTTAATTTTGAATACGCATATGGTAGCAAGCTCACCATCTCATATTGGGTACTTCCAATTTTCTAAAATTTGTCAAATTTAAAGAGCATCTAAATGTAACTATATTAATAGACGTCCAGTGATGTAATGTGTGAAATATGTAAAATTAAACATAAATAAACATAAAACAAGACTCACATATAAGCTTAAATATAAGACTCGGTATATAAGCTTAAATAGTATAGAAATTTCCATCCATCAGGAAACGTCTAATTAAAGGGGAGCATTAAAATATCTTAGTTAATGGTAATGTCGCCCTTCCCTATGAAACCCATACCAACCATAGTCTATGGTGGAGAGTATACAAACTGCAACTCCATTGTCATACTTCCTTTTTCTACGTTTGAAGTAATTAAGAGTTGTGGTGTCCGTCTTTCTGGATTCTTCATCAAAGAATATCTCGTTAATCACACACCCAGTTCTATCATCGCAACAATAATTTAGGAAATATTTTCTGATGCATTGTCAGTTTCATTAGAAATGAGCCCACAAAATGTAGAGCAATTTATTTTCCTCGCTTTTTGCAGTGTGTTTTAACTTCGTGTGTCAAAATAATAAATAAAAAGGGGACAGTGAGAAAATACAAAAAAATTATAATTTTATAAAACTTTTTCTAAATCCGTATAAAATCCAGCAATAAACCTTTCAAATTTGGCTGGCACCAATTTTGGTTTGCGGTTTGTTTCACTATAAAAATAAAAAGGTCGCAACAAAACCACAAGGAAAGTAAACATTGATTTATATTCATGTGTTGGCTGTTTGAATAATATTATGTACTCTTTGTAGGAAATGAAAAAATAATATATATGGCGTACAAAGAAATAACAAGTTTTAAAGGAACTAAAAATTAATTAAAAATTATGCAAAACATTGTAAATGAGTTAAAAGCAAAAACGTATCAAAAATAAAAAACATAAACAAGACAGAATTAATCATATTTCTTATGTTTTATTCTAATTTATGGAGTCATAATATCATAAGCAGAAAGTTTGGCAAAAGTGGAAAGGAAGTGAGATGATAAAATTATAATAAAAAAGAATAAATTTTGTTACTCTTTTGTTCAACAAAGATAAATAGATGATGGAAAGAATTGCCTTCATAACAATGTAAATATTTATAGTTACTAATTATTTTTATCCTCATTTTTGAATTATCAATAATACTATTGTTTTATACCATCGCACTGAAATTTCAATTATTTTAATGAATAAATTTTCCATCACTTTATCATAACAATCATAACCTAGTTACAAATTTAAGTTAAATAGATTGATTCAATGAAGTTCATATTGTGCTATTGTAGTCTATTTGTAGTATTGATGAGTTGTAACATTTAATTCTTAGGAATTAGTATAGTAGAAACATGGACGCATACGATGTGATGGGAAATTTTAATATCATTTTTCGTGCATGTTCACTGTCGCGTGTTACAAAATTAAGCAATAACATATCAGTAAAGAATATCACGATAAGGGCTTTGATAACAATATTTGTGATAATAATTTCATCCATAAAAATTCTGATGGCATCATTTCAACTTCATTTTTTCACTGGTTATCCCGTATCAGACAATTTTGATCGGATACATACGATAACATCAAGGATACAAATCGTTATTCTTGTTATTTTTGCTGCTACAGAAAGTTGTCAAAGTATTCACAAATATTTTGAAAATTATAAAAAAATCGACAATCTACTGAAAGTAACAATCCCCATGTATGTGAATGAAAGAAAATCATTTAACAAATTATTTAAGATTTTTATCTTCACGTCAGTCTTTATTGTGGTCTTTGACATAATTTCACAGTACACAGCTTATGACATTGAAATGGTAGTCCATTCTCAATCATATTTTATAACCCAATTCTTTTTACAAGTGCAAGATTGGAAGAGCATTGTAAATTTGAGAATATTCAGATGGCGTCTGAACATGGTTTTGAAAGGTGTTAATAAATTATCGGTGGGATATGTTTATGTTCAAGCCGAAGATATTGCTGATAATGAAATAATCGGTGAAAATAATGATATGGAAGTTACAATTGAAATCAGAAAATTAAGAAAAAGCTATATACTCTTAAGTGAGCAATGCAATTTATTTAATGGTGCGTACGGATTTCAGGTTAGTTCCATTCATTGGTTTATATTTTTCTTTATTTTAACTTAAAAGGAATTTAAACTTATATTATTCCTCAAAGGGCCTAATTCAATCTATAAAATATTTGAATTAAAGGGAATGAAACGGGAATTAATCTTTTTTTAAATCATCATACCAGGTATAAAGGGAAAGGTTGTTTGTTAAACATAATTTCAAAAATATATAATATGTTTGTCTCGCAAATGTTTTCAACAATTACAAAAACTATTCAAAACCACTCTCCACCCCAAGCCGTTTCCGAAAATATTGGTAAAAATAAAAACATAGGAAAATTGTGGACAAAGTAACCTTTGAAGGAAAATGATGAAATTTACCTTCGACATTTATTTCCAACGTAAAAATCCATTGTGATATCATTCTATTCCTATCAAAATCCTATCAAAGTTTAGATTATCAATCTGTTACCAAAAGGAACACTCTAGTATTAAAAAAAAATTGATTTGGTTCAATGGAAAAATGGAACATATTTTGTTAAGTAACAAAATTCGGTAATAGTAAAAAGAACTTTTAACATTAAAAAATGTAACTCCTTGGAGTCGGCAGTCACCTTGGTAAAGTGGAAACGTATTGGGATGAAAGCTATCAAATTTAAAATTTTATCTTACAACAAAACTTTAGAAATATATCTCTATATTATCTATGTACATCTAAAACCTGTAGTTAGACAAAGAGGGCTATAGTTTTTATGTATCTGTGCTGAATTATAATTGATTGTATGTGAAATTTTATTTTACATGCGCATTCGGAAATGTTTGCTTAAAATTGTAAACACGTAAAGTTAATAAGATATTGGGTCAAAGTAAAGTCTGATTTAATTGATAAGTAATTATTATAATTTCAATTAGTAAACAAAAAACAGTAATGAAATGAATAACCTATTCATTGAAACAATGCCTTTTAAAACAACATAGTCAAACATATCGCTCTTTCATTTGTTTCCGCAGTGAAATAATTTGGTAATACCTGTCTGTCCGTCTCTCAAATCCTTATTGTTTCTGTACTTTCAGACATCGTGCAATAAAATATATAGCATTATGCAAATACATGCACCATAGAGAGATCTGAATTATTAAGTAGTAGTAATAACACAAAGATTTTTTTAAGCGCCTCTCCAAACACATAAGCACAGTGGCGAAAATACTTTCTCCACTCATTTCGTTGAACGGAATATTATTGGAAAATTTTATTTTAAAAACATAAAAACTAAAACCATTTTCGAATTTAAATCCTATTTGAAAAATATTAGGCTTCTAAGTATCTGGCTATAAATCAGCATCTCTTTAATTTTTCACACTTAGTTCTGAAAAATCCTAAAAAATATAGGCATTTGGTAAGTTATTTTGGTTAATTTGCGGTTCAAAGATCAATTTGAAAAGATAAAGACCATTTTACTTTTTACCTGTTCTGACACGCATTTAACCGGTTTTTTGAACAAACATGTTTCGGTTGGATCTTGTGTCCATTTTATTTGAGAAAATCGATTTCTCTCAACAAAATGCAATTATTAAGGCTCTCTCATTTTTGAATGAAAACTGGTGTTTTGGTCAGTCAAATTTTAAAGTGTTCACAAACTCGGCTGAAAAGTATTCATCAAACTTTTTCAAGATTGTTTTCACCACTTGCTAACAATTTACCTTTTTGCATTGTGAAAGGTTATTCACATTTCAAAAATATGAAAACTGTAAGTGTAAATAAATATAATTTTTGCAACTTTGGAAAAATTTGTTCTGCTGTGGATAGTTGCACGTTGTATTGAATTAGCAATAAGGAAAAGTAATTTACCAGTACTCAATGTTTATTTTTCTAATATCGACTTCAATTCTTGACAATACATACTAGCCGTGACTTTCGTGTTAGCTCTCATGATGTTGGTAAGAGACATTGTCGTAAGTCTATAAAGTCATTGCCTTGAGTTATTTGTGACTAATGCCCATCCAGCATTATTTCCAGGATCCAACTATCATAATTTTACAGTTCCATAGATTTCATATCTTGTTCCATTTTGTATTTAGCATCTCTTCATTTTTGGGCATGTTCAATAAAATAAAAACTTATTGGTGTTCACTCAAATAACGTGGCACCCCTTTTTTCGAATTTATTTATTTTATCAAATAACTCAATATTGTATTGACGCTAACATCAAACAATGTTAATAATTCAATTGTAATATTTGATAAAGTTGCAACCACAATTACGATCTATTTATCTCAATTAGCCTCAATTACTGTGTGCCCCTTTATTGCCGAGTGTCCTTGTTTTTGAAGTTATAAATTGTTACGCGAAAGTAATTCAATAAATAGCCTATCCTTTTTTTTGTATAATTTATATATACACCCTAAACCTTAATTTTAATATTTAATTCGATTTCACTAACAATATTATAAAAAAACTGAGGTACGGTGGAACAAATTAGATGGAAATATAAATACATTATCTTCAAAGTAAAAACATATTCTCATTTTGACTAAAAGGTATAAAAGAAAATGACTCTATGCAAGAGAAGTAAAAAAACATGAAATTGGCAAAAATATACAATCGGAAACTTTAAATGTTATTTTAGTTTGGCCAAAACATTAAATCCAAAACTTATTTGAGTTTATTGCAAATTTAGATTAACCTGAACTTTTTATTAAATTACTAAATAAAATCTGAACTTTTTTGTTGTGCTTGTTAATAAGTTGTGGGAGGGGGGCAGTGGTATCGAGTGTAGTATTTGAGTGCCTTTTTATTTAACAACGTGTGAAGAAAAATCAAAACATAGACATTTTAGTAAGTGCTCTTCTTTTATGAATACCCTTTCGAGTTAAGCAATATGCAACATATGCAACACAGTAAGCATCCCTTTTGGTTATTTTATGTAAATAAATATTACTTAAAAATAGGGATGAACCCATTTCATTCGTTTAAATAAACATAAAATATATGTAATGTTAGAAGCGTTCGAGTAGATTGATATTTGCTTATGAAATTTTTAAAATTTGTTGGTTTCAGCTGCTTTTCACCCTTTGCCACACGAGTATCCATTCAATTTTTATTTGTAACCTAGTCATAATGTTCGCTTTGGGAAAACTGGTATGTATATATGTTGATAAATGTTTATAGGTAAGATGTAAGAGATTTATTATGAATAATTTTGTAGGAAATTTATAATTTTACGTCATTTCAATTTACTTCCCAACTTCAAAGTGCAACCACTCTAGACAACTGAAACTCAAAAACATATCACTTCTCTCTTTGTTGTATTTTAAAATTTTTTTTTAGTTGCTACTTGTATTTAAAATGTTCATTTAATTACAACGAAGATAATTATTTCTTTAATTTCTCCAAAATTCCAAACATTGCCCTTCACTAAAATTTCTCATATGTAGAGATCGATCGTATGATATAAATCTAATACAAAATATCTAATATTGCTATAAAGGACAGATATATGTGATATTATAGGTATTAATTATATTTCCTATTTTTTTTAATTAATCATATATTGTTTTTGTATACGTATGTAGCTTGTATAATTTTATTTATTATTCACTGCAATAATTTTTAAAATCTTATTAACTTTTGATTCAATTTAATCAACTGATACACTTTTACAGGACGTTACATCTTTTGAGTACTTAATAATAATAATTTTTTTGATACGGTTATTGTATGGAGCTACATTATTAATTCTACTATTGAGGGAGTCTGTCATTGTACAAAGACTCAGATTATGTTTGCTGGTAATAATCGACAGTGGGCGGATAACTAATGACTATGGTAAGAATCACAAGCACACTTTTTACTTTTTAGTAGACCATTTTCCAAAAACCAATAATATTCAAGTATTTTTGCAATCTATAATTTCCAATAGCTTTATTGATAAAATGATTCTAGAAGTTTCTTAGGCGATTTTAATGATTCATGGCCGTCAAAGAGTTTTTTATAAATATATAAATAGATATGTGATTAAAAGCTAAAAGTTATACAAGTATACAATTTTTCGTCACTTACATAATTTGAGGTTAAAAATGGTATTAAAATATTGGTTAAATTAACAGCACATACCTACTACCTATACCTAATGCATAATAAAAATAAATTCTAATAATGCGACGCGACCGCGCTCGTATGATGCTTGTTGCCAGTCATTATGCATACGTTTGTAGTTGAGGGCGTTTGTGATGCCGAGGGCAACACATGCATGCGTATGCATAAATTTGACCTGCTAGCGCCTATTTTCAATTAGGACTATTTAAAATAGTAGACTATTCTTATGTGATTATGTTGCCGTTCGACTGATTCTCCCACAGAAAAGAAGCGAATAAATTAACCAACATGGTTTTACAATAGATCTTACAACTTTTTACGGTAGGAGAATTGCATTGCAAGACTTGCATTTTTTTATATTTTGTATTTTTGATGGGCTTCATTATTTTATGAAAAAAAAAGATCGCTGCTGAAATAAAATCTACTATACGAAGCATGTTAATTGACAATGGTGTATGTGTAATTTATAACTGTGTCGGTTAAGTTCAAATGACATGCAGTTATTAGTTACATAGATGGCTCTCTTTATTCAGTGTATTGACAACATAATGGAGCACGATATAACTAAAATGGAGCAAATAAAATGCGTGCGTTAGAAAGAAAAATCTGTATTTTCTCACTATTTAAAAATCATTGGAAAACTATTAAACCAACCAATCTGTAATGTTGGAAAGTTGAAAATTTTTAAATTTTATGAGAATAAAACTTTAAATTATTTTGAACAAGTCGTAGGAACTAAAAAAATCAAGTAATTTTTCACTTCTCTGATTACGGGATCAGATTTCAATGTGACATGCTTGACTAAAAATTGTGCTGTTTATTTGTGTTTTGCTGCAGTCTATATTAAATGTGATTGACTTTTGTCTATGTTCCGTGAGGTATTTTGTCTTGCACAATATTCTAATTCATGTCCTTCGCTTTTTAGTCCCCTCATAATCGTTTGGACTATCTTGTTATCTGAATTTATTTGAATATAGCCATCACACATAAGCAAGTATAACTGGTTCGTCCATCCTTTTTAGTCCAAATGGAGTTATCACAGTTTTTGTGACAGTCTGTATATATGAATACTATTGCCGGAAACAAAGAAAATCCTGCTTCAAATGCCCGCAATAAATCACAAGTTTTAATTCTATCTCAATACTTTAAACACTATAACATGCTTCAAATTAAATTAAATAACATCAGTGTTATTGTAAATATAAATTTGCCCATTAATACATATTCCGTCATTTTGAAATACCAAAATTGCTCAATTTGAAATGGTGAAATTGTGACAATATACAATTTTCCTCTATAACCCTTATCAGATCTTATTAAATGAGTTTAGTTTATGTATAGCCTTTGTTGGATTAGTAGTGCCTGTAAATAGTACTGGGTCTAGTTTACCGTCTGACCTATCTGTCGTTCGTGTACCAACACGCACAAATATAATTTACGGCATTCTGAAAACAAACGAATAGAAATAAGAGGATAATTCCTTAAACGTATTATACGTTTTGTAGAAACACTTTATGCAGTATGAAGGAATTATTTAATTGTATCACGGGGGAATATGTAAATTCAGTTCATTGATTTCTTCACTATAGTACACTAGAGTTACACAATACCTAATGTCTCTCACCACATGTTTGTCAAGGCGAGGTAGGTTATAGATCAATCCAATTATTTGAATCTTATATGAGGTTTAATACCTTGACAATCCAATGTGTCCAATCATGTTCAGTTTCTATTATTATACTAGTAGTTATTCATGCTCATAACGTGAAGAACTCTAATCTTTATCCTTCCGCACCAAAGAGTCTCTAGACGACATACTGTGACAAATTGTGATAACCTTTTCAGAAAAACAAACAATTATAGTGTTCCAAAATATCAATTAATGCCATCGACTCTGGTTTTATTTACATGAAATTTATTAATCAGCCAAATGAAATCAAAGTGTTCAATTTTGATTTACTATTTATAATTTTTTGTACATACAATAAGGCTCTAACATTATATTACTCTGGATACGTTGGTAGCTCATATTATGATCATATCACAGGTTTGATGAGTCAACTTTAACTAATTTTTGTTTATTTCTTTTTATTTAAGGTTCCAATCTCTCGGACACTTTATATGAATTCGGCATCGTGGTTGCACACCAACCTTTAGTGTTCAGCGCAAACGACTACATTAAATTAGATTATTCATTTGTTTACAACATGTTTACCGCCATAATTAGTTATGGAGTTGTATTAACACAATTTAATTAGGCAAATAACTAGATAATTAAGATTCAGTATTGCTATCAACTATAACTTGTATTTATTTTAAGGAACAATGTAAGATTAGGCTCAATGGAAATGTAGTGTTTCAATTTAAAAATTAATTTGTCGCAGAATACAAATGTTTTATTTTAATATGTAGCCACCTTTTTTTGTTTTGAAATAATAAATTATTTACGTTACAATATTGCAGAGGTAATTATTAAGATTATAAGAATCAGAAAAGATTACACTGAAGCATAATTGTTAGGCAAACAAATTTTTTTAAGCAACTATTTTGAAAGGCCTGTTACTTTTAAGAACGACAAGTTTGACTCTTACTACTTGAGAGCTTACTGTTCGATTTGCCAAATTTGTTATAGAGAATAGTAACTGTACTCGCAAAATTTAAATTGATATTTATTTCAAATTGTATCATTACAATTGCTTGAAAAATTATAAAGTGTGTATATTTGATATTACACCTGTTCTTTTTTATGCTCTGGAAAAAGTTCGAACTGTATTTGCTATTTCAAATTACAAGGACATAATGATATTCTCCATGATAAATTAGACTCAATAACACAATTGCAAAGTATAGTCCACGTGTTATCCCATATGAACGATACGTATTTGCTTATGTCACATAGATTACTAAAAGTTGAGTAAACTATAATAAAACACCAATACATAACACTAATTAGTTCCACATGCAAGTGCAATCTATGCGCTAGGCAAAAAGAACATTATCATTTTGGAGATTGATTATGTCTAAAGAGTCATAACTTATCTTGAGGTTGTGACTGTGAGGGGGGGTTGTAGTTGATAAGTTAAATAAAACATGTAAGTCCATAGAAATATTTTATTGAAGAATTATTACCATTCATCACAATTTTGCAGGGTAGCAATGAAACATTTGAATGTATTCCTAGTTTAAGGCAACTCGTGGTAGGCTGCTGATACGAGGCATGGGTATCTACGAAGCTCTCCAAAGCATTTTGACACATTAGCGAAATCAAAAGAATCTCTCATGATATAGTGCAATGAATTATTTGTCTAGAGTTAATAAAAATGACACATGATAATTAAGAACAGAAATTGCTCATTAATAGTTTCTTATTTGACCTTCTAAAATTTTCATATGAATGTTTTGTAAAGTCATCAATTATGCAGGATGAGGTATGATGCTAATATGTTCATATGCTTTCGAAGAAAAACGGTTTTGATAGACCAATGGATTACTGGACATGTTAGTGGGCTTATAAGGGTTCCGCTTTTTTCTTTTTTAGGCATGGAACCCTAAAAACATGTGATACATACATATTGACAAACTATTTGCAATTAAAATAAGAATACTCATAACCATATTGATCAATCTGATAAGTACATTCGTCACTTGAACCCTAGTTTGTTTTTAATACACCTGTGCAAGGAATGGATTAGATTTGGAAAAAGTATCTTCCTTTCCTTCAATATGTAATACTGAAAATATACAAATCTAAACTTGAGAAAGGACAATTAAGCTAGTAGCTTATCAATATAAATAGTTTTTTTATATTTTTTACCTTGTGGTTATCAACTAAGAGAGAACTTGCAAAAATTCCAAAATTATAAATTTTAGAATTTTATACAAGATAGAGATATTAGCAAAAATATCAACTAAAATAAACACCCCACCCCTTTCTCGAAACTGCTGAAGTGAAAATTATGAAAAGAAAACAGACGTTAGAAATTTACTTAAAGCTCACTAAAACACTAAATTCCATAATTTTTTCATTATTTGCAATATTTTTATATTGGTGTTTATATTTTTATAACTTGTATTATTGAATATGTTTACATGAAGAAAATATTACAGGTATTTGTAAATGGTTAAAGGTTTTATTTACATATATTTTAGTCTAAATAAAAAGTTCCTGAATACATTTCCAATTATGTGATATTAATCTACTCATATTATATTATATTTAATTACAAGTTTATATTCTATTACATACTACATACATTACAACTAGTTTTATATCCAATACCTGGTGTTACTTATGAATTAAAAGTACGTAGTAGTAAAATTATTAGTACGAGAATAAATTATGAATATATATTTTACAGGAGGAAAATCTTATGTTTAAAAAAAGTAGAAGACGAATTTGTTGATGCCGGAAAAAATAGTGTCTACATGACAGGAGGGTCCTCTAAAAAGGAAATAAACCTAAAATCACAATGAACTTTATACACGTATAAAGGTCTTAAAGCCTAAAAAATTTATGAGCTTTTACTATTCTCCTTTCTTACTTCTGAGTCAGTTTAAATATTTTATTATTTTTGCTCTGTTATTAATCATCTGAGTGCCGACGAGCGCCATCGTGCTCATGCGCGTACTAACTAAATTTGCCACGAGCACGATGGCGACGATAACAATTATTTTGCTGATACGGAGGATGTACCAGACTGTGAAAATGACAATGTGACCTTGATTTCAGTTTTTGTTATAATTTTTGTTCACAATATATATTTCCATAATTTTTTTTGTTTTTTATTATCCTTGTACAAGTTTTTATTAAGAAAACACCGAAAAAATTATTAAAATTGGTTAATTTTTGGAAGAGATACAGTTTTTTTTCGAGACAAGGGTAAATAACATCAAAAACAAAAGATTTCTTTGGCATTTTTAAGTATATATGAATAAGAAACAATGGCACTAAAACGGTTATATAACTTATAGTTTTATTCCAAAAGGGGCTCTAACACAAGTCCATAAAGGGGAATTTGTTTCTGTATGTACTTATAATACCATTGGAAATATCCTTCATATCCTTCAGAATTTTATATGCATTTTGTTAGCAGATTCGACTGAAAATGGCATTATGTGGGAAACTGAAATTAATCTCCAATATTTCAAATATCATGTATTGGTAAGATAGATGCTAAAATTATCTAATGCTAAAACTCAAGCGGGACCAATTGAGTAATGTTTGTCTGTTTACAGAAACTAATATTGTGAAAAAGGTAAAATTTGTAAGAGAGATTGAAAAATGCTGGGAAGTTTGAAAAAAATCCCATTGCAAGTGGGAGAAGTGCATGTTTACAAAATTAAAAAAGGAAAAGTACGCAAGAAAAGACAGAAGCGATACTTTGCAAAACACTTTATCATATTTTGAACAGGACACACCATAACATAAAATATTGTAAAACTTGTCTATTGAAGTTTAAGAAACCTGTTTGATAATATTTTCTCAATTTACTTAATATTCGTATTTAATTATTTGCAAACATTAATTTTAATATACACTATATAAATATATTGCCTAGTTATAAGTCATAGGTGTAAAATATGGGAAATATCTCAAGAGTTATGAAATTTACAACCATCTTACATAAAGTTCTGAGAAAAATAATTTTGAAATCCTAACTTAACTTGCATTTTTACATCATATTCCATACGTTTCATAAAAGAATCTGGTATTTTCTTTGCCCTTTAAAAAATTCAATCCAAAATTAAGATCGTTCAATCGCCATAAAATAAATAGAAAATATATAAGTGCGAAAGTAAATATTTTGAATTGCTATTATATAATTACGCTTATATTTATTTAGACGTAGCTAAACAAAACAACAATGAATATACGTCCAGTGATCGAGAGTCTTGAAAGTTCTTACGGAACAACTGAAAGTATTTTTATAAATGGGTATGAATTTTGCATTATATCTCCTTCATTTTACAATCACACAATCAGAAGTATCGAACGGGGCTCTATTACTCTCCCTCGGCTGCCCATCTATCTGTCTATCACCACTCTCTAACTTTTAAACAATAAATGATGTTCGCATATATATGCACTTAACACGTCATTCAAAAAAGAACACATTTTTGAGGTCAACTACTTTCAACCGCATATCTTCCACACCTTTATAGTTATCAACGTGCAACCACCATAGTGCACAATGGGTTGAGGCTACTACCATGGAAATGCCATTCAGCTACCATATGCAGTTTTGACTGTAGAATATAGGCACACAAAGGACCAATTTTACATGATATATATTTATGTATATGTATATATATATATATATATATATATATATATATTCATACTTTATTTCTGGACACGATCAATTGCAGATCGATGTATAGATAACAATCTAACCCTTCACCGTTGGTTTTACTTAACAAATACTTCTTCGGTTCTTGCTTTCATCACTTTCAACATATTAAAAAACATGGCAAAGGTGAACTGTGTGTTTAGTATTTTCACTAAACACACAGTTATGTCCAACAACCTGGCAGGTCATTTATATAATTCTAATCGACCCAGCCATTGCTTGTCAAACTTGATATTAAATCTCCTTATTATCCCTTTAGTGGAGTCTGATGAATCTTCAAACCACATATTTATCTTATTTCGTAGGGGCCAGTTATCAGTATTGGCATCAAGCATTGTTTCAACAAAACATTCGTAAGAATCACATCAACAGACTCATAATAGTGTGGATATTTTGTAGTTGGCACCTAAAATTTATTTGCAATTCACTGTCTTTGCGCTGGTAGGCATTAGCAAAATGTATTTCTTGACAATAAAAATTATAATCTTTTTTTTTCAAATTTAAATCATAATTTAAAAACAAATTTTAAATCATACAGACGAAAAATAAAGCAACCATTTAAATTCTAATATCAAACAAGGGTAGTTCTGGTAACATCGGCCCATCGCCGGGGATCTGGGATATATGCTGCCAGAAGCGTAGATTACATTCCAGATTCAATCATCAATAATTAGTGTCATGGCACAGTAATAATACAATAATGCAACATCA
Organism: Druceiella hillmani; assembly: GCA_039881145.1. Classification (NCBI taxonomy): domain Eukaryota; kingdom Metazoa; phylum Arthropoda; class Insecta; order Lepidoptera; family Hepialidae; genus Druceiella; species Druceiella hillmani. Next base: position 792,106 of record JAYKKI010000069.1, on the reverse strand, counting down.
AGACATTTTTTCAATACTCGCGTAAACAAATAAGCATGTAATGACTTGTTGTAATGCACCTAAACTAAGCAAATGAAAACAAATTAAAGCTGTGAATTAGGAGTAGTGATATTTCCTTGAAAAGTCAATCTCGAAATTTGAAAAAATTGGTCGACGGAAGAAGAAATTTGAATCTGCTTAATAAGGATCTTTTTAATTAAATATATGAGTTGCTCAATGAAAATATGTTGGAACGTAATGTCATAACGTAAAAAACAAAAATATTATAAAATTATGGTTCAATCGGTGACACATTATTGCGAGTAAATAGTTCGTAACAATTATGAAAACTTGGTCAAGCAAATTGCCTTTTCAAAATTATGTTCCTCTAGTCACTTCCCCGTCTCCAAATCCAGCAAATAAGTTGGAACTAGTTTTTTATGGAATACCCGGGTGTATGAACTCCATAACCACTGATTCTAGTTGTTCAAATAAACTGATTAATAATACTAAATAAATTAAATCTTCATTATTTCAAAACATCAGTCTGTATTACATAACTTGTCATTGTTTTGAAATTTCTCATCTAAGGTAAATTAATTTCTGAAACAAAGCAATTTTTCGTAAAGAAATTGTATTTTCCCAAGAATATTTTTTTTTTTCCACAATTAACCTACAATATCTAGCTGTTAAGTAAAAGGGTAGGACATTCATTTCTTAAAAACCTCTAAAGGAGATTCAAAATGAAAAAAAATAAAAGAATTTCATTGTTCAATCGAATACTTCTATACGATAATCATTAAATCTTTTTGATGGATTTTTAATAAATCCTTTCAAAATACAAAAGAAATATTTTAAAGAAAATAATTAATTTAAAGTAATTAAGAAATAAAATAATTTTCCTTGTCACTTGGATAAGAATAAAATCTCTGATCTCTTTCGGGTGAGCATGATCGCTTTGTACTATAGAAATTAATTAAGCTGATGGAGCCTCTACCAAGGGTCAATTAGTCCTTAGCTACCTAAGTTTATCTACCACATACGTCATAGTTCTGGCTCAGTTTCACAATATTCTATTTAATTGAATAAATTACTGATTTATTTTTCAGTTTTATTTATTTTGTGAAACGGAAATATTTCATGTATTTCTGTTCTATAAATTATATAAAAGGATTATTATATGTAGGTTGAATAGTAGTTCTAATACCTTATAATTAGTCTTAAATGGTAACATGGAGTTTCTTTACATAAAAAAGTCACCGAAATCAACTAAATAGTAATGGTTGATTATAATAGAATATACGTAACCATAATATGGTATATAGGTTTTATAGTTTTACGAAGCACCTAAGTTAAGTCACTGATTTTAAAACTGCACAAAATCAATACGAAATTTGCATCTGTATGTTAATCTAACATACACTTTAACATCTTATTTTTTTCTACTATATAGGTAAAATTGACTTGACCAATTGAATATATTCTATAATTTATAAATGACACAACACAACAAGCGACGGAGGTACTAGAAGACATTGCGTAGTGACAAATGTACATATTATCACGTAATGTAACTTAACCTCATTTTGAATTACCGACCTGTGATTTCACCTATCTATTTACATCTACAAAAATGTAGAGCATAAATGTATGTGTGTAGTGATTTCTTGTGAAATCCATTATAATAATCTTCTTCATCACACAAACGGACCTGAAGAAAAGTAATAGCACGTAAAATGCAATTATTGGAATGAAACATTTGAAAAAGATTTTATCATTCCAAGTATTGAATTGGACATGTAAATAAAATGCCTTTTTTCGGTTTTGAAAACCGATCAAGATTTTGTTTCAATTAGTATGTATACAAACACACACACACATACACTTTATTATGTATATATATATATATATATATATATATATATATATATACATATATATATATATATATACATATATGTGTATACTTTATTTTAGAATTTTTTGTAATTCATAAAACAATGATAAATGTAGTAGACTTTACTTTATATTGAGTAATTTATGAACATCTTTATACAGTAGATATGGAAAGTATTAAATCAGTAAGTATATTTACATAAGGACGATCGATGCCAGACTTTAACAAACGCCTGTGTTACATTCAGGAACACTACAGTGCACGCATTTTTCCCTTCAATGCCTTTTCTATATTGGTTGTGATTCTACGTACTCAATCTAATGTTGAGTGGTTACTTCTAAATACAAAATTGGTGAATCAGGAGCATTCGCCTTCCATTAGTAATGCTATATAATCTTTTCAATAATATTTTCTGGAAGATTTCTGACATAATAGGAAGTAGTACTATTGGTCGGTGGGATGTCGCTGCTGTAGGCGGTTTACCAGATTTGAGTATAACAATTACTTCGACACTTTTCCAGGGTTTTTCGACGAGTCTTAATTTAATACATGCATTTATAATAAATTGAAACTTTTTCAGAGCTATTTCCAGCAGCAATCAGGGTTCAACTATAGGTTCACCCCGGTGATTTTTACTGCAAATTGTTATTAGCACAACTTCGCCTCCTTTTTAGTAATCATTACATTTGCTTTTCAATAATCATTACATTGTATATTTCGGGACGATATAAACACATAAACTATTTAGTTTCTGTAAGTAGATTGGCCTTCTTGTTAATATCACCTATCCACTTACAGTCTTGAGATTTCACGGTTAGATCTTTTACAGGAAGTCTATTTAAACTCTTGGTGAATTTCTATAATGAGTAATCCGTGCTTTTATCAGCCTTTCGGTTACTAACAATTTCTTTAAAAAATTATTTTTAGCTTCTCCGATTTTTTTTATTGCTTAGCCCATCGAATACCCAAGTGGTTGAATACGAGTTATGCTAATTTTTATTGCTTGTGAAATATTTTTATTTAAATAACAAGCATAGTTTTTATTTTAATAATAAGTAATAAGTATACAATATAAAAGAAGTAATTTTTTTTGTTAATATTTTTTGGCTTCAATTTAATTTCCACAAGATTCTTTTTTACTTCTGACACTAAAATTTCCACAGTAACTTATACATTATCAAACTGAATCGGGCAGACACTACTGTGTTCCGAATTTCTATCCTCAATGCAATGTCTAATGATGAGAGGTGGGGTTGCAACAAAACGTTGAGATCATTACTTTTATACGTACGTTATCTCATGTAGTTTACTGATACCTAGAGTACCTCACAATTTCCAAATATAAGATGACACACACTCATTAATTTATTTTTTCTAAACTGACACTTTTTGCATTTTCGCACACTTGCGACACCTCTTTCATAGTATTGTATAGATTACCTAGGAAAAGAGGTTTATGGTCTATTTTACTTTTAGAATTTAATTTTTTTGTTTCTGCATGAAATACTAAGGCAGGAACCGGCTTTGTTCTCTATTTTGTTCCCTTTAATGGTGCATATTTACTAAACAAGTTAGAAATTTAAAAAATAATTCACCATATCTCCCACATTGTCCTTACATAAGATCGCATTCCATTTAATAGACTCTGCATTCTCGGGAAAACATGACAGCAGCTAAAATTTCAAAGATGTGCCATTTTGGATAACAATTTTTGACCATTAATGAAATTAGGCATACATGAAATTTAAATAAAAAACCCGGAGTGGTATGTCGACCACAGGTGGAATAAAAGTTTGGGATTCAATATACTAATTGAATAGTAAAAGATGAACAATTCTGTAGATATTTAGCTTACATTACTTAAACTTTATTTTATTTAACTCACCTTGCCACGTTTATGCTGAGAAACTTTTACATGCTAAGTGAGATATTTTATTTTCCTACATAGACATTTTGAACCTCGTATTGCTATCATACAGAAACAAGGAAAATTTGTTATAACATTGTTTGGTTTACCACACTACGTAACAGATGGAGCAGATTATGCTTTGTTACTGTTCTGTGATCTTTTTCCACTTTAGATCAATGAAGGAATCTTCATAAAATATAATTTAGTATGAGAAGTAAATTAAATTTAGTTCCAAAATATCTCTAAACATTTTATTCATTTGCCCATTGCGGTTCATGAAATTACTCAACAGCATATAAAGCATTCACGGGCTTGAAGGACAGATAATATTCCTTATTATTTATCATAAATGTGGTTTTAAATATTTATTCATCCATTTGTCAGCTGCATAGAAAATCCTTCTGGAAATTCAAGAAGTAAATGTACCTCCAAACACATTCACATACGCGAAAAAGATGCATAATTTCTTTAAAGGTATCGAAAAGAAAACAAAACGCCTCAATTATTTGCAGTGGTCTCTGTTTCATCTACTTCGAAAAATACACTTTTTATTCTAAGTGTGTAATTATCTCATATTATAGTTGTCATTTGGTTCTAAAATCTCTCTAAACATATTATTTTGCCCATTGCGGTCTGTGAAACTACTAGACAGCTTTTCATTCCTGATTCATTTGGCTTGAAGGACATTTAATATTTATTATTATTTACCGTAAATGTACTTTTCAATATTTATTCAATCAGTTGTCAGCTGTATAGAATACCTTTCAGGAAATGCAATAAGTGAACGTACTTGCAAACATTCACACGTGTAAAACAGATTGTATATAATTTATATAAAGATATCGAAAGGAAAACAAAACGCCTCGTTTATCTGCAGTAGTCATTGCTTCATCTACTTATAAAAATACACTTTTTTATTTTAAGCTTGCAATTCTCTCTTATTATAATTGTCATCGACATTGTTAATACAATTAAATAACCCTCTTAGATTTAAATATTAATATTAATACTAAAGCAAAATTTAATTTTAAAAGTCTCACTTTTGTTGACTACTGAGGTATATACAGGTTTTTGTTTAGTTATAATATTTAATAAATAATATTTTTATCATTGGTCAATGATATAAACATATTTTTATGGAAAAATTTTCAATAGTCACACGATGGAATATAAACGTAATATTATATTAATTTATTTATGTATTATTTAATCAACGTTTATACAAGTATGTAAATTTGTTTATAAGAACAAGCATAAAAAGTAACGAATGTGCACCGCACTGTACTATACAAATTCATATCTTTAATTTTTTTGCACAAGAATACAATTGGATTTTGGGAATCTAACAAAATATGGATAGAAAAATATAGAAACTTTAACTCATTTTAAATTTAATTATATAGACTTATTTTTCATGAAATAAAACTGAAACATCACAATGAAATTTGAGGCGAGAAAACTTAAAAATTGAAGAAAAGTTGATGCATTCACAGTAAAAAGGCGAGCAATCTTGAATTCAGCAATGCCAGGTATAGACAAGAGTTGACACAAACCTTCCAATTTGGGTAGCAGTTCGGCAGCTGTAAACATTTTTTTTCACGTAAATACAGTAAATTCCTGACATTATCAATATTGATTACTATTTCTGATAATAAAATTATTATTTTCATGTAAATATGGTGTAAAATGATTATCTGTATTATATTTTTACATTTAAACGTGAATTGGATTTTCTTCCGATGTTTGTCAAGGAAGAATTTTGTTTTTTAAATGTACATCAAATGCAAAAACACAGACAAAATTTTGACATGTTATATATTAATTAAAATTATGGATACTTATCAAACATGCAAAAAGTAGCATTTTTATACATATATATATATATATATATATATATATATATATATATATATGTATATGTATATATATATATATATACATATATATATATATATATATATAAGATATATATATATATATATATATATATATATATATATATATATATATATATATATTAAAATTCACTTTTGATTACTTAGAAATTTATTAAAACAAATGAAAAATTTTCAAGTAAATGTTTTAATTCACAAAAAAATATATAATTTTTTCTTATTACTTGCATTAGAAGCACAGTTTTAGTATCATTATTGGATTTTATCTTGAGTGATAATCTGCTAATGGCACGTATGTAAATTCCCTATAACGAAGTGACGTGAAATGGAACTTTGGAGCTGAAGTGAGATAGAGAAATAATGTTTAACATGTTTAGGTGAAATATGGTACATCTACGATATTGTATATGGATATGTTTTCATGGAGTTGACTACTGAATAAAGAAGACTTCTTTAACAATGATTACGCAATCATAATTACTTTGGATAGATTATATATAGTAATTACGTAGATTTAATACGCGCCATTAAGTATAATTGTTTTTAACTATTTAAATTTTAATTATGTGTTTTTAATTTTATTCAGCGTAAAGTCTGGAAGAAAAGGTAAAAAAGGAATCATAGCTGATAAAAAGACGTAGTCATCATCACTTATCCAGAGATAATGACACTCTATGAAGCAAAAGTACATCAGTGTGTTTAATAGTTGGTAAAAATCGTTGTGAAAAAATTAGCTAAAAATGAGTTGACCGCAACGCAACCTATTCGAACACTTTAATAGATTATACTAATTTAGAAGTAATTTAAAAAAAGTACTCATTTTAATATATGTTGCATAGTTCATATAATATTTTTCGCAAAATCCTTGTAATGCGGAGCGTGGTCGAGATGTACTCGTAAATGTTTAGTGCTCTGGAGACTGCGGTTCTTCCACAAACTAGTCTTTTCTGTAATCATTATGATTTAATTTTATAATATTACGCTGTTTTGAAATACTTATGGTAGTGCAAGAAGAGTGGAGCGGTCAAGATGAGAAACATCGGACAACAGAAACCGTTGTACACACTAAATCATATAAGGAATGATGAAGATGCAAAAGTATGTAGTAACTACACATAAGAAGATAATGTCGAATTTCCTAATCACGCCAATAATATAATCACGGGATTTCATCGTCTCAGGATTCTGAGATGACACTAACACTAACACAATATTTTGTTTAGGTAAGGATAAAATAACAACAAATGGAGCAGTGACGTATTACAAACCGCAATAGGTGCTTTGAGCTGTACGTCACGAAATGTGTAGTTAAGGAAGTAACAAAAATGTATAGTTACGGTAGCTCCAGAATGTGTATTGAAATGCAGTTTTATAAATTTTGATAACCAAAGAACTGATGCAAATCAAGCTATGGGAAACTAAAAAAACATGTACGATGATTCCAAATGTGACATTTAACATTTTGAAAAACAATGAGTTGTAATCGTTTTCGTTATTGTTTAATTACCCGTAATTAGATGATTTACTTGAGAGTAAAAGAAATGCTTTGAAACATTTGCATCTGTCAGAAATTTAAGATATTCAGTGATGTCTGCATATTATTCACTCAATGAACATATGAACAGCAACTTAAATTTAGAGGATTAGTTTTCCGCTAGCACCGACTAGCGGAAAAACCTTGAATATATGTGAATTGAAAAATTTTGTGTTGTGTGATTATTTACCTTAGGTAATAATCAGAAGAGCACTATGGCCAAAATCTCAGTGATATTTTTATGTAATAATATTAACCCAATCAGCAAGAAATAACACTTTTGGTGTTTGGTATACTATAATATCATTAGAATACCTCTGTGTTACTGAAACAATGATTATTAATTGGTCTATTGTCAATCCTAAACTGTAATTATGTGCCTCACAGGCATATTAAATTATCTTTGTGAGTTTTTTCTTTTTTTGGATGCCTTTATTCAATTAATGTGAAGAATATATATGATCTACGTTCAGTTGTAGGAAAAAGTCGATTCAGAATGTATTCATTATTTTGTGTCAGTGCACTCGTTAATTTTGACTTTTTTTCCTTCTGCTAATTTGGCGTAGTTGTCTCAACATTTTTTCGACAATGAGAATTAGCGGCTAACTCAGTTAACACTTAAGAGACTGTTCCATATTCAATAACAATTTCAGTTTATTATTATTGTTAGCTTTAGTTCCATACACTCACAAGATTCTTTTTCAACTCAGACTTACAAGATATAATATGAATTAGGTGTAGCCGTTTTATTTTTAGTATTTGCTCTGTGCATCTATCTGAAATTTTGTTATATTGGCACTAGCATGCTTTTACTTCTAGAAATGTTTTCATTATCAAAATAAAGAGTGAAATGTTTATTATCCATAGAAGGAAATAAAACTAACCTTAAATATGAACACTACACATAAAGACAATTAATAACTGGTAAAATAAGCAAAATGACATAGCTCTAGAAAGCAAATTAAATTAGTCGTCAAGGTAGACAATATATAAGAATAGTGCTATAGTATAAAGTGACCAGTACGATAATTGATAAATATCTCAAGGACAATAAATCGACTTACGTATATTTTTAAACATTTCTATTTTTAGCCCAAGCGTCCGTGCAAAGTGAAGTCTCTGTGTAAGTTTCTCGCAGGTTGTGCACACGAAAAGCAATCCTGTTAAGTAATATAACCAAAACATCGACACGTACACTGTCAGTAAATACCGATCCGACTGAAATTACGGTGGAGTTGAAATTAATACACTGGTAGTAGATTAATTAAATTGTATAAAAGTAGTAGGTCAATTAAATTGTATAAAAATAGTAGTTTTTATGTGTTTACTAACCTCCGAATTTGCACCATAAAAAACAAATCCTATAGCAACAAGTGCGCCCCCAAAATAATTTAAAAATACTAATAGAATCTGCAACAAAATAAAAATTATTTTGATGTACATGTAAATGTTACACAGAGATTTCGAAAGCACATGAACTTTTTTCCTTTCACATATTAATCCGTACCAAAATTGTAAAAAAGAATAAAGAGCATTCTCAAAATATTTAATGTAAAAATAGTAGTATATTTAAGAAATTTAAGTCTTTTAATTGTTAAATGCAAAAACCTACAACTTAAGAAGAATGTAATTAAATTGGGTCTTACTTGTAAGTAGAAGGCATCATGTAAGAGAAAACAGACATCAAAAACTTTCAAGTATAATTTGATAATTTTATCAACATATACATTCAAATCATCCATTGTGATTGTCATTATGTCATCAGCACTGCACAAACTAAGGTGGTCATCTACACTAAGTAGAGCGGAAAGTTGTAAATTTCCATATCCAATTCTTTTCAAAACATCATTGAGTGATGTGGAAAAAAGAACACGTTCAACATCGCTATACCAACATATAAAATAGCCAAAGACGAATCGTAATTCAAAGTCGTGGGACAAATATACATAGAAAACCATTAAAAGGAAAGTTAAACACATTTTATAAAAATTTAAACGATTTTGTTTCCGTTCTTTTTCATATAATGAGCTCTTAATGTTATAATCCAAATAATTATCCAGCATTTCCATTTCAGCAATAAATTGTGGAAATTTATTCCATTCCAAAAAAGTAGTTGTGATAATGATATAACTGAATGCAGCTAAAAATGCTATGTGGTAAATTGTTTGCGGTACGAAGCTTTCATTTGACGTAAGACCAAAATATGGGTCCACAATTAGAAGCAGAATAAGTAGTGATAGAACTGTTGCTGCATATGTTATAGTTATGACACGTCTTATTATCATCGGCCACGGCTGAGAGAGTATTGTCTGTCTTTTAATTTCTGTGTTTCGTTTGATGCCCATTACAATTTCCAAATATTGCAAATATTTCCACGTATCTTTATAGCATATTTCTTCCATTTTCAAATAACAGAAATTAAAGTAGGAATAACACAAATGGTTTAATTGCTACATTTCTGGATGTCTGGTCCACCACTAATGACAACTGGCTACAGGACTAGTTATCAGAAAAGTAGAATGCTAACAGAGTAATAGAGATATTATTGATTTTGCTTCATGACTAATTGTTATTAATGATTCTGCTAGATAGCAGACACATTATGGCGAGGATGGCATTGGGAAAGCTTTTAAATAATTGATTAGAAAAATTGATTTTTCTTTAACCCTTGGAAAAATAAGTCAAAGGTAAGTCAACTTGAAATAACACAATTTTTAAATGAATTTTTATTTTCAACATAAGAAAATTGGAATTTTAAGGAAAAAAAAATTATTTTCTGAGTAAAGTTTTTCAAAAAATTTTCCACGGTTCAAAATGAAAAAAAAAACATCACAAAAATGATAAATTCTAATATAACCATCCAACAAAATTTAAAACATTCAAAGGCAGAAACCCCTCCACACTCACCTTATCCATTCAAGTTTGAAATATACCATATGTTATTTAATATTTCGTTGAAAGTTTACTGTTTGATTCTTTGAGGATTGGGGACTGTCGATGAATCGACCATTTCACGAATTTAATTTATCATATGTAATTTTTTGACGAATTAAGATACATACCTATATAGGTATGTATCTTAATTCATGAAAAAATTCATATGATAAATTAAATTATATCTGCCGTTGGTATTTTAACAAAACATGATGGATTTTTTCAAGTACATTTGTTTCGCCCAATTTGCAATACGTTTTTATACACACTTTTTTCTTTGTACGACTTATATCTCAACCCTCAACTGGCCGGGTGGTTTTTTTGTAACATAACGGGCCGGGCGCGGTCACCGTGACCGCATGTACTTAAAGTATAATATTTTTATGATATTATCCTAATAATAAATAAATAAAAATACTCAGTGTTACTGATAGTGTTTACTTTTAATTAGGAAAGAAAAATTAACAAAATATAACTTCTATTAATGCTAAATAAAAAAAAAACATTACTCAAACGCCAAAACGAAACAATATCTCTAAACTTCTGTATAAATTCCTTAAAAAAAAAATCTTAACCAATTTTTGGAAAAAAATTTGGTTTTGTTGTCTTAAGAGATCATATAATATAGAGAAAATAAAAAATTAACTTAAAAGATATTGTTAATGACAAGTTGACAACCGTCAATCATGGTCTTGTTTCGCGACAATCGCAGCACATCTTTTGGCTACATTCGATACATATCGGCTTTCTACAACAAAAACATACATGATAGGTCTTTCGTTTTTTTTTTTGGGATCACAAGTATAGCATGTTTTTCTAGTTTCCAGCTTTTCTTCTACCTCGGGTATAGGTTCTTATATGTTTATACTCTTCTTATAGCTAAGCGAAGCTGTCGAGTTAGATGTTGATTACTTGCTCGCCTATGTAAATGCGGTTTGACAAGACATAATGCGAGATCTTTCATAAACTGAAGCCTTTTAATCTTATCCTCTCGCACTGAGTTATAAACTATAAATGCATTAGAGCTCGCAATATCCAGCAAAGAATAAAAAATTGTCATCGGCCATCTACGAGTACGTCGGGCAGTGCTATAGTTTGAACATCTTTGATCTAATAAGTCAACCCCATATTTAGTCTCATTATAATACATTATTACTGTAGGTTTTTTCTTGACATTATCTACTGCTAAATCGTGATGCATGCTTGATACGAGTATAACTGACCTATTTTTTTTTGGGACATAAGATACTAATGTAAATTCATTTGTGAATCCAAGGAACTTTCTACTTTACGAGTTTTTGATGGTAAAAAATCTTTGGGTATTTCTCTTTGGTTTTTCTTCATTGTGCCAACAAATGATAGACCTTTTTTCTTCAACTCTTGTACTAACTGTATTGAAGTAAACCAATTATCGGCTGTAATATTACGATTTGAGCCCTCTATTTTTTCTACAAGTCTCAAAACAGATTGGGTCGGTTTTTTTAAGTATTTGTACTGTTCTGGTAAATCTTTTCCATCAGAATCTTTACTCACATAAATGTAGGCGTTGTGTAAATAACCCGTTTTTGTATCCGTGATACACTGAATTTTCAAGCCATATTTTGCCGTTTTTTTTGGCATATACATTTTAAATTTGCATCTGCCGTGAAATGCAACCAGCATCTCATGAACACAAGCTTCAGTTCCAATTTCGCATACGTCTTGACAATTGCCAATAAAATCTTTAAAAATTTCAGAAATTGGCGCTGCGGGATAATTTTCACGTCGTTCTAGCCAAGTTGAAGATTCATCAAAGCGTAATGCTAGTAGAAGTATTTTCAGTCTATTTTTCGCCATAATACATTGATAAATACATCGGCCAGTTCCATCCGAGCTATACCAACTTGAAAAATCTGCGTGATTTTCTTTGAACACCGCTGAATAATACAATATGCCTAATAATGCTTTTAGTTCAATCATATCTAAATTATAAACGTAACTATTGTCGTCATACTTGTCTCGCATCTTTTCTAAGTGACTGTTGGTATGTGTTATAATTTTTTCAAGAGTACCCTCACGAAAAAAATAATTTCATACATCTTCTACTGTCGATTCTGCTGTAAGGCTGTGTCGAAGACTTTGACGTATTCCTGGTTGTACATCTACTATGTTATGACTTCTAGTTCTACTTCGGGCGGCAGATGGAACAGAAGACCAGCGAAACTTATTTTTGCCGAAATAGTTTTTATCCCTTAGTTGAACTTCCTCGCTATCGGAAATACTTTTACTTGCCTTGCGCTTACGACTCGGTTGAAGACTTGACAAAGGTTGATCATCTTCATCGTTAGATGAGGTAACTTCTTCTTCAGATTCTGAGTGGTGTGACTCATAAATCACGTGATTTGGTTCGATATCCTGATCAATATCACTGCATTCACCATCACCATCAAAGGCAGGGTCATCATTATCCTCTTGTGTAAGCCACTCTTGTATTTGTTGGTCAAAACGTTCCATTTTGTTAGTAAAATGAAGACTACACCGAGAAAGGAATTCACTTTCTAAAATCACACAATAGGCCGGGTGCGGTCACTGTGACCGCTGCAAACTTTTAAACAATAAAAACTCAAAACAAAAGACGCGTGCGACTATTACTAAGCCGGGCCTCGTACTGACGCCTGAGTTACGAAAGTACCAGGAGGGGCAAATACCATCGAAAATTGGAAGAGTATAAAATTGACAGTGTTGCACCTACTGGGGTCATGGTGACCGCACCCGGCCTGTTAAGGGTTAACATTATATATTTAGATATTATTGCGTTTATCTTTTCATAGCTTCATCTATATTGTTTTTGATTTAACATGACCACTTTTATTTTTTGGAGACCAATACTATCTCCTCCCCGCTGCACGTTTCTGTACAACTCGCTTGCTGAATGCCTATATTAGAGTATCATTCTTTAATAGCTCTCTATGATCGTTAATACGGATTTCTCGTTATTTGCTTGAGCTAAATAAAATAAGTAATTTAAATGAGTGAAATTTCTTTTAGATCTAGTACAACTTTAAATCGTCCAGTAAGTATTATTACCAGAAACGGTCAAGGTAAAATTATGTAGAAAATAATACAAATGGGGTTAGTGAAATATTTTCACTTTTTCAAAAATATATCGTCACAGTTAAAGTAATAAAAATCCAGATGCCGCAAGAAAACTGTTGAAAGATAGATATAAGCAAAGCCTTTTTGCAAGGTTGGTTGGTTTATGATATCCGACCTATAAAAAATCTTTCGTAACTAGTTAAAAAAGCTTACATATAACTTCTTGGCTCCTGCTTGATAACATTATTGCGACATAAGTCCACAATTCATCGCCATTAAATAAATAATGTTATGTCAAATCGTCATTTTCAAATTAAAATTAGAATGATTATTTTGATCCTAATCTGTAAATATGTTTTTAAAACTAACACATAAATTATATTTTCTGAAAATATTTTCAAAGTTACCCAAAGTAAACTTTTATTTTAAAAATTATACATGCATCTTCAGAATAGTTAAAACACATTAATTTCAAAGTGAAAGATGTGTTCACTTACATTATTTTCAGGATGTTGGTAGAATTTGTGCCCCCTTTTTAAAACTATTATGTTTCTGGAAAATAGAACAATGATCTGATGTTTAGAGGGATCATTTAATTGGATGGTATTCTTTGTGGGTAAATGACATGCTTTCAAAGTTCTTCCAAGTCTAATTGCAAAGTTATGTTAAATACACCTGCATAAAATTAAACCATGACAGATATGGCAGGAAGACTTTTAATAAGGCATTTCAATATCCTGAGGTTATTTTGTCTTAGAAATGGGAATTTATCTTCGACGCTCAAATATTTGTGTTTGTATAAGTAAATCCTCAATTTGTTATTCACCGATCAATGTTCTGGAAGTATTCAAACTCATGATAATTTTGAATATAATTGTGGTGTAAAATCGTTTTAATTCGCATTATTTCTGGTAATATTTTCATAGTTATATGTCATCTCTTTGTGTCTCCTCACCCTCTTTTAATTCCAGGTTATCGTATGTTGTTTAATTCATGCATGTTACTTATTTGCATTGCCTTTTATTCATTGTTCATTTTACATTTGTTTTAATACCTTTGGTTTTGTTTTTCATTTCATATCCATTAAGAACTTATGACGACACAAAAAGTTTACGTAGTAATGAATTTGCCTTCTAAGAAATAAGTATTTTCATGTTTAGGGGGAATTCTACATAAATTAATTTAAAATTAAAATTATGACCATATGAAATAGCCAAAAATAAAACTGTGCTGTCAAGGGACCCCCTTCAGGAACAAAGTCGCTTACATTATTTTTTTTACTCTAAACGTAATTTAATATGTAGATTTCTATTGATTATATTAGTGTATTGATTACATTAGTGTAGTTGTCACGCCGTACAAGTGCAGCCCTCTCTTGTTGTGTTCTCATTTTATTATTTTAAAATTTATTTATTAAATCAATAAAATTTTAAGTTTAAATTTAATTGTCATAAAAATTTATATTTCATTATTTATATTTTTTAAGCTTAGTAATTTTAATTTTTTTAATAAATTAATCAAAAGTTAAAATTACTTTTAAAATTTAATTATTTTAATTATTTTATTGTAAATTTAAATATTTAAAAAATTTAAACGAATATATTGAATTATTAAATTTACCGAAGCAATCTAAAGTTTAATTAATTAATGAAAATAAATGGATATGCCGACAATTTATTGTAATTTAATAACTTTAAGTATTTAATAAATAATAGAGTAATAATAAATTTATTTTCATTATTATTTTATTATTTATTAAAGAATTTGCCGAAAACTTTTAGTGGTTTATATATTTTTAATATTTAGTAAATGATATAGTAATAATTTATAATGCAAATAAATACTTACCGAATTGTAAACAGTCTGACAGATGATTGACTTACAATAGAAAGCCAGTAGAATAAAAAAAAATAAATTTATGTAATATTTACTCATATTTAGAATTTAAGTTATACAGTTGATCATGCACCAATGCTTGCTGCTCGAAAATCAATACTCGCACAAACACACACACACACACACAACTGTATATAATAGAAAGAGAAAGAGACAAAAAGAAAGAGAGGGAAAGTTCACCTGGAGGGGGCATAATGCTTTTTCCTTACATGATGATTTCTGCCAGTTCAATCTACTGTAAGCCGCATAAAAGAACTTTGTTCCAAAAAAATTAGTTTAAATAATATTTACACATGTTTAGAATTGATGTTATACAACTGACTGCGCACAATGCTTGCTGCTCGAATGTCGATACTCGCACGAACACACACACATACAACCTTATATAATAGAAAGAGAAGAGAGAGAAGGAAAGGTCGCCTAGAGGGGGCATAAAGCCTAAAGTGACAATTTCTGCCAGTTCGCTCTACTGTAAGCTGCGTAAAAGAACTTCGTTCCAATAACTATATTTATTAATTTAGAATGTAGTTAGAATAAATTTATATCTTACTCAGGAATTTATTTTTAGACCTGAAGATGAAATCGTGGCAATGGAGAACGATAGCAAAAAATTTTAAATGCTTTTAAATATTTAGTTGCATTGTAATTATTTGGCCGATTATGAAATTTAACATAAAGCGTTCTTTGAATTTTGAGAAGAAGTTTTCACTAAAAAAAATAATAATGAATGTTTAAGAAGAATTGCGAATTGTATTTTTAAAATAAATCCTGACCACCGATAAATTGAACCAATCCTTAAAGTCCTCCATATAGGTTACTGCTTATAGGTACCAATTCTCAAAGGTGACAGCAAATTATACATATAATATTAACTACTTGCAGTGCCCTCTCCAAATTGATTTACGCAGACATTAACTTGGACAGAAATAAGGGCTTTAAATCGAATTGACTTTCAAAAAGCTAAACTTCTACTTCCGTTCCGTGACATATTAAATATTTTACAATACTTAAGTCACTTAAATTAAATAACTGCAGATAACTACAAATTTTATTTCGATTGAATGACGCGAATAAGTTTTATTATATGGTTAATGATATAAAACTTATTTAAAGTAGATAACTACATTGTAAAAAGCACAGAGGTGAGAAATACTAATTATATTCTAACTATATTAATTGTATTTTTATGATTTTTTTGATATGATGGGTATTTTTGTAAAATGAAATTTAAATAAATTAAGTACCTGAAAAAAAATTTTATTACTTATATAGCGTGACTTGCTGTTTGAAAGTATTGATTGTGAAGTTCAAATTTATAATTCTATTATGTCTACAGGAATATACTGGAAAATATTAAAAAATTTGTTCTTTCTCTTATTTCCAAAATTGTTTATTGATTTATTCAAAGGCTAGCAAACTGAGTTACAGTCGTGTAAGTGCATAATAAAATATTCAGAGTATCAAACTACTCGTAGACTATAATTATGCATGCACAAAATGATTTACCAAAGGACTATGTGTTTATATGTCAATAACAAAAGTGCTAAAAGTGTAATCAAAACAGTGAGTTTAACAAAATATGCCAACATTTAGATATGTAATATAAATATCTAACGGGAAAATTTATTGAAAACATTATGGAGTTGAAAATTTTGTGTACAGTCAATATGCAAACATGTTCACAATTGCCTTAACAAGAGCAAAATTTTCATTATCGGAAGAAGCTTTTGGAACGGCAAAAACAATCATGTTACAATTAGCAATTAATGATAATTGTAACACAATTGTCTATATTTAAAAAGTCTAATTAAACGTAATAATTGCGATAGTAATGTTAACATTCTGTTAATTTTAATATACACTATGAAGCTCTGTATCTGAATACCCGTACATCTGTAAATCCAGTGTAAATAAATGTTCACGTTTTTAACTTTTCCTGTAGACTTTGAAATATGCAATAAAGTTTTGAATAAAAAAATTCAGATACAATTGAAAAACCTATGTATATGACAACACGTGTTCATGTAGATACAAAATAAAGAGTCAATACGTAACTCTCTGTTGTAATGTAAATTATACAGGAATGTATCCGTATAAGCATAGAATAAGAATTAATGACTAACTCTAATAGAAATTGCAAAACAAAGATAGTAGAATGAAAAAATGGAAAATGTTAAAAGTAAAGTGCAAAATGTTAATTGTACTTTGCAAAGAGTATGCATACCTGTGTAATATTTGAGATAAGAGTTACAGCATAATTTTAATTTTGAATACGCATATGGTGTGCAAGCTCACCACCTCATATTGGGTATTTCCGACTTTTTAAAATTTGTCAAATTGAAAGAGCATCTAAATGTAATTATATCAACAACGTCCAGTGATGTGTGAAATATGTAATGTGCAAATTACTAATTAAGGGAAAATGAAATCAAACATAAATAAACATAGAACAAGACTCACAATATAAGCTTAAGTGGTATAGAAGTTTCCATCTATAAGGAAAGGTCTAATTAAAGGGGAGCATTAAAATATCTTAGTTAATGGTAATGTCACCCTTCCCTATGAATCCCATATGGTCTATGGTGGAGAGTATACAAACCGCAACTCCATTGTTGTACTTTCCTTTTCTACGTTTGAAGTCATTAAGAGTTGTGGTGTCCGTTTTTCTGGATTCTTCATCAAAGAATATCTCGTTAACCACAAACCCAGTTCCATCATCGCAACAATAATTTAGCAAATATTTTTTGATACATTGTCAGTTTCATTAGAAATGAGCCCACAAAATGCTTAGCGATTTATTTTTCTCGCTTTTTGCAGCATGTTTTAACTTCGTGTGTCTAAATAATTAATAAAAAGGAGACACCGGGAAAATACAAAAAAATTATAATTTTATCAAACTTTTTCTAAATCCGTATAAAATCCTGCCTAAATCCGCATAAAAATAAACCTTTCAAATTTGGCTGGCACCAATTTTGGTTTGCGGTTTTTTTCGCTATAATAATATAATGTATATGTATAACGTTTGAATAATATAATGTACTCTTTGTAGGAAATTAAAAAATAATAAATACGACATACATAGAAATAAGAAGTTTTTAAAGGAACTAAAAATAAATTAAAAATTGCATATAAAAACATTGTAAATGAGTTAAAAGCAAAAACATATCAAAAATGAAAAACATAAACAATTAATTATATTTCTTATGTTTTATACTTATTTATGGATAAGTGAAAGTATAATGTAAATAATAAATTATCCATCATTGATTATTGTAAATGAAAAAATAAATTTATGATAAATCTACATTCATTTGGCTACTATTTTTTTCGTTTTCTCTTTGCTTGGTATGGAGTATTTTAGTAAGATTCTTATTGTTTAACATTTTATTATAAAGAACAGATACATACTAAGAGATGGACCTCAAAATATATATGTCTGTCAGCGGATCAATATAAGGATAGAGAATTATTTTTCCTTGAATTTTTCCAAGCTAGAATTAGAATTGAAATAAATTGTGACAATTATATGAGTAAATAATTCTTTCCTTCATTTGGCCGCTATCACATGTTTTATAAGGATAGAAGACTATCTTTATTAAAGGACACAAACTTATAATGAAATTTTAATGAGGTGAGTTTGTAAGTTTGACATGTTTTTACTAACTGTACGTAGCAAGTAACCTGTTACTGTCAATCAAAGGTTTTAATTAAGTATGTTGTGGGATAATAACAAGGTGGTGGTGATAAAATTTGTTTCTTTAAACACTAATGGATTTCTGTACAGGTTTGTTAAGAATCATTTACAAATCATTGGTTTTATAATGATTATTGAGTATTCCACGAACAAAAAAATGTAATATATGCCAATTTGTAAAAAAAAATGTATGCCAAATTATTTACAACAAAATACAAAATTTTATTAGAAAAACACATTTGTTGGATATATGGGATTTATTGTCAATCACAGAGGTAAATCTTAATCAGAATTAATATCACTTTTTAGTGACAATTTGTGAAGTTTGACACATTTTCAGAATATTTTTGTCATGAAAGGAATCATTCCGTATAACAGAAAAAAAAACAAACAAAATTAATAAAACAAACAAAATTAATTACACAATATAACTCAAAATGTTTTTAGTCTGAAAATCAAACAGAAGAAAACATTAAAGTAGACTGCAACAAAACAAATTTTACAACCAAAGACCATAAAATACTTGAATCAGCCAACAGCACCATTAATTAATTCTATGACCAAACAGAACCAAGTAAGTATATCTAGTTGCTAAGAAACTGTGACTTACACTCGAAATAATTAAAGTTAAAAGGTAAGTCTACGCAAGAAAATGAAACATAAATTATCATCAAATCTAAGACAGGCAGCTAAGCAAGGGAAAAAGTAGAAAAGCATTCTTTTAAGAATATTTGCACCCAAGGATGCAGAAAAATTGTATGGTTAATTACAAATTAACAACTTTGTAGCTTCAAAACGATACAAGAAAAAGAAGCTTTATGTTATATAATTCATCAATGTCTGTAGAGCTAAAATTCTACGACATATGTTAGAAGATGTAAATAGTACACTTCAATTTGTAGATAAGATTTTTGTTACTAAAACTTGGTTTTCATAAGAAAAATGTCAAAATTTTGTTCAATTTGCTTTGGAACCCTCATATAATAGTCACTTCACCACCAGACAAGATGTACCAGAGCACTACATTATAAAAAGGATAAAACAGTAAATTGTAAATGTATCTTGAGATCAATCAGGAATAACACTGTACAAATGGACATGCTCTTCGAAGGTTATATTTACTGAGTTATCTATAATTCATACAGAGATGGTATAGACGAGTCATCATCATTCCTGTCATCATTATTCCTATGAAAAATATTGAGTTGTAACTGAGAGTCTCCATACATCAATTGTTCCTTTGGATCACATAGAATATAAGATTTGTGAAGCATTCTAACTTTATAGCGGGTGTCATATGAGGATAACTTGGGTAACGCCCTGTGATGAATGTCAGTTTTTGATGTACCAGTTACTCTCATTATACTATTATTTATTAGGCTGATATGGAGGAAGTAATCACGATACCTACGCTCGAAACATTAAATGCAAATATTTACTTTTAATTTCGTTGTGTCTTAAAAACCTTTTTGAACCAGTTGGGAAGAAGGTTGTATGACTAAATGAATTGGTATTTGTTGCTATTTGACACAAATAAATTATTAGTATATTTGATTTTAATTTTTCAGAAATATATATGGGCTAGATTGTAAGTGATACGTATAAGTGATATATATGGGCTAGACTATAAGTGATACATATAAGTGACATACATGGGCTAGACTATATGTGTACGAGATATAAAATATATATGGGCTAACTATAAGTTGTGAAGCAGCCACAACATATGAATTAGACTCACAACATAAGCTTCACTACATAAGAATTCAACTCTTTTATCGCTGCTTTTCTACACAATAAATAGTGACAACACTTGAACTGACTAATTTATATTCAGGTACTTTGAACCAGAGCTTTCATTTAATGTTGTAGATGAATTTCCCCATAGAGCTGAGGAGTCACTGGTAAAATGGGAAACAAATTGTATGATTTTGATGATTCCTGTAATGTTATTGAAAGAGTGTTGAAAGATATTGAGGTTAAAGTCATATGACATAAAGACTTTTTGTTTTAGGCGGATCATTCCTCTTAGTGAAAGTTTAATCACATTAAACCGTGTATGAATGATAAGGTTGATGTAATTATCAAGTAGTGTCATTATGATGTATTCTACTGCAAACAATTTGACGTAGAAATACATTCAACGAATTTTCTCACTGTAAAAATAATGAAATCGAAAAAATTACTTGAGCTTAAAAAACATGAAAATGTGAAAGTAATGTTGAAAAAAAAGAAAAAAGTATTATTAAATACTTTTCTGGAATAATATCAAAGAATATGTTTCAATTTTGGGAAAACTGAATCAAAACATATAGGAATGAAGTGTTGTGTTTACAATTTAATCATTTATGTGTTTAGGATTTTTTAAGGATCTCAAAGAAAAATTGTTAAGTTTGTGCTATTGTTATTAAAGTACCATTTTAATTTTAAATTATTATTCCACTCAGAGCCATAATTACTTAGTGAGGGTTATCATAATGTTAATTTTGGTTACCAAGAAGAATTTTGTTGGAAATTTTAGATCACTTATTTTTGAAAATTAAAATTTTCCATTTCTTCTAATAGCTAATATTCTAATTTCTCCTTTATAAAAATCTATAACATAATTTTGTAATTGATTCATAACACTGGTATCGAAATACATATTTATCATAATAACCTAGAGAAATCCCTAAAATATTGAGGGAGAATAATGATATTCAGATAGTTGTCCATCTAAGCTCCTCAAGAATATATAAACGAATTGCAGAACAATATTACTGGAAGGTTATGTGAACTGAAGTAGAAGATTACTCAAAAAAATGCCCTTCCTAAACAAATAAAGCACTTCGTAAAATAAATCATACACCCATGCAAATAACAATTACGTCCAGTGCATCATTTAAAAGAATTTCTCTAGACTTCCCTCTTAGAATCAGGGCACAATAAGCTCAAATTCATATTTACCCTCCAAGGTGATCTTACTAAATATTCTGCTGCCTGCCTTACGAAAAATGAGACAGCAGAAGAAACCGGTGAATCCCTGGTCCATTTTATATGAATTTTTAGAATTTCAAAACATCTGCTTAATGACCAAAGCACCAATTTTACTACTGAACTATTTAAAAAAACATGCTTTTTCCTTGAAATCAAACAGATCTGATCGTCCCCGTACCATCCTCAAACACAAGGCATCTTAGAGTGTAGTCAATCCACACTAAAAGAATTCTTTAAAGTCTTACATCAACGAAAACCAAGACAACTAACCTCGATATAGATATACATAGCCGTACTAGCTGTACACTATTATCCACTGCACAACTGACCACTCTCCCCATGAAGTTCTTTTTGAAAAAAAAAACCTTATATACCCTATTTGCAAATCAAAGCTAGACGCTGCTTATTCGTCAAAATGTTTAAAATACTCTCAAGGCCCTACAGACTATCGCTCAGTCAAAAGAATATTACAATTTTTATACTAAACCTATTAAATATAGAGTAGGTATTACGTGTATCTTAAGAATCATCTATAATTATAGGAAACCATGTCCTCTCTATGGAAAGGTCCATACAAAATAGTTAAAATACATGGAAACAATTCTCTATATATATTAATCAATCGAAAACATGTAAAACATCATTATGAACAAGTTAAACCAGCACACACCTAATTATCTTCACAGTTCAAACTGGTGTAAATTATATTAGCAATTTATTTAGTATATTCTTTTTATTTACAATTTTTCAGTGCGAAAATTCAACCCGAGTAAGAATTTGTCATAGCACTATCTCAGAGTCATAATTTCCTTAGAGTTATAAATGCAACACTATCTCAGAGTCACTATCTTCCTTAGAGTTATAAACGGCCATTTAGATTTAATTCACCCAGCAATACTCCTTTCAAATTTAAACGGTTAAAATTTTTAATTGCAGTTTGTTTTTACATTCCATCACTTCATCATAATTACTATAACCTAGTTACAAATTTAAATTAAATTGATTGATTCAACGAAATTCGACCTGGGCACATGTACTTATACAAGGACATACGTAATATCGATCCAATTTGTTTAACAAGTCACTTTGTAGTATTAATGCCTTGTAACATTTAGTTCTTAGGAGCTAGTGGAGTTGAAAAATGGACACCTATGATGTAATGGGAAAATTTAATACAATTTTTCGTGTATGTTCACTATCGCGTGTTTCAAAATCAAGCAATAATATAATGGTAAAGAATATCACGACACGGGTTTTAATAACAATATTTTTTATGATAATATTATCCACAAAAATTCTAATAGCATCATTTCAACATCATTATTTCACTGATTTTCCTATATCAGACATTTTTGACCGGATACATACAATAACATCAAGGATACAAGTTATTATTCTTATCATTTTTGCTGCTATGGAAAGTTATCAAAGTGTTCACAGATATTTTGAAAATTATAAAAATATCGACAATCTACTAAAAGTAACAATCCTTATGTATACGAATGAAAGAAAATCATTTAACAAATTATTTAAGATATTTAGCTTCACATCAGTCTTCATTGTGTTCTTTGACATAATTTCACGGTACACAGCTTATGACATTGGAACGGTAATCGACAATCTATCATATTTTATAACCCAATTCCTTTTACAACTACAAGATTGGAAGTGCACCATAAATTTGAAAATATTCAGACGGCGTCTAAACATTATTCTGAAAGGTGTTAATAAATTATCGGAGGGATATGTTTACGTTGAAGCCGAAGATATCACTGATAATGAAATAATCGGCGAAAATAATGAGATTGAAGTTATAAATGAAATCAAAAAATTGAGAAAAAGCTATATGATCTTAAGCGAGCAATGCAATTTATTTAATGGCGCATACGGATTTCAGGTTAGTTCCATTCCTTGGTCTATATTTTTCTTTATTTAAACTTAAAAGGAATATAAACTAATATTATTCCCCAAATGGCCCAATCCAATTTATAAAACATTTGAATATTTGTTTTCGGGTTGATTAAAGGGACTGAAACGGGAAGCAATTTTTTCTAAATTATCATATCTGATATGAAGAGAAAGGTGGTTAAACACAAATTCGAAAATGTGTAATTTATTTTTCTCCCAAATCTTTTTATCAATTCCAAAATGAATGCTCCAAAAAACCACTATCTACCCCAAGCTATTTCAGAAAATAAGGTTTAAAAAATATAGGAAAATTGGAGAGAAAGCAAAAATTTAAGAAAGTTGTGAAATTTGTATTTCCTTTGACATTAATTTCCGACATAAAAAACCATTATGATATCATTTTATTTTTACAGAAATCCTATCAAAGTTTAGTTTATCAAGCTATTATAAAAAGTAACACCACTAATAATAAAAAAAAACTTGATTTGGTTCAATGAAAAAGTAATATATTTTGCTAAGAACAAGAGTCAGTAATAGAGACAAGAACTTATAACATTGAAAAATGCAACTCCTTGGTCTTGTAGTCATCTTGGTAAAGTGAAAACGTATTGGGATGAAAATCGATAACTGATAATGAAAATTTAGAAATATATCTCTACACTATTTATATACATCTGAAACCCAGAGTTAGACAAAAAAGTGATAGTTTTAATTATTATACACAAATAGTTTTCCGTTCAAAATATATGTTTTATAATATATGAGTATTTGTGTTCAAATATAAATGACTGTAATTTTATTTTGCACATGCACCAGGCAGTTTTTTGCTTAAAACTGTAAACACGTATCGTTATGATATTGACTAAAAATAAAGTCTGATTTAATCGATAAGTAATTGTTAAAATTGCAATTATTAAACAAAAAACAGTACTAGATGAATAATTTACTCATTGAAACAATGCCATTTAGAAACTGAACATGGTCTAATGTATCGCCCTTTTATTAGTTTTCGCAGTGAAACAAGGAACCTGAATAATTTGGTTATATCTGTCCATCTACCTGTCCGTCTCTCAAAACCTTATACTTTCAGCCATTACGCAATGACATATATTGTATTGCAGAAATAAATGCTCCATAGAGAGATAGAAATTATTAAACAGTAGAAAATTTAAAAAAACTTTTTTATGAATTGCCTCCCCAAATGTATAAGCATAATGACGTAAATACTTTCTCCGCTCATTTCGTTGAATGGAGTATCAATGGAAAGGTTTTTAAAAAGGAAACTAAAATTCCACCTACCATTTTCCGATTTAAATGCAGTTTGAAAAATATTAAGCCACTAAGTGTCGGACAGTGAATCCTTAATTTTACACACTTCGGTCTGAAGAATCCTAAAAAAATATAGGCATTTGGTAAAGTTATTTCGGTTAATTTGCGGTTATCAATTTGAAAAGATATAGACAATTTTCTTTTGTACCTGTTCCGACACACACTTAACCGGGTTTTTGAACAAATATAGTTTCGCTTGGATTTTGTGCTCATTTTATTTGAAAAAAATCTATTCCTTTTAATTAAGCATGATTATTAAGGCTCTTACATTTTTGAACGAAATCTGGTGTTTGAAAAATCAAATTTTATTCTGTTCACGAACTTTTAATGTTCCAATGGCATTTGGTATCATAAGCTGGCTGAAAAGTAATCATTGAACTTTTCCAACTTTCTTTTCACCACATACTAAGAATTTGACCTTTTGTATTGTAAAAAGTTATCCATATAGGAAAACCGGGAGTGTATACAAATATAATTAATTTTTTAAACCTTGGAACAATCTGTTCTGCAATGGATAGTTGCGAGTTAAAGTGAATAAGCGATGAGGAAAATAAATTATCAGTACTCGTTGTCTATTTTTACAATACCGACTTTAATTCTTGACAATACATACTTGCTGTGACTGTCATATCTCATGTCGTATCGTTGCCATAGCTTTCGTGAGTCTAGCTATCTAACTATTGCCTTGAGTTACTTCTGACTAATGTGTATGCAGCAATGTTTTTTCATCACCTGGGTCCGACTATCATAATTTTAAAGTTCTACAGGTTTCATGTCTTGGTCCACGTCATATTTAGAATCTCTTCACTTTTGGGCTTGTTCAATAGAATAAAAACATGTACGCTCAAATAACGAGGCGAGATAAAATATATAAATTCAGAAAAAGGGGTTTTCTGAATTTATATATTTTATCAAATTACTCAATAATTGATTGACACAAACTTCAAACAATGTTAATAATTCATTTGTAATATTCGATAAAGTTGCAACTACAATTACCATCTATTTAATCTCAATTAACCTCAATCACCATGTGCCCCTTTATTACAGAGTATCCTTGTCCTTGAAGTTATAAATTCCAAAGTGAAAGTAATTTGATAAATAGCCTTTGGTTGTTTCATATAATCCACACATACATCTCCTACATCATCAAATGATATCACACTGCATTATTCTTGCGGGAAATTTGTATCAAAAAATTCTTCTATTATTTTATTAGTTCTCACTAGCAAAGTTATAAAAAAACCGAGATACAGTGCGACAAATTGGATTGAAAAATAAATGCACTGGCTTCAAAGTAAAAATACGTTCTCATTTTTACTGAAAGGTAAAAGAGGAAAAGACTTTAGGCAAGAGAATTAAAATAATTATTATTATAAAACGATTATTTTAGTGCAGCCAAAACAATCGTTCCAAAACTTGTTTGAATTTGTTTTAAATGAAGATTAATGTTAATGGAGAACCATAAACCCAAACTTTATATTAAATTAATAAATAAAATCTGAAATTTCTCATTGTGTTTGTTAATAACTTGTACAAAGAGGGGAGGAGGGGAGTCGAGTATGGTATTTGAGTCCCTTTTTATTTAACGAGTGAAGAACAATCAAAATATAAAAATTTTAGTAAGTGCTCTTCCATCATGAATACCATTTCGAGTTAAGCAACATGCAACATATGCACAACATTGGATGAAGGTGTACCTTCGATTGATATGGCCAAATATCGGTTCAAATATTCAGATAAGGAAATCTTGATTTGTCCAATAATCCTCAAGTAGGACGACTTCTTCCTTTGAACTCAGAAAAATTAAAAAAACTTTTTAAAATAGCTTCCAGATTAAATGGGCATCATCAAGTAGAGCTACCCCAAATTGAAGAAAACTTGTTGCTTTGCGGATGAAGTAGAAATACTTTGTTTGATCATGACATGAGTTATGGAGTGATATGGTGGGTTTATTAGTTGCTAACCTGACGTTACTTAAGACAAGGTCTTCAGAATCTGATACCCTTGTCATTAGCAACTAGGTTAGTGAAGAAGTATTATAAAGGATATATTTTGAAATATTGGCAGGCTATTTTTCCATCCACTCAAGATAACAGCTTTAAACACAAATGCCAAGTTTAGTAACATTAAAAATGTAACAGATTTACCTATTATTTAAAAAAATTTATTTCCTAACGAAGGGAAACGCGTATTATCTATTTCCATATCCGAGTAAACAACTTGTGCTCTCAGTACGTTCAACACAGTAAGCACCCCTTTTAGTTATTTTATGTAAATAAATGCCACTTAAAAATAGGTATGATCACTTTTTATTTGTTTAAAGAATCACGAAATATGTGTAATATTAGAAGCATTTAAGTAGATTGATGTGTGCCCATGAAATTTTTAAAATTGTTTGTTTCAGTTGCTTTTTGGCCTTTTCCACACGAGTATCTATTCAATTTTAATCTGTCACATAGCCATAATGTTCACTTTGGGAAAACTGGTACGTACATATATAGATAAATGTTTATATGTCGTCTTTCCTTCACTGGAATATAAATAAGATGTAAGAGATTTATTATGAATAATTTAGTAGGATATTTATGTCCCAACTTCAGATTGCGACCACTCTAGACAACTGAAACTCAAATCCGGCCTTCTTTTATTATTTTTTTGGTATTTTATCAAAACTTGAAAAGCCTTTCAGTTCTCCCTATGTAATATTTTAAAATTTTTCTTTTTTTTCAAATTGCTTCTATGGTGAAATACTTTTTGTCCTTAGAATTAATGCCAAAGGACTAATATGGATTCCGTATAAATTCCTCATGTCCATCTCTCCATATGTATATCACAATATCTCAGCTCTTTCAGACTTATACCAGTTGTGATAAAATTTAGGTGGAAGATGTGGTTCAACTACATGAATATTTATAAAAAACATCTCCTCGTTTTTTTGAGACCCAATAGGGTGGATACAATTCACATGGTCTTCGAAAGACAATCAAAAACCTCTACTAATAGTTTTATATAAACTTTCCTTTATGAGATTCAAATTTGAAGGTATTGCAGTCTGAAGGAGGTTATAAGATATTGCATATGGAAAAAGTATTAGGTGTCTAGTGGCTAAATTGACTATCCTATAAAATATAGGTGACATTACTTTTCCATTGCCTGTGAAAAATGTTTTTGGCAATATATACATATATATTTTTAGGTATATATTTAAATATAAACATATCCATGTATATGTGTATGTGTATATGTGTATGTTCGTGTGAATAATTAAAAAGTATAGATCCTAATTAAAGTAGAGATAACACTAAGTCAAAGTAAGAAACTCACTCCAAAAATTTGAAACCTTTATATGAACCTGAATTTGCAAGAACCTTCGTTGTGTGAGTTCTACTTGCATTTAAAATGTTCATTTAATTACAACGAAGGTAATTATTTCTTTAAGTTCCTCAAAATTCCACACATTGTCATTCACTACAAGTTCTCATACATAGAGATTGATCGTGTGGTATGAATATAATACAAAATATCTAATATTGCTGTAAAGGGCAGACATATATGATATTATAGATATTAATTATATTTAATAATATTTTTATCAATTAATTAAATATTGTTTTTGTGTACGTACGTACCCAGTACTATTTTATTTACATTGCCGCTACAATAATTCTTGAAATCTTATTACCTTTGAATAATTTTAATAAACTGACATACTCTTACAGAATGTCACATCTTTTGAGTACTTAATAATAATAAGTTATTTGATACGATTTTTGTACGGAACTACATTATTAATTCTACTGTTGAGG
This sequence comes from Druceiella hillmani, assembly GCA_039881145.1. Classification (NCBI taxonomy): domain Eukaryota; kingdom Metazoa; phylum Arthropoda; class Insecta; order Lepidoptera; family Hepialidae; genus Druceiella; species Druceiella hillmani. The sequence goes on along the minus strand of JAYKKI010000069.1, from coordinate 763,271 downwards.
GAGCTGGTCATTGTACAGAGACTCAGATTCTGTTTGCTGTTAACAATCGATAGCAGCCGCGTAACTAATAGTTATGGTAAGTATCATAAGCACACTTTTCACTTTTTAGTAAAATATTTTCCAAACTCAATCATATTTGAATATTTTTACAATCTATAATAGTTTATATGAGAAGTCACTTAGGAAATTTTAATGATTCAAAACCTTCAAAAATCTGAAAGAGAATGTGTGAAAAAAGATTTTGAAAACATTTGTTGCACAACTTACAAAATGTGAGTCTGACGGAGAAGTGCTATGCAATAATTTTTACTATTTCATGTGAAAAAAGATCGTTGCTGAAGTAAAATCTACTATACGAAGCATGTGAATTGGCAGTGTATGTGTAATTTATAACCGTGTAGGTTAAATTCAAATAATATGAATCTCCATATTCAGTGTATAGACAATATAATGGAATATGATCACCTGTACATAAGATGCATCCATTAAAAGAAAAATCTGTATTTCTCATTATCTAAAAATCATAGGAAAACTATTAAACCAACCGATATAAAATGTTGGATGGTGTAATATTTTATTATTTTACAAAGATTAAACTTTAATGAATCTCGATTTAATAATATATATCCTCGTAGGAACTAAACAAAATAAAGTAGCTTTCACTTTCTCCGATTGCGGAATTAAATTTCAATATTATATGCGTGACTAAAAATTGTGCTATTTATTTGTGTATGCTTCTCACTTAAAAGTTTTGCCGCAGCATTTACAAAATGTGATTTGTTTGTGTCTATGTTCCATGAGGTATTTTGTTTTGAACAATATTCCAATTCATATCCATTGCACTTTTAGTCACCGCATAATCGTTTCGACTTTCTTGTTTTCTGAAAATGTATTTGGATGCTTCAAATGCTTGTGATAAATTACAAGTTGTATTTGTATCTAAGTACTTTAAACACTTAAAACATGATTCAATTTAATTAAATAACATCAGTGTTACCGTAAATGTAAATTTGCCCATTACTACATATATCCGTCATTTTGAAATAGCAAAATTGATCAATTTGAAATGGTGAAGTCGCCAAAATATACTATTATCTAAACTGACCCATGTCAGATTTTATTAAATGAGATTAACTTATTCATCATTCGTATACCAACATGTACAAACATAGTTTACTGAATCGTGAAAACAAAAGAATCAAATTAAGAGGATAATTCCATAAATGTATATTTTTGGTTAAACACTTTCTGCAGTTTAAAGAAATTACTTGATTTTATCACGAGAGAATATATATATTTAATTCAGTTCATTGATTTCTTTATTACAGTAACATTCAAGTTACTCAATACTAATTTATCTTGCTACATGTTTCCCAAGGCGAGGTAGGTTATAGATCAATCCAATTACTTGAATCTTACAAGGGGCTCAGTAGCTTGACAATTAAATGTGTACAATCATGTTCAGTTTATATTATTATGCTAGTAGTTGTTCTTGCTCATGACATAAAGAACTCCAATCTTTATCTTTCCACACCAAAGGGTCTCTAGATGACGAACTGTGATATCCTTTTTCAGAAAAACATAGTAAATGATTGTTTTCTAAAATATATTCAATTAGTTTTATAGACTTTGGTTTTTGGTGTACGTAATCTTGATTTACTATATAGACTTTTTCTTACATCCAAAATGTTCTTACATTGTATTACTCTGTGGATACGTTGGTAGCTCACATTGTGATCATATTACAAGTTTGATGAAGCTAAATTACAGGAAGGTAACAGCAAGTTCAAATATTTTTTTCTTTTTTCTTTTTATTTCAGGTTCCAATCTGTCAGACACTTTTTATGAATTCGGCATCGTGGTTGCACACCAGCCTTTAGTGTTCAGCGCAAACAACTATGTAAAATTGGATTATTCATTTATTTACAGCATGTTTACCACCATAATTAGTTATGGAGTTGTATTAACTCAATTAACTCAATTTAGTTAGGAAATTAAGTAGTTAATTACGATTTTGTGTTGTTATCTTATGTAACTTGAATTTATTTTAAGGAACAATATAACATGAGGCTCAATAAAAAAGCGATGCTTGAACATAAAAATTAATTTATTCCAGAATATAATTCTTTTTATTTTAATATGTAGCCCCCTTTTCTCTTTCAAAATAATAAATTATTTACATTACGATATTGCAGATGTAATTATTTGTATCTAAAAATATATTTAACTTATTAGTACCCTTGGTAAAATTATAAGAATCGGAAAAGATGACTCTGAAGCGTAATTGCCATACAAACAAATTTTTTAAGCAACTACTTTGAAAGTCATGTTATCTAGTACTTGACGACTTACTGTTCGATTTCCCAAATTAATAATAGAGAATAGTAACTGTACTCGCAAAATTTAAATCAATATTTATTTCAAATTATAGAGCGTATATACTTGATATTATATCTGTTTTTTTCTTTGCACTGTGACAAGTTCAATTTGTGTATGCTATTTCGAATTGCAAGGACATATTGATACTCTTCATGATAAATTAGACCCAGTGATAAAATTGGAAAGTATAGGCCACGTGTTATCCCATATGAATGACACATATTTCCTTATGTCACGTAGATTACTTAACTTAATGTTGAGTAAACCATAAAAAACACCAAAACATAACACTAATTAGTTTCACACACAAGTGCAACCTATGCGCTAGACGAAAAGAACTTTATAATTTTGGAGATTGATTATGTCTAGACAGTCATAAATTATCGTGAGGTCGCTGCTAGAGTGGTTATATATATTGCACAAATTAAATGTATATGTCCATAGAAATATTTCATTAAAGAATCATTATACTTTACCGCAATTTTGAGGATGGTGAGGATTAAAATATTAAGAAATAACCACCGTGATGTCCACAGGTGATTATTCACCTTTAGGTTTTTGCAGGGTAGCAAGTCTCGAGAAGCTGAGAAACGTTTCGAAATTTCCTAGTTTAAGGCAACTCATGGTAGGCTGTTGATATGATGCTTGGGTCTCTAAAGTATTTTTACACATTAGTGTCTGTGTCACAATCTGTTTTAATAATGGAAAATAAACTTAATGTTTGCAAATTGTTAAATGTAAATATTATCTACTCTTAAATATTTATATTTTTTGTATCCATCCATGTACCCTGTATCCTGCCATTGACCAGACGAGAGAAGTGTTTACAGAACACTCGGAGTACGACTTCTACTCGTACTTAGTAGGTTCATTTTTATCTGCCGTCATGTCGGTATCGACCTTCTTTTTAAAATAGGCTTGAAAAACTCTGAAAGAAAAATGGATAATATTTTGAATGGAAAATGGCTAAATTTATTTATAATAACTAAATCACGCTTATTAAAATCCTTATTCATATTAATAGAATTTAAGTATTTTAAATTCCAAATTCATTTCATTTTTAAAATCAAAAAGATAGCTGAATACTAACATTGTAGAAAACGCCGTTCAGTGTTAAGGAAACAAATCGAAATATCTTCACTATATGATATAAAACAAATATCCTACAATGTCCAAGATTATTCAAGATACTCCATTTTTTATAAAGTTGTTCCTTCTACTTGGGCATGTAAATAATAATAAAAATAACTTACCAAAATTGAGCGATATCCTCTTTTTCATTTTTGTACCATGAATACTTGCAAATATATTGAATCGGCCTAATCAACCAAATTTTCTATTCACAACAATTATAAACATCTGATAGGGTTTTTTAACATTTTTAAAACCAAATATTAATGATAAAATATTATTTCATAATATAGGTATAGTAAGAAATTTATAGCACATTCTAAATCTCATTCCGAATTATCAGAATTAGCTCAAATGTCTTTTAAAACATTTACTTTAAAATCAAAAGTAATTTATAATGATTAAAGTTAAAGTTAGGAAAGTGTGTTTATAATTTACTATTTCCGTGGATATTGCACGAATTTCTTTCATACACACTCATTCTCAAAAATTTAGAGCGCACAGACAAATGTTTCCAGATTTACAAAAACAAGTACAATTTTGCGAGGAATTTTTCTATTTGAATGAGAATGCCATTGTCATGATAAACCGTAAACTTAAAACTATGTGGAAGAGAGTTGTAATTATTATATGACTATGTATTGTATAACAAAAAGCTACGGAGAATTTGGTGAAGTACACAAATTAGCAAAATCTCATCGTCCATCGACAAAATAAACCAAAGAGTATGTAAGGTTCTTTACAAAATTGAAGGATGGAAATGTTACGCATTCAGTTGTTTTAAATAATTCAATTAATCCTTCAATGTACTTGGAATTAATTGTAAAGCCAATACAAATATCATGAACAAGACGAGCGATGGAAGTGAAAACACTGTGTTTTTTCGAGATAAATGTAGCGTTCTTCACGCATAAATTTTTCTGTGAATATACACTCCAAAGGCGTCGATTTTGTGAGTTGGGATGAGCACACAATAAAATACCTCAAGCGGCACCAATTGAGTAATTTTGGTCTATTTGCAAGAGTAATATCAAAAATAGGCAAAATTTCTAAAACAGATTGAAGAATCCTCGAAAGTTCGAAGAAATCTCATCTCAAACGGGAGAGAACATGGTTATAAAATTAAGGTACAATAAAACAGTTCAGCATAAGTACGTAAAGTAAAGAAGCTGGAGGTGATACACTGCAAAATGCTTTATAGACCAACATTTTGTAGAGTACATGCCATAACCAAAAACATTGCAGAACATTGTTGATATTTAAGAGACCTCTTCAAGAATATATTCCTAAAATATACACTATTTGTATTTAATTATTAATTTTAATTTTCATTACCTAATTATATGGCCTACTTTATAAGTCATAGGGTAAAATACAACAACAAATTTATGGTAGGAGCTATGCTGTCTCTCGTGATAAGATGTATTTATGTAAATTTAGAATTGGTATGAGAAGAATGGTTTATTGTGGTGTGAAGCTAATGATGAGCAGAGAAATCGCCGTATATAATGCAATTTATTACGTGAATAAATTAGATATGAAAATCAGAGTTTTAAAAAGTTAAAAGGAAATGGCATCCTGGTTAGTTTGTTTTCTTTATTTCTATAAGTGAAATGTAAAAGTTATTGTTCTTTGGAAATTTTATTGAAATATTATAAATAATTCATATAATATATGAGTAAAATTTAATTTTCATATATAATTCAAATCTAAGCAAAAATATAAATTACAGAGTATGGAACAAAATCCAAATTTATTAAATCCATGTTCATGTATAAAAGTAGGATTCGAACCGAATAACTATGCCAAGTGTAGATACATATGAAGTAAGATAAGAAGAATTTAACAAAAGTAATTAATGCACATACAACATTCAGAAATAAAACTCATAGACGTTTGCCAGAAAAAAGACAACATTTTTTTGAACAAATTAAAAACGAAATGAACAAAATAATTGGTGATATTAACTGAATACTATAATATAATGTATACATTTTGTTGGGCGAGGAGTGGTTCAGAGAAACTGTTGAAATTTAAGCTAACCGCTCCTGATCTATGTATTATTTTTTTGCCAAAACATTTCAATGCTTCACTTCGCTAAACATTTCACCACATTATATGCTGCGTAAAAACAACATTAAATTTAATAAATCTGTGATTACACTTTTATAATAAAGAAAAGTTTTATAAAAGTCTATAGTTACAAATGCCTTAATTTAATATTGAAAAGTGTTGCAATAAGACAACTACATTCAAGTTATGAATTGAATGGAATAAATTCTTTCATAGTGAACAAATCTATTGTATTCAAAGGTGTGTATCTGCATGGTTGAATATAAATTACTATTGTTTGTCGGAGTTGTCTCTTCATTTTTGTCAGTTGCTATAGACGCAAGGCTTTGAATATATTTAGTATCTTATAGTATATCATTTTCGCAAGCCTGGTGAAGAAAGCTGGCAGCTGCAGCAGAGCAAAAATTTTGTCCTAATTCTATCTCATTTTAAGCATTATATCAATTGTTATTCTGAAATATGTACTAGACTCATACTAAGTTTAATAGGAATACTAAATATCCTTAAATGCCTATGTGTGCCTGAGCATGTATGTGATCCTCATAAAATATATTTCATTAGAACTTCATGGGTTTTATAGTTTTCATAAGCACTAATAAGTTTCTGTTGCATTCACTACTGTCTCGTCAACAGCCTGTTTCGATTCACCGCTGGGTATAGGTCTCATTGTGGACATAAAATAAGGTATCATACAGTGGTCATTGATTGTCTGGGCTTTAATTTTATAGCAAAATATTTCAGAATTGTATAAGGAAGTGTTTTGTTTCTCAATATAATGTTTAGCATATTTGAGAGGACACGGTTGTATGTTGGTACAAAAATTGATTAAATTTGTTTAAACCTACAACTACGTCCTTCATTCTAATTTGTTTGTTTTAGTGTGTAGACTTGACATGCTACTTTATTTTTGTACAGGTCTTGTATTCTAGTACCAGAATAACTAAGTCATTGATTCCATGCAGCTAATTTAAAATAAACAATGCTAATTGATACCACATATGTAAATATCTCATATTCAAGGTGAATTAACATAATCATGGTGATAAGGCGTACTTTTGTTTCACTGTTTAATCTGATATTTTCTTACTATTACTTCATTAAAAATCTACGAAAAATTAATGCTGATTACATGTTTGTTATTATAAGTATAAATGTAATGCTCAAACCCAAATATACATTTTAGAAAAGCACACCCAACAATCATGGAAATAGGACAAAGATTTTTAAAAGATTCAATGATATAATGAAACATATCCTCATTCACATTCCTACAATTGATTATTTATTTGAACAAGAGAATACGATTACATAATATTTACAAAAAGTTTCTCAAATTACTCTGAATTGAAAATTTTTCAGAAAATTCGTTTAACATATTTAAAGAATATATATCTATATCGTTTGACATTAAACTTTATAAAAAGTAATGATGTTTATTTAATATTAATAAAGTGAATCACAATAATATACGTCTTTAGTTAATTATTTTGCCTTTCTCTCAAAGTTAGTGTTTTAAATTCCTTAGTGAAAAGACGAACTTTAGTATTCACACAAATAAAAGCAATAAAATATTTATTCACACAAATAAAAACATAATTCTCATTGCAAAATGATGATTTTTATTAGGCATTTTTACTGTTGTAACTGTCAATACAATATAAATAAGTTTAAATTATACTATTACAAAAATAGCCAAAAAATAAAAAAATAATAATAACAAAAAAATCAGTTATAAGACGGAGAATAAATATAAAAATAAATGTATGTTATTTGAATAACACAACTGGTATAACGCCATCTACCGAAATGTTTAGTACATTTCAATTAGTTGCAGCGCTGTTTTGTTCAATCAATTAGTTAATAACTTCCTGAAATTATAAATAAAGATGTGAAAAATATTTTACAATTTTACTCAATATTTTAATCATAATAAAAATAAGTTTACCTGTATGTATATCAAGATTTCAACCATCATCACAATGGCTCGATGGTCTAGGAGTATGATTGTCACTTAGGGAGCAAGAGGTCCTGGGTTCAAATCCCGGACGAGCCCAAAAATGTTTACTTTAATTTATTTACATTATACACAAAATAATACACAACGCTGGCTTTTTACTTTGTAAAGCGCAGGCGCATACACACGTATTAACACACATACTAACAAACACACGTAGAACGCTCGGACCAGAGTAAATATTAGACCATGTCTTGTTTCTTTGTTGTGATGCATTTTTGTTTTACTGAGTTTTAAATCACAATGATTCTAAAGAAGTATTAGTTCAATATGTTGAATACTGAAATAATTTGTGACTACATATGAAAGTCATGACATCTCTATCACAAATGTATAGAGCTGTAAACATAATATACATAAGTATACAAGCATTGCTTATAATGAACATGTATGAAGTTCAATTATAAACTTGCGAGTTTATGATGCTGGCTGTGTTTTTTCATTTGTGCATATACCTTCTCGCCAGTGGTGCATATAACAATTGTCAACATAACATAGTGAAACCTATTTCTGAAACAATTCCAAATGTTATTAAATTTTCATGGATCTGCGAAAAGATAATATATTACCACTAATATGACAAAATTTCAATAAAAAATAACTGGCTCATGTAGCCTTTTAAAGTAAAATGGCCAGTAGAATCGATTTGTGTAGCTTGCATCAGTTGTATTCTTGCAAAATAAAATAAATATAAGGTTATTGCAGCACAATGTCATCTTCTGACAATGTGTTTAAAGAGAGAAAATATATTGTTCCCACTCACTGTTAGCGTCATACGCTCGAGAACCATTTTAACAGTGAAGAGTGTATTGAATAATGTCAAAAAGAAATTTAAAAACAACTGAAATGAAATGGAAAATTGATTCACTATAAACTAAAAAAAAAATAAACAATATTAATTTTTATAACAAATTTACAATATAACCATTCCTATAAATGTTTTACCTTAATATAAATCATGTGATTTAAAAACTGGCATAATATCATCAATTTCAAAAATAAATCTGACAAATTAAAAATATTTTTCTTTAGGAGACAGAATAAAAACATGGTCAATGGGGTTATCATCTCCGAGTTTAGAATATGTATCACGTTAATTTAATGTCGCGAATTTGAACAAGAATAAAATATAAAAATATTTTTAAAAAAAAAAATTAAAATAATGTAAATTGATAGATATTTCTTTGACATTACAATGTCCTTACATTAACAAAAATCAAAATGTAAAAAATTAATAAGCAAAAATACCTAGAAGTGCATTAATATTTCGTAAATTATCATGCTTTAACGAATTGTTTCGATAAGGGAGTTCAAGTTGTTCGTCTATTTGGTTAATTTGATGTATTAAACTGTCATATATATTTTTTACTAGAAAATATTTAAGCTCATTAAGTATACTCGGTACTCAAATATCACAAAATCATATAACAATTCTAATTCCAAATATTCAAATTTATTATATGACGTCAGAGTGTACGTCAGCCTTTAAGTGATTATGCTTACGTATACTCGTATAAGGAAGTAGGTACTGGTAAATGTCAACCTATCAACCCGTAATTGTTGCGTAACGATAAGACCCTCCATTACCGAAAAGGTAGTTCATAATGACTCGTTTATTTGCCTTTTTCAGTCCCAAATCTGGGTCAGTAACAAAATTTTACTTTCTATCGGTAGGCGGGCGGCAAAAAATGTTGGCTGAAGCCATGCACGAAAGAGTTTGTTTGGAAGCGACGAAAAAAATGGCTAGTTCGTTCCCATCAAAATGAACATTCCGTTGACTGTTTGTGGACGACCTTGTTTATTGAACGAGATTTTTTATATGGAATGTTAGTCGATGACTCGGAAAAAATATATTTGCATACACATATATCTTATCGCCTTGTCTTATCTATGACCATCCTAATACGATTGAAAAAAAATTTAGAGAGGAATTTCTCATCTCAAATCTGTACTCTCACATAAATTGATATATACACGTCCCACACATTTATGAGATTTGTAACGAAATGAATAAAATAACTAAGCTCATATATTGATAATGTAATATGACACCTAACATAGAAGATATAAAAATATATTCTATGATCTTAAGCGTTAAAAATTTAATTCGTAAACGTTATGCGAGTTGGCCCTCGCATAACGTGTACGAATATAACCATAAAAATACTGATGTAGTACAGTCTTCTGCACATAATTTTGTCACCACTGCCTGCTATGAGCAAATATAGGAAAAAGTGTATCTTTAAAATTATCATTCCTAGTTTCTATACTCTAATAATGGAATATTCTTTGCTTCCATGTGGAAGGCATTGCTGATTGTTTCACTTGTATTGTAATGAGAATAGGTTTGAAAGCATATAAGTCTAGACAGCAACTAACTAGTTTAGATAAAATCGATGGTCAATAAATGATTAACTACAATTTAAATGAGTAAGGCCACAGCCATCATTAGTCAACCTAAGTTCGTTGCTTTGAAGGACGACTCTTTGTCTGGATGATGCTTACTAGACTTTATTTGTCAAAATATAATGTTCATCAAAAATTAATTTCAATCTAAATCAATATTTATATTTTTAGCTACCTCTATTAATCCACGTTTGTACGAAATTTGAAGAAAGAAAATAATTGGGTTTTATTTATGTCTCAATTTTATATGTCATTACGGGTAACTGTCACTTAGATACTTTTATTTACGCATCACTAGTCAATAGTTATTTCCCTAATTTTTAGTGTTTTTTTGAAGTTGTTATGTATATATATACAATGGTTTATAACCTGGTTTGTAAACCCAAATGACATTTTTTAAAAAAAAAATTTTTATTTTCTAAAATATGAAAAATAACTTACTTTATCAATAACTTTGACTTATTGTGTTAATGCATCAACCCATAAATGACCTAGGCTAAAATTAATGAATACATGCAAAAGGCTCCAGTCTAATTTCATAAAAATTTCTGCCACGATATCAAGCTCATGGACCATCTGCGTAAATTTGTACTCACACTCAATATTGAGGACTCGGACCGTCTTCCATTTGAATACAGGTTTTTTTTGAGCAGCAATATTTTGATTTACCACAAAGAATTTTTTTTACCTATTTTCTCACATTGCAAATTTAAGAATTTAATCATTGTCACAATGCTTTAAAAGAAATATTGATTTTGAGAAAATATGACCTGGTAATGTCGTAATTCAATTTAAACACCTGTTTTATGTATAATATGTTTATATTTCACATTTCGATATTCCAATATTTATATAAAATTTATTTAAACAAATTATTAAAAAAAATCTCTGCGTTAAATGGCTTTATACCTTTTTAAATAATGTATGTTTTGAATACAGTTGGTGTTAACAAGTCCTTTTGAGGTTTGAATATTTGGATGGCACATTTTTTTATAATTTAGCATGTATTCACCGTCGGGCAAGTCCGATCTCTTATGATTTTGGTACATGAAATATTCGAGTAACAAAACCAAATAGAGATTTTGATTCGATCTTCGCCATCTTCAATTTGATCATATGTTCTACAAGGAAAACATTGTTTAAAACATATATCATTTTATACAACTCATGCTTTATAATTTTATAGCAGTAAGTTACAAACTAAAAAGTGGTGGTATACAGTTGCATACATAAGAAAGTTACATAATAATTAGCCCAATATTAAAAACTGTGAAATTTGACAAGGTGTCTAATTATAATATTCAAGTTAAAATAGATTATCCACATTAAGGAACTGGATCAAAACAACAGCATAATTTGTCAATAGGCCTACAAAATGAAGTAGCAGCGAAGCTCGCAGGTTGAACGAATAGAAAATTATGAATTGACCCAGTTTTGTAGTTTCTATCATATTTTTAATGAGCTTCATATGGCATCGGACAAAGGATGCTGAAAAAAGAAATAATATGTACTTATAGCAAGATATTGTTAATGAATTTGAGAAACAGGTAACATTCTCAATTAGGAAATTATATTTGGAAGAGGGGAGAGTGAAATATGTTAACAAAAATAAAAATGTTAAATATTTATTATTGTATGTAAAGCAATTGGGACCAGCTTTATCTGGGATCAGCAAGAGTATTCGTCATAAATATACATGCATCTAATATATACCCACATTATGTGCTTGTATGCACATCTAAATAAATATAGTAATAAATGATATGCTTATATGGTAATATTGTATTGCCTGATACATGCCACTTGCTTCCTAACCTCTAGTGATTAATAACTGCTATGACGTGTCAGCTTAAGTTTGATAAATAAATCAATATATAGTATAAATATTGCATGTTATATCTGTCTTTCTGTCTGTGTCCACTAATTTCATAAACTATTGAACATATTTCACTCAGGTTTTCACCAATAAGTAAACTGATTCCTATACTATAATGAGGGAATCCCTCAATTGTATGTTTTAATAGTAGTTTGTGAATTTGTGGTTTGTAGTTGTGTATGTGTAGGGGCGAATACTTTCATTTTTATGTCAATATAAATTGAAAGTGAGATTAAAATTGTTATTTTTATATGTATGTATTGTTATTGTATTTTGTGTCGAGGAGTCAAATATCTGCCTATACGTTTATCCTGCGGGAAAATTCAGTTATCTAATAAAATTAATAGCTACTGCATTATATACAATTTATAATCAGTTTTTTCTGAAATGTCATGTTTTTTCACAATAAAAACATTTAACATCTACTTACAATTTACATCATAAACATAATATCACTTTTCAATGAAGAAAACTAATTCAGATTTAAAAAAAATGAAAACTACAATAATTTTCATTGTTTTTGGTCAATTCAATCTCCACCACACATGAAACCCAGAAATTAATTGTTTGTTCCTAGCTTCTTCAGGTTCAAGGAATTGTCAACAAAAATAGTCCAATCTGAAACAAGTTTTGTCCCAAAAAACCCCGTGACAAAGTTAAATTAAATCATAAAGATTTGTTTTTCCCACACAAATGACACGGTTTTATAAAATAATGGAGATCTCTTAAAATTGTAAAGAAATGGAGGTAATATAAACAGGATCATTTTTAATTACCACCCTAGGTAGCCGATGTTATCAAATGATAGGTTTTAAGGTTATTTATTTTTGTTTTGGAAAAGACTGCAATTGATATATAAGAACATGCTATAAAAGTTCGTCAAATTTTAATTGAGTATTAAGTTCCGCAGACGTCAGGAATGCAATAATATTGATTCCTTATCAGGTAAACATAACGAAGTTCAGCAGAATATCTGTAAAATGCCAAATTTTTCTTATTCCAAATGCATATCTTTTTTAAAATTTTTGCAAAACCCATTCATTTGTATGCATTTTCTCAAGTGTGACTTGTTCCAAAAAATATTATTTCCTTCATGTTTAAGGAGCATATAGCAGATGTTTATATATACAGTTTCAATTAATTTTTTGAGTTCATGAGAAGCCCCAAAATTGTGCTTTCTTATGTTTCTTAATTTCTTCAGGTTGGTGTGAATGATTGCAAGATACACGTTTAACATTTCTGCATTTTCTTGTGTAACGTGGATTTGACTCAATATTTTGATTTTGTCATCATTAACTTCAGTGTGTTGGGAGTGTCATTGAGATTAAAATCACCAGCATGAAATTTTATGAAACACGGCTGGCACTGATATTCTTCTAGACTGTTGTTACCATAACTCTTTAACTTTGCACATAGTTGATGCGACCTTCTCTCAAGTTCCTATCCTGTATTGGAAGTAAAATATGATAAAAATATACAATTTGATCTGATATCTTTTAACTTTTTATGTTAAAGGATTGAAAATAGATCTTACGGTTGACTTGATGAATTTTACGTAGATATATGACATTCAAAAAGTCGATAGATTATAATTTTTCATCGTTGTAAAATTATAACTATGTCATCAACTAGTACAACTGTTATCTAATCAACAAAGAAGATTGATATATTGAACAAACAGTGGTGTGCAGTATGCTTTCTGGGTAGGGCATGCTGCTGTAGGAGACACATCTTTTTAAAGTGCTTACCATGATTCTTATAAATTTTACGCTTCTTTCTGCACTTTCTTACTAATTCAACATTGTCAAAGACAAAAACTATACCGCATAAGCACATACATTAATGGAAATGACGTTAAATTATGAACCAAATAAACACATTAGAAAATACTATATCCACCCTTTTCATTAATGTGTTTTGAATTATTTCGTGCCATAATACCATATGCATTTGCATGCTATAATGCGTTTTGCAAACTGCTTATTAAAATTACCTCAACATAATTGCCACTGTTAGTTGCACTAAACACTAAATATGCAAATAAGGACACAGATTTATTTAAAAAAGAATGTAATTAAAAAATTTACACAACCCATAATGATTGCGTAAATAGAGGTTGTACATTTAATGCATGATGACCTTCTCATAGTAAAAGTAATTCTCAATATGATTTATTTTTATTAAAATTACGAGGAGTATTTTTTTATTAGGTACATTGTTTTACATTAATATTCTTTCATTTACAAAAAGAAGAAAGTGAAATTATTGTCAAGCCTGGTTGAACATTTTGTTCAGAACACAACTTCGGGTTAACCACAAATATTTATCGCATATAAAAATGGCATAAAGTACATTTATTAAGAACATGTAATTTTCAAACTGGCTTCGGTCTACTGTTCACAATTATATTATTTTTCAATAAAGGATAAATTAGAAAATCGCACATGGATGACAATATACATTACACCACATTTACAAAATATAATAGGTGTCTTGATAATGGAAAAGCAGATATTTTAACAAAAAGTGATTTTATTAGTTTGTTTACTTCAGCTCATTCTGTATGTGTGTGTTTGTGTGGTTTGTTTCACTATGAATATAACAAAACATGGGTTATTTCATTCTAAAAATAGCCAAAGGTGAGTTGACAAGTCACAGCTTATTTTTTCCTTATAAATCGGCACTTGAAATGATAGGATAAATTTCAGTTTCTCATAGAACAATTTTGAAATATTGGTGTTCCGTGTAATTAGATAGGCAAGAAGTTTGTACGTTTCATCTATTACACACACTGGTAGCATTCGGGTTATCTTTACATGAATATCATACATTAAATACATTTAAATATTTTTAAATATATGATGTATGTAGGTCAGATGTTCAGATTAAGCTACATATAATTGGTTATATAATACTGCGTATCACTGAAGAAATCACAAAGTTTAAGTTGGATTAAAGGGGTCGGGCACGTAGTTTAATTGCTTAGGGCATTAGCAGATGGAAACACTTCAAAGTAGTTATTCAATATCAGGTGTCACAGATAATTAAATAAGAATGTCAATTATGGTTTGAATTTTATACATTTATTACAATACTCTTTAAGACATTAGAACATTAAAGCGGTTACAAAACAAATTATAAACATTAAATTAGTGAAGCTTTGATAATTTCTTTATCACAAAATATATTTTCTTTTAGTAGTAGAAAGAAATTTTTCCCATTTTAATTCAATAAAGGCACATAGGTATTTTTAAATTCTACTTCTGCTTATCTTAAGTTACGGAGGTGTAAGTTATCAAAACTTAACTAAGGAAATGTTGAATTAATTAGAAAGACTTTAAAACCTGTGTTGCATATTCAGTTCATCCTCAGTCTTAAGAAGTGTGACCACAATTCTGAACATATTTACCTTTAGATTCCAAACTAAAATTGTGACTTTATTACGGTGGACAACAGGTGAAATCTATATATCTTTGAACTGCTTTATAAAGATGAAAAACCTACGTAATCCCTCAACACAGAATTGCATTTTATAGTGAATTGTTTAAGGTGCACAATATGAAACGAAAATATTCACACATTCATAAAATACAATTCATTCTGTATATCTTTGAATTGCTTTATAAAGATGAAAAAACCTACCTAATCCCTCAACACAGAATTCAATCTATATATCTTTGAACTGCTTTATAAAGATGAAAAAACCTACCTAATCCCTCAACACAGAACTGGATTTTATGGAGAATTGTTTAAGGCGCACAATGTGAAATGAAAATATTCACACATTCATAAAACACAATTCATTAGCACTGACACTGGCCACATATGAAACGAACATAAAAACTTTTTACAAATATATAAAGAAACACTTACGTAATTCTTCATCGACTTGCATTGACGTCAGAAAAGATTTTGCTGTTTCTATCTGCAAGTATATTTTCTCACATATGAGACACACGGTCATCAACCCCACAACATAGGGGATTTGCCATAACAGGAAACCCATCGAAAGTGATGTGTCCAATTTCTGAAATATTGTCTTTATGAATGAATGTGTGATAATAAAATAATGACAATATTTGAATAACAGTTTTAACTTCAGGTAAAATTGACTTCGTCTCCCTTATTTAGAGGCGAAGTTGATGGTAATTTTTCAGTGCTATTGTGCTTTGCGGATAATCACACATTAATTAACTTTTTATGTCTCAGCGTGTTTTAAATAGGAAATTATAAGCAAATACGTAATTTAGTTTTTATAGAGGCATTGAAATAATGCTAGAGTATTGTGCCAACTAATTAATATTCTTTTTCTTGAAAAACTGTAGATCAAGACTAGTCACAGTCATATTGATATTGGTTTATAAGGCACACATACTCATGTCAGGGAAACTGAAACAGAACAACATTAAACTAAAAATATAGACAAATTAGAAATTCAAAGTTGAAGATTGAAACTTGTTAAAGATTGGATGCCGCAATGATATGTAGAAAAAAATAAGTGAAATATTAAATATCAATCATATGCATCATCAGCCCATTCTCCAGGAGCAAGAAAAAGAAAATAAATCTCGGCTCTGTCGTTGCTGGATGTTGGCTTAGTTCTTTATGGATGTATCACACTTGTCAGCCTTGGCCTTCTGTTCTGAACTTTCATTCATAAAAAATATCTAAATGAGTTTGTATATCTAAATGTATTTAAATTATTATTGAGAAAATACACTTCACCAATTGATGACAAGTTTCTTTATAAGCATATTTATTATTTTTGGGATGTTTGCCTTCAATATGTAGTCTATTGAATGTGATTTAGCTTATTGCTTCAAGTCAATTAGTTAATATAACATATATTACTAATATAACATATATTATTAATAATACTTACATTATACTTTATATTCTCAAGAAAACCATACATTTTAAGAAGCATGTCAGAAAAGTTCAGAGTGATTGACATGAGCAGCTGAAAAGTAAAGGTTAGTTCATAATATTTATATTTTTTGAAGTTAAAGTGTTATTTCAATACTTTTATTAAAAATTCCTATCACAAACCTGAAATTCAAACACGTATTTTAAATAGTGGCACAGGTCAAACAAATTAATATAGAATTGAGAAAAACAATAAATGGAATTTTCTTTTAGCGGCAACATAAATGTGAAATGGTTGTTGTGGACTGCCAAATATGGCATCGACAGGTGCCACCATATTTTGTCTATTATTAAATTTGAAAGACATATTCAACATTTCCACACGTTTTGTTACACTAAATGATATGAGGCAAAACAATGCGACTTCTAAATTAAAAATAATGGGAATGATAATATTGAACACAACAAAGAAGGAAACATTTAGAGAGTATTTCATTACTACAAATACACCAAAAGCAGTAATAAAAGTATGGTAAGCTACATGAAGACCAAAAACTATTATGTTTCGACATTTGTCACGTTTCAACAAAGTCCTTCTCTGCTCCGATTTAAAAAGATCATCTAGTTTTTGAATTCTCAAGATCAATTCTTTAAACATATTTCTGTCACATATTATATCAATAAACAATAAGCGCAGAACAAGAATCATGTGAAGTGTTTTAGCTGCCAGTATAACGTGTCGACCATGTTTGATTACAAATGCCACTTGCAGCTTCATTAATGTTACAATAATTAGCCAAGTGTATTGCCCCATAAATAATCCAATTACAAGTAATGTGTATAATTTTTGACACCGTAAAGTAAATCTGGCAGGAATATCAAAATTGCCCACAGAGTATTTTCAACCGACTGGTCCATATTAACTCTCTTAAAATGTTTGCATTTCAACTAAATTCCAGCATGACTATTTTATTCAGTGTTTAAGAAACAATTGACATTTTATTGATTGAATGCCTTTTGTGTTAACAGTCATTAGTTTATCATCATGTAAAATCTCCTGTGTGCTTAACACAACATAATATTGCTTTTTTTTACGTGGAAATTTTATTTGGTTCTGTTTGAACACTACCCGTTAATGATGTTTGCTTGGGTAAAGTACGTCCTATATTATTAACACCGAACACCAATAACCAAAAGTAGGTAACCAAAATTATCATGTATTTTGAACTTTGGTTTCAAGTTTTGTATTTTGAAATATGGTATAATAAAATGATTTTAAATACTGTTTATCCCAGATATTTTAGTAAAGTGACTTCTTTTCATCCAACGTAGTTTTTTACATACTATAAAAGCCCATAATTTACAGATTGTACCTCGGTCATATAAATCATAATATTAAGGCATATACAAGTACATGACGTCAATTGTAAAATTTTCTACCCATTTCTTTCAACATTTACAACATTTATCAATATTTTATCCCAGTATAAACTAAAAATTCACTAACGTCAAATGCTCTTGCTGCTTTTACATGACCATCAAGATCTTATCAAGGACTGTTAAATGATCAGACGATGAGAACGACTTCAAAATATATGCATTTACTACATTTTCAGCCTCAGATAATTTGACCAAGTTTCACGAATACAGGGCGCAGGTGATCTGAATATATATTTACTTCAGGCACCATCTACTTATTCACTCCTTTCTTTTTAAATTGAAGCATTCCCACAGCTCTGTTTACCTCAGGTCTCGATTCTCAGCCTTAAGTGTGCATAAGCTTGGACATCATTCAGAAAATCTCCTTACTGTACTTATTCCCAAACATGAGTCAGGCCAGGCCCATAAATTTTTCTTTCCTGTTCGTACTGTGGAATAAGTAATACACTGATGTCTGGATTGTGCCACATTTGGCAACTTCAAATATTATTGGAAAACATTCCTATTGTGCGCCCCGTTTGTAAAGACCCATCGTCCCCTTTCTAGTTTTCCTCCTATTCCTGTCCCTCTCCTTTATTTTTGCCAATATATCACACATATATATGTGGATATAAATTTATTTTATATTTATTTTTATACCAATAATTTTCTGGTTCTAAGCACTCATGTATCCCACCTCAACAGGATTTGTAATATTAGAATTAAAATAAATAATAAAAATATGTAACTAAAAATATACTTTTTTCGTTTCTTTTATATTTTTTTAAAGACTATAGCCAACAAATTAAATTAAATCTCCAAGCGCAACACATAGAAAGAGATATAGATGCTAGGGAATATCTTATAAGCGACGATCAGAGGTGAATACGTGTGAACAATAATGCCGGGGCATCCCCCAAAAGTGACGATAAGAGACACAGTGCTAATAATATACACATAGTTTCGTGAAATATCAGATCACTGGCCGGATGCAGCCAAGAATTGGCTGAGACTTTACACAGACAGAACATTAACATTTGCTGCCTGCAAGAAATTAAATGGAAAGGTGCAAAATCCAGAAACATTAGCAGAGAATATCAAGTCCTCTACAGCGGGACGATATCAAATAGATATGCAGTCGGCATAGTAAAATCTAAAGCAATGAATAATTAAGGTAGAAAGAAGGAGTGATGGAATTATGAGTGTAAAAATAGCCCTAGACAATGAGCCTCCCTTAAATATCATATCAGTCTATGCTCCACAGGCAGACTGCTCACAGGAAGAGAAAGAGTTTCTGGGAGGATCTCCACGACATTATACAGTCTATACTTATGGAAGTGGGCAATGGGCATCTAGGATGCACTCTTCCTGATTATACATGAGACTGTGGTACTTTAAATGCCCAAGGGAAAACTGTCATCGAAATGGCATGGAATTTAATAGATTATTTTCTGTGCCACAGAGGAATACTTAAATGCTTTAAAGATTGTAAAGTCATACCTGGGGAGACTCTTACCACGGAACGTAGACTACTAGTAGCTTGCAAAAGACGTACGTTTTGTTTCGCGAAATAGTACCTTGACTCAAAACAACAATCACACATAAAATTATATAACATGAACAAATCTGAAAGTGATACCTTTATCGAAGAGACAAAAAAGGTTCTTGAAAACTCAGTGTCAAATCCTGATAGGCCTGACATTAATACTCAGTGGAATGAACTGAATTTTTTCTGTCTATAAACAGCTAGGTTTAATCATATCTAAGGAAAGACTAAAAACCAACAAAGATATTACAATGTGGAATGAGGAAGTAAAAGTGACACTAAGGAATAAAAAAGAATCCAGTTAAAAAATGACAGGCTTCAGGATCGAATGCAAAAAAGACAAATACAAAAAAAGCAAGGAAAGTAGCAAAGTAGCAGTTGCAACATCGCACATCACCAATTCTATATTTTTTGCATAGTCTATTCTTTTCTCGCAATACACTTAGTTGAAATTTCCAGTATTGTTCACCAATATATAACATTTGTTAATGTATTAACATTGAGAAGTAATAAAAAAATTATATTTTTATAACTGTGACATTTACAGTAATACACAATTGTATATATTTTTTATATTTTAATGTAAGAATTTTTTTTCAAAAAGGAAGAAATATTTTTGGTTTCATGCAGAATATATCAAACTCACTAGATATTTATCAGTAAAAACAGTTTTTGGGAACATGTGCTTTTATTCTCGCTCCACATAAATAATTTAAATGATTCATCAGATGGAAAGAACCAACAGGCAATATAATCTCACATTAATGGATTCTTTTTTAATTTTTTGAGGTTTGAAACCTAAAAGTATCTATAGGTTATGGAATGTGAAGCAAACGTCAAAGGCGTGGAAGAAAATGTTAAACAAATCATGCTTTGTTTTGCTGTGTACACCACTTTTGTGGTCACTCACACTGACCACATTTCAAATTGATATTTTCATCAATTTTTGTTGCCTTTTTGGTTATGTGATTACACATGGTAATAAAATATGGTCAATCTCAAATTTCTTAAAAAATATCATAAAATTAATAATTTTAAAATTATTAATCAACTTAATCTACAAATAAGCCAAAGTTCTTATATTATGGCAAAGAATATACAAAACAAAGAACTTGTAAAGTAAAATTTATTCAATAGAGGTGATTATAGTTATTAACTGCACAGCAATTAAGGACAAATAATCTCGGATCTATAAAGAGTTAATTTGTATTGAATTTGTAGGGATAATTAGACAAAAATTATACAGATATGCTATTTTTAAATATAATTAATGAAATTCAATTCAATATTTTTTTGCATGTGTCACATGCAGAAAACTATTAGTAAGGTTTATAAATCAAATAAATGATGGAGAATTTTGTGCTCCTATGATAAAACAACTCCACGAAAATGGAGATGATCATTTAATTCAAGTTTTTGTTCATATTTAAATTGATTCACATGTTTATATTGACATCAATCACTCACCAGACAGTGGCATGGTCGAATTTGAGTTACAGTTGAATATTTCAAAATTTGAATGTTGAATCTAAACAACCCCAACAGACTTTATATTCTACTTTATTCTATGTAAAATATTGATAATAATTGTTTTTTGCTTACTCTGTAAGATGGAGCGAAGAATCCATAGTTACTTCATAAATATATTATTTCAAATATTTTTACTTTTTATTATTTATGCTTTATCCTTAGAATGTATAAAAAAGGCTCTATTCGTAGGTACATTTGTCTCTATGTGCTCTTTTATCTTGGGAATCACCCTTTTATCAAAATGAATCCAGCAGTTTTAAAATTACGTCTGTGTAAATTATTAAGAGCTGTAAGTTGGTATAACATAAATTTGGTTTAGACTTTCTTCTATGATTCGGGTACAAACGAAAAAAAAATTTAAATGTATTTCTTGCATCAAGCAGAATATGCGAATATAATTAATGTTACTCAAATTTTGATGCAATTATTCAGTTCTTCAATAAAAATGTCACATTAAAATGACATCTATATGAATTTGGTCTCTTGTGTTCAAAAAACTTATGTTACGTAGATGACATTTACTTCAATCTATTGTAGAGTGGGGTGTGTACTTGCTCGCTTTTGGAAAAATAAGAGCAAAAATGAAACTATTCAGAGCAAGGAATAATATTATCTCCTATAATTATTTCGAAAGGGTAACTTATAAGTGATTAGCAATGTCTTTCAATATATCATTGTCACAGTACTGAGAGACAGAAGCATAAACAGTGTTTATTAGACAGTTTGGAACCTTATACATACACAATGAAATTCTTTTTCTAAATCATGAATTACCCTTCTTTGTTTTCTTGTTATGTTAGCTTAGTTACGGATAGGGGATTAATTTTGGCCCATATTATTGATCGCTTCAAAACACAGCTAATAACTTCTATAAAAGCCTCATTAGATTTTGAGTATTAATTTACTTAATGATTTAATAATTTATTTTTAAAAACTCTGGCTGTAAATAGCGGTATAGTTGTGAAAAGAGTAATAAAGTCAAAGATAATATATTTAAAATGGGCTTTTTTAAGCTAAATATACAAAAAACATGAGTCATAATAAATACAGGTCATATATATTATAAATACAGTGAACACAAATAGAGTTGTAATAATATAATTTTGAACAGAGATGATATCTGTACGGATAAAATATAGAAGTGTATTTGTGCATAATTAACACACAAATGTGTTGCCATGGACATTTGTCTAATGGAGTATGTGGGCTAACTGTAAATACATTTGGTACAACATAATTTGAGTCAATATAATGTCGTATGTTCATTTCAATAATGGCTTCTGTGTAGTCTATTTCCATGTAGGAACTTATTCAAGGACTTTCAGACGTAAACTTTAATTGTATTATTTTTACTATTTGAGTTGTATTGTGCTGTAATATGTCAACTGCATTCTTTTGGTATGGATTTTAATTTATTGAATTTTATAAAGTGCACTAGAGGAGTTTTTATTAAAAATTATTTCTTTTTATCCAGGAAATATGAAATAAAAATATTTAAATTATTTCAAAGTATTAATGTTATTCGTATCTAAATTAAACAATGAATTATTTTAACTTAAGTGAAGTATTACGTTACTCACTATATAGTTAGTCACTATATAGTAAAAGAAAAGCTATTATTAAATTGAAGAAAATAAATGGGTCAACTCAATATTCATGTTTGTTTCTCAAAATCCTTGAACATATTGCACGATTACACAAATGAAAGATGACATTTTGTCAATATGTGTTGTGTCTGTGTATATTTTTGATTAGTCCGCTCCATTAGTCAAATGACCACAATATCACCTTCATATATAAATACACAAATATATTTCTGTACTTCATTAGCGGAAATATTATTTTGGACTGAAATTATGATTAAAAATCTTCAAATACACTTCCATCTACAGTAAATGAATATTGAAGAAATAGTATATCCATATATATTTGAGTGAATGAATTTACGTACATATCTTTAAGCAATTTAATGATATACTAAAATTAAAAAAATATATTATTGTATATTACTGAGCATGAATGCGGAAAAATATAATATCACATTCGTTGACTTTTATTGCGAAACTAAGTGTCTAATTAAGACAAACCATAAGCTCAGAGGGCAAGTAGATGAGTTTATTTTGTTGTGCAAATTTATTGCCTCGGAATGCCGAGACATATAAAATAATATGAAATGTACACATGTGATCTTGGTTGACACAAATTTGTATCCCTCTACTTGCGAGTAAAAAGACCAAAACGAAGGTACAATACCTGTATATAATTGAAAGAACTAAAAGAAATTAGAAAGCAT
Organism: Druceiella hillmani; assembly: GCA_039881145.1. NCBI lineage: Eukaryota > Metazoa > Arthropoda > Insecta > Lepidoptera > Hepialidae > Druceiella > Druceiella hillmani. The sequence goes on along the minus strand of JAYKKI010000069.1, from coordinate 739,738 downwards.
AAAGATATAATAGACATAAAGAAAGGAAAGTTGAAGCGGCTTAAGACAAAGTTTTCCATTTGGAGCTGTTTCAAATCGATAGATAATAAGCCAAGGGAGTGAATAAAGTGCACAATCCAAAATTGAAATCTCTAAGTATCACTTGGTTGCGAGACATATAGATTTGTATGAGTACAAATCAAATTATAAAAATACTTTAATATGTATTGGGAAATAGACCTCCATCTAGCTTCCTTTGTTTATTTGGTAGCGGAGATATTTTTTACTTGAAGAAGATTATTTTGAAATTGATTTGGTTTTGGCTAATAAACTGTGTGCAATACACGATTCAGTGTGAAATTTAATTATTCCTTATCCAGTTTATTTGAGATTCATAAATTTTAATTATATGTCAAGCTCTTTAGTGATAAAGTCCACGTCAAAGGTGCTGGGAATAAATTGAGCTTAGAGTCAAAATTTGTTTCATTTCAAGAAGGAAACATTTTTAAAATTTTTATAATCTGCAAATTCTGCATATATGTACAATTGCTTAAGAATGTTATTGAGGAGTAAGTTTGTTTTTCTGTTTTTTTAAGGTCTGATAAAAACGGTATACCTGGTGGATTTAAAACTTTCACCATCGTATTGTCAGACGTACATCAGCTATGTAGTAGGTATATTTTTAGAACATGAACAACTATTTATGCCAAGAGTGTTAAAGAGTGTCAAACACGTTTCTGAGTTAAAATGTAAAATTATTATGGTAACATTAGAAAATTGTATGAATAATTGTAGACAACATCATTCGCTCATCGATAAAATTTAAGCAGACTCCGAACTATAAAAATAGATTCAAATTGCTTGTTCAAATGCATGATTAAAATGATAAAACATTGTATTGCAAATTATGTGTTTGTGACAGTTACAGAATTTGCACTTTCCCGCCACAAGTCAAGTGTTTATATGTGATGTTTTAAATAGTACATTAAAAAGGTGGGTAAAAATATCATGCCTATATATGCATACCTGTATAAGTTTTGCATATAAATCTGTAAAAAAATACACAATTTTTTGTAATATATTTGTCATGTTACTGAAATATGAGGTTTGGAAGTTTTTTCGATTTATTGCTTTCCACCATTACAATCGTGAAAGACAACACTCAGTTCTCTTCATAATCATAATGATTAACAAATAAAATAAGTTTTGAACAGCCTAGGTCATTGATTTCACGTATCGGTGTTAAAAGGAATATTTCATTTAATTTACATACACTGAAATATAATATTAACTAAATATATAATGCATTTTCTGTAATACCTTTAAAAATATAACAGCTTCATTCATAATTTATTTCGACTGTATTAAAATTAAATTTAAAAGAGCGACGAGAGCGCCACCAAAATGTTGCCTCATATTTTATTAAGAAACTCGATTAAACAATTTTTGGGATTATATCTTTTTGTAATGTATGCATATTGAGGGTACTTCATTGTTGATTTGACATGTAACTACTAGTTTCATGGATCCATTCACTTAAGTCATGTTTTCCTTAATTTTTTTTGTAACTTATTGCTTTACCCTAATAATTGTAAACAAAATGGAAATTTACGAATTTCTGAAAGTCAGACTTAAAAAAATTTTCACTGAGGATTTCTCTTGAATTTAAAGAAAACTTGGGGTGAAAGAAATTCACCTAATTCCACAATTACGTATTAGGTGGTAGAATTTAATGGAAAAGATGGAGTTGTACACAAAGGACAGCAATGACAATTATATTGACAGATTGCGGCAGATCGCAGTTAAACATTTTTTCTTATCAAACTTATTAGTGTTACATGTTCCTCTCTTATCAAACTTATTAGTGATACACATATCGGTCAACTGTATATATGGCTGCCTTAAAATGTATTGTGTATTTGTCACTTCTGTTCCAACAAATCTATATGACTTGTTGAAACGTGGCTCCACCCAATATATGCGACACTACAGATGTTCGTTATCGGGAATTTTTAGATGTTCCTTTCAACGCGATCGAAATGTGTTCATATATACTAAATCTAGCAATGGTAAAATTTTTGTCACAGTTACGACAAAATTTGTGGCAAAAAGTTACTATCAGCGGAAATATGATGATTTTGAACAACTTTTAATTCCTTTGCGAATGAATACTTTGTTGGTGCATTTATATTTCAACATAATTTTGATAAAATATCTACAAAACATATAGTCCCTATTTTCAAAACATATCCAAGATTATTGAAGTACTTAAGCAACTGCATTGTATTGGTAGGTACCTACAATCTTCAATCCTTCATTTAAAGTGTCTTCAAGGCATTTCAGGGGGCAATTATTATATTACGTGGTCATTGCTATGTTATTCATGTAATTACAAGAGTTTAACTTCTTTATAAAAAAATTAATAATAAAATCTCGATCTCGCGCTGTACAATTAGTTGCAAGCTCACAACCACATATACTTCAGGATCACCTTCATTATTGGGATTAGATTTTAGATTCTGATTCAGGGATTAGGTACTAACCACAATTTACATCACTCAAAACAACGCATTGCAGTAGTAATCGTCATAAACGGAAACGTACATATTTTCTCTGGATAAGTTAATTGCATTTAAATTACAGGTGAAATAGTCCTCAATGTTTTAGCAAACTTAGAGTTTGTGCTTTATTCATTTTGGTGTTGTCCATAACCTGCTTGGCATAAACTTCAGCCAGCTGTGTGTAGTATTATTTTATTGGTTGTTGGATAGAAGGGATAATTCTTTAATAATTTTCCTTAAATTGGTTACACGAAATATTTTTTGGTAATTTCTTTTCAAAAAAGTTTCACACTGCTCTAGATATGATTATTTTAAATTTTGTATATTGAAAGAGAAAAAAAGGAATAAAAAATTGTAGGTTATTTACCAGGCATTATACGAGACACGAACGATGGCAATTTTGGTCAACTGTCACTAATAGTTAAAAGTAATTGAAGTAATGAATATTTGTGAATAGTTTAATAGAAATATACTCTTAAATGTTTCTATGTATTTACGGAATCCTTGTGGTGTGAGTTCTACTCATACTTAGTCAAAACTGGAAATATGGCTGCCCTCAAATTTATTGCATTTTTGTCAATTCTGTTATAAAGAATGCATATCACTATTAAAGTTACAAAATGGTTCATTTTGTATTTGTGTTAAATAGGGGAGTCATTACTTAATTTTGAAAAGAAAAACAACTTAATCCGATATATCTCTTTATTTTGATTATTTCTCTTTTGGAGTCCTTGAATACGTCACTACGTGACACTAAACTAAAAAATACAATTGCACTTAAGAATATTCGTATCGATCTGTGTCTAAGTATAGAATGTACTAACAATTAGTCTACATACCCATTAGTTTTATTATTGTTAAAATTATAGCCAAATAACTGTTGAAACAATTTCATCCATTGTAAATTTGGAAATGTGCATTTCAGATCAGCACACCAGTGGATTTGTTTTGAAAGTAATTTACATTGAATTGGGAATGGGAGTAAACTAGTTTCAATATGACATCAGAATCTTGCCGACAGCCTTTATATTACGTTCTTAATAATATAGTGGTGCCAATACTTTTGGACAAATTAATGATACATTTTTTAATTTTTCCTAATAAATTTCATATATACATTTTCATTCCATGTAAATTATATTATTACAATCATGAGGAACTGAACGTTTGGTACAAAATTTCGGTGATACTTGACTTTTAATAAAAGACAGGGGTTTGTTCTGAAACAAATGATTAAGTTCCATAGGCTTCACACGTTATAAGATATTCATTTTGTTCAAGCATAATTTTTAAATGTATTGGCGTTCAAGAAAAATTTATTTTTTCACAATTTTTTAAGAAATGTATGCATTACAATTCAAATTATTTATATATTGCAATTAAAAACATTGGTATATGTCAATCGGACCGTATGTACATTACATTCAATTTATTACATCCAGCCAAGTCTTGCTTCTTACCAATTGAGTTCATTAATTCTATGAAACTTTTGAAAACTCCACAGAACATAACAAGACAAATGTAATAGAACAGAATAAATATAATAAATATTGGTAATTAGTCATTCGGATGAACTGAATGATTCATTACCAAAAATGTATATTGTCAAGTGGTTGGCAGGAACATTATTTCAATTGCACAATCAATTTAGTCAACCCAATAGATTGACGAAATTGATTTTGTAATAAGCACAAACCTAAGATGGAGAAAAATCTTCTTATCTCTTCTCTTGTGTTTTAGTATTCTATATCTCAAAAGTAACGATGGATTCTTTATGGGATAACTCATTCTTCTGTCCATTAGTCAGCTACAGCCGTTTTTTGCCGAAACTGGTTGACGCCACGCTAATAAGATGTGTTTACCTCTACATGTCTATTCATTGGGAGCAGATACAGGGAAAATCAAGTATTTGATTTTTATTAATTATGTGACATATAGATTGAAACAAGGACTCAAAATTTTAAATAAGTAGAAATAATCAGAGTTATACAAACAATGTGGTCCCTATTTGATTTCCAAAATAACGCAAAAGTTGTGTGTATATATATATATATATATATATATATATATTCTTTTTTCTTATTCAAAATTTTTCTATATTCAAATTTCTAACCTTGAAGCTTATAGTCTGGCATAACAAAAACATATTAAGCAGTTAACTTTTTAAGTTATTCGTATTGGCATTGAAGAGCGTGTAAATAAAGGTCTTATAATTTCTTTAAATTTAAAATATTATGTGGTATATCATGAATATTTTCCATAAAATTTCTTGTTCTAAGAAATACAGAAACATATTTTTTTTTTGCTAGTTCACAAAAACAACTAAACTTAGTAACATCACTTTTGCCACATGCCTAATAAAGTAATTAATTAAAGAATTAGCTATTAATATTTACTTAAATTTTTATTAATTAAACTATTTATGATTTTGTTATTAAATGTATATTATTACCTACCTATAACTCTGTTTTATATGTACATGAAGATTAAAGATATTTAATTTACATTGTTTTAATTTAATTTTGTGCACGGCTCGCTGATAACATTAGGACACCAGAGTTATGCATCACTAGCCGATTGCATAATATATGAGAGTGCTAAACATTACGTAATATGCTCCGTTTTTCTCACCTGTTTCATTGCTTCCCAAGCGAGTAGATCATAATCCTGATATAGTAATGGTAATCTGTGGAAAAATCATAAAGTATGGCGAGGGAATGTTTCATTTCAAATGTTTTTGTCACGAAGGAAAAAAATTTGCACAGGAGATAGGAATTACGTTATGTATAAACTAGCCGAAACAAAAAAAGTTATTTATTTAGTAAAGCAAGAAATTCTTTAATTACTCTAAAATATTAAACGAAAATCTCGAAGATATGAGATGAAAACTATTTATATATTTTTCCAATTTGGCGCATTATTTTTGAAAAATAATTTAATTTTCAGTAAAAAATATTTTCTTATTTTGGACATTTTCTCCATTATAATTACACCTAAAGTTTTCATGATTATGAACACAATCTCCATCTAAAAAACTTCCATTTTCCTTTCTGCAAAATAACGCTCGTAGTGCTCATCATTCAAGGTCCAATAAAATATTAAGTGCGTTGTGTCGTACAAAGTTTTGATGATGCATACGATACTCAATGTGCGTATTGTCTTGTCCTCTACTCTAACGTGGAAACAATATATCTCTAGAATGAGACTGGATCTGAAATATTAATTGATATCCATCTCATTTTCTACAAATTTAACAATGTCTCTCTGCTACATTAGAGACCATGTAATTACTTTGTAAAGATTTGCTGCAGAAATATTTGCATCCTTTAAATATACTCAATGAGTACAGTTCATCAACAAACAGCACTTTTTGTTTTTGTCATTTGTGTGTAATATGTAGGCAAACTTATACGTCATTAGAATTTTTCTTTTTTACCCGAAATATTTTTTAACTAATATGCTATGTGAATATAAACATTCAATTAATATTACAATAAAAAAAATTGTTAGAGCTTTATAAAAATAAGCATTTAAATTTAATTTTTTAATTTAAGTGTACTATGAAAGAGAGGTTATAATTTATCTCGCTTTTTCTTCACAATATTTCAATGTTTTTAGCAATTCACCATGTTTACTACGTAATTGTAAATTTAAAATAAATAAAAGAATCAATACGTGAAAGAAAAGAATCAATAAACATTCGTCGTTATTACATTGTTACTGGCTTTGTATAATCATGCAAGTATCGTACTTGTGAAAAGTTTAGAAGTTTAAACGTGTAGATCAATTGCTAGGGACAAAGGGGACTTGAACTTTCCCAATAGAACAATAATGATTTCAATTTTTATTAACGGTTACAAAGCTCCTCACCAAATTTAAATTTAAAAATATCTATATTTGTTAAAATATCTCCAATTTTTAAGAGAAGGCACTCGAACGTAACAAATGAAAGGGTGAACTTTACCGAGACAGGAAGAGAAACTTATAATTTAAGCAGTTGTATATTATTTTAAGAACTGTAGTTGTACGCATAATGACTTTTAAAATTAGCTTTATATTGTTTCAATCACTTTTTGAATGTAACGGATTCATCATAGTACTTTGATAATTATAAAATGCAAAGTTTTATTAATATGGCATTATTTCTTTGTACAACTATAGTTAAATTGGATTATGTAAAAATAAATAACCCATATTGTCTCAAATTAAGTTATAAAAATGACAATGAGTCATAGATGAATATGTCTAGGTAAATTACTAAGCAAATATATATTGTGGAATATGCAGATACAACGTCAAACCAAAACGAAATTCTTACACATAACAAAAATTAAATTAAAAAATTACAGTTTTAAACTTCATGCAATGGGGTGGCAACTTTAACATTATTTCTATTAACAGTAAGTGATGTTATTACAATCATCAATTATACATGTCTTTTTATTAGCAATAACTTATCAAATTTTGTTTGTAAGGTACAGGAATGTCTATGTTCCAGGTAGTTTAATATTTTTATAAATTTAATATTTTTTAAGTCCACGCGGCCTTCATGAATTTAATAATGTTTTTTCATATTATATAAGATATTTTCATTATAAATGTGACAAAATGTTTTTCCAAAGGTAATTAAGGGCGTAAATATTCATTATAAAAATCTATTTCTCCTTAAAAATACATTTTATGAAATTTTTCTACTCGTTGGTGGTACAAATAAATGTGAAAGCAAATATTTCAGCTCTCATTATATGTTTCAACATTTGGATGGATTATTTTCATCAGTGAAAAGTAAAAATGAACTTTGATTCCATCACTTTTTAACGTTTGGAATTTTAGTTTTGGCATCTTATTTATTCAGGTAGTCAACTGTATTTTATATGACGGCTGTTCTTCTCAGCATAGGCATCACATTTTTCTACACCATCCTTTCTGTATAAAGTTTTAGTTCATTAAATTAATCTGGAAACACGGAAATTGTTTTACATGAAATTTTAAAAAATACCCATTTTTTAAACTACAGACATATCTGATATGTAAATTGTTAACTGTATATGCATCCGATTAATTTGAATTAATAATACAAATTCTGTGATCTATTAAAAATAAAAAGTTCTACAGTCTCACATTTTCTTTCTCAAGTAAATGCATTCTTACATCAAGCTGGGCAACTGAGGAACCCTTCGTTTCAAGTGTTTCAATAGAATATCCAAACAGAAAATTAATAGAGTACTACTTGTAAATTTTTAATGAATTTTTGGATGGCATTTGTGAAAGTCCATCACATTTGTTTTCAGGTGACGGCCAATGTGTGACAGCCAATAATGTGTCTCTACTGGATGATTAATAATTAAAACGACTGGATTGGGTCAGATTTAAATTTACAAGGAACTTTATATATTGAAAGTTGAATATATTTATTATACAAAACTTTAGGGTGACATAGTTGCATACAATTTATATGTATTTTAACAATATTGCAGCCAAGGTTATTAATTTACAGCCTGCTTGCTCAATAAATTATACAAGTGAAATATAAACTCACAAAATGGCCTTCATTATATAACTATTAATGTTACTCCTCACTATGAATATATACAGCCTGAATATTAAAACAATATATAGCCTGCAATGTAAAAAAAACAAAATGATACGTAGCTAGAAAATTTCTTATTCATCAATAAATTGCTTTTTAAGCTATTTGACATATCAAAGTGAACGATTGTTTCCAGTTCTAAATTAGGAATATAATAGACTGCGTATCGATTTATTTATTTTATAAAACAATTGGCTTCTGGTCATGTATATTACAACAACAATTTAGAAATTAGTCTGTACAATTGTAGGAAGGAACAATGGGGTCATTTACAAATTAGACTCTGTGGTTGGTGGAAGAAATATAGTGTTTGTCAATATGCCTTCTAACAGGATTACAGTGATTATTATTGACAATCAGGTTACCAGTTTTGTTGAAACGCTTCGACCCATCCTCATTCTTCAATTTATCTTCGGCGCTTGTAGAAAAACTATCACCAACAATAATGTTATGTCCTGTTTTAGAACAATGTATAGTTGTATGTTTATTGTGTTTCTTATAGTGTTCATGCCAATAATTTTTTTTTCTGTGAATATTAACGTTTTTTACGTTCGTCATTTAATTCAATTTACTGCATTCCTTTTTACCATATATTTGTTTTGTACCGATGTGTTTTGCACAAAGAAGAACTTTATAAAATTATTTGATCATTTTGACAAAACTGATTGTCTCTTCGAGCCTATTCATAGAAAGATTATTTTACAAACAGATTCTAAACGTAAATATATTGTTACCAGTTTCATGATTTTATATTTTATACTTGTGTTAAATATATACTTACATTCAACAAAAGCTGTAGGGTTGGAATTTTACGAATATCTTCTCACGATAATAGTGTTTGAAATCATATATGAATCAGAATTTATGCTTCTCTTGCTGCTGTTTTGCAGCATTCTTCAAAGAATTCAACTTCTGAATAAATTTCTTGAAAGCGTTAAAAGAAAGCCAACTCTAATGTCAATTGAAGACTTATTTGGTAGCCCTCAGCATAGTACATCCAGCAATGATATTAATTTCATTTTCAATGTGCCACTTAGAAGGAAAGACATTACCGGTGTGTCAGATTTCTTTGTTATTTTTTTAGAACTCTGCAGATACTTTAACGACTTGTTCACGACTCAGGTTTGTTACGAATACATGTTATATACATAACATCATTATGGTTATTATTTTACAAAAATTATGACTTAATGCGAGGGACTCTAACGGAGCACCCTAATACTAGATATTGTCTGTGCTAGATTGTTTACATTTGCATCATAAATATTTAATTCATATTTAAATTTTCAGCTTCTCTTCACTTTGTATAAAGTTTTCATACATGTAATGTATAACACATATAGCTATTTGAGTAGTTTGAAATACACTGTAAGTATTCACTTTTATCTTGCTCTTCTCAATATTAAAAAAAAGTGTTGTAATCTTTTTACTCATGTTTATATTTACTCCCATCAAATTCAAGATCAGTAATGGTTTTTTTGATGTTAAAAAATTTTCTTTTATTTTAGCAGTAATAATTTGTGATACAACTTTCCACAACTCTTATTATAACTAAAAATTCTGAAGTTTTGATGGCACTATCATAAGTAAATAACTAAAATTAAATTACAAATTTTAGACAGCACCGAAATTGTTGTTTTTTGAGGCGGTGTTTTGGGCGTCCCCTTCCATAATACAAATTGTGAGCATTTGCGTCCTTTGTGAATGCATCTACTTGCAAGTTGAGAAAACAAAATCGAGTTTGATAACAATCCAAGCTGATGAGCTAACTCGTGAGTACTCAATACAATTCTAGAATATTATGTTTGCGCCTCTTTGTTTAGTTACTACAATACACAACAACCTACAATCATTTTTAGTTCCATTATAAGAATGAAAAAATTAATTAAACTTTTGGAATGTAATATTCAAAATTTTGTAAATAAACTTAACAAGTCAGAAAAATATTTATTAGTTCATTATATTACATTATTATCAGCACAGCTCTAAAGTAAAAGTTTCACTATTACAGGTGAATTTAAAACTTAAAACGTAGAATTATCAAAAAGCATCCATTTTTTATAATAACAATGAATATACACAAGTGCATATATACATGTATATACACCAGTACAGTATGATGTAAATTATAAAAAAATATTATTAGAAATGCAATATGTAATAATTTTATTTAATTTGGTTAATTAGTTGCTCAAGCAGTGATTTATTATTCAGTGTCCGTTAAGAATAAATGACAGTGTAAGCTGTTTGTAAATTCAATTATTATGAAGGATTTAGATGACTTTGCTTGTTTGCACGGAAACATGACTCACAAAAGCAAAACATTAACTTTTTTAAGGAATTATTTGAATAATAAAGGAACTTAATCAAAAATATTTCGAAGGTGTCGTAAAATTTGTTGAGTACTTTATTTTGGGAAAAAATACAAAATTTTTAAATATAGAATAAAAACTTGATCAATTGGAGCTATTTTATTTCTCCCTATTCTGTACGATACAATAATATTTGCTAAAAATTAAATTTTGTGGTAATTGACTAATAATGGAATTTTTTATTTTAATATTAATGACTGAAACCGATTTTGGTGGGGTATCATGCATATCTGTGGGACATCATGCAGTAAAACTGCTTATTTTAGAGTAAAATTGGCCAAAATAACTAACAATAACTTTTGATTATTGATTTTTCAGCTGTTCGTACACGTAAACAGACAAAGATAATTCAAGATCTGATACAAATCAGTAAAATGGGTCAGCTCAACGTGTTTGAAATGTTTGAATTACGAACTTGTCTGCTGCTTGCTTTGCTAAATTTCACCACTACGTACATTATTTTAATGATACAATACCTAAATTTATATTGATTTACATTTGGAATTACTGATTTATTATTGTAAGCTAGTGGAAACACAATATTAAAATTTCGATATTATATTATTCACTGCTTACTTATAATTTGCATTCAACTACCAAGTCACAACATCGATGAATAAGGGCAAACTACGAAGATGCAAAGCAGCATAATTATCAGATAAACGAAATTACCAGAACACTTGTCAAGTCAAAATATCCGAAAGATAATGGACTGCAAAGAAGTAACGATACCATAGCTAGACCCAAATACCCAAGCAACTAGACACCAAGTCGGATTACTAGCCGCCGTCATAAAGAGCGCATATCATTGTAGAGTCATGAATTTTATTTGTAATTTTTATAATTTTAAATTTCATATTATAATCTAAAATAAGTACAATTGTATTATATTACATACACATACATACAAATGTGTGTGTATGTAATATAATACAATTGATGGCACACCCCCCCCCCCATACGCAGGTGTATGTGTGTGTGTTAAACATTTTTTTTCAGTATTCATTGGACGTCGTTCGTAACTGATTATTTTTATCACAAATTAAAAAAATTATTTCAAGGTTTCTACATGCAAGTCCATTAGTTAACTTTTTTATAAATATATACACATAATTTGTTTATAAGTAATTTTTTTAATATATGACGGTTAGAAAAGAAATAACCAATAAATAATATGCAATAATATTATATAGTGTGAAAGGTTCATTGCTTTCGTGTTGTATTGAAAATATATTTTTCCACTAAAATACTCCATCACTGTTCACTCTTGTATACATTTTCATACTCGCTCTTCTATTCATATTGTGACTTCAGGCAATGTGACTTTTTAAACATTCCTCATTTTGACTCATTTCTGCCTTTTAGATTTGCCCATGTCTTTTTTTCCCCTCATTCTACTGTCTGTATGTCTGACATAGCCAGACCCTTTCAAACGTTTTGCACGATGATATCATTTAAACAGTATTTAATTTGTCATGTCTTTCATTTTATTTAACTTATTTTTTACATACCTGTATTTTGGCACTAACATTCCATTGTGTATAATTGAAGGTACAGTATGCATAAGGTTGTTATTGATTCTACCAGTTATTTTTTCTCATTCTTTTCCTGAAACATAATCAATTTTTAGCAAGTCGTAATAATGTGAGTAAATGAAGCGGTTTCTTGGAAAATATGTCTTCTAGGAACTAAAATATTTTCATTCTCAGTCACTTTAATATTTGTAACAAAGAAATAATAATATATTATAAAATAATAAACCAAGCAAATAAAAGAACGCCGTTATCAAACAATTTATTTCTAAAAATAAGTGTCGCTGTGTTATTTTACAATACAAGGGAATTAATTTTTTTTAGGTTTGACGTGGCCTATTGCTTATAGGTCATTTGTCATTTAAATTATAAGAATGATAGTTTTTTAAAATCTGGTTTGGAGGATAACATTTTCTAAATCTGCTATCGGCATATCGCTGGTTTTCTAAACTCTGATGTTATGTAGCTCCTTCAAAGTAGCGGTTTTATAAGTCGGAGAGTCGTTGAAAATTTTTTAAATAATTATATTTCAACATAACCTTGCTCTATATGACTTTGGATACTTTTATGATTTTCAATAGAAAACAAAATTTATGTATCTAACCAAAAGTTAATTTTTTGTGTGAAGATAAATGTATATATGTTTAATTATATAGTGTGTTATGGATCTGCAAATATAATAGTAATATTAAGATGGAGAACTTATAACATAATATCCTATTGCAAGTAAGTACTTTTAGCCCATATAGCTACTTATTACTTAAATTCAATTATTTCGTAACAACTTTTTAGTGGTGCGTTTTTTTAGTAAACACTTAGATTGCTGTATAAATGTTACTCATTGTTCATTACTCATTATTTTAAATGAATTATAATAATAATAAATTTATGATTAAAACACGTTTAGTGGATTTCGTTAAAACGCATTTTTATTTTCTCCATTCTACCTCCTCTTGACATGGTGTACTTTAGTAATCATTTCATTGTTTACTATTTCAAAATAAAGTGTTTGTTTTAAAAAATAGAGAGATTAACCTGAAAAGAACATTCTTCAAAATACTCATATAAGTATAGATTATTTTCGTTCATTGAATTTGTCTCTATTTTGTGTCTCTCTATCCTCTAAATGATCCATTAAGGATCCTTGTCAATATTCATATTTCATTAAATTGGCCCCTATTACATGACTCCATTTCTTCAAGGAGCTTCATATAAAAACAGATAATTGAGTCAGAAAAGAGATATCAGCAATGTCCAAGTTTAAAGAAAATAGGAGGATTGAAATATATAACATTTTATATATTTCAATTATTGAATCAAGGAAATTTTACGATTTGCAGAGATCTTAGGTTTCACTTCAGTTTCACTTTGAGTAGTATTTCACTGATAATACCATTCAAAATTCTAAGGTTTTATCCTTAAACTATTACCACTGTATTTGGAAATAAAAATGATAAAACAAATGAATCAAAAAATATTCAAAACAAATTTTAAAATTTAATTAGAACTTCATTGGAACTAACAGTTTTATTTCTGATCACCGTTTACTATTTTGCAGATGATGTACAATAAATCAATCTCTTATTGAAACTAAATTCTCTCGTACTGGCCGTACTGTATTATTCTATATTGAAATAAAATCTTTTATTGAGACTAAATTATATCGTACTGGCCGTACTATATTATTCTATATTATATGACCGAGATATTTCACTGAATCTGAAGCCAATGTACATTTTGTAAACTTTAGTTTAAAACCCCCCCTTTTTGAAGCTTCTAATAATTGTGATAAATAGTTAATGTGAACAGAAAAAGTCTTTGAAAATATAAATATACCATCTACGTAGTTTACTGCAAAATCTGTAAGCTTGTGCTTTCTTAAAATGTTACCTAGTGTCTTGAAAAATAGCTGGTGATGTCTTCAAACCAAAAGGTGATTAAATTGTCACTTTTTGAATCTCCTTCTCCTTTGAGTCATGTCATTTTGTAATTAATTACAGAAATATTTGAGCCTGAATTATATATCCTAAATGGCTCTAATGGTCAATTAATAAATTTAATAATATAGCTAAGAGTAATACTTAAGTGACAGTTAATACTGAAATGCTTGATAATATTGAAGTATTGCATAATATCGAAGTGCTGGAAATAGAAAATTTAGATTTAACATCATCTGATATTCAGATGTATATTGTCTGCAGAAAATAAAGAGTTCTAAGAAATACATAATTTGTAAAAATTTCTCAATTTTTTACTTGTAAGAACAATAAATAAGTTTCTCAATTTTTTACTTGTAAGAACAGTAAAATATAATTATTTTTGAAGTCTGGGTTTCTTTCTTTCAATGTTTAATTTTTCTGCTTTATTTTAATTATACAATTGAATATTGAATATATTTGGCGTTAATTTTGTAGAAATTCATTATTGACACTTAAATTAAACTATGTGATGTAGTATTATTTCTAGTTTATTTAAGTAAATACTACATCACATAGTTTCATTTAATTGTCATTAATTATACAATTTAGAACTATGCCCATGTCTAAATGATTTGATTTTCAATGACATTTCAATTTGTAAAATTGTTGTATTGGTACTGAGTTTAAATAAAGTCAACTCATTTTTAATGACCCATAACTTCTTATAAATTAAATCAATGAAACGCAGAATCAATTTTCTGTGTTATTTAAATTTTTTTTATTTACATAAATACACATAAAAATATAACATGTTATCTGAAATTAAAAATAAAACAAGACAAGTGCAAATAAAAATCGCACCGTAAGGGCAGGACCTTTCACAACCAGGCACATGCATACATTTAAAGGCTTGTAGTATTTCTATTAAATAATTTACCAATAGTATTTTTTTTTCGTTTAGATTGTCCAATACATACGTCGTAGTGCAAAATTAATGTGAATATCTCAAAAATTATAAACTTACAGTCATTGATATGGTTTCCCAGTAATCTTTCGGTAAAATTCCAGTAACGCTCTTTCAGTTGATACATCATACAAAGTATAAAATGAAAAGAGATAAAAAAAATTCTGTGCTTTATCTGCCCCTTCAAGAATGTCTTAATGAAAAGTATTGAGGGTGAATATTGAGATATAATCATATTAACTATATGAAAGTGATTTCTCACCTCTGAGTTAAACGGTTTCTATTAAAATTCATTTGAACTTTTTAGAAAACGACATTTTGAATTTCATGTCCATCTTCTGAGATATATAACAATAAGATAATGTAATGTATAATGTAAGATATAAATTAATTTTGATCACACTGAGATGAGATCAAGTTTATAACATTCTAAATAAGAAAAGAAACTTTGAAAACTTTATACACATATACAGTTAAATTGATAATTTCCTCCTCGAGATTGGTTGAAAAATATTTCAAGATTCCACGGAAAAAAATTTATTTGCTTTAATGATAAAAATTGTAAACTAAAGTCATCGTTGGTTCTATAAGCTTTTTATTAAGGTTTTGTTTGACGTTTTGTCTTTTAATTTAATCGGTATGATATTAATGAATTGAAAATATTTTTTATGTGTAAAATAAGTTTGATCTTGTAAGGAAATATGTTAATGATTCATAGTGATAATTAAGGCGAACTGAAGTTTCATTTGTATTTTTATTTATTGTTATGGATATATTTTTTTTCACTTCAAATAATTGGACTTTTATTTTAAATAAATGTATATTATATAAATTAATTTTCCACAAATATTAATTACACTAAAATATACTCAATCTCCTCAATTTTGCATTTCGTAAATTTCTATAAATAAAATGCCCGCCCCTTGTTGCTTATATGTCATGAACTAATGTAATCAGAGAAACATACTATTTCTGAAAGGAATTAGAATGCATAATGTAATATTAATATTATAAATACATAAATAAATTGATATATAATCTTTCCCTAACTTCAATTTGGCATCTTGTATCACAATATTCTGAGTCAATAATCACACGATTGATTTGTCAGATTTTATTGAAATATTGGATTGGATTAGAAATCGTGCGACTCTTTGATTTCCTTAAGTATATAGTAGATATTAGATCATGGTGGGAATGGTTCGGTTCACTTTTATTTTACTTAAAGCCACAGGTTATTCTCCAGTTATATAACATAATAAGAATATTTATAGTACCGGTATTGCATTTTACTCATTTGGGTTTTTGAGATAAGGTCAAATATTAATAGAATATCCCGCACCGAATTTTAATAATTTGATTGAAGAAACCATAGTCCTAAACTATAAACAAAAAAAATAGAATCAGGAGAGGTGGTGAGAATGGACATGTCGGGAAATTCCCACTTTATATAAAATATTAATATCACCTTGTAGATTATTGAAATTTAGAAACAGTTCTCCAAACATAAGAACACCATTTTTAAATTTATATTCGATTGGTGGTTTATCTAATTCACCCAAGGAAAATATTGTCAAAAAATCTAAGCACTTAAATTTTGTACATAAAACAAAATGAGACAGATATAAATTTAAAGTGATATTGAAACAAATAAAATTCGGTGTAGGTAAAATAAATGTGTGAATGTAAGGGATTTTAATTGAGGAACGGTTTAAGAATTGTCAACTGTTGTACTTGAATGTAGAGATTTTATTAATCTAATAATTGGTTAACTTTCATGAACACGTGGCAATGTATGTATATAGGACTATGTATACGGTATAAAGGACAACGGACTTATATCAAATTAACCTTAATTGTCTGTTTTTAAAGTAAGTGTGGCTTTTATACCATATATTTATTGTCAACTTCGATAATATAATTGCAAAACATAAGTTACTGCAATTACCAACAAAATATGCTCTTGTTTCAATTCTGAACTTTATTTTGACATTCAAATAGATTATATGTTTACTTACTAATATAGGTATATATTATAGGTTTCTTAATGATTATCATATATTTGTTAAGGTTTCTTTTATATTATCAAATTATCAGAATTTGTCAGTTGAAGGTAATTTACATAATAATAAATAGCAGATATTTTAATATTTTGCTTTTAGGAATGTAGACTGAAAGATTTCATGGGTACGCAATGTTAAATAGTTAGTCAGAAAAGAAACTAAAGCAAGTTGTTCTGTGAATACTAATTATCCCCGATATCACAATCTGACCAAACCTGACCTGAAAACTTTGACTTCTCATCAAAGCCCCCATGTCTCCATGTAATTTCAATGATCGTACAAAAAATAAAAATCTGCACTGCAGTAACAGTGAAAGACTTTTAGCAAAAATAGTTAATCAAATTTAAATAATGGTGCCTCTTAAGGTTTATATAAGTTTTCTCACCAAAGCCCATCATTTGTGGCCGTAAATACAGTGCTCGGATAAAAAATCGGAATCTGCACCTCGATAACGGCTAGAAATAAATGAATTTGTAAGATTAAAAAAATTACCTAATTAAAGCACTCATTCATGCAAGTAAATACAATGACCGGACAAAAAATCAGAATTCCCATTACAATAATGGTAAAAATCTGAATTAAAGTTAATTTTGTCTTCATACTTTACATAATAAAATTGTTTAAATGTTCTCTTTGAAGCAAACTTAAAATTTGTTTTAAGGCAAACCATCCGGAAAAACGACTTACTAAGTAACATTATCTGATGGTTCATTTCTCTTTAAAGGCTAATATATTTTATTCACAACTCTTTTATTTATTTTTAGACATACTCTTCTGCGTTTCAGTTTCGAAGAAGGACAAAAATAACTGTAGTCCATCCACATTAGTTCCTTCAATACACACGGACAATCCACAACATTGTATCCATACCCATAGATGTATCAGAATGTATGTTTCATCATTATCTATGTGGCTCTCATATTCTTTCTAGTCTTTACTAAATATTCTGTAATATTTTGAATTCATTAAGAACTAATGAGCTATTTCGTGTATGAACTATGGTCGTCTGTCACTGCTCATTTAAATACGCACTCTAAGTTAATATCATTATGTTTCATTACATTATTAAAAAAATAGAGCGTGTCTATATTTCATTATTTTTTGTGCATTATCGGCTTAATAGTAATCTGTCTCAACATATAGAGATGCAAGATGATTGTCGTGTCTAGATGTAGATTTGATTTTAATTTCTTGTGCTTATTCTTTTAGTGCTTTTCAGTACTTCCGAGAATAAAGTGTTTTGAACTTGGTATTATTATTAGGCTTTGTTCATTAGGAATAAAATACAGGTGTAATAGATAATATTTCTCTGGATTTACAAAGAATATTCCCAAAAAAAATATGGTATTTTTGGTATTATAAGCCTTAATGCCTACAAAATTTTGTGCATGTTTTATATTTTGAATGATTAGCTCATACACTTATATTTTTTATTGCTGAATATAGATTTAAGATATTGGGTTGAATTACACCTATTTGAGATATTGCGAGTATAGCTTTCCGCAACTTTGATGTAATATTGCATAAAATTTGTGAATATTATTTGTCTAGAAGTAGGTGTTTAGTAAATATGAAGGGTTCTCTGTTGCACTAGTACTTGGCATATTTTTTTAAAATTTGGGGCATACTTTCTTCTGGTTAATATGCATTACGCAGAGTTATTTCTCTATATGTTTTGTTGTGTTAGTCGCTAGAACTCATTCTTTTCTTTTTGATATCTTATGGGTCTTCCTGATCTAAGTTTCCTGCTTCAGTTTTTTTTTATGTAATTACTCTTCTCTATATTCGTTGTAATATGTTGTTTTATTCATATGTTTCTGCAGCAAGGCAAATTTTCTTGCATGTCCAATATTTTATAAATAAATGAAGTTATACACAAATATATTAGGCTTCAAGTGTCCATTTGTTGATATTGGCTTCTTTTCAAGCAATTAAGTCATTGCGTTGAGCATGACAACTCTATTCTATAATTCTATTCTGTAGTTGATTCGTAAATTTTTTGCCTTTGGGTATCTTCCTACTTTTTCAGCTCCATTTATTAAATATAATTGTACAATTTTACAAGGGCCTTTAAGCATAGAATGAGTTCTGAATTGCATGCAGTCAATAATTGGCAAATAATCTAATTATTTTGCCAGTTATTGGTTAGAATCCTTCCATATAAGAGTTTAAATTTGGATTATAAAAAGTAGTACAATATATAAGAGTTTTATGTAATAAATAAAATTTCCATAATATTTTTTTCATATCAAGTATCAGAGTATGTGATAATTTTTATTAGATAAGCTTAAAATTTGACAAGTTTATAATAATGATTCGATCATGCAAACACATTTCGTTACTGTGAGTAGTACAGCTTGAGCATGTTTACTAAAGTTACCTATTAATGTTACGAAAGTAACTCTGTTGGACGGATATAAAACCGTTTACAGATGTTTCATTTGTTTGGTCGATGTATCTGTTAAAGTCAATGAACATTTTAAGGTATTCAATTCAAACCTTTTTTTAGATTCTATTTGCACTGGTTGATGTGTTTAGAATGTATTTTGTATGCCACAACGCATTATTTAGATTTTGTTGTAATTATTTTATTATTTCATTAGTTTGTGTCTGCGATTTCTAAATTTCGTTGTGTTTAGTTTAGGTAAAATGTGATATAAAATAATTACAAAATATTCAGTTGGTTGTTGAAGGGTCCTGTAACAATTTTATAATTTAACTTGGATGAAAACATCTTTAAGTTATTTTTCCAAGTTTTGAATCGAACGTCAAATCTATATCAAATTTCTGGAGTATTTTTATTGTAAAATACTTTTTTCTGTCTATCTACATCGTCCCTACACAACAGTCTACCTCATGTTTCATTATCTGGGTGTGTGTGACCGATTTAAATTATGTCTTCTGATTCATCAGCCGATAGAACTGAGTTTGAATCCATGCCCCTGAGTTCGAATTCCGCCTTTGGGTTATTAGTGTTATTATAGTTTATTTTTCCTATGTTCCATTTATAGTCATCGCACAATTGGCAAGTTGTTTTACCCATTCGTTATTTTATACATTGTCTAGGTTTACTGCTAGTGAGTTGTTGCTGGTATGAATAATTTTTATTTGAAATGGTATTCTGTTGGCCTTTCTCAAAAAAAAATATTTCAAAATTGTATTCAGCAAATGTAGACGCCATTGGAGTTATTTTGAGTTTGGATTTTTTAATGATAGTAATTATATTAAACCCCTGTGATCGATACACTAGATGAATTTTGACGATTACTTTTATTGCCCATACGATACTGAGATATTTTTACTCTTTAATGGAATACCACCTTTCTGTTTTGGAAAGTGTACATAAAATATAATTTACCAAAGTAATAAATAGTATCTACTAAAGTAATAAATACAATTACTAAAGTAATAATTAAACATTATTTCCTTTTTCCTGTAGATGTCGAATGAGGATCTTACTTTAAGATTATGCCAGTTTCAAAAGGAAAAATTTGAATTATTTGGTCATCGTCTGCAAATAGTAAACTGAAGTGATTATGATTAAGTCTATTAGCTCTAAACTTTAAAATGAGTTCGATTATTTTTTAATTAATTTGTCTTCACGTTTTTGTTTTCGAATACAGCATGCAAATGACGACTCTTTAAGAATAAAAGCTCGGAATATTACCTAAATAATATTTTTAGTGAAAACCTAAGAACTTTACAAATTGTCAACTTTCCTTGATCTTTTTCAACACAAAACCACACAAACAAACTGCTCAAATAAAAACTGTTTATAAATAACGTATTCGCACATATTTCTATTTGAGTATTGAGATTGAAGAAAGTTTATCATTTTAAATGTGGGGTATTTTCAAGCATAGACAAAGAAAAATGTCTAAAACTATTTTTCTTAGTTTTTCCATACTTGAATATTGCTGATTTCGTTTCTGTTTAACTCAGTTATCTATCCTTATATGCAGCTCTTTGAAGAAATCTAGATATGTGGCAGGTGTCAAATCAAAGAAATATAATTATCAGTCCTTACATGGATTGTTTGAAAGATATGAGGATATGAAATAAAGATCATTTTAAAGAACGATAATTGTCTATATTTATATGGGTCCCTTGAAACATACGTATATTTCAGATCAATCTCTCAATATTATATATATATATATATATATGTATATATATATATATATATATATACACACATATATATATATATATAGTAGAAAAAGCAAAGAAAATTCCCTCTAGAATCAACTAAAGCTATGAATTTATTATATTTATAATTCATAAAATAATCAATGAAGAACAGTGAGTAACATTTGCATATTACTAAAAAGTTGTCACGAAATTATTCAATGTCCACTTTTATAGATATATATCTGTACATACAAATAGTGCTCATTTGCAACAAGATTTTATTTAATGAATTTTCATACTTTTTATCACTAATATATTTACAGATCAAAAAACACCCCGTAGTTAGATTAATAGATATATCACTAAAGAAATAATAAATTCTTATATTTGTACATCATTCTTGTTTTCTTCTATTGAAATTCAATGAAAATCCCAAAAAATGAGAGTACATATTAAGCAAAGTTATGTGAAAATATGATTATTTAAAAATATTTCAGAGAATGTATGTCTAACAAAATCTATACTAAGAAAAAATTTTATGGCTTTAGAGTTTAGAAAACTAACAACATGAAAATGGTAGATTCAACCAATGAAAAAACTTTTTCTTCAAACTGGCTTAAAAATAAATAAAATATCTTGGCATTATGACTGGAAAAAGATTTAATACGTTTGAGGAAAGGAGTTATAATAAATGACATGAAAAAACTGCCAGAGTAAATAAAAGCCTTATGCATGTAGTGCTTCAGCTGAACACAACGGACTATCAGGATGGAATAAGAGAATGTAAGAAATAAGTTAAATAAAACGGAGCATAAAACATTTGAAATGGCATTTAAATTATGTTCTGTGCAAAATGCTCGAAAAGGTTTGGCTATGTTGAACAAATGGATGACTCTAAGATGTGTCAAACTGGGGACTGTTTAAAATATCACAAAAATGCATGTAGCTACCTTATAAATCGAAGAGCAAGTATGAAAGCATATATAATAATAAATTCTAAGAGAGTGTTTCAGTGGAAAAATACATTTTCATACGTTAAATATTTACATCAGCAATTACCTCACAATAAAACAAACAAAATCCAAAAGACATATGTTATTCCCAATATGTAGTATACAACGTATTCGTCGCTTTTCTTTTGTTTATTGCACATTATTCGTCGGTTTTAAAGTGTTATGTATTTGAAAGATTATTTATAAACAAAGTGAGCACATACCTTTGTGAAAAAGTTAACTAATTGACTTGAGTGTAGAAACCTTAAAACTGATTTTTTAAAATTTTTTATTAAAATTGTCACTTATTGACCACATACCGTGAATACTCCAAAAATATGTTTAATTTTTCATTACACACATATGTGTGTGTATATATATATATATATATATATATATATATATATATATCTATATATATATATATATATATATGTATATATATATATATATATATATATATTGATATATTAAATTATTAAATACAATTTTATTTATTAAAAGTTACATTTTAAAATTACAACTGAAATTAAAGACGGTCATGATGCTCTATGATGGTAGCTGTTATATTGCCTTGTTGTCTAATCACTTGGGTTCTTGGGTTTAGTTATTTTGTTATCGCTTCTTTATAATTCATTATCTTTAGGGTATTTAGACTTGATGAGTGTTCTGCTAATTTGTTTTATCCGATAGGTTTATCGTATTGCATCTTCATAGTTCCTCGTTGTGTGTAGAATGTTATGACTTGACGATGGAATACACAATTGCGCTTACTTAATTCAGCATTATAAATAAGCAGTGAATATTTTAATGTTGAAATTGTAATATTAGGTTTTAACCAGTTCACCAAAATAAGTAAGTAAATTAAAATATAAATCAATATAAATTTAAGTATTGTATCATTACAATAACGTATGTAGCAGTAAAATTCAACAAAGCAAGTAGCAAAGAAGCACGCAAGGCAAACAAATATATTGAGCTGACCCATTTTATTGACAGCTATCAGGTCTTGAATTATTTTCATCTGTCTACGTACACGAATAGCTGAAAAAATAATGACCAAACATTATTATATAGTTAGTTTTACGCAATTAATGATTGTAACATAATTGCAAAACAATGGTTAAAAGATAAGAATTGTTAAAAAAGTTAATTTGACAATTACTTCTATTGTGTGAAACGGTACAGAACGGGCATTACAAACTGAGAGGTAGAAAAAACATAGAATGAGGATATACAGAATAGCGGTTTTCTAGGATTAATTCAATAGTATGTTTTTATTTTACATAAAAATGAAAATATGTTTTGTGGGTCATCAATTTATTGGTGTTTGAAACTATTCCATTTTAGTAATGAAATGAATCGAATAAATTGCGTAATAGTTTTTGTCAATAAATTCCGAAATAAAATTCTCTCAACAATTTTGGTTTAGAAATAATCCAGGTCAAAGTTTTCATTTTAGTAATATTTATTCTTTTGAATTTAATATTTCCCGATATTGTTAATTACAACAGATTTTAAGTTCGTTTAAAAGAGAATATTGAAAATACTATTTTGTTGTCATTTTTCGAAAAGTGGTAAAATTTTGCAAAGTTTTCCAAATTCCATGAATTATCAACTTTTACATGTATGAAATATATTTCTTTATAACTACCATTTCGTCGTATTGTAATTTTCAGTATTCTGCTTGAATTAAGCAATTAAATTTACAGTTATAAGTGGAATGGAACAATCTTGTACCAATTAATATTAAAAAAGATTTCACCTAGACGAGACGGTAGTATTAATGCAAAACATGGCATTCATATACCACAAATATTATCATATTTTAAATGTTTTGTTATTTTAAACTTATCTATTCACCTCAATAAAATAGTGACTTGACTTGACTTATAAAAAATTTAAAAAATGCATATTCATTTATTTTATATTTCATATTCACAAAAATTACTAAGCGAGCCATACTTTCCTTTCCTTGCCATGAATATGAACTGGTTTCACTGATAAATAGTGGTTCCAAAACTACGTTTACATTACTTTTTCGCCTTTACTGAGAAGTTATTGAAAAGGATTATTTTTGGTGTCAATAAGGGCATAAAATAACGTTACTGGCTTAATTAATTCCATTGTGTGGAATATTGAGCAGTCAAAAAGTTAATTTATTTCTTAAAGATACTTTCGATTATCATAAAACGATATAATGTAAGTTATGTTGGACAACATCAAACCGTAGTTTGCTGTATTCTTCAGCAACAAGTTATAAAAAATAGCTTTACTCTATTTCCATTTAATATATAGGGTTTACCTTTGTCATATTTAGTAATGTTCACATTCATCATCCAACTTCCAATCACTTAGTATACATTTTTCTATGTGCACATTAAAAGTAACTTTTTCAACGGAATTAAGGTTTACAGGAGTAATTAGCAGTTATATTTATGATTTAAGTATATTATATATACATATATGTATATATAAATGAAAAGAAACATTGAGACGTTTAATTGCTCAAAGATATTCCTGAATCAGAGTTTGAGAGACATGCAATTAAAATAATTGCTAGCTGGTGGTTATCCAAATTAATCTATACTTGCTTATATGCCAGTTACTTATGTATGATAATTATGAAATGGCAATTAGTTAAGCAAATTTTGTGAGCACTAGCTATAATTCCAATGTTTCTTCTATGTAAACCTTATTTGTGTGCATATTCACTCATTAAAATTTGTTAACTGTGTGCTCTTGACAGTTAAGCATAGAATCAATACAAAAAATGTAATCTTTGAGTAAAACA
This sequence comes from Druceiella hillmani, assembly GCA_039881145.1. Classification (NCBI taxonomy): domain Eukaryota; kingdom Metazoa; phylum Arthropoda; class Insecta; order Lepidoptera; family Hepialidae; genus Druceiella; species Druceiella hillmani. The sequence goes on along the minus strand of JAYKKI010000069.1, from coordinate 714,841 downwards.
CAACTTAGCTTGTTTTAGTTGTTATATACTAAAAGAAGCTAAATTGTGCATATCAATTCTTTAAAGGTGAATTGGCCAAAATGTGTTTAAATGTACAAAACAGGCAAAATGGAAGTTTTCAACTGAATAACAGTTAAGATTTATCCGGTAAAATCCGTTAAAGAAATTTTAAATACTTAAAATGTTCCTGGTCATAAAACTATATGAAACCATCTCGAATATTTATTTCACAGCTTTAGATTTCATGATGTTTCAAATGACGATTCTACTGTTAGGCAATTATCATAAATTTAATTATTAACAAATGTTGTCCATATGTAATTAGGACAAAATAAATTTGCTTAGATTGGTCAAGTTTATATTTCATAGTTAAAACTCGTATATTTATTCCTAAAATAAACTGTCGCACAAGGTTTACTACTATATCGTAGAAAAGTTTTTGATTAATTTCCCTTATTAATTGAATATCGCATTAAAAAATTATTTTGGAACACTTGGGTCATGTTTTTTTTATAAGGAAACAAAATCATCTAAATATTTTCTTATTGTTCAATCTTCACACATCAGCGTATTTAGTCATTTGCATTTAATCAAACACTGAATTATAAATTATAGCTTGAGTCACTGGTTATCAAAATGAACTAAAATTATTAACTACTTTATTACTGGTAATATATCTTTGAGGGATTCAACATTTCCACTTTTAAATTCGCTTCTGACATTGGAATGTTTTCTTGAGAACTGTGCTGATATTAGCGTTTGTTAAACTTATTCATGTAATAATCCCAAAACATTAAATAATTATTTTAGAAAAAAATATTCTAAATTGGATACTCACGAATTTGCTTATCCGTCTGAATTGTTGTCAAGGAGGTTTTAGTTTCCTCTACTTGCAAATAGATGCATTCACAGAGGATGCAAATGCTAACAATTCGTATTATGGAAGGAGATGTCCAAAATACTGTTTCCAAAAATGAAAATTTCAGTGTCGTCTGAAACACGTAATTTACTTCTGATTATTTACCCACGATAGTGTCATCATAACTTTATAATCCTTAGTAGTAAAATAATAAAATAGTGGTAATAGATAGCTCTATCATCATATTTCCCAAAATGTTAGTAATGCTAAGATATAAAAAATATTTGAACAAATAAAAGTATGTGGTGAAAATACAAATGTAATTCCGTGTCAGAAGTATTATTAAATTTGTTCAATATTGAAACAAATAAGATAACAATTTATACTTACGGCATATTTTAAACTTCTCAAATAGAAAAAGGTGTCACTCATAACAAATATGAAAACATTATGTAAAGTGTATAGGAGCTGAAATTTTAAATACTAATTAAAAATATTTTAAAATATTTATATTTTAATTTTAAATTATCTAGTGCAGAGAATATCTCTTATTTGCTGTATCAGAGCCCCATGGAATGTAGAATATTATATTCATAACAAACCTGAATTTTAAACATGCTGTTAAAACATCTAAGCAGTTCCAACAGAGTTAGGTAGAAATCCAACAAACCGCTAAAGCCTTTCTCTTCAAGTGACATATTGAAGATGAAATTAATATTGTCACTGGACATGCTGTGCTGGGGACTGCCGAATAAATCTTCTATCGATAGAGGTGTTGATTTTATTTTCATATTTCCAAAAAATTTATTCAGTAATTGAATTCTTTGAAGGATGCTGCAAATCAGCAGCAAGATAAGCGTAAATTCTGAATCCCAAATTATTTCACAGAGTATTAAATCAAGAAGATATTCGTAAAATTGAAATCCTGCAGCATTTGTCAAATGTAAATATACACTTAACACAACTACATAATATAATATCATGAAACTGGTAATGATAAAGTTACGTTTGGAATCTCTTTGTAAAATAATTTTTCTATGGACTGGCTCAAAGAGACTATCAATTTTGTCAAAGTGATTAAATAATTTCATGAATTGTTTTCTCGTGCAAAATACATCGGTACAAAACAAATATAAGATGAACAGGATTATAATAATTGGAGGAAAATCATAAACGTTAAAAACGTCAATACCATTGAAAAATAACATTACCGAAACGAACCCTATAAGAAAAATAATAACTGTGCAACTATAAACTGTTCTAAAACAAGACAATATCTTATTGTTGATGGTAGTTTTTCTACAAGCGCCGAAGACAAATTGAAGAAATAGAGTGGGCCAAAGCGTTTTAACAAACTCGGTAACCTGATTCTCAATATTGATCACTGTAATCTTATTAGAAGGCATATTGAAAAACTGTTTGTTCTTCTAATATCCATAAAGTCTAATCTATAAATGAATATGGTCACCTACACGATGAGAAATTAATTGTTTTTATAAACTAAATAAATCGATACAGTCGATTATATCCATAATTTATGATAGAGACCATTCATCATTTCAACATTCAAATAGCAGTTATGAATAGGATACTTTCCTAATATAATTCATTAAATTTTTTGCATGTCCCATGTTATATTCTGTTTTAATATTCAGGTTTCATAAAGCCATAGTGGAGAGTAACATTAATTGTATTATAATACCAGGCCATTTCAGGAGTTTATATTTCACTTGTATAATTTATTATGCATGTAGATTCTAAATTGACGGCCTCAGATATATTATTGTTATAGCACATACATATTGTAAATAAATATGTCGCACTAAAAAATTTACGTAAAAAAAATTTATAAACTTTAATTAATAAATTTCTTTATAAGTGTACGAGGCAATATAGCAGTTTTAATTTTTAATTACCCGATACAGATATATGATTGAAATGTCACGCAAAGGTCGTCCATTTAAAATAAATGTGCTACGGACATTTACAAATGCTACCCAAAATTTCATTAAATGTTCACGAAAACTAATCTATCGTTTTTCTTTTCTGATATCTTACCGAAACTATTTCGAAACTACCAGTTCATATATTGTTCAGCTCGATTTAAGAATGCATTTGCCTAAAAAGGAAAACATGATAGAACTTTTTGTCTTTATTACGTCACGCAATAAATATTATTAATTCAAAACTATCTGATGGATTCACATTTAAAAGTTTATTTATTTCAAGCTTCAACGTATAATAACATATACATTTGATGGACCTATTTTTACAAGAGCAATCTCTTTAAACCAACCAAATTGATTAAATTTGGACATTTTGTAATGTGGAAGGCTGTAAAAGATACTAAGGCATAAAACAATTAGCATGTTATATAAAAGAACAAAAATATCACAGTAGATAAATAAACAAAACCAAACTAAATATAAAAAATTTTAAAAAAAGTTTAAATTAGGAACGGTAGCACAAAAGGATTATGAGAAGAAGGACATTTTCAGACAGATTTTGAACACATTTACAGAGGGCGAGTTCCTGTTATGCTGTTCCAATCGACTTTAAAATCTATTAGCTTAGATGGTGAAGGACTTTTCACAAAATATTCGTATGTTTGGGAAAAAGGAAACTGAATTCGTTTTTAGAGCGCAGCCCTAGACCCTGTGCAAATAACTAAATCTGCTCCCAAGATAATTTGGATTGTTCATAATATTATAAAGAAGTATAAAGATGTGTAGATTGTGCTGATTGTAAACTACCGTTCATTTAATTTGCTTCGAATTTAGAAACATGATCAAATTTTTAGCAGCCAAAAACACAGCGGACGCATAAATTTTGATGAAATAATATTTGCTACAAAAGAACATATAAACATTTAGTTAAATTGGTGCTGCAGTATACGCACACTGATCGCCGTATGGCATCATCACAGCCATATAGGATGCGATGCATTCAATACTTTGTTCAGCCTTGAATTGTGAGCGAAACGAAAGTGATTTCGCAGAAAGGAAAATCGGCATTTTGTTACATAGGAGTTCTGTTTATGATAACTATAGGTTTAAGTGTAATTATGAGTAAGAAATGAAAATAAGGAGTGAATTACGTGTCCTGATAATAACAGTTTTGAATTTATAAGAAATTACTACATCATTCAATAAGATGAAATATATATGATTATTCAGAAAATTTGTATGTTTATTGAAATTAGTTTATATCATTTTATCCAAAAATGTTTGCAATTCCTGCAATTCGATTGAGGATAATTGGTTGAGAAATCATAAAAGTATTTGAGTAGAGAAGAATACAAATATATTCGATCAATGATATTACATATATAGATGTGTCAATCTTACTGATAAACGGAAAGTTAAAATAAAGGTGACTGCCTTAAGTTCGATTATTTGTATATAGTCTTGCGTCGATTATGCACGTGTCAGTATTTTGAAATTCTACATCACTTCAATTGTTTAAAAGTGTTCAAAAATATTTGAAAATGCCCTAATGACATATGATTATTTCTTTCTAACTATATCATTTTCATATAGTGTAATAAAGAGAGAAGCCTTTTTATGATATAATTATTATCTTCCTAGCCGAATTCGTCATCTACATAAATACAATAAAAATTGCTGAATGTCCACAAAGATATTGATCTCTTTAAGAAAAATAGTGACAATCAAAATGTAATAATAGAAATATGGATAAACTCGCTGCGCCCGCAATTGGACTTCAAAAAGTTAGTGTACCTTTTAAAGGGTGACATATACATATCTATTCTTGCCGAATTTTTCTTCTCCTTGAAAATAACTCAACAAGAAAATCAGCCTATTTTCTGGTCAAAATATCGGAAGTTCAATATAAGCGGGATAACGCGATCACTTGACTAATGGAGTAGACTAATCAAAAATATACAGAGACAAAACACAAATCAATACAATGTCATCAGCTCATTAATATAATTTTGTAACTCTGCAGTATAGTACCATGTGGCAACATGTTCAAAGACTGAGAGACAAACATAAACATTGACTTGAGTTAATTATTTTCTTCAATTAAATAACAGCTTTCATGTACATAAATCAACTGTGTGTATCTTTAAAACTAATTCAAGTTGTATATTGTAATATATTATAATGAAAGTGTTATTATTTTGAGTAATCATTCAAAAGATCATAATTTAAGCTGAATCAGTTTAAATTACGATCTTTTGTTTTAATTAAATCATATTTAATCAAGCAATTACATAACTGCTAACTGATAACATTACATAACTGCTCTAACAGTCAAGGGAGTAGAATTGCGTGCACACTTGGATATTTTGTAACATAACGTTTATCAGTGCAAATTGTACTGATAATTGTGTGAACACTCCTATATATTCATTTATATTAATAAAACCATATTTGGAAAAACTGATCATTATCAAAGTAGATTCAAAATTGGATAAAAGACGATAATGCTTTATTTAAGATCAATATAACAAAGGTTAACCTAAAAAACTTTATTTATAACATACTATGGTGTTTTCTTTTGTTGATAATCCATGCAAATTATATGTGTCCATCCCCAACGTCGACATAATTCGGTATCAATTTTAAATGAAATTATAAATTTGAGGGTAGGTAGAAATAGACTTAAATATTACTATTCATAATGTTTTAATGTTTTGTAACTCGTAATTAGGACCTAGTGAGAATTATGCAATTCAGCTACAAAAAATACAAGTTCCTAAACTGTTTTCAAAAAAAAAATTTAACCGTTCCATTAAAGCTATACATTAAGATAAAGATCTTTTATGTTAATCAATTTGTTTTATATCTCTACCTTAGAAAACTTGGGATTAAAACAAAATTATTTATTTCCAAAAACAACAGTGAAAATACATAAAAAACTAATTATAAAGGTAAGGATTATAAAGGGTAAAGTAAAGGTAAATCCACAAATATTAAATATCACAGTAACTATCATTGTTACAATATCAGCAATGGAGCAAAGTTGTCAGTATTAAGACCATCACCAGCAATGGATTTCAATTAAATTTTGACAAGATTGCTTTTTAATTCTGATATTGACGTTTCCAAAACAACCTATCAATAATTGTTCAGAGTTTTCATCCTCAATGCAGTATTTAAGATTGCAGGTGGGATTGCAAAGAAAATGTTGAGATCATTAATCTTGATTGGTTATCGTATCATCTCATGTAGTTTACTGATAACTAGAGTACCTAGCAATTTCCAAATAGTTGATACACATTCGTTAATTTTTTTTTTAAGTTATACTTTTTAAATTTTTCCACATTTATGATACCTTTTTTCATAGTATTGCATAGATTTCCCAGGAAAAGTTTTTATTAAACAGGTTAGAAATTTCAAAGGTAAAATATTTCACCATAACTTCTATATTGTCCCTACATAAGATCACATTCCAATCAATAGAAGTTGCATCCTCGAGGAAACATGGCAATGGCTAAAATTTTGACGATACAGTACTTTAGAGCATTAGTTTTAAGGGAGATATAAATGGAATTATGAAGAAGCCTGGAGTAGTACGACGACCATGGGAAAGAAGCCTGGAGTAGTATGTCGACCATAAAGGTTTGGGATTCAATATGCTAATTGAATTGAGAAAGATAAGCAATTCCGTAGATATTTAGCTTACATTACTTAAACTTTATTTTATTTAACTAACCTTATCATGTTTATGCTGAGAAAATTTTTCATGTAGGAACTTATTGCTGTTAGCATAGTTTTAGTTGGAGGTTTTATTGCTAAGTGAGATATTTTATATTATTTTAGTTAGAGGTTTTAGCGCTAAGTGAGACATTGTATGACGTGATTTGATTTATCACACTATATGAAAGATAAAACAGGGTATACTCTGCTACTGCTCCATGATCTTTTTCAATCAGTTTTTTAGGTTAATGAAGGAATCTTCATAAAATATAGGAAATGAAATGAAATTTCCGGTATTTACATATTTCTTTTAGTTCCAAAATCTCTCTACACATGTTATTAATTTACCTATGGCAGTCTATAAAATTACTAGATGGTGTGATTCCTGATTCAGTAGCCTGATGGACAGATAACATTACTTATTATTTACCATAAAGGTATTTTTAAACATTTATTTATCCATTTGTGAGCTGTATAGAAAATCCTTCAGGAATCCAACAAGTAAATATACCTGCAAAGACACTTGCATATGCAAAATATATTGTACATAATTTCTTTAAAGGTATGGAAAAAAAAATAAAAAGCCTAGTTTATTTGCTGGTCTCTGCTTAGAAAAATACACTTTTATTTTAAGTGTGTAATTCTCTCATATTAGAGTTATGATCCATATTGTTAATAGAATTAAATAACCCCCTTAGATTTAAATACTAATACTACAACTAAAACAAAAATTGTTTTTTAAAGTCTGATTTTAGTTAAATATTTAGATATATACAAGTTTTTGTTTAGTTATAATATTACATAAATTGTATTGCAATTTTGACCAATAATAAAAACATATTTTTGTGGAAATATCTTCTATACAGATACAATGGAATATAAACGTAATGGTGTGTTAATTTATTTATGTATCATTTAATCAACTTTTATACAAGTATGTACATTTGCTTATGAGTAACAACATAAAAAGCCATGAATGTGCACCTCAATATACAAATTCAAATCTTTTATTTTGGTGCACAATAATACAATCAGGAATTGCTAATCTAACGAAATATTAATAAAACATTATTTGGAAACTTTTACTTGTTTTTAATTTAATTATGAAGACTTAGTTTACATAAAATAAAATTTAAACATCATAATGAAATTTGAAGTAAAAAAACTCAGAAATTGAAGAAAAGTTGAGGCATTCACAGTAAAAAGGCGAGCGATCTTGAATTCAGCAATGCCAGGTATAAACAAGAGTTGACACAAATTGTCCAGTTTGTGGTGCAGTTCAGTGGCTGTAAACATTTTTTCCAGATAAATATAGCAAATGTTATCAATATGGATTACTATTGATGATAATAAGATTTATGATTTTTATCTAAATATGTTATAAAATAATTATCTGTATTATATTCTTTATTCAAATGTCAATTGAATTTTCTCCCTAGACTTGTCAAGGAAGATTTTCATTTTTTAAATATCTATCAAATGCAAAAACATAGACGAAAAATTGGATATGTAACATGGACATTTTTATATCCCAAAATTTTATTTTAAACTATTAATATTTATTATACTTGTCAAAAACAGCTTTTTTAAATTTATTGGGCATAGAATTCTTATTTGATTACTTAGAAATTTTTTAAAAGAGATGAAAAATTTGCAAGTAAATGTTTTAATTAATGAAAAATATATCATTCTTCTGTTACTACTTTCATTAAAAGCACAGTTTTAGTGTTATTATTGGCTTTTATTTTGAACAATATTCTACTAACAGCACGTATGGAGACTGAATTCAAGTCACTATAACGATGTGACGAGAAAATGAACTTTCGAGCCGAAGTGAGATAAAAATATAATAATATTCAATATTTTTATATGAAATGTGATACATCTTTGATTATGTCTATGGATATGTTTGCTTGGAGTTGACTACTGAATAAAGTGCAGTCAAACAAAAGTTAATAATTTAACTTCTAATTATAACTCATTCATAATTACTTTATAAAAAATGTAAATCGGCTGCTTTGAGCTGTACTTTACTGAAGATATAGTTAAAGATGTAACTAAATGTTCCATTACCCATATTGATATGTACTCTTATAAATTTTTGGTACCAAAAGAACTATAATGAATGTAAATAAATAGTACTGAAATAAAGGCATTTTTAAGGCGATTAATCTTAGCATATTTATATAAATCAAGCTATAGGAAAGTAAAAAAATATGTGATGACTCCAAATTTGGAATTTAAACATTTAGAAAAATGGTGAGTTGTAACCGTTTTTCAATTTTGTTGAAATACCTGCAATTAGACGATTTAATTGACAGTGAAAAAAATGCTTCGAAACATTTGCATCCGTCAGAAGTTTAAGATATTCAGTGATAGTATTATTCACTCAATGAACATACGCATAGCTATTTCATTTAGAGGATGATTAGTATTCCGCTAGTACTGACTAGCAAAAAAATCTGAAATATATATGAATTGAAAAATTTTGCGTGATTATCTGTTAGGTAATAACTAAAAGAAAAATATGGCCAAAATCTTAGTGATATTTTATTGTAATAATGTTAACCCAATCAGTTAAAAAACAACACTTAGAATACTTCTGCATAACTGAAATGAATGTTTACATCAGTGAATACAGTACGTTGAAATAAAAAAAGAAACACCTCCTATTTTTATTATTAACTGCTCTCCTGGATCTTTTATGTATGGTTTTAATCCATCGTCATTATCTTAGACAATGTCAATCCTAAACCGTACTTATCTTTAAAAAAAACTCAAGGTGATTGTTTAATAAGCCTGTGCTTATTAAACAATCACCGTGAGTTTTTTTTGTTTTGGATGCCTTGATTTGATTAACGTGAAGATTATATATATGATCTACTTTCAGCTGTATGAAAAAGTTGCTACAGAAAGTCGATTCATTATTTTGCGTCCGTCCACTCATTCATTTTTGACATTTTTTTCACATTTCAGGTAATTAGTTTTTTTTTTGCTACTTTGAGCTTTTTTCTTTTGCTAATTTAGCCTAGTTGTTTCGATATCCTTTTGACAATGAGAAGAAACACTCGCTGCTAAAAGCTGGAGAGTCTGTCAAGTTATAACTCAGTTGTAACTTGAGAGACTCTTCCACTTTTGATAACAAATTTAGTTTATTATTATTAATAACTTTAATCCCGTGTACTCACAATATTCTTTTTCAACTCAGACTTAGAAAAAATAATACAAATTATGTGTAGCCATTTTATTTTTAGTACTTGCTCTGCGCATCTATCTGAAATTTTGTTATATTGGCAATAGCATGCTTTTACTTCTAGAAATAAATTCATTATGACAATAAAGGGTGAAATGTTTCCTTAACGTAGAAGGAAATAAAACTAACCTTAAATATGTTCAACCTACATAAAGATAATTAATAATTCGTAAAATACGAGAAATGACATAGCTTCAAAAACAAATTAAATTTGTCGTCAAGGCAAAGATAATATATAAGAATAGCGATACAGTACAAAGTGACCAGTAAGATAATTGATAGATATCTCAAGGACAATAAATTGACTTACGTATATTTTTAAACATTTCAATTTTTAGCCCAAGTGTCCATGTAAAGTGAAGTCGCTGTGTAAGTTTCTCGCAGGTTATGCACACGAAAAGCAATCCTGTTAAGTAATATGACCAAAATAGAAAGTGTACACCGTCAGTAAATACAGATCCGACTGTAATTACAATGCAGATCAAATTAATATACTGGTAGTAGGTCAATTAAATTGTATAAAAGTGGTAGTTTTTATATATTTACTAACAAAGTCGTAATTCAAAGTCGTAGGAAAAACATATACAGTCTGTGAAAACCATTAAAAGGAAAGTTAAACATATTTTATAAAAATTTGATCGATTTCGTTTCTGTACTTTTTCATACAATGAGCTCTTAACGTCATAATCCAAAGAATGATCAAGTATTTCCATTTCAGCAATAAATTGTGGAAATTTATTCCATTCCAAAAAAGTAGTTGTGATAATGATATAACTGAATGCTGCTAAAAATGCCACATAGTGAATTGTTGTTATACGATTAGATATTGCTAATCGTAAAGATGCATACCTAGTTTGGTATTGAGAGTTTATTCGCTTAATTCATACACAGTCTTGGACCTAATAACTACCCCATGTACACAGTAATTAAATGAATAAGTTGTGTTTGGAAAAATGTATCCGTCTGTTTTAAACTTACGAAGAACACAAACACTTAAATTTTTTGGGAACACTGTAATAATACAATAAAAATGATATAACAACCCTGGCAAAAAAATTTAAATGGTTTGGTATGACTTGATATCACTTCTGATGTCCCACTACTACTTTGGTTTGTTTACTTCATCCCTTCAACGCTAAATAAGAAATATTTACATAATTTAATGAGTCATCGTTTTATTGAGTTTTTTCAACCATCCAATGCTCTTTCTACGTAATCAGCGACGTATCCGTCACCTAAATTTGACCACAAAATTACATGAAGAATTTAATAAAATGTTGGATTTAGTCATATGTTTGATACAATTTTTCTAAGCAGTCTTGAGTTATTCTATTAGATATAAATGCATGACATCCTAATGTAACTCCTATGACCGCTAGGCAGAGTAATGAATGATAACATGATAAACTGTCTACACATAACCAGCAAAATTTGTATAAACCAGAGGAGAATCATATTAACCTAAAACCAAAGCCAGTACATTATTATTTACACATTTAGGTATTCTTGGATTTCTCTTAAGTACTTTCCTATTCCTTTGGGGATTTGTGCAGCAATCAAATGACTTCGCTATTTACTGACCAAAGCTTATTATTTTTTTTTGCAATTTTACAACAATTTCCAAAGCAAATTTATTTGGTCTTATATCATAAATGAATTCACAACGATTCTCACTCTTGATAGAACCTCGCACTTGACAAGTTTATTTCTTTTTGTACCTAAATATAATGTCTTTTATAAAAACTACGATCAAATTAAATTAAGTCAGCTTTTAATGGCATTTTCCAGTTAAGAGTTAGCTAGTGGATTGATTACATTTTTTGTTTGTCTGTTTTCTGCACAAAGATTAGATGGTGTACCGACTCTGGAGTACATGTTGTATAATGTTCATGAGAGAAACAATCGTTTTCTAAATTCAAACCGCTCACTTGCGAAGATTTCTCTGGTGCTTTATTAGTCATAGCGAATGCAAGCATATTGGAAATTGAACTCGTTTGAACTCGAATACCACATTGGTCTGAATGAGTGATGTTCGTCTACACCTTTATGAGGTCCAATCAGAACTGTTGCTTCAATTAGATTATGCATCAATTTTTTAACTATTAATCGTGTGCAATCGCATAACTTTGGCTGATTGATGTTTTAGAATAATATAATTTGCCTCCTATTTTCGAATTCAGAATGTTTGACAGTAATCCAAGAACATCGAGAGTATTAATAAATTCTGTTGGAAAATTCACTACTTCACTTTGATTCATCATGGAGTCTCTGGATTTGTATGTTATCGTTTCACCGGCAATTCTGTTTAAAATAATATTGGTCATATCGTGTACTAGATATTTTGAGCTGCTAGAATCGATTCCTATAATTTTTTTTGATGTGTTGGAAAACCTTGCCTACTAAGAGATGTATCAAGAAATTTGAGTAATCTACTATAATCTTTTTGAATTCATGATTTTGTAGAAATTATATAGGAAAATGATTTAAAACACATATGAATACATAATGAATGAATACGTATGAATGCAACATGTGTCAAAAGTTCAAGTTATGGATGGGAAAGATATTTTTTAAAAAATAGGATAATAAAAAAAATTTAAGAAATATTTGAATGCAACGTTGTGTCAAAATTACAAGTTAATCGAACTTGTCGAGTTTTGCAAGCGTAAACATACTCAGGCTGAATTTTCATATACAAATATTGTTTTCCTAAGGTCTTTTGACCTTTATATTATTTATTTAAAGTGACAAATTAACAGGTTTTTTTTTCTTCATGAGTGTTATATAAGTTATCTCTACATTATTATGTACAGATCACTTATATGCTCTGAACAGATAACTTATACAAATGTTATATGTCATTTTAATTTATAATGAAAATAATGCGCGTGCACACGCTCACAAGTTCATGCACATCCATGCACGCAGGCATACTTAAAACTTTGTTGTATTAAAAAGATCAACACAATGTTTCTTTTTCATTACAAAACAGCTTATAATTTCAATATATGTGTACACATTATGATATTTGCATACATGTATACATACCTATACATCTAAATTAGCTGAAACACTTTTATGTTGCGTTTTACTAATGATAATGGATATTGCCAACAAAAAATTCAATATAACACTCATGACTTTCATCAATCAAGCAGATAACAAATATAGACTGTCCTTTGAACTGGCTCATCAGTCAGTTCGAAATACATATTCATAACGACTCGACATATATTTGTTTCACATAAAATAGTTTTCATTGAAAATAACACTAGACACCTAGAAAGTAAAATGTTCTACAAAGGCATAGGGCAACATTTGAGAAATATCGAGATGTTTATTGGGTTAGGGAGGAACGTAGAAACACAACAAAATCAAAGATTGCTGCAATCTCGACGGACTACGCTAGTGAATCTTACATAATCAATGTACCTTATTCTGATCGTTATGGGGTTACTACCATTTAATATTTTTCTCGAATACCCTTTTCGCCTTTACGATGTTATTCAGTTGGCGCGTTTCATCAAGATCATTATTTTATGTTTAACATTCACTTGGGTTGTTTTTAAAAATGCATTCTTAAAAAGGAATACAATGAATAAATTTGTTTCAGAAATTAACGTTATTGATCGGTATTTGGATGTCGCATTTGTACAAAAAATTAATAATAATGCACTGAAACGGAACAAGCTAGCATCATTCATTATTTTGTTAATTCACTTGGCAGCAATATTCGCTGGTTTCCTCATCTATCTAAAAGCACACATGCTTCAAATAATACTTTTCAATGTTTTGGCGTTATTTTGTACTATTGAGAGTGTAACATTCATATTTTATCTAGGAGATATTATGAAGAGAATGGGATATGGAAATAGACAATTGTGTTCATGGCTTGATACAAATCTATTTCAGACTATTAGTACAAGTAATGATCAAAATGAAGAAGCAATATTTACTGATGAAGATATAACTATTAGAATTGACGCAACTCTTCAGCTGTATTTAAAAATTATCGACGCCTGTTTAACTTTGAATGAAGTTTTCAATTTATCAGTAAGTGACAATCATTTATTAACATAATGCTATTATAGTATCAAATATAACATTTTATTATTAATATAATACTATTGTATGTGATATTACATAAAATAAGTAATAATTTATTTATTTATTTAGCTACTTTAATGTATCTAGCTGATTCATATGGTGGACTTATAGCTACGAAAGCAATCTCTTACAGCCAACCATAACATCAGTCCAGCCCCGTTCAAAGAATGGCCGGGAATCGAACCCGAGTCCCTGCGGTGTACCGCATCGTCAAAGGCCGTATGCCTTGTGATCAACCCAACACACCACGGTGACGACAATACATCAAGCATGAGAAGCATAGTATTAACTAATTAAAGGTATCTTGCCTTATATAGCTAATACACTGCTATTGATAGAGATTTTAATGTTTACATGTAACACATACACACACACATGCCATGCATACATATATATATATATATATATATATATATATATATATATATATATATATATATATATATATATGTTGCGAATGTGATGAAAAATATTAAAACATATTTATAAATATAGATCATGTCATTTAATTATTTTCAAATTCACAGAATTCAGAAAACAACAACTGACATAAGTATTAAACCTGATTACAATTCTGTTATAGCCCAGTCATCATTATGTGTCAGTCAAGTAATGAGTATTCTATTTAGAGACCACTTTCATTTTTAATTGATCTAAGTATTTCGATACTGATTCTCATTAAAATCTATTTCTAGATTGAGGAAGATAAATATGAATAAACAATAAATAATTTTGTAATGCTAAATGATGTTAGAGCAGTTAGCATGTTCGTTTTGATAATTGAGTTAGCATGTTCATTTTGACTACTAAATAAATTGTTGTGAAATTTAATATAACAATAATTGTACGCAAATAGAGCCTACATAAATTTAGAAATATATATTTTTTGTTTATTTCTGAATAAATGGAAACACCCTCAGATTCTACACAAGCAATTTTTTTATTTAATTAACAGAAAAGTTATTTTCTGATTTCTCAAATCTCGGTGTAGGTATTTCTAATAAAAATTTGATACAGGTGTGTCATTTTCTACAAAATCTAGCCATTTCACCTTACGAGTAAAATTAACATCTGTAACCGATTTTCCACTTTCTGCGATGATACACTTTAAACTTCATTTATTGTTATGTGCACATATCGCGTTTTGTTTCGCTTGTTTTCAAAAAACTAAACAGAACTCATAAGGCAAGTGCCTTCTGAGTTCATTCGTTAAAATTTTTCTTTCGTCTTTATTTGACGAAACTGAGTTGAACACAATATTCAATGCCATACTTTTTATATATGTTACAAGATATGTAAAAAATTCTAAAATATGTGGAAAAAAACGGATCAATTGCCACCATGCAACTCACTGTTCCTTAATACCATGCAACTCACTGTTCCTTGGATTGATTTTTTGGTCAAAAGTAACTCTTACTTTGTTCATAATAAGAGATGTATCAAGAAACTTGAGTAATTTATTATAATTACCAAGAAGTTGGAACCTTACAGATGTTCAACATATACCTATTTAAAAGAAATACTAAAGAATTTAGAAGAGAATTCCAAACTGTATTAGCGTACTTTCAAACTATGTATAAGAGTTTTTTTATATCAATTCTACCTTCAACAAAATCAAAGAACTGAGGAATAGAGGCACAAAGGTGCTGTAGGATAAAGAAAGATAATGAAAACTACAGAGAGTGACATTGTAACAAAGCAGATGATACACATACTATCATGTATATAGACTTAATTTGGCAACAAGGGTATTAAAGATCCATGCCGATAAAATATTGTATTGACATACTTAGATCGGTAAATCAAGGTAAATCGGTAATCAAAATTAAAACAGCTACTGTAAAGTTAATAGCTGTTGATTACTGTGCATTATCTATAGTTAAAACATACTAGTAAAATTGTCAACTAAATGAAAGTTAACCACTAACTTAGGCCACATAGGCCTTTTGTCAAAAACTTTAATTAACATTGGTGACAAAAATTTCAGTGTCATACGTTTGAATGTAATTCACTTTTACATACTTAAGAAATAATAAAAACCATGTTCCATGGTACAAAAATCACATGTAATATAACAAAATACTTATTTGCAAAATATTCCTAAAACCGTATTTGAAAAATATTATTTCTAAAGTGATAGTACCGGTTTCATCAAAATAGATTATTCAAAATATTTTATCGGTTTGAGTTTATCTAATTTTTTGTTTCAAGCTTTGGATGTATATTTGATGTCTACAGGAATCTAGTTTTCATAGAAATTTCGCAGGTAAACAAAAAAGAATAGTTTTAAAAGTTTCATTCCTTATTGCGTTTATATATTTAACACAATAATTATTTCAAGGCGGAATTCAAGTAATATTGTACACGGCTGTGTGGAGTATTCAGTTGCTCCACTATTTAGTTTTAATTTGTTATACCTGTGAAAACCTTAAACAATGTCTCCATAAAGCACGAACCCTCACTTTAAAGTTGTTGGCGTACGACCGGTTGCGTAAGTATAAATATTTCTGTTTATAATGTATGAAGTAGTGAAATATTTAGCTAGGGAACATATTAGTAAAGGCAAATGTTTGTCCTCATTTTCCATTATTTGGTAAAGCAAAAATTTTACTGTCGTAATAACACATTACTTTGTTATTAATAATTTTGACTCAAAATAATTGTTATTAAAAAATTATACAACGGTAAATTTCTCTTATTAACATTTACAATTTGTAACAATTATAAAATGTAATTTATTAATTAAATTGGTGTAATGAAATTAAATGTAATTAGCTCCAAATAAAATAATTTTGCTTCGAGTATAGATTCCAGCTATATGGTCTTCATTGAACAAAATTTGATGTTTATATAATATGATAATTTTCAAAATAACTTAACACTTGTCAGTTATGTTAGGATTATGAAACAGATACTATCATATAATTAATCAAATGTATTTTGCTTTTGAACCATTTTGTTTACACAATTTATGCTTAATACTCATTTATGTTTTATACTAGATAGTTTTAGCTCTAGTTATTCAAAAAAGAAGGACTTTACTCACACAAGTAATTGAGAAATGTAAGGAACGGATTATTTGAAATTACTATCAGCTATAAAGAAACAAATTCGGTTAATAACATATTTTTATAAAAGTATAATTTTTCATAGTGACTATCATTACTTATGAGAAAGAAATTGCCAATTTATCTTCAAGACTTTAAAAAATTTAATCTAAAGATTAATCCTTGCTAATTGCCTATCTAAAGGTGTTGCAATACAACGAAACCTAGGTTGTGGTAAAGAATTTAACTAAAGTAGAAATAATACTACATCCCGTAGTTTTGTTTAATTGTGTATATTGTAACACGTTAATATGACTTCATTCAATTTTCTAGTAATTTTTGAAGGAACAAGTTACTGACGTTCTCAAAATTCTGGTGATGCAGATGCGATCAAAATTTAATTGTTTTCGTTTAAATAGAAATGACGGTAAATATTGTTATGCCATGTGATATATTATTTTCAAACGAAAGATAACAAAATCACTGAATCAATTTGCAAAGTTAAGTAAATTAACAAATTATGGAAATATGTATTGCAAATAAAAAATTGTACAGGCCATTTAAAGCCCAAGGCATATCTGAACATGTTATTGTCTTATGCATGCATATTTGTTATTGTTTACCAACAGACTCGTACACAAATATCAAATCTGTATTGCGTCAGATGCTCGGTCTTAAAATTTTCCTTCTACCTATAGAGCTTTTCGCAAATTTGATCACCTGTACCTTTTTTTTGCCATTTCCTCATCATTATTGTTATTTATTTATGAATGTCATTTGTTTCTGCGCATTCCTTTTTATGTAAACCTCTATAACAATTTCAGTACATGCCTAAGTTGAGAATTATTTTTTTCAAAATTCGCTTTGAGACCAACCCAATGGTAAGTAGATACTATTTTAATTGGGTATGTTTAAATGAGTTTTATATCGGGATTTTGTCCTCTAACACCTCTGGCTCCACAAGAATGGATGTGTCTTTGACGTACTTTGTTGTGTTACCGATTAGATACCATTAGATAGTTTATCGTAAAACGGGAATAATGAAGGTCCATTTTTATATAAATATCTGCCGTTCTCTACTAAATATTTTTATTATTAAAAGAAGAATTTTTTGAATATAAATAACAGCCTTATTCATTTTTAATGTCTAAAATATTTTGCGTTTTTTCAGCGTTTAACTCTCAATTAAAATTGGAAGCCCTCGGTCGAATGTTGTCCACACCCGAGGTTGGCGAATTTAGAGTGACTCGTCTCTTCAATCTGAGTACATCAATGTTACTTCGCTACTTGAGTTTCTCTACCACTATTTTAGTGTTTGTATTTCAGTTTTATTACCTAAAAAGAAGCAATATAGGTGAAATATAAGAGATATTAGTAATAAAATAGTTACGACTCAACAAAAAGAAGTAAGTTTTATGCGCAATGCACTATAATTTTTAAAAGAATTTTGTCGTTAGAATATCATAGGTAATTATTGCATTTAGAAAATCAAGAAGTGGGAAAATGCATAATAGAGTTACCTTATAAACTGTGAACCGGTAGATTTGCTGGCTTTTATCATGTTTTTAATTGAATATTCCGTATTTAATGTAGCTTTCTAAACGACGTATTTTAATTACAAAATCACTAAAACATATATGTTACCATTAATTTCAAATAGTAAAAGTCACATTATTATGTTATTTTTATAATCAAATTCTTCAAAAAGGAGAGTTTCGAAATGAAACAAATATGTTTCCGAAACAATTCCACTATTATAACATTTTACTAGTAGCAAGTTTATCATTATGTTTTTTAAAGATTCCATTTGGTATTTTCAAAAAAGCCATGAAACTATATTTTCTAGTTCAATTTCAAATAAATTTGTTATAAATACGATTAATTAATTTCTCAATTTTGGTTAACTTGTATATGCAAGTTGTATCGCCATTTATACAATTGAGTCGTTATTGTTTAATAAATCTTCGGTTTAATGCAAACGAGTGAAAATAATATGATATGTAATAATTTATTTAAGTTAAGTTTTTTTTACCAGACTTCCTTTAAGTCGACTACAGTGATGAAGCCTGTGGGTCAAATCAGCCTATGATTTATGAAAAATTTGAACAGATATTGTTCAAATTTTTCATAAATCTGTTCGCCTTCAGTAATAAACATTATAATCAAATTGGACTTGGATTTGAAAATTTGGGATAATCATTTGAAACTAAAATTTTATCACAATTTAATTCAACTTAAAAAATGAATTATTTGGATTTAACGTCCCAAATATTTGAAGTATATGGCGAACCATAATTTAAATTACTGGCACTTGAGATACATTATAACATGCATTGATTTTATATTTTAGAATTTTTTTATTAAGTGCACAAATAACTGTAAGCCAGAAAATATGACGTTAAAATGATATTAAAAATTATGAGCATTCGTAATTTTCTAACTGATTTGTTGATTGAACTCTGCCTTTATATACTTAAAAAATAGACATGAACAATTCTAAGAAACAATGAAATAATTCTAAGAGCAGCAGGAACTCAATTTTGCGTCGTAAAAACTATTTCTTAAACAACAATTCTTATTGTTTTATTAGAACCGTGTCTGAAATTATTACTTTTATATAAACCATGAAAAAAACTGAAAGAAACTTCTCTGGAAACCACTTCCATTAGAAAAAAAACAAATTGAATTTTGAACGAGAGAGAATTTTTTTCGGTAAAGTTAAGAAAATGTTTAATAGATAAAAAATATTATTCTAATTTGTAAAGTAGTTAAATCGAAATCTTTTGCCCTGATGTTCTCATTTTTTCTACATAAATTATTCTTTCACTATAAAAACTATTTCTTATTAATTAAAGATTGTGAGTGCAAGTTAAGTTGCGTTTACCCACAACTGCATTACGACAGAGCTCATGCTATACTTAAGATTACTCATATCATTAAAAGTCTATGCATACATATCTCATATCTTTGTGTAGCAGATTCCGCAACATCTGCATTAGTTGAAACATTATGTAGCTTATCAATATTTTTAAGAATATTCTTGACATTTAATCAATATACTATTTATATTTTCATAAATTACATAGGAACAATTACATTAAAGTGATTATATACTGGGTGGGCAAAAAATATATCTGTATATCAGTTTATTGCAATTAATCATAAGTGGTATATACGCCAGCATTGTCGACTACCCATCTCCATCTATTGAGCGAAAAGTGGATCGCATGAAAATTAAACTAACATGTGTTAAACTTAAAAAAGAAATTGCAATGGTGCCTCTGGTATTGTTTGGTTCATTGAATAATTTTCATGTAAAGTATTACTCAATGAGTATTATGGATTCTTAGTCATTTCACTAATGGAATGTGTAGTCAAGTCGTAGCTACCTTCTATAAACAGACATAATACAGATCAATATAATTTTATTTGTTCATACCTTCCAGCTAGTGCCACGTGGCAAAGTGTTCAAGGACACTGATAAATATGTTGTAAATTATATTGAGTTGTTTTTAATTTTCATAATTTACATTATGACTTTCATATTTGTTTTAAGTTCTTTTGGCTGGAGTTAGGGTGGGGGTGTGTCAGTTAATATATTATTTTGGCAATTAATTATTTTGTTTCCATACTAAAATAGTCAAGGTGGCTTTACGGCCTTCAAAAGACAAGTAAATGGATTAGACAGATGAGATTAAATGAGCTAATCGGCTACCATCATATTTTGTATTCATATGCATATTTATTTTGACTATAAATAGTAATTATTTCGTGGATACCTTCAGTGGTTAACTTAAAGAGGGTTAATTGAAATATATTATTACTTAACTTAACTTACAAGGTATTAGGCGAATTTGGATAGTAACGTTACGTGGGAGATGAAGCTTCCCAAAAAAGCTCGTCATTTTTAAAATAAATTAGTCGAGCGCAATCACGTTTATTTATTTTTTTTAAAAAACATTTTAAAAATTTACCTAAATCTCTAGACATGGTGAACATCATAAAAATAAATATTTATAAAACCACAATGAATAAGAGAGAAAAGTAGTAATAATAATTAATAAGAGAGATACACACAGGTATTGGAACAAATATCATTTAGTTTATAAGTTGTGAACTGCCAAGCAACTCCATAATCTCATTTCCAAAAATGCCAAGCGAACAAAAATAATATCCATACTGTATTCTTCTTGCAATACTGCGTTGAATAATGTGACTGCACGAAAGACAGGTAAATGCTGTAGGTTAGTCGTGCATACTTTAGGTAAATGAAATAAATTGAAACATGATCCTCATATGTAGCACCCATGGATATTTATGATTTGAAACCAAACAAATATTGTAATAATGACATTAAATTATAAGCGTTGGCCAATTAACACCTAGAATTCAGTCTACAGTTAATGTACATTCATATCCACATGGAAGTGAGATAGCAGTAAGATGGCAGAGTCAGTGAGTACTTAATCCGAACGGGCAAACACATGAGGGTTTATATCATGGACATCTCTAAGCGCTCTTTTCATTTTAGTATTTTGCACGAAATTTTTCATTCAGGGAAATATTCTAATGACTGTTTTTGTTAGCAGTATTCTCCTTTTGCTTGTATGAATTTGGATAGTATGACAAATGGTAGATTTAGCATTATCAAAGAAAACTAAACATGAGCTCACTATACGAACCACTCAACGAATTGAACCTTTTTAGGAATCTATATTTTTTATTATATAGCATATAATAATTGCTCATCTGGCAGAAGTTGTCTTTGCGTTTATTTTTTAGACGTATTCATTTCCCTACATATAAAATCTTAAAGGCAAAAACCCAGTGTGTACTAATTTACCCTGGCACAACTTAATTTAATCTAATTGTTATTTTAAAAATAAATTCTCTGAAGTGATGATGCCTCTTTTCATTATGTTCCAAAAATGTCTTAAGCTTAATTAAGCATTACTATATGAAAATTTTCAACATCTAATTCCTCAAATCTGAACATTCCCTGCCACCGATCCACGTCCGAATTCAGATACCAAGTTTTACCCTCATATTGAAAGTACAGTTAGGCAAAAACCTTATATTTTAATCGGAACTTCAAAGCGAATTTCTGCAATAGTCTTACACATTCGGTTTTAGTGACAGAATAGTAACATTTAAATATCAACTTACCTAGAAAATACTCATAATAAAATTCTTTTAATCTGAATATGTGATTAAGTCTTATTGCAGTGTGGAAGACTTGTTTTGAAATTGGCTCAGTAGTTTCTACGTGATGCTCAAATAAACAGACAAACAGATAAATAAAAAAACTTGTAGATGTAAAAAGTTAAGAGAAACAACATAGTAGTTTAAATAGTTTAATAAACATAGCAGCAATTTAAATTAAATTTCATAGTTTTTGATTATAGCCAAAGAAACTGACAGACATAATCGTATAAACAGGAGAACAGTTTTTCTAAAAATAAAGAATAAAATAATGGTTCACTATATTGTTTTCTAAAGCTATATATAAATTATTATCAGTTGACAGAAATACGTATTCAGAAAGAAAGTTACTTACTGTAGATGAGAAAATTAAAGAAATGTATTAATATTTTATAAGTCAATCGATATCTTCAAGTTAGAAGAAAAAATGTACTTCGAACTGAGTACTATTCTTAACAGTTAAAAAAGATTTATTTGTGTTTACATCCTATAAATAAATAAAAATGAATATGCGGAGTATATTTATTGGACTAAAACTTTATCATTTAGAAACAGTATCATTAGCAAAATCACAAACGCGTACTAATTTTTCCGTGAATGCCTCTTTAACAGGGTAGGCACACATTTAGCGTGCCAATATAGGTCTCATTTCTGGTATTAAAAAGAGTGAAATGGAATCAACGTGGACGTTCAGTTCATAGTCGTATAGTTTTTCAAAACGTTTTTAACATTAAGAAAAGCTATTTTCATGTATCGAGGTTGCATATACAATAAATGTTTTCTATATTTTCTTATGAAATATTTGGAGGAATTAAATAAATAAATGAAGAAATTATATATGCTGGTACAGTACTTTTGCCTTTCATTTATTACGTTCATAAACACAAATACTTTTTGTTATTTACAGTAAAAATAATAACGTAATATATATTGTCAATAAAAAGAACTCGGTGTGTACTGTCTATTTCTTCTTGGAATTTATTGACTCTTTAATTTCTTTGATGAATGTGGCAGAAAGCAGTAATAAAATCCATTCTACAATGTCTCAAATCACATGCTACTAAAGTGCTAACAATTTTTATAGTATATAGACCTAATATGTAATTAGTAAAACAATTGACAGTTTCCATACAATATTTAAGTCATTAATATCATAAGTTAAATTGGCAGAGCCAATTGAATTTAAAGATATGACTGCATAACAAATCTATCCCATAGATTCCTGAATTTAAACAAACTTTATTGTTCCCAAATTATGAATTATAGTATGGGCAGTTATTATTTGAAGTTATATAAAATACCATGTAATTGATTTCAAAATTACTTTACTCTTCATTATGCAGATAAAGAATATCAAATTAGGGTTAAAACTCCACAGTACTTTCTATTCCTGGATCACATAAAGTTTTTCTCAACTATTAGAAATATAGCAGATTGAAAGTTGTTGGAGCATGATGTCAATGTTATTCTCATGTGGAGCATTGCGAATGGTCGAGTATATGCTCGTCTCAAGTATGATTATGTCACTGATGAGACGTTGTTTTGCTGAAGTATGGAATTAGTTGATGTAGGAGCCTGACATTTTGTTGACACTTGGCAAATGTAGCTTATAATTCATTCAAAAAATTTGGATTTGTATTAAGAAATGCTGGAAACAGTTCTCTGACGTGTCTCCTGAATTAACTAAATATAAATGACTTTAAGAAACATATTAGAATGCAGTTTTATTATCAGGAGCCCAAATATAACTGAATACAGTCTAATGAATGAATGTATTCAAAACAGCTGGATATTTGTACATGTGACGATATGGTGTATTCCTTTTTCTGTTTCCTACTGATTTTCCCTTGAGTGTGCTTATTTTCTATACTTTGCAGCATAAAAGAGAAATTAGATTTAATTAATTTCAAAACAGGTTAATTTCAAATCACTGACGCTTCTGCGACACTGGTTGTCTATCTACTTCTGTTCACATTTTGTTGCTCTCATAATCATTGCACATGCCTTACTAACAGAAATAAAATAATTTAATTGTGTGCAATGATACGATTCTGATCACTGTTTCTGACTGTTGACTGTTCACTGTTTAACAGAAAGGTGGAAAAGGACTATCGGCTATATACACAATGACGCATTTGTGTCTGACATTACTGCTGAACATGGGGTCGATCACACTTTGAGCATGATTGTTAGTGTACAGTAGAGAAAATGAATAATTGTTTAAGAAAAGTATTGTAACGTTAGAACTCAAATACATTAACTGTCAGAATTTAGTAATATCATTATGCTATCACTTTACAAGCTTAATTTATGCTTTACGATTGAATGTACAATAAAGGACGAGTATAATAGATACAATCAATACAATATAATAGATATAATAGGTACAATCAAAAAAATATCGCTGAGTGATATTTGTCAGTGCAAAAATAAAAAAAATTGAATAGCAAAATAAATCACTCAAAAAGTGAAACGTCGCCCTGAACAATAATAAGGTGGTGATAAATCTGTACAACCACCATACATTTATCCAAATATTTAATAAATTCTACAAGTTAATAACAATAGGTTTATTTTATACAACTACAAAAATGTTAATCATTCAAAGTAACATTTGCTTGAATCAAGGGAAATATTACCGGTTGGTTCCTGACAGCGTAAAAAATAGAGACACTTTGCCGATAACCGTGATATATTTATTTATTTACACACAAATATTTGTTGTTACATTACAGGTAACCTATTCGTAATAAGAAATTAATGGTTTAAAAAAGTTTAAAATTTACATTTAATACGAATACAAAATATACAAGAATTACAAAAGTTAAAAATGACACATTTTGACAAACTTACCATTTTTAAATATTTAGACTACACAGATCAATAAATATTATTAAATACTGCTACTATAATTTTATGTATTGAAATAAGATATTAAATGGTCAGATATTAAATGGTCAGCATTCTTTGATAAATTGCGCTTATAATCTTAAAGTATGCTTATAATTAATTTACTTTACGAATCTAAATTAAACTAATATGTAAATGTAACTACTTCTCATTATCATCGCAACATTTACATATCTTGAAATAGTGTATTTTACTCTTGAATAAAATCTTCTTTTATTTTACACAGTATCAAAAAAAATCAGAAAATACAGTAATTTATTGCATGAAAAATACCTTAACTATAATACAAGTGGTATAAGTAAAATTACACGTATTTCTATTTGTTTTAGTAAAAATACAATATCCTAATTACAATAAATTTGCTATGTGTATCTGTAGAAAAGAACTAAGTAAAGAAGAAAGTTAAAACAAAGAAATAATTCCCGTTCCATTTGAAAATTCATTATGAAAATTTGTTATTCTGTAATAGTAAGAATTCATTTCTATAATGAAGAAAATAACAGTTATATTAATTATTGCTTCTGTTCTTAATATTGTATTTTTAGTACAAATTTTGCCAATGAATCAAATCGAGAAGTAAGTTGGAAAACTGATTTGATGATAACAAATGCGTATATTTTGTGCATTGCAGAACAATTTGTCTGAGTTTGTAGTAGCTAAAGACTAATGATGGCTAACTATAATAACTATCACTACTATTTAGCTACTACAAACTCGATTGGAGGTTATTAAGGCAAAACCTCTAAAAAATTAAATTACCGTCTACGTTTGCTGATGTAGTTACATATAAATGTACGTGTTATTAACTCACTTATAATGGAGTGAGTCTCTTGAAAATGTTCACTAATCTATAGTAGATGATTGGCATGAATGTCAGTTCTGGGAAGGCGCCACAAATCTGTTGAGCATCGATCACATTTCGTCTAGGCTCCTTTCTTATTGCGGTCAAGCGAAAGACTAAATTTGTTGTTGATAAAACGCACTTCAGTTTAAGAACTTAATTGAATGTAATGAATAATATCTCATTGTACATTATTAAAGGAAAAGATTTGACATTTGCGTGCATGTAATAACATATTGAGTGACAATGGCTATAAAACTAAGCAATAAAGCAGCGTTAATTCGGAATATGTTACATACGATGAACTCGCCTATTGAGCTATGCTGCACCAATTTGTAGAGGTCTGCTATTTTTTGCCGTTCATCTGTGAATATTTTAGAAAATGTTTATTTTGTATATACCTGGGTCAATCAATATTAAAGATTTTTTCTAAACCAATTGGGTATAACTTATATCTGAAATGATTTCATCGCACAAGCTGGAGGAAAATTTATAAATATTATAAATATTTGAAAATTTATTTATAAACATTATTTAGAAAAAAAAGTAGAAAAAGTTCAATATTTTCCTTCTGTATATAAAAAAATTTTGACACTCCAATCCTTTACAAGTAAATTACAATTTGTTCTAAATTAATGTTTCTGATAGCCCATTATCAAATAAGAATATATGTTCATGCTAAATGTGTTCATGTTAAATATGTTCAGGTATCAAGGAAAATTTAAAAATTAATTAAGACTACTGCTTAATAAGAATATTCTTTACAGTTTTCAGAGTACATTTTTACTAAAATATGTGTTTGAAAGCGGTTGGAAGATGAAAGCACTGTATCCGAAAATTAACAAACGAAATATATTTGAGTCTTGAATGCAGAAAAGTAAAATTTTTTCAATACTATTAGTGAAACAGTTCATAATTGAAAATAAATTCTACCATTACTAAATATTTACTATAATATATTGTAAAAATACAATATATTATGTTGTATTAAATTTAATTAGATCTACACTAAAAATTAGTGACTGGCTTCTAGTCCTAAGTTGGTAATGCTCAATATATTAACCTTTAACTTCTTACCATATATTCTTGTCATACAACCACCTGTCATATGTCTGTGGGACTCCCGAGTAAAATAATTCACAATTGTAAAAATTAGTAAAGTCAGGTTTTGTTATTAATTAAAAGTCGGTTTTAGAACATATTAAATTCTTTACTAAAAAAAAGGCACATGAAAATCTATATTCTTTTTTCTTTAAATGCTAATAATTATCGATATTACTTACATGAAGCTTACAAACTAACTTATTTAGAAAATAAGATCCATAAAAATTATCAAACATAATAGGAATATTTTTATAAATTTTTAAAAATTTCAACACAAAATCAACATGGAGAAATATAAAATTCTCACTAATTAAAATCATACATCAAAGGAAATTGCAGGCTCTAAATTTAGTTTTTCATGACAACGAAAACACAACTTATTTGAGCATTCAAGGCAAATTGATTCTTACTTTCGAAACACATATATTGTGTTTTGCGTTTCTTTATGTATGTGCAAGTTGAATAGTTTTTACGAACCGTCAACCTTTTGTTCGGCACTGCTGCTGCATGGAACTGCTGCTGGAGTGGTCTCATTTCTATGGAGGATGCTTTGAATATCAATTTCACATTGGTTCCTCGATGTTCCATCTGCTATTCAGCTAGTTTCTTCATAAATTTGAAACTGCTTTCAATCTTTTGTCCTTGCGGTTGGGCAGACGAGCTCATGACATAGCAATTTGAGGCAGAAATGTTAAATAGTTGGTAGAATACTGCTAAGGGCCATCTACAAGTATGACAACCTGTGGTGTAATTCGAGCATCTTTGGTGGACTAGATCTGATCCACTTTATATTGTTTTGGCAGATATGATGATATAGTGAAATCTTTAGTAAATCCAAAAACCATCGATTGAATCTTTCGATGATGAGCTCTTGGCATGAATTCTTCATTTATCCTCAAGGTTCCCACACCCGTCAACTGTTCTGTTTTAATGACTTTAGTAATTCCAGAGAAGTATACAAGTTGTCAGTTGTTATGTTTCTGTTAGATCCTTCGATTGAAGGATCTACCAGAAATGAGTTGAGAATGAAACGCCATTACAGCTTGAGTGGGTTTCTTCAATCACTGATATTCAGCTAATAAACTATGCCCATCTGAATCTTTGCCTAGGTATGTATAGGCATTAAGTAGATACCCTGACCTTGCATCTGTAAGGCATTGAACTTTTATACTATATTTGGCAAGTTCCTCTGATATATACATTGTGAAACTGCATCTTCCTCGAAATGCAACCAATATCTCATCAACACAAGCCTATTACATAAATGGCTTGACAGCAGTCAACAAAAGAGTCGAAGACATCAGCAATAAGTGTAGATGCATCGGTTTCTCGACGCTATGCTCGGGTCGCTGCATTCTCAAAACTAATGGCTTTCAGCAACATTTTGAACCTTTTTGCTCATGACACAGTGATATATTTCCCTTCCAGTGCCATCACTACTATGGCATGACATATAATCTTTATGATTTTCCTTGAAGAAAATCTATAAACTCCTTCAATTCAATGAGATCTAAGTCTTGAACACAGATAGAATTTTGATAGTTTGGTATTATTTTCACATTAGTGTGAGAAATTATTTTTTCAAGCATTTTATTTGTAAAAATATGTTGCTAAATATCTAATGGAGAACACAAAGATTAACTCACTCTGGCATGCTGGTTTCATACCTTCTCTTTCCTGCACTATATTAAGGTGCCAAAATATTGATCGTAAAGATGGTGGACCAACAAATTGATTCTTTCCAAAATGATTCTTCTTCCTCGGTCTCTATCTAATTTCAAATAATCTTGAGACTAACACTCTTAACCTCCAGTTACGATGGAAGAGAAATCATTGCAGGATGAGGAATTTTGTTCATTACCCACTGCAGTTGGCTCTTCATATTCGAAATCAGATACAAAACTTTCTTGCAATACATAATCTATGCCAACATCTGACTCCATATCGCTGCGCTTATCTTTCGGCTTGTTTTCATCGTCTGATAGATTTTGTTCCAACCACCGATCGATACTGGAATCACTAAGAGCCATTTTAAAGTAAATCAATAAAAATTCACGATTAAAGAAAATTCACGTAATCACCTAACAGAGGTCTGTCAGACCCATGGCGGTAGTTTTTCACTCGCCTGAAACAAAAGCGCGTACATACAACCTTGCCGAACAGCTGCGCGGTACTGAGGAGCATGAAAGAAAGGTACAGGAATGAACAAGTTGATACGAAACTCGGGCGCAAAAATATTGACTATTATTAACTCTATCGTGTTTTGCTTCAAAATGATTTTATATAATACACATCAGCTACCGTATAATATAAATTAAAAGACTTGCAATTTTAGAGCTGTTCTCTATAAAGAACAGAACTAAATTGTAGTAATAGATCTGAATTACCTTCGTGTGCCACAAGCAACATTTTCGCTAATACACATTTAGTATTTTCAATTGTAGTTTTAAAATTTTCACCAAATACACAGGCCGCTAGCAAAGCTGGTAAACAACACAAAGTCCATGTAAAAAGGATGTATTTAAAATTGACTGTCAACTCTTCATTTGTCTGAAATTGCAATGTTTTATGTGATATTACAATTTATAAGCAAACACTTTACCAACTATATGCTAAACTCGTGCTTAAGTCAATATTTTGATTTTGAACAATAATGGCAAATCACCGAAACTAGTAGAAGTAAATAAAGATTTAATAAAAAATCCCCTTAAAATAAACAACTTACTATATGTAGTATGAAAAAATAATTGTTTCTAAACCAATTAAAATCACATAAAATCTCCATTTTAAAAATTTATAGAGACCTTTATGAAATAAGTTTTTAACTTCATGTTACCTAGAATGAAATTGTTTCATTTCAATTAAATTTTGTAAATAAGAATGCCTTTAGAACTAAAGATAAAAAGAATTTATTCAGTATTAATATTTAAAATTATTAGATTACCTTTTTAACACATTAGGCGCATTTTTGTTAAGGTTATCTTTTCGTTTTCTATATATTCTATAAAATTCCATGAAAGTTAATTTTATAGAACTTTGAGATAATTTTCGTAAGATTCATCGCTTGTAATGATTAGATATAACTCACGGATGACTGAATCTAAGAAGTGATGAAGGAATTGCAAGGCATAGACAAAATCCCGAAATAAATATTAATTTCGAAAAACTTTTACCGTGTTTCAAACGAACTTACCTCAAATTGGTACTTCTGCACAAACCAAGTTATGTATATTATAAATGTGTTGAAATTACAGCAAAGGGCTAGAAATACCTAAAATAAATAGGAAATGAATTTACTTACAACTAGGAATTTTGGAAATTTCACATAATTTAAAAATGTTGTTAATATTTATACTTCAAGTTCTTGAAATATTGTTTATAAGCATAACTATGGTTTAGTTACGAACCAAATTATAGTATTAATGAACAATTTTTGTTAAATATTTTAGTACATTTTTAATGAAAACCTTACCTTTTAATATTAGATATAAATACGTTCTATTAATATTCCATAAATTAACTGGAATCATTTTCAAAATAAAATGTGGCAAAAATTTGATTATGCCGCTGCTTAAATGCGTTAATAGAACCAACACAGTGTGCAAAATTCATATTTAACATAATTTTTACTTTTTTTTTTAAATATGGATAAAGTTTTTTTTTGTTATTTATAAAATATTTACCTGAACACAGAAAGTACGCTCGATGAGTTGGCATGCTTGAGACACATCACCATAAAAAGAATGCAATTGTTTTATATTGATTGTCGAACCGATTTGGATTTGTAAGATAGGCGATGCCGGTAAATTGTTGACTGGTTCTTTTTCAATTTTTTATTTATGTTTAGTTTATGGCAAAATAGACAACTTCAAAATCTAACAAAGCATTAAAGGTATACATGAAGAAATATTTCGCAATAAATTCCAAACCTACTGAATTCATCTCGACTGTGATATATAGAACATATGATAAAAATTCTAATGCGATGAGCATGTTATTGTTTCTTCTAGATTGGAGGAATATTTGTCTTTTGGATTCCACACTGAAGTTTTCATCGATTCTATGAATCGTCATGCATAATTTTCGGAATGTGAATCGGTTCCAAAGAATTTCTATGAATGTTATATAAATAAAGAAAAAACACAACAACATTCGATACACCACAGTCATGAATTGGATGTTCCTTTCAAATTAATTTCTGGTGGATTAAAATACACTGTGTAAACAGCGTACATAAAAATTGTCAAGTTGTAAAATTTTCGCAGCCATATTTTGGAAATATTTATTATTTCGTCTTTTCTCCGATACAAGCCAAGAGAAGATTCAATTGAGTTAATTACTTTAGAAGTGTCGTAAACAGCATACGTACATTCTTCTTCAATCTCCATTTTAAAACTTTATTTCAAAGAAAGTTTAACTCAAACAATGATTTTTAAAACACGTATTCAATCTAACTGATGGTGTATTATGATGTAGACTGGCTCGTATTCAATCAATATCAAGTAATCAAATTATCGAGATATCGAATTTGTTCACCACGCCCTGCTCTATATAGATACGAATAGTTGTCTGGCATTTAGATTAATGGAAATTGATGATTAATAGTAAAACACTAAATTAAAATAATGAACATATAAAAAGTGTAGAACATTATGAGACTATCAAAAAACAATAATTTCTTTGTTTCTTCTTTTCTCCTCTTTTCTTTGCAGTCTTTGGCTCTATACTTGAACGTTATAATTAATAGCCCTAAGTTATTAGCAATGACTGCTAGGTATGTACGTTGCTTCGGCGGAATCACTCAAATTAATAACTGGACTGAGATTGCTACCTTTAAATAAGTATTGGATGCAAGTGTGATGTAGGAAACCATGCTATGAGGATAACAGTGTTAAAGGTCGTCAGTGTTGAAGGTAGTCAGTTTGTGCGTTTTTTATTTTATTTCATGTTTTTGTGCTCTATTTGTACTTTAGAAATGGTCCCTATCATAATCTTAATTTCAATATTTTTAGTGATTACAATTAATTTCTATATACTCATATTATTATAATTGCCTGCACCTCCCTTATCACATCAAGTTATAGTTTTAATCAGCTTGCAATTTCCACTTCTCTTTTTAGTGCCTTTACGCTATAAATATAATCGTGAATTAATTCTATGGATTAGTGAACCCCATTAATGTTATTAATTAATTACGGTATCACCGTAAATAGATTTAATAATGGTTATACCTGAATTATAGTATGGGGTACACAGACTAGAAGTTATTATGTTAGCAACACACCTTTTTTCAATAGTCCAATAATTGATCTAACGTTTCTCAGCACCTATCAATAGATGTCGAAGCAAATTAAACAAGGATATCCTTTATTAATTTAATGTCTCCACGTCCTCCATTTAACGACTTCATTTGATATAAACACAAATAACACTTAAAATACATGGAAAATGTATTCAAATTATTACAAATCTTTAGAGCGAAATATGTGGCATTTTTGATGACCATATAAAAAGGTAACTCGCAACTCATAAACAAATTACAGTTGAACAATTCACCGTCCAGATAAAGAAAAATGAAAAAAAAATTAAAGAAACTTTAACTTGATATTTGAGAAAAAAGAAAAATTTTTCACATAATTCAAAATATATGTTTTAATATTTCTTATTTAATGTGACATTTCTTTCTTAACCTTTCTATACTCGGGCCAATTTTTGTAACACCTATACTCGCGCACGGTGTCACAGACCGATAGTTTTTACCCCTACAACATATTTTTTTTACGAAGAAGCCCAAATACTATTACTATTATTTTAAAGTTTAGGATGTAATGAAACGAAAAAGTATGAATAATACTTAATTTATTAATTATTTTACTAACGTATACTCTATCACAAATCAGTCTTCAAATTTGAGATTTTTTTCTTAAGTACTAGGAAAACAAAATTAAAATCTGAACTTCTTTTTAAAAACAAAATAAACTTCTGAATAATAGTAATAAACATATCAAAGAACATATTTATCTATGTTTGGCTTAGTTTTGAGCCTCACCATAACAATCAGGGCATACGGTTACAGCATGTTCTAAACAAAAGTATTTTTTGCAGGTGGGCACAGTTGTAACTGTTTGCGGTTTTTTTTTTGATGAGCAGTATCCACAACAACCAACTTTATTATAGTTAGATGTTGCTAAAGACTCGGGTCCATCTAATTTACATATTTCGGTGAGCCTGTTCCTTATGTTTCTCGGTAAGGATGTCATGAGAGCCCGTCATCTAAGTCGCGGATTAATCAGATTGTATGCTAAGGCTTCAAGAAAGATCCTACGGCTAATTTTCTTGGTAGGGTTGTTGTGCAAGTATATTATAAATGTATTTATACCCGCTACATTCACCAAACTGTAAAATATCACCATTGGCCCTCTATTTGTCCCACGTGCAACGTTGTAAGTCTCACACATTTTGTCCACGGTATCAACTCCACCTTTGGTTCTATTGTAGTCCATTATAATTTCCGGTTTACCTGTTTCTTCATTGATCTCAGCATCATCGTGCATGCTGGATACGAGAAGGACATTTTTGCCTTTTTTCCGTACATAGGATACAAGACTGCAATTGCATCGGTGCCCGAATAAACTGGACTTTTCTGCTCTTCCTCGCATATCCGTGAATTGTTTAGGCAATTCTCGTTTGTTTTTACGAATCGTCCCAATAACTGTCAATTTGTGTTGAGACTCAAGCTTATCTATCAATGGCATACTAGTGAAGAAGTTATCACATGTTATATTATGCCCAGTATTGTGAATATTTTCACTCAATCGCAAAACCAAAGCCAAAGCGGAGTTATCAACTTGATATGGACCGTCTGGTTGTTTCCCAACCTAAACTTCCATGGTATGGGTATAAAACATTTTGGCATCAGTCAATGCATAAACTTATACTCCATTTTTTAGGTTTTGAGGGAATGTACTGGCAAAAGTTGCAACGTCCTCTAAAAGCTTCTAGTTTTTCGTCAATCGTAACATACTGAGACGCACTGCAATATTTTTTTAACGCTCCCACAATTTCATCGAACATCTCTCTAATAGGTGCCAGTTTATCCAGTTTTATTCTCTCTTCTTGCGTATCTTTATTGTCAAATCTGAGACAACGCATCAATAGAGAGAACCTGGTAAAGCCCATAGTCAATCGAAATATCTCCGGGGATGACCCGTCAGTTTTGAAAAAATCCTTGGCATTTAGGCGACCGTTTCTTCTGACTCCAGCAAACAGTAAAAGGACTAAAAAAGCTTCAATTTTAATGTTGTCTGTATTGGCGCAGTCTTTTTCTCTTGTAAAATTATGTTTCAATCGATTAATTTGTTCGTTGGTGTACTTTACTGTCAGGTGTACTTTACTTTAATGCCCTCCGAAAAAAAAGCCGCCACAGCTCACCTGGTTCCTTCAAATTTCTAGCTTCTCCTCTAACACCTGGAAGTTGAGTGACTATGTTTATAGCACGTCGCCTAGTTGGGTTTGAGGCAGGAGATTTATTCCACCTTAGGATTTACTTGCATAAAAATATTTACGAAAAAGTGTTTTGTCGGTCTCACAGACCAACGCGCGAGTATAGAAAGGTTAAGGTTTCATCATTATCAAAAATTAAATTCAACCAATCTTGGATATTATATTACATAAATCACAAAACTGTTGAATATCATGGGGAAGTGAGTTCTATAATATTTCACACGAAAACAGTAGTTTCTACAATAGCAATTCTATTTCAATTTAATAATCAGACACTTAATTTCGTGACATCAATATCAGTGCAGACAGATTTGAAAACTAGAATGATTGAAAGAAAGTGAATAGGTAAAAAACTAAAATTATGATATTTCAGTATTTATAAATTTTTATTTATGTAGTATGTAGAAGAACTCTTTTCAAAATAACATAGCATGTATAAAACTGTGCTTAAAATTAATCTAGCTTAAAAATATAGAAACATTTTTATTTGACAAAACATTAATCCTTGAAGTTCATTTATTTATTGGATAACAACTTTCTACTCAACTAAGAAACGAAAATAATTTCATCAATTAAAAATTTACCGCGAATTGTGATCACCTCTAATTAGGCTCTCTCTAGTGTTGCTCTTCTTATTTTTAACCTCTTAAACATACAACATTTGGAGCACTCCACAACAATAACGCCACTTTGTTTCTCACTACCTCTTCAACTACACAAACTGTTTAAACTTAAGACTAAGCAATTCTCAATACAAAAAAATTATTTATTTATTTTTAAGGTTGATTATTTTTTTTTCTTGACAATAAATTGATTAAAAAATAAATTTCTTGGTAAAACCAGTAAATTATCATCTAAACCAAAATGGACACGAATTAACTTAATCAATGAAATAACTACATTGCTTCCTGAAAGTACTGTGCAAAATATTAATGCATTGTTTGTGGTAACTTGAAACATAAATGGATAAGTACTAGACATGTTAAGAGTGTTAAAAAATATACTTGTTTCGTTAGTTCTGAAGTAGTCACAAGGTGTCAGGAATGAGGGAAATTTATTGCTAAAATTATTTGACTTAAACTAGGCTAGCTAAATGTAACTTTGTCCCTTTTGGCTAATTTATAGTTTTAAATAAGCAATATACTCTTAAGTATTTTTTCACATGAAATACGTAATGAGTAATAATTCCCAGTAATATATCAAATATGGTTTGATTTAATTTCTTATACCATATAAAGGGTTAAATTTATAAAACCTTTCAACAATGTATTGCTTGGATAGCCCAAGCTAATGATACTATAATATTTTATTACGGAAACAATTTCTTAATTACGTTTAAGCAGTGACACGACATTTTAGATCCATTTGCATGCAATTTGGTAAGTAACAGATGCTTTGGATAGAGATATCAACTAAACTGTGGTAAAGCACTATAAATATACTCTCAATACATGTTAAAAAATTGTTTTGTGGCAAACTTGTCTAAATTAAAATAAAATAGCTTACCTATAAAGAGTGTTTTATTGTTTAATGCCATTAGGTTTTTCTTTCAACATGTGTAGAACACTATGTTATTTTATTGTTCCACTCAATTCATTAGGGAAGAATAATAATATTTTTCTATAAGGATTAAATAGCGACAGTTACAAACACACAAACCCAAGCCGAAGAACATTTTCAAAAAGAAGAAAATAATCCCGTGTTTACTTATCCTACTTCACCCTTTGACCTAAACACAGGCTTTTAAAAATGTTATCACTACCAATAAACCAAGAAAATCAGTTAGCCCTTCTAGTTGAAGCTTTAATCGTTTGAATTTCAATTTGTCTTTTTTGCTTGCCTATTTATCATCATCTAGTTTAAAACAAAACATATTTCAAGAGGTGTTTTGCATACTGAAGAAAGTAGTGTCTAACGATGAGTCAACAATTAAAAAAGATGACATTTGGGTAAAGAATGAGTCTCATTAAAACACAAAAACTTGCCACCTCCAGAGAATTGCACAAAAAATTGTTGCTTAAAATATTGGAAAAACTTGGCGTGTGACGATAGACACAACATGTTAGGAAACTATTGAAAAATAATTGAATGCAGTAAGGAGATTTCACAGTTCGACTATTGACCTTAATTTAGCTTAAGGATCAATATCAGAAATTAAACAGCAACATAAGATTAAGCAGTATCATAACCAGGCTTTTCATTTAACAAAAAAGTGCAATGAAATTTGAGTTGACAAAATGTTTTTGAAATCCGTTCTTACAATAAATGATAGGCTTACCAGGATGAGAATAGGAAAATTAAATGGTTCAGAAATTTGAAAACTAGAAAATAGAACAAAGCATCTACACAAAATGTGGGAGGTATTAAACATTACATAGAGTTTATTCCATGAAT
Organism: Druceiella hillmani; assembly: GCA_039881145.1. Lineage (NCBI taxonomy): Eukaryota > Metazoa > Arthropoda > Insecta > Lepidoptera > Hepialidae > Druceiella > Druceiella hillmani. The sequence goes on along the minus strand of JAYKKI010000069.1, from coordinate 677,955 downwards.
TGAAAGACAATATCTATGCTGGCGAACTACTAGAATATGGCTGTAAGAATTTAATGGATATGTTTGAAGAAGTGAAAGATTCTCACAAAATCACACTCTAAGAAGTTCTTTTTGGAAAAAAAAAGTATTTAATTTTTTGTATATAAACAAGAATATGTGACCTGTGTACTTCTTGTAAAATTGTGGCAAATTCAAAAAAAGCCATCAAAATCTAGAAAAACGACAAATAATTCATCAAGTTCAGGTTAATTATTTCATGTCATGATCTCCAAATAGTCTCTTTATCTTTACCTATTGGAGATATGTTAACATATTTTCATAAATCAACACTTAAATTATTGTAAATGTTTTGTCCGGTGCGAAGTAGAGTCAGTTCAAAGTAAAGAATTTGACAAGAGCCAATAAAGTTGTGTTTTGTGTTTTACATTATCTAATCAATAATTAATTACAGTCAATTAGTGAACAACGTTTTCAAATTATTTAAAAATTCAATATATATTTCCCAATTATAGAATACAAAGTATTGCCAACAACTTGGATTTCTGGTCGTACTCAAAATATGAATCAGCCTGATATTTCTAATGTTGAGAAATAATCATAACACCACTTCCTATTTGCGTACCTAAATAATAAATGGAAATAGTTTGAACACTAATAGAGAGAAAGTTTTTTTTCAATTAAAAAGATGCAATTTTTAATACTCTAATAATTTAAAAATTTAATTGAAAAATGTGGCTGAATCAAAAACGGTGAAAATTAGCGAACAAGAAATTGCACATAGATATGGAAAAAACATATATGTTCATGCATGCACATTCGTATACATTTGCTTGCACCCTTCTATATGTGCTTGTGTTCCCTATACTTTACACCTACGTCAATAATAACCAACACGCCCTATAATTATATGACATTATTAAACACTTCTTAACAAAATTTCGGATGGTCTCCATAAGAAAAAAACTATTTTTCAAAATAGATTGATTTCATTAATATAACTTTTAAAATTGATTATTCTTTTCTTAACTCCAAATTTATGAAAGTTTATTTTGTGTACAACGGATTATTTTGTGTATGAAAGTAAATTTTGTGTGCAGTGGTAGCTAACATATTTTATTAGCTCAATATACATGCTTTACCTCAATATATTAACTCGATATACAAGCGGCATTCAAATTGTATTGAAATTTTATAGAAAAGTCTAAAAACTAGACCTGATGGTTATTTTTGTCTTAGAAAGTTCTAATAACAAGGTCGATAATAACTTATTTTGAATTTAAAATAATTAGTTTTTCCAAATTTAGTGTTATTTTAATCAATATAAATGTATTACATTTTGTTCCAGATTTTAATTTCTCTTAAATAGCTTATATGTCAGTTCACCAGACAAGTTAACATTTCATCTTAATGTAGCAGAGTAAATATATTCATATAATTAATCATAATTTCTCTAAAATCCCACCACTTTTATTTACACCCACCCTAATGTTATTTTTTTATATTTTTTTAGGTTGCTTATCAATATAATCAATTTAATTAGTATTGTGGCCTGCTCTTATTTTAATGGTTAAGTAAATTAACAACTTGCTAATAACATTATTACCTAAATCTTGAACACAAAATTATACCATAGACCATTTACAATATCTGCTTTTGTAATTACATATAAAAAAAGCAAATTGCAAATAGAATAAAAGAATAGCATGGACTGACCTAAAAAAATTAAAATTTTAAAGAAAAGATGAAGAAGGAAAATATAAACAAATAAAAAAAATCAAAATACATATTTTAGCAGTGGCTTCATCCGTCACATATTTATATTTTCTTCATATGAATTTTATTCATATTACCCTGGAAAACAGGTACTAAACTTAACATTCGTAAAAATTTGTTACAAGAAAAGTCAAAATAAAATAAATGAAATAAATTACTTTAATTCCTCGTTATATTAACGAGGAATTAAAATAATTAACAGATTGATAGTTTTGAAACGGCAACTCATTCACTGGAACGCAAGCCTGATAACTGAACAATAACAATAATATACGTAGCAGCGAGATTGATAAAACTAGGCAGCAATGATATTTGTAAGTTGAAGAGCTGACATACTGAAAAAGTTCCCCTGTTGCCCCGATGTACAACTTCTTCAAGCATTCTCAATTTTCCATCGAACACAGTACCTTAAAAATAAGAACAATCTATATTTAGCACATGTAAATTCACTTAAATTTTAATATAACTTGTACTAATATGAACAAAATAGTCAAAAACAATTTTGTATCAATGTGAACAAAATTGCTGACTCTGAAAGTGTAGTCAAAAAACATTAAATTTAAAAATAGTCATATTAGTATATGATTAGATTAGTACTTTGTGTAAATTACATAAAAATTTAATATGTTTGACACTTGGGCTAATATAATAAAAATAAATTAATCATCAATATATGTACAAAATATTTAACAGTCTTTTAAACCAGAAGTTCTCAGGTGTATTTCACTTGAAGCATACATATGTACAAAATCTTGTACTATATTGTAAAAGATGTATTTGAAATTAGTCTGTTTGACAAGCGTATGGTGAAATTTGGAACGATTTGGGATGGGCATTAAAAAAATCTACGTTACCTAAACTCTGAAACTTTGTAAATTAATTATAAAGTGTCACGGTTTATATTTTTCAACTTGTTTTTCCATTTGTCCACTTGTATCTCTGAGTTATACTTTCTACTAACTCTGGACTAACTCTGGACGAATCTGTTACAACTAACTGCATCATTTTTCAATCTATGGAATTTGAATTCGGAACTACAAAGGGAAATCAAAGATGTCAGTACATATATGAATTCAATTTTTCGGGTCATTGGCCTGTTGTAGTAGCTAATTTTTATTTTCCATTATGAAGCACCTTGCAAGGAAGACTTTATTGCTAATAAAGTTTTCTGATATACGGACAATTTTGGCAGTTTTTGTATTATTTACGGATGTGTGCAAAGTGCCAAATCCTAGCATTGAGTACAAACCCTAGGTGTACACTTTAAAGGGTGGTTATTGGTCCGCTGGATGAGTTTATCTATGTAGTAGACCAGATATAATTAATGTAATAACATGTAGACAAAGAAATTTTGTGTGAAAAACACATATTATTCCGATTTTGTCTAAATTTTCTTTTAGCACGTAAGCTTTTTCTTTACTTTTTTGGATAGTACTGATTTCTTCAATGTGTGTATCACACGCACACACACTTTTATATTTTACTTCAGTAGCAAACAAACTTCATCTTCTAATATCGCATCATACATTTAAATTCTTTCTAAACGGGACTGCCTGCTCGCCATGTTGTGGTAGACAGAAATTCTTCTCACACACCTTTTTAATAATTACATCGCTATTTTATCATATTTTTTCACAGAATCTAACAGGTCATCGACATTTTTTTATGCCTTGGTACATTTTTTGGATGTAAACAAAGAAAAACGATTTCATATTTTTTTTGTACATGGCACTCATAACAAAATATATCCTTTCAGGCCAAGATGGAATGACAACTGAGTCTTTCAGTATGAAGTATCTTGCAGAAAAGTATTTCTAATTACTCATGTTTGAAAATATCCACCAATAGTTGCCAGAAGATTTAACGATGAATTTTTTTAGTTTAAAATTGTATTATGTGCTAAAAAATAATTATGTAATATTCTAAAGGGAACATAGATTGTAAAGTCAGAAATGATTTCAAAAACTCTATAAAATAGCAGCTTGAAAAACTTAGTATTGTGGATGAGAATGAATAAAAAAAATTGTCAAAAGGATTTTCACACAACAAGAAAGGACTTCTAAATTAGTGAAGGAAGCTCAATACCGATTCTTTACCATACCTGACTTAGAAACCGTTCTACACTCAGATGAAACAACTTGATGTTACCAATACGAAATAAAATTAATGTTGTGAAGTAAATCTAAACAAACATATGTTAAAACTGACAAATAATACTTACACATTTGAGGTGATAGTCTCAGCTTCGCAACTATTATTCTCAACCGACAAAACTCATGAATCAACATCTCATTGAAGGTACAAACAACCATGAGTATCGCAACGTTAATTGTCAGCCACAAAAACACAATAATGACTTGTCGTTCAAGTGGTTGCTGTAATATTGTTTCGTTAGTTGCAAATTTGGTAAAGAAAACATTTATTAAACTTTTTAAATATTAGTGGTAAAATCAATAATTAGTAACAATTTTTAGAACAAAATAGTATCCATGATACCACAACTACTTACGTCATGCGCATACAAGTTCAATACAGATTGAATACCACTAATGGATGACAGAAAAATTAAAACTGTATGCTGAATTACCTGAAATGGAATTGAAATACATACACAGATTAGGGTGAAAAAAAAAGATTATTAAATATTCTATTTCTTTACATCTTATACCTGTAAATTGAACATTTTATTGCGTTTAGTGCATATATCATTTACCATAAATAATAAGTTTGGTGAAATTGATATAAATCTAGGGTCTCCTGAAACATCAAAATGGCCATCACCATTTAATCTGTTGCGGACGGTCACTCGGATTAAATTATAACAGTTTGCATCATTTTGAAATATTTCTTGATTCAGCCGCTTCAAGTAATCGTTTACGGCTTTCAACTTTTGAATAACAGTATTTGTGAGTATGCACAGCAATAGCAATTCCAATTCGTTAACGACGGTCCCAAAATAAAAGGTTATGGATAATAAATTCAGACCTTCAATACTGTCGACAATAAAACAGGCTAAATGGCTAATAAATATAATAAGTATTCCCAATAACGTCATAATTTTTATTTGTTTGAAGCATGTTGTTCGAAATAAAATGCTATAGTAAACGGAAATATCATCAAATCTCCGTAAACAATTAGCGAATAATTTTTTTTGCCAAAATATATCAATGGCTAAAACAAATGTTAAATTTAAGATATTCGTTACTATGTAAAGCAAAGTTATTATATTTTTTGCAGCACAAAAATTGACATGGTGGGACTGTATTTCTGTAATAGCACTCAAAATAAACAAAAAAATTATTGTTAAAATGTATATTATTTTAAATATACATTTAAATAACCACGTTTGTTTCGTTAATTTATAAGAAAATCGGTTAACACCTAGAACTGACTGTAATGCAACTAGAAAGTAAATAGATTCCTCTAAACAATGACACGTCATTTTTAAGTAAATTTATTATTTTTCTACTCAATATTGACAGAAAATGAAAACTTTCTGAAGCAAACTAGACATAATCGAACAATTATTGATTGTTGAATTTATACGTCCCGTCTGAAAATAATTTTCCAAATACAAAGCAATGGAGTCATAATTTAATGATGGGTGCGTAGTTCTGAATTGTTTCTTTTTGCTTTTATGATAATTAAATTTGGGCGTTCGATTTTGATATGAATCTGGCATTGCTACAAATGGCACTATATGTATTTATGTATACATGTTTATATATATATATATATAACATTTGAAAATCGGCCAAAAAGGGTTATAAAACTTTCACCATATTTTTTGTCATATTTCACAAAATTTTAATATCGTCAATTTAACTCTACTTAAAAACCGTGAAATCCATTCACTTTATTATACTTTAGGGATTTAGAAGTAATTTCCTAAGTACAGAGTCATTATCCTCTCACATAAATGATGAAAACACAAAACACACCACATCATATATATTGCAATATTAAATATAACAACGACATAAATATAACAATGATATCAATTTTACCTTTAACGTTGAAAATTCATAACAAAAAAAAAATTATTTATTTACATTTCATATTGTAATTGCCTCATAGGAAAATGACGAAGTGCATCAAATACATGTAGGAATACGTAACAAGCCATCTAGGGCACCGAATCAACTCCGCTCATTTGTTGAACCAAATCTAAATTTCAGCGGACTAATGACGTCTTTACCATGCACTTTGATTCGAAATGAAAATTTTTGTGTTTAATATCATATCATTGTAAATAACCTGTGTAATGACTAATGACGTCTTTACCATGCACTTTGATTTGAAATGAAAGTTTTTGCATTTAATATCATATCATTGTAAATAAACTGAAATAATGTAAAAGTAGTAAAACTTATGTAATTTATTAAAAAATCTTCAATTTATAATCAAAAAATCGCATCAAAATGGAAAATTCGCCTGGCAGTTGCAATGTGACAGTCTTGGCACTTTATTTGATTATTTGACATATTGAAAATACTTAGCATTAATTTTATATAAATTCATAATAATTTAATTTTTCAGAGATCATCATCTTTACAAATTGCCCATTTGAAGATGTTGTCATCCAAAAAACCTAAGTTGTGGTAAAGAATTTAAATGAAGTAGAAATAATACGACATTACGTAGTTTCATTTAGTTGTCAAAAATTAGATTATTTCATAATTAAAAACCAAACATAAACCTATTAAAGCTTGTGAATATCTGTATAAAAATACTATTAAGTTTAAATATTATCTTAAAAATGTACAAAAATACTGAGGACCTGTTTCAACCAATTATCAAATATTGACCCTTATGTATGTTTATGTATATATAAATGTATATATATGTACATACAAAATTTCAAAATCACTGAAAAAAATCACACAACTAAATTAATTACTTGATGGAGCTAAGTGAGACATTAATAAAGCCAAGTAGAAGAACATATCACGTCACTGAGCTATTAATGACTAGTTGGTGCAACTCAACCATGCAAACTTTTACTAGAAATTTTTGGCTGATGGAAAAGCAGCTTGTGATGTAATAATATTAATAAAAATACTTTGCTGTTTGTTCCCCTACCCGACCACATTAAGATATGCATTCAAAATATTATTGCAATAAGAAGCCACTGGGATGCAAATAATTGTTTGAACGGAGACAGTACATGGTTGATAAATATAGAAAACTGCAATTGTGGAATGACACTATCCTGAGGTACCGGAGTCAATAAGTCTGGTTTAATTTAAATAAGTTTTTGTCGTCTTTTTACAGCTATGAAAGCTTAATTAAAATTGAATGACAGGTCAACAAGGGAATGAGACAACTAATAACTTGTGGGCTATAATCCATTTAAAGATGTTTGACGGTAAAGGGAGTAAAGATGTAGGTCCAAAACTCTCTGAGCTGGTTAGAGGTGGTAGTTTTTACTAATGGAAAAGTGTATGCTTTTCCTATTTGCAAGACAACGTTTGAAAAAATCTAATCATTCAGTTTTCAATAACTCATATTCTTTTGTAAGTATTTATATAAAATATCATCAAATGCCTGATTATAAAACAGAACATATACAAGCTACAACAATAGCTGTAGAAGACAAAACTGGTTACCTTAACATATCTGCAATGTATTGCCTGCCGAGACATGCAATAAGTGAGATGATGTTCACTGACTTCTTCAATACTCTAGGGAGTCGTTACATTGCAGGTGGAGACTGGAATTCGAAGCACATGTATTGGGGCTCTAGAGTGACGACTACCAGGGGTAGACAATTAAAGTCAATGTTGGATAATCACCATAGCTTTGCCATAACAACTGCAGAACCAACATATTGGCCAAGCCATTCTGACAGACTCCCTGACCTGCTGGACTTCTTTGTCGCTAGAGGACTCTCTAAGGAATATCTTAAGGCTGAATTATGTTATGACAGTCTATCAGACCATACACCAGTTATACTTACGGTAAGCTCTGGTTTGATAGAGACAACGGACCCCATTGCTCTCTATAATAAAAGCACTGACTGGGAATCCTTTGGGCAGTACATAACAGACCATATACAAATGAAGGTAGCTTTGAAGACAGTTGATGATATAGACAAAGCGACAGAATACATCACAAGACTAATCCAGGAATCCTGTTGGTTGAACACTCCTTGGGAGATCTCAAAATTGAAGACTACTAACTATCCTGCTGAGATCAAAATGGCAGTACTGGAAAGGAGAAGACTGCGCAGAGTCTGGCAATCAACTCACCTCGATGTAGATAAGCAGAACTTCCATGTAGCGAGTAAGCAATTAAAAGAGATCTTGACAGTATGGCATAACAACACGCTCGCTAAGCTATTGGAATCCCTAACACCTACTCCAAAAACAAACTACTCGTTGTGGAAGTTTACCAAAAATTATTAAAAAGCAGATTGTTTTGCCAATCATTTCGAATCCAAACCTGGACGGTTAGACTGAACAAATTGTGGACTCAGTTCTGCTTCAGGATTATCAGATGTTGGAGCCCCCGCGCCCCGTAACGGTTCATGAAGCTTGGCGAACAATCAGAAGTTTACAAGATAAAAAGGCCCCTGGCTTCGACCTAATTACTAAAGAAGAATTAAAATAACTACCGAGAAAGGCAGTGGTGTTCCTAACAGTATTGTTTAATGGCATCTTAAGAGTCCAACACTTTCCACAGCTGTGGAAAGTATCGCAGATACATATGATACACAAAGCTGGCAAATCACTACATGACGTCTCGTCATATAGACCTATTAGCTTGCTCCCAGTATTATCAAAAGTCTTTGAAAAGCTTCTTCTTCACAGAATCAAACCAATACTGGATGAGGATAACATCATACCAACACATCAGTTTGGCTTTAGATCTCAGCACTCTACGGTGGAACAGGTCCACAGAGTGTACGATAGGATAAGAAAAGGATTAGAAGAAAAAGAGTACTGCTCCTCAGCATTTCTGGATATACATCAGGCATTCGACAGAGTATGGCACAGAGGCCTACTTTACAAAATTAAGACCTACCTTGCACACAGCTACGTGGAATTGCTGAAATCATATCTCTCAAATCGAATGTTCCAAGTGCGAGTAACTGACGTCACATCTAAGCTCTTAGAAATTCAAACCGGGGTTCCTCAGGGATCAGTGTTGGGCCCAGTGCTATACACCATCTACACAGCAGACTTACCAGCAACAGATGGCGTGACTACTGCCACATACGCCGATGACACTGCAATCTTAGCCAGCAGCGCAGATATTTTGAGTTCTTAAGGAAAGAGGAGATGTTCTCACTGGAGGACACACTCTAAACGAGATTAAACACTCTTCACCACATCTGATAAAAGTGAAAGCACTGATTACAGATAAATGAAAAAAAAGAAAAAAAAAAACTATTTATATCGATAAGTCAAATAGGTATAGAGCTGATATCTAAATTATGCATATGGTTAAAAGAAGTATTTACTAATACTACAATATTTAAAGTTGAAGGAAAATTGTATCAAAGGTAATTGATAATTTTTTATTGCATTTTATTCCTAGGACTAAAAACTATTATAATCAACAAACGACTAGTATTATATTACGAAAACTATTATGCAAAAAAACTATAATAAAATGTTATAATCATTGTTGTATCACTAACCACCTAATGCAACATTATATTTTTATTAGGACTTAGTACTGTTTTAAATTTTTAATTTTTATGTTTTTGTTGACGGTAATATTCTCGTCACCATCAACGAAAGCAACGTTAATCTTAATATAATAATAACATTTTGCAATGGTAATTGCATGTTTTTAATGTTTAAAACTTTTTTTATTTAGCTCTAATTATTACTTTAAAGTATTTATTTTAAAGTAAGTATATCATCATGGCTTCGAAATTTGCTTTAATGTTTCAGAAGCTTGATACTTAACAAAAATTGAGAAATAAAGTCACCATATTTTTCTGAATATGACAAACAATTACATACCTCTTCCAGGACCTGATTGAGAGTTTGAGCCATCTTCAGATTATTATGAGAGTATTGCCTCCATTCAACACTTTTATACAAAGCAGAAATAAGTTATAAAATTTTATCAAGAATTATTACAATCAAAGAGAAATTAAACAGCTCTTATTACGTGAAGCTTTTGCTAGTTTTGGTTTATGGTATATAAATATGACTGATGAAAATTTTCTTTTAGTGAGCAGTATAGCAAGCGTTGTAAGTTTTACTGATGGAGAGTCGAACGTAAAATATTCTTGGTATTGTTTCTGTGTTTGTAGAGATGTAACTAACATTGTGACTTTTCAATAATGTAACATGTGTTTTGGTGTTAGTCTTCGTTGGTGTGTATCTGAACCCACAGACCCTTCCTCTAATAAATCGAGCTAAAAAAATACAGTCATTAGGAAACATTTTTTCTAAATCGAAATTATAGTTTTGCTGCAGTAATTTAGTTTTGCTATGTAAGTCAGTGTATCTCATTTGAATTAAAGTCCCTAAAAATGCACATTTTCACATATTTGATACAGTGTTTTTTTGTCATTTTGGTGTTCTTGGTCTAATTCATAGCTTTACTTATGTCATCCAATGTAGCAAGAACCTGATTGTAGGGTTTATAAAGTATGTTACTAGTATTAGTGCTGGTATTCCATCGTGTTTTCAAAGATATTTGTAGAATTGTAGTTTAAGTAATTTTAGAAGTAATGTTATCTCATTATAGAATTGGAAAAAAAATTAATAAATGTGCCCTTAGGAAAAAACTTGGTTAACTAATTGCTACTAATATGTAGAACAAAATTTAAATGAAGAGGTCCTGCAATACCTTTTATCTAAAAAATTTAGTCAGTTATTTATAAACATAAACAATTACTCATGGTCAGATCTAAATTAATTTCAATTTATAAATAGCTCATTTTCCAAATATTTTTATTTCTCTACTAAGAAAATATTTAAAAAATATACATATAAAAATACAACTGCACTGGCAAACAATTTGCACTGGCAAACAATAAAAATTAAAGTCTTTTGCTATTAATTTAAAAAATATAAGCTTTAGATGACAGTGCATTTTAGAAAATACTGGGAATAAAATTTTCAAAATCTTTCAAAAATGTTATTTGAGGTTATTTTTATCTAATGAAATTTTGTATTTTGAGTTAGTTCATCATTTCATTTGATATCACATCATTTAGATTAAAAATAAAGAATATTTCTTCAATTTAATCTCATACAAAAGCATGTAACTTCATTAAATTACAAATTTGTTATTGTTTCCTTACTGCGATACTGGCGTTGTAATTTAAAAGTACAGTTTTAAATTTGTTTCCCAACAAAGTACCTAAATAACAACACTCATCACACCTGTCTTAGTTACCTCGCCTCAATAACTTGTGCTAAGTTGCTCAAATCAGCTTTTAGGAATGATAGGATATAGAAATTCCTCTATGGAACATCATTTAATCTGTCCTTCCCAAGTATTTATTTTTAGCTATCATAATCACATAAATAATTGTGAAATGTTTCGTAATGCAGTGTGAAGCATATTTCATTGTTATTATTTGTTGTTTTATTTGAAAATAAAAATAACTATGTTATATCATAACTGGGCAAATTATACATCTCTCTGCAAATTATACATGACTGGGCTTCAAACATTGGTTGTTTCAGTGCAAAGGATGCACATCACAAAATTTAATATAGTTTGGCCAAAATAAATCAAAAGTTTTGGTTAAAGTTTGTTTCCTCGTTAATGGGCACATTAAAGGCAAAAAAATTGTAAAATGTACAAAAATACTTATTAAAATTTGTCTAGAATAAATGGAACTTAATAAATATAATGTTTAGGTTGAAAGCTGAAGACAGTATTGCCAGGTATAGTGCAAATACACATAACTAGCATTGGATAATTCCACATATCTGACAAATGTATCAATTTAAAATTTCACAGAAGTGCACATAAGATCCTGATTGGGGCCCACCTCTTTATCGCTTGTTATGATCGACTAAAAGAAACCCAGGAATTTTTCAATAATAATACCGCACATCAACTGCCGGCAAGTGGCAATACCACGTATTTGTGATCAGGTAACATTCGGAGTGTATTGTCGTTAATTTTTTTTTCATTAGCCCTCTAATTTTTAATGACAGCATTTAAGTAATAATATTAATATGAAGGTGAGTGGATACGAACAAACGACAATGAAGGATTCTTTCCATATTATTTTACCTACTGTGGACAGTATACCGAACGTTAAGGAATTTGCATCGGCCTGGGCTCTCATTCTGCAGAATCGCAATAACATTAAATGAAACGGAATATGTGGAAAAAAGCATGGCGGACAGTCATCAGGCGCTAATATGCATATGCAAAATAGAAAATAAAAAACTTGAAAGTATTTTAAATGACGATCGTTAAAAAAATATAATAGATATGAAAAAAATATATTCTTATTTACATATTTTTATTATTTGTTTTAATTCCAATATTACATATCCTATTGAAGTGGAGTACACGAGTACTTAGAACAAGAAAATTATTTGTACAAAAATAGATATAAAACATATTCATATCCACATATATACGTTATATATTGGAAACAATAAAGAAGAGGGACAGGAAGATGAGGAAAACTAGAGAGGGGACAAAGGGGGCTTATGAAAATGTCAATTGTGGCACATTGCGGACATCAGTGTATTACTTATTCCACAGTACAAACAGTAAAGAAATAATGTAGGCCTCGCCTGACTCATGTTTGGGAATAAGTACAGTAAGGAGATTTTCCGAATGATGTCCAAGGCTGTGCACACTTAGGGCTGAGGACCTAAGGAAAACAGGACTATGAGAATACTTAAATTTAAAAAGAAGGCGGAGAATAAGTAGAATACGATGTAGAAGAAATATGTAGAAAATTTTACAATTAACTTCATTTATATGCCCTCATACTATAATTTACATAACCAAGATACAGATTGGATAAAAAATTTCATTTACTTAAAAATCTGCGATAAATTGTATTTAAAATAATTTTATTATACCAAATTTCAATATACAAAGCCTCAAACCATAACTCAAAATATACGGTAATGTTGATTATTGATGTTCAGTGTTAATAATATAGTATATACTTTATTTAAGCAAACATTATTAATAGGTATTGTTTAAACAAAACTCAATAAATTTTCCACATAATTTTTTATGTCAATATTATGTTTTGTTACTGGTGTTAAGCACTCAAGAGATTCCAAACGACGATAAACTAATGACTGGTAATTCAAAAGGTTTTCAATATAATAAAGTGTCAGTTGTTTCTTAAACACTGAATAAAATAGTCGTGTTAGAATTCAATTGGACGCAAACATTTTAAGAGAGTTAAAATGGGCGACGAGTCGATTGAAAATACACTGTTGCCAATTTTAATAAACCAGCATATGTTTGGAGTTTGTAGAAAAACTGCTAATCGAATTCTTGCCAGATTTACGTTATGGTGTCAAAAGTTATACACATTACTTGTAATTGGAATATTTATAGTTCAACACACTTGGCTGATAATTGTAACATTGATGGAGCTGGAAACGGCATTTTTAAACAAATATGGTCGGCATTTTATACTAGCATTTAGGATACTTCAGCTGATTCTCATTCTGCGCTTATTGTTGATTGACATAACATGTGACAGAAATATGTTTAAAGAATTGATCCTGAGATTTCAAAAAGTAGACAATCTTTTCAAACCAGAGCACAAAAGAAATTTGTTGAGAGGTGACAAATGTCGAAACCTCATTGTTATGGGTCTTCTTGTAGCTTTTCATATTTTTATTACTGCTTTTGGTGTATTTGTAGTAATAAAATACTCTCTAAATATTTCCTTTTTTGTTGTATTCAATATTATTACGCCCATTATTTTTAATTTAGAAGTCACATTGTTTTGTTTCATATTACAAAGTATAATAAAACGTGTGGAAATGTTGAATATGTTTTTTAAATTTAATAATAGACAAAATATGGTGGCACCTGTCGATGCCATATTTGGCAGTCCACAACACGATCCCAATTCCAGCAGCCATTTTACATTTATATTGCCGCTAATAGAAAATTCCATTTATTGTTTATCTCAATTCTATATTAATTTATTGGACTTGTGCCACTATTTAAACAAGGTGTTTGAATTTCAGGTTTGTGATAGTAATTTTAAATAAAAGTAATGAAATAACATTTTGACTTTAAATAATGCTTTCTAAAATGTCAACACAAATATTATTATGAATTAACCTTTACTTTTCAGCTGCTCATGTCAATCACTCTGACGATTTATGGCATGCTCCTTACAATGTATGGCTTTCTCGGGAATATTAAAGATAATGTGAGTATTGTTAAAACATACAATAACTAATTAACTTGAAGCACTAAACTAAATTACATACGATGGACCACAAATAATTTATTATTTAAACCTATAAATATTCTAAAAAGATAACAAATATGCTTATAGAGAAAAGTGTCAGAAAAAGGAAAAATGAAGCCTATAAAAAAATTTGTATGTTTTCTCAATTATAATTTAAATACATTTAGATTATAATTAAACACATTTAGACGTTTTTATGGATGAAAGTCTAAGAGAAAAGACCAGGTCTGACAAGAATAATACTGTCGTGAAGAACTAAACCTACATCTAGCAGCGACTGAGTTGAGGTCAAAGAGAGAGCCGAGACTTACTTCCTTTTTCTTCCTCCTGGAGTATGGGCTGATGATGCGTCTGATTGATATTTAATATTTTACTTATTTTTTCCTTCATATATTGTGATATCCAATCTTTAACATGTTTCAACCTTTAACACTGGATTTCTACTTTGTCTTTATTTTTAGTTTAATGTTCTTTTGTTTCGGTTTCCCTAACACAACTATATGTGTGTTATACACTAATATTGCTATAACATACGATGGTAATTGGTCTTGATCTGCAGTTTTTCAAGAAAAAACTGTTACAAATTATTACAATTTTCTAAATAGTTTGTTAAACAAAATGAACTTGACTATATTAACTAAAAAACTGATAAATGCATATCACAATGCGTACAAGTCGATTTCTGTAGTTATCTATATCTTTGAAAATTATTGAAGAAATGAAATAAAAATTGTTTAATTAGTGGTTATAATTAAATGCCAGACCAGAACGCCATCCCGGAAGTAGGGTTTAGAAACAAATAATGATAAATGAAATCTCAGTTTTAAATAGGACGACCTATTTAAAGAAAAAACACCCAATGTTGGATGCTGAAGAAATATGTCAACCCACTTTATATTTATGGGGAAGTGCATGAATTGGCTCTTAATTTTTCACCAGTTATTGCTTTAGTAAATATTATATAATATTTTTCTCACAAATAATAATATAAATAATGTATTATAGGAATGTTTAAATAAATAATGTATCATAGGAATGTGATTGAGGATATGATTCATTATAGCGTTGATTCTTTTAAAAATCTTTGTCCTATTTCCATGATTCTTGGGTGTGCTTTTCTAAAATGTATGTTTTGGTTCGAGCATTACATATATACGTATAATATTGCACATGTAATCAGCAATAATTTTTTGTAGACTTTTAATGAAGTAAGTAGGACATAAAACAATTTTATGAAAACATCAGATTAAACAGTGAAACAAAAGTACGTCTCATTATCGTGATTATGTTAATTCACCTAGAATATGAGATATTTACATATGTGGTATCAATTAGCGTTGTTCATTGTAAATTAACTGCATTGGATCAATGACTTGGTTATTCCGATACTAGAATATAAGACCTGTACAAAAATGAAGTAACATGTTAAGTCTACACACTAGGGCAAACAAATTAGAATGAAGGACATAGTTGTAGGTTTAATAAAATTTAAGTAATTTTTGTACTAAAGTGTCCTTTTTCAAATATGCTAAAAACTATGTTAAGAAACCCTTCCAGCAATCTAGTTGCATAGGGCAAAAACAAAACACTTCCTTATACAATCCTGAAATATTGTGCTATAAAATTATAGATATAAATTTAATAATCGATGACTACTGTGATTATACCTTATTTTATAATAAAAAAGTTTGAACAAATAATTATGTATCTTGAGGGATATAATTGAACTTGTTTCAAAGTTTTCATTAAACATATGGTAAATAATTGTAAAAATTTTATTTGTAGATAATAAACATATTTATCCTGCAAACTAATTATTTATTTAACACACATATACAGAAAAATTTCTGAAAAGCTAAAAAATGTAAATTGAAAAAGCTGACATTCAAAGACATATATATATATATATATATATATATATATATATGTGTGTATATATATATATATATATATATATATATATATATATATACATTTTTATGCTCATAATTCCTTTTACTCCTCCATGGTGTTATCAACAGCTTGATATCCCTCACAATTGCCACACACTTATCAATTATAGGCATTATCTCCAAAAATATGCCCCTCGGGATAGACCTATACATAGCGGTGGATGGAAACAAGCTGTTGACGAGATAGTAGTGAATGCAATGAAAACTATTGGAGCTTATGAAAACTATTAAATCAATTAAGTTTTAACGAAATATATTTTATGAGGACCACAAACATGCTCAGGCACACATAGGCATTTAAAGATATTTAGTATTCCTATTAAAAAAATTATAAAAAATTATGACAAAATTTTTTCTCTGCTGGAGCCCGTCAGCTACTCTAAATAACTTTCTTCACTAGGCTTGTGAAAATTATATAGTCAAATATATTTAAAGCTTTCGTCTATAGCAACAGACAAAAATGAAGAGACAAACAATAGTAATTTATATTCAACTATGCAGATACACCCCTCTGGACACAATAGATTTATTCATTATGAAAAGATTCATAACATGGATATTGCAACACTTTTCAGTATTAAATTAAGGCATTTATACTTTTATCCAAATTTTCTTTATTATAAAAATATAATCAGAGTTTTATTAAATTTAATGTTGTCTTTACACAGCATATAATATCATAAAATGTTTCGTGAAGTGAAGCATTGAAATATTTTGACAATGTAATAATACATAGATCACGAGTAGTTAACTTAAATTTCAATAGCTCCTCTGAACCATTCCTCACCGAACAAGATGTATATAAAGTACAGTTAATATCACCAATATTAATACTTATTTGTTCATTTCGTTTTCAATTTGTTAAAAAAAATTTATTCTTTTTTCTGGCAAATGTCTATGAGTTTTGTTCATATTTCTGAATGTTTTGTGTGCACTAATTACTTTTGTTAAATTCTTCTTATCTCACTTCATATGTATTACATGCAGAATAAGAAAAAAAACACTCAATGTGGGATGTTGAAGAAATATGCCAGCACTTGACATAGTTAATTGGTTCGAATCCTGCTTTTATATACGAACATGAATTTAATAAATTTTGGATTTTGTCCCATACTATGTAATTTATATTTTTGCTTAGATTTGAATTATTTTCCGATTTTTTATTTTTTTTATTGTAGAATGGGAGTAAAATTTTCAATTGGGAGTAAAATTTCCAAAGAACAATATCTCTTACACTTCACTTATAGAAATAAAAAAAACAAACCAGGATGCCATTTTTTTAACTTTTTAAAATTCTAATTTTAAAGTACAATTTATTCAAGTAATAAATTGCATTATATATGACTATTTCTCTGTTCATCATTAGCGTCACACCACCATAAACGATTCTTCTCGCGCCAGGTCTAAATTTACATAATTACATCTTATCACCAGAGATAGCATAATTCCTACAAGAAACTTGGTGTTCGCCAATCGGTAGTAAAAATTTACTACCACAACATTTCAATAGATATATTGAATCAGCAAAACACAACATTTTCCTGTATAAATGTGTGACAATGGTCTCATTGAGTAACAAATAATTCCCATTGACAAAGTCGATGCCGATAGCCAGTGTATCATTTAAACTTTGCGACTTGTTGAAACGAAGAGTTCTTCCAAATAAATATCAAGTTTTCTTTTTTAAACTGAATGCGTTGTTACATCTAGCCAAGCAACATAGGCACTCTTTGCCATAAAAGCATTATATAACCATTGGCTTATAACCCTTGGCATGAAACATATATTTACATAGAATTTTATTTAATAAATATTTTTAGTTAAATCTCCCAGTGCAGCACATTTAAATGTAATGTAAATGTATGTGTTAGAAATGTTAAGAAAAATTTATAGTTTCATGCTTATAATTTTTCTTATGTTGTTCTGTCAAGTAATTTTATTTTCCAAAAATTTTAATATTGCTAGTTTACCTGACAATTTTGCAATCATGTTTGTAATCTATTTAGTTATTATTGACATATGCTGCACCCAAAAAAAAAATTTGTAAATTTAATTATGCATTTTGTTCTGATGGTCTCTTCAAGCCTGGTCATAGAAATATTATTTAATAAAACCCTTCTAAACCTTGTTTCGTTACCAGTTTCATGGTATTTTGTTTTATAACTGTGTTAAATTTGTATTTAGATCCTCACATGCTGTGGTATTACAATTTTATGAAAATCTTGCATATGTGACGTGTATAAATAAATTTCTTGCAAACATAAGCATAAAGCCAACTCTGTTTCCATTGAAGAATCAGAGATATTCATGTTACTAGATACATTGACAAACATTTTTAAAAATATATAATTGTTATTTAAAATATATTAAGCAACCTAAACTATGCTCGTAATGAATTATGCCTTGTGAATTAGTTTTACCTCTGTTATGTAAAAAAATCTCCTTCAAATTTCATCTTCCAAGGTCTGGCAGTTGTGGATGAGTGTTCATAAAATGGTTAGACAGTTCACTCTGATACATAAAAATGGGTTACCTCATGACAGTAAACATCGGCATTTTTCAGAGTAAACATCGGCATTTTTGTGAACAAATTTTTTTAAGTATTTTCTTTTATGTATAAACAAACTTACAACAAATTTCTAAAATCATGTTACATATTCTCCCTTCTGCGACCAACTCCCAAAATTGACCGTGTGTTTAAGACTGAATCGTATTCACACGGCACTTTGTGTGTTGTAGTTTGCGTCAATACAGTTGATCCTGAGCGTAAAAAGGGCATAAAAAAAACAAATTAATAATAGCCAAGTGGATATATCACATTATTTTAGGTCATTGTTGCAATATGTTTGAAATAAATATGACAATTATATGTTTTTTTTCACACAAACCTTGAACATCATTTTACCACAGAAAAGAAAACTCTTCCTGTAGGCTTCTGTATTATGTAAGGAAAGTTTTAAATAAACTCATGTTTTTAAGGTTTATAATTGAAATTGGGCCTCGTTACAAATGTCAGTAATTCATTTTTTTTCATTAATTATTTATTTTACTTTTAAGATGATATATAAGCGCCTCTCTTGTACATAATATAACTTAATAGTTTTTAAAAGCAAAAAAGCGCAATTGTGATGCATCGTTAAGGCTATAAACCTACATATAAAATTAATTCCTTCAAATAGTCATGGTAATCATATGAGTTGAATGTATTTATTCAAATATAATTTGATTTATGGCTAATCGAGATACTAAGTGGTTTTATTTCCTTTAAGTATGGTAACTCGTCTAAATAATTTATCTAAATAATTAATGTCTAAACAATAATTTAGTACAAAATTACGATAATATATTATTAGTTATTCTACGTATCAGCAGGATAATTGTAATTAATTTTAAATTAAATTTTTGACTAAATTAAAACCTTTGTCAAAACTGTTCAAGGATGGAAATATTTTAATCTTAAAATTAAACATATTTCTTTAATTGATAATTATAATTTTTGTTTTGGAAAAAAAATATAGGCATAAGTTCTGTTGTATTTGTTTTAAGTATAACGCAATACACTGGAAATTTCTAACAGATGTAACAAATGCACGTTGTCTTTATATCTCCCTTTCAGTTGTGCAAACCCTTAAGTAGGTGGCAGTAATTTTAATAGCACCAAAAGCGAGTAAATTACTCAGTTTAGTTTGTCTCAATCAATTGATTTCACAAAAAGTGTTGATTAGTGTGTTAAGCTTAATGGTTACATAGTTGTATATTCGTGACATACAATTTATTGATTTGAATTATAAGTTGTCAGATTTAAGGCATATTTTATTATATCTCAGAAAAAGTTGTTTTTTTCACATTCAGCGAAAACATTTTTTGTTCACAATGATAAGAGAATCGGCCTCGTGAAAATAGCATATAAAGAAAAACATAACCTCTACACAACAGTTATATTTGTTTTCCTTTTGGAGCAATTTTATGCAGTTTACTACTCAAATGGCAATATCTCAGTAGGTATGACATATTTTATACTGAGGCCAAAACACATACAGTCGAATATGCTTCATTTGAAAGGATTCATTACAATATTTATATATATATTTTATAAATGGATTCACTATTACTAAATTTCGTTACATTCCGATGACATTGAATCTCGCTCGTTTCATTTGAACTTTCAAAGTTATTTCTTCCAGAAGTAATCTGAATACCGTAAGTAAATTCCACAATTACATCAAATAGTTAGTCGCCCCACTCTGATTGGTGACTATTTTGATGCAGTCGTATTAGATATCTTCTGCTCAAACAGGCTCAAATGTATAAAGTAAATATCGTTGATTGGTGGTTAAAGTGCAATACCTTATAAATATGTGAGAAATACCTTAGAAAGGTAGAAATAATTCTGTTGCTGTTTTATTTTTTCTACATTTCCTTCATATTAGAAGCTAGACTTAACTTATATTCTTCATCTGTTTCAATTATTTCTATACCGTGAAATATTACATCTCTTAAAAAGAAACCCTTAAAGAGAACAATGATAACTTTATGAAGACTTGTTAAGTAGTTTTTGAGTAAAGCACACACTAGTGTACAGACAGAAGAAAATGCCAAAAACCACTGCAACACTTTAATTTCTTAAATGTCCTACCAATAAAAAAATAATGGAAACACTCATGGGCACACGGAAAGAGACAATATAATATAGTTAATAGAACCTACATTAAATTGTAATATTTAATCAACAATTATAATTACATCGAAAGTAAGATGAAATGCTTCATATAAACCAAAAAAATATTTTTATCAAATTAAAACATTTTGTTTAACTACATAGCATAAGAATAATGTGAGGAAATGTCATTACAGCATAGTGTTACCGATGATTACATATAAGATAAAGAGTGTTTGTTCAAGACAAATAAAGAATGTATAGACATAAGAATGCATTTTTCTTTTATCTTTATGTATATCTCTTTTTTTCTGATTTCACAGACATAGACCCAATATAAGGTCAATATCGAACACTTTCTATAATATAAGAAAAATATGGAAAAGTTGATCATAATTTTTCCAAGAATACATATTTTTTAAAGAAATACAAATTAGCATAACTAAATATATGTCATTTGACAAAAGAAATCTTCTATGACAGCTATTGATTAAGTTGGATCAATACAAATGCATAACTGATCAATGTGGTTAGGATACTATAAAACAATGTATAATTCAATTTGACATGATCATGCGCCGTAAACAGTAAAGCCTGATGTTGTACTATGGAGCCAAATTCGTAAAGTGTGCTCGATGCATTGAAACCTGTAATTTGAAGAACATATGAATCAAATATGATATTCAGTGGAAAACATTTTAAGGAATTTTCATAACTTTGCAATGTCACGTATATTAGATGAGTCTTTTTAAACTGGTTTAGAATTTGAACTTGGTGCTATTATTGAACCGATTCAAAAACAGCATACAAAACAAATTTATAATATATTTCATATTGATCAGATTATTTGAATTATAATAGATTTTTTAAATTATATCATATGAAAAATTATAACATATACCTTATTTTTAAATGCTAATTATTTAATATTAGTGTTATTGATAAAAAAAAATTTATTAAATATTTAAATATTCTTGTTGTGTGAAATATTCTACCATAAAATCAAATAAAAATTCACAATTTCGATACTCACCATAGGAATTAGTGACACAAGCGCTGTCAATTGTCAATAACGAGTAGAACTTGAGTCTTTGTACAATAACAGCTTCTCTCAAGACCAACACTAATAACAAAATTCCATGCAAAAACCGAATGATGTGTGACGTAACAATGCTCCATTCATCAAATATTACATTCTGTGAAAGTTTAAGAATTATTAATTAAAAAAAGAATTAACTTTGAATAATTAAAAACTTTTGTGGAGGTTCATGTCACATGAACTTCATTTTATTGTCTCTTCGTCAGAGTAAAATTAAATTTATATTCGTGGGATTTTAATAAAAGTGATAAATAAGTTACTAAGATCAACTTTGAATGTATGCTCTTGAGATATTAGATAAGACTGAAAGTGTTACTGTATTGAAACTGTCCACCTCCATCAACAGCATCAAAACATTAAATTATAATTTTCAAAATACCACTTTTTGATTTGGATATATACACAGTGTCCGGGAATAAGTATCAGACAAAGACAGATGTTATTCCTTAACTGAAAAATAGTCTGACTTTTATATTCATAATTATTTGTCAACTTTTTCATATACAAAGTACTTGAACACATTGTTCAGTGCCACTCGGGGGAACAACCCATGAAAAGCTGTAAAGACATCACCACTGCAGGTAAACATCACACTCCAGGCAAGTATTAAATGTGTTAAAAAGAGTTATGTGTAATATTTTTTTACAAGGGCGGCCAATGTAGCCAAATAGTATCTTCGAATGTGTTCCCGGACACCGTGTATATATATATATATATATATATATATATATATATATATATATATATATATATATTTATACATATGTACACACACATACACACACACAAACACACACACACACACACACACACACACACACATATATATATATATATATATATATATATATATATATGTGTATGCGTGTGCATGTATATACATGTATCAATTACAAAGCTGTTGCTATTATGTAATTTTAGGGACTACTTGAATATTGTGTATTTGCAACAGAATGAATTCAGCACATAAAACTTTCAATTCAATGATATTTCATTATTTTTCTTATCGTCTTATTCTGCTAGAATGTTTCTCTCCACTATTCAAAATAGAAAAGAGACAACTGACTCTTTTGAATTAAACAATAGCCAACTTTTATTCCTAAATGTTTTTGAAGTAAAATTAATTAAATGGGCACTAACAGGAAATCTCACCGTGAGCCCTGAAAAATATTAAGGGCTCGACAAATTAGTGTTTATTATTTTTTATGCTGACTGTTAGACAAGCGGCAGAAGTTATAAAAGGCATACTAAAATTCTGAAATACACCGTGACTCACGGCTACCATCATAACTTTAAAGTACTCACGCTATCATTAGTGTTAGTACTTTAATGTTACAATCTTGGAGTTGCTTAGTACTTTATGATAGTCCTGAAATTTATATTTTCTATGAGTGTCCTGAAATTTATATTTTTTATTGCTTTTTTCTCTTTTCTTTTTAAAAATACAATAAACCAATTAGATGAACTTTTAAATTAAATATGGAAATTTAAAAAATGAAGAATTTAGTCGAGAAATTCTGAGGTATTTGACTATTTTAATTAGATAAATTTTAAGTAGATTTTTCATTAAAGAGTTCATATCCAACCCTTGCAAATTATAGTGACTGTTAGCAATTTTCCTTATGTTTTAAAAATGGTCTAGTGTGTGTATATGGTTCCATGGCCAATGACATGATAATTTACAAATATAATTGATGGACATAAATATATTGAATATGGCTGCAAATAAGTGGTGATCGTCAATAAATTTTATTATATCAATGAATAATGCAACTGTGATAGGATTAAATGGGAGAATTCGGATTTCATCAGTTATGCTAACCGAAACAATTAAAGATGTTCAGAAAATAAATTTTGAATAATAATGTACTTTTGATAGTATGAGTACTTAATAATGAGAAAAAATTACGAATCGTTTAATTAACTTTGTAATCAATACACATACTGCTTATGCACATCAAAGCAATACACAATGATCTGTCGCATTTGAAATGGAGTACTTTACTCATACTAATTAATATGTAAATAAATAATCATGATACTTTAGTACTTTAGTATTGCGTACATTTTCATGAATTGTTTAAAATAATTAATCATAAAGATACTAAATAGTTTTCTACTGCACATACTTGCCGTAAGTTTTTAGGGTTCTGTACTCGAAAGATGCCAAAGTACCCTCTTACTAAGCCTCCCCCATTCACCTATGCATCCATCTGTCTGTCTGTAACAAGGCTCTATCTATTGAACCATAATAGATAGACGCTAGAAGTTTTCACACAATATTGTGTTACTATGGACTCTATTATGATAAATAGAGACAAAAAAGGCAATAAGTCAGAGCCCCAGGGTTCCTATAAAACAAATTTTAAATAAATGCATTTTTCCGACGTTTTTTGTTGTTGCTTCATACACAGGCTTCAAACATGGAATAATTCTATATCGTAATAGTATTCATAATAACATATAGGTAATTAAGGTAAGTGTGGCAAAAGTAATTAGCCAATTATTTAACACATTTTTATCAATCATGTGTTGCCATGGCATATCTTGTAATTCACCAAATAATTAATATTAATATTATTTGGTGGTATGGAACCCTTCTTGTGCGAGTCAGACTCGCACGGAAAGAATTCTGTACCACCAAAAGCAAACCACAACTTATTCTAACTCAACTTAATAATATGTGACATTTTTGATATCCATCAAAAGGGGAATATTTTATGCTTAGAATATTGCAAGTGCAAAATAAGTAGGGTTTATGTACAACTGCATTACGATAGAGCTCATACTATATTTAGAATTATTCATGTCATTAAATGTTTATCTTTGTATAGCAGGATTCACAGCATTTGCATTAGTTGAACCATTATATCGCTTTTCAATATTTCTAAGAATATTTTTGACATTTTGTCAAGGAACAATTACATTAAAGTGTTTAAATGAGCTGAAAAGTAGTTTGTGTTTGAAAATAATATATCTATATCTTAGTTTATAGCAAGTGATCATAAGTGACACATGTGCCAGCATTGTCGACTACCCAGCCTACTAATCAAAAAAGTGGATTGTATCAAGATAGAAAATTGCACATTTTAAACTAAAAAAAATTATCAGTGATCCCTTGGAGATGGTTTCGGTCATCGAATTATTTTCACATTTCTTAACGAGTATTATGGATTCTTCAGTCATTTGACTAATGGAGTGTGTAGACAAGTCGTAATGACTTTCTATAAATAGATACAACACAAATCGATACAATTTTTTTTTGTGTGTGTAAGTATCCTTACCTTTCAGCTAGTGCCACGTAGTAATGTATTCAAGGACTCTGGATGACAAATATAAATTATTTTGAGTTGTTTTCAATGTTCATAATTCATACTTCATTTAAGTTATTTTGAGTGGGGGGTGGGAGCGGGTGTCAATCAACATGTCATTTTGGCAATTGGTGTATTTTTCTGTTTTCATACTAAATCAGTCAAGGTAATTTTACAGCGTTCAAGTCACAAATAAGTTGATGGCATTAGGTAATAAATGTGCTAATCGGCTACCATCATATTTTGCATTCATTTGCATTTTTATTTTCACCATATATGATAATTATTTCACGGCCACTTCCGGTGTTAACCTTGGGGGGATAGTTTGAAATATATTATTCATTAACTTCATATGCATTATGCGAATTTGGATAGTAACATTACGTGGGAGACGCAAAAGCTCCCTTAAAATGCTCGTCCCTTTTAAAAAGGATTAACGGATCAATATTATATCTATTTATTCCTTGAAAACCCCATGCCCTGTACACATTTTATAAATTTACCCAAATCGCTGAGCATATGGAAAAATATAAAACAAATGATAATAGATCCACAATGAATAAGACAGAAACTTAATAATAATAATGAATGAGACATGAATACATAGGAATTGGAATAAATATCATCTAGTGATCAGTCGTGAACTCTTAAGGAACTCCATAATCTCATTTCCTAAAAGACTAGTGGAATAGAAAAAAATATTTAGACTGTACGCCTCTTACAATACTGCGTTGAATAATGTGATTGCATGAAAGACAAGTAACCTCTATGAGTTAGTTATGTATGCTCTAGGTAGGTGGAATAAAGTATGACATTCTCCTCGCATGAAGCACCTGTGGATATTTATAATTTGAAACCTATAAAACATTCTAATAATAACAATAAATTTTAAGCGTTGGCTAATTAACAACTACAAATCAACAGGTATTGTACATCCAAGTCTACATGGAAGTGAGATAGCAGTAGGATGGGTGAGTCAGTGAGTAAGTACCCCAAATAAGCACACACATGAGGGTTCATAACGTTGCACATTTCAAAGCGCTCTTTTCATTTCAGAATTTTGGATGAAATTTTTCATGTTTGGAAATATTCTAATGACTATTTTCATTAACAGTATTTTCCTTTCACTTCTACGAATTTATATAGAATTATAAATGATAACTAATGCTGTCAAAGTAAACTAAATATGAGTCCACGATAAACACCACTAAAAGAATTGAACCGCTTAAGGAATCTATATTTTTATTATACCATAACTAAGCGGCCAATGTGGTCTTGCAGAAGTTTTTATTAAATTTTAAGGCGTTGGGAATATTTATTTTCAGAAAATTGAAATTGATCACGTTCAATTCATCATGAAAGAACACGTTTTTTAGATATATTAAATATTGAAAAATGCACCAAATATAGCAATTGAAAAGCACCATGAATTGGATATGTTTTTGTATTTGATTGGTACATTCGTAAATATGGAACAACAGTATTCAAAATTAAAGTTAAAAGTTTGTGTTTGTGAGTAAAATGAAATGATAATTACATAGAAATTCATATATGTATTCCATCAAAATATTGAAATCAAAACTGGTCACCATATTAATGAATTTAAAAAAATTATGAAACATGACAATGGCATGTATTCCAAATGCTTATCATAGCCATTGTGATACTGATTATTGAATTTTTTTTTAAATGAAACAAATTTTGTATTGATGTTACAAATTTTGTCTTTAATCAAATTTTATGTTTGAGTTCAAATGGTATTATAAATGTTTTGTATTACAATATTCACGAACAAATTTTTTTGTACATAAACGAATAGATTAGGTAGTTTCACACGTGAACAGATAACATATAATTGTCTATCTAAAAACAGTGATTTTCTAAATCGAAGCCATAAATATTCATTGTTTGACCTTGTTCTTTATTGGCAATAATTTCAAACACTAGACGTATAAGTACGGAGCTGAGCGTATTATAGGTTCTAAAAATTAACTCTACGTAATAGTCGCAGAACTTGTAAAACTCGCATTCACAAAAAGTGTGATTCACTCTGATGATCCATGGTGAAGGAATTCACGAGAAACAATCATGTTGTTTATATTCCGCATTCTTCCGCATTCTAAATTCATAATTCAAGTTCTAGGAACTTATGTGCCACCTTATAAAGTAAAAAAATAAGACAAATATTTTATCCAATATGGTTTTTAAACAAATTTTTATAAAAACATTTGGAACATTACAATTCAAGTCATTTTTTGGTCTATAATAGATAATGAACTTCTAGTTTAACAATGATAACAGTAATTATGCAATTAAGAACAACCATGATAATAAATTTAAAGCTTATTTTCAGATAAGTTATTTTGATATCATTTATATTCATATAAGTACCTCATTAATATTACAAAATTCTTGAGCAATATTCAGTTAATAAAATAGGTTCACTGGATATATTTAGGAACTTATTAAGAAAATATGGATATTCACAGTTTTAAATTGCAAAAAAAACTAGAAAAGCAATGAAATGCAGAAAAAAATGTTTGCAACAAAATATAAATATTATAAAGGACTAAACAAGATGACCACAACTGTTAAGCATTATTGGAAATAATACATTTCAAGGAATAATACGTAAATTCTAGTTAGAAGAATACGAAAACATTTTAATTTTACATAATACTTTGTCACTGATCAAGATAATAGCGTTTATCATATTATCATTTCCGACCTAAAATTTTGTAATTAATTCATTTAATCCAGAAATAACATGTCTTCTGAGAGGTATTTTTGCATGATACCAATGACCATGCCCTAAAGTCAAAAAAGAGTAAATGTTTCTTTTTCCTTTTTGAATTCCACTAGAGTTGGCCAGCTTTAGTTATTAGTGCTCTCTTGTTTTGATGAGATCCCGTGGCAATTGTATTAAACCGTAAACAACTTGTGCGCTTTTTTAATAAATTATTTCTTTATGTTTTTTGCAACATCGTCCGGCTTTCTGTTGTTATTTCTATAGTATTTAACCTAGGTGTATGAAAGTTTACAAGCTTACTCTTCATGTGGGATATTTACTAATAAGTTCAAAGTTGGGAATTTTAATGGCAAGTTCCTAATTATAATGGCAAAATATGAAAAACAAAAAATTTTAATTGAAAGGACGGTAATAATATTTTTTACACGTAATCGAGTTTTATTTTTATTTAAATGCTTGAATGAAATGAAAAACTATAAATATAAATTCCATCTATAATTTTTCATTATTAAGTTTTGTTTGCTAAATAATAAACTTCAACATTACGCGCATTGTGCCTTCCTCACTGAAATAATTTTTCAGTCAACGTTGCGATTTCTCATTTGAAAAGTGTCATTTGCTTCCTTATCGATTTTGCTTCCCGATAATTTTATTTAATATATTAATTAAGATATTATTATTTCATATTAATAAAAAAAATAAGTTTTGTCGAAACTAGTACAATAATATATATAAAATTAATGAAATAATATGATACGTTCCCAAAAACTAATGAAAATATTACAAAAAATAGAATTAAGACATCACAATGATCCATAATTAGTGGTTTGTAGATAGAATAATTAAAAAGTAAACATTTATTTATGAAATCTCAATTGTACATCAGTTACATGTAGTAGTATAAAATAAATTTATAGTGTTATATAAATACACATAAAGTAAAAGAGCTGTGTTACGAACACAGACAGAACAAATTCTTCAGCTTTTTTTTAAATTTTTTTACAATTTTTTTATTATTATTTTACAATTTTCAAGCTTCCACATCTTATTATATATATATATATATATATATATATATATATATATATATATATATATATATATATATATATATATATATATATATATATATATATATGTGTGCAACACTGGGAATATGGACAACACCGGGCTAGAACCCACTATCATCGGAGACATAATCGAGTATGTGCATTCTACCATCACACCCAATAAAGTCAAAGGAACCGCTCGGGTCACATCTTTTTGCTCACTGTTAATCATTTCTCTTTCAGATCGTACTTTTGCAAGGATTTTGTTGTCAGTTTCGTACAAGTAATGATAGACATGGGGAAGTTCCTCATTTACTTTTCGATGGTGGTGCGATGTTGATATCCATTGCTTTTGATAAACACTTGCCCATTCCAGTACCTGCATCGAAAACAGACATTCCACTTTTTGCCTTACCTTTACCATTGCCATGTTTTTTCCAGCTCCTGATCTAATATCAGAACCTCCAGGATAACCCTTGTTACCATCGTATTTTTCACCAACAGTACTCTGATTACTGCTGTGGATAATTATGATTACTTTTACTTTTAAGCTTCAATAAATTTTTTACCAGTTTTATATATTTTTAATATTCAGTACTTTAAAGGGAAAAAAAGAAAACTTTCAAGATTATTTATGTAAAAATTTTAGATGAAAAATGTGTAAAATTCCAGAAGAATGTGTAAAATTCCATAATTCCATATGTAAAATTCCAGAAGAATGTGTAAAATTCCATATATAGCTGTCTAACAAAACAGTATCAAGTGAAAACACAGAGGTAGAGAATCACATATTAGCTTAACAATACTTATTTATGTTAACTTGGACATTTTAGCTAATTTAGTGGATTACTGAATTATTCAAAGTTTTAATATATTTATTTGAAACAGAAAATCCTCATGTTTCTCCCAGTGTGAGTGAGTCATCATTTACCAAGGGACAAGGCTGAGATGCAGCACTATTATGGCTTTGCCAGATGTAACTATTATGAGAGAAGATTACAATTTTCTAAGGAAATATTGAGACGTCAAGAGTAAAATTAAAACTTTTTAATTTCTAAAAACAATTTGGTGTTAATATTTGGTTTAACCTAATAAACGGCAGCTAATTGAATCTTTTCGAATCTCAGATTGCTTGAACGGGAATACTGTACAAAATTTTTAAGAAAGATAATAACTAAACTTCTAGAGGATGTTAATTTACACATAGGCAGTGACTTGATATATCAAAACGAAGGAGCATTCTGTCACCCTACCTTAAACGTAAGAAATAATTTAAGAATATACAAAAGATTTCCCGGCTTAAATCTAAATAACTTTTCTGCGTGGAGATACTACAAGGAGTTGATGCACCAAAAAATTTATAGTTTGAATGAACTGAGACGAACACTACGAGACATCGAAAAAAAAACAATTTAAGTAAATACAACGGTATTAGGAAGTCAAATTTGAATTTTTTTCAGCTATGCATCTTCGCATCGAACAAAAGGACGAAATTTTTAAAACTATAATTTTTTAAATAAATCTGTTTCGGACAATTTTTGTTTAGTATTAATTACACACGAAAATTAAATTGTCATTTACGTTATTTTGATTTCAGTTTTAGTGTGTAACCGCAAAGGTGGCAATGTCAAATTTCTTAATCAACTGCTGATTAAGCATAAACATTTTTGAAGTAATTTCTGAAAAAAGTTTTCGAACTTTACTTTTTCAAAATGATGTAGGAAATGAGTTTCAAAATGTGGTATTTAGAATATTTTGTTTTTCTGTTAATTTTTTGGCATCTTGGTTTTACTGTTCACTTTTTCTAAGATGTACGTAAATAAAGATTTTTATCCTATTAATAGGAGGTTAGGGAGTCCATTACTTGAAAAAAAATTTCATCATAATTATCTTATCTATCTTAATATTAAGAAACATTTTGTCTTCAATATATGAGTTTCACAAAAAAAAAATAGAAAAAATTAGACCATACCCCTTATTTCCGAAGCTGCTGAATCTAGTATTACAAAAAACAGGTAGGAAAATTAAAGTATTCATGCAGAACGATTTAAAGCTTACCTTGGCCGAGTTGGATACATAATTAACACAAAACAATTTAAATCTGGAGGAAAGTTAAATATATTATACAAATTTACCCGCCTGTCCTGTC
Source organism: Druceiella hillmani (assembly GCA_039881145.1). Taxonomy (NCBI): domain Eukaryota; kingdom Metazoa; phylum Arthropoda; class Insecta; order Lepidoptera; family Hepialidae; genus Druceiella; species Druceiella hillmani. The sequence continues at coordinate 646,822 of JAYKKI010000069.1, read as the reverse complement.
ATGGCGATACCTTCCATCAGTTAAATCAAGCGCTCCTACAACGCACAAAGCGCACATGATCTGAAAAGTTAATTAATCTTTAAAATTACAGAATACAAAGACATTTTTTACACTATTTTAGAAGTATACCCACACCCACACACTTGTTTAGGGGTGTGTATGCACATGCACTTATAAAATAGTGTATGCACGCGTGCGTACCTGCTGTTTGATTTATCTTGTCATATATTTCAGATTTAACCTTTAATAGTAAGAGGACAAAAATGACGTTTACAGAATTGAATAAAAATGATTTACAGAAATATATTAAAACAAAACTTTCCAATGAATAGAAAATACATGTTTTCGATAATTTTAAAATTAAATGAAATTACTGAATAACGAGCTGCCGATCATAAAATTAGCAAATATTTATACAAAAGGCAGGTAAAAAAATGGTTTCATGAAAAAAAAAATTTCAACTTACAAGTAAGTTTGGATTAAACCTTTTATCTTGGTCGTAATACTGTTAATAATATCTTCTTTACAGAAGAAAATGAACAGTAATGACCTTAATGAAATGTTTCCATATTTATTATAAGCATGAATAAAATATCGATTAATTTTAAATATTTTATTTAATTTTCTATAATCCTACATTAGCCGAAACTTCTTGGGTAATTAAATATTAATTTTTTAAATAAAATAAGGACATTAAATTTCACTGAAATGAGCAGTTCGTTTCAACAATTTGAATATGTAGCTTAATATATATAAAACAAGCTCATAAAATAAAAAGATCATAACTATGTAACCTACTTCATTTGTCTTTATGACATACCATGAATTTTAATTACAGTAAAATTCTAGTATATTACTTATTAACCTAGGGGATCAATTAGCTGATAAAATTTTGTAACTGTCTTGAAAAATGGGCCACATTTCAGAAAAGGATATAGAGAACAATCGATGGATAATTCAATTAGTTCGCCAATTTTATTTAATGAAATCTTTTCATAGATAGTTTAAATTCTGATTATAAGGTGTTATAAAATGTTTGAGTCTTATGCAATTGAAAGATGTTCGTAATCATTTCTTTGCCAAATTTAGTATGGAGTCTGTGATAATTTGGATAGGTAAATTTAGAATTAGAAAATTTTGAAATGATCCCTCAGATATTTGCTTCTGTGAGAAATATATATGACCGTAGCATGTGTACTAAAATTATCCATTATGTCACGAAAGTACTACAACCAACATATGTAAGCCCAATTTTAAGAATCGCATAAATTTTGTCGGAATATTTGTTAAAACTAATATTTTTGGGGTGATTCATCCGTACTTTTCTTTTATATCCAAAACATACTTGTGATGTACTTTTGTGCTGAAAACAACATGTTCGTCCATTTCTTGTTACTAAGCAGGTGTTTGCATTGTATTGCCTTGTGGTACTTTTTCATCTTTTCATTATACGGTTTACACCCTCAATTATTACTTTAGAGTATTTCGAGTATAAATTATCAAGCTAAAAATAACAATAGAATATTAGGTTGAGTATTTTACGTTCCTTTAAAAATGTGAATATTTGACTTTGTGTGTTATTAATTGGGATGATAATACCTTTGATCGCCATTCTCAAGTTAGTAAACCGGACATGAACTCTTCATTTGGGCCTATGGATATTTTTATTATGTAATTATTTCTTATGTGTATGATCGACATAAATTACATGTTTTGATTCGTCAGCATATTGAACTGAGTTCCAATCTGTGCTCACTGATGCTGGCTTGTTATTGTAATTCTACTCATAGTTTCCTGTGTTATGTTCCGTCTTTAGTCACTCGCATTAAGTTGGGACCTTTCAAGGAAATTAACCACGTTAAAGATTTATGGTCGGTGCACATAACAAATATTCACAAAGCTATGATACTGATGCACTCCTATTCTATGGCAGAATATCATCTTTATGTTACAAAATTTGTGCATGAGACATAGATTACCAGTTTTTTAGCTAAAATATAATTATTTATGAAAAAACCAATTATTTATAACACTATTTAAATATATCTTAATGTATTATTCAATTATGTCCACGTGTGAGATTTATGGTGGCTGGGGTAGACTGAATGTCTCACCTGCGCAGTGTGGGCTCATTGACTTCGTTTACGCATTAATCAGCGCTCTTGCAGGGAGACCATTATCATACTCTGTTCAACCTTCCCACAACTGGTTCCTCCTCATAGTTGTTTCTCACCTTTACTTTCCATCTATTTCGCATCCAGGGATGCGTAATCAATAAAGGGTGCTTGGGTGCATACTTAACTCGTGTTTTAATAGTAATAAATTTGTTCCTCTATAAAATATTTTACTTACTTAATTTTAAAACTGTTTCAATAATTCACTCAAATTTATTGAATCTCACTTCTATTTATATTTTATTTATGTGTGCAATTTTTTTTTATAAAGTTGTAATACAAGGGTTCTAAACATGTTTAGATATTTATAAACATATACATGAAAAAATCATTTTCAGCCAGTGAAACGGAATGCAAGTTAGAAGACTTGTGTTGTCTTTTATCAATACCAGGCTATGCTGAGTTCAAAATTGCTCGCCTCTTCACGCTCAACGCATCGCTTTTACTTACTTTTTTAAGCTTCGTTTCGACCAATCTTATTGTGACATTTCAATTTTATTTCACGAGAAACGATGCATAATGTGAATATTTACCACACGGCAAATGTTTACGGAGTATTATGTAGATTATGAAGTACTATGTATATTATATTATATAATTGCACGTGACTCCCTATAACACAATGTACACTTAGAATTCCCTACTGGGCCCATATCATCCATTGGGATATACAAAAAGGGATTGAGTTATATAAGTTATATAATAAAGTGAAATTGTGATATTTCTTTTATAAAATTTTAATATTTTCATGCAGAATCCCGAAATTTCTTAACATATGTGCGCATGCTATTTTATAATTGAAACAAGGAAATAAATAAATATGATGTTGCATTCCTTATTTCATTTTCTTTGAAAATGTACCACTTTGCATTGGTGACTTTACTTTTTCATTACTTTCTTATTTCTTTATTAATATTGAATTAATAAAAACTAAACAAACGTTTATATTTTAAATTGAAATTAAGCAATCAAATAACAAAATACTTTGTACTCAGTTAAGTCAAACGTAATATTTCTATCGTTCCATATATATATATATATATATATATATATATATATATATATACATATATGTATATCCTAATGGTGAAAAAGAAAAATTATTTTTGTAATAGACAAATAATCTCTCTGCGAAGACGCTGCCATACGCTGAACTGTGGTAAGCATTAACAACAGAGAGCCACTTACTTTAATGTGACGATATAGAACTCCGTTATCTTACTAAAACTACAAACCTGTATCGTCATCATGATCAGCCGGAAGATATGCTGTATATAGTACCACCTATATCCAAAATTTCTCATGACCTTCATCAGTTCATTTGTCCGGTTAGCAAGGTCTCCATTTGGAATGATTTTCCCAGCGTTTGCCAATTTGACGTGCTACATGACCTGCCCATTTCCGTTTCATCCTGCCAACCTTACAAGTTAATTCTCCCGATGAAGGAACATACTATGTGTACATGCATGTTTATGTGTGCGTGTGTGTATGTGTGTGGTGTGTGCGCGTGTGCATGTGAGCGAGCACATGCGCATATGAAGTTTCGTTAAGTTCATGACTCTATTCAGTAAGAAGTGAGCTAAATGGTGACGAAGATTAGATTGGATCGTATATAATAAATTGAATGTAGGGTTCATACAGTCCAGTTGAAATATTCCAATATTTGGAATTGCTTGCTAAAAAGCACTGAAGCCAATGTAAACATTTCTTAAAATATGTAAAAAAATTATTTTTCTTGAATGTTTTTAAAATTAGGCATGATTCAAAATTGTTTCCTTACAACTCGCGCTTCTTATAAAACTTAATTACTTATTTCCAAACAAACCTCTCTTCTACAAAAAGCGACTTATTGCCGGAACTGCAAAATTTTTTCTGTGCAAAAGTGCCAAATCCCTGTGTTTTGTACCAATTGTTTAGCTGCTCCCAATAGTAATAATATAATTTATACATAATAATGTGTACGTTTGAAACTTTTCTGGGAAAATTTTAAAAATACATCTCAAAGAGGTAGCACGGCTAAATTATTAACAATGTCATGTATCATCAGCAAAAGTTATCATATCTTATTGAAGCTAGCTTATTTGCTTTCCCAATTCAATGTAACTCATCATAAAAAACAATCTATTGATATGCTGATTGGAAATGCACATTCTCAAATTTACTGCAGATAAATATATTTCAAAATATATTTTGCTTTCTTTTTAGTTAATGATTTATATTTATGTGCCTGAGTGTGAATTTGTTATCATGATAATAAGACTAATGGTTATATCCATTAACTGTAATGCATGTGCATGTACGTAGACACAACACAGATCGATAAGAATGTTCCTAAGTATAATTGTGAATTTTTTTAATTTGGTGCCACGTAGTCACATATTCAAGGATTCCGAGAGATAAAAATAGATTGGCTTAAGTTAATTTTTTTTAATTAGGTAATAACTTTCCAATTTAACACAAATTCTAAATAAACCATTTTGTAATTTAAAAACCTGTTAAGCACAAATAGAACTTGCGCTATGAGAATTCCATAAACATGTAGAAACGTTCAATAGTACATTTATATTAAACTCTTTACTAATATTGAAATTCTTCTACACTGTTAAGTATATCACAATAATAAATACATTTTTAATTGAATTACATATTTATTTAAAGTTAATTGAAAAATTTATTCAATAATAAAAAATTCCGGTAAAATTAAGTTAAATTTCTAGTGACATTGTTCTTTCACAAATGTGGCTAGCAGTTTCGAAGGGAGACATATTTTTTTAAACTCCGTGAAATATTTCCAGAACTAACTTAAATTTAATTTAAAAAAAATTATTTTGGGGTTTAAAATTTCTATGTCAAATCTTATCTGAAAAAAAATTCATAGGCATTTGTAGCAATTGCTTTAGGAATGTATTTCATAATATTCTAAAATAATAATTTATAGATTTATTGTAAATTTCTTTCTCAAGTGACACTATAATTCATACATGAAAGGAAAAAAAGAACACAGGCAGTCATGGAGACTGTCGGCGGTAATGCAACAAAAACAAAGAATTAAACTAATAATCAAACTAAAACATAATTTAAACAATGTACAATATACACACATTGACCCCTGCAAGTAGCTAATTTAACTTTACTTTTATAGATATACACAGAACTAATGTTACACAACATGCCACCCTTATAGCTACAGCATGGTGACATGAACTAATAAGATTTTACCCCTTCAGAAAGCGTGCAATGCACACATCATACAATCAGGTACATAAAATGCGTTAGTGTGTATGTATGTATACAAATATACAGGCCGCTATGCGTAGGTGCCCATCTGGTGCCAAAGCCGTAGATGTTATATATATATATATATATATATATATATATATATGCATATACTTAATATATTTAAATAAATATGCGTTCACTGCTGGCCAAATACAACCCTTCGTACTTATAGCTACAAATATACTGTAACTTTAGCATGTCAGTGACGTGAACCCATAAGATTTTCCCATACCGAAAATCGCTAAAGGTTCACGAAGGTTTTACTTCAAAAAAAAATGGTATATTTTATTTGCCTCCAATAAAGTTTCTGTAGATATATTTATTTGTATCGCTATTGACATTTATGTCAGTTAATATCATTTATAACCATGAGATATTTGAAGTTTCAACATAAAACCTTCTCTGAGAAAATCAACTTTGACATATGTATAAGTGAACAGACATATGTGGTCCTAAAGGGGTTCCTTTTTTATTTTGAAGTATTCGAACCTTCAAATAAAATCATAACACGACTATTGCCAACCATTGCCAAAAATATATTATTATATTTTGGTAATTATTGTAATTGTTTGAACACTTATTAATTTAAAGACAAGGGTATTATACGCCATTGAAATAATAACAAGTAGTTTAAGTGCGTTAGGTAACTAATATGTCAATCGATTATCATCCATTCTATATTGTACTATTGTATAAATTAATATTTTTGTCTTTAGGACACTTTAATTGGTCAGTTTTAGGGAAGCTGAAATATTTTGTTAATTTGCTTTGTATATATCAAGAGAATTATCATAAAAAATATTTTATGGGAGCGATGAAAAGCCTGCCTTGAAAGTTAGTTAAGTTCAAGATGGAAAGAGTCCTCTATTTTAAAAAAAATATTACATATGCGGATAGAGCAGAAAAGTAAATACTTGTGTCAGGTATATCTGGTAAACTTTAAATATAAAGAATAAAATGTTTAATAATAATTAGAAATACACTTAAAATAAACAGTAACTTTAGAAGTCACAAATGCATTGAAAATATTGCTGCAGGGCATGGAACATGGAAAAGGATGGACTTCTAAAATATGCATTACTATTTATCAACTTATGCAAGGTAAAAAATTAGGCGGGACGAGAGACCATTTCAAAAATAAACTCTTATTATTTATTACTATTGCAATTATGAGGACTGACAGCTAGACTTAATATCAATGACTTAATATGGATCATAAAATAATGACCTAAAAGGGTTTCGAAATACGGGTCACTTCCAATGTACCCACAACATGGAAATCTGGAATGTAGTTAGTATTACATAGTATGCCATCAATAAAGAAAAATAAAATATCAGAAAATCAGGAAGACATTTATGTTATAGAGATTATTCTATAAAAAATTGTATGGAGATGTGCAATATTAATTATTTCATTCTAATTTTTTTTCCTCAACTAAATTCAATTATGAACAATAACTTCATAGTCAATCTGACGGTCTTTATAGATTTCAAAAGCACATACAAATTTCTTCATACATATGTATGTAGATACTTAAACACATATACCGATGTGATTCGTGCTAAGTCCCTAAAATTTCTTTTGAAAACACTCTTCTTCCCTTACTTTCATTCACCACCTTCTGGATGCAAACGCAATATGTTTATTATTTTGACGAAATTATTAATAGCATATCTATGTAAGCAATTATCTTTAAGCAGGCAAAATAATTAACAGTACTGTGTTCTTGTTTTGCCGGTAATAAGAAATAGTAAAATACGTCAAGAACTTTGCTTAATTAAATGTAGATAACGCTATTTGCATTCAAATAATAGTAGTAAAATGAACGAGGTGATGCGGTTAATTTTATAGAAAATTAATGGCTTGATGGTACATTAATATACACATGCACTTTGCGGTAAAGTCTCAATTTTATAATGATTATTCTCAATTTACTAAATTCCAGAACCAACATTTCCCTGAACATACAGACAACCATTAAGACAGCGACACAAATTGTCAGCCATATAATAAATTTAATCCTTCCTAGTGACCATAGTTCCTAAAATGTTTGGTTGATAGCAATAGGTAATGCTTAATTTATTATACATTTGTAAAAAAGTTAAAATTAATTACTGTTATAGACACTTTTGAAATTACAACAATAATTATCTATAATATTACTATCACTTACATCATGCATATACAAATCCAGCATCAATTGAATATTGATTAAGGATGTAGGAAAAGATGAAACTAACAACTGAAGTACGTGAAGTAGAAATGAAATGACTAAATTAATATGAAAAAACATTCCTAATTTTCCTATTAATTTCAACTTGTTCCAGTGCAATTTAAACATTTTATTGAGTGTACTGCATATTTCATTTACCGTAATCAATATTGTATCGTGGTAAGGTTGATATGCACTTATCATATTATGTGAAACGTAAAATATCATATGTACGTAAAACGTGAAATATCGTGTGTAGTACGCAATTATGTGAAATATCAAAATGGCTATTCCCATATAATTCACACCAGTCTGGTACTTTGGATAATACCAAATTGTTTGTATTATTAAGAAATATTTCTAGACTCATATGTCCTAAGAAAACATTCCCTGCTTTTAATATTTGAATAATGGTACATGTAAGTAGACACATTAGAAACACACCAATCTGTTAGCAAATACACTGAAATGTATGATTATGGAGAAAAGACTTGATTTGTCTGGACTTCTAATGATGAAAGATGTTAAGTGACTTGCAAATATAATAGATATGCCCAATGGTATCATAATTTTTAATTTTTTAACACAATTTGTTTTAAACAAAATACTGTAATAACTGAAAACGGTATTGAATCGTCAAAAACATTTGCAAATAAGTTTTTTTGCCAAAATATACCAATTGATAGAACCAATATGACATTGTTGACATTATCCAGTTGGTAAAACCACTCTATTATACTTTTTTCAGCATAAAAAGACACATGGTGAGACCTTATACCCATACCGATACCCAAGATACTGAAAAAAATTATTGCCAAACTGAAAATTTTCTTGAAAATTATTTTAAATTATGTTGCTTGTTCCAGTTTATGGAACAATCAGTTAACACTTAGAATTGACTGTAATGCAACTAGGAAGTGAATTTATTTCTTTAAACAATGATGTGTAATTTTTAACAGAATTTATTTCTTTTACTCAATACTAACAGTAAATGAAGATCCTCATGGCTTAGTCTACTTTAGAAAGCAAACAAGGCTATTTGTCTTCCCATACTAAAGTGATTATTGATTATTGTACTTACCTGTCTCGTCTGAAAGTATTTTTATTGTTGTTCTAAAGCACATATAAAAGCAATGACCTTGTAATTATTGGGTATTGTAAAGCTCTAAATATCCCTTTGGATTTATTATAAGTCAATTTGAAGATTATATTATAATATATTCAAACGACATATATAGCAATCGATTGTAGATAACAATTGACCTGCTGGCTTATTTATTTAATAAACCTATTAGTATATTTGTTTCAGTATAATCTAAGATCATTTTGAAGTAATTATATCGTTATATTCATAAGTAATTACACTAATTTCTGGACTCGGCATGTATAATTATATCAACTTGGTTCTGAAGTTAAATTACAAAGACACTGAAAGCCTATCATTGTTCTTTGTGAATCCTTGCTATTTGCTGAGGCTAATGTATTTCAGTAAATATGAAAACAGAACCACCAAGCCACAATCAACTAATTAGGGGATTCATTTACCTAAATTAGTAGCTTGTGATAATGTCAGTGAATTACGTTAATCAAAATGCCGCTTTTTGCTCTACTGGTTGATCAATTTGAGATCTGCATTCAACATATTGATTTTAATAGAACCAATATTTCACTGAAAGGACCGAAGATCAGCATCAGTTGGATAGGTGAATTCTGTGGTGTTTTTGATACATATTGATATTGTTTGCTTGTTTATGAAAATATAATAATTAGAAAGAGCATATATGGGACATACACATATGTAATAGCATTTAGATTCTCCAAACATATGCTTCTAAATTAGAACTAATTATTATTATTAAATTAGAACTTATTTCGCGTAATAATCTCATGAAAATATTTTCTTATTTCTGCAAAATGATACAGAGCTACTTAGTTGACTTTAAAATTGTATTTCAATTCCATTATGTAAATAACACAATGCCATCTCCTTATGCTATAACACTTGACTAGCGGTTAATTTTGTTTTACAATATTACCTAGAAATTTAATTCAAATGCCACAGGTACAATGCCACAATACAAAAGATAAATTAATTTTACACTGTACGTATGGACATATATATATATATATATATATATATATATATATATATATATATATATATATATATATATGTACATATATATTTATATAACGTGGATTTTACCATCCGACATTAAATAAATTCTCGTATTCTATATGGTGTTCCTCAAACGAACACCAAATATCAATTAACGAAATTCAGTTGTTTAGTTACAGGAATAGTTTTAAGTGATTTGTAATTTTTAAACAGACGATGTTGCTTTGATTATTTTGCCTGAACAGTAAAAATGTACGTCTCATATTCTAACCATCCAATTAATTACTTTGAAAGAAAGTCTCTGAAAAAATTACTTCGGAAAATAGATTAAAACTTATACTGAAAACCAAAAAAAAACTACAATTACGATTTCTTAAAAATTATTTGAATGTATTAATCATACATATAAAATAATTGATAACTTTAAAAAACATTCACATGAAAATTTTAAAAAGGCAACTAAAAAATTCAATGTTCTTTATTTCCTGTACCGTGAGAAATATCAATCGTTAATTTCCATTCATAATTACCGTGTGTCATTTTTATTAATCCTTGATAATGTTAATTATCATAAGAGTTAATTTCACTAATGTGTAAATATATATATTCAATAATTGAATTTATCATGTGGCCGATATTTGCCTGTCTTATCATTAGACTGCTACAAAAAACTAGAATGATAATTCGGCGTAGTTGTCATGCTTGCTATTTCTCAACCTATTAATCATCGCTACCCCCAAAATTGTGATGAATGATGATAACCATTAGTAAAATGTTTCTATGTATATATGTGTTCTACTTACGTAATAGACGACAACCCCCCCCTAGCAGTCGCGACCTCAAGATAAGTTATTATTGTCTGGACAAAATCGATCTCCAAAATGATGAAGTTATCTTCGTTTAGCGAATAGATTGCACTTGCGTGTGGAACTTATTAGTGTTATGAATTGGTGTTTTATTTAGGTTTCCTAAACTTTAAGTTACGTAATCTACGTGATATATGCAAATATGTGCCACTTATATGGGATAACGCATGGACATGCTTCTCAATTTTGTTATTTGAACTCCAATTTATAATTCAGAGTATCAGTCTTTTCTTGCAGTCTAAAATAGTATATGCAGTTTGAGTTTGTTTCAATGCTGCGTAATAAGTGCAATGTCAAATATAAATGATCTATAATTTTTCGTCCAATTGTAATGGTACAATAGAAATCAGCACCGATTTCAATCTTGCGAGTACAATTACTATTCTCTATAATAAATTTGCTAATCGAATTGTAAGCTGTCAAGTAGTGAGAAGCAAATTAATCGTTCAGAAAGATAAAAGATAACAGGATTCTCAAAGTAGTTGCTTAATGTTGTTTGCATGATAATTACTCATCAGCCTTATTCTTGTAATTCCACTATGGACATCAATAAGTTGAATATTTTGTTAAAACAAGAATAATTACCTCTTCGCAATATTGAAATGTAAATAATTTATTATTTTTATTATTGTCGAGTTTTGAACGTAAATTTCATTACTTTGATTTCTATGTAATTTATATGGTCTGTAACTGTAATAAGTTAAAATTTTTCATTAAACTTCGTTAAGTTTTTTTTTAATGAGCATGTGATGAATCTTTATTTAGTGGTAGACAGTATGGAAAATAGCCAAGTGCTTATCCAAACAGATGTTTAATAAGGATCCATACTTGTTTAAATCTCTTAGGAGGGATATACTGCAGGTCATTTTGAAGAGCATGACTTTTTAAAATTTTTTTATAAATACTCATAACTACATAAATATTATACAAATGCGTCAACAAAAAAAGATTATACAATTAACGTAAAAATATTTTTACTAACAAAATGCCAAATTTCAGAGTGTAGTACTTAAGAATAAAGTTAATCATTTTTTATGAACACAGTTACTGTAATATCGACTCTTGGTAGAAATATTTCATATAAACCACATTTTGTATGCTTTTAAATATTAATTTTAAATTAATGCATTTAAATTTGTCAGCTATTCTAAGAACACCACTATTATAGCTAAAAAAATTGTAACAATTTCTGTTAATATAATTCTTTGATTTTCAAACATCACGTATATATATATATGTATATATATATATATATATATATATATATATATATATGTATATATATGATTTAATATCAATGTATTATTACAAAAAATCAGCATAATCGTGTCAAAAACTTTTTTAATTCTATTTTTAAGGATTAAAAAAATTATAAGTATACAGATAGAGATCCAGTAATTAACTATGTAAACGAGTAAAATTAAGATTAAGAAAAACATAATATATTACAAATAGCAACACGGCATTACAACATCCAAATAAATATTTTCTATTTAATTTTACCCTATTTTAATTCTGCTTAATACGAAATTTACCCCTTTTATTTTTACAAATTTTATTACTTCTAGAAATTACTTAAATACTTAAACAATTACAATCTGGGAGCTAGTGAATATTTTAACATGGAGAGTTCGAAAAGTAACTTTAAAAATAAGCTGTTACTTTAATATAAATTAATGCCGCGGATGGAAAGTTAGAATAGATTAAACATTATCTACTTGGGAGACGTTTCGAAAATGGGTTGGGGTGCATATTTTAGTTGATATTTTTAATAATATCTCTATCTTGCAATAAGTTCAAAAATAAATAGTTTAGAATCTTTTAACCCTAGAAAGATAATCATATTGTGTAGTACGGAAAAGATAGTCATGCGTAAAATTTACGAAATGTTTTAATTAGTGGTAGGTTGAAGTTTCCTAATTTATTTCAAAAAATTATATGTTATTATATATTGGAATAATTAATACTGCAGACAATTTGTTTATAATCATTTATTCATAAAAAAAAACAAAAACTTTAAACTTCTGTTACAAATCAACATTTTTTTTTAACATTCACTCTGTCATATTTTTACTTCAATAATCAGTCATTATCTTATAAAAAATCAACAATTAAAATATCTCATAAATATAACGAACATAAAGTTTTATAAAAATTAGTTACAAGCAGCTTTGGCACATATCAATATTATGCTCATGACATATTATTTTTTTACATTTTTTACAAGAGGCATTAACCTTCCGTCTTATTTTAGACGGGCAGAAAGTACAGTAAATACATTTCTTTACTATAGGCTCATCAGCTTGATCTTCTGATGTACCAGGTACTTCATTAGGCAACATATTGGAGATATTATCGCGCAAATATCTTTTCAAAGTAGGAGCGTCTAAACTCCTACGCAAAAACGAAGAAGACAAACCCAAGCTAAGGTTTTTCATGAAATGTTTGCTTAGAGGCTTTTCCCCTTTGCTGTTAAGATTGTGGCTATAAATTATATATGCGTTTATGCAAGCAATGTTTATAATTCCATACAATAAAGCCATAGGCCACCTATTTGCCTTCCTCCCACACGACATCAGAGAACACATTTGGTCTAGAGTGTCTACTCCACCTTTTGTTTGATTATAATACATAATCATATCTGGCTTACCAGTAGCTTCGTTGATGGTAGCATCATCATCGATCAGTAGGTAGATCAAGACGATAACAGGTAAACCATTTTTGCCAGTTTCGGTTTATATGAGACAAGAGTAAGAGGTCCACCGAAACAAAACATTGATGTCCTGACTGGCCTAGAGCGACTGTTTTTTAGTTCTTCCGGTATCTCGCGTTTGTTCGATCGTACGATTCCCACAAGTGTTAACTTGTAAGGTTCTTGGAGAAAGCTTATTGCCAAAGGGATCGAGGTAAACCAATTGTGGCACGTTATATTACAACAAGTTCCATGTACAGGCTTTGATAATTCCTTTACATAGAATTCTCCGAGAGGCACCCCATTAGTCTGAGTTCCCCTTCCCAAATAGGGTATTCCATTTATCATGTACTTATTACCACTGTCACACATCATGAGGATTTTTATGCCATACTTACTTGGCTTGTTGGGAATATACATCCTAAATGGACACCGCCCTCTAAATCCAAGTAACTGTTCGTCTATTTTCAAATGAGCCCCTGGAGTATAATTGTGTACGCATTGATAGATGAAGAGATCCCATATTTTTCTAACAGGAGCAAAAACATCATTTTTTCTAAGTGTGGGTCGTACAGTTTTGTCATCCATTCTAAGACATCGTATCAAGAAATCAAAACGATCACGACTCATCACAGAGACGTACGCCATTGTAGAAGATCGATCAAAGAGCTCGTCAGTGGACATATGATTATCTTTTCTTATAGCCGTCATTACCAGTATACCAAATAAAGTGCGAATTTCATCCTCATGTGTATCACGAAATGTAGCACCTGTCATAGAATCCCGTCTCTTCAATGATATCTCGGCGTTAGTCCATCGTACGATTTCGGTAATTATCTCATCAATAATAAACATATTGAAGCATAAGACGGGATCATATACATTACGGCACATGCGGCTTGGACCTCTTTGAGCTCGAACAATGTTATTCGCTGACACTCTGCCACGCCTCATTGACTTTGAAGTCGACCAACAATGTTTATTCCTACCTTTGATAGTCCTCTGTCGCAAGACTACGACCCTACGAGAGGCCGATGTGGAGCCTGGTTGTTCGGCACTGCTTTGCCCGTCTAGGATTGCACTTCCACTTGGTCTCGGCTGGTCTTCTTGTGCCTCATCTATATAAGCTTCTTCTGTGTCCCTCTGCACGTCATCTTCACTTTCGTGGTCCGCTACTTCACTATTGGTATCCTCACAGGGAAGCTCGTTATCGTCATCGTTCTGCATAAGAGCAGCCAGGATATCATCTTCGTCCAAATTTCTACTCCCCATATTTTTATAGTTTTGCTTCAATATTTATAAAAAGAATAATATAATTATAAGTAATCATATCTAGTTGTAATAACATCAAAAATTAAAAACCATCATACAAGTCAAAATCATAAAAGTCACGTAAAAGATAATCATGCGTAATTTTGACTCACGCGGTCGTTATATTTTAAAATCGGTGACACTTACCTTAACAACACGTACGCCACACGGCAGCTCCCAGTGATGAATGAGATGTCCTCAACAGACGCCTGTGGATTAGTACTATTTAGAAAGAGACAGCTATATTTTGCAAACGCATGCGTCAATTTTATGCAGACTATTTTTGTAAGGTTAAAAGTGTCTCTCTCAGTTGATAACCATATAGTAAAAAAATTATAAAAAAACAATTTAGAAGATTATTTGTCTCTTTTAAAGTTTTGATATGTATATTTTCAGTGTCATGTAATGAAGGAAAAAAGATACTTTCCGGAATATAATCCATTCCTTACAAGGTTGTGTTAAAAGCAAACTAGGATTCAGGTAACGAATGTACTTATCAGATTGATAAGCGTGGTTATGAGTATTTTAACTTCAGTTACAAACAGTTCGTCAATATGTTTATATCACATGTTTTTAGGGTTTCGTGTTCCAAAAGTAATAATGTGAAACCCTTATAAGGCCTGAAACCTGTTCATCCATTGGTCTGTCACAACAATTTTTCTTGATAATCATTTTTCTTGGTAAACATTTTAACCTGCATCCTGCATATATCATAATTGATGATTTTAACAAGTAATCATATGAAAATTTTCACAGAGCCAACTAAAAAACTCCATTTTTTTGTCTTATTTACCATGGAAAATATCAGTTAGCAATTTCTATTCGTAATAACCATGTGTCATTTTCATTAACCATTGAAAAAGTGAAACGAATAATTAATTGCAACTAACAATATCATAAGAGATTCTTTTGATTTCACTAATGTATAAAAATACTTTGTTGAGACCCAAGCGTCGTATCATCAGCCTACCACAGGTGGCCTTAAAGTAGGAAACATCCAAATGTTTCTCAGCTTCTCGAGACTTGCTACCCTGGAAAAACCCAAAGGTGAATAATCGGTGTGGTCACCATGGTGGTTATTTCTTAATCTGTCAATCCTCACCATCCTCAAAATTGAGATAAATGATAATGATCCTTCTATGGGCATACCCGTTCTATTTATGTGATCTACTACAACCCCCTACTACAAAAACAAAAACTCTACTACAAAGATCTACTACAAAAACAAAGTTCTTTTCGCATAAACTAATTAGTGTTATGTATTGATGTTTTTTTATGGTGTACTCAACATTAAGTTAAGTAATCTATGTGACATAAGGAAATATGTGTCGTTCGTATGGGGTAACACGTGGAATATACTTCCCAATTTTATCACTGGGTCTAATTTATCATGAAGAGTATCAATATGTCCTTGCAATTTGAAACAGCATACACAGTGTGAACTTGTTTCAGTGCATAAAAAAGAACAGATGTAATATCGAATATATACACTATAATTTTTCAACCAATTACAATGATAAAACTTGAAATAAATATCGATTTAAATTTTGCGAGTACAGTTACTATAATAGAGATTATAAATTTGGCAAATCGAACAGTAAGCCGTCAAGTATTAGATAACATCACTTTCAAAGCAGTTGCTTAAAAAATTTGTTTGCATGGCAATTACGCTTCAGAGTCATCTTATCCGTTTCTTATAATTTTACTATGAACACTAATAAGTTAAATATTTTTAAGGATACAAATAATAACCTTTGCAATATCGTAATGTAAACAATTTATTATTTTCAAAAAGAAAAGGGGGCCACATATTAAAATAAAAAGAATTATATTCTGCGATACATTAATTTTTAAATTCAAGCACTATTTTATGATTGAGTCTCATATTGTTCCTTAAAATAAATACAAGTTGCATAGGATAACAACACATAGTCGTAATTAACTACCTAATTTCCTAATTAAATTGAGATAATACAATTCCATAACTAATTATGGCGGTAAACATACTATAAACAAATGAATAATCCAATTTTACATAGTCGTTTGCGCTGAACACTAAAGGCTGGTGTTTAACCACGATGCCGAATTCATAAAAAGTGTCTGACAGATTGGAACCTGAAATAAAAAGAAATATAGAAAAAAATAATTGAAGTTGACGTTACCATCCTGCAATTTAGACTCATCAAACTTGTCATATGATCACAATGTGAGCTACCAATGTATCCACGGAGTAATATAATGTATGAGCATTTTGTACGTAAGAAAAAGTCTATATAGTAAATCAAGATTAAGTTCATTGATTTCATTCAGCTGATTAGTAGATTTCATATAAATGAGACCAGAGTCTATAATATTAATTGAAGATATTTTGGAAAACAATTATTTTTTTCTGAGAAAGGATATCATAATTTATCACAGTTCTAGTCTAGAAACACTTTGGTGCAGAAGGATAAAGATTGGGTTTCTTCATGTCATGAGCAAGAACAACTACTAACATAATAATATAAACCGAACATGATTGTATACATTTAATTGCCAAGCTACTGAGCCTTGTGTAAGATTCAAGTAATTGGATTGATCTATAATTTACCTCTCCTTGGGAAACATGCAGCGAGAGAAATTAGTATTGAGTAACTTGAATATTACTGTATTTCTTTAAACTGCAGAAAATATTTCCCCAAAATTATACATTTAAGGAATTATCCTCTTATTTCGATTTTTTACTCTGCAATAAACTATGTTTGTGCATATTGATATACGAAATTTTAGCCAGTAACTATATCCAAAAAAGGCTACACACAAATTAGTCTCATTTAATAAGATCTGACATGGGTTAGCGAAGATAATCGTATATTTTGACGACTTCACCGTTTCAATTTGATCAATTTTGCTATTTCAAATTGACAGAATATGTAGTAATGGGCAAAACAAGAAAGTTGAAATGATTATGCAGTGACTAAAAGTGCGATGGACATGAATTGGAACATTGTTCAAAATAAAATACCTCATGGAACATACACACAAACAAACCACATTTTGTAAATGCTGCGGCAAAACTTTTAAGTGAGAAGCATACACAAATAAATAGCACAATTTTTACTTATGCACATTAAACTCTAATTTGCGAATCAGAGAAAGTGAAAGCTACATGATTTGTTTAGTTCCTACGATGATATATATCACTAAATCGAGATTCATTAAAGTTTAATCTTTGTGTAATAATAAAATATCAGACCGTCCAACATTTTATATCAGCTGGTTTAATAGTTTTCCTAAGAATTTTGGACAATGAGGAAATACAGATTTTTCTTCTAATTGATGAATCTTATTTACATGTGATCATGTTCCATTATATTGTCTATACACTGAATATGGAGATCCGTCTATGTAATTAAAAACCCCATATCATTTGAATTTAACCAACACGGTTATAAATTACACATACACTGTTTGTCAATTCACGTGCTTCATATAGTATATTTTACTTCAGCAACAATCTTTTTTACATGAAATAATAAAAATTATTGCATAGCACCTCTCTGTCAGACTAATATTTTGTAAGTAGTACAACAAATGTTTACAAAATCTTTTTCCATATATTCTCTTTCAGATTTTCGGTGGTTGTGAATTATTAAAATTTCCTAAGTGGTTTCTAGAATCATTTTATCATATGAGCTATTATAGATTGCAAAAATATTTGAATATGATTGAGTTTGGAAAATATTCTACTAAAAAGTGAAAAGTGTGCTTATGATACTTACCATAATTATTAATTATCCGGCTGCTGTCGATTGTTGACAGCAAACAGAATCTGAGTCTCTGTATAATGACTGACTCCCTCAATAGTAAAATTAATAATGTAGCTCCGTACAAAAATCGTATCAAATAACCTAATATTATTAAGTACTCAAAAGATGTGACGTTCTGTAAAAGAAAATGTCAGTTTATTAAAATGATTCAAAGGTTAATAAGATTTTAAGAATTATTGCAGCGGCAATGTAAATAAAATAGTACTGGGTACGTACGTACACAAAAACAATATTTAATTAATTGATCACAATTAAATGAAACTACTTGATGCAGTATTATTTCTACTTTCTTTAAGTTTTTTACCACGACCTAGGTTTCGTTGTATTACAACATCTTCAGGTGGGATATTAGCAAAGTAAAACTCTTAGGAACATGCAACAGCATTTATATGTTTCAAACACAATAGTGGAAGCCGAGTCTGTATGGGTTTTCCCACTGCTTTTGTTAGTGAGTTTATTGTAGGGGAGCGGTGTAGGTTTTATTATATTTCCGAGAGTTATATGATATGCCAGTATTTTAGTGAGGATAATAAGTTCAATTGTTGTTATTCTAAGAGGTTGTACAATGCAAATGTTCCGGTATATATATTAAAATTAAATGGAAGTTATTCTCGGAAATATATTTATACAAAAGCAAGGGTATCTGAAAGTTACCACAAGGTTATACCACGAATTTATTTATTTATTTATTTCTTTATTTATTTATTTGTTTATTTTTTAATTTTTACATACTTATATTTAAATATGTATGTGGGCTGAAACAGTTTGAAGAGTATTGTAATATCAATGTGGTCTAATTATATTATGTTTAGAAGATATTAAGTATGGGTCATCACCCATACTAATATTATATTATATTAGTATGGGTGTATATAATATTATATTTTTAATAAAAATATTAGTAAACGTTTTAGATAGTTTTTCGAAGACCATGTGAATTGTATCCACCCTATTGGGTCTCAAAAAAACCAAGAGATGTTTTTTATATATATTTATGTAGTCGAACTACACCTTCCACTTAAATTTTATCACAATTGGTATAAGTCTGAAAGACTTGTACCAATTGTGATAAAATGATGTGAGGAATTTATACGGAATCCATATTAGCCGTTTGGCACTAATTATAAGGACAAAAAGTATTTCTCCATAGAAGCAATTAAAAAAAAAGAACAATTTAAAAATGTAACATAGACGGGAACTGAAATGTTTCTCAAGTTTTGATAAAATACCATAAAAATAATAAAAGAAGGCTGGATTTGAGTTTCACTTGTCTAGAGTTTTGTTGTTTTGTTTGTCTAGAGTTCACTTGTCTAGAGGTTGCACTCTGAAATTAGGACATAAAATCATTCATAAATATCTTAAAAAATTATTTATAAAAAATCTAGTACATCTTATTTATATTCTAGTGAAGGAAAGACAACATATAAATATTTATCTACACAAATACATACCAGTTTTCCCAAAGCGAACATTGTGGCTATGTGACAGATTAAAATTGAATGGATACTCATGTGGAAAAGGGCAGAAAGCAGCTGAAACAAACAATTTTAAAAATTTCATAAGCAAACATCGATCTACTAGAACGCTTCTCATATTACACATATTTTGTGTTTCTTTAAATAGATGAAATGTGTTCATTCCTATTTTTAAGTGACATTTATTTACATAAAATAACAAAAAGGGATGCTTGCTGTGTTGCATGTACTGAAAATATAAACTTTTTACTTGGATATGGAAATAGGCAATAGGCAGTTCCCTTTGTGAGGAAATTGTTTTAAATGATAGGTCAATCTGCTACATTTTAAATTTTACTGAACTTGGCACTTGTGTTTAAAACTGTTATCTTGAGTGGATGGAAAAATGGCCTGCCAATATTTCAAAATATTTCCTGTATAATAGCTATTCACTAACCTAGATGCTAATGACCACGGTATGAGATTCTGAAGACCTTGTCTTAAGTAATGTTAGATTAGCAACTAATAAACCCACCATATCACTTCATAGGTATTAACTGATGTGATGAACAAACAAAGTATTTCCACTTCATCCGCAAAGCAACAAGTAGTTTTTTTTTCGATTTTTTTTCATTTAATCTGGGAGCTATTTTAAAAAGGTTTTTTAATTTTTCTGAGTTCAAAGGAAGAAGTCGTCCTACTTGAGGATTATTGGAGAAGTCAAGATTTCCTTATCTGAATATTTGAACCGATACTTGGCCATATCAATCGAGGGTACACCTTCATCCAGTGTTGTGCATATCTTGCCTGTTGCTTAACTCGAAACAATATTCATGAAAGAAGACCACTTACTAAAATTAATATATTTTGATTGTTAAATAAAAAGGCACTCAAATATCACACTCGACCCCCCTCCCCCTCTTTCCACAAGTTATTCACAAACTCAATGAGAAAGTTCGGATTTTACTTATTAATTTAATATAAAGTTTGGGTTTATGGTTCTTCATTGGCTGCATTAAAATAATCGCCTCAAGTGTTAATAATGTGGATTTTATATTATTTTACTTTTCTTGCCTAGAGTCTTTTTCTCTTTCACCTTTCAGTCAAAATGCGAATATATTTTTACCTTGAATCCAGTGTATTTATTTTTCAATTCAATTTTTCGCACTGTATCTCTGTATTTTTATAATTTTGCTAGTGAAAACTATTTAAATATTAGAATTATTATTTAATACAAATTTCCCGCAAGAATAATGCAGAGTGATATCATTTGATGACGTAGGAGGTGTATGTGTGGATTATATGAAACAACCAAAGGCTATTTATCGAATTACTTTCACTTTGGAATTTATAACTTCAAGGACAAGGACACTCGGTAATAAAGGGGCACATGGTGATTGAGGTTAATTGAGATAAACAGATGGTAATTGTGGTGGCATCTTTATTGAATATTACAATTGAATTATTAACATTGTTTGATGTTAGTGTCAATAAAATATTGAGTTATTTGATAAAATATATAAATTCAGAAAAAGGGGTGCCTCGTTATTTGAGCGGACATATTTTTCTTTTATTGGACATGCCAAAAGTGAAGAGATTCTAAATATGACATGGACCAAGAAATGAAACCTATAGAACTGTAAAATTATGATAGTCGGACCCAGGTGATAAAAAAATAATGCTGCATACACATTAGTCAGAAGTAACTCAAGGCAATAGTTTGATAGACTTACGCCAATGTCACTTACCGACGTCACGAGAGCTAACAAGACAGTCATGGCAAGTATGTATTGTCAAGAATTAAAGTCAGTATTGGAAAAATAAACATCGAGTACCAATAATTTACTTTTCCTCTCCGCTTATTCACATTAACTCACAACTATCCGTTGCAGAACAGATTGTTCCAAATTATCATTTTCATATTTTTAAAACGTAGATAACTTTTTACATTTCAAAAGGTCAAATTCTTAGCAAGTGTTGAAAACAAGCTTGAAAAAGTTCAATGATTCCTTTTAGTTGACTTTTGAAACCAAATGCCATTGAAACATCAAAACTTTGTGAACAGAATAAAATTTAACTGATCACACACCAGATTTCGTTCAAAAATGAAAGAGCCTTAATAATCGTGCTGAATTAAGAGGAATAGATTTTTTCAAGTAAAATGGGTACAAAATCCAAGTGAAACTATATTTGTTCAAAAACCCGGTTAAGTGCGTGTCGGAACAGGCTACAAAGGAAAATTGTCTATATCTTTTCAAATTGATCGTTGAACCGCAAAGTAACCGAAATAACTTTACCAAATGCCTATATTTTTTTGGGACTTTTCAGACCCAAGTGTGTAAAATTAAAGGGATGGGGATTCACTGCCCGACACTTAGTGGCTTAATATTTAAGGAAATGTAAATTTCATAATTTACTTTAATCTGTTTTCTCTCCAATTTTCCTATTTTTTTTAAACTATATTTTCTGAAATGGCTTGCGGTGGACGGTGGTTTTTTGGAGCATTTGTTTTGGAATTGCTGAAAAGATTTTGGGGAAAAATAAATTATATATTTTCGGATTTGTCTTTAACCACCTTTCTCTTCATATCTAATATGATGACTTCGAAAAAAAATTGCTTCCCGTTTCAGTCCCTTTAATTAACCCGAAAACAAATATTCAAATTTTTTATACATTGGATTGGGCGATTTGGGGAATAATATTAGTTTATATTCCTTTTAAGTTTAAATAAAGAAAAATATAGACCAAGGAATGGAACTAACCTGAAATCCGTATGCGCCATTAAATAAATTGCATTGCTCGCTTAAAATCATATAGCTTTCTCTCAATTTTTTGGTTTCATTTGTAACTTCCATATCATTATTTTCGCCGATTATTTCATTATTGGTGATATCTTCAGTTTCAACGTAAACATATCCCTCCGATACTTTATTAACACTTTCAGAATTATATTTAGACGCTGTCTAAATATTTTCAAATTTGCGATGCACTTCCAATCTTGTACTTGTAAAAAGAATTGGGTAATAAAATATGATTGATTGTGGATTACACTTCCAATGTCATAAGCTGTGTACAATGAAATTGTATCAAAGAACACAATAAAGACTGATGTGAAGCTAAATATCTTAAATAATTTGTTAAATGATTTTCTTTCATTCATATACATAAGGATTGTTACTTTTAGTAGATTGTCGATATTTTTATAATTTTCAAAATATCTGTGAATACATTGATAACTTTCCGCAGCAGCAAAAATGATAAGAATTACAACTTGTATCCTTGATGTTATCGTATGTATTTTGTCAAAAATGTCTGATACAAAATAATCAGTGAAAAAATGAAATGATTCTGTCATTTTTATGGATAATATTATTGTAAAAAATATTGTTATCAAAGCCTGTATCGTAATATTCTTAACCGTTATATTATTGCTTAATTTTGAAACACGCGACAGTGAACATACATGAAAAATTTTATTAAAATTTCCCAATACATCGTAGGTGTCCATTTTTCAACTCCACTAGCTCCTTAGAACTAAACGTTACAAGGTGTTAATACTACAAAGTGACTTGTTAAGCATATTGGATCGATATTACGTATGTTCTTGTATATGTACATGTGCACAGGACGAAGTTCGTTGAATCAATCAATTTAATTTAAGTTTGTAACTAGGTGATAATAATTATGATGAAGTCATGGAATGTAAAAACAAACTGCAATTAAAATTTTTAACCATCTAAATTTGAAAGGATTATTGCTGGGTGAACTTAATCTAAATGGCCATTTATAACTCTAAGGAAGATAGTGACTCTGAGATAGTATTGCGTTTATAACTCTAAGGAAATAGTAACTCTGAGATAGTGCGACAAATTCTTGATCTTGGCTTGACAAATTCCTGAGCACGGCTTGAATTTTCACACTGAAAAATTGCAAATAAAAAGAATATACTAAATAAATTGCTAATGTAATTTACACTACTTTGAACTGTGAAGATAATTAGATGTGTGCTGGTTTAATTTGGTCATAATGGTGTTTTACGTGTCTTCGATTGATTAAAACAGATAGAGAATTGTTTTCATGTATTTTAACTACTTTGTATGGACCTTTCCATAGAGTGGACATGGCTTTCCTTAATCGTAGATGATTCTTAAGATACACATAATGTCTACTCTATATTTAATAGGATTGGTATATAAATTGCAATATTCTTTTGACTGAGTGATAGTCTGTAGTGCCTTAGTTTGAGAGTATTTTAAACATTGATAAATTTTTACCCATTTCAGATAAGTAGTATCTAAGTTTGATTTGTAAATAGAGTTGGGTATATAAGTTTTTTTTTTTCAAGAAGAAGTTCATGGGGAGAGTGGTTAGTTGTGCCGCGAATATTAGTGTTGTAAGCTAATAAGGCTGTGTTTACATATTGAGGCCAGTTGTCTTGGTTTTCGTTGATGTAAGACTTTAAAATATTCTTTCAGTGTGGATTGACGACACTCTAAAATGCCTTGTGTCTGAGGATGGTACGGGGATGATCAGATCTGTTTGATTTCATGGAAAGAACAGGTTTCTTTTAATAGTTCGGCGGTAAAATTTGTGCTTTGGTCAGTAAGTAGATGTTTTGAAATTCCAAAGAGCAATATAAAATGGATCAGGCATTTACTGGTTTCTTCTGCTGTTATATTTTGCCCAGGACAGGCCATAGAATATTTAGTAAGATCGTCTTGGAGCTTATTAGGTCCTGATTCAGGGAGGGGACCAACAATGTCTAGAGAAATTCGTTGAAATGATGCATTGGAGGTAGTGGGTGGGTGGCAAAATGGGTGGGCAAATGATTTTATGAAGCGCTTTTTCTGTTTACTTTTGTTTGGGTCTGGGATAACAGGCGCCGCAGCAGGATATCAATAGAGTGCGTTTGCATCCCTATTTAATTTTTCTTTATGTTAAACAATTTCGTAATCATGTTTTTCTATCTTAAGTCTCCATCTTTGAAGTTTGCTGCTGGGGTTTGTATGATTAAAGAACTATTTAAGGGGTGATGATCTACGACAATTATGAATTTCCTACCATTGAAAATTTTTACATACGAAGATAATAGCGAGTAATTCTTTCTCTGTTGCACTATAGATACACTCGTTTTTATTTAAAGTTCTGGATGCAAAGGCTATCTACTGGTTTATCTTTTCCGATTTCCCTTGAGAGAGAATCGCACCTATAGCATAATTGGACGCATCACAAGTCAACACAAATGGTTTCGTGAAATGTAGATAAATTAGTACTGGGGCGGTGGTTAACAAGTGTTTCAATTCGTCAAAGCAAGTCATTGTTGGTTTTCCCTGACAAATTTTATATCTTTCTTTAAAAGGTTTGTCAAGGGTTTAGCAATCTTTGAAAAATTAGAAATGAAACGGCGATAATATGAACTAAGGCCAAGAAATGACTTGATGTTCTTAGGACATTTGGGAACAAGAAATTCCGAAACAGATTTTAGTTATCAGGGTCAAGTTTTACACCTTCATCTGTGAAAACAAGCTCTAGGTAGGGAATCTCTTTTTGCAAGAACTTGCATTTCTCAGGTTGTAGTTTTAAGTTGAACTCATAAAGCCGTTGGGAGACATTTGAAAGATTACTAATGTGTGAAGTTAAATCATAGAAGTAGACGACTACATCATCTAGATAGATGAAATATTTAATACCATGTGGGCCAGAGAGAGCAGAGTTCATAATTCTTTGAAAAGTGGAAGGGTCATTTTTTTGTCTGAAAATCATGCGATTGAATTCAAAGTGGCCTTGTGTGACAGAGAATGCTGTTTTATAGGAATCGTTATGAGATATTTTTATCTGGTGGAACCCAGAAGCAAAATCTAAGGTACTAAAATATTTGCTTTTACCTAATTGCTCTAAGATTTCAGATATATTTGAAATAGGGTAGGAATCACCAATTGTTATGTAATTAAATTTTCGGTAGTCGATGACAACATGCCATTTGTGTGGTCTGGAACCGTTGAGTTTCTTAGGGATAACCCATATAGCCGAGGACAATTTAATGGTATCTTGTTCAAGCATCTTGGTAATTTGGGTCTGAAGTTCTTGTTTATAGCATTCTGAGAAAGGATATGACTTTACGTAAATAGGAGCAGAAGTTGTGGTTTTGATTTCATGCTTCATAGCATTTGTACAGGATAGTTTGTCATTAGGGAGGTGAAAAATATCAGAATAACTATAACAGATTTCGTGTAAAGAGTTGGTTTCTTCTTGATTCAAATGCAAAGTACATAATGATTCGAGAACTTCCAGGATTCTTATATAATTACCGTTATGATTGGTTATGTTATTTATGGAAAATGAATCAGCATTTTTTGTTTGTATTTCAGGGATATTATTATCCATGGATAAAAGTTTTAGATTTAAATTAGAAGTGACATATATTGGGGTCTTATGATTACTAATTACTAATATGTTTATGCGATAGTTGGTTTTGACAGCTGCTATGTAATTCGCTATGGGTAAGGATTCGACAGGGCTTTGATCAAGGATAAGGCCTTCCTTTAATTCACGATTAATAACGGAAGATTCAATCAAGGCTTCACTTCTAGGATGAATGGTATATACTTCAAATTCCTTAAAATGGTGCAGTGGAGGTAGGAGTTATTTGCATGGATGCAGGATTATTTTACGAAGGGTTTGTTTG
This sequence comes from Druceiella hillmani, assembly GCA_039881145.1. Taxonomy (NCBI): domain Eukaryota; kingdom Metazoa; phylum Arthropoda; class Insecta; order Lepidoptera; family Hepialidae; genus Druceiella; species Druceiella hillmani. The sequence goes on along the minus strand of JAYKKI010000069.1, from coordinate 620,220 downwards.
AGATGATTAACATTTTTTTGTGTAATCTTCTAGTTCAGTTCACATAACCTTCTAGTAATATTGTTCTGCTATTCGTTTTTATATTCTTGAGGAGCTTAGATGACCAGCTTTCTGAATATCATGATTCTCTCTCAATATTTTAGGATTTCTCTAGGAACTGAATATATTATATTATTATGATAAATATGTATTTCGATATCAGTATTATGAATACAAAATTATGTCATAGAGGTCGATCAAATGAATTTCTAAAGAAACGTGGTTAATTGTTTTCTGGGTTCATCGGTAAATAGCAGAATTTCTTCTTGAATACTTCTCAATTCACGGTGAATAATTTGAACGAATTTCTCTAGACATTGTTGACCCCCTCCCTGAATCAGCGCCCGATAAGCTCAACTACATACTTACCCTCCAAGACAATCTTATTAAATGTTCCGTGACCTACCCTGTGCAAAATGTGACAGCAGAAGAAAGCAATAAATGCCTGCTCCATTTAATATCACTTTCTGGAATTTCAAAACATCTTCTTACTGACTAAAGCACCAATTTTACCGCCGAACTATTTAAACAAACATGCTCTTTCCTTGAAATCAAACAGGTCTGATCCTCCCCGTACCATCCTCAAACACAAGGCATCTTAGAGTGTAGTCAATCTACACAAAAAGAATACTTTAAGGTCTTACGTCATCGAAAACCAAGACAACTGGCCTCAATATGTATACACAGCCTTACTAGCTTACAACACTAATATCCATAGCATAACTAACCACTCTCCCCACGAAATTCTTTTAAAAAAAAAATCTTATATACCCAAGTCTATTTATAAATCAAACCTAGAAGCTACTTATCCGAAACACGTAAGAATTTGTCAACGATGTTTAAAATACTCTCAAACTAAGGCTCTACAGACTATCACTCAGTCAAAAGAATATTACGGTTTATATGCTAATCCTATTAAATATAGAGTAGGCATTACGTATATCTTAAGAATCATCTACAGTTAAGAAAAGCCATGTCCCATCTATAGAGAGGTCCATACAAAGTAGTACATGGAAACAATTCTCTATTTTAATCAATCGAAGACAAGTAAAACACCATTATTACCAAATTAAATCAGCACACACCTAATTATTTTCACAGTTATAATTAGTGTAAATTATATTAGCAATTTATTTAGTATGTTCTTTTTATTTACAAATTTTCAGTGCGAAAACTCAAGCCAGTCAAGAATTTGTTGCAACACTATCTCAGTCACTATCTTCCTTAGAGTTATAAACGGCCATTTAGATTTAGTTCATCCAGCAATAATCCTTTCAAATTTAGACAGTTAAAATTTTTAATTGTGGTTGGTTTTTACATTCCATCACTTTATCATAATTATTATAACCTAGTTACAAATTTAAATTAAATCTATTGATTCAATGAAATTTGTCCCATGCACATGTACATGTACGAGACATACATAATATTGATCCAATATACTTAACGAGTCACTTTGTAGTATTAACGTCTTATAACGTTTAGTCTTTAGGAGTTAGTGGAGGTGAAAAATGGACACCTATGATGTAATGGGAAATTTTAATACAATTTTTCTTGTATGTTCACTGTCGCGTGTTTCAAAATTAAACAATAATATAACGGTTAAGAATATCACGATACGGGCTTTGTTAACAATATTTTTTATAATAATATTATCCATAAAAATTGTGTTAGCAACATTTCAACTTAATTTTTTCATTGGTTATCGTGTATCAAACAATTTTTACCGGATACATACGATAACATCAAGAATACAAGTCTTTATTTTAATCATTTTTGCTGCTACGGAAAGTTATCAAAGTATTCACAGATATTTTGAAAATTATAAAAATATCGACAATCTACTAAAAGTAGATTGTACAGGAATGAAAGAAAATCATTTAACCAATTATTTAAGATTTTTAGCTTCATATCAGTCTTTATTTCGTTCTTTGACATAATTTCACAGTACACAGCTGATGACATTGGAACGACAATCCACAATCTATCATATTTTATAACCCAATTTTTTTTACAAGTACAAGATTGGAAGTGCATTGTAAATTTGAAAATATTCAGACGGCGTCTAAACATAATTCTGAAAAGTGTTAATAAATTATCGGAGGGATATGTTTACGTTCAAGCTCAAGATAACGCTGATAATGAAATAATCGGCGAAAATAATGATATGGAAGTTATTATTGAAATAAAAAAATTGAGAGAAAACTATACGATCTCAAGTGAGCAATGCAATTTATTTAATGGTACGTACGGATTTCAGGTTAGTTCCATTCCTTGGTTCATATTTTTCTTTATTTAAACTTAAAAGATATACAAACTAACATTATTCCCCAAATGGCCCAATCCAATGTATAAAACATTTGAATATTTGTTTTCGGATTGATTAAAGGGACTGAAACGGGAAGCAATTTTTTTTCTAAATCATCATGTTAAATATGAAGGGAAAGGTTAAATACAAATCCGAAAATATATAATTTATTTTTTTCACAAATCTTTTCATCAATTCCAAAAAAAAATGATCCATAAAACCACTATCCACCCCAAGCCAGTTCTGACAATATGGTTAAAAAAATAAGGAATATTGTAGAGAAAGCAAAAATTGAAAAAGTTATGAAATTTACATTTCCTTCGACATTCATTTTCGACATAAAAAACCATTATGATATCATTTTATTTTCAAAAAAATCCTTTCAAAGTTTAGGTTATCAATTTATTATAAGAAGGAACTCCACTAATAATAAAAAAAAACTTGATTTTGTTTAATGAAAAAAAGTAATGTATTTTGCTAAGAATAAGAGTCAGTAATAGTAACAAGACCTTATAACTTTAAAAAATGTTACTCCTTGGTGTCAGTAGTCATCTTGGTAAAGTGGAAACGTATTGGGATGAAAGTTGATGACTGATAACGAAAATTTAGAAATATATATCTCTACTATTTATGTACATCTGAAACCCAGAGTTAGACAAAAAAGTGACAGTTTTAAGTATTTTAAACAAATAGTTTTCCGTTCAAAATACCTGTTTTGTAATATACAAGTATCTGTGTTTAAATATAATTGATTGTAAGTGAAATTTTATTTTGCACGCTTAAAACTATAAACACGTGTCGTTATTGCGATATTAACAAAAATAAAGTCTGATTTAATCGATAAGTAATTGTTAAAATTTCAATTATTAAACAAAAAACAGTACTGAGATGAATAATTTACTCATTGAAACAATGCCATTTAGAAACAGAACATGGTCTAATATATCACCCTTTTATTGGTTTTCACATTGAAACAAAGAACCTGAATAATTTGGTAATATCCGTCCATCTACCTTTTCTTCTCTCAAAAACAATAAGTTTCTATCCTTTCAGCCATTACGCAATGATATATATGGCATTAAGCAAATTAATGCTCCATAGAGAGATAGAAATTATTAAACAGTGGAAAATAATAAAAAACTTTTTTTTGAAGTGCCTCCCCAAACATATAAGCATAATGCGCGTAAATACTTTCTCCGCTCATTTAGTCGAACAGATGTAGACAATCTTACTTTGTGCTTAATCCAACACGTTCTTAACCAGGTTTTTAAAAAAAGTAGTTTCGCTTGGATTTTATGTACATTTTATTTGAGAAAATCTATTCCTCTTAATTAAGTACGATTATCAAGGCTCTTTCATTTTTTAATTAAAGCTGGTGTTTGATTTGTCAAATTTTATTCTGTTCACAAACTTTTAATGTTTAATGGCATTTGGTTTCAAAAGTATGCTGAAAAGGAAACATTGAACTTTTTCAAGCTTGTTTTCACCACTTACTAAGAATTTGACCTTTTGAATTGACAAAAGTTATCTACATTACATACAAAAATATGAAAAGCGGAAGTGTACATAAACAATTAATTTTTGAAACTTTGCAATCTGTTCTGCTGTGGACAGTTGCGAGTTGAAGTGAATTAGCAATGAGGAAAAATAAATTATCAGTACTCATTGTTTATTATTCTTTAATTCTTTAGTTCTTGACAATACATACTTGCCGTGAGTGTCTTGATAGCTCTTGTGACACCGGTAAGTGACATTAGCGTAAGTCTATCAAACTATTGCCTTGAGTTACTTCTGACTAATGTGTATTTAACATTATTTTTTTATCACCTGGGTCCGATTATCATAATTTTACAGTTCTACAGATTTCATACCTTGTTCCACTTCGAACTTAGCTGCTCTTTTTTTTGGGTGAATTCAATAAAATAAAAACCTATTTGCTCAAATAACAATTCTCAAAATTCTTCAAAGATCTTTGCTAATATCCCACCTGAAGATGTTGTAATACAACGAAACCTAGGTCGTGGTAAAGAAATTAAAGAAAGTAGAAATAATACTACATCACGTAGTTTTATTTAACTTAGAATTAATGTCAAATGGCTAACATGGATTCTGCATAAATTCGTCACGTCCATCTCTCCCTCTATATATCATAACATCTCAGTTCTTTCAGACTAATACCAACTGTGATGAAATTTGAATGGAAGGTGTGGTTCAACTACATGAATATATATAAAAAACATCTCTTGGCTTTGTTTGAGACCCAATAGGGTGGATATAATTTATGTGGTCTTTGAAAGACAATCAAAAACGTCTACTAATATTTTTATACAAACTTTCCTTCATGAGATACCAATTTGAAGATAATGCAGTCTGAAGGAGATTATAAGATATCACATATGGAAAACGTATTGGGTGTCTAGACCCTATGTTGGCTATCCTATAAAATATAGGCGACATATTACTTTCCATTGCCAGTGAAAAATGTTTTAGGCAATATATACATGTACATAGATAAATATAAATGTATATATCTGTATATATATATATATATATATATATATATATATATATATATATATATATATATATATACATATATATATATGTATATATATATATATATATATATATATATATATATATATATATATATATATAAAGGATAGATCCTAATTAAAAAGAGATAATGTTAAGTCAAAGTAAGTAACTCACTCTTAAAATTTGAAAACTTTATGTGAACCTAAGTGTGCAGGAACCTTCATGGTGCAAGTTCACCTCGTATTTAGAATGGTCATTTAATTACAACGAAAGTAATTATTTCTTTAAGTTCCTCAGAATTCCAAACATTGCCATTCACTACAAGTTCTCGATTGCATGGTATAAATTTAACACAATTTAACAAAATATCTAATATTGCTGTAAAGGACAGATATCTGGAATATTATAGATATTAATTATATTTCCTAATTTATTTATCAATTAATTAAATATTGTTTTTGTGTACGTACATACTCAGTAATATTTTATTTACATTGCCACTGCAATCATTCTTAAAATCTTTATTTTAATAAACTGACATATTCTTTTACAGAATGTCACAAGTTTTGAGTACTTAACAATAATAATTTCTTTGATACGATTTTTGTATGGTGCTACATTATTAATTCTACTATTGAGGGAGTCGGTCATCGTACAGAGACTCAGATTCTATTTGCTGTCAACAATCAATAGCGGCCGGGTAACTAATATTTATGGTAAATGTTCTAAGCACACTTTTCACTTTTTAGTAAAATATTTCCCAAACTCAATCATTTTTAAATATTTTTGCAATCTATAGATATATAGATACAGATATATATTCTAGAAGCCACTTAGGAAATTTTAATGATTCATAACCTTCGAAAGTCTGAAGGAGAATATATGAAAAAAGGTTTTGTAAAAATTTGTTGTACTACTTACAAAATGTGAGTCTAAAAGAGAAGTTCTACACATAAAGCAGGTGAATTGACAGTGTATGTGTAATTTATAACCGTGTTGGTTAAATTCAAATATTATGCTGTTTTTAGTTACATGGCCGACTCTCTGTATTCAGCGTATAGATAATATAATGGAACATGCTGTATCTAAAATGGAGCAAAGCTTAAATAAGTGCATCCACTAGAAAGGAAAAACTGTATTTTCTCATTGTCTGAAAATCATAGAAAAATTATTAAACCAGCTGATCTAAAATGTTGGATTTTCTAATATTTTATTATTTTACAAAGATTAAACTTTAATGAATCTCTATTTTATAATATATGTCCTCGTAAGAACTAAACAAATCAAGTAACTTTTACTTTCTTTGATTGCGGAATTAGATTTCAATGTGCGTGACTAAATATTGTACTGTTTATTTGAGTATGCTTCTCACTTAAAAGTTTTGCCGCAGCATTTACAAAATGTGATTCGTGAGGTATTTTGTCTCTGTTCTGTGAGGTATTTTTTTTTTTTAACAATATTCGAATTCATATCAATTGCACTTTCAGTCACCGTATAATCATTTTGAATTTCTTGTTTTCTGAAAATTTATTTGGATTTAGCAATCACACGTAAGCAAGTTTAATCGGCCAACCTATGCTTTGTAGATCAAATGTAGTTATCAGATTTTTTGCGAGAGTCTATATAAATTAATACTATTACTGGAAATAAAGTAAACCCTGCTTCAAATGCCTGTGATAAATTACCAGTTGTATTTGTATCCAAGCACTTTAAACACTTAAAACATGATTCAAATTATATTAAATAACATCAGTGTTACCATAAATGTAAATTTGCCCATTTCGACGTATTCCGTCAATTTGAAATAGCATAATTGATCAATTTGAAACGGTGAAGTCGCTAAAATATATGATTATCTTCGCTAACCCATTTCAGACCTGATTAAATGAGATTATTTTATGTGTAGCCTTTTTTGAATATAGTTACCAACTAACCTATACGTTGTTCGTATAACAACATGGACAAACATAGTTTACTGCATCGTAAAAACAAACAAATCGAAACAAGAGGATAAGTCCTTAAATGTATATTTTTGGGAAACACTTTCTACAGTTTAAAGAAATTACTTCATTTTTTCAAGAGAGAATATATAAATTTAATTCAGTTCATTGATTTCTTTATTACAGTAACATTCAAGTTACTCAATACTAATTTCCCTTGTTACATGTTCCCCAATGCGGGGTAGTTCATAGATCAATACAATTACTTCAATCTTACGCGAGGCTCAGTAGCTTGACAATTAAATGTGTACAATCATGTTCAGATTATATTATTATGCTAGTAGTTGTTCTTGCTCATGACATGAAGAACTCCAATCTTTATCCTTCTGCACCAAAGGTTCTCTGACGACGAAGATGACGAACTGTGATATCCTTTTTCAGAAAAACACACCATTGTAAATAATTGTTTTCCAAAATATCTTCAATTAATATTATAGACTCTGGTTTCATTTACATGAAATCTACCAATCGGCTAAATCAAATCAATGTACTTAATCTTGATTTATTATATAGACTTTTTCTTATGTACAAAATGCTATTACACTGTACTCTGTGGATACTTTGATAGCTCACATTGTCATTATATCAAAAGTTTGATGAGACTAAATTACAGAAAGGTAACGTCAACTTCAATTATTTTTTTTCTTTTTATTTCAGGTTCCAACCTATCAGATACTTTTTATGAATTCGGCATTGTGGTTAAATACCAGCCTTTAGTGTTCAGCGCAAACGACTATGTAAAATTGGATTATTCATTTGTCTACAGCATGTTTACCGCCATAATTAGTTATGGAATTGTATTAACTCAATTGAATTAGGAAATTAAGGAGTTAATTATGACTTTGTGTTGTTATCCTATATAACTTGTATTTATTTTAGGGAACAATATAACACAAGGCTCAATGAAAAAGTAGTGTTTGAAATTAAAAATTAATTTATCACAGAATATAATTTTTTTAATTTTATATGTAGCCCCCTTTTCTCTTTCAAAATAATAAATTATTCATATTACGATATTGCAAATGTAATTATTTGTATCATAAATAATATTTAAGTTATTAATGCACACAGTAAAATCATAAGAATTGGAAAAGATTACTCTGAAACGCAATTGTCTACTTTTACTACAAATACAACTACTTTTGCTGTTATCTATTACTGTTATAAACGAAAAATTTGTCTCTTACTACTTGATAGCTTACTGTTCGATTTGCCAAATTTATTATAGAGAATAGTAACTGTACTCACAAAATTTCAATCGATATTTATTTTAAGTTGTATCATTGTGATTGCTTGAAAAATTATAGGGGGTATATACTTGAAATTACATCTGTTCTTTTTTATGCACTGAAACAAGTTCAAACTGTGTACGCTATTTCAAATTGCAAGGACATGTTGGTACTTTTCATGATTAATTAGACCCAGTGATTAATCTCATTACTACTCAAATGCTTGTCACAAGCAATTGCCTAGGTATAAAAATAATTTTTTTAAGACGCATTGAAAAAATTTATTTTCTTAAATATGTAAGATTCCTTTAAAAAATTATTAGGTATAAGATTACTTTCAAATCAACATATTGAAAGATGAATGAACAAAGAGAAATTGCTCTATCAAAAATAAAGAAGCAGCCGAATATAAAAAAACTTTTTTAAATTTGTTTGCACATTGTTTAATTATTTCTAATATTGAATTGCCGCCATTGAATGTTTTTCTCATTGGTAACCAGAAGAATATTATTTTCATTAAAAAATTACATTTGGCAATTTTTATCAACATAACAAAAATTTAAAAAAAAATAACTTAAAATCTCTTAAAACAACAGCCAATTAACTTAAAATAATTCAGTCTTGTTCCATACATTGTATACTATATAACACTTCTCGTCGCAGAGGGACTCACAATAGATCTCAAACTACTCAGCATGTGATCCAATTGAACGCGATGAGATTAATCACTCAAATGAACGTATTTCACGTAACACGTATTTCCTTATATCACGTAGATTACTTAACTTAATGTTGAGTAAACCATAAAAAAAACCAATACATAACACTAATTAGTTTCATACGCAAGGGCAACCTATGCGCTAGACGAAAAGAACTTCATCGTTTTGGAGATCGATTATGTCTAGACAGTCATAAATTATCTTGAAGTTGTGACTGCTAGGGTGGTTATAGTAGATCACATAAATAAAACGCGTATTGTGTAATGAATGGTTTGTTTCCCTTTTTCAAGGGTTAATGAAAATGACACATGCTTATTACGAATAGAAATTGATAATTGATATTTCACACGGTAAATGAAATAGAAAATTGAGTTTTTTAGTTGGCCCCTGAAAATTTTCATAACAATATTTGTTAAAGTCATCAATTATGATATACGCAGGATTAAAAATCATCTAAACATATTAACCTGCATATGTTTACATGATTTTCAATAAAATCGGTTGTGACAGGCCATTGGATAAATGGACATGTTTCAGGTCTTGTAAGGTTTCCACTTTATTCCTTTTGAGACACGAAACCCTGAAGACATGTGTTGTATACATATTAACAAACTATTTGCAACTGAAATTAAAATACTCATAACCATGCCGATCAATCTGATAAGTATGTTCGTCACTCAAATTCTAATTTGCTTCTAACACAACTGTGTAAAGAATGGATTAGATTCCGAAAAAAGTATCTTTCTTTCCTTCAATACAGGACACTGAAAATATACATATGGAAACTTTAAAAGAGACAAATAATCTTCTAAATTTTTTTAAAATTTTTTTACTATTTAGTTATCAACTGAGAGAGACACTTAAAAATTTCAAAATTATTTATTTTTGAACTTTTTGCAAGATAGAGATGTTATTAAAAATATAACTAAAATATGCGCCCCACCCCATTTTCGAAACTGCTAAAGTGAAAATTATGAAAAGAAAACAGTCGTTGGAAATTAAGTTAAAGCTAACTAAAAAACTAAATTCCATAATTTTTTAAATATTTATTATATTTTTATATCGGTTAAGGATATATTATTGAATATGTTTACATTGTGAAAAGTATTACATACATTTGTAAATGGTTAAAGTCTAAATAAAAATTTCCCGAATACTTGTATTACCGCTAGTTTTATATCCAATACCTGGTGTTACTTATGAATTAAATAAGACATGACGAGAATAAATTATACAACACTAGAATAGGGTGAAATATATATTTTATAAGAGGAAAATCTTCAGTTTAAAAAAAATAGAAGATGAGTATAAAGGGTCCTAAAGCCTACAAAATTTTTGAACTTCTGCTGTTCTCCTTTCTTATTTCCGAGTCAGTTTAAATATTTTATTATTTTTGCTCGTTTATTAATAGACCACAGCCAGCCAATAATCCAATCAATCTAATAAGTAAATTACAGCAGAGCTCATGTTCCAGTGTTTCACTGTCAAGGATGAATAATGACGATGAGGTAACAAGCAGCTTTCCTTTGTCAAAATTGTTTTACATTTTCGCACAAGATTTCATTACATTTCACACAAATTTATGAACTAATTAATGATGAAAAAAACATCTACTTCTCTATTTTGAATTCTTATTAATAAGAAATTTGCTTTACAGTGCTCATTCAATTGGTCATTCCACAGCGTCGATTCATCATGTAACCTGAGTCTACATATGGGTATAGTAGAGCTTAATCTGTTGCTTAGAATTGAGAAAAATTAATAAAATGAAGCACCAATATGTCGGTAGAATATGGTGTTTAGTCTATTTGTCCATGTAATTTTATTTAGACAAATTTCTTGTAAAATAATTAATTGAACAGTTAGAACATAGGTTTTGCTATTGAAAGTGGAAGGCATAGAAAGTGGAAAGTGTAAGAGTTAGACAAATTAGAACTGAATGTAGCAAACAAAACACTTCATGAACTTTGTCTTAAAGATTAATATCAGAAATAGCAAATTTTACAAATATAGCATTTTTGAACTAGGTGAGTCCGAGCCGTTACTGTGAATACCATAAATCATATTATTAAGTATGGCCAGTCTGAAAACTGGTCAAGTTATATTGTACAAAACGTAATGAAACAAAGGTTCATTACGTATTGATTTATAATGAGAAATTTTTTTTGCATTTCCCAGGTTCCAAAATAACAAATAGTCTCATGCATTCTACAGAATGTGAGCTAATATGTTAGTTTGCAAACTCCTCAGGACGTCTATGACCTAAAAAACTGAAGTTCTGTTCTCGCATGAATTTTTCTATCCACATCATAGCTTTCTTTCAGATTTTTTGTAATATAATGTCATTTTTTCAGGGAACAATTATGTAAAATTTACTCAATAGAGACATACCAACATTTTTAAATGAGTAAATTTTCATGCAAAAGAAATTATATGCATTGAGATATTATATTTATATATTTATGTATAGAGAAAGAAGGGAACGGAGAAAATTAAAGATACCTAAAATTTGACCTGCGAATTTGTTATTTTAATATTATTTTGTTAACAGTATTTTAGTTTATTTAGTTTTTAGTTTCAAGTGTTCCATGCCGATATGTCAGGTGGAACCTTATTGTTGTGATAACGCCATTCATATTTCAGTATATCAGAGGCTTCTAACATTTGAACGAAATGCGACAAAGAGTCAAAATTCACATATAAAATGTAAATAAATCCTTTGATCAAAACTAGAAATTCTATTTAAAATAACATATAGTTTCATTCCAAAAGGGGCTCCAAAACAAGTCCATAAAGGGGAATTTGTTTCTGTATGTACATGGAATACCATTGGAAATACCCTTCAGATTAAAGCAGAAATGTGTTTAATAACTTTTTCCTTGCAAAACAATCGTTTCTCATATCATCAAAGTTACTGTTTTATAGCATTTTGTTCTCAGGTTTAACTGAAACTGAAATTAATCTCCAATATTTCAAATATCCTGTATTGATAAGATAGATGCTAAAATGATAAATAAAATTTACAACAAAGTATTTTTGGGTAAATTTACTATATTGTTATACCTATTGAAGACATATTAGGCAATATATTTAATAGTCAAAAATAAAACGATTGTTTGCAAATCCTTGTATATAAATATTCTATCCTGCCATCGACAAGACGAGAGAAGTGTTTACAGAACACTCGGAGTATGAGTTCTACATGTACTTTTTAGGTTCATTTTTATCTGCTGTCATGTCATTATTGACTTTCTTTTTAAAATAGACTTGAAAATGAATAACATTTTGAATGAAAAATGGATAAATTCTTTTATAACAGCTAAAACACGTTTATTAAAATCCTTATTAATATTCATGGCACTTCAGCATTTTCAACTCCAAATTCATGCCATGTTTAATGTCAAAAAGATAGCTGAATGCCCACATTATAGTAAGCACCCTTCATTCTTGAAGAAATGAATGGAAATATCTTTACTATATGATTTAAAACAAACGTCCTTTGATGTCCAAGATTATCCATGGTACACCAACTTTTTTAAAGCTGTTGCTTCTACTTGAGCATGTAAATAATATTAAAAGTAACTTATTAAAATTAAATGATGTACCAATGTATTTTCAAGAGTGATAATATCGTTTAGAGATTATTAGTGACAAAAATATAAAATACTAAGTACGAAAAAGTTGTCTCTTTTCATTTTTGTGCCACAAATATTTAAAAATATGTTGAATCGTTAAGTACTTACAAATATGTTGAATCGTTATGAATATCCATTATACGATGGTATGATCAACAAAATTCTTTATTTACACCAACTATAAATGTCCAATAAGGTATTAGACGGCAGTTTTTAACATTTTTGGAACAAAATATTAACAATAAAATATAATTTCACAGTAGAAACATACTATAAACTAAAACCATTCATTTCAGGTTTAGTTCAAATATCTTTTAGAATATGTGCTTCAAAGTAAATCAAGTAATATATGAAGATCAAAGTTAAAGTTGTTAGGATATTGCCTTCACACTTTGAAATAGTTAGGCGTTTAAGTTTTGCAATTAATTCACGCAATGTTTCAATGTACTTTTAATTAATTGTAAAGCTAATACCAGTGGCATCCACTAGAGAAGTGATGGAATTGAAAACGCTGTGTTTTTGTCAGATAAATTTAGAGTTCTTTACACAAATAAACCCACGATAAAAACTTTATCGTGGATCTACGCTCCAAATGTGTAAGTTGCTTGTGAGTTGGGATGAGGACAGAATAAAGTCTCTCAAGTAGAACCAATTGAGCAATGTTTGTCAATCTGCAAAGAGTAATATTGTGAAATAGGTAAAATTTGTAAAACAGATTGAAAAATGCTCGAAAGTTTGAAAAAAATCTCATCGCAAGTAGCAGACAGGTGATACTCAGCAAAGTGCTTTATAGACTCATATTTAAGGGACACGCCATAACATAAAATACTACAAAACTTGCCTATTGAAATTTAAGAAACCTCTTCAATAGTTTTTTCCCAATGTATATAATATTTGTATTCAATTATTTTAATTAAAGCACAGCTGCAAAATTTTCATTATAAAATGTTGAGAAATAACCAAGCAATAAGCTTGTTGCAGCAGTATGGATGGACAGAAATAAATTACTTTAAACGATTGCTATGAATCCTTAAAAATATCCAACGGTAGAAAACAATCTGAAACATAGCTTTAATGCCCAAAAGTATAACACATATATGAAGCTGCTTAGGTGTATACTAATCTGTGTACAAAATATATGATTATATATATTAAGAGAGCCTTGTAGGCCATATAACATAGAGTAACATCCACGTAGCTTAAAAAGGTACAAGAAATTTTATGTGCCTCAATTTTTCTTATCCTACATATTTCAAAGAAACAGATTTCGGATAAAAGTCATACGATTGAATAAAATAAGATGGATCGGAAATGACATAGGTACTTCATATAGTACTCGTAGAGATACAATGTTATCTCATGATATTTTCTCCATGTTATGACTTGCGATTCTGGATAATTTATAGATATGTGAAACTCACTTAATAATTCTAGAAATACTAGATTAGCGCAAATTATTAAAATTTTTCAAATTTGAGTACAAAGTGATTGTGGACTATTGAACTAACATCTATATACATCGACTTGATTAACTAGGGTATTTATTTTGGAATATAAATGTAAGTCACGAGTGTTACAATCGGTTAAGGACGGACAATGTTTTAAAAATATTTTTATTTCATAGGTCAGACATTGATAAAATATCTATTAACTTTGACAATGATGAAATTCTCCAATCCAACAAAATTGAAAAATCCAGCGAAAGTGGATATAAGGAGTGAATTACTTGTTTCCATAACAACATTTCTGAATTTATTACAAATTACTACTTCTTTCAATAAGATGAAATATATATGATTATTCAGAGAGTTCGTAAGTTTATTAAAATTAGCTTATATGATTTTATTCATAAATTTTTGCAATTCCTGCAATTCGACTGAGGGTAATTGGTTGAGAAATCATAAAAGTATTTGAGTAGTTAAGAGAACAATACATATATATTCGAGCAATGATATTACATACATAGATGTGTCAATCTTAATGATAAATGGAAAGTTAAATGAAAGGTAACTTCGATTTTTTGAAAGTATTCAAAAATATTTGAAAATGCTCTAATGACATGTAAATTAGAACATATGATTATTTCTTTCTAACTATAGCATTTCCATATAGTGTAACGAAGAGAGAAGCCTTTTTATGATATAATTATTATCTTCCTAGCCGAATTCGTCATCTACATCAATACAATAAAAATTGCTGAATGTCCACAAAGATGTTGATCTCTTTAAGAAAGATATTGGCAATCCAAATGTAATTATAGAAATATGGTTAAACTCGCTGTGCCCACGATTGGACTTCAAAAAGTTAGTGTATCTTTTAAAGGGCTATATATGTATATCTATTCTTGCCGAATTTTTCTTCTGTTTGAAAAGAATCCAACAAGAAAATCAGCCTATTTTCTGAACCGGTCAAAGTATCGAAGTTCAGTCGGAAATTCATTGACAATTCAAAAGAATAGACCATAAGACCTAGATCAGGACAAAGGCTACTTATTTCTTTGGGAATATATTTCATTTTCATGGGTAAATACAAAAATATATTACAAAATTATTAATTCTCGCGGGCAAAGCTGCGAATAGTCACTAATTTTTTATAAAATTCTCAATAGACCGTTCATGTTTTAGTATATTTTATTAACTGGAATGTAAACATTCAACTTTGTGTAAACATCAATTCAAATAGAATTTTACATTCAATTCGAACATCCGGAATTTCTCTCTTAGAGTGAACAACTATCTTATGTAATAATCTTTTGTATCGATTGTTATATATCCATATGATAAAAGAATATCACAATTATATTCCAATTTAGGTGTTTACTACATACACATTTTCTTTACAGATGCATTCTCATCAAATCTTTAAGTTTTGATGGTGGCGTAAATGTTTACTGATATTCCTTAATAATCTCACTTTAATAGTATTTGATTTATTTTTCTTCATTTTTCACATCACGCAACTACTGCATTCTGCGAATATTTATTGGCATTGACATATAATTATGTACAGCTAATGTAACTTTCTTTGACATATTTTTGCTTCTCCTACTCTCAAATAAAGAGAAGCAAAAATGTGTTAACAAAGAACATACAATATGTATATTCATATCATTTTCTGTATTAACGTGGCTTGCCAATAAACTTGCTTATCAAACAAACTCATCTAATTGCTCTATAAGCACATCATTCATCTTTATTAAAAACTTACTTTTGTAATAAAAGTCAACAAATATGATATTCTACTTAGTTATAAATCAAATAAAATATATGTTTCATTCTAATACTATCGCATTGTGGATTAAATGTATCAACGCAAATCAATTTTAGTCATATATTGGTCTGTAATATTATTTTAGAAATGTTTATTTACTACGGATGAAAGTATTTTTAATAATTTTTAATTAATATTTTAGTCCAAGATAACATTTCTGCCAATAAATTACAGAAATATATCTGTATATATATGTGTATGAGCGTGATAATGCAATCACTTCACTAATGGAGATAATCAAAAATATACAGAGACAAAACATAAATCGATACAATGTCGTCAGCTCTTTAATATAATTGTGTATCTCTGCAATATAGCACCACGTAGCAACGTGTTCAAAGACTGAGAGACAAACATAAACATTGACTTGAGTTAATTATTTTCTTCAATTAAATAATAGCTTTCATGTACACAAATAAACTGTTGCGCATCTTAAAAACAAATTCAAGTTTCATATTATAATATAATATAATGAACGTTTTATTATTTTGAGTAATCATTGATTCAATTTAAATCATGATCTTTTGAATGAAAAATCAATTGTGGAGATAAAACAACAAATCATAGAGGTGTGCTGATGGCAATGAAAAAGCATGAAAAGGCAAGCATCAAATACATCGATTTAATTGATTTCGTAAACATTTGAGCGGTTAATCTGATGAACAACGTGAGCCTTGATTGTTAAGTTTAAATTATGCTTAAATGACGATTGAAAACTTATTTCTCATTGAAAAAAAAAACTTTATTTTAAATGTAATACTTACAGCTTACTTTTTCTTTCATATATCAAGCTTTTGTAAATTCAACTTTGTTTGTAAAGAGTAATGCATTTGCTAACGATTAGTTCAAAATATTTTTTTGACCACTTAAAAACTGATCTAATAATTTACTTAAATTAAATTTCTTGTTTTATTAAAATAATTTGTCTCTTATTTCCCACATAAAATGGAAATATTTTGGTAAAAATTCCTTCAGTACATTTTAAAAAATTGAATAAATTAAAAACTACTCTTATTTCATCATCACACCTGTACTGGAGTTTTTTGTTTATGAGCAAATATAATATCAAAGAAGCAATTTATTGCTTTGAGTTGAGAAAAATCAAACTTTTGCTGGTAAAATATCCCGTGTGATCTAACTAGTGAAATTTAAAATGTGACAATAACCATTACTGAAAATAAAATTTACATATGTCAGCAGTTATATTATTATAATAAGGAGTTCTTTAAAACCAAAAAAAAATTCTTTGTCGAACTAACAAAAATATGTATCGAATTTGATTTCCATATTGAGGGTTTAACAATATCCGACACTAATATATTGATTTTTAGATCGAATTTTGTAAAAAAAACGTTTTACATGTATTAACCCTGAAATTAATATAAAGACATAACTTTTTTCTTTTGATGTAA
This sequence comes from Druceiella hillmani, assembly GCA_039881145.1. Lineage (NCBI taxonomy): Eukaryota > Metazoa > Arthropoda > Insecta > Lepidoptera > Hepialidae > Druceiella > Druceiella hillmani. The sequence goes on along the minus strand of JAYKKI010000069.1, from coordinate 603,070 downwards.
TTGACGACAAGTATTATAATTCAAAATAATTTAATAAATTAAAAGCTAAATATCACAGTTTTTAATGTGTAATATCGACCTAAAAAATCTTAGCTGCTTAAAATTTATAACGGATGAGAGCTGCCTAGGTTAGAAGGAAAACTCGCTCATTCCGCCGCTATATTCGATGTTATTTTTAGTTGAAATCAGATGAAATATACACTCCGTATATTTCCTTTCATTACTGGCTTAAACAAAAGCGTCTATACAATGCTCCAACAAATTGTATGTTCCCAAATTTTTATATACACCCGTTTTGAAGATATATACTATGTCAATTGCTTTCAAATTTTGCCAGATGTTTTGACTATTTTTTCCAAGTAAGAATCATTGTGCTATGGATTTCAAAATGTTATTAATATACTAATAAAAAATTTTACACCGTGTTCATAAATTTCACAATGGACATCAAACTTAAATTCAAGGTCATAATTATATTTAATTTAGTAAATGTCCAAGCTTTTTTCACGCTATAAATTTTACTAAATGACAGTAAAAAATAAAATTTGTATCTTTACTTTTTTATGATAAACTCGTACAGGCCAATGTATCGATTGACATACACATTAAAAGTCCATGTCACAGTGACAAATGAATAATTTTGAAACCATGAATTAAATAGTAATTAATAAAATATAAGACACAAAGCAATTCGGATCAAATGATTAACTAATGTTAAATTTTATTCAATCAAGCAATTCCATAACTGCTCTCCTAAAACAGACAAGGGAGTAGAATAACGTGCACACTTGGATATTTTGTAACATAACGTCTATCAGTGCAAGTTGTACTGATAATCATGTGAACCCTCCTAAATATTCATTTATATTAATAAAACAATATTTGGAAAAACTGATAATCAAAGTAGATTTAAAATTGGATAAAAGACAATAATGCTTTATTTAAGATCAATATGAGAAAGGTTAACCTAACAAAACTTTATTTATAACATACTATGGTGTTTTCTTTTGTTGATAATCCATGCAAATTATATGTGTCCATCCCCAACATCGACATAATTCGGTATAAATTTTAAATGAAACTATAAATTTGGGCTTAGATAGAAATAGACTCAAATATTACTATTCATAGATGTTTTAATGTTTTGTAAATCTTAATTACGACCTAGTGAGAATTATGCACTTCAGCTATAAAAAAGTTCCCAGACTATTTTCATAAAAAAAATTTAACCGTTCCATTAAAGCTATACATTTAGATGAAGATCCTTTATGTAAACAATTTATTTTATATTTCTACCTTATAAAACTTGAGATTAGAACAAAATTATTTATTTCCAAATACAACAGACAAAATACGTAAAAAACTAATTATAAAGGTGGTAAAGTAAAGGTAAATCCACATATATTAAATATCACAGTAATGGTAACTGTTACAACATCAGCAATGGAGCAAAGTGGTCGGTATTAAGACCATCACCACCAATGGATTTCAATTAAATTTTGACAAGATTGCTTTTTACTTCTGATATTGACGTTTCCAAAACAACCTATCAATAATTGTTCAGCAGCAATTGTTATGCAGTATTTGAGATCGCAGGTGGGATTGCAAAGAAAATGTTGAGATCATTAATCTTGATTGGTTATCATATCGTCTCATGTAGTTTACTAATAACTAGAGTACCTAGAAATTTCCAAATAGTTGATACACATTCGTTAATTTTTTTTAAAGTGATACTTTTTACATTTTTCCACATTTATGATACCTTTTTTCATAGTATTGCATAGATTTCCCAGGAAAAGTTTTTATTAAACAGGTTAGAAATTTCATTGTTAAAATAAATCGCCATATCTTCTATATTATCCCTACATAAGATCACACCCCAATCAATAGAAGCTTCATCCTCGAGGAATCATGGCATCGGCTAAAATTTCGATAATACGCTATTTTGGATAAAGACTTTAGAGCATTCGTTGTGAGGGAGATATAAATGAAATTATGAAGAAAGAAGCCTGGAGTAGTATGGCGACCATGGGTGGAATAAAGGTTTGGGATTCAATAAGCTAATTGAATCGAGAAAGATAAGCAATTCTGTAGATATTTAGCTTACATTACTTAAACTTTATTTTATTTAACTCACCTTATTATGTTTATGTTGAGAAATTTTTCATGTTCCTACATGCATAGTTTTGGTTAGAGGTTTTTTATTATTCCTGTTAGCATAGTTTTAGTTAGAGGTTTTATTGCTCAGTGAGATATTTTATCTTTGCTAAATAGATTTTTTTTACCATTTTGAGGTTTATATTGTTATTATACGAAAACAAGGAAAATTTAGTATGACGTAATTTGATTTACCACACTTTATAAAAGATAAAACAGGTTATGCTCTGTTACTGCTACATGATATTTTTCAGAGTTTTTTTAGATTAATGAAGGAATCTTCATAAAATATAATTTAGAGTGAGAAGGAAATTAAATTTCAAGCATGTATATATTTCACTTAGTTCCAAAACATCTCTAAACATGTTATTCATTTGTCCATTGTGGTCTATGAAATTACTCGAAAATATATGATTCCTGATTCATTAGCTCGATGGACAGATAAAATTTCTTATTATTTATCGTAAAGGTATTGTTAAACATTTATTCATCCACTTGTCAGCTGTATAGAAAATCATTCAGAAATCCAACAAGCAAATGTATCTGCAAGGACACTCGCACATGCAAAAAATCAATATGGATTGTACATAATTTCTTTAAAGGTATCGAAAAAAAATAAAATGCCTCGTTTATTTGCTGGTTTCTGCTGAGAAAAGTACACTTTTATTTTAAGTGTGTAATTCTCTCATATTAAACTTATGATCCGTATTGTTAATAGAATTAAATAACCCCCTTAGATTTAAATACTAATATTACAACTAAAGCAAAATTATTTTTGAAAGTCTAACACTAGTTAAATATTTAAATATATACAAGTATTTGTTATATAAATTGTGTTTAGTTATAATATATAAATTGTATTGCAATTTTGACCAGCAATGAAAACATATTTTAGTCGAAATATCTTCTAAAGAGATACGATGGAATATAAACGTAACGGTGTGTTAATTTATTTATGTATCATTTAATCAATTTTTATACAAGTATGTACATTTGGTTATGAGTAACAACATAAAAAACCATGGATGTGTACACTACACAAATTCAAATCTTCTTTTTGCTACACAATAATACAATCAGGAATTGGTAACCTAACAAAATATTAATAAAACATTATTTTGAAACTTTTACTTGTTTTTAATTTAATTATGAAGACTTAGATTTCATAAAATAATATTGAAACATCACAATGAAATTTGTGGTAAGGAAACTCAAAAATTTAAGAAAAGTTGATGCATTCACAGCAAAAAGTTGAGCGATCTTGAATTCAGCAATACCAGGTATAGACAAGAGTTGACACAGACTGTCCAATTTGTGGTGCAGTTCATCAGCTGTAAACATTTATTATTTTTTATAATTTTATAATTAAAATTTATGATTTTCATCTAAATATGGTACAAAATAATTATCTGTATTATATTCTATATTCAAACGTCAATTGGATTTTGTTCCTAGGCTTGTCAAGGAAGATTTTCGTTTTTTAAATGTCTATCAAATGCAAAAATATAGACAACAAATTGGACATGTAATGTACTTTTATACTATAAAATAAATTTAAATTATTAATATTTATTTTACTTGTAAAAAATTGCTTTTTTAAATTTGTTGGGCGTAAAATTCTTATTTGATTACTTAGAATTTTTTTAAGAGATGAAAAATTTGCAAGTTTATGTTTTAATTAATGAAAAATATATTATTCTTCTGTTACTACTTTCACTTAAGCACAGTTTTGGTGTTATTATTGGCTTTTATTTTGAACAATAATCTGCTAATGGCACGTATGCAGACTGAATTCAAGTCACTATACCGATGTGATGAGAAATTGAACTTTTGAGCCGAAATGAGATAAAAATATAATAATATTTAATATCTTTAGATGAAATATGATACATCTTTGATTTTGTATATGGATATGTTTTCTTGGAGTTGACTACTGAATAAAGTATAGTAAAACAAAAGTTTATAATTTAACTCCTTCAACAATTATAACTCATTCATAATTACTTTATAAAAGATGTGAATCGGGTGCTTTGAGCTGTACTTTACTGAAGATATAGTTAAAGAAGTAACTAAATGTTCAAGTACCCATATTGATAAGTACTCTTATAAATTTTTGGTACCAAAAGAACCATAATGAAAATAAATAAATAATACAAAGAAATAAAGGCATTTTTAAGTTGATTAATCTTAGCAGGTTTATATAAATCAAGCTATAGGAAAGTAAAAAAATGTGCGGTGATTCCAAATTCGGAATTTAAACATTTAGAAAAACGGTGAGTTGTAATCGTTTTTCGATTTTGTTGAAATACCTGCAATTAAACAATTTACTTAACAGTGAAAAAATGCTTCGAAATATTTGGATCTGTCAGAGAATTTATGATATTCAGTGATGTCTGCGTATTATTCACTCAATGAACATATGCATAGCTATTTAATTTAGAGGATGATTAGTATTCCGCTGGTACCAAATAGAGAAAAAATATTAATATATATGAATTGAAAAATTTTGCATTGTACAATTATCTATCTTAGGTAATAACCAAAAGAAAAGTATGGCCAAAATCTTAGTGGTATTTTTATGTAATAATGTTAACCCAATCAGCCAAAAAGCAGTGCTTAGAATATTTCTGTCACTGAAATGAATGTTTACATCAGTGAATATGGTACATTGAAATAAAAAAAGAAACACCTTCTATTTTTATTATTAACTGCTCTCCTGGATCTTTTATGTATGGTTTTAATCCATCGCCATTGTCATGGATGTTGTCAATCCTAAACCGTGCTTATCTGCCTCACAGGCTTATTAAACAATCACCATGAGTTTTTTTTGTTTTGGATGCCTTGATCTGATTAACGTGCAGATTATATATGATCTAGTTTCAGCTGTAGGAGAAAGTTGACTCAGAAAGTTGATTCATTATTTTGGGTCAGTCCACTCATTGATTTTTGATATTTTTTTTACATCTAAGGTACTTTGTTTTTTATTTCGCTACTTTGAACTTTTTTCTTCTGCTAATTTAGCCTAGTTGTCTCAATATTCTTTTGACAATGAGAAGAAACACTCGCTGCTCAAAGCTGAAGAGTCTGTCAAGTTAGAACTAAGTTATAACTTGAGAGACTCTTATGCTTTCGATAACAATTTTAGTTTATTGTTATTATTAACTTTAATCCCGTGTACTCACAATATTCTTTTTAACTCAGACTTTGAAAAAAAAATACAAATTATGTGTAGCCATTTTATTTTTAGTACTTGCTCTGTGCATCTATCTGAAATTTTGTTATATTGGCAATAGCATGCTTTTACTTATAGAAATAAATTCATTATAACAATAAAGAGTGAAATGTTTCCTTAACGGAGAAGAAAATAAAAGAAACCTTAAATATGAACAACACACATAAAGACAATTAATAACTGGTAAAATAAGAGAAATGACATAGCTTCAAAAAACAAATTAAATTTGTCATCAAGGCCAACACAGTATATAAGAATAGCGATAAAGTACAAACTGACCAATAAGATAATTGATAAACATCTCAAGGATAATAAATTTACTTACTTATATTTTTAAACATTTTAATTTTTAGCCCAAGTGTCCGTGCAGAGTGAAGTCGCTGTGTAAGTTTCTCGCAGTTTGTGCACACAAACAGCAATCCTGTTAAGTAATATGACCAAAATATCGACACGTACACTGTCAGTAAATACCGATCCGACTGAAATCACGGTGGAGATGAAATTAATATACTGGTAGTTGGTTAATCAAATTGTATAAAAGTAGTAGGTCAATTAAATTGTATAAAAGCAGTAGTTTTTACATATTTACTAACCTCCGAATCGGCACCATAAAAAACATATCCTATAGCAACAAGTACGCCTCCAAAATAATTTAAAAATACTAATAGAATCTGCAACAAAATCAAAATTATTTTGATGTACTATATGTACAAGTAAATGTGACACAGAGATTTCGAAAGCATATGAAATTTTTTCCTTTCACATATTAATCCACACCAAAATTGTAAAAATAATATTTTTATATATTTAAGAAATTTAAGTCTTTCAATTGTGAAATGCAAAAACATACAACTTAAGAAGGAAGTAATTAAATTGGGTCTTACTTGTAAGTAGAAGGCATCATGTAAGAGAAAACAGACATCAAAAACTTTCAAGTATAATTTGATAATTTTATCAACATATACATTCAAATCATCCATTGTGATTGTCATTACGTCGTCAGCACTGCGCAAACTAAGGTGGTCATCGACACTAAGTAGAGCGGACAGTTGTAAATTTCCATATTCAATTCTTTTCAAAATGTCATTGAGAGATGTGGAAAAAAGAACACGTTCAACATCGCTATACCATAATATAATATAGCCAAACATGAATCGTAATTCAAAGTTGTGGGAAAAATATGTATAGAAAATCATTAAAATGAAAGTTAAACACATTTTATAAAAATTTGAACGATTTTGCTTAAGTGCTTTTTCATATAATGAGCTCTTATTGCTATAATCCAAATAATTATCCAGCATTTCCATTTCAGCAATAAATTGTGGAAATTTATTCCATTCCAAAAAAGTAGTTGTGATAATGATGTAACTGAATGCAGCCAAAAATGCTACATGGTAAATTGTTTGCGGTACAAAGCTTTCGCTTGACGTAAGACCAAAATATGGGTCCACAATTAGAAGCAGAATAAGTAGTGGTAGAACTGTTGCTGCATATGTTATAGTTATGACATGTCTTATTATCATCGGCCACGGCTGAGAGAGTATTGTCTGTCTTTTAATTTCTGTGTTTCGTTTGACGCCCATTACAATTTCCAAATATTGCAAATATTTCCACGTATCTTTATAGCATATTTCTTCCATTTTGAAATGACAGAAATTAGAGTAGGATTAACGTATAAATGGTTTAATTTCTAGGTTTCTGGATGTCTCTTGCGCAACTAAAGACAACCAGTTACAGGACTGATTAGTAGAAAAGTAGAATGCTACCAGAGTAATAGAGATATTATTGATTTTGCTTCATGACTAATTGTTATTAATGATTCTACTAGATAGCAGACACATTATGGCGAGGATGGCATTGGAAAAGTTTTTAAATAATTGATTAGAAAAATTGATTTTTCTTTAACCCTTGAGAAAATAAGTCAAAGGTAAGTCAACTTGAAATAACACAATTTTTAAATGAACTTTAATTTTTAACATAAGAAAATTCGAATTTTAAGGAAAAAAAATTTTTTCTGAGTAAAGATTTTCAAAAAATTTTCCACTTTTCAAAATGAAAAAAAAAACATCACAAAAATGATAAATTCTAATACAACCCAACAAAATTTAAAACATTCAAAGGCAGAAACCCCTCCACACTCACCTTATCCGTTCAAGTTTGAAATACACCATATGTTATTTAATATTTCGTTGAAAGTTTACTGTCTGATTCTTTGAGGATTGGGGACCATCGATGAGTCGACCATTTTACGAATTTAATTTATCATATGTAATTTTTTGACGAATTAAGATACATACCTATATAGGTATGTATCTTAATTCGTCAAAAAATTACGTATGATAAATAAAATTATATCTGCAGGAGGTATTTTAACAAAACGTGATGGACTTTTTCAAGTACATTTCTTTCGCCTAATTTGCAATAAGTTTTCATACACACTTTTTTCTTTGTACGACTTATATCTTAACATTATATATTTAGATATTATTACGTTTATCTTTTCATAGCTTCATCTATGTGGTTTTCGATTTAACATGACCACTTTTATTTTTTGGAGACCAATACTAGCTCCTCCCCGCTGTACGTTTCTGTACAACTCGCTTGCTGAATGCCTATATTAGGGTGTCAGTATAACTTTAAATCGTCCAGTACGTATTATTACCAGAAACGGTCAAGGTAAAATTATGTGGAAAATAATACAAATGAGGTTAGTGAAATATTTTCACTTTTTCAAAAATATATCGTCACAGTTAAAGTAATCAAAATCCAGATGCCGCAAGAAAGCTTTTTAAAGATATAAGCAAAGCCTTTTTGCAAGGCTGGCTGGTTTACCACATGCCACCACCACAATCATCGTCATTTTCAAATTAAAATTAGAATGATTATTTTGATATATGTATTTAAAACTAACATACAAATTACATTTTCGGAAAATATTTTCAAAGTTACCCAAAGTAAATTTTTATTTTAAAAATTGTGTATGCATCTTCAGAATAGTTAAAACACATTAATTTCAAAGAAAAAGATTTGTTTGCTTACATTATTTTCAGGATGTTGCTAGAATTTGGCCCCCTTTTCAAAACATAATATTCTGGAAAATATAACAATAATCTGGTGTTTACCGAGGGTCGCTCAATTGAATGGTATTCTTTGTGGGTAAATGACATGCTTTTAAAATTCTTCTAAGTTTAATTGCAAAGTTACATTAAATACATCTACATAAAATTAAACTATGACAGATATGGCAGGAAGACTTTTAATAGGTATTCCGATATACTGAGGTTATTTTGCTTTAGGAATGGGAATTTATCTTCGACGCGCAAATATTCGTACTCGAGTAAGTAAAGTTCACTGATCAATGTTCCGGAACTATTCAAACGCATGATAATTCCGCATATAATTGTGGTATAAAATTGTTTTAATTCACATTATTTCTGGTAATATTTTCATAGTTATATGTCATCTCTTTCTGTCTCCTTACCCTCTTTTAATTCCAGCTTATTGTATGTTGTTTAATTCATTTGCATTGCCTTTTATTCATTGTTCATTTTACATTTGCTTTAATACCTTTGGTTTTCTTTTTCATTTCATATCCGTTAACAAACTATGACAACACAAAAAGTTTAGTCTCTCTCTCTCTTTCTTTCTCTAATTTGTGTGCTTTATGTTATCACTTTTTCAAAGCAAAAATGTAAATTAAGGATTTAAATCAATAAATTCCATTCAATATTTTAGGGAAAATAGTCATTTATTAAAAAAAATTAAAAATCAAATAGTGAATTACATATAAAAAATTTCTAAATAAGAAAAAAAACAATAACAAAATATTTAAAATTAATAAATTACAATAAATTGCCAGCATATTCATATATTTTCATTGTTAATTAAGATTTATTTAGATTGTTTGATGAAGTAAAAAAAATTATTTTTTTGAACAATAAAATTTCATCTTAAAATTAATTTTAAGATTAATTCAATTAAAAATCAAAATTTTAATATCTTAAAATTAAAACATTTTTATATTAATTATTTAGAAATTAATGAAATTTAAAACTAAATTTTATTATTCGTAAAATAATATATATATATATATATATATATACATATATATATATATATATATATATATATATATATATACATATATATATATATATATATATATGCATATGTTGTCAACAGGAGAAATGTTTATTAAAAATGCATTATCATTAAAATTACTAAAAGAATTAGCAGGAATTATGAAAAATGTATTTATAAAATTTTTAAAGTGTTGTAACTTACAAATGACAGACATTAATATTCAAGTAAATTGGTGTTACTTTAATGGTCTCGGATTAATCTGTGTCATGATCATTGCTTCTTGCTAGCAACCCTTCACAATGTGTATGAGTCAAATATATTAGTGAAATAAACTCTTTCAAATAGGAGTAGAACTCGTGCTAGGGTATGTAAAATGTTTAAGGGTATGTGGTATTCCTATTAAACTGTTTACATACATTATTATTTTTAATTAACATACAAGTTTATTTATTTTACAAGAGTGAAAAAGTCTAAACTATTTCAAATATTATAAAAATTAGGATCATCGCTATCATTTGCTCACTAATACTCAAATTCCTAGTAATATTTTATTTTCATTCAGGGAATACTAGAAATAATTTCAAATGAATTTGAAAAATACGTGAAGAAAAAGGAAAGTATAAAATATTAAAAAAAAGTATTAATATTTCAAAATGTAACAACATTTTAGTCATGCGAGGATGTATTTCCATTAATATGTCGAATATTCACAGTAATGGAAATATATCCTATCATATAATGCTGTGTACTAAATTACACACACACACACACATATATATATATATATATATATATATATATATATATATATATATATGTATATATATACATATAATATATATATATATATATATATATATATATATATATATATATATATATATATATATATATGCTTATTTCTGTGCACTTCTATGTAACAATTATTCAAATCGATATTACCTACGTTATAATATAATATATTAATAATAACTGATTTATAAATACTTTTCGCATAGAGAAGCTGAAATGAGATGATAATATTTGCCTATTATTAATTTGCAGTTCCATATTTGTAACAGTTTAGTTTTTTTTTTAAATATGGGTTAAGCATACATGCACGCAGAACACCTTATTCATAACTTTACAGACTTTTAACAGTTTGTATCATATTGTGTATGTTTAATTAAGTTGTATGCCAGCTTTCAATTTTGTTCCATTATCATTTTATTTATCGAACATTTTCACTGCTTTTCACATAAATTTAGGAATAATCTCTATCATAATTTGTTAACTATTTTCAAAAATAATAATTCGCCATTGAAGTTGAGTAAATCTTGTTTATTTAACATTTACTAATCTTAGAAAAATTAGCAAAGAAAAAGAAGAGAAGGTAGGGAAATGGAATCCCAAAGCAACGAAGGCGACTTTCGCCGGGTACTGTGAAGACTAAAATGAGTACCGATTTATGTTACCTAACTCGAGAACAATTATAAAGAATAGCAGTATTCTGGGAATCCACCATCAGAAAGAGCTATTTACAGTCAATTTCAGAATCGAGGTGAGAGCAGAGTACATCTCGTGATTTGAAAGACCCCCAAAACATATGAGTCGACAGATATGCGTGACGACTATGGCGGAAAAAACACACCTCCGAACGGGACCTTTTTGAGCCAGAACCTGTGTTCATGAAACACAAAAACAGAGGGTCTGACACCTTTCAACACAACAGTAGAGCGAAGAAGTAAACCAACACGATCTATGGCTGTCACAGAAAACATTTACTTACGTTATAATGAAGATTTGTTTCACCACACACCACTTACTTACTTACTTTTAAAATTTAATACAATCTTTCAGATAATTGATTTAACAAAAACACAATTTCAAGTAATTTTACGGTTTATTGAATATTTTTACACGTACAAGACAATTTTGAATTGTATTTTCTTTTCCAAGGGTATTCACTTTAACTATAATGGCTAATAAAAGTTAAATTGAAAATAATAAACAGCGAGCATGAAATCAATTTTACTTTATTATAGCATGAAATTAAGATTTTTTGTAATATCTAAATTAACATTTTGATAATCAGTAAACTTATGTTTTAATAGCAATAAAACAACAAAATAGTCTTTTTTAAGGACATCCTAACTAAGTAGGTACATTGATAATTTAAATTGTCAAAAAATTAAAAAATGTCATCAAAACTTAATTCTTATGAACGTGAGATTAAATTTAATTGCAGGTAAAAATTCTTTTATTTTCTTAATATCTAAACACACATCTCAATATTGATCACTAAAATCATATTACGTTTTAAAAGGAACTATAAAACTTTAAAATATCTATAAAATTAGCAATTTTATTAATTCAACTCTTATATCTATATTGATAGATAACGCAGTATAGAAATATTGTATTCTAAAATATCCCAGAATTCTCATGACAATTGTGACAATTTGATATTTTTTATGAAATAGTAAATATCAAAATAAAGTAACTCTAAAACATTTTCATAAAATATTATGGTTTCAAAACTTAATATTAACAAAAAAATTATAGATTTTCATAGAAACTTTGCTAGAATTTTGGTATAATATTCTTCTCAATAAGTTTCAGGATACTCTATTTTTTGGTTTTAAATATTTTAAGTTTTTGCTTTTACAGCGGTTTTGGCACTACAATATCAATAGATTTGTTGGCCTTTTTGTCAGCGTGGATACCGAGGCAACTTCCTCATTTTCGTAAAAAGTGTTAAACAAAAACTTATTTTCATAAATTCGATGTAATTTAATAACTTTTATATTAGACCATTTTACTTTTTGTCGGTCTTCTTTTAGAGTATAATTGCCAACAGCCATTGGTTTGAAATCCAAAAAATTGTCATACGTAAGTTCATGTACAAAATCTTCAGTAAGTTTCTCGTTTAGGTTCTTTAAATACATAAGCACGTATATTCCAATTTCATTTACACTTCAAGCTCCTTCTTCCTCATGCCAAACAAAAAAATTTGTGTTCTTTGTTCCCAATTCAGTAACAGTAAAATTTAATAAATTTAATTTCGAAACATAGTAGAAATTTGGTACTCCACCTTGTGGGCAGAGCATTACAGCCTGCAAATCGTGCACACACTGCAAAATTATCACTCACATTCTCTTTATCTACCCCCTTTTCAGCTCTAACTAAAGATTATTCTTTTAAATGCAAGTCATATTTCTTTTGTAAAGGGGCTTTTCGGCCAAATTTACATAAGATGTGCCGTCCTCGCACTGATCTTTTTAGGTTTCCAAAAAGATATATCAAAATCATTTATGAAAACACTGTAGTATAATTGGTAAGAAACATACTGTTTGCCATCATCTTTACATTTATCAACCAAAGTTCCCAACGCAAAGCTGCAATAGACAAATTTCCTTCTATATATTTGGGTTTTATGCAAACACCTTAATAATTACTCTCAATACTAGAAATGGAGTTAATGTAGGCCTTAACACCATCTTTCAAAGTGACCTCTGTTTTGACCTGGTTACCATGTTTCCCATGTTTTTTTTCAATGAAATTCCTGTTGAATCAGAATTCTTTTTCATAGCTGTTCTAATCATTATATCAGAAATTGCTAATGTATTCATAAAAAAACACTTTGCATACTCGAATGCGAGTATTATTTTGAGGTAGATAAGTGTAGTTAGGTTTTTGGCAAGTGCAACCAACATGCACAAAACAATATCACGGGTAAATTTTTGTCATATTATTGTAGAAAAATTACCTCTGAATATACAAATCACTTGTTTGCTAATTGTTAACAAATATGGGCAATCGTTGGTCAAATGTAAATTTTGCTTGAACACTTCTGTTTACAATTATTAGAACAAACAGATCCCAGTTTTTGGCATCAATTATTTTCTTTGACTTGGACCTAGTTGTATAGGCTTTACCACTGTTTCTTAGAGTCTTTGTTATATCTCTCTTCTACAATTCTGGGTTAGCTTTCCTTTTCCTTGATAGCAATTGAGAGGTCGCGCCAGATGATTGACTATCGATGCTGGGTGGCTGATTCTCAATGCTGTTTGACTGAATATCAATGCTGGGTGGCTGAATATCAATAATGGATGATTGCGTATCAATGCTGGGTACCCGAGTGTCAATGCTGGGTGACTGATTTTCAATGGTATGTGGCTGAGTCAGTGCTGGATAGCTGAGTGTCAATAATGATGACTGAGTGTCAATAATGGGTGGTCAAGTGTCGATGGGGGGTGGTTGAATGTCAATAATGAGTGATTGTGTATTAATGCTAGGTGGCTGAGTGTTAATGTTAGGATGCTGAATGTCAGTAATAGGTAGTCGTGTATCTATATAAGATGGTTGGGTATCAATACTGAAAGATTGAGTGATAGCAGTGAATGATTGAGGTTCTACAACAGAAATTCCAGGTTGGGGTGAAATTTAGTTCGATTGCACATCTTCCTCTGAATCTGAAGATGCTTTATCACTGGGTTGATAATTTGAATCCTTAACGCTATCAAATGAGGAAATCAGCTGTTATTTTACTACTTAATGATGTACAATCACTAGAGTCACCAGAGTCACTACTCGAGTCATCACTCTCTTCAATGTTTTTAATTGGCTTTTCCTTATTTGGACATTTTATTTTATCAGAATTTTCTTCTTCATCATCAAGCAACAATAAGCTCAGGTTGTGTTGACTCTCTGGTATAGAGTATCATAAGAATCATTGAATTGTGTGTCTTGCTGAATGACTAGTGGAGTAAAAGGTTCAATGTTTTATTCTACGACTCATGAAAATGAAAGTTGTTGAATATTTTGTGCGAATGTTCAAAATATTTCTGGTTCTGTTACTAGTTACGTAAATAATGAAACAAGCTTTTAGTCGACAAATTTTAAAATAAAGTTAGAAATGTTATTGACAGAAGTCAAGCTATTTCCACCTAAATTTCATTGATATAAATTCAGTAATTATTGCCTAATTGAGCAACACATTTCATACTAACATTCTTATATTGGTAGGTAGATAAAATGTTAATCAATAGGATTATACGCATAAATAGGTTGGTATACTTATATTGATTGAACTATAAAGTAACCTAGCAATAACTGAATAGCCCTCAATAGTCTTTAAGGGATTTGGCATACGGATATAGATAGAAAAGCAGATGAAATAACCTAAAATAATTAAGTTATTTTATATACTTATAGGTTACGTGTTCATAATTACCTACAAAAGGAACACAATATTTCTGAAACAGGCTTAACCAAAAAAATAATATAGATTCATTCATGTATAGTTCTGTATAAAATGGAAACTTTTCTAAAACAACGGTTTGACTAATATTAATAAAGATATATTTGTGTACTAATCTTTACAGAATGAACTCCTTTCAAAATATGGCACTAATGTAAATAGTATATTATTACACTTACCTGATCTTTTATGCAAAAATAATGGTTTGCAAAATGTAGCGCTTTTGTATATAGCAATAAAATGAATTACGTGCTCTTTTTTGTATTGTGGCCCTTTTTCACAAAAATGCAATAGAGGCAGTTTGGCTATAATTTAAGCGAAAATGATGAGTGTCTTTATTTCATCATAAAATATCATCAATTTAGATAAGATATATATATATATATATATATATATATATATATATATATATATATATATATATACATATTTATATATATATATATATATATATATATATATATATGTATATATATATTTATATATATATATATATATCTATATACACGACTCTGCCAGAAAGGCTGAAATACGAGTATGTAAATTATATAATACAGTATGTAAATTAAATGAATCGCTCCACGATTAGAAACCAAGTATTCCGTCATGTATTTCTCGAGGATGGTACCGCCGTCACCTGTTTCAGCTAGCCACAGTGGCCTTTTCTATCATCAAAGCAGAGTTAATGGCAGCTTCTTTAGTAACTAAAGCAGCAATATGGTTGCAACAGTTATAGTCTGAATTTGGTATTACCAAAGACTTGTTTTTTAATCTCAATAACAAAAGTGTTATAAAAACAAATTATGCAAATATTTAGGTATTTAATATAAATGTCTAATGGAAAAACTTCTTGAAAATATTATAGAGTTGAATTTTTTGTGTACAGTTATTATGCAAATATATTCACGAAAGCCTTCACTAGAACAAAATTTATATCATGGAAAGAAGCTATCGTAAAGTCACACAATTATAATACAATTAACGATTAATATTAATTGTAATACATTCGTCTATTTTTAAGCAATATCATTAAACGTAATAATTGCAAAAGTCTGTCAGTTTAAATACACTGCACATAACTTTGAATCTGAATTCCAGTACATATGTAAACCCAGTGTAAATAAATGTTCAGTTTTTCAACTTTTCCTGTAGACTTTGCAGTATGCAAGAAATTTTTGAAAAAGAAAAAGGCTGATTAGGGAGAGTGAAAAGTGAAGTAATTTTTTTTCAACAAATTCAAAAATACATAATAAGTTTCTCTCGCAAATATTTTCAATACTTTCAAAAAATGATCAATAACCATTCTCCACCCAAGCCGTCTCTGAAAATACTGTATAAATAAGTTACGAAAGTTGGAGATAAAGTAAATATTGCATGTTATTCGTAATTTATTTCCGACATAAAAACAGTGAACAATCGAACAATCAAATGTACAATCTATTATTAAAAGAAAAATCTCCAATTAAAAAAAAACTTGATTTGGTTCAGTGGAAGAAAGAAATATATTTTGCTTCGTAACAAGAATCAGACTTATAACATTAAAAGATATAATTCCTTTGAGTCAGTAGTCACGTTGGTAAAGTGAAACCGCATTGGGATGAAAGTTAACAAATATTAAATTTTAATTGATACAAAATTTCAGAAATATATCTCTATACGACCTTTTTACATCTCACACCCACAGTTAGACAAAGAAAGCTATAGTTTTTAGTTTTCTTAACAGACTGATATTCAGTTTAAAATACCTTAATTATAATATATCTATGTTCAAATATATGTGACTGTACGGGACACTAATGGTGTCGGAGCAACTTGCACTGACCAGTTTTATTGACTTTTATTGTGAATATTGTATATTTTTATTTTGCCCGCACACCTGGCAATTTTTGCTTAAAACCGTTAACATGTGTCGTTAGTATTTAATCATGCAGAGTATCATTGGAAGTTTTTAAAAGGAAATTAAGTTTCCAATCACCATTTTGCAAAATGTTAAGCTACTAAGTATCTGGAAATGAATCCCCATCCCTTTAGTTTTTCACATTTGGGTCTTGAAAAATCTTAAAAAATCATAGGCATTTAGTAAAGTTATTTCAGTGAATTTGCAGTTCAAACATCAATTTCAAAAGATACAGGCAATTTTACTTTATGCTTGTTCTAACATGCACTTAATCGGGTCTTGAACAAAAATTTTCAAGGAAAACCGATGTTTTGGTCAATCAAATTTTATACTGTTCACAAACTTTTAACATTTCAATGGCACTTGATTTAACAAGTCGTCTAAAAAAGAATCATTGAACTTTTTCAAGCTAGTTTTCACCTCTCACTAAGTATTTAACCTTTTGCATTGTAAAAAGTTATCTACATTTCAAAAATATGAAAACCGGGAGTGTTCATAAACATAAATTTTGTAACTTTAGAACGATTTGTTCTGCAATCGATAGTTGCGCGTTATAGTGCATTACCAATAAAAAAAAGTAAATTAACAGTGCTTGTTGTTTATTTTTCCAATACCAACTTTAATTCTTGGGAAAACTTGCCATGACTCTCGTCTTAGCTCTCGTGATGTCGGTAAGTGATATTGCTGTAATTCAATCAAACTATTGCCTTGAATTACTTATGACTAATGTGTTGCCATGTTTTTTACAATGTAGTAATGTTTTTATGACATGTGTTTGACCATCTCAATTTCACAATTCTACAGGTTTAATGTGTTGTTTCATATTGTATTTTTTTTGGGCCTTTTCCATAAAATGAAAACTTATTGGTGTTCGCTCAAAACAAAGCACCCATTTTCTGAATTTATTTATTTTACCAAATAATTCCATATGTTATTAAGAATTGAATTGTTATATTCAATACAGATGCAACCATGATTAACATCTCTTTATCTCTATCAACCTTAATCATCAGGTGCCCCTTGATTAATGAGTATCCTAGTTCTTGAAGTTACAAATTCTAAAGCGAAAGTAATTCAACAAACAGCCTTTACTTATTTTGCATAATCCACACATATACCTTATACATCATCCCATGATATCTACACTACATTACTCTTGCGGTGAATTTGTATTAAAAAATAAATGCTATATTGAATTTGTTTTCAATAGGAAATTAAGAAAACCCATTTGCAGTGCGACAAATTGAATTGAAAAATAAATAAACGGGCTTCAAAATAAAAACACATACTATTATATTTTGAATGAAAGGTATAAGAAAAAAGACTATAGTCAAAAGAAGTAAAGAAACATAAAATTAACATATCAATAGTTGGGCGAAATTCTAAATTTTAATGTAATGCTACATTTAATTACAATACTTATTTGAATTTGTTATAAATAAATGTTAACATTTATTTATAACAAATTTATTGTCTGGAGCGAAGCTAAAATAAAATACGTGCGTCGGATTTTTTCATGGTTTAAAAATAATTGGAAAACTATTAATCCAGTTTAGTTGTGACATGCGTGACTAAAAATTGTGCTCTTTATTTATGTATGTTTCTCACTTAAAAGTTTTGTTGCAACATTTATAAAATGTAACTCATTTGTGTCTACATTCCCTGAGGTATTTTGTTTTGAATAGTAAGTACACTATTGAAAACAAAACAAAATGAATCGAAGTAAGAGGGTAACTTCTTAAGCGTGTATTTTTGGGGAAACACTTTCTGAAATCTAAAGGAATCACTTATTTTTGTCACAGAAAAACATAAATTAAATTCAGTATATTGATTACTGTCTTGCAATCAATTCAAGTTACCCAATACCTAATTTCTCTTGTTACATGTTTCGCGAGACGAGCTAGTTTATAGATCAACTCAATTATTTGAATCTTAAACGAAGCTAAGTTGTTTGACAATTAAATGTTTTCACTCATATTCAGTTTATATTATTATACCAGTGTTTATTCTTGCTCATGATGTGGAGAAATCCAATCTTTATCCTATGGCACCAAAAGGACTCTAGACGATATACTGTGATAAATTGTGATATCGTTTTCAAAAAAACAGTACATAATTGTTTTCCAAAACATTGTCAATTAATACTATCGAATTTGGTTTTATTTACATCAAATGGATTAAGCAGCTAAATTAAATCAATATACTTAATCTTGATTTACTATATTGTTCTTGTCAGACTTTGCTTACGTACATAATTCTGTTATATTTTATTGCTCTGTGGATACGTTGGTAGCTCACATTGTGATCATGTTGCAGGTTTGATGAGGCTAAATTAATGGATTATAACATCATTTTAATTGATTTCTTTTTTTTTTATTTCAGGTTTCAATCTCTCAGACACTTTTTACGAATTCGCCATCGTGGTTCAACACCAGACTTTAGTGTTCAATGCAAACGACTACGTCAAATTAGATTATTCATTGATTTACAGCATGTTTACCGCCATAATTAGTTACGGAGTGGTGTTAACTCAATTTAGTAAATAAATCAATGTAGAAAATATTAGCTAATTATGATTTTGTTTTGTTTTCCTGAGTAACTTGTATTTATTTTAAAGAACAATATGACATGAGGCTCAATGACAAAGTTATTATGTTTTTGTTGTTCTAATGTGGATCCACATTCACACTTCTTCCACTAAATGTAGCACTTTCTATATAAAGACTTGATATTTTATTTGTGGTAATAAAAATATGTTAGTTTAATATATGGACTTATCCTTTCTGTACTGACGAAATGTGTTCCGTTGCTTTCAGTATCACAAATAGATATTATCAATGTATGTGCCAGAATTAGTCAAGAAAAGCTTAACTACATCTAATATTTATTTAATTGTATGCAAATAAATAAACAAATAAATTGAAATATCAATTTTGATATTGAGTATTACAATATGTAACAATTTCTCTTTTCACTTTCAATAGTAAATTTGGAATTTTGCTTGTTCTTCCGCAGACACTACGCGAGGAACTCGCGAACCATTACTCTAAGCAGATGTTATGTAAATTGACATCATATTCTGTCAAAAAATTAATTCGCTTTAGAAAGTATTCAACATTTACTACTTTCCAGTATGAAGGATTCTTTAATCCTTCATATTGGATGCATATGTACATTATTATCAAATTCTTTTCATAATAACGTACATATGTATCCAATATGAAGGATTAAAGAATCCAATAAATCGATACCATCATAGAACTTTCGAATCATGCTTCTTTCTAAATTATTGGATATTTAATAACGTTAGATAGTTTTCCTTAAATTTTCATGGTTTGAGAAAAAATCTCAATGACATATATCGAAATATGTTGTTTAAGTTTCTTAAGTGAAACAGGAAAACCCTTATAATTTTGTCATATATTTATAAATTTCTTCCATCCATCTATCCTTGCGTTTGTCTGCTTATCACGGCTTTACCGTTTCTTTATTTCTAGACCCATGTACATATTATTTTGCAAGTCAATGCTTCATGTGGTAATCTCAATTAATAAACAGCAAGACAACTTTAAAATAAGATTTCTTCTAAATATATACCTTGCAGGCAAAGTGAGAACCAATTATTTTCGAACATCCAAATGAATGAAGTATCAATGGAATGGTATTTCAAAACGACCATTCCAACAATGTTACATTCAATTTATGAAACCATATTCAGTTTTCTTTTATTTTTTTTTAAATATATATCAAGCAGGTAAAATGGGGCCAATTGTTTTCGCATAACCAATTAAATTAAGTATCACTGGAATGACATTTCAAAACGACTATTGCAATAATACTACACTCAATTTATATTCAAAATCATATTCACAATTCCCTTTAATTTTTTTTAAATATATCCCATGCAGGTAAAATGGGGGCAAATTGTTTTCACACATCCAATTGAATGTAGTATCATTGGAATTGTATTTCAAAACGAACATTCCAATAATACTACACTCGATTTATGAAATCCTAGTCACGGTTTTCTTTTATTTTTTTTGAATATATGCCATGCAGGTAAAATAGGGGACAATTGTTTTTGCATATCTAATTAAATGAAGTATCACTGAAATAGTATTTCAAAATGACCATTCCAATAATACTACACTCGATTTATATTCGAAATCATATTCACCATTTCTTTAATTTTATGCCCAGTTTGCAAAGTAATGAGTTTCAAAGTGACCTGCAGTATGTCCCTCCCAAGGGATATAGACAGGTATGGATTCTTATTAAATGTCTGTTCGGATACGTACTTGACTATTTCCTATATTATTTACCATGAAGTAAAGGTGCATCACATGTTCATTAAATAAAAAAACTCGTGAAAATTTTATGAATAATTTTATCTTATTACCGACCACATAAATTACATAGTAATCATCATAATGAAATTTACATACAAAACTAGACAGTAATAAAAATAATAAAATATTTACATTACGATATTGCAAAGAGGTAATCATTCATTCCATTGTTTTAACAAAATATTTAACTTATTAATGCCCATAGTAGAATTATAATAATGGGATATCGATGACGCTGATGAGTAATTGCCATGCACACAACTTTAAAGGACTACTTTGAAAGTCCTGTTATCTATTAGTTTTATGCACAATGAATTTGCCTCTTACTAATTGACGGCTTACTATTTGATTACCAAATTTATTATAGAGAATAGTAGCTGTACTAGCAGAATTTTAATTGATGCTCATTCAAATTGTATCATAAGTAGTTGTATTATAAAGTGTGTATACTTGATGTTACACCTGTTCTTTTTTACACATTGAAACAAGCTTCAACTGCATATGCTATTTCAAATTGCAACAATATATTGATACTCTCTATTATAAATTAAAATATAATAATAAAATTGAAAGTTGTAGTCCACGTGTTATACGAACAACACGTATTCGCATATATTACATAGATTACTTAATTTAAAGTTGAGTAACCCAAAACAAAAACCTATACATAACATTTATTAGTTCGTCACACAAGTACAACCTATGCACTAGACGAATTGAACTTCATCATTTTGGAGATTGATTATGTCTAGACAGTATCAACTTATCTTGAGGCGGCGACTGCTAGGGGGAGGTTGTAGTCAATCACGTAAATAGAACATGTATGTGTTGTAAACATTTTACTAATGAATTATCATTATAATTTATCACAATTTCGGGGGTGGCGATGATTAATAGTTTGAGAAATAATGACCATGACGACCAGGATAACTTTTCATTTTTGGTTTTTCATGACAAGCTGACGATAATATGTACAAATATCAGCCACACGATATGCTCAATTACCGAACATATATTTCTACACATTAGACAAATTAATTCTTATGATAGTATTAGTTACAATGAAATATTTTCTTCACTTTCTCAAGGGTTAATGAAACTGACACTTGTTATTACGAATATTATTTCAAGTTACCAATTATTTTATATGCAGGTTCAAATCAAGATATTTCTGAGAAATTGTAATCAATATCACATTCTAATGATTTTTAAGAGATCGCAATCGTAGTAGATTTTTTTAATTTTTCGGTGTTGATTTTCAGTACACATTTCTATTTAAATTTCCACGGGATATATTTCTTTTTAATTTTCTGTAATCAATTGTTCTAAGTATTTTTCTCAGGGACTTTTTTGCAAAATAAATAATTAGGTGGTTAGGATATGAGACATATGTTTTTACTATTAAAAACAAAATAGCCGATTATATCTGAACTAACTAAATTGATTACACAAACAGTACATGTCAATTGTATTAAAAAATTTTATTTAATATATAATTCACAAAGTTCAAAACGCGATGCGAAATGGGAAGTGCAAAAATAATGGAATTTAAAGAAATGCAACAACACGTGGTAGTAAAGATATAACAGAAAATAGAGCAATGTTACAAATAGGGATTGCAATCCAGCAGCATTTTCCGTCTAACTGAATTTTTGCTGACCATCATAATCGTATCTGAATCCTGCGCGGTTCCAGCAATTTAACAATTTTTGAAAGATATGATTTTTATAATAATAACTTAAGAAATAAAAGTATTATCTTTCTTTCTGTCAAATCTTTTGTTATTTTGACTGGACACTTTCAATACAAATCGGTAAAACCTGTTACACATTTGGGAAGTAAACTTAATTTTAGTTCAAATTTATACTTGAGATAATGAACACTAAATATTTAGCTAGTATTATGATTATATATAATGTAAGAATGGATAATCAGCGGCAATCTGTCTTACCAGTATTCTTTGATTCAATACAGCTAGATATGATAATGATATATAATAAATTTATAAGTTTAATTTCATTATTAATATTAGTAAAGTAATAAATAATTAATAGTAATTAATTATTTTTATTGCAATCATGAATTATCACATAGATACAAAGAAACTTTAATTTAACTAACTAGGTAATTAAATTAATTTTTCTATATAGGTAGTTTCTCACTTCATAGTAGTAATTTTCTACTTTTAAGCAAGATATCACATCACGCACAAATCAAGTTTTTTACCATATGGTTTACAAAAATTTTGAAACGATTTCAATTATCTCTTTCAAAATACACAATTCTTTGTTCAAACCTTTTCATTAGACTGTATGCAGACATAAAATAAGGTATAATTACAGTGGCCAGCAGAATTGATTTGTTTAGCTTGTACGTGTTGTATACATGCAAAATAAAATAAATAGAAGTTTTTTATGGCACATTGTGATCTTCTGGCAACGGTTTTAAAGATAGAAAAAATATTGTTTCCACTCAATTCATCAACGCCCAAGAACCATTTTAATAGTCAACAGTGTATTGAAAAACGTTAAAAAGAAATTTATAAACAACTGAAATAAAATGTAAAATTGAATCATTATAAATAAAAAATTATAATATTAATCTTTATAACTAATTTATAAATATAACCATTCTTACAAATATGTTTTATCATAATAAATTCTAAAAATAAATCTGAAAAATTAAAAATATTGTTTTTTTAGAAGACAGAATAAATACATGGTCAATGGAGTTTTCATCTGTGGTTACAATTTGTATTTGTGTATAGTTTAAATGTCACCAATTTAGACAATAAGCGTAAAATATAAAAATATTATTAAAACATAAAATTATATTAATTGATAATTATTTCTTTGGCATTAACATAAAAAAACCAAAACATAAAAAAATTATAAATAAAAATTATGAGAACTACAATAATATTTTGTAGCTCATCATGCTTTAGAAAATTGTTTGGATAAGGGTGTTCTAATTGTTCATGTATTTCGTTAATTTGATGTATTAAGTTGTCATACATATTTTTTTTACCAAAAAACATTTAAGTCCATTAAGTATACTACATATCCAATCGTCACAAAATAGTATAACAATTCTAAGTCCCAATATTCTAAATGCATTATATGACAGATCGACGCGACAATTAACATAATGCAAATCCTGACATAGCAGAGTATTCTGCATGTAATTTTGTTACTGCACCCTGCACCGAGCAAATATTTCCAAAACAAAATGTGCTGAAGTGTATCTTTAAAGATAACATTCTTAGTTACTGTGTAGAATATTCTTAGTTTCTACATGGTATATTCATAGTTATTCTGATGACATACAAGTCTAGATAGCAACTAAGTAATTTAGGTAAAATTGATGGTCAATAAATGTTTGACAACAATTTAAATGAGTGAGGCTATATTCATCATTTGTCAACTGACATTAATTCATTGCTTTGAAGGACGACTTGTTATCTGGATGATGCATACTAGATTTTATCATCACCTTATGCGTCAAAATATAATGTCGATCTTCATAAAATTAAGTAAAATGTAAATCAATATTTGTTTTTTGGCTACCTCCATTAACTCACTCACATACGTATGAAATTTGAAGAGAAGAAAATGTTTGGCTTTTCTTTATCTCAATTTTCTATGTGACTATGGGTAACTGCAGCGTAAATACTTTTTTTATTTTTGCATCAATTAGTCAAAAGTTATCTTCCTAATTTTTAGTGAAGTTTTTGAAATTTTTGACTATTATTGTTATGACGTGGTTCATAAACTGAAATGATGTTTTTTCAAAACAAACTTTTAACACTCAGCTGAAAATTTTCTAATAGATGAAATAGGACTTGCTTTATCAATAACTTTTATTTATTGTATCCATATGATGAATACAGATTGTTTTTGAGTCATGATATTTCGATATACCACAAAGAATTTTTTAACCTGTTTTATTGAATTTTTTAATATTTGGTTGGCATATTTTTTTATAGGTTAGCCTGTATTCACCATCGGGCTAGTTCTGTCTCATATGATTTTGTAAGATGAAATATTCAAGTAACGAAAGCAAATATTAATTATGTTATCTCTTCGTTAAATCCAGTTATGTTATAACATGAGGCATTTATTCAATAGTAGTTTAGAAAAAAATAAAAACCAAATACATGGAAACTTGAATACACTAATTCAGAGTAACTATTAAAAATATATTGAAATGTAAACACACAAGAATTTTTTCAACAGGTAGTTTAGTTTTAGTGAGATTTTCATTTGAATTTCAATTAGATGACTAGTTCTAGATGACATTTTTTTAAAAATAAATCATTTTACACAACTTATGCATTATAATTTTATAGCAGTAAGTTACAAACTGAAAAGAGTTGGTGTACAGTTGTATATATAGGAAGGTTACATAATAATTAGCTGAACATTAAAAACTGTGAAATTTGACATGTTGTCTAATTGTAATATTTAAGTTAAAATAGATTATCCACATTAAGAAACTGGATCAAAACAACAGCGTAACTTGTAAAGAGGCCTAGAAAATCTAGCAGCAAAGAAGCTCACAGGTTGAACGAATGAAAAACTTTGAATTGACCCAGTTTGCCTGGTTCTATCATATTATTAATAAGCTTCATGTGACGTCGGACAATGGATGCTGAAAAAAAGAAATAATATATACTTATAGCAAGGTATTGTTAATTAATTTAAGAAAGAGGTAACAAATTTTCAATTAGGAAACTTCGTTTGGAAGAGAGGAAAGTAGGAGATGTTTACAAGATGATAAATGGTAATATAATATTTACTAATAATAAATATTTACCATATTTCATTACAATCGCTTTGTATGGAATTGGTAAGAGTATCCGTCATATATATACACGCATGTTATGGATACCTGTAGTATGTGCATATATGCACATCTAAATAAATATATTAATAAATGATGTTCTTTCGCGCCTCCTAACGTCTAGTGATTATTAACTACTGTCACATGCCAGCCGAAGTTTGATAAACCTTATCAATATATAGTGTAAATATCGCAGGTCATAAGCTGCTTCGATTAAAATCCATACTAAATTATTATAGGTAAGAAGTAAATGAAACATGTCTCAGTCAAAAGAAACAGAAACAAATTATGAGAAGGAGAAAACTAGTGATGGCGATAGTGAGGGCAGCCAACTCAGTCATGGTTTGTGGCGTTATTTTAAGAAAAACAATATAAATAATAATGATAAATGTCTCCTGTGTTTAGAATGTACTTCAACTGAATATTAGTCAACATGCCACCAAAGGCTTGAAGATACATTTGAAGACTAAATATAGTATCAATATTAATTCTCGTAATGAAAACACAGGAGAAGAATCCATACTTAAGAAAAAACTCAAAATCACCATAGACAAGATAATCTCCACAATGGTATGCAAAGATGGATTCACCTTAAGTTCATTTTGCACATCTTCAGATCTAAGAGACTTGTTTTCTAAAAATGGACATAAACTTTCTAACTCACCAAATACTATAACATCTGTCCTAACAAATTTCTATAGCCCCGTTGGTGTCAACATGATATTAGAATTCAAACATTTCAAGAAACAAGGACAGAGATTTTGATGACTCTTTATGAATGGACATCATAAAAGAATCATCGAAACTTAAATATTCAGCAGAAAAAACCATCTCCATTTGGGTTTAGTTTGTATATATGGCTTGGGTACTGCAGAACACTACATTAGCTTGGTAAAAGAATACCTCGCGAGTTTTGGTCTCGAATTAGGCAGAGATATAATTGCTAGTACAATGCAAACTTATACGTAGTTCCCAGCAGCTTTGTTTTACACACTGTTTACAGCTAGTAGTCGTCAATACTCTGTATAAAAAAAGCAATGAACCAATATCAAAATGCGCAAGAGTAGCAATTATGGATGAATCTGATAATGACGACAATGATGATACAGATGAGATCAAACAGGGCATGACAGTAAATGTGAATTCACCTCCAGCTGAAATGACTTCTACATATGATTTATCTACTGAAGAAAGTAGAGAAAGGGGCTCAAGATTTTTAAGTGGTCACCAAAAATACTGGAAAAGAAGTGGCTTTAATGTTAGATTGTCGTACCCGCTGGAACAGCCTGTTAAATATGTTCGAATGGTTCTAACATATTGATCAGGCTGTTCCAGTTACTTAAAAAGCGTTAATCGATATCGGGTCTGACATAAAATTCAGTGACGAAGATTGATTCATGATAAATGATCACATAGTTAGCTTGTAGTCTTTTAAATTGGGAGTTGAGGCACTTTGTAGGTGAGAGGTGATGATTATAACTACGGACACAACATTTCTATTCATTTTGGATAAATTGCAACAACAAAACACAATATTCAAGAGCGCTGCGCTGCGTTGACAGGAGTTTTGAATTACTTACAAAACCTGAAGAAATATCACCAAGAGGCCAAAAATATAGATTATGCATTTTTTGTTCCAAAAAAAGGTGCAATATGTCAAGAAATAAAAAGAATAATGGAAAGAATCATTGGAGCTGGAGACAACGAGTAAGAAAGCGAGGTTTTTGTAAACACACCTGAAGCTGGAACATCTGCAACTGCTACAGGCCCTGCACTCACTTTAAAGGATGAATTAAAGAAACAGCTTAAACAAGAAAAAGAAACCTTCAAGAAAAAGCCAGACAACAGGCAAAAGGATTATGAAAAATTTCTGGAAAGAGAAATGGAATCAGAAGACGGAACCTGACGCTTGCCTATGAATATATCCTAACAGTCCAAATTACTAGTGTAGATACCGAGAGACCTTTTTCTGTAGCATTTTACAAGATTACAAAAATCACCAGTTGGATCTATACCAAGATATGAGGTTGAAGGTGTATCTAGTAGAGGAGGAAAGAAAGAACTGAGTAAAATGAACAAAGTAAAGAAAATTAAGATTAAATAGTTGATAGTGGACGAATGGAAAAAAGGTTAGATGGTATTGAAAAAGAAAAAGGAAATGAAAACCCCTATGAAATCAAAGGCAGACTTCAGTTCTGTAGTATACTTTCATTTAATTCAATGTTACTGCAAGCTGGTATGTGTACCGGATTAAATCATGTGCACCGCAAAGTCATCATGGATTATAATGAAACATTCACAAGAAGATATCTTTCTAAGGAACTTTTGTTTCCATGGAAAGACATGGTGAACATGCTAAAGGAATTTTCATTGTTTTTGATCAATTCAATCTGAAGACCAGAAGTTCGCTGTTTGTACAATCTTTCTTCGGTTACAAGGAGTTGTCAACAAAAGTGGTAACCTCATCTACCAGAGGCAAGTATATCATCCAATTTCAAAGAAATTTTGTCTCACCTGACAAAGGTAAGTAAAATCATAAAGATTTATTTTCCTAATCATACAAGTGACATGGCTTTAGAAAATATTGGAAGTTTCTTAAATTGATAAAGTAATGGGATGGTTATAATTGGGGTCATTTTTAATACCGCCCTAGATAGCTAAAGTTATTAAATGATATATTTTGGAGATTTAAGAACCTTTTTATTTTGGAAAAAACTGCAATTGATATATCAAGACATTCTATTACAGTAAAATTTTATTTTAATTTTCAGTTTCACAGAGGTTACGGCTACAATAATACTGCTTCCATATCAGATAAACATAGAAGAGTTCAGTGGCAAATCTGTTCCTTAATTTTTTTCTAGACACATTTGTTTGCATACTTTCAAGTGTAACTTGTCATTTCAAAACAGATCATTTCCCTCATGTTTAATGAGCATATTGCAGATTTTTGTATTTACTGTTTAAATGAACTTTTTTGCTTTCATGAGGAGTTCCATTTATTGTGCTTTCTTACGTTTCTTAACTTCTTCAGTTTGTCGTGAATGTTTGAATGTCAGATGTTTAATGTTTCTCCATTTTCTTGTGTTGTATAATGTGGACTTAACTCAATAAATGCCTTGATTTTGTCATCATTAACTTCAGTGTGTTGAGAGTGTCATCGACATCAGAATTGCCAGAACAAAATTTATAAAATACCGTTGACACTGATGTTTATGAAACACCGTTGGCACCGAGCATTGTTACCATAAGTTTTATGCAACTTTGTACAAACTTGACGTGACTTTCACCCTTTATTAAAAGTAAAATATAACAAAAATATATAATTTTATTTATTATCTTACCCTTGGAGTAAAATCTTCAAATCTCAACTGAAATGCTGAATTGTTTTTTAGAATGAAACTACACAAGCCATCTGTCAAATGACAGCTATAACATAGAGGCAAAAGACACACTTGGAAAAATTACCTGGCGCTATTTGATGCCAAAATGCCTAATGATTTTTTCGACAACTCAACATTTTCTTAGTTCAAAAAAGCACTCGGTATTAGAGTCCATTTTACTCTTAAGAACTGCTTCTATGTAATTTTTCTCAACAAGAATAGACACACAATATAATGATTGCCTATTTGATTTTTTGGCACTCTCAATGTTCAATGAACTGAATTATTTGATTGATAAACCAGGCAATGTCTAAGTAAATATTTTGACTTTAACTTTTTCTAAATAAACTAATTTTTTGCCAGCACTCTCATTTTTTAATGCATTTTAGACATTCTGATAATCGAAATGATGAATTAAATGCAAACTGAAATACTCTGAATAGTTTGCAAAGTGCTAGATAAAACTTGCATGTATGAGAAGAAAAATAATAAAAAGACCTTTATAAGTTACCAGGGAAAAATGAAACCTGGGCTGGCCTTAGAAAGTGTAGCATCGGTATTTTTTATTACATAGGAGAAGGTTTGACATGTAGTATCATGTGCTTAGCAAGTATCGGTCTAAATATGGTATTAAAATAAAAGATTCAAAAAGTGAATTTGTTTAAAACAATTTTTTGTTATTATAATCTATGTAAATGGATAATAGTAATTGCTATCTGTTGATTCCAGTCTGGCATTATAGCAATAAAATTAATTACATATATTGCAAATATGTTTCAAGCAACTTTTGAATATCTGTATGCATGTTCCAAGCCTATTTGAATCAACGCCATGTATGTATGTTTAAAGATTCTTGATAGTTTCAGAGTATTATTTTTCTTTACTCTAATTTTAGAAGAATTCTTTTTAACATGCCACAAATAACAGTAATGCTTGAAATTTTTTCAGGTAAATAAATTTTAACTTTATCAACTATTTATTCTATAAATTACGTTGAACAGCTTTTAGGGCTTCAACCTAAAAATATATTGGGACTAAAATAGGTGCAAATATCAAATTTCTGAAATGAGTGTTAGGCAGAGGTGGTGATTGCTTTATCAGTAATGTGCAACCCAGATGAATGACTTTTGTATGAGGAGCATTGACGGGGAACAACTGCTCAATTGCTTAATGTTTTAGCTTGATGTTGTAATTTTTTGTTGATGTTGAAAATAAATTAAAAGAGATCCTTGACCAAGTGCCACATAGAAAAGCGTGCAAAAATTTAAAATATTTGTTAACTGACATTTAAAAATTGGAATTCTGTATTTTAAAAATTTCATTTAAATATTTTTTTCTTTGTTTAATTCAAAAGCTTTATAATTTTATCAACCAACCCTATAAATTTGTTTGGGCTATTTTTGGGGGCACTCCCTAAAAATATTTATTCGTAATTATATTTTTAGGGAGTTTTTGAAAGCCCCATTGTTATTATTCAGTGAAATTGGTGTGGCCCATAATATATATTATAATTAGAGACTTTAATGATTACACTACAGGAAATTTCAAACTAAATTAAAAGAATAGTGATAGAGCATTAATGACATTGCTCAACGTCAATTAAAACATTATTTAGTTATCTCCAAATTATACACCAGGAATGTTTTTTTTGTTACGTAATAATGATTAAATATAACGAAATAAAGTGAGTTTTGTTGTAATTGTTTTCAACACGGTATTATGATTCACAGTAGCGTGAACATTCCTTTTGTTGCTATTCTTTTCAGTTTCCAATAAGACCAATTAATTGGCATAAATGGGCATTGGTAGATTGAAACACTTCAATGTAGTTGTTCATTATCAGGTGTCAAACATAATTAGATAAGAAAACCAATTATGGATTGAATTTCATACATTTACTACAATGCTATTAAGACTTTAAAATTTAATGTGTTATGCAAATTTATAAATATTAAATTAATGAAACTCGGATAATTTATTCATCACAAAATATATTTCTTTTTGAAGTAGAAAGAAATTTTGTCAAGGTTCAAGCAACACATTCAAACATTTCCGTTTAACTCCGCCCTCTGCAGAGTAGTGTGAGAGTTAAAATAATTTTTCTTCCTTCGGAAACACAACTGTATTATCACAATTATTCATTAGTGGTTTTTCAATTCTTTTTTTCTTTATCAATATTATTTTATAATATAATTCAATATCTTTTTTTCTTCTGATGTCAAAGAATCTTGACCGAAATGATTGATTCACATCTTATATGATATTCTAAGTAGATGATATCATTTATTACATATGAGTTCCTTTAGAATAAACTCTCTCAAACAAGTTCAAAAATTTTTACCACTTCAATTCCAAATAGGGACATATTTTTAAACTCTACTTCCGTTTATCCTATATTAAGGATGAAGTTTTGATCCTATATTAAGGATCAAAACTTAATCAAAGAACTATTGAATAAATTAGAAAGACTTCAAAACCTGTGTTGCGTATTCAATTCACCCTCAGTTAAAATTAAAAAACCCGAATTTTAAAATCTTTTGGCTCCTCACTTCGAATTACTTTATAAAGATGAAAAAATCTGCCTAATTCCTTAATACAGAACTGAATTTTATGGAGAATTGTTTAAGACGCACATTGTGAATGAAAATATTTACACGGTCATAAAATACAATTCGTTAACACTGACACTGGAGAAATATGAAAGGAACATAAATACCTTCAATATATATATAAAGAAAAATTGTTCACTTACGTAATTCTTCATCAACTTGCATTGATGTCATAAAAGATTTTGTAGTTTCTATCTGCAAGTATATTTTCTCACATATGAGACAAACGGTCATCAACCCCACAACATGGGGGATTTGCCATAACATGAAAGTCATCGAAAGTGATGTGTCCAATTTCTGAAATATTGTCTTTATGAATGAATGTGTGAAAAAACATGAGAATCTTTGAAAAACAGTTTTAATTTCAGACAAAATTGAATTCATCTTCCTTATTTAAGGGCAAAGTTTGTGTGTCGTCCACACAATTTTTCAGGGCTACTGCAGTTTGTGGATGATTATGCATTAATTAACTTTTTATGCCTCAGTCTCCTTTCCATTAACTATAAAGTTTTAAATAGGAAATTCAAAGCAAAGTCACTTCCCTGTACATTCAAGAATGGTTAAACTTATTTATAATTAACTTTCATCCAATATTTCTAGATATGGTTATATGGTATGTAACTCCACAACATTATCAACAGGGATGTAGCAATTAGTGGAAATATCAGACGAAAAAAAAAAATTACCTGAAATTGATTACCTAAATTTAATTTTCATAATGCTCGAGTATTGTGCCTACTCATTGATATTTTTTTCTTGCAAAAGTGTAGATCAAAACTGATTTCCATCATATTTTATAACAATATTAGTGTATAAGGCACACATAATCGTGTTAGGGAAACCCAAACAAAAGAACGTTGAACTAAAAACAAAGACGAATTAGAAATCCAGAGTTAAAGATTGAAACATGTTGGGGATTGGATGTCACAATGTATGAAGAAAAAAACAAGTGAATATTAAACATCAATCAGCCTCATCATCAGCCCATACTCAGGAGGAAGAAAGAGAAAGTAAATCTCGGTTCTCTCCTTGACCTCAACTCAGTCGCTGTTAGATGTACGTTTAGTTCTTCACAACAGTATTATTCTTGTCAGTCCTGCCCTTTTCGGCAAGACTTTCATCCATAAAAAAGTCTAAATGTATTTATACATCTATATGTATTTAAATTATAATTGAGAAAACATACAAGTTTTTTTATTTACTTCATCAATTGCATGACACTTTTCTCTATAAGCATATTTGTTATCTTTTTGGAACATTTGCAGTTTAAATAATAAAATATTTGCCTTTAGTCTGTGGTCTATCGTATGTAATTTAGTTTAGTGCTTCAAGTTAATTAGTTATTGTATGTTTTAACAATACTCACATTATGTTTAATATTCTCAAGAAAGCCATACATTGTAAGGAGCATGCCAGAAAACGTCAAAGTGATTGACATGAGTAGCTGAAAAGTAAGGGTTAATTCACAATAATATTCGTATTGATATTTTTGATAGCATTATTTAAAGTTAAAATGTTATTTCAGTACTTTTATTAAAAATTACTTTCACAAACCTGAAATTCAAACACTTTTTTTAAATAGTGGCACAAGTCCAATAAATTAATATAGAATTGAGATAAACAATAAATGGAATTTTCTTTTAGCGGTAATATAAATGTAAAATGGTTGCTGGAATTGGGATCATGTTGTGGACTGCCAAATATGGCATCGACAGGTGCCACCATATTTTGTCTATTGTTAAATTTAAAAGAAATATTCAACATTTCGACACGTTTTGTTATACTATGTAATATGAAACAAAACAATGTGACTTCTAAATTAAAAATAATGGGTGTAATAATATTGAATACAACAAAAAAGGAAATATTTAGAGATTATTTTATTGCTATAAATACACCAAAAGTAGCAATAAAGGTATGAAAAGCTACAAGAAGAACAATAACAATCAGGTTTCGACATTTGTCACATCTCAACAAATTCCTTTTGTGTACTGGTTTTAAAAGATTGTCTATTTTTTTAAATCTCAGGATCAATTCTTTAAACATATTTCGGTCACATATTATATCAATCAACAATAAGCGCAGAATGAGAATCATCTGAAGTGTCCTAAATGCCAGTATAAGATGCCGACCATGTTTGATTAAATATGGCTTTTGCAGCTCTATCAATGTTGCAATAATTAGCCAAGTGTGTTGCACCATAAATATTGCAAGTATAAGTAATGTATAAAACTTTTGACACCATAATGTAAATGTGGCAGGAATTCGTCTAGCAGTTTTTCTACAAACTCCAAACAGATGCTGGTTTATTAAAATTGGCCAAAGCGTATTCTCAATCGACTCGTCGTCCATATTAACTCTCGCAAAATATTTTATCGTTACGACTGAATTCCAGCATGACTATTTTATTCAGTGTTGAAGAAACAACTGACACTTTATTGATTGAATGCCTTTTGAATTAACAGTCATTAGTTTATCATCGTGTGGAATCTCTTGAGTGCTTAACACAAGTAACAAAACATAATATTGATCTTTTTTATGTGGAAAATTGATTGAGTTCTGTTTAAACACTACCTATTAATAATGTTTGCTTAAGTAAATTATATTTCAGTCAAAGTTTAATCTTAAATGTTAATCTATTGAGTGATTATTAAAATCATATTTGTTATTCATAGGCCGATCAGGGATATTTGATATATATTAGTAAAATTTAACTCTCATTAGTAACAGTGATTTTTGATTACTCAATATTTTCCCAGGCAAAATATGGTGACCTTTTATTTTCACCTTTAATTAATTTTCTAAACAAATGAATAAGTCAAGGGTACTGTAATAGTACCGATACCACCACTTGTACTAAATTTCATGTATGTTCCTTCGACTGTGTTCCTTCGGAATATTTCAAGCGGTAATATTTTGAAATATAGAAGAATTTTATAACATTTATTACAATGTAATTTAATCCTGTCTTTTATTGGATCTGAAATCTTAAAATGTAGAGCTTTCAAATTTAAGGTCCTTTGCCAAATAACTTAATGAATGGTCCTTAACTAGTAGCCGGTTGAGGGCGGCTTTGAAACAAATATGCTAATGTAATTGGCACTGGTTCTTAAGCTCTTCCCACCACTTCTCTCCACTTCATATGATCAAAATCGCTAATCCCACTTTATACAAGTTGTTTCTTTATTTTCCGAGGTGGATCTTGACTTACTTTCATCATGTTTCTTTAGTGCACCTCACTGATCTTTTTGATTCGTCAGGAAAATTTAATCCGCAAAAGAGAGTAAGGTAGTAAGGTAGCCGAAAATCACGTCATGTATACCGCATCGGCATACAAGGCTAAACTGACAACGACGATTCTGAATCTGATGTTCGATAATCAACTGATTTTGTTAATGAGATTGGATGTTATCATTTGTGATACGGTAGCGGTTTGAAACTCTCAGGATCTAATGAAATGCAACATGTATTTGAAAGACTTCGAGTTTGTTCAGATCTGCTTTAAGAAGACTACATATATCTGAGCTCTAGAAATGAACTTGTAGAACTTGTACTTTTTGTTAACGGCATTGATTTGCAAGCCATACGAAGCCAAGCTCCTAGTTAAGTTTTAAAGATTGTCAGTAGTTTCAGTGTCATTTTTGGAGGTTACAACGCTGTCATAAAAAAACATGAGTTCTAGCAAGTAATGTCGATCACTGAACTGGAACGCTTTGCCTGTTCTCAAAAATTTGCTTAAAAATAATTGCATTTGTCACATTGTTGGAAAGTAACAATGATGGGGGTGTGGCCACCCGTTGGCGGATTCGAAATAGGTGTGTGTCCACCCCCCCTTGGCAGATTCCCGGTTTGTTGGCCAACTTATCGGATAGTTACTTTGTGATAACAAAAGCGCATTCATAATGTTTTATATTTTTATACGGGCATACGTTTATTTTTCTTGTACATTATTTCCATGAGCATAAGTTATTTCGTTTTTATGTTCCTTGTCTTGATTTTCTATGAACTTGAGCTACGATCATTTGGTATTTTATTTCATATATTGAATTTATTTGGCGTTAATTTTGTAGAAATTCATTATTCACAATTGAAACTACATGATATAGTATTATTTCTACTTTCTTTAAATTCTTTACCACAACCTAGGTTTCATTATATTACATCTTCAGGTGGGCTGTTAGCAATGATCTTTGCTAACCCAGGTCGTGGTAAAGAACCTAAAGAAAGTAGAAATAACACTACATCACATAGTTTCATTTAATTTTGGATTCTATTTCGTAATTAACATTGTTTACATATTTTAATTACAGGTGCTCATTTACTTAATAGATTAATTTGGTTATATGTTATTTTTAATAAACTTCTCGCTTTGAATATGCTTCAAAACAGGTGAGCCTTTTGATTTTGTTTACCTGAAAGTTCAATTCCATGGTCAGTACGATAGACTTAATGAATATATAATTTAAATGAGAGTATTTATGAGACAACTATGACTACATTTAAATATGATATTAAGGGAGTCTTTCCATTAGAGGATTGAAATATAAAAGATCAAACCTTTAAGTCTATCAAGATGGTCACTACCTCGAGACTAGTTAAGACGTAAATCACTATTACCACAATGGGCATATATCTACATTCTTTAAAGCAAACTATACCCTTCAAGCTTGACAACCCATACTTTTTAAGACTGAAGACATTTACTAACTAGCTAATAAAGTTTTGTATACAACTAGATAAACTATAATTAACGGAAAAAGTATTTTTGAAATTAATATTTC
Source organism: Druceiella hillmani (assembly GCA_039881145.1). Classification (NCBI taxonomy): domain Eukaryota; kingdom Metazoa; phylum Arthropoda; class Insecta; order Lepidoptera; family Hepialidae; genus Druceiella; species Druceiella hillmani. The sequence continues at coordinate 566,495 of JAYKKI010000069.1, read as the reverse complement.
AGTTAATTAATTTTAGTATCACAAGCGCGTCCATATGGCAAGACATCACAATGCTTTCAAAAGAAATGAAATGTCGAGTCAGTAATAAAAATTTTTCAAACTTAAGTAAATTAATCTAACATTTTCTTGATTATGACGTTAATGTCGTATATAATTTTTTGCTCCTTTTCAGAAAAATGCTAATGAGTTACCATTTGCCATAATACTAGAAAGCATACGCAATTTCATCTTGATCTGCAAAATATGTTTCTGTTGTAATAATGTTCGAAATGAAACTATTAAAATCTAGGCTTACACCAATCATATTCTTGCATTGGAGAAACACGGTTAGTATAAAATCCTATCAATTAATATTTAGCAAATTTAATTTTTTTAAAGTATATCATTATTTATATCCATTATAACAAATTTAATTATAACTACAATCGATATATGAAACCATTATATGTATATACATATATATATATATATATATATATATATATATACATATATATATATATATATATATATATATATATATATATATGTATGTATATGTATATATATGTATATTTATAAATTATATCAAATAATTATATTTATAACTTCTATCTAACTATATAACCTTCTAACTTCTTCTGTCAAATGTAAGTAAGGAAGACACAAGAAGTCACTCAGCTCTCATTTGACAGATTTATTTCACCTTAAAGGTCCCCATATAAGTTACCATTTAAGTATTTAATTTGATATTATCGAGCAAATATTTAATTTTTTTTCTGGCTTTTTTCTACTCTTTATGTACCCACCTAATAACTTTTGAGTGTTTAATTTACCATAATACTTAATATTACCATCTGTTTTTATAATTTAAAATATCTTTATTTTAGTTTCATTATTTTTATATTTTTTATTTCATATTTTTTTTTAACAATTTGATCTGGACAATAAATAAATGCATGTAATAAGTTTAAATGATATTAAATTGGCATTCATATTTAAGCGAAAACTAATAATTTTTTTATTCTTGCTTAATTGAAATGAAAACATCGCCAATAAAAAGAAAAAAATGCACCAATTACTTAGTAAATCACAACGCCTTTGCTAAATAAAGCGCCCAATTCCATGTTATTTATAAGAATGTGAAAATAGTTCTGCCTGAAATTAGTCTGAGTTTTGCCTTGTCCACTTTTTGTAAATGATTAATGAAACTCACATAAAGATGGAATTACACATATAACTTGAAATTAAAGAAATGGACATGAATTTGATAGACAATATGGAGCTACAGGAAGGGGGGGCACTTAAAATAAGTGATAAAAAAAGACACAATTTGGAAATGCGATCCTGACTTAGCGATGTTAAATGGAAAAAATTCAACAAAATGTCAAACAATAATATGGAGACATTCCTCTACTCTTTTTTGGCCATCTTCACACAAGCCAGCAATACCAATCTTTTCTTTCTTATAAAGAATAGAAAACTATACGACGAGGCAGACCATGTTAGAGTGGCAGGGAGCGAACAAATGTAGCACTAACACAACAGGAAAACTCAAAAACTTGACAATTAAAATACCTTGTCAGTCATCTTGCAGAAGAGTTTTAGAAAGAGAGAGAGAGAGAGAGCGGAGAACAAAAGTTGAAATACTTCGGCACTTTTGCTGAAGAAGCAATTCACAACGATAATTCCAAAAGGTTGTATAAGGCAATAAAATTAATTTCAAAGGACCATACCAGTGAAAGCCTGTAAGGAATAAGCCAGGTAAACTTGTGGTTACATGAAAAAACACTTAAAGATTTAGAAAGAAAACTTCCTGAAGATCCAGGAAGATAAAAAGATGATATTAAGAGAGAAGATCAACCCCACCAAAAAGCGCACAATTGCCAAGCAAAGCTGATATCGTGAAAGCATCGAAATATAAAATAAAGACAAGTATTTTGGATAGATAACATTCTGAAATTTGAACCATCAACCACCAATAACATTTTACACCCACTATGCTAGCAAATATAAAAAAGGAAAGCAGTGATAGACTGGCAGCATTGAGTTCTGATCAAGATCTCAGAGAAAGGAGACGTGATGCATAACTAGCAAGGTATGACAAACTCCCAATTGTTCTCAAAATTTTCTCATGAGACATCATTAGCTGCATCGGACAAAGGTGACAAGATGTTCAGAGATAATCATGTAAACTTCTGGGATTACACGAATCTATGTTACGAATCAGCAAGTATATACACTATGTTACGAATCAGCAAGTATTGCAATAACAAATAATTATTGAACTCTGGCTCTTATTTTTATGAATATATATCTTCTGTATTAATTGATTCAACTATGTTCAATTTTACAAAACTGATTTTCTATAGAGAATAAATTTCAATTATGCCTTATCCGATCATAAAATCATACATACACTCAAATAAACTCAGGATATCCATCTAGTGATGGATCTAGCTCTGATGAATTTAAATAATTTTTATTAATTTTCTGTCAATTGGTTTTAAATAAATCAGTTATTTGTTGCCTAAGTTTGTGCCAATTGTCAACTATATACGATTGAAATAATCAACAATACTCTTTACTAAAATAATCTACATTGAACCAAATAAAGTTCATTCTAAATACATATCCTGGAATATTTTGTTTTGTAAATGTTTAATCGGTGCCGGTAGCAGTAATAACATTTCAATAAAAATACTCTGCCACATCAGGATTGTTACATGGTAAGCTGCAATATTATATATACACTGTATTGGTATATCATACAGTGTATATATAATCTTGCAACTTAGGATTTTCAAACAATTTTATCATAAAATGATCATATATAGAGAATGCATAATGGGTTTATATGTAACGAGCTCAAAGTTGAAATCATATCTTGCAATTATGGTATTAATGGTTTAATGTGTTATTTTAGCATTGGAGATTGTATAAATAATGTGCATTTTAATAATACAACAGGGATTATAACAGCCAATTTTTCAACTATGGGGAACAAGGCAATCACAAATTGCAATATTTATAGACGCAAGTCACCAGGAATAAAATTTGTAACATACACTTTTTAAAAAAGAAATCCTCAATTTTATTTCCCCATAACAATATTTTACAGATTACTCTTAAATATCAACAATTACTATTGAATTTGTTATGTGGCTATAAGTTTAAAGAAATTTTTCCTATCTGCCTCAATTTATTAAAAATAAGTACATAATATTTAATTGCTCGAAATACTTTGTTACTCTTTATATATAGCATATATTTACTTAATTTATTAGATAATCAAAAATTTAAGAAAAAAAAGATTAAACAATTCTCATTATGACCACATCACTTCTACTAATTTTTATCATCATAATCACCTTTTATAAATATGATATGAAATAATAATGTTAGAAAATCAAAGTTAATACTTTGGTTAAGAAAAATAAACATTGTGATATACTACATTTTATTTATTTTCATTCTCACAACCATTTCTTGCAAGTAGGATTGCAATATTCTGCTTGCAAAAGAGAATATACTTATTCGATGTATTACAAAATCAAATGTGTTAACGAATATAGAGACAAAAAATAAATGGTGTGATCACATATATTCTATTAAATGTTATCCCCACAATAATCTCCTATGAGTAGAGTTTTTATGCCCTTCATATAGAACAATGTTTATATTCTTGGTATATTAGGGACTTGGTATATTATAAGAACAAATAGATCAAAAAACAAATATTGTCACACCATGTTCTATTCATTTTCATCCTCAAAATCATCTTTTACGAAAAGAATTTTTGAACTTTGTATACAGAACATCATGAACTTATTCAATATGTTAGATAATCAAAAATATTGTAAGAACAAATAAAGATGCAAAATTGTCATCATCACAGCATGTTATATTAATTTTCCTCCTCGCATTAATCCCATAAAAGTAGAATTTTAATGCACTGCTTGCAAAACTACATGTAGATAGTTATTTGGTTCATGCTTGCTCTTAGTAAAGACTGTTTTTTGTAACTATTTTTTGGGCATAAATACATCAACTATTTCATATAACTACATCTTGTATATTCTCTGGGTGTAAATCTACTAAATAAGCCATTTTTAATAATGATGTTATTTTGAGCAATTTGTTTAACACACAAATGATTTTTTTTGATAATGAATGTTGCTACTATCACAGCGTAAACGGTGCGTTATAGAATTGGTTTTGTTATTGCACTAGATAGCATCTTTTGGAATATAATCGAAAATTTCAATATGGTCTAAAAATATATTAGATATTGTTCAAAGAGTTAAGAAATTGCACGGTTTCATAGAAAGATTTTTGATTCCATTGTATTTGAATGAATACTAAACATATAGTAAGTGGGCTACGTAACGCTTATGTGTACTTAGCTCATATGACATAACTAATGAAGATATAGTATATACTACGTAACGCTTCATGGAATCCAATACCAACATAATCATAAATTCGGAACCGTTTGGGACATCATGATTAATTAAACTAACTTGGTTATATGGTTACTATCTGTAGTCGGTAATAAATTTACACCAACAAGTTCAGTAGTTCTCCAGTCAAATCGTTTCATATGAACAGGAAGATTTACTGAATTTGATGATAATAAAACTAAGAGTCTTGTTTAATAAGAAATGTCAAATTTATTTTAATTGTTTATTTCACATTGCAATTACTAGGCTTCGTACCATTCGTTTTACCATTCTTAGAACGATTGCTCAAAGTAACAAAGTGATTCCTCCAGTATGCATCTTATTTTTCTTATCTGCATATCAAAGTAATTTTTTCCAACTCTTGAAGAAACAGCTACAAAAGCAACATAAATGGAATTTTAGTTTTAATTAAATGGCAAGTAGGATTATCAAGCGCAAGTAGAACTTCAGTCTTGAAAATTCCATATCGTTCCATGAATATCCTAAAACTTAGTGATTAGAAAATAGAACAACCAAAGAGACTTTTTATCACGCAATAGTTGCACATATAATTATAAATTATTGATTTTCGGGACGGTCCAGTGGAAATTACTAATTTCCCGAAGTTCCTTCCTACAAATTCTAGTTCGACTGGCACCTTAGTCATTTTAATGAGTGAGTCAGTATCAGAGTACATGGTGTTTAAAAGGCTTTTTTTATTGGATTGAATTAGAAGCTGGAATTTTTACAAGATTATGTAGCTATATACCATTTAGTATTTCGATTTATATTTCTGGCAGTTTCCGAGAAAAAGAATCCTGACCCACAGACAGGCGGAGTAGTTTGGTAGGGTAGAGATAGTCTAAATAATAAAAAGTTCTGTATTTTTCATTATTATTGAAAAGTAATCACAAAATCGCTTATACTTTTTCATCTGTCTGTCTGTCTATTACAGCTGCTTTTTTAGAAACTGTTTTATGTAGATATATTTTGGAGAAGTGAAAAATCATATTGCCAAGCGTCTACATTAGAAAATAACATTCAGAAATATTTATATGTAATCTTTTTAGAGAAACTTCTTTTGTAACAGAAAATTATGTTTATATCGTAAATAGTTTGAAAGATACCAAAACAATTTTTTTTAGAATGTTACGTGAAATAGTCCAAAATATATTGATTCACAAAAATATAAAAAAAAATGTATGTATATATATATATATATATATATATATATATATATATAATATATATATATATATATATAAATATATAAATATATATAAATATATATATATATATATATATACATATATTCAACATCTACGGCTTTAGCACCAGATTGGCACAAGTGCAGCGGTCAGTGTACTGGTATACGTATATACATACCAACACATTTTAAATATCTGACTGTATGATGTGCGCATTGGATGCAGGAGTGCGCGTTGGATGTATCTGACTGTATGATGTGCAGAGGTCAACATGTGTATAATGTGCATTGTTTAAGTTATGTTTTAGTTTTGATTATTTGTTTAATTGTTTAATTGTATGATCATTGTTCAGTACAATAGTGAGTACTAAATATGATAATATTTTCATATAGAAAAATGAATAAATAGTTTTTAGTTTTCATTTTGTCTCCATGACTGTGGACAGAAATGAAAACTGTCTGTGTTTTTTTTTTCATTACATGTATCAATTATAGTGTCACTTGAAAAAGAAATTTACAATAAATCTAGAAATTGTTATTTTAGGATATTATGAAATGTAGTTCTAAAGCAATTGCTAAAAATGCTTACGAATTTTTATTTAGCTACGGTTTGACAAAGAAATTTTAATGTTATAGTGATAAAACATATTAACCCGTATATACTCCGACAATTAATATTTTAAAAAATTTATAAAGAAAATTTAACATTCCAAAGCATTTTTTTTAATTAAATTTAAATTACCTCTGAAGATATTCCACGTACTTTAAAAAAATATGTTTCCTTCGAAACTGCTGGTCACAGTTGTGAAAAAAACGTCACTAGAAATTTAAGTTAATTTTACTGGAAAATTATAGTGATATATGTAACAGTGTAGAAGAATTTCAATATTAGTAAATAGTTTAATAGAAATGTACTATTGAATGTTTCTATGTGAATACAGAATTTTCGTAGCGCAAGTTCTATTCATGCTTAACAGGTTTTTAAATTACAAAATGGTTTATTTAGAATTTGTGTTAAATTGAAAAGCTATTACCTAATTAAAAAAAATTAACTCAAGCCAATCTATTTTTATCTCTCGGAGTCCTTGAATATGTGACTACGTGGCACCAAATTAAAAAATTCACAATTATACTTAGAAATATACTTATCGATCTGTGTTGTGTCTACGTACACGCGCACGCATTACAGTTAATGGATATAACCATTAGTCTTATTATCATGATAACAAATTCACACTCAGGCACATAAATATAAGTCATTGACTAAAAAGAAAGCAAAATATATTTTGAAATATATTTATCTGCAGTAAATTTGAGAATGTGCATTTCCGATCAGCATATCAATAGATTGTTTTTTATGATGAGTTACACTGAATTGGGAAAGCAAATAAGCTAGCTTCAATAAGATATGAAAACTTTTACCGATAATTATACATGACATTGTTAATAATTTAGCCATGCCACCACTTTGAGATATATTTTTAAAATTTTCTAAGAAAATTTCAAACATACACATTAATTTTTACATTGTCTTCAGGGCTTTTGGTAAGCAATTCCAAATATTTCAACTGGACTGTCTGAACCCTACATTCAATTTGTTATATACGATCCAATCCAGTTTTCGTTACTATTTAGCTCACTTCTTACTGAACAGAGTCAGGAATTCAACAAAATTTCAAATGCCCGCGCATGCGCTCGCTCACGTGCACACCCACGCACACCACACACCACACACATACACACACGCAAACACAAACGCGCATGTACACATATTATGTTCCTTCATCGGGAGAATTAACATCACTGACAGCTTGTAAGGTTGGCAGGATGAAATGGCAATGGGCAGGTCATCTAGAACGCAGAATCGGCAAATGCGGGGAAAAATTATGCCGAGTAGCGACTTCGCTAAGCAGACAAATGAATTGATGAAGGTCATGGCAAATTTTGAATATAGGTGGTACTATATACAGCATATCTTCTGGCTGATCATGATGACGATACAGGTTTGTAGTTTTAGTGAGATAATGGAGTTCTATATCGTCACATTAAAGTAAAAGTGGCTCTCCGTTGTTAATGCTTACCACAGTTCAGCTTATGGCAGCGTTTCCGCAGAGAGATTATTTCTCTATTCCAAAAATAATTTTTCTTTTTCTCCATAAGGATATACATATATGTATATATATATATACATATATATATATATATATATATATATATATGTATATATATATGTATATATATATATATACATATGTGAATATATATATATATATATATATATATATATATATATGGAACGATAGAAATATTACGTGTGACTTAACTGAGTACAAAGTATCTTGTTATTTGATTGCTTAATTTCAATTTAAAATATAAACGTTTCTTTACGTTTTTTTTATTAATTCAATACTAATAAACAAATAAGAAAGTAATGAAAAAGTATAGTCGCCAATGCAAAGTTATACATTTACAAAGAAAATGAAGTAAAGAATGCAACATCATATTTATTTATTTCCTTGTTTCAATTACAAAATGGCACGCACACATATGTTAAGAAATTTCTTGATTCTGCATGAAAATATTAAAATTTTATAAAAGAAATATCACAATTTTACTTTATTACATAACCTATACAACTCAAACTTTTTTGTATATCCCAATGGGTGACATGGGCCCAGTAGGAAATTCTAAGTGTTCATTGTGGTATAGACAGGGACATGCAATTATATAATATAATGTACATAATACTTCATAATTTACATAATACTCCGTAAACATTGGACGTGTGGCAAATATTCATATTATGCATCGTTTTTCATGAAATAAAATTGAAATATCACAATAAGGTTGGTTGAAACAAAGCTTAAAAAAGTAAGTAAAAGCGATGCGTTGAGCGTGAAGAGGTGAGCAATCTTGAACTCACCAAAGCCTGGTGTGGATAACAGACTACACAAGTCTTCTAACTTGCATTCCGTTTCACTGGCTGAAAATGATTTTTTCATGTGGAATGAAAATAAACTCTTAATAGAAGATGTAACAAATTAACATTATTGTACAAATATGTCTTATAGACAATTTACTTACGAATTATCTTATACAACATTAATTTCAACCCAAGAGTCCGAGTAAACCGAAGTTGTTGCTTGAGTCGTTCACAGGTAGTACATATGAAAAATAATCCAACAGCATGATGTAATATCCATAATGTCATACAAAAAGCCAATATATACAAGTCATTCTAAAAAAAATTATGGTATTATAATGTGGAATTTTTATTAAAATTATATGGGATATTTAAGGAATGTATGTATTAATGGCTTACCGTCGAAGAAGCCATGTAAACAATATATTGGAAATTAATAAACACGTTTCCCAAAGAAGTTGAAAACACTGAAAGAATCTGCAAAGTAATTAATGATGAGAATTACACATTTGTTTAAAGTTAATTGAAAAATTTATTAATTAGACTGAAAATATAAATCCTTTTCCTTGATGTACCAAAATGATGATGTAAAAGGTCATCAAAACGTATTTATTTCAAGGATTTGCTTGAATATCACATACATGTACAATAAGAATAATATGCTCACAGGAGACTACAAAGATATATTTTAATTCACGTATTGACATCAGGTAGACTATTTTTTAGATAATCCTCGACACTGACATCAAATTGGACATAAATTTTAAAATAAAAAAAATGTCTTACTTCCAAGTAGATAGTTTTGTCTAAAGAAGTACAGACATCGCCAATCTTTATGAATAGTTGAGCAGTTCTTTCGACAATAGAGTTTACATCTTCCAGCTTTATTGTCAATATATTAGAGCAGCTATGCAATTGGCGGCCACCTTCGGCACCGAGCAGGATAAGAAATTGTGAATTACCATATTCCACTCTCTTTACAATGTCATTTAACGAAGTGTTAAAAATCAAACATTCAACATCACAATACCAAAAAAATTTTAAAACAATAATACTTCCCAAATTAATAGGATGGTCATACAACATGTAGTTCATGAGAATTGTTGTCATGTAAAATATATTAAGCTTTAAAAAATTTAAAATATTTCTTTTCTCTGCTTTTTTACGTAATATTTTTTTTAAATTGTACTCCAAGCAATCGTCTAGTATTTCCATTTCAGTAACAAAATTTGAAAATACGTTTGTTTTAAAAAAAGTAGTTTTTAGCATTGTGTAACTTAACAGACTTGAAAATATGATTTCATGTATAATATTCACTACCTTAGACCTGTTAGCATTGATACCGAAACCAAAGAATATTAGTTGAAATGGATGTATTAAGAAGCATATCGCTGAATATATTAAAAAAAAGACATGTTTTGTTTTCACAGTCCAAGAGGTCAACAATAATCTAGGCCAATTTATTTCTGAATTTCTATTAATACCGATTGCGTTTTCCAAATATAGTAAATATTTCCAAGTATCTTTGTAACTAATAACTCCCATTTTTTCACAAAAAATTTTATTTCGGACGAAACAAATTACAGTTGTTTATTTCTGAATGACTACCAGCCACAACTAACTGCGGAATAGGTGTAGGTGACAAATAGAAAAAAATATTGATTTATCGGAGTGATTAATTATCACAGATGTTTATTTTCGACTGGGCGGCTTGTACATTATTTCAATTGTAATAAGTTGAACGAATGGATTTTGAAATTAGCATTACAAAAGTCAGAGAAAAGCCTTCACACTTCTTGCTTGTGTTGTAATAAAATTGCATTTTTTTAGTTGTCCGTATCACAAGAGAAAAAATTGAGCCCATATAGTATTATTCTTGTCTGTTAGTCCGTCCTTCATAGCCGTTTTTCTTAGAAACCACTTGATGTCAAAATTTTAAATTTGGCATACTAATAAAATATATTAACCCGCAACACGTTCCAAAAGCTAAAACTTAAAAACATTGATTTGGAGTTATCAGGAAGCAAAATAAGTAATCAAATTTTTTTCCATGTATAATGTAACGTAGCAATTAAAAGGGTTAAATAGTTGTAAGAATCTCAAAAATAACTTTGTCACAACTTTCAATAATATTCATAAGAGAATTTTAAATAATATTCTTCTATTGAAAATGAACAAAAAAATATGTTCCTCGCATTATTTCCAAAATTAGGTACAATTATAAAAAAAATATGAGTTTTTAAAAGCCCGTGCAAAAGTTATAGGAAAACTAAAGCATCACAATTTTTTAAATGTACAGCATGTTTTTACGCATATGAAGGGTATATAGAAGATGATATGTTTAGGTTTTTCTGTATTTACGTTTGATTTTTTCAGAGATCACGTAATCTTGAAACGTGAAGTTTGGCAAAGTAACACGTCATATTAAGTCAGTAACTTTTTAAAACGTTCATATTAAAATTAAAGAGTACGTAAATAAATGTCTTAAATTTTTTTCAATTTCATTTATCATGCGGAGTATTATGAATATTGTTTTTGAAGTGCTTGTTCTCAGGAAGTTAAAATTATTTTTTCCTAATTTTAAATTACATTTTTAAAAATATATTTCAAAACAGATGTGAAAGAAAAAAAAAACATTCACCTGCTTCTATATTTGCAAAGCTGGTTGCCAAAAATCATGAAAAATACAGGATCAACGAAATCTGCCTGGGAAATTACAGGAAAATGGTAGCGATTATCCTATAAACAATAAAATGTGATAAAATTATACTTTTTATAAAAAATTTAACACAAATACTGTATTAAATTTTTTATCTAAACATATTTGGAACCCTTGTATTACAAGTTTATACACAAAAATTTATTCCACATAAATAGAATACAAATAGAAGTGAGATTCAATAAATTTAAGTGAACTATTGGAACAGTTTTAAAATTAAGTAAATAAAATATTTTACAAAGGAACAAATTTATTACTTTTAAAACGTGAGTTAAGTATGCACCCAAGCCCTTTATTGATTATGCATCACTGGATGCGAAATAGATGGAAAGTAAAGGCGAGAAACTACTATGAGGAGGGACTAGTTGTGGGAAGGTTAAGCAAAGTATGATAATGGTCGCCCTGCAAGAGCGCTGATTAATGCGTAAACGATGTCAACGAGCCCACACTGCGCAGGTGAGACATTCAGTCTACCCCAGCCACCATAAATCTCACATGTAGACATAATTGAATAATACATTAAGATATATTTAAATAGTGTTATAAATAATTGGTTGTTTTCAGCACAAAACTACATCACAAGTACGTTTTGGGTTTAAAAGAAAAGTACGAATGAATCACCCCAAAAATATTAGTTTTAACAAATATTCCGACAAAATTTATGCGATTCTTATAATTGAACTTACGTATGTTGGTTGTAGTTACTTTCGTGACATAATGGATAATTTTAGTACACATGCTATGGTCATATATATTTCTCACAGCAACAAATATCTGAGGCATCACTTCAAAATTTTCTAATTCTAAATTTGCCTAACCAAATTATCACAGACTCCATACTAAATTTGGTAAAGAAATTATTACGAACATCTTTCAATTGCATAAGACTCAAACATTTTTAACACCTTATAATCAGAATTTAAACCACCTATGAAAAGATTTCATTAAATAAAATTGGCGAACTAATTGAATTATCCATCAATTATTCTCTATATCCTTTTCTGAAATGTAGCCCTTTTTTCAAGACACTTACAAAATTTTATCAGCTAATTGATCCTTAGGTTAACCTAAGGGAGGTTAATAAGTAATATATTAGAATTTTATTGTAATTAAAATTCATGGTATGTCATAAAGACAAATGAAGTAGGTTACTTAGTTATGTTATTTTTATTTTTTGAGCTTGTTTTATATATATTAAGCTAGATATGCAGATTGTTGAAACGAACTGCTCATTTCAGTGAAATTTAATCTCCTTATTTTATTTACATAATGAAAATTTAATTACCTAAGAAGTTTCGGTTAAAGTGGGATTATAGAAAATGAAATAAAATATTTAAAATTAATCGAAATTTTATTCATGTTTATAATAAATATGGAAACATTTCATTAAGGTCATTACTATTAGTTTCCTTCTGAAAAGAAGTAATTATTAACAGTATTATGACCAAATTTACTTGTAAGTGGAAATAATTTTTTTTAAGAAACCATTTTTTTGCCTGCCTTTTGTTTAAACATTTGTTAGTTTTATGGACGACAGCTAGTTATTCAGTAATTTAATTTAATTTTAAAATTATCGAAAACATGTATTTTCTATTCATTGGAAAGTTTTGTTTTAATATTTTCCTGTAATTCATTTTTATTCAATTCCGTAAACGTAATTTTTGTCCTCTTACTATTAAACATTAAATCTGAAATATATAACAAGATAAATCACACAGCAGGTACGCACGCGTGCATACACTATTTTATAAGTACACGTGCATACACACCCCTAAACAAAAGTGTGTGGGTGTACTTATAAATTGTGTAAAAAATGTCTTCGTATTCTGTAATTTTAAAGATTAATTAACTTTTCAGATCATGTGCACTTTGTGCGTTGTAGGAGTGCATGCTTTAAGTGATGGAAGGTATCGCCATGACAGGATAGGCGGGTAAATTTGTATAATATATTTAACTTTCGTTCAGATTTAAATTGTTTTGTGTTAATTATGTATCCAACTCGGCCAATGTAAGCTTTAAATCTTTCTGCATGAATACTTTAATTTTCCTACCTGTTTTTTGGAATACTAGATTCAGCAGTTTCAGAAATAAGGGTTATGGTCTAATTTTTTCTATGTTTTTAAATTTTTTCTATGATTTTTGTTAGGGGGTTAGGGAGTCCATTACTTGAAAAAAAATTGCATCATAATTGTTCTTAATATTAAGAAACATTTTGTCTTCAGTATATTTTGTGAAACTCATATATTGAAGACAAAATGTTTCTTAATATTAAGAATAATTATGATGGAATTTTTTTTCAAGTAATGGACTCCCTAACCCCCTATTCCTAGGATAAAAATCTTTACTGACGTACATTTTAGAAAAAATGAACAGTAAAACCAAGATGCCAAAAAATTAACAGAAAAATAAAATATTCTAAATACCACATTTTGAAACTCATTTCCTACATCATTTTGAAAAAGTAAGGTTCGAAAACTTTTTTCAAAAATTACTTCAAAAATTTTTATATTTAATCAGCTTTTGATTGAAAAATTTGACATTGCCACCTTTGCGGTTACACCCTAAAACTGAAATCAAAATAAAGTAAATGACAATTTAATTTTCGTGTGTAATTAAAACTAAACAAAAATTGTCCAAAACAGATTTATTTAAAAAATTATAATTTTAAAAATTTCGTCCTTTTGTTCGATGCGAAGATGCATAGCCGAAAAAAATTCTATTTCGAACTTCCTAATACTGTTGTATTTACCTACTTAAATTGTTTTTTTTTTGATGTCTCTCAGTGTTTCTCTCAGTTCTTTCAAACTATAAATTTTTGGGGCATCAACTCCTTATAGTATCTCCACGCAGAAAAGTCAATTAGATTTAAGCCGGGAGATCTTTTGTATATTCTTAAATTATTTCGTACGTTTAAGGTAGGGTGACAGAATGCTCCTTCGTTTTGGTATATCAAGTCCCTGCCTATATGTAAATCAACATCCTCTAGAAGTTTAGTTATTATCTTTCTTAAAAATTTTGTACAGTATTCCCGTTATTAGGTTAAACCAAATATTAACACTAGAATGTTTTTAGAAATTAAAAATTTTTAATTTTTCTCTTGACTTCTCAATATTTCCTTAGAAAATTGTAATCTTCTCTCATAATAGTTACATCTGGCAAAAGCCATAATAATGCTGCATCTTGGCCTTATCTCTTGGTAAATAGTTATGATGACTCACTGACACTGGGCGAAACATGAGGATTTTCTGTTTCAAATAAATATATTAAAACTTTGAATAATTCAGTAATCCACTAAATTAGCTAAAATGTCCAAGTTAACATAAATAAGTATAGTTAAGCTAATATGTAGTCTCTTTCAAATAGGTTTTGAGATTCTTTACCTCTGTGCTTTCACTTGATACTGTTTTGTTAGACAGCTATATATGGAATTTTACACATTCTTCTGGAATTTTACATATGGAATTATGGAATTTTACACATTCTTCTGGAATTTTACACATTTTTCTTCTAAAATTTTTACATAAATAATCTTGAAAGTTTTCTTTTTTTCCCTTTAAAGTACTAAATATTAAAAATATATAAAACTGGGAAAACATTTATTAGTCCTTTATAATATTTATATTTTGTTGCAAAAATTGTTTTCTGCATTTCGTTGCTTTTCTAGTTTTTTTTGCAATTTAAAACTGTAAATATCCAAATTTTCTTAATAAGTTCCGTAATATATCCAGTGGACCTATTTCATTAATTCTGTAATATTAATGAGGTACTAATATGAATACAAATTATATCAAAATAACTTATCTGAAAATAAGCTTTGTATTTATTACGATGGTTGGTCTTAATTGCATAATTACTGTTATCATTGTTAGACTAGAAGTTCATTATCTATTATAGACCAAAAAATTACTTTAATTGTAATGTTCCAAATGTTTTGCCTTCGAATGTTTTTATAAAAATTTGTTACAAAACCGTATTGGATAAAATATTTGTCTTATGTTTTTACTTTATAAGGTGGCACGCAAGTTCCTAGAACTTGAATTATGAATTTAGAATGCGGAATAAAAAAACATGATTGTTTCTCGTGAATTCCTTCACCATGGATCATCAGAGTTTAACACACTTTTTGTGAGTGCGAGTTTTATAAGTAAGTATAATTCTGCGACTATTACGTAGAGTTCATTTTTAGAACCTATAATACGCTCAGCTCTGTACTTATACGACTAGTGTTTGAAATTATTGCCAATAAAGAACAAGGTCAAACAATGAATATTTATGGCTTGGATTTAGAAAATCGCTGTTTCTAGACGGACAATTATATGTTATCTGTTCACGTGTGAAACTACCTAATCTATTCGTTTATGTACAAAAAAATTTGTTCGTGAATATTGTAATACAAAACATTTATAATACCATTTGAACTCAAACATAAAATTTTATTAAAGACAAAATTTGTCACATCAATACAAAATTTGTTTCATTTAAAAAAAAATTAAATAATCAGCATCACAATGCCTATGATAAGCATTTGGAATATATGAGTATAGATTGCCATTGTCATGTTTCATAATTTTTTTAAATTCATTAATATGGTGACCAGTTTTGATTTCAATATTTTGGCGGAATACATATATAAATTTCTATGTAATTATCATTTCATTTTACTCACAAACACAAACTTTTAACTTTAATTTTGAATACTGTTGTTCCGTATTTACGAATGTAGCAATCAAATACAAAAACATATCCAATTCATGGTGCTTTTCAATTGCTATATTTGGTGCATTTTTCAATATTTAATATATCTAAAAAACGTGTTCTTTCATGATGAATTGAACGTGATCAATTTCAATTTTCTGAAAATAAATATTCCCAACGCCTTAAAATTTAAGAAAAATTCCTGCAAGACCACATTGGCCGCTTAGTTATGATACAATAAAAATATAGATTCCTTAAGCGGTTTAATTCTTTTAGTGGTGTTTATCGTGGACTCATATTTATATTACTTTGATAGCATTAAAGTTATCATTTATAATACTATATAAATTCGTAGAAATGAAAGGAGAATACTGTTAATGAAAATAGTCATTAGAATATTTCCAAACACGAAAAATTTGATCCAAAATTCTGAAATGAAAAGAGCGCTTAGAAATGTCCATGTGCAACGTTATGAACCCTCATGTCCCTTATTTGGGGTACATACTCACTGACTCTTCCATCTTACTTCTATCTCACTTCCATATGGACTTGGATGTACAATACCTGTTGATTAATTTGTAGGTGTTAATTAGCCAACGCTTAAAATTTATTGTTATTATTAGAATGTTTTGTTGGTTTCAAATTATAAATATCCACAGGTGCTTCATGCGAGGAGAATGTCTTACTTTATTTCACCTACCTAGAGTATGCATAACTAACTCATAGAGTTTAATGTCTTTCGTGCAATCACATTATTCAACGCAGTATTGTAAGAGGCGTACAGTCTAAATATTTTTTTGTATTCCACTAGTCTTTAAGGAAATGGGATTATGGAGTTGCTTAAGAGTTCACGATTGATCACTAGATGATATTTATTCCAATTCCTATGTATTCATGTCTCATTCATTATTATTATTTATTTTCTGTCTTATTCATATATACAACCTAAAATAATAATACAACCTAAAAATACTACTATATTACGAAAGTATTTCTTTTTAACATAAGCAATTTTCTGAATGATATGGTGCTTACTGCTTGGTCAATACACTTAAGTAATGAATAATTTTGGGCTATAAATTAAGATTAATAGACAACATATCGATTTATTTCTTCCATAAATATTATTAATTTCTAGTTATGTAGACCACAAAAAGCATTTTTTAAGTAATTTTACCACTGTTGGAAGGAACACACGGTGTTGCAAAATGTCTTCTAATAAAATTACAGTGATCAATAGCGAGAATCTGGCTACCAGTTTTGTTGAAACATTTCGACCCATCCTGTTTCTTCAATCTGCCTTTGGAGTTTGCAGAAAACCTACCATCAAAAATAATCTTTTGTCATGTTTTAAAACAATATATAGTTGTATAATCATATTATTTCTCACAGCGAGTTTTTCGTTAATTTCTTGTTTCAAGGATATTAATGATTCTTTTATTAATTTTTTAGTTCAAATTGTTGTGAGTCTGTTCACCATATATGTGATTTTTACCGATGTGTGTTGCGCGAGAAAAAAATTCATGAAATTAGTTAACAATTTTGACA
The DNA here is from genome assembly GCA_039881145.1 of Druceiella hillmani. Lineage (NCBI taxonomy): Eukaryota > Metazoa > Arthropoda > Insecta > Lepidoptera > Hepialidae > Druceiella > Druceiella hillmani. The sequence continues at coordinate 548,982 of JAYKKI010000069.1, read as the reverse complement.
AAACTGACAATCTCTTCGAACCTGTCCACAGAAAAATAATTTTCCAAAACGATTCTAAGCGTAATTATATCGTTACCGGTTTCATGTTTCATGATATATACTGTTAAGTTAAATGTATATTTATATTCAACAAATGCTATGGGATTGGCATTTTACGAATATCTTCTAATTATATTGTGTGAAATGGTTTATCACTTAGAATTTGCGCTTATCTTTCTATTAATTTGGAGCATTCTTCAAAGAATTAAAATATTCAATGAACATCATAACAAGACAAACGGAAAGCCAATTCCCTTGCCGATTGAAGACTTACTCGGCAGTCGTAGCACGTCCAGGACCAATAATAGTTTTCTATTCAACATGTCATTTAAAGTTAAAAATATTATCAGTTTGTCAGATTTTTTCATTACTTTCTTAAGACTCTGCAGATGTTTTAAAGAAATGTTTATAGTTCAGGTTTGTGGTCGACCCCATATCACATTATATTTATTATATTAAAAAAGTCTCTACCACATGTGAAGGATGCCAATAGAGCAATTGAACGCTAGATTCTTCATATCAGCAATATAAATATATTTAAAGATGTGTAATTAATTTTTATAATTTCAGTTTCTCTTCGCTTTGTATATTGTATTCGTATATGTCATGAAAACCACTTATGTCTATTTGTGTAGTTTGAAATATACAGCAAGTATTTATGTCCAGTTTTGTTTAAATATTAATTTAGGTTAGTAATAGCAACACTCTCAATAATTTGGTGTTATAACAGTTTCTTAGTTTCAATTTTAAATAAGAATTTTAAAATCTAGACCATACCTTCGTGGGTAAACATTAAAAATTCAATTAAATTTTTCAGACTCTACCGAAGTTTTCGTTTTTCGATGTACTATTTTGGTCGTCTCCTTCCATAATACAAATTGTTAGTATTTGCTTTCTGTGTGAGTGCGTCTACTTGCAAGTTGAAAAAATAAAAACTTGTTTGATAAATATTCAAGCAGACGAACAAATTTGTGAGTATTCCATTTAACACATCCTCCAACATTTTAACACTTTATTTAGGAAATCTAGTATACCAAATAAAATACAGTGATATATCATTTTTATTATAATGGAGTCAAAAGTATACAAAATTTTTGGTTATTATTTTGTAGATTTAACAAATAATTTTATTTTGAAAAATATGAGCTGTGTATATCGAAATAATATGGGCACAGCTCTTATAGCTGTACCTATATTATTCCGAGAAAGCTCTACAATAACAGATGATATTGATAAGCAAAATGATATAAATTATTTAGAAATCTCGCTGTGTACCAATAAATCATTAAAAATTTTATCAGTAGTGCAAAAAATTTATTGGTAGCACAACAAAATTAGCTTTAGTTAATTTTGTTAAATAGTACCATAGTCATGTTTTATCATTTAGAACTGAACACAGTATAAACAGCGAAACAAGCTGATGTATGTGTATGAAGTAATTATACTACTATGCTTACCCACGCCGAAACATTACTTTTGTATGCAAAAAGTTAAATTAGTCTAAGGAAATATATAAATAATAATCAAAGTTAAATTTGAAGAAATTCCAATGTTTACTATTAAATGAACAATGAGTTAAATTATTTTATTAGAAAAAAATTAATAAAGATTTTCTCTTTATGAAAACGTTTTAAGGGTATTAGAGTAAAATTTGTGAAAAAAAAATGTTTGTCTACTCCTAAAGCTGTACGGGTCTATATTTAATAACTAAATTTTATGGTAACAACCTGACAATTGAATTAGTTTTAGAAGCATCATGGAATCTGGAGTCGTGATATAAATGTTAAAGAGGATAATGTATATGATGACACGCAGGTATCATTAGAATAGATCTTGCGTATTACTGAGTCCGATATTTAAATTTTCCAGTTTTGTGTATCCAAATATTTTTCAGTCAATTTTATTTAAAAACAATTTCTATATTTTGACATATTAAAAGAAACGAAATTGTGTTTGGTTAAAAGATTTTCTTTTCTTTATGCTATGCACGAAGTGTCATATTTTCTTAATACACGCAGATATAAGGTTTATCTAAAAAAATATAAAATTTTGGCCAGTGTTCATAAATTTGATGAATTTGTCACCTTTCATAGTTTTTACATTGAAGTAACTGACATGTAAGTAAGCACTCGTTACTTTGGATCTCCCGCACACTGGATCAAGGATTATAGAAATTCTGCAAGGGATCAGAAGTTTCAATTTTTCTTTTCAATTCCATATGAACTTGGAGTTTTTTAAATCGTGAAGAAATTTATGAGGATTTTTTTATGCCAGTTATTTCTCAGAGGATTGAAAAAACCACTTAGACCAGTAAGAGAAGTGCTTATTATATCTGAAGGACCTAATTCCATTCACCTGAAATCATTATAAGTCCATATCTAGAATAAATATATGACTTACGACTCAAAACCCAATGCTGAACACAAACATTACCGAACATTGAACAATTTCATCCTTTTTGTTAAAACGAATAAGGACGGAGCTTTTTTATAATTCTTTCTCAAAAAACATGTCACATGGTATAACACTCTTTACATGTATAACTTGCCATTGTATCATTATATAATAATTGAAAATATTGTTTAAAGCGAAATTAGTAGATCGATTGCTTCATACCCACAGTACGACATTTTCGCTTGTGATTGAATTCAATAATGTGCCTTTTCCGAACTCTGCATTAATAGATATACAAAAAGCCTAAAATTAAAGACATTCAAATAAATTTCAAATACTTAAAAAATTATTTTCCTTAGGAAGGTGATTCTCAATTTTAAAAAGAAATGAAATATTCATAAGGTGTGGATGTAAAAAATCTTAGCAGGAATTTGTAAATAACCATGTATTTTTTTACATGAGTGTGAATGTTTAAAGTAAATTGGATTATTGTGGTAATGTTTAAATAAATTGGGTTATTCACGATAAATATACCTTCTCCAAAAGTAACTGTGAAGACGAAGAGAGTGAAATGAAGTGAAGCATGAAGATGAAGTGAAAACGATTATTCTTTGTTCATTTTATTGACAAAAACAGTTTCTAATTTTTATGGAAAATAGACCTATTGCCGAATTAGTCCCAGAAAACCATAAATTTGTTTATCTTTAATATTTTCACCCTAATGAAATAATTTACCAAATTAACTTTTTACAACCATTCTTAACTTTGAGCATGTGTGTTAAAAATTTTGCTGTGTTATATTCTTAAATTGTATAACCCTATCTACATAAATTAATATCATTTGTTTGTTTGTTTTTCAGCTATTTGTATATGTAAACAAACGAAGGTAATTCAAGATCTGATAGAAGTTGGTCAGTTCAATATGTTTGGAATGTTCGAATTACACGCTTCTCTGCTGCTTGCTTTGTTGAATTTTATTGTTACCTAAGTTATTGTTATGATACAGATCCTAAATTTATATTGATCTGCGTTTTAAATTATTTATTTTGTTCAGCCGATTTAAACACAATGTTATTTAGATATAAAATTATCTCCTAACTTAAGTTTTTTTTTTAAATAAAATGTAAACTGTGTTGATGATTATTTTCGTTGTACAAAAAAATAAATTTTAAGTTTTCTACACGCAAGCTTGTGTATACAAGCTGGTAACTTTCTATTATAAACATAAATATTTATTTCACAATGAATTTTTCAAATACATAATATTGTACACAATAGTAAACAAACAATTAATGTGTAAACCACTAAGTAGTATAAAATGGTTTGCTTACTTTCGCATCAACTCTTTGAAATAAAAACCTCTCTTACAAATTTGGTGTGTAAACAGTGAGGTAAATCACTCCACACGGAGTAATTACATCACTCTGCATAATAAAATATATTTTTCTGCGGAAATAATCTTTTACTGTACACTCCTATACTTGCTTTTATACTCGCCCTAAAATTCACTCACAACTTTATTTTTTAAAATTTCTCAGTTTTTCCTTTGTTCATTTATGCATTACAGAATCACTCACCTTTTTCTGTTTTCACCCAGATCTTGCGTCGTTATCTTTTCATCAATCTATTAATGTCAATACGTTCAAACAGCCAAACATTTCCAATAATTTAGTTCAATGAATCCTTCAAGTGTTATTGAATTTTTCTTATCATTTCTTTTAATGAATGAATTCTTTTAAATCAAAATCTCCAATACTCATGTCCGTGTCACCGTAACTTATATAATAGAGAGCAAATAAAATCCTGTAAAATAATAAATCGGCAGGCTTATTAACTTTATCTATGTTTGAGGTATATAAAATATGTAACTTTAAAATTTTTAATTAAAATATAATAGAAATATTTTAAAAGCTAGTTTTAAGATGCACAAATTATATTTTCTTAATCCATGATTAGCGTACCATTTCTTTTCTAAACTGAAATGCAATTAACTTTCTTTGCTGTGACAGTGTTAAGTGATTTCACGTCTTTAAATTATAACATTTTACCAAGAACCATATACATTTGAATACTTTTTGTTTTTATTAAATATCAAACAAGAATGATGCACCTATGAAAAATCTTGTATTTTATTTTTAATATATTTTTCATTCTAACCATTTAGTTTGTAATGGATCTGTAAATTTAATAACAACTAGAAGGTAAAAATATCACTATGTAAAATCTGAGTGCAAATGAGCATTTTTCGTATGTATAAATCTATATTGCTGTGGAAATTCAATAATTCTATGATAAAAGTTTAAGTAATATGCGTGTTTGGTAGTAAGCACTTAGTCTACAATACATATGTTATTCACTGTTCATTACTAATTATTGTAGAAGAATTATAAACAATAAAACCATTATAAACTCACATTCATTCTGTCTTCATTGAACGTGTTTTTATTTTATTCGCTTTTTCTCTCCTGATGGCAATTACTATTTAACGTTTAGTTGTAAAATATAGGTAAACATTCAGAGATAAATCTGAAATATAAGGAAAGTTTATTTTCTTTTCTTGAATTAGTTACTACATAACTTCTCTTTGCCTAATAGAACCATATACAGATAGATCAATTTTTGTTGAATTGGTCACCCTTACATGTCTTTATACCTTCCGGGGGACTGACATGAAGACAAATAATTATATTTTCTTAAATTGGCTGCTATTACATAGACTTATATCTTCCATGAGATTCACATGAGGATTGAAACGACCACACACTAGTAATGAGGAATGTTTTTCAATGAAATTCCATATAAATTGTATTATTTAGTTAAAGAGATCTATGTGATAATGCATTATTGATAAGAGTTATGGTTCCAGTAACAAGTAGTTTTCACATTAAAAAAGGCTTGGCAAAGTACCGACAATATGTTTCAAAAATCTTAAGTTTTCTCTAGCAATATTTACCAATATTCTAAAGCTTCAACTTTAATGCCTTTCCATTTGTAAACTTGATTTAAAAACAAAGAGAAATGAGCAGAAAAATTAATCAAAAAGCAAACTAATTTTAATTTTTTGTTCCTCTATAACAATGATTCCCAACCAGTGGCCCGTGGACCACCAGTGGTCCGCAGAAGCCAAAATATGGTCCACGAATGATTTTAAATTATTTCTTTTTATGTATGTTCCTATTGAGTCTTTAATTAAAATTGATTACATTACTCACAGTCTATTTTTATTATACCTACGTCGTGGTTCCTGCTAACAAGAATGATATAAAAGTGGTCCCTGGCAAAGAAAAGGTTGGGAACCCCTGCTCTATAAGAGCTATTTAAATGAAAAATCAGAATTCTCTTACAGTTATATTTTGATTCAATCTCCTCCTTTTAATTATATATAGGGAAAAAGCTATATATTCCATTTATTACTTTAATGAATTTCTACTAAATGCAATTAAACTGCAATAAAATGTTACAGAATATATTTTATATATTTTTAAGTTTTATATGTTTTTAAAGACTAAAGAAGTTCGTGAATAAAAAATAAAAAACAGTAGTGGAAACAAATCAAAACATCACTTTTTCTGTAATTTTCCTTTAATACAAATAATTTTACATGTTAGTTAAAAATCACTTAATGGAGAATTTTATTCAACATCATATATACTAAGTTACAACTTAGAATCATATGGAAACTATGGCTATTTTGAGCCATATTCTAAGCCATTTTTCAATGGTCGCATCGACAAGTGTTTTCACAACTTAAAAATGTTATACACTTCCACTGAGTTTAATATAATTATTTGATTAGCTGCTGATCCTATTATCGTGTTTTCAAAGTAATAATTCAAAAAGAGCATATAGCTATAAAAATTAAGTATGGCGGGCTTTTGCTTTTAATTAATTTCTTATTATTATGTAATTTAGATAATTTTCATAAGATTAAAAATTCAAGAGGCGTTGGAAACTTAGCAACTTAAACTAAAAATTTCTGCTTAGCAACTTAAAACTATGATATAAATAAATTTCTTTCAAATTGACCAAAATGTATTTTGACGAGTTATAATAAAAATTCTTAAAGTGAAATAGCATGTTCATAATGTGCTTTGTTAAAACAGAACAATGTTAGTGGGAATTCTACTCGCAATTAATCGTTTTGTTTTAAATGCTGAATTCTCAATTTATATTCAATCTTCAAAATTATATTACAGAAAATTCCAATGATCATAAGAGGCTCAGTACACTGTTTGCAATAGTAAATAATTTTATTTTGTAGCTTTAGCACAGTTTCAAAATTCCATAATTTTTTCGTGCTGTGCTGAATGACTAATCCTAAAATGATTGGCAATAAAGAACAATAATATAAGTTAAAGACCGGCGGTAGCAAATCATCGAGTTCAACATTCGTCACATATGAATATTTGAATTTTTTAAGCGTATATAAAATACGAAAATATCGTTAGATCTTCAAAATTTAATTGTGTTTTATTATGATTTAACATTTATATATAAATATTAAACACCAACAATAACATTATTAATGTTGACATGAAATTTAAATTAGCAAGATGGAACGGTGTATATGTATATATATATATATATATATATATATATATATATATATATATATATATATATATATATAACTACAATCATTTTAATCTATCAAAATAATTTATGCTTGAATCATGGAAATTATTGCCCAATGATCTCTGACAGCGCAAAAAAATACAAAACCTTTGCCAATAATCACAATATATTTTTTTTATTATTTAGAACACCCAGGTTAATATAAATATAATACTTATTAAACATAGCTACTATAATTTTAAGTTTTGTAATGTAATAAGTTTTATTTTAGTGCAATTAATTTTATTCCTGGACTTAAAACCCTTTATTAAATGCTCATCATTCTTTAATAAATTGTGCTTATAATCATAAAGTGTGCCTATAAATCATTTACCATAGAAATCTAAATTAAACTAATATACAAATGTAACTACTTCTCATTATCATAGCAACATTTACTTATCTTGAAATAGTGTATTTCACTGTTGAATAAAATCTTCTTTTATTTTACACAGTATCAAAAAAATCAGAAAATACAGTAACTTATTGCATGAAAAATACCCAACCTATAATACAAGTGGTATAAGTTAAAATACATGTATTTCAATTTACTTAGTAAAATACAATATTCTAATTACAATAAATTTGCCTCATGTATCAGTAGAAAGTAGAAGAAGAAAGTTAAAATATTCATTCGATTAAGTAGAGAAGAAAGTTAAAACAAATAAAACAAAGAAATAATTCATGTTCCATTTAAAAATTCATTTCAAATATGTTATTCTCTAATTGTGAGAATTGATTTCTATAATGATGAAAATAACATTTAATTAATTAAGCTTCTATTATTAAAGTCTTGTTACAAATTTTGACAATAAAATAAATCGAGATGTAAGTAACAATCAACTCGAGAAGAAAAACTGAGTTGATAATAAAAAATGTGTGTGTGCGTTGCAAAACAATTCCTGATTAACAATATAAACTATTATTACTCTTTAGCTCCTACAACCTCGATTGGGGGTTATCGAGGCAAAACCTACAAAAAATTAAATTACCGTCTATGTTGACTGATGCAGTTACATATAAATGGACATGTTATTAAATAACTCATAATGGAGTTTTTCGAAAATTTTCACTTATCCATGGTAGATGATAAGCAGGAATGTCAGTTCTGGGAAGGCGCCACAAATCTGTTGAGCGTCAATCATATTTTGGCTAGGCTTCTTTCTTATTGCGGTCAAGAAAAACATGAAATTTGTTGTCGATAAAAAGCGCTTCAGTTTAAGAACTTGTAAAGAAATTAATAAATAAGAATTGTAGGTAATGAATAATACCCATTGTCCATTATTGAAGGAAAAGACTTGACATTTGTGTGCATGTAATAACATACTGAGTGACAATAGCTATAAAACTAAGCAATAAAGCAGCGTTAATTCGAAATATGTTACACATGATGAACTCGCCTATTGAGCTATGCTGCACCAATTTGTAGAGGTCTGCTATTTTTTGTCGTTCATCTGTGAATATTTTAGAAAATGTTTATTTTGTATATACTTGGGTCAAATATTAAAGATTTTTTCTAAAGCTATAATTTATAAAATATAGGTATAACTTATGTCTGAAATAATTTCATCGCACAAGCTGGAGGAAAATTTATAAATATATTATAAATATTTTCAATATTTCTCAAAGAATAGAAAAAATTCAATATTTTTCTTCTGTATATAAAAAAATTATAACACTCCAATCCTTTACAAGTAAATTACAATTTGTTCTAAATTAATATTTCAGATAGCCTATTATCGAATAAGAATATATGTTCATGCTAAATGTGTTCATGTAAAATATGTTCATGTATCAAGGAAAATTTAAAAATTAATTAAGACTACTGTTTAATAAGAGTTTCTTTACAGTCTTTAGAGGATTTTTTACAGAGTACATTAACAAAATATGTTTTACACATTTTTACAAAAACATGTGTTTGAAAGCGATTGGAAGATGATAGCACTGTATCCGAAAATTAACAAACGAACCATTTTGAGTCTTGAATGCAGAAAAGTTAAATTTTTTCAGTACAATTGGTGAAACAGTTCCTAATTGAAAATAAATTCTACCATTACGAAATAATTACTATCATTAATACATTTTACAAAGGCATGTATCTACATGCCTTTGTAACATGTATTAAATTTAACTAGATACACTAAAAATTAGTGACTGGCTTCTAGTCCTAAGTTGGTGATGCTCAAAATATTAACCTTTAACTTCTTACCATATATTCTTGTCATACAACCACCTGTCATACGTCTGTGGGACTCCCGAGTAAAATAATTGACAATTTTAAAAATTATTGAAGTCGAGTTTTGTTATTAATTAAAAGTCAGTTTTGGAACATATTAAATTCTTTATTAGAAAAAAAAAGGCACATGAAAATCTTTATTCTTTATTGTTTAAATGCTAATAATAATCAATATCACTTACATGAAGCTTATAAACTAACATATTTGGAAAATGAGATCCATAAAAACATTTTTATAAATTTTTTAAAAATTTCAATACTTTGTTGATTTTACATGGAAAAAAATTAAATTCTCACTAATTAAAATCATACACCAAAGGAAATTGCAGGCTCTAAATTTAGTTTTTCATGACAGCGAAAACACAGCTTGTTTGAGCATTCAAGGCAAATTGATCCCTACATTTGAAACACATGTATTGTGTTTTGCGTTTCTTTATGTATGGGCAAGTTGAACAGTTTTTACGAACCGCCAACCTTTTGTCCAGCACTGCTGTGCTGCTGGAGTGGTCTCATTTCTATGGAGGATGCTTTGAATACCAATTTCACATTGGTTTCTCGATGTTCCATGTGCGACCCCACCAGCTGTTCAGCTAGTTTCTTTATAAACTTGAAACTGCTTTCAATCTTTTGTCCTTGGGGCTGGACAGATGAGCTAAGAACATAGCAATTTGAGGCCGAAATGTCAAGTAGTCGGTAGAATACTGCCAAGGGCCATCTACGAGTATGACAACCTGTGGAGTAATTCGAGCATCTTTGGAGTGGATCTGATCCACATTTTGTTTTGGCAGATATGATGAAATAGTGATATCTTTAGTAAATCCAAAAACCATCAAATGAATCCTTCGATGATGAGTTCTTGGCATGAATTCTTAGGGAACTCCTTTTTGATTTTTCCTCAAGGTTCCCACATCCGTAAGCTGTTCTTGTTTAATGAATTTAGCAACTCAAGAGAAGTATACCAGTTGTCAGTTGTTACGTTTCTGTTAGATCCTTCTATCGAAGAAATGAGACGCATTAGAGCTTGAGTGGGTTTCTTCAACCACTGATATTCAGCTGATAAACTACGTCTGTCTGAATCTTTGCTTAGGTATATATAGGCATTAAGTAGATACCCTGACCTTGCATCTGTAAGGCATTAAACTTTTATACCATATTTGGCAAGTTCCTCTGACATATACATTTTGAAACTGCATCTTCCTCGAAATGCGACCAATATCTCATCAATACAAGCACAACTACCTATTGCATAAATGGCTTGACAGCATTCAACAAAAGAGTCAAAGACAAACAGCAATAAGTGTAGATGCATCGATTTCTCAACGCTTTGCTCGGGTCACTGCATTCCCAAAACGAATGGCTTTCAGCAAGATTTTGAACTTGTTTTTGCTCATGACACAGTGATATTTTTCCCTTCCAGTGCCATCACTACTATGGCATGACATACACCCCTTTGGAAAAAAAACGGGCAGTTTTGACTTTGTCATATTATTAACAAAATACTATTTATTAACAGGTTGTATTAATTGTAATTGTTACTGGCAGTGTATTCTGGCACATAAAAAAAAATGTTCTAAATTTTTTAAATTTATTCTTTTTTAATAAAAAATCTCTTTCACATATAACGTATTTTTTGGCGGTAAATGAAATCCAACTCTTATTAAGTTCTTTTTCATTTGCTACGTTTTTTATTTTAACAAATAAATTTTAATTAAATTTCTGCTGTTTGCTGCATTAGTTCATTTCTGTTTGCTGTTCTCAGTATGGTTGAAAAAACGATAAGAGCTAGTAAAATTATTGCGCTGCTTGAAGAAGGCTGTAGCCAACGTTATGTGTCTCAGCAGTATAATGTGAGCCGTTCCACCATCCAAAGAACCTGGTAACGATACCAAGAAACAGGCTCTGTCAGTAGAAGGCCCGATTCTGGGAGAAAACGGTGCACTGAGCCATGGGACGACCAGTTCATAGTCAGTCAAACGCTACGAAATCGTCAAATTACGTACATGGATCTCAAACAGAACCTCGAGGACTTCAAAGGTACACGAGTAAGCCTATAAACAGTAAGAAGGAGACTTCAGGACATCAATATACATAGCTATCGCCCAGCTCAGGGCCCTATATTGCTCCGTGAGTATCGAGTTGCCAGATGGAGATTTGCTCAAAATTTTTCGTCATGGACTCAACAAGACTGGAATAGTGTTTTATTTTCCAATGAAGCTCGATTAGTGGTGAGGATCGACGTCGGCGAGTCTTTTACGAAGACCTGGAGAATCCTTCGCAGAAGTTTGCTTTGAGAAAATCACCCCTTACGGTAAAGGCTCTGTAATGTTTTGGGCTGGTATTAACTCAGACGACCATATCGAGTTAGTTTTTATTGAAAATGGCACACTTAATGCACAAAGGTACATAACAGAGGTTCTTATTACTCATGCCCAATCCGCGTTAACAGCAGTTGGAGGCGAGTCCATTTTTATGGACGACAACGCTTGCACCCACCGTTCTAGAGACTTTGATGCGTATATACAGGAGGCTGGAATTCGTCGGTTAGACTGGCCAGCTAGAAGTCCCAACCTCAATCCGATAGAACACATATGGGATAATCTCAAATGACACGCCAGAGCCGTAAAACCAGCTCCAGAAAACATTCAGGCCCTTAAAAATATGATCTTTGCTGAATGGGGACGTATTCCTCAGGAAATGATAAAAAACGTTGTCGAAAGCATGCCTAGCAGATTAAGCGCATTGATTTTATCTAAAGGAGACCACACTCGTTACTAAATTTTCAAATTTTATGTTAAATTAATAAAAAATATTCAAAAATAAACTTTAGCCATTTTAATGTACCAGTATGAAAACGCTCATCTGTGGACTTTACATCGTTTTATTTATTTATTCGCATTTTAAATGACTGAAGTAGGTAAAAACAATATCTCTATAAAGAACAGTTAAATTGTAGTAATAGATCTGACTTACCTTTGTGTGCCACAAGCAACATTTTCCCTAATAAACATTTAGTATTTTCAATTGTAGTTTTAAAGTTTTCACCAAATACACAGGCCACTGGCAAAGCTGGTAAACAACATAAAGCCCATGTAACAAGCATGTATTTAAAATTGACTATTGACTCTTCGTTCTTCTGAAATTGCAATGTTTTATGTGTTATTATAATTTATAAGCAAACACTTTACCAACTATATGCTAAACTCGTGCTTAAATCAATATTTTGATTTTGAACAATAATGGCTAATCACCGAAACTAGTATGAGTAAAAAAGATTTAATAAAATATCGCCTTAGAATAAACAACTTACTATATGTAGTATGAAAAACTAATCGTTTCTAAACCAATTCGAATCATATAAAATTTCAATTTTAAAATTTTGTAAAGACCTTTATGAAATAAGTTTTTGACTTCATGCTACCTAGAATGAAACTGTTTCATTTTAAAATTTTTTAGAACCAAAGATAAAAAGAATTTATTCAGTATTATTATTTAAAGAACATTAGCTTTTTAACACTTTAGAAGCATTTTTTTTAAGGTTTTAATCTTTTTGTTTTCTATATATTAAATAAAATTCCATGAAAGTTAACTTTATAGAAATTTGAAATAATTTTCGTAAGATCCATCGCTTGTAATGATTTGATATAACTCAATAATGAATGAGTCTAAGAAGTGACAAAGGAATTGCAAGACATAGACAAATCTCGAAATAAATATTAATTTAAAAAAACTTTTACCGTGTTTCAGACGAACTAACCTCAAATTGGTACTTCTGCACAAACCAAGTTATGTATGTTATAAACGCGTTGAAATTACAGCAAAGGGCTAGAAATACCTAAAATAAAAAGGAAATTAATTTACTTACAATTAGGAATTTTGGACACACATAATTTAAAAATGTTGTTAATATTTATATTTCAAGTTCTTGAAATATTGTTTATAAGTGTAGCTATGTTTTATTTACGAACCAAATTATAGTATTATAAAAAATTTTTGTTAAATATTTTAGTACATTTTTACTGAAAACCTTACCTTTTAGTATTAGATATAAATAAGTTCTATTAATATTCCTCAAATTAACTAGAATCAAAAAAACAATTATTATGCAGCTGCTTAAATGCGTTAATGGAACCAACACAGTGTGCAAAATTCATACTTAATATAATTTCTCACTTTTTTTATAAAATATTGATAGTTTTTTTTGTTATTTACCTGAACACCAAAAGTACACTCGATGAGTTGGCATGCTTGAGACACGTCACCATAAAAAGAATGCAATTGTTTTATATTGATTGTCGAACTGGTTTGAATTTGTAAGATGGGTGATGTCGGTAAATTAAATAATAAATTGTTGACCGGTTCTTTTTCAAAAACCTGAAGTTTATTTTCTAAGCACTCGTTTATGGTCTGTAATCTTGCCTTAATATTGTGTATCAGCATGGCAAAATAGACAACTTCGAAATCTAACAAAGCAGTAAAGGTATACATGAAGAAATATTTCGCAATAAATTCCAAACCTGCTGAATTTATCTCGACTATGATGTATAGAACAGTTGATAAAAATTCTAATGTGATGAGCATGTTATTGTTTCTTCTAGATTTTAGGAATATTTGTCTTTTGGATTCCACACTAAAGTTTTCATCGATTCGATGAATCGTCGTGCATAATCTTCGGTATGTGAATCGGTTCCAAAGAATTTCTACGAATGTTATATAAATAAAGAAAATACACAACAAAGTTCGATACGCCACAGTCATGAATCGTGATGTTCCTTTGAAATTAATTTCTGGTGAATTAAAATACACTGTGTAAACAGCATACACCAAAATTGTCAAGTTGTAAAATTTTCGCAGCCATACTTTAGAAATATTTATTATTTCGTCTTTTCTCCGATACAAGCCAAGAGAAGATTCAATTGAGTTAATTACTTTAAAAGTGTCGTAAACAGCATAGGTACATTCTTCTTCAATCTCCATTTTAAAACTTTATTTCAAAGAAAGTTTAACTCAAACAATGATTTTTAAAACACGTATTCAATCTAACTGATTTTGGTGTATTATGATGAAAACTGTCTCGTATTCAATCAATATCAAGTAATAAAATTATCGAGAAAGTGAATTTGTTCATCACGTCCTGCTACATATAGATGCGAGTAGTTGTCTGGTATTTAGATTAATGAAAATTGATGATTAATTGTAAAAACGAAATTAAAATAATGAACATATAAAAAGTGTGGAAAATTTTGAGACTATCAAAAAACAATAGTTTCTTACTTTCTCCTTTTCTCCTCTTTTCTTCGCCGTTCTTTGGCTCTATACTTGAATATTATAATTAAGTGCCCCAAGTTATTAGCTATAACTGCTAGGTATGTATGTTGCTTCGGCAGAATCACCCAAATTAATAACTGGACTGAGATTGCTACCTTTAAATAAATATTTGACGCAAGTGTGATGTAGGAAACCATGTTACGGGGATAACAGTGTCAAAGGTCGCCAGTGTTGAAGGTAGTCAGTTTGTGCATTTTTTATTTTATTTCATGTTTTTGTGCTCTATTTGTACTTTAGAAATGGTCCCTATGATAATCTTAATTTCAATATTTTTAGTGATTACAATTCACTTATGTTAATCAGCTTGCAATTTCCACTTCTCTTGTTAGTGCCTTTGCACTATAAATATAATCGTGAATTAATTCTATGGATTAGTGAACCTCATTACTGTTATTAACCAATTACGGTATCACCGTAAATAGATTCATATAATCGTTATACCTGAATTATAGTATGGGGTACACAGGCTAGAAGTTATTATGTTATTTTTCAATAGTCCAATTATTGATCTAACGTTTCACAGCACCTATTAATAGATATTGAAGCTAATTAAACGAGGATATCCTTCATTAATTTAATGACTCTATGTCCTCCATTTAATGTCTTCATTTGTTATAATCACAAAGAATATTTAAAATACATGGAAAATTTACTCAAATAGTTGCAAATTTTTATGGCGAAATATTATTGTGGCATTTTTGGTGACCAGTTAAAACTTGCAACTCATAAACAAATCACAGTTGCAAAATTTCTCTTCCATTTAAAGAAAAATGAAAAAAAATTTAATCATTTTAATCTGATATTTGAGAAAAAAGTCATATTTTTCACATAATTCAAAATAAATGTTATAATATTGCTTATTTAATGTGACATTTTTTCTCAAAAGTAATTCGTTTAAAAACGGCTTTAATGGCCTCTTGAAGCAAAAAATATCTCCAGCAATCCTGTAAGATTGTTATTAATTTGTTTATTTTACACATAATTCACTCAGCCAAACCCTTAATGTGCTCAAAGCCCAACCAAACCCTTAATGTCCTTAGTGTGCTTATGTGGAGTGATCTATTATTCTATTCATTTTGAATTGATAGGAGAATTTTTTTAATAGAATGAAACATACTACAAATCTGCTCAATTAGACATAAGTTTGCTTGCGGTGGGTAGCATAACACTGCAATCTATATACGTAAAAATGTATATATAAACGTAATAGCACGACAATTTGCATTATCTTGTATTTAAATAAAGGGAAGAAATAAGCCAAAATCAGGGAGAATCCAAAACTATTGTCAAAGATCGTCAATTGTAGGAAAAATAGTCAATGATGCTCTGAATGGCACAGTACTTGCAGCAATCATTGGCTAATGAATAGCTTTTCTCCGCTGGTCCTAAAAGGAGAAAATAAATAAATTGTCAGCGGAAATATATCAGCCTCAGAAAATCTACAACCTATTGCTTTGTTGACATTTCAGA
Source organism: Druceiella hillmani (assembly GCA_039881145.1). Lineage (NCBI taxonomy): Eukaryota > Metazoa > Arthropoda > Insecta > Lepidoptera > Hepialidae > Druceiella > Druceiella hillmani. The sequence continues at coordinate 532,904 of JAYKKI010000069.1, read as the reverse complement.
CAGGGGAATTGAAGTCAGTGGAAGCTCAACCTTAAAGCGGAACCTAAACCATGCCCGAATTTCCATAGTGCGCCACTGCCAGTCTAAGTAGTAAAATCTTAGTTTGTAAGTTAGTAGAAGAAACTTGCATTCACAACTATTGTATGAAAAGCGCAATTTCCGTTAGGGCAATATTAATTCTAATTCATTGTTAAATAGAGGGCATGTTGACAAATATTGATTATATGAACAGGTCGATGAATTCTATTAATCCACTGCGTACATGAATAATGGCGCTGCAGTTAATTCGATATATTTTCCTCAAAAATTTGGTCATTTTCAAAATTTGATGTTTATCTTGTATATATAGTATATGGGACTATTTCAGGGTGTGTAGGTTTTTCATACAAAAATGTTTTATGGCATTTTTCTTATTTGTAACAAGGCAAAATTTAATAATGAAAAATGTTAAAAATAATTTATATTTCAATAGTTTATTAGAATTGCACTCCTCACGTGTCTCTTGATAAAAGAACACTCGTAATTTATTTGCTATTGTGGCTTTTAATGCGTACGTCATAAATATTAATAATTTTTCTAATTTTCTATTATATCTTTTAGAAGTTTCTTTTTTTAATGATTTCTTTATCTTTTTATTTTTGACAAATGTCAGTTAGTATTTTGTTTGTTTAAAAAAGTGCTTAAAAAATATTCAAAATAAATCTATTATACCTTATTGGTTATAGAACTACCCTCACAAACTCTAGTTAGACTCGTGAAATTTTTCGTAGAAAAATTAATTAATATCAAGGTCATCACGATAATAGTTAAATCTGTACCTTGACATTCATTAGAGTTATTCTGTATATAGAGTCATCCGCTTTCCATTCTTTACTACTTCAGGTTTCACATTCGTCTTTCATTATATATGTATGCATTTTTATATTTCATGTAAAGGAAAAAAACTCAAACCGTTCAAAATATTCTATGAACCCTAAACAAGGAATAAGCTTGAACTCTTTCTCTTATTTCCACAATAAATATCCAATATAATATGATTCTAAATATGACGTTGTTAACTGAATGAAACGAAAATATTGTTTCTTTGAAAAAAGAATAAAATCAATATATGAAATTAATTTACCAACTAAATGAAGCTGCGATTGTAAGTTTTAAATTTTATATATAAGGCACTCCAGCCAACTAATTTGGAAAAACGATAAATAAAATATAATGAAAAGTAAAATCATTGATTATCAACTAAAAAAGCACGAGCAGAGTCTGTTTTGCATATCTCATCTAAACTAGAGGTATGATCTTGCTGGGATATCAAGAGACATCTCTTTTTCGTACAAGTTGCATAACCGCTCTATTGGAGCTCTGATACCGGCTTTAGTTTGTGCGTTATCGACATGAATTAGGAGACAGCTACCAATTAGTTTAGGGGTTCAAATCTGTATCTGACTCAATAAAGATAGACAGCCATACTTACCTTAACATATATTTAACATAATCATCAACTCTAATAAAAAACATTTCTAATAGAGAGCATAAGTTTGTTTTCATTAATGAATTTACAGCCAACATACTTCCCGCACGATCTTGAAGAACTTTAATTGTTTGTGCATGTTCTCCATTCGATCAGAATAAGTTGCATATAGTCAATTTCAAACAATAAGACCATATTCAAGTTGTGATCTTACAAGAGAATTCTACAAGGTTAAGTATATTTAAACATTTTTGATATGAACCAAAGCATTATTGTAGGCCTTAAATACAATCTGCTCAATGCGCAAATCAAAATGAATTTTGCTATCAAAAATGAGACCAAGGTCATCCATGCTGCTGACTATGTTGAGTAAGTTCACCAATATCGCATATCTAATACCATACTTGCTTCTTTTTTTACGAAAGTGATTCGCTTGTACTTCAACTAAGGTAAACTAAGTTTGTTCTTTCAAAGTAAATATGTAGTCTATCGAAATCGGTTTACATATTCAAATAGTCATGTACGTTCTTCACAAAGAATAGATAATTTTAGATCATCTATACATATTAGAAAAGTACTATTTCTGAAATATGTGCTGATGTCATTAATAAATAAAATAAATGAGAAAGACCAAGAAGAAAGACCAATAAGAACCAGCAGATTTGATTGCTTGCTGCCTATTAGTTAAATATGAAATAAACCATCTAGGCGGGTTATTCCTGATACTGTTGAATGCTAGTTTTCCTATCGATATTTAGTGATCAACCTTGATAAATGCTTTCTTGAAATCTATATATATCCGGTCGATCGGCTGTCCAGAATCCAATGACATAACAAGTGCTGATGATAAATCTATATTGAATAAATTCAAAGCATATACCTGTGTATAAACGGCTAAACATCACTCGCTGACTGCGTAGTTACTGACTGACTGCGTAGACTGCATAGTAGCTACTTAGTAGTACAAGATCAAACTTTTAATTTATTACAAATATTTCTACTAGCTGCTAAGTGACCGCAAAATAAATGATTTTTTTGAATTACAATAACTTAAATTCAACTAATAAGCATAAGATATATGTAAAAGTTAAGCTATATGCACGCTATTGGGATTTAAACTAATAAGCATAAGATATAAGTAAAAGCTAAGCCATATGCACGCTGTGGGGACTTCGACTGATAAACATGAGACATATGTAAAAGTTAAGCCATATGCACGCTATGGAGACTTCGACTAATAAACATGAGATATATGTAAAAGTTAAGCCATATGCACGCTATGGAGACTTCGACTAATATGTATAAGATATATGTAAAAGTTAAGCTATATGCACGTTATGAACATTTACTTGTCATTTACTTATCTTATCTTATAACATTTACTAATCTTCATTTAGTTTGCCACACTGTGTGAAGTGTGAAGCCAATAGAGCTTTGTTGCTGCTCAGTGTACCGATGCCAAACACATTTATAAAAAACTTAAGATGTGAAAAAATATATTTCTACATATCATTCATTTAAAGTCAAGATGTTTATTAGCTTCACATGTTCTTTGAAAACATCAGAACGTTTGTTATTTTCTATCATAAATGTTAAAATAGAAATATGGGAAATTCTAGAAAATTAACAAAAAATATCTGAAAAATTCTACAATATCTGATAAGAGGAAGATCCACTCACAAAAACTTAAAAATATTTTACAACTGAGAAGGTCGAAAAAATAATCGCCTCTGATACATTTACTAAAATTAGTCCAAGGTATTCATTAAGGGAAATAAAAAAAGACCAAAAACAAGAATCTTCATTAAGGTAAATAAAAAAGGACCAAAATCAAGAGTAGCCAATATTCGTAAAGCTATATACACATGCACATGTGCATGTATATATGTAAGAAAGAAAATAAAACTCCTGTTATGTTGGCCATAGCACATATTTTATCTCCTTTGAAACCAAACGAAGGAAATTAATATGTAATGAAAATAAAAGTAGATTAGGAAAAGCTTATCCCATCCTTAGCCCCTTATTTGAAAACTAATGTAATTGTGTGGGCCATGGTCTCGACCCTAGTAATATGGGCGTATTTTTAGTAAGATTTTTTATATCTCATACCTCAAAAGCTTATTACAACGGAAAAACTAAATACATACCATTTGTCATATAATATGCGCTATGAAATGTTTTGTTACCTTTCAAATATCTTCAATGGAATTTAAATACAAAGTTAATATATTTTGAAGCTCTATTTATATGAATTACTGGTATAAGCATCTTTAATAAAAGAAAATTGAAACACATTGAAGGTGTGGGTGGAGTGGAGGGTGAATATATAAGTCTTTCACTAAAGTTATCCTAATATACTTTTATAAAAAAATACACCTTTGCGAATAAGATTTGGGTAGTGATCAATAAAGTCCATAATTTTAAATTTTTTCAGAGAATATAATTAATTATTCTAAAGGTGCAGTTACGTCGTGTGAAAGTCACAATTAATATTCCCTTTATCTGTAGTGTGATTTTTTAGGGGAATGTAGATTTTCCCTCTTAGCTTGATGTATTAATATCGTACTAGAAACAAACAAGTTATTCAAAGTATCATTTCAGTTCATATAAAAAAAAGTGATTACGATTACTTTTTAATTTTTAGAAGAATTATCAATATTTCTACCAATATTGGAGAAATGTAAAAGCTTTGCTTTTGTTTTCACATTGTCTAATTTAACTTGATGATACTATATATAAAAAAAACAAAGTTATAAATTTGTTTGTGCTATTAATGTAAAATACTTTTTGGAATAAGTTTCATTACTTACAAAATTGAAGGTAAATGGATTTCGTCTTAATTATGTAAAATCTAAACAGTTGATATATTGCACAGATTTTAAACTTCGCTTTTTGGAAATAATATGTAATAAAGGTAAACTTTATTAAAATAACTATAATTTTTACACACAATAGACAATTTTATTTTAACACTACAACTTAATGTTAGTCACAAAAATAAGCTGAAAATTTGTGTTCATTATGAATTTTATTACGATTAACCCTTCTTCATGAAATAGAATTGAAATATTATAATAAAATTGGTTGAAAAGAAACTCATAAATTGGATAAATGTCGAAATATTCACAGTGAAGAGGCGGGCGATCCTGAACTCTGCAATACCAGGTGCGGACAACAGTGGACAAAAGTCTTCCAAAGTCTTCAAAAGCTGAAAATAATTTTTCTTTACATAGAATCAATAGTTTTAGAAATGCAGGAAAAATATAAAAAACTGATATTTTAGCCTTTATAATTATCTATAAAGAAGCTTCATCCTTTTTTGCATATAATCTGCAGTTTCAGAAATGCAGATCTGGGAAAAAGTAACACCAACAATTTTTTTCTCTTACTTTGTTAATAATTTAATATTTTGGGAGGAAAATAAAAATTATAGCTATTAAAATTTGCTATAAAAATAACTAAAATATCTTTTTAATATAAGCTTTTGTTTCTGCGATATACACCTTTGAAAATAAAACATACCCACATCATCCCATTACATTTAACTGTTTAGTTTTCCATGATTATCTCGCAAACTTACGAACAAAAATAAATCAAAGCCTCTTATTATAAAAGCTTATTAAAAAAACATTTTAACTCTTTACATTATTTTCAAAAGGATCTCTTAACATTCTTAATAAAATTCATCGCTTTGGATAAAATTGGTAATAAAGTCCGCAGAGTGTAAGGTACTTTTTTAATTATTTTATTACCTCCACATTATTGTATTGTAGGTTCCATGTAGCGATAATTTGTTCTACCAATTTCTCATATTCAATAAATTTTGCAAGATTAATGTTTTCATAAGAATCGGTAATATTGCTTTTGTTATTATCTAATGCTACATTATAGCTCAAAAACCTAAACAAAGACAGTTTGATATATGAGATGAGGCAAATAATTATGCTGTGTTAATTAAATTGTAACCATGTTTGGAATTACAACATATTTCATTCAACAGAATACTCTGACTTGTATAATCTAATCTTTCTCTTCATTTTTTATATCTTTTAGATAATTTTCATAGGTTATGGTTTTCTCTTTATTCGTGCCATTATTTATTACAGGTTGTTAAACAATTCATAAAACTATTTGAAAACAGCCAAATTTGTGTGGTTGTGCCAAAATTTTTAAAGTAACAAAATAATCTAATGACTTACTTAGTTGTCATTGATATTCTAATGACTTAGTTTTGCATACTAGAATACAAGTGTTATTGTCCATTCTTAAGGCCAAGCACCTACCCAACCATGACATTGGTAGATTCTTTACGATAACAGATGTTAATATAACTGTAAGTTAGCCAAAGTTCGATAATGATGTTAATGCCTAAGAAGGAGGATGGTCAAAAATAATAATATTTTACAGTCCATTCATACTCTTATCACCGGCACCAGATTTTAATACTGAATAACTTTTGAGAAAATCGATCAATAGCATATTTTCATGAATGCGAGTTTAGCAACCGGGAAACTCGCATCTTAAATACTACACTAAATAAGGCAAAAATGAAAAGGTGGAAATTAATTAGGTATTTGGGTCAGTTTATGTCGATTTAACTGATTTTATTCTTATTTTGTAATTATATTGGTTTAACGAACGAAGAAACAATCAACGTAAATTTCATCTTGTAATAGCTCTTGCCAACCTTTATTTAGCATAAAGTTGAAAAAACAAATTTAACGCCAAATATATTCGAAATATTTTAAAATAAGCGCTAAAGCTTATTATTGAAATATTTTGAATTTATTTAGCATTAATTTTGTAGGAATTAATTATCAGTAAATTTTTATTCACAATTAAATGAAACTGAAATAGTATTATTCGTGAAGTAGTATTATTCTTACTTTATTTAAATTCTTAACCACGATCTAAGTTTTGTTGTATGTCAACATCTTCACGTAGGCAATTTGTAAGTTATTTATTAGAAATCTACTATCTCAGAATCTTTACACATTGCCCACCTAAAGATGTTGTCATATTAAGAAACCTAGGTTGGGGTTAAAAATTTAAATAAAGTAGACATAGATACTATATCATGTAGTTTCATTTAGTTGCGAATAAAAATGAAGAATTTAAAATATTTGTAAAATTTTCATTTAAAAATGAATAATAATATTTTGGGCTAATTTATTTTTCCACCAATATAGGGTATTTGTTAATACGGCAAGCCATTTTTAAGATACTTGCAAAAAGGTTTTACGGGATGGTAGCGGACTATTTTTTAACGATTTATTTATATATAAACAATTATAGCAAATCCATCGTAAAATATTACAAATTATTGTGCTATCTGTCAAGAGATAACTAGAATATTAATCGTAATAAAAACAAGTATATAACTTCATTTTAAATTGTTTTAGGGATACTGTTATATATATATATATATATATATATATATATATACATATATATATATATATATACATATATATATATACACACACACACACACACACATATATATATATACATATATATCAAAACAAATGGGAAAAGTGTAATGTAAAAATTTGAAATCTCTTTGGAAAATAAGAATAAATAGTATTAATCTGGATACATATTATTGATCAGGAATAAAATGTCAAATTTTTTTCTTTCATTTCAGGTTTCATGTGGGATATCAACAGAAAGAGTAAAATATATGGATTCCAAAAATATCAAAATTTTATGTAAGATAGTCCTAGAGATACTGAAAGCGATGGATGCTTACTATATGAAATTGGAACATTTGCTGTTTCCAAGGGTCAATATTATGAAAAAAAGTAGTTTTATAAAAATTGACTGTGAATTTAGGGTGACGACTTGTAATATCCTAATTTTTTCAGATATCCACAATCTTTTTATTCCCATTCCACTACATCACAAAAAATAATATCAACAATTGTAGCGTATACAATATATATATATATTTATATATATATATATATATACATACGTGTGTGTATGTATGTGTGTGTGTATCTAAACATGTTCAGATTCCTCGTTGTATGAGCTCTTCCCGAACTTAACAAGTTTATTTATTTCTTTAATTGAGTAACCTCACAAGATTATTTCACTTTCACTCAATCTGCTACACTTTGTTCTCCTTTAGAAAAATTAAAATGAGTATGAATGATGAACACTGTCTGTGTGTTAATTCAAAGTTGCAAAGTGGTACTATGTTAAGAGTCGCAGCACAGTTGCTAGTGGACAGAAAATGGTAAAATTTTGTTTTTTTGATATCATTTAAATCGAAGAAATTGATCAACATTAATGTTCCCTTAAGAGATCATTATAAATCTCACTATAAGCTATTTATAAAATTAATTCCTACCTCGAAATAACTCCTCGTATATTAAGAGCTATTAGTAAGTAACAGTCTAATGGAATATGGGCATTAAATTTTGCCAATATTTAGTGGTACACATCAGGCTTACGGGAATAGACCCTCCTGTCATCATTGTTTGGTAAGATCTTATAGCATCCATGAAAGCTCTTATAGTACCCATGAAAGTAAATCAGTTTCAATATCATTTCTATTTTTATTAGTTACCTACGTCTCCATTTTTTCAAACAATTTTTTCGGAGAGAGCAATTGGCTAATAATATCAAATGTCTATTTTTAACACTTATTTGTCGAACAGAATAATATATAAAAAGATGATTTAACGACTGATTAGGTTTAAATAAATGTTAGGGTTTCAGCTAAAATTATGGACCTTTGTTAAATTAATATAATCTTTTATGATGATTTATTATTAACCAGCCACTTTGGAAACTGACTTACGTAATTGTTTTCGCAGTATTGTCTTCAATCCAAGAGTCCGGGTATAGCGAAGAGTTAAATCTTCAATTGCAATTGTCACTATATCATTGGCATTATTTGAAATAGAATAGTCATCGATATTGCACAACGTAGAGAGTTTCGAATTTCCATATTCGATTCTCTTCAAAATGTCTTTGAGTGAAGTATCAAAAAGAAAACGCTCTATATCATAGTACCAAAAAATAATGTAAAATGTAATATATTCAAATTCAAAATTGTGCAAATGAAGTATATAGTCCACGCCAACCTTTGTGAAGATACATAAACACATCTTATAGAAGTTTGAACGATTTAGCTTTCGTGCTTCTTCATATAAAGATCTCTTGATGTCGTAATCCAAATAATGATCCAGCATTTCCATTTCAGCAAAAAAATTTGAAAATTTATTCGATTGCATAAAAGTAGGTGTAATAATTTTGTGACTGTATATTGCTAAAAATACCACTTCACATATTATAGACATTGTATTTTTTTCGGATGAGGAAAGATTTAAATTTCCAACCATAATTTGTACCAAAATAAATGACAGACATGTTGCTGCATACATTAAAATTATCACTCGTTTCATTATCACCGGCCAAGACTGAGAGACCAGTTTCGGTCTTGTCACTTCCAGATTTCTCTTAATACCTATAACGGTTTCTAAAGAATCTAAATATTTCCACGTATGTTTATAGCTTATATTTTCCATTTCTGAATCGGATTGAAAGAAAATTTCTGGTGTCTAACTAAAAAAAAACTACGGAACTGGTGAACAGTAAAATAGAAACACAACAAAACAATTGATGTTATTGATTTTACTTCCAAACTAATTATTAAGAAAGATTCGATTAGGCGACAGACACATTAGAGTAATGGTTATTAGAAGAGTTTTTAAATAATTAATAAGACAAATGGTTTTTGGTAATTTATAAAAAGATTATTGAAATTTTACTCCAAGTATCATGGAGAATATAAATATCTATTGGTTTAGGCATTTACAATTAAATCATGATTATCTAAATTAACTTTTTTCTATAATCGTATAGTGCCATAAATCGTCAAATGACAGTGTTTAATCAAATTTTTCACGAATTTTGTTAGAAAGAATTTATATCTTCCATTTACAAAAATTATACTTACATTTTTTTACATAACTTTTGTAATTACTTTCTAGAAGTACGCCAAATTTTTTAAACTGAAATAATCGTGATGCACAAACACCAAGGTGATCCCATACGTATTCCGGTTTTTCTAATTGTATTAAAAACAACTGATAGAATAAGTTCTAGCAAATTTTGACTGTACAGATAAAATTAAAAAAAGAAATGGAGACACCTGCAGGTTTTCAATCAAATTTGAAAAAACTTAGAAACACTGCTATTTTCATAACTTAAAATTTAATACCTTGAAAATAAAAGCATAATTTTTTCTTTCGTTGCTTCTTCAGAGATAAGTTTTCTGAATTATAATAAAATATTTTTCTTGTCCTTAATACTCAACTCAACTCAATTAACTGTACAAAGGATATCTAATAAGACACAAAATAAAAATTTGTTTTTATTTCGCCTACCAAATATTTCTTTAACTATTCTTCAATATTGATTACTGAAACCTGTAAAAATTATGCTTTAAAAATTACCTAAGTCAGTTTCCAAAGTGGCTGGTTAATAATAAATCATCATAAAAGATTATATTAATTTAACAAAGTTCCATAACTTTAGCTAAAGTCCTAACATTTATTTGTACCTAATCAGCCGTTAAATCATCTTTTTATGTATTATTCTGTTCGATAATTAAGTGTTAAAAACAGGCATTTGATATTATTAGCCAATTGCTCTCTTTCCGAAAAATTTGTTTGAAAAAACGGAGACGTAGGTAACTAATAAAAATAGAAATGATTTACTTTTATGGGTACTATAAGAGCTTTCATGGATGCTATAAGATCTTACCAAACAATGATGACAGGACTTACCAAACTATTCTCGTAAGCCTGATGTGTACCACTAAATATTAGCAAAATTTAATGACCATATTCCATTAGACTGTTACTTACTAATAGCTCTTAATATACGAGGAGTTATTTCGAGATAGGAATTAATTTTCTAAATAGCTTATAGTAAGACTTATAATGATCTCATAAAGGGTTCATTAATGTTGATCCATTTCCCATATTGAATGATGTTAAAAAAACAAAATTTTACCATTTTCCGTCCACTAGCAACTGTGCTGCGACTCTTAATATAGTACCACTTTGCAACTTTGAATTAACACACAGACAGCGTTTATCTTTCATACTCGTTTTCATTTCTCTAAAGAAGAACAAAGTATAGCAGATTGAGTGAAAGTGAAATAATCTTGTGAGGTTACTCAATTGAAGAAATAAATAAACTAAAGTTTGGGAAGAGCTCATACAAGGAGGATTCTGAACATGTTTAGATACACACACACCCACACACACATACATACACACACGTATGTATATATATATATATATATATATATATATATATATATATATATATTGTATACGCTACAATTGTTGATATTATTTTTTGTGATGTAGTGGAATGGGAATAAAAAGATTGTGGATATCTGAAAAAATTAGGATATTACAAGTCGTCACCCTAAATTCACAGTCAATTTTTATAAAACTACTTTTTTTCATAATATTGACCCTTGGAAACAGCAAATGTTCCAATTTCATATAGTAAGCATCCATCGCTTTCAGTATCTCTAGGACTATCTTACATAAAATTTTGATATTTTTGGAATCCATATATTTTACTCTTTCTGTTGATATCCCACATGAAACCTGAAATGAAAGAAAAAAATTTGACATTTTATTCCTGATCAATAATATGTATCCAGATTAATACTATTTATTCTTATTTTCCAAAGAGATTTCAAATTTTTACATTACACTTTTCCCATTTGTTTTGATATATATGTATATATATATATATGTGTGTGTGTGTGTGTGTGTATATATATATATGTATATATATATATATATATATATATGTATATATATATATATATATACATATATATATATATATATATATATATATATATGTATATATATATATATATATATATATATATATATATATATATATATATATATATATATAACAGTATCCCTAAAACAATTTAAAATGAAGTTATATACTTGTTTTTATTACGATTAATATTCTAGTTATCTCTTGACAGATAGCACAATAATTTGTAATATTTTACGATGGATTTGCTATAATTGTTTATATATAAATAAATTGTTTACCAATTGACAGATCTACTCCCGGGAAAAATAATCCGCTACCATCCCGTAAAACCTTTTTGCAAGTATCTTAAAAATGGCTTGCCGTATTAACAAATACCCTATATTTGTGGAAAAATAAATTAGCCCAAAATATTATTATTAATTTTTAAATGAAAATTTTACAAATATTTTAAATTCTTCATTTTTATTCGCAACTAAATGAAACTACATGATATAGTATCTAAGTCTACTTTATTTAAATTTTTAACCACAACCTAGGTTTCGTAATATGACAACATCTTTAGGTGGGGAATGTGTAAAGATTCTGAGATAGTCGATTTCTAATAAATATCTTACAAATTGCCTACGTGAAGATGTTGAAATACAACAAAACTTAGATTGCGGTTAAGAATTTAAATAAAGTAAGAATAATATTACTTCACGAATAATACTATTTCAGTTTCATTTAATTGTGAATAAAAATTTACTGATAATTAATTCCTACAAAATTAATGCTAAATAAATTCAAAATATTTCAATAATAAGCTTTAGCGCTTATTTTAAAATATTTTGAATATATTTGGCGTTAAATTTGTTTTTTCAACTTTTTGCTAAATAAAGGTTGGCAAGAGCTATTACAAGATGAAATTTACGTTGATTGTTTCTTCGTTCGTTAAACCAATATAATTATAAAATAAGAATAAAACCAGTTAAATCGACATAAACTGACCAAAATAACTAATTAATTTCCACCTTTTCATTTTTGCCTTATTTAGTGTAGTATTTAAGATGCGAGTTTCCAGGTTGCTAAACTCGCATTCATGAAAATATGCTATTGATCGATTTTCTCAAAAGTTATTCAGTATTAAAATCTGGTGCCGGTGATAAAAGAGTATGAATGGACTCTAAAATATTATTGTTTTTGACCATCCTCCTTCTTAGGCGTTAATATCATTATCGAACCTTGGCTAATTTACAGTTATATTAACATATGTTATCGTAAAGAATCTACCAATGTCATGGTTGGGTAGGTGGTTGGCCATAAAAATGGACAATAACACTTGTATTCTAGTATTCAAAACTAAGTCATTAGAATATTTATGACAACTAAGTAAGTCATTAGATTATTTTGTTACTTGAAAAATTTTGGCACAACCACACAAATTTGGCTATTTTCAAATAGTTTTATGAATTGATTAACAACCTGTAATAAATAATGGCACGAATAAAGAGAAAACCATAATCTATGAAAATTATCTAAAAGATATAAAAAAATATCTCTGAAAATTATCTAAAAAAATCTATTTTACGTCAAACTGTCTTTGTTTAGGTTTTTGAGCTATAATGATAATAACAAAAGCAATATTACCGATTCTTATGAAAACATTAATCTTGCAAAATTTATTGAATATGAGAAATTTGTAGAACAAATTATCACTACACGGAACCTACAATACAATAACGTGGCGGTAATAAAATAATTAAAAAAGTACCTTACACTCTGCTGACTTTATTATCAATGTTATCCAAAGCAGTGAATTTTATTAAGAATGTTAAGAGATTGTTTTGAAAATAATGTAGAGTTAAAATGTTTTTTCATAAGCTTTTATAATAAGAGGCTTCGATTTATTTTTGTTCGTAAGTTTGCGAGATAATCACTGAGAACTAAATAGTTAATTGTAATCGGACAATGTGGGTATGTTCTATTTTCAAAGGTATTTATCGAAGAAACAAAAGCGTATATTAAAAAGATATTTTAGTTGTTTTTATAGCAAATTTTAATAGCTATAATTTTTATTGTCCTCCCAAAATATTAAGTTATTAACAAAGTATTACTTTTTCCCAGTTGGCATTACTTTTTCCCAGATCTGCATTTCTGAAACTGCAGATTATATGCAAAAAAGGATGAAGTTTCTTTATAAATAATTATAAGGGCTAAAATATCAGTTTTTTATATTTTTCCTGTATATCTAAAACTATTGATTCTATGTAAAGAAAAATTATTTTCAGCTGTAGAATTGCAATCCAAAATGGAAGACTTTTGTCAACTGTTGTCCACACCTGGTATTGCAGAGTTCAAGATCGCCTGCCTCTTCACTGTGAATATTTCGACATTTATCCAATTTATGAATTTCTTTTCAACCAATTTTATTATAATATTTCAATTCTATTTCATGAAGAATGGTTAATTGTAATGAAATTCATGATGAACACAAATTTTCAGCGTATTTTTATGACTAACAGCGAAGTTTAAGATCTGTGCAATATACCAGCTGTTTAGATTTTATATAATTAAGACGAAATCCATTTACCTTCAATTTTGTAAGTAATGAAACTTATTCCAAAAAGTGTTTTACATTAATAGCACAAACTAATTTATAACTTTGTTTTTTTTTATATAGTATCATCAAGTTAAATTAGACAATGTGAAAACAAAAGCAAATCTTTTACATTTCTCCAATATTGGTAGAAATATCGATAATTCTTCTAAAAATTAAAAAGTAATCGTAATCACTTTTTTTTATATGAACTGAAATGATACTTTGTATAACTTGTTTGTTTCTAGGACAACATTAATACATCAAGCTAACAGGGAAAATATACATTCCCCTAAAAAATCACAATACAGATAAAGGGAATATTAATTGTGACTTTCACACGATGTAACTGCACCTTTAGAATAATTAATTATATTTTCTGAAAATATTCAAAAATATGGGCATTATCAATCACTACCCAAATCTTTTTTGCAAAGGATTTTCTTTTATTAAAGATGTTTATTTCAGTAATTCATATAAATAAAGCTTCAAAATATATTAACATTGTATTTATGTTACATTGAAGATATTCAATAGGTAATAAAACATTTTAAAGCGCATATTATATACCAAATGGCATGCATTTAGTTTTTCCATTGCAATAAGCTTTTGAGGTATGGCACATGCACCCATATTACTAGGGTCGAGACCATGACCCACACAATTATATTAGTTTTCAAACAAGGGATTCTGTTTGCATATATATATATATATATATATATATATACACACACACATATATATATATATATATATATATATATATTTATATGTATATGTTAAGATTTTTAACTCTTATATGAATAATGAGAATATATGAATAATGAATTTAGAAGAAATTGTGAGCAGAAGAAGAATTTTACCAGATTACAAAAACCATTACCTGGATCTATGTCAAGATATGTGATTGAAGGAGAAAAGTCTAGCAGACAATACAAAACGAATAGAGCAAAATAAAGAAAGTGAAAAGAATTAAAATTAAATAGATGAAAATAGATGAACTGCAGATAATGTTAGTGCCATTGGAGAGGAAAAGAAAATGGAATCTTCTATAAAATCAAAAGAGGCCATCAATTCCACAGAAAATTCATTTTATTCTGTCAAAGAAGAATTTTAAATGCAAAATACTAGTATTTTGTGACTTTGTATTTATCAGAGATTTTAATACCCCCAATACATATGCCATATATATATTTTAAAAAATTTATCAATATAATAAAAAATATAAATATATCATCCACTTGCAAAGAATTTGTTTCATCTTGCAAGTGAATAAAGATTGAATTTAGAGCTATGATAATGCCACTTCGATATAAGCCATTAAATGAATTATTTTGAGTTCTTGAGGAACCAAAATATTGAGTATCCCAGCTTCTTCAAGTGGTTGTGAATGTTTCAATGATAGATGTGCAATGTTTCTGCAAGTTGTTGTGTCATTTAACTCCACTAATGTCTTGATTTTGTAGCCACCAACTTTGGTGGGTCTGCCTGAATGACGAGTATTGTTGAGATCAAAATCACCAGCAGGTCATTTTGGGAAACATCTCTGGCTGTGACTGACAATACTCATTGAGTATTGTCTTTAAATAACTTTATGCTTACGTTTACGCAACTTCCATATTGTATGTATTTGTTATTATTCCTCATATTGATACTCCTCACCTCTGCCACAATAATCTTGAGAATGACTTATCTTGGATTGAGTAAATGTGCAAGAGTGGTATGAGTTGTTCGATATTTTGATAGCCTCATAGTGAAATTGATATATTTCACATTACAAAGGACAACTAGAGTTTTTACTTCTTACACCTCATGGTATTCAAACTATATTGAAAAAATATTGGTCGAGCATCAGTGACATTGCCCAAATTCAATCATCAATATTTAGGCTATACCCGAGATTTACAATAGGATTGTTTTATTAATTCAATTTATTCATTGATTAAAGTAAGTCCCTTAAAGTTCAATTATTTTCAAAAAGATGTTGAAGTGGTGTGAGCATTCCTCCTTTTAAGAATTTTTTTTGGGCCACAATAAGAGTCACAAAAATAAATCTCATCACACCAAATTGGACAATCAGTTACTTAACCTAAAAAACCTCAAGCGTCTATCATTTTTATGTTACAATAAAAAATTTAACTCTGATTTTTTTGTACTTTTTTTGTGTGGTTTGGATAGACCTCGACGAAGTCCTCTACTCTCTGCATAATGCTATAATATTTCATGTTATTTCCCAAAAAAACTTACTTAGTTTAAAAGTTAACAAATTGAAATCAATTTAATTCTCACAAATTATACACATGGCCATCAGTGCTACTTAATAAATTGACTATTTTCTATTCAATAAAGAGGTTTGCAACAAATAAACATAAAATTTAGGGTGGTTGAAAGGAGTGGTGCACTTAGTAAAATTGCTAGGGCTGCTTAGAGGTCGTAACACTCCAATGTTAATGCATGTTGTCAGGTGACAAAGATAATTAAATAAAAATACCTATTATTGATCTAACCAAACACAATTATTACAAAGCAATTTAATACAATTGCTACAAAGTTTCTACAAAAAAAAAATTGTTGAACTTTATAATTCCATATTGTTTTTATAATTCCAGTTTTTATAATTCCATATTGCAAAAAGCCCTTTTCCTTATTACAGCAGAAATAAATTTTGTGAATTCAAGCAAAAGGTTGAAACATTTTTAAGTTACTCTGCCCTTAATGCAGGATCATTCTGCTGAGACATATGAGAATTAAAATAATTTTCCTTCTATTAAATATACACCCAACTGATCTACTACAACTGGCTAATAGTGGCCATTCAATCCAGTCATCCACTTTTTTCTTCTGATGTTAAAAATATTGACTTGAAATCGTTGGTCAGCATCTCATTAAACATCGTCAGATAAATAATGTTACTCATACGATTTTCTTCAGAATACATGCTTTCAAATACCTTCTAAAATTTTTTCCATTTCAATTAAATTAAGTGCATTTTCAAACTCTGTTTCGAATCTATCCTAGACAATGGAGATGTATTTTATTTAAATTTCAAAACCTGTATTGCATATTCATTTTATCTTCTGCCTCAAAAATACGACCACATTTCGGAGCATTGATCACAGTTAAAATTAAAATGGTTAGCAATAGGCGAAAGACAAAAAATAATACACATAATGATTATTTCATAGTTTTTATGCAAAGCTAAGAATTGCTTCCAAACTTTTTGGTGCAAAACTGCATTTAATAAAGAATTATTACCCATGCTCATTGCGAAATATTGAAACCAACTAAATATATACACAGAAAGTGCAATATCAACACTTGCTTTCAAAACCCTTGTTAAATAACATGTCAACGAAAACACTAACCATGGGAGTTTTGAACACCATTCCATTTCTTTAGCAAAGTTAGTAAGAAACATAAAAATTTTCTGGAAATATGTAAAGGAAAAATTGTACACTTACGTAATTCTTCGTCGATTTGAATTGTTGTCAAAAGAGATTTCGTATTATCCATCTGCAAGTATATTTTCTCACAAATAATACACACGGCTACCAGTTGCACAACATAGGGAAATGGCCATGTGACGTAACCCATGGATAACAATAAATCCAGTCTCTGAAATATGGCCTTGGTTTAAGAATGTGTGACAAGAAAAATATTCGGAATCTATGAGGGACAGATTCAATTTAATACAAAATTGAATTCATCTTTTCTATTAAACTTTTATTCAGGAGATCCCGAGCGAATGCATTTTGTAATTCAATAGCTGGCACATCACCATGTATTCGAAGACGGTTAAACTTATTTTTAAGTGTGGCTTACACTAATGGAATCTAATATTTCTAGAGACGGTTATAGGCTACGTAACTACAAATTCATCAACAGGAATGCAGCAGTTAGCGAAAAGAGAGATTAGAAAACTTTATATGCATAACTAGTTACAATAATATTTTATAATTTAAAAGTAAATAATTAAAAAGTCATAATCTGAAAAAACATTACTAAGTTTGAATACTGCAATGATATGAACGGGAAAACAAGTCAAATATTGAAAATTAATCAGACGAATCATCGACAAGTCTAATAGTTATCAATATATTCTAGTGAATATCACCTTTTTCCCCAATCTCCATTGAATTACCGTTAGGGGCAGTTTTATACTTCTTTGTCTTGGACTTCTTGACTCTCATTTATAAAAAAAATTCTAAATGTATTTACATATCTAAACATCGAATAGGTTCAGATGTATAAACACCTAATAAAACTACAAAATTACAAATAATAAGATTAAAAAAATTTCTTTATATGCTTCTTTGACCTTGTGACAAATTTTCCCCACTAGTATATTATAAATTATTTACCCTTAATCTTGGACGCATCATCATTGTATTATCATTTTCCATTTATATTATAAGACATAATTCGAGTTAACGGTACTAGTAAAATTAGTTAATACATATTTTAATAAAACTTACATTGTACTTTAAATCCCTCAAAAATCCATATATATTATATTAAAGAGTATTGTAGAAAATGTTGCAGTAAGTAACATGAGTAGCTGAAAAAAATTAAAAATGTTATTTCATAATGATAATTGTGTTAACTTTTCTGGAGGTATTGCTTGAAATTAAAATGTATCTCAATAACTTTATACACAATATTCACTACAAACCTGAAATTCAAACATCTTGTTTACATAGTGGCACAAGTCTAATAATTGAACATAGAATTGAGATAAATGATAAATGCAATTTTCAATTAGAGGTAATGTAAATGTAAAATGGTTATTGGAATTGGGATTATGCTGTGGACTGCCAAATATATCATCAACGTATGCGACCATGTTTTGTTTATATTTAAAATTTAAGAAAAGATTCAACATTCCTATGCGTAATGTTATACTATATAATAGCAAACAAAACAGTATTATTTCCACATCAAAAATAATGGGAGTAATAATATCAAAGAGAACATAATAGGAAATATTTATAGCGTATTTTACAGCTATATATACATTAAAAGCGATATCAAATATTTGATATTTTATATCGCTTTTAATGTATATATAGCTGTAAAATACGCTATTTGATATTTGATATTTGATATTGAGAAAGCCAATAGCTATGAGGTTTCGACATTTGTCACATTTCAACAAATTTCTTTTGTGCTCTGATTCGAAAAGATCATCTATTTCTTGAATTCTCAAAATCAATTCTTTACACATATTTCTGTCACACGTTATATCAATCAACAGTAAATACAGAGCAAAAATTGTTCGAACTGCCTTAAATGCCAGTATCATATACTGTTCATATATGGTCCAAATTGTCACATATTGCCTCATCAATGTATCAATTGTTAGCCAAGAGTATAACACTATTAATATTCCAATTATTAGCAAAGTATATATTTTTCGGCACCATGATGTAAATCTTGTAAAATTGTGTTTGGCAGTTTTTCTGCACACACCAAATAAGTGCTGGTACACTAAAATTGGCCAAAGCGTATTTTCAATAGATTCGTCACTCATAGTTACTGTGATAAAATATTTGCGTTCTAACTGAATATAACACAAGTATTTCGTTCAGTGTTTAAGAACCAAGTGACGTTTTATTGATGGAATGCTGTTTGAATTGACAGTCATTAGTTTATCATATTGTGGAATCTCTTCAGTGCTTAACACAAGTAACCAAACACAATATTGATCTTTCGGCATTTTATTGAGTTTTGTTTGCGTAAGCAGACATTATCAATAAGTATGGTCTATTAATAGTGTCTGCTTAGGTCAGGCATGTACCATATTACTAACATAGTAATAAAAAGAATTCTAACACTGTTTATGACATATTTTTTTAGCAACGTAAAATGTGTCTTATAAGCCTATGTAGTAGTTTTTTTAAATACTGTAAAACCTCATAATTCACCTCAGTTGTAATAGATAATAATAAATTAATTTTGAATCTCACTTATGCAAGTTTATTTTAAATTCCACTTATATAAAGTGAAAAATATAATCAGACATAAATTGTTTAAATGCAAGGAGACAGATGTAATGCTGATTATAATTGAGTACTAAAAATAGCATAGGTAAAAACAAGATTGATAAAATTAGGAATTCATTTAACCTTAAAGATTTTTATCTTTAAGGTTAAATAAAGTCTAAGGACTTTAATTAGTTGTTAACTATTCATTAATTAATTAGTCATTAATTTAGTTGTCACACTGTAAATGCGCCTTTTTCACTTCTGCTGGAACCACTCTAAGTAATCCTGTTTTATGTTTAATGTTGGAATTTGAAAAATTAAAAACAGAAATCAATAATGTCAAATTTGAGGAGTTCAACACATCTGAACAAGGAAGAAGTTTCATCTAATGATATTAGCTTGTATGTAGCCTGTCAAATTTGAGAGTTACAAAACATAAAATATTATATTAATTATAATGCTATACTACTTATGTGACCAACCGTGGACATATGTTTTAATCCAAAATGCATGATAAGTAGAACTTACCACCGAAAAAGACAAAAGTTAACATTGTGAAAGTCAGGATCAATTAATATTAATTTGTATGAAATGATTTCCAATATAATTGCATTTATCACATTGATTACGATTACAGCTAAAATTAGTTTTGCAAACATTGAGTTTTGTTAGAATGTAGGTAACAAAATTATTATAAGATATATGGAGCGCAACCTATGCGTCACTAAATATAACATGTTGCAAGAAATAAAGTCAGTCGATTAAGGAAAGCCAACGTGTCTTACTAGGTCCACGTTTTTCAGTTTTTACGGTGATAATTTAGTAACAGTCTAAAATTGTTAACTTTTCATTTAAACATGGCAGTGACCTATATTCAATGTATTCCGAAACTGAAAGAACGAGAAAATTATACCGAGTGAAGTTTTGCAATTGAAAATTTGGTAGAGCTTGACAACCTGGTGAAATATATTAAATTAGACCCAGAGACTGGATTCGAGGCAAAACCATCAGATGACGCAAAAACCAAGGCAAAGCTAGTTTTTACGATTGATCCAGGATTGTAAGCACATATGAAGGAAACAAAAACATCTTTGGAGTTGTGGGTGAAACTAAGAACCATATCCGATGACTCAGGATTTTCTAGGAAAATAACCCTAATATTTAGTCTTGTTACAACAAGAAAGTTGCGATTGACTTAATACTTCACGCAAGTGGTTGTAACAGCTAATATCAGAGATTAAAAGGCACAGGATTTACAAGAACTGATGAGTGTATTGGTTCTTTATTATTAGCAGGAAGGTAATCGTATTGGTTCATTATGATTACCATAGATACAATAAAATGAAAGTTGATGGATATGGAGGTTTTAAATAATGACATAGATTCCAGTGGCGTTGCATTTACTGCAAATAATAGTACCAAAATGCAAGTGAAACGTAAAATTGGAGGGATGTCATTAAGAAACACAAAAGTGAATGGTGCCAAGACCTTGAATGTAACTTATTACAAATGCAAGCAAACGGGTCATTATAGAAACCAGTGTCCATTATTGGCGAAAACCAAACAATCAAATGCGTTTAGTGTAGTATTCTTGAAAGTGGAATATAGTAAATAATGAATGGTAAAGATAGTTGCACAAGTGCACATATGACCGCAAACAAGGAATGGATAAAAAACTCTAATTTTACGCCGAAGTTATCAAAGATAACTATTGCAAACAATATGGAAGTACCAGTTTTGTGTTCTAAGAATGTACAGATATCGACAAATTGTAACTACAACATCATGATCAAAAATGTGCTATGCATGACAAGTTTAACAATGAACTAATTGTTAGTAAGTGAGCTAATCAAAAACGGAAACAATATCGTTTTTGAAGATATTCAATGTAATTGGTGGCCACAGCAGTGTTAATAAATGGAGTGTACAAGCTAAATATTAAAGTAGCAGATTCTATGCCAGCAGCAACTGCTGTAGCAAGTGCGGAGCTTTGGCATAAGCAGTTAACACACATTAACAGCAATGATTTGAACAAAATGAAGAACGGAATTTTGGATGGATTGTCTTGCTATTTTCTCATGTCAGACAGAGAAGTACAGAAACACTACAAATAATACATACTGATGTATGTGGTGCCATGGAAATTAAATCCATTGTTGGATGGAGAAACGGAAAATTACTTAGTCAAAGAGGGAATTATCCACCAGAAGACAAATGCATACACACCAGAACAAAGTGTATTTGTGAACGAGCCAATAAAACTGATGATATAATTCGACATCACCACAACATCCTTATGTGGCGGAATACAAATCGGATACAGTATGTAAATTAAATGAATCGCTCTGTGGATTGAAACCAGATGTTCTGTAAGAACCGATCATATATTTCTCAAGAATGGTACCACCGTCACCTGGTTCGTCCAGCGACAGCAGACTGTGGTCCTTTCTATAATCAAAGCAGAGTTCATGGCAGCTTGTGTAGCAACTAAAGCAGCGATATGGTAGCAAAAAATTTAAAAACATATGTAAATGAACAAATGTGTCTATGTGGTTACAAAATAAAGAGTTAAGGTATAACTCTCTACTGTTTTGTTTCAAACAGAAACATATCCATCTAAGTATATGATAAGAATGCATGAATAACTTCGATAGAAATTTCAAAATGAAGGTAGTAAAATGAAAAAATGGAAAAGTTGAAGAGCGAAATATAAGGTGTAAAATATTTATTGTAATTGCAAAGAGTAAAACTAAAGTAAAGTCAGATACAAATCTCTTGGAAATTTGAGATAAGAGTTACAGCATAATTGTAATCTTGGATATGCATGTGGAGTGCAAGTTCGCCATCTCATATAGGAAACTTGTAACTTTATAAAACTTCTCCAATTGCAGAGAGCATCTTAATGTAATTATGTCAACAGATGTCCAGTGATGGGTGAAATATGTAATGTACAAATTGCCAACTAAAGGGGAAATTAAATCACACATAAATAAATGTAGAACAAAGCTTACAACATAAATTATGATGATAATAATGATTATGGTTTATATAAAAATAAATGTTGCAATAAAACTGTAGGGAACACATTGATTTAAATATTTCCATGTGTTCGCAGCTTGAATAATATTAGTACTCTTTGTGGAAAATGAAAAAAAACTAAATACAGCATATAAAGAAATAACAAGTTTTTAAAGCAACTAAAAACAAAATGAAAATTAAAAACTGCATGTAAAAACATTGTAAATGAGTTAAAAGCAAAACATATGAAATTAAAAATATACACAATACAGAATTAATTATAATTCTTCTGTTTTGTTCTTATTTAAGGAGTCAATAATATCATAAGCTAAAGTCGGGAAAAGTGAAAAGAAAATAAGAAAGATGATAAATGATAATAGAAAAGGATGATTATTGCTACTCTTTTATTAAAAAAAGGTAAATTGATTGTGGAAAAAATTTCTTTGTAACAATATAAGTATTTATAGTCACTAATTACTTTTATCCTCATTTCCGAATTAATAAAAGTACTACCTATTGTTTTATACCATCACACTAATTGATTTGAATTGTAATAGGTTTTCCATCACTTTATCATAACTATCATAACCTAGTTACAAATTTAAATTAAATCGATTGATTCAATGAAATTCGTACTATGCTCATGTACACATATAAATATATATATATATATATATACGTAATATTGATCCAATGTGCTTCACAAATCAATTTGTCGTGTTAATGCATTGTAACGTTTAATTCCTTTGGAGCTAGTAGAGTAAAAACATGGACGTGTATGATGTAATGGGAAATTTTAACACAATTTTTCGTGTATTTTCACTGTCGCGTGTTGCAAAATTAAGCAATAATATAACTCTAAAGAATATCACAATACGGGCTTTGATCACAATATTTTTGATAATAATCTCATCCACAAATATTTTGACAGCATCATTTCAACTTCATTTTTTAACTCGTTATCCTGTATCAGACAATTTTGTTTGGATACATACGATAACAGCAAGGATAGAAGTTGTTACACTTGTCATTTTTGCTGCTACAGAAAGTTGTCAAAGTGTTCACAGATATTTTGAAAATTATAAAAAAATTGACAATCTACTGAAACTAATAATCCCCATGTACGTGAAGGAAAGAAAATTGTTTAATCAATTATTTAAGATTTTAAGTTTCACATCAGTCTGTATTATGTTCTTTGACATAATATCATGGTACACAGTTTATGATATTGGAACGGTAGTACTGTATCAATCCTATTTCATAACCCAATTCATTTTGCAAGTACAAGATTGGAAGTGCATCGTAAATTTGAAAATATTCAGACGGCGTCTAAACATAATTTTGAAACGTGTTAAAAAATTATCGGAGGGATATGTTTATGTTCAAGCCGAAGATAGCGCTGATAAAGGAATAATTGGTGAAAATAATGACAAGGAAGTTATAATTGAAATCAAACAATTGAAAGAAAGCTATATGGTCTTGAGTGAGCAATGCAATTTATTAAATGTTGCTTTCGGATTTCAGGTAAGTTCCATTCTTTTGTTTACATTTTTTTTATTCTAGTATTATAAACCAATTGGCCCAATTCAAAGTACAAAAATATTTGAGTGTTCATTTCCATGTGAATTAAGGAAAGTGGCGACTTTTTTTTCAACGAATCAAAAAATATATGTTTTTCTTGCAAATTTTTCAATACTTTTAAAAAACACTCTAAAACTGTCTCTGTCCAAGCCGTCTCCAAAAATATTGATAAAAAATCACGAAAATTGCAGGCAAAGCAAATATCGATCATTATTCGACATTTATTTCCGACATAAAGATAGTTGTGATATCATTCTATTTTCACAAAAAATATAAAACTTTAAATTAACAATCTATTATCAAAAGGGATACTTCCAATTAAAAAAAAAGTTGATTTGTTTCAACGGAAAAAAGAAATATATTTTGCTTGGTGACAAGAATCAGACTTATAACATAAAAAAATGTATCCTTGGAGTCCGCAGTCAGCTTGGTAAAGTGGAAACGTATTGCGATGAAAGTTAACAAATTTAAAATTGTATCTGTACTGTACGTCTCACATCCACGGTTAGACAAAGAGAGCTACAGTTTTTAGTTTGCTAAACAACTGACATTCAGTTTAAAATACCTTTTTTAAAATATATTTATGTTGAATTATAATAGACTTTACAGAACATTAATTGTGCCTGAAAGACTTGCATTGACCTATTTTATTTCCTTTAATTGTGAAAATATTGTGAAATTTTATTTTGCATGTGCACCCGGTAATTTTTGCCTCAAACTGTAAACACGACACATGTCAGTAATATATTGGCTAAAAATAAAGTAATATAAGTGACAAAATTTATATCATAAAAAAACAGTTCAATTATAATAAGAACAGTAATCAGACGAATAATGTATTTACTGAAACAACAACTTTCAGAAACTGGACATGGTCAAACATGTCGCTCTTTTATTGGTTTTCGCGCTGAGACCTTGTCCGTCTCTCAAAGCCTTATTGTTTCTATATTTTCAGACGATGTGCAAAAATATATATGATCGGAATATTTTCTCCGCTCAGCGGAGTATCATTAGAAAGATTTTTTACAAGGAAACTAAATTTCCAGCCACGGTTTTGGAAAATTTTAAGTGTCTGGAAATGAATCCGCATTCCTATAATTTTTACATTTTGGTTTGAAAAATCCTAAAAAATTATAGGCATTTGGTAAAATTATTTCGGTTAATTTACAGTCCAAATATCAATTTAAAAAGCATAGAAAATTTTACTTTGTGCCTGTTCCAACACGCACTTAACTATGTCTAACAAAAATAGTTTCCATTGCGAATCTTGTGTCCATTTTACTTGGGAAAATCCACTCCTTTAAACTAAGCGCGGTTTTAGCGGGTTTTTTAAAACTTTTGTTTTGTCAAATTTTATGCTCTTCACAAACTTTTCAAAAGTCTGCTGAAAAGGAAACATTAAATTTTTTTAAGATGATTTTCACCACTTAATAAGTATTTAACATTTTGCATCGTAAAAATGGGAATTGTGTATATAAATGTAATTTTTGCAACTTTGGAACGATCTGTTCTGCAGCGGATAGTTACATGTTATAGTGCATTTTGCTAATGCACTATAAGGAAAATTAAATTACCAGGGTTTAATGTGTTTTTTCCAATACTGACTTTAATTTTTAATTATACAGACTTGTCCCAACTCTCGTGTTAGCTCACGTGACGTCGGTAAGTGACATTGCCGTAAGTCATTTAAACCATAGTTTTGAATTACGTCTGACTAATGCTTATCCAATATTGTTTTTTTTATTCCATAGGTTTGACTATCATAATTTTACAGTTCTACAGGTTTCATGTCACATTTAGAATGTCATCACTTTTGGGCGTCTTCCATAAAATAAAAATTTATTCGTGTTTGTTCGCATTTTTAGAATTTATGTATTTTACCAAACCATTTAATATTTCAATAGTTCAATTATAATATTCAATAGAGATGCAACCATGATTATTATCTATTTATCTCTAACAACCTCAATCACCGGATGCCCCTTGATTACCAAATGTCCTTGTTCCTGAGGTTATATATTCTAAAGCGAAAGTAATTCAATAAATAGTTTTTGCTTGTTTTGCATAATCCCTATATATACCTCGTACGCAGCCCCATGATATCCGCACTGCGTTAATCTTGCGGTGATTAACAATAATTCCAATATTTAATTTGTTTTCACTAGCAAAATTAAAAAAAAACTTTATACTGTGCGACAAATTTAATAAAAAAATTAATACACTGGCTTGAAAATAAAAATATTCACAAATTTTGACTGAAATTTATAAGAGAAATGACTCAAATATTTTAAGAGAAGTAAAGAAACATAAAATCAATATATCAATACTTAAGCGAAATTTTAAATGTAGCATTTGTTCCAAAATTTATTTGAATTTGTTGTAAATGAATGTTCAGTTGCCAAACAATAGATCCAAACTTTTTATTTAATTAATAATTAAATTCGGAACGTAATCGCTTTATTTGTTAGTCAGTGGGTGGTGGGTATCGAAAGCAGTGTTTGAGCTCCATTTTAGTTAACAACGAGTGAAGAACAATAAAGATCTGGAAATTTTTTTAAACAACATACAACAAATACACAACACTGGATGAAAGTGTATTCTCGATTGACATGGCTAAGTATTTGTTCGAATATTTAGAGAAGGAAATCTTGACGTCTAGAATCATTCTCAAGTAGTACGAATTCTTCTATTCAACTTAAAAAACGTAAAAAAGTCTTATTAAATTATCTCCCTCATTACTCATATTTTCATACCACAATTGGAAAAAAGACAATGTCTTGCTTTGGGAATGAAATGGAAATACTTGATCGTCACATGATTCAATACTCATGAAATGATATGATGGGTTTATTAGTTGTTAACCCAACATTACTTGAAGCCAAGGTCTCATACTATCATCATTAGCAATTAGGCAAATGAATTTGATTAATAACTATAGATAAGAAATATATTGAAACATTTGTATGCCATTTTTTCATCCATTCAAGATAATATCTTTACACACAAATGCTAATTTTAGTAAAATTAAAAATGTAACAGATATACTTATTATTTAAAATGATTTATTTCCTCACGTTGTGAACTGCATATTACATGAAAATTAGGGCTTTCAGCACTTTTAACACAGTAAGCATCCGTTTTAGCTATTTTGACCAGTTATGATAATTCAAAAGTACATTTCGTAATTTTCATTTATCATAATTGGTCAAATTAAATGGTGAAGTCGTCACAATATGCAAGTGTCGTCTCCGACCCATAATAGATCTTGTTAAATGAATCTAGTTTAAGTCTCGTTTAATTATCAGTGCCTGTAAATAGTACCTCTTGTACTTACTATTTAACCTATCTGTTGTTAGCTATTTTGTACAAATAAATCACTTAAAAATAGGGATGAACATATTTCATCACAAAAAAACAAAAAAAGTTTAATATTAGAAATGTTTGAGTTAATTGATGTTTGCTTATTATATTTTAAAATTGTTGGTTTCAGCTGCTTTTCACCTTTTTCCACGCCATTACCCATTCTATTGTAATGTGTCACCTTGTCATAATGTTTGCTTTGGAAAAACTGGTAGGTATATATGTCAATAAATGTTTATGTATCATGTTTTATTTACTAGAATATAAGAAAGAAGTTAGGGATTTATTATGACCAATTAGGATGTTTACAAATGATTTTATGTCTCTTCAACATACTTCCTAAATTCAGAGTGCAACTATTCTAATCAACTGAACCTCAAGTCCAGCCCTCTTTGTGTTGCTTGCGATAGTGATTGTCGTAACAACACATTGAGGCTGAGTGCACTTGCGCTCGTGAGCTTCATATAATTATGTAGCTATCCCTCCTTAACAATCAAAATATATTTTTTTTTCTTGAAAATGTAAATAGATTATTTGTATAAGGCCGCTTGCTACTCACGGAACTTATTCTTTATTACTCATCACGACTAGAGGAGGATCTCAATTTTACAGTTTACTCACTTATTATTTATATGTCATTTTGAATATCAGTGCATATCTCATTTGAATATCATTACATATTTTTCTGCAAGGTGAGTGAATGATAGACGACAGAGAGGATATTGGTATAGGGTTTTTCTCAAAATTTGGTTATATTTTTAAACTGTTTTTTCCTTAATTGCTACTATGTAGAAATACTTTCCGGTTCTTAGAACTAAATGGCATAATTTACGCAAAATCCATGTTTGGATTTCGCATCAATTCCCCACGTCCATCTTTCCATCTGCATATCATAATGTCTCACCTCTTTCCGACTAATACCAAATGTAATGAAATTTGAGGGGAAATTGTAGTTTAAATACAAGAAAACATAGAAAAAAGTTATTTTTTAATTTTTTTGAGACCCAATTGAATGGATTTAATTTAAGAAATCTTTGAAAGACAATAAAAAATGTCCAGTAAAACCTTTGTACGAAAATTTCTTTATAACGTACAAATTTGAAGGTATTGTGCAGTCTGAAGGAAATTATAAGGTAATTGCATCTGGAAAAAGTAATAAGTACCCAGTGTACTTTTCCTTGGCCTATGAAAAATGTTTTACGTATTATAAATATACATACATACATACATATATATATATTTATATATATATATATATATATATATATATATATATATAGTTGCTCGTATCAAAATCAATCCCAATTAAAAATGAGATAACACTGAGTCAAAATAAGTAACTCACCCTTAAAATTTCAAACTATTATGCGAACTTAAGTGTGCAGGAACCATTATAACGCGAGTTGTATTTGTGTTTAAAATGTTCTTTTGATTAAAACGAAGGTAATTATTTCTTCTAAATTTCAAACATTGCTGTTGGCTCTAAAATTTCTTATATATAGAGATAGCGAACCTTGTATTCATCGCACAAATCTAATACAAAATATCTAATATTGCTATAAAGGACAGAAATACATATTATAAAACTGAGGCGTGATATATCTATTAATTGTATTTCCTAATTCTCCAATTGAATATTCTTTTGTCGAACAGTGCCTAGCTAGTCAATGTAAATTCTTTGTTTGATTTGAAAGTCTACAAAAACTTTATTATTTACATTGGCACTGTAAAAATTCTTAAAATCTTATTAACCTTTGATTCAATTTAATCGACCGACATACGCTTTTACAGAACGTCACATCTTTCGAGTGCTTAATTATAATAATTCTTTTAATACGACTTTTGTATGGAGCTACACTATTAATTCTACTATTGAGGGAGTCAGTCATTGAACAGAGGCTAAAATCCTGTTTGCTCTCAACAATCGACAGCGGCCGGATAACTAATAATTTTGGTAAATATCATATGTAGACTTTTCACTCTGTAATAGAATATTTTCCAAAACCCAACCATATGCGAGTATTTTTGCAATCTGTAATTTTCAATAGCTTATGTGATAAAATTATTCTAGAGTATGCTTGATAATTATGTGTGTATTATTATACCAGTAATTATCATTGCTCATCATGCAAAGAACTCCAATCTTCATCCTTCTGCACCAAAAGGTCTCTAGATGACGTACAGTGACAAATTGTGATATTCTTTTCAGAAAAACAGAGAATTGTAAATAATTGCTTTCCAAAATATCTCTAATTAATACTTTGGACACTGGTTTTAAATACATGAAATTTATTAATCAGCTAAATGAAATCAATGTACTTAAATAATTTACTATATTCACCTTGTCAGACCTTTTCTTACGTACATAATGTTGTTATATTGTACTACTCTATGGATATGTTGGCAGCTTACATTTTGATCATGTCACAGGTTTGATGAGGCTAAATTACTGGACGATAATATCACTTTAATTGATTTCTTAATTTTTATTTTAATTTCAGGTTCCAATCTCTCAGACACTTTTTACGAATTCGCCATCATAGTTGACCATCAGACTTTAGTGTTCAGTGCAAACGACTATTGCAAATTAGATTATTCATTGATTTACAGCATGTTTACCGCCATAATTAGTTACGGAGTTGTGTTAATCCAATTAAATAAGGAAAATATTAGCTAATTATGATCCTGTTTTCTTTTGCTGCATAATTTGTATTTATTTTAAGAAACAATATGACATGACCAAGTTATTATGTTGCAGAACATATTTTTGTTGTTCTAATATGATTCCACATTCACCTTTCCTCTACACACTTACACTTTCTATATAAATATTTGATGTTTTAATTGTGTTAATAAAAATTTGTTAGTTTAATATGTTAGTAATATGTGGACTAATCCTTTCTACTCTAATAAATTGTATTACTTTCAGCATCACAAATAAATATTATCAATGTATTTAACAGAATTAGTCAATTAAGGCTTAACTACATCTAACACTTATATAATTGTAGGCAAATAAATAAACAAATAAATTGAAATCTCAACTTTGATATGTTTATTGCAATATGTAACTACTTTTGTTTCAATTTTCATTGTTAAATTTATAACTGCATGTTTTTCCGCAAGCAGTACACAAAGAGCTAGCAATTCATTGCTCTAAGCAGACATTATGTATGATATATGACATGATATTTTATTATAAAAATTAATTTACTTTAAAAAGTTTTTCGCTACGTTTTAATATTTATTTGATAATAACGTACACATACTTCCGATATGAACAATTAAAGTATCCAGTGAAACTATATCACAATAGAACTTTCGAATCACGCTTCTTTCTAAATCATTAGATATTTAATAGCATTAGATATTTTTGCATCCATCTTTTACGACTTGAGAGAAGATGATAATGACACATATAGAAATATGTTGTTAAAGGTTTGCGAGTGAAGCAATTTGTCATGTTCTCATAAATTTCTTCCATCTCTCCATCTTATCACGGGTCCAGAATTTATTTATTGCTAAACCTACATAGAGATAATTACACTGTAAGTAATCTCAATTAATGTGCAGTCAATAAATATATATTTTTTTTACACTATGCTGGTAAAACAGAGGCCAATTGTTTTCCAACAAGTTAGGTATCACTCAAATGATATTTTAGTCCGACCGTTTCAATAATATTACACTCGATTTATATTCGAAATCACATTCTCGGTTTTCTTTTATATCTATGCCTGGTCTGCAAAGTGTTGAGCTTCAAAGAGATCTGCAGTTTATCTCTCCCAAGATACGCAGATATGGATTCTTATTAAACGCATGTTCATTTGGTTTTTTTCCATATTGTCTATCATTAAGTAAAGATGCATCACATGTTTATTAAAAAAAACTCGTGAAAGTTTGGTGAATAATCTTAAATTATTACAGACTGTATACATTACATAGTAATGAACGTAATGAAATTTACATACAAAACTTGATGATAATAAATTATTTACATTATGATATTGCAAAGAGGTAATTATTCGTGTTTTAAGAAAACATTTAATTTATTAATGCAATAAATAATAATAACTTAAATAACATAAAATTATAAGAATGGCGAATCGAGTAATTGTCATGCTAACAACTCTAAGCAAATATTTAGAATGTTCTGTTATCTATTACCTTTATGAACGAATTTGACTCTTACTACTGGACGGTTTACTGTTCGATTGGCAAATTTACTGTAGAGAATAAGTAGCTGCACTCGCAAAATTAATATCCGTATTGATTTTAAATTGTACCATTGTAATTGGATGAAAAATTATAAAGAGTTTTTACTTGATATTGCACCTATTTTTTTATGCATTGAAACGAGTTCAAATCACACATGTTATTTCAGACTGCAGGAAAAGACTGATGCTCCCCATTATAGATTAGAATTCAATAATAAAATTGAAAAGTATATTCCAGGTGTTATCCCATACAAACGACACGTATTTGCGTATAACACATAGATTACTTGACTTAAAGTAAAACACCAATACATTACAATAATTAGTTCCACATGCAAGTACACTCTATGCGCTAGATGAATATAACTACATCATTATGGATATTGATTATGTCTAGACAGTAAAAACTTATCTTGAGGTCGCGACAGCTAGGGGGAGGGGTGTGTAAATAGAACACGTATGTGCATAGAAACAATTTACTAATGAGTCCATTATGATTTATCACAATTTCGGGGATGGCGACGATTGATAGTTTCATTATAATTTTTCGTGATAGGCTCATTGTAAGTCAGCCACATGATATGTACAAATATTGAATACATATTTTTACACATTAGTGAAATTGAAAGACACTCTTATGATAGTTTTAATTACAATGAAATATTTCTTCACTTTCTCAAGGGTCAATGAAAAGAAACACCTGTAATTACGAATGGAAATTGCCGATCGATATTTCACACGGTGCAGGAAATGAAGAGAATTTAGTTTTTTAGTTGGCCTTCTGAAATATGTGAATGTTTTTTTAAAGTTACAAGCAATTTATCGATTTTTGAATGATATGGTTTTTATTATAAATACTTAGAAATAAAAGTATTTTCTTTCTTCCAAATCTTTTATTATTTCGACTGACCCTTTTCAATACAAATCAATAAGACTTCCTACACATTTAGGAAGTAAACGAAAT
Organism: Druceiella hillmani; assembly: GCA_039881145.1. NCBI lineage: Eukaryota > Metazoa > Arthropoda > Insecta > Lepidoptera > Hepialidae > Druceiella > Druceiella hillmani. The sequence continues at coordinate 499,903 of JAYKKI010000069.1, read as the reverse complement.
TTTTAAAAGAGACGAAGGAAGAGACGAAGGTTAAATATTGAGATAGTATTATAATTATGTATAATGTAATCTATAAATTATGTAATATCAAATGCAAGTCTACGAGTACTAATTAACATAAATAAATATATTACATTATAATAATATAATGGATAATCAGCGGCAATCCATCTTACCAATTTTCTTTGGTTCAATATGGCTAGGTAGTGCAATGCTACATATATACTTAACAGTGTTTTCTCTGTAGGTATTTATAAATTTATAAATAATCTCATTATAAATATTAGTAAAGTAATAAATGATTAGTATTGGTTAGTTATTCTTATCGCAATCGTGAATCATTCATCACATATATACATCACACAGATACAAAGAGACATTAATTTAACTAGCTAGGTAGACTTAGTTTCTTATTTATTAAATTGGGTGACCATCTATAAAATTAAAACTATAAACTGTTATTTATTAGAAGTAGAGACGAGTAGAAGTAATAAAATATTAGTCTTGTTTTGACTTAAGGATTAATTAAATGAAATTTTATTTTATTTTTTGGCTCATCTGGAAGTGGGACCTCAAATAGTTAGATGCTATTGATGGTGTTGCTTCCCAGTCTGTTTGTCGACTGCAGAGAAGGCTATTTATGATGATCATAAATTAACGTTAAATGTACACCTCTGATTCCCTTAATTTTACAAAGAGTCATTTCCTTTTTTAATATATTATCATAATCCTTCTCAGTTCTCATTTATTTCCATTTCTTGGAGTTTACTTTCTAATGCTATAATTGAATTTCTAGGTCTTGTTCAAATGTGAAATTCAGGGAATGAGAGTTTTCGACTTTCATTATATCCTCTCCCGCTGCACTGGTTCCATTTTATGTGTATTTACACGATTCAGCATATTTTTCCTATCCTGGTGTATTTCTTATTTTTTCGGTTTTATGGAAGTATAATGAAGTGTTTTATTCTTAAATTCTTGTTCATATTTTTTGTTTTATTTTTATATATCTAACTTTCTACTTTTTAACTAGATATCATCATTTAATGGTAGATGCTACCATTCACATGCAACTCTTTTATTTGTTTTTAATTTAACCAATAGTTGGGCGGCTGAGAGAAGATTCGCTGTGTTAAAACTAATTAAAATCTCTTGTACCTCTTGAATGAATATGATTTTTTTACGATATCATTAAACTCTACAGACATTTTTAAATAATGTTGATTTCTCATTGAAATAAAACATGGTACATAGCTGATTTCTTACCGATTTGAAACCAAAAAGTGGAAGAGGTTTTTAATTTCAGGCGTAATTATTTTTTTCATTTATATTGGATCTGTACATTTTGTTCATGTGTCTAGAAATTTTAAAATATTCATGCGTATCAAACATTTTCCTTGTGAAATTAATAGGTACTGAATTTTTTAAAATAACTGATGTTCGTTTGAGCCAAAAATTTGTAATACACTATTCTATTTTGTAATTAATTTCAATTAACTTTGAACTGTAATCCATAAATATCTAATTATTTACAATAACCTAAAGGGATTAGGAAGTATAAACAATGACGAGTTGATTCACACTCACGCTAGTTTTGAACAAACTTTCCAAAAAATTACATATCAATATTGATAAATATGCACTTTTGCGCATACATTCCGATTGTACACAATCTTTCTTTCTTTGGTATGAGGTTACCTCATGTACAGTCCTACACAAGGTCTCGGATATACACTTCTTACTAATCTAATTGTAGCCATTTCTATTCCAATGGAGTCTTATAAAAGAGTTATTTAATCCTGATGCTGATAATCAATTCTTTGTCAATACTTCAGTATTTACTGTTTTCGCCCAAAATGTTGTGAAACTAGAAAACTTTCTCTGCTATTACCTTCACTTATATAATTGCATACTCTCCCATACGTACAGTGGGGCCCTATTATTGGAAATCTATTATGATAAAATTATATAAATAATCATTTTGTAGACTTGTATTGACCGTTTTTAATTATATTAAACAATTTAAAATTTTTACAGTATCTTACGGTCTACAAATATCCACAGATCATATAAACAGGCCTACCTATTTATTGTATACTTTTCAATTTCAAATTTTGAAAGCAATGTCTAAAATGATACTATGGACACCGGTTTTGTACATTAGACCCCTGTGCCATTTGCATCAGGCTCAAATTATATGAAAATGCAATTTATATGAAAACATAATCTGTTAAAATATATATATTAGAAAGTGTAAATTGTTTGAAAGCCTATGAGGCTTTCGAAGACAACTATACAAAAAATAAGCTTTATTTAAATTATTTTAATGTGACTGAGATGGTTTTAAATATATAACTTCACTATATCATTCGCCACAGTTTGTAGATTGCGCTATTTGATTTCGAAGTTTTCGTTCGTTTTATATTGATGTAACCTGTGTATGGAGTATCTTTGGCTCAACCTTGTGATATCTGACGCAATTTATACAGGGGGGCAATAATACGCAATCATAATTTTATTGAATATATTTGGCATTAATTTTGTAGAAATTCATTATTCACAATTAAATGAAACTACGTGATGTAGTATTATTTCTACTATCTTTAATTTCTTTACCACGACCTAGGTTTCGTTGTATTACAACATCTTCAGGTGGGATATTAGCAAAGATTAACTCTTAGGAACAACCGACAGCATTTATATGTTTCAAACACAATAGCGGAAGACTGCTTTGTGCGGATTTTTCCATTGTTTATGTTAGTGAGTTTATTGCAGGGGCGCAGACTAGGTTTTATTATATTACAGAGAGTTATACAATATACCAGTATTCTAGTTGGGGTAATAAATTCAATTGTTGTTATTATGTGAAGTTATACAATGCAAACTTTAGGGTGTATGTAATAAAATTAAATGAAAGTTATTGTCGGTAATATATTTGTGCAAAGGCAAGGGTATTTGAAAGTAAGGCCAAGGTAATATACTAATTCTACATATCTTATTATTAGCAATATATCTATACAAAAGCAAGGGTATTTGAAAGTAAGGACAAGGTAATACACTAATTCTACATATCTCCGGTTTTGTGTATTCATATATTTATTTATTTATTTCTTTTAATTTTTTTGTTTTTATTATATATACTTATATTTATATGTGTATTAATGCTGAAACAATTTCCAGGGTACTGTAGTATCAATGTTTTATATTTATATTATATCTAGAAGATACTAAGAATGGGTGATGATATTATATTTAGTTGTTCATTTAATATGTTGACCTTGATATCTTTTTTATGTCTGTTTATTTCTAATGTTTCTAGGATATTAAGTTTATTGCCTTTTGTATTTATTTGTAATATATAGGGGGCATTATCAGTATGGGGGTGATGGTTATTTTCAATGAGATGTTTAGCAAAGTGAGATGTGTCTGGTTTATTATTACGCCAGCTGGCGATGTGTTCTTTATATCTTGTATTAAAATATCTTCCCGTTTGACCTATGTATACACTATTACAATCGTTACATTTAAGTTTATAGATACCACTCTTTTTTATGTTTATCTATTTTTTCTTTATTATTAATAAGGGTTTTACCCAAGTTATTTAAGGTACTATATGTACATGTTATATTATTTATATTTTTATTATTAGTTAAGAGTTTTCCTAATTTGAGTGATACATTACCTATGTATGGGATAGATTTATAGTAAATATTATTCTTATTTGGTGCGACCGGGTATATTTCTTGCATTAGTATTTTTCTTAATTTATTATGGTACAGTTTTGTGACAATTGATGGGTCATAATTATTATTTGTTGCGATTTGTTTTATAGTTTTTATTTCTTTACGTAGGTTAGGTTTTTCAAGAGGGATGGTTAAAGCTCTGTGAATCATGGAATGAAAGGCTGCTAACTTATGGGACCAAGGGTGTTGAGATTGACCATTAATTATGGAGTCTGTAAATGTGTCTTTTCTAAATATACTAAATTTATGTTTATTATTTTTGCGTTCTATTTTTATATCTAAAAAATTAAGTTTATTATCGGACTCTACTTCTAAAGTGAATTTGATATTATTGTGTAGGGAGTTAGCAAAGTTAACAAACTGGTCTAACTGTCGCTGTGTACCTTTCCAGCAGATAAGGATGTGGTCAACGTATCTATAATAGTATAATATATTGGTCGCTAATTTACTGTTTAAGAGGCTGGTTTCTAGATGGTTCATAAATAACTCGGCTAAAAGGGGACTGAGGGGGGAGCCCATTGAAAGGCCATTAACTTGTTGAAAAAATTTTTTATCGAATAGAAAATAATTTTGGTCTGTGCATAGTTTAAAGAGATCTCTAATTTCCGATGCTTTAATGGGATTTAATTTTTTCCTTTCTAGGATATCTGAAATTATATTTAGGCAATCTTTTGGTGGTATATTAGAAAATAAGTTTACTACGTCGAGTGATACTAATTTACAATTGGGTGTTAGATGTATATTTTTAATTTTATTACAGAGATCAACCGAGTTTTTAATGGTATGTTTAGGCGCAAATCCGGTTTTATTACGGAAGATCTTATTCAGGTGAAAAGCTAATTTTTTTGTGGGTGCGTTTGTGTATGAGACAACAGGTCGTATGGGTATATTTGGTTTATGAATTTTAGGTTGTCCATATAGTATTGGGGGTCTAGGGTTCATTTCTATAACTTTATGTTTCGCGAATTCGTTAGGAAATATGATGTTACAGGTTTTAATTAATTGTTTTACGTTATCTGCAAATGTCGTGGTGGGGTCCCTTTGTAGTTTTGTGAAGTCATCTGGTTTAAGGAAATCGTACACTTTATTTTTATATTCATTTTGGTCTAGAATAACTATAGTGTTGCCTTTATCTGCTTTAGATATGGTGAGTTTATCTTCATTAATTTTAATTTGTAGATTACGTTGTGTCAAAATTTCGTCATTAATGTGTGTCTTGGTTTTAGAGTATTCTTTACATATTATATTAGCAGCTGTGTGTTTAGTAAGTGCGTCCTGGTTACTGAATGCAATGATGGTATCTACTACTAGTGATTCTATGTTTTTTCTTGATGGTGCGGTAGGAATATTATATTTAAATCCTTTATTTAAAAGTTCTAGCTCTTTATTATTAAATGTTGATTGTGAAAGGTTTACTATTCTGGGATAAAACGTTTGTTTGGGTGTGACTTTTGGTTTCCGGGTTTTGGCTTTCAGTTTTTTAATTTTGTTAATTTGTTTTTGTGTTATGTTTTTTATTATGGTATTGACATCATTTCTAATTTTATAGTCTAAAGTATCAAATTCTATAGGGTGAAGGAGATATGTTAGAGAAGAGTGTATTACGTTTAGACAGAGGTTTATGTTGTCTCGTTTGATGGTAGATTCCTGAATTTCTTCCTTCAGCCAGGTGGTGACGGCTTTAGTTGTTGCTTTCTGGGCTGCTCGAGTTGTTCCACTAATCTTTACGTTCACGTGACTGGGTGTTAGATTACACTTTATACACGTTTTGTTAAACCATATGCTTTGTACCGCCTTCCGAAATTTAATTCGGAGTCGACGGTACAATATCGCCAATGTAGCCAAATTGGCTGTTTTCAAATATTGAATATATTTGGCGTTAATTTTGTAGAAATTCATTATTCACAATTAAATGAAACTAAACGATCTTTAATTTCTTTACCACGACCTCAAACATAAAGTTATAGAAATGAACCCTAGACCCCCAATACTATATGGACAACCTAAAATTCATAAACCAAATATACCCATACGACCTGTTGTCTCATACACAAACGCACCCACAAAAAAATTAGCTTTTCACCTGAATAAGATCTTCCGTAATAAAACCGGATTTGCGCCTAAACATACCATTAAAAACTCGGTTGATCTCTGTAATAAAATTAAAAATATACATCTAACACCCAATTGTAAATTAGTATCACTCGACGTAGTAAACTTATTTTCTAATATACCACCAAAAGATTGCCTAAATATCATTTCAGATATCCTAGAAAGGAAAAAATTAAATCCCATTAAAGCATCGGAAATTAGAGATCTCTTTAAACTATGCACAGACCAAAATTATTTTCTATTCGATAAAAAATTTTTTCAACAAGTTAATGGCCTTTCAATGGGCTCCCCCCTCAGTCCCCTTTTAGCCGAGTTATTTATGAACCATCTAGAAACCAGCCTCTTAAACAGTAAATTGGCGACCAATATATTATACTATTATAGATACGTTGACCACATCCTTATCTGCTGGAAAGGTACACAGCGACAGTTAGACCAGTTTGTTAACTTTGCTAACTCCCTACACAATAATATCAAATTCACTTTAGAAGTAGAGTCCGATAATAAACTTAATTTTTTAGATATAAAAATAGAACGCAAAAATAATAAACATAAATTTAGTATATTTAGAAAAGACACATTTACAGACTCCATAATTAATGGTCAATCTCAACACCCTTGGTCCCATAAGTTAGCAGCCTTTCATTCCATGATTCACAGAGCTTTAACCATCCCTCTTGAAAAACCTAACCTACGTAAAGAAATAAAAACTATAAAACAAATCGCAACAAATAATAATTATGACCCATCAATTGTCACAAAACTGTACCATAATAAATTAAGAAAAATACTAATACAAGAAATATACCCGGTCGCACCAAATAAGAATAATATTTACTATAAATCTATCCCATACATAGGTAATGTATCACTCAAATTAGGAAAACTCTTAACTAATAATAAAAATATAAATAATATAACATGTACATATAGTACCTTAAATAACTTGGGTAAAACCCTTATTAATAATAAAGAAAAAATAGATAAACATAAAAAGAGTGGTATCTATAAACTTAAATGTAACGATTGTAATAGTGTATACATAGGTCAAACAGGAAGAGATTTTAATACAAGATATGAAGAACACATCGCCAGCTGGCGTAATAATAAACCAGACACATCTCACTTTGCTAAACATCTCATTGAAAATAACCATCACCCCCATACTGATAATGCCCCCTATATATTACAAATAAATACAAAAGGCAATAAACTTAATATCCTAGAAACATTAGAAATAAACAGACATAAAAAAGATATCAAGGTCAACATATTAAATGAACAACTAAATATAATATCATCACCCATTCTTAATATCTTCTAGATATAATATAAATATAAAACATTGATACTACAGTACCCTGGAAATTGTTTCAGCATTAATACACATATAAATATAAGTATATATAATAAAAACAAAAAAATTAAAAGAAATAAATAAATAAATATATGAATACACAAAACCGGAGATATGTAGAATTAGTGTATTACCTTGTCCGTACTTTCAAATACCCTTGCTTTTGTATAAATATATTACCGATAATAAGATATGTAGAATTAGTATATTACCTTGGCCTTACTTTCAAATACCCTTGCCTTTGCACAAATATATTACCTACAATAACTTCCATTTAATTTTATTACATACACCCTAAAGTTTGCATTGTATAACTTCACATAATAACAACAATTGAATTTATTACCCCAACTAGAATACTGGTATATTGTATAACTCTCTGTAATATAATAAAACCTAGTCTGCGCCCCTGCAATAAACTCACTAACATAAACAATGGAAAAATCCGCACAAAGCAGTCTTCCGCTATTGTGTTTGAAACATATAAATGCTGTCGGTTGTTCCTAAGAGTTAATCTTTGCTAATATCCCACCTGAAGATGTTGTAATACAACGAAACCTAGGTCGTGGTAAAGAAATTAAAGATAGTAGAAATAATACTACATCACGTAGTTTCATTTAATTGTGCATAATTTTATTATTAAATCGAAGAAATTTAAAGTTTCCAAGGGCTAAAAGATTCTATATTTCTTTATTGCATAGAATAATGAAGTTGCAGCTAGTGCTCATTGCTGACCACTTCCAACTTCACTAGCGTATTCCTGACAGATGAACTTTTCTTACATTTTAGGTTATAAAATAAGTACAACTGAAACAACAATTTTGAAATTAAAAGACTTTATTGTTTTTTCATATCTTACGATTAACAATGTTTTGTTAAAATTAGCCTTGTCAAAATATTTCATTAAAAAGAACGTAAACTCTACACAATAGTTATATTTGTTTTCCTTTTGGAGCAATTTTATGCAGTATACTACTCAAATGGCAATCTGTCAGTAGATATGATGTATTTTATACTGAGGCCAAAACACATAGAGTCGTATATGCTTCGTTTGAAAGTATTCATTGCAATATTTAAATATATTTTATAAATGGAATTCAAAGTACCGAGGACATTGAATCTTGCTCGTTTAATTTGAACTTTCAAGGTTATTTCTTCCACTACAATCATTTCCTTCATATTAGAATTTAACTCATATTCTTAGATTTAACTTATATTCTTAATTTATTACTTATATTCTCTTTCTTGCTAGACTTAACTTATATTCTTCATTGGTCTCATTTATTTCTATACCGTGAAGTATTACATCCCTTTAAATAAAACAATGCAAACTTTATGAAGACATGTTAAGTAGTTTTTGAGTAAAGCAACACAAGCAAAGCAAAGCAAGACAGACGAAAATACCAAAAACCATTACAATACTTTAATTTCTTAAACATCCTACCAAAAACTAATGGAAACACTCATGTGCACATGCAAAGAGACAATCTACTATCCCTACTAGGACATTACATTGTAATATTTAATCAACAATTATAATTATATTAAAAGTAAGTTGAAATTCATCATATAAACAAAAAAATATTTTCATCAAATTTACACATTTTGCGTAATTAAACTTTCACTTCACTAGACAGGATAAAAATAATGTGAAGAATATTGTTACCGATCATTACATACAAGATACAGACCAAAAATGGGACTAAAAAGTAGATTTGAAAGTTGCATCATTCTAATAATTAGAGAAGGTCTTAGAGATGGTATATATTTATAAAGTTACCCATGCTGTGAAATTTAACTTTCTATAATATAAGAAAAATATGGAAAAGTTGATGATAAATTTTCCAAGAATACATATTTGGTAAAGAAAGGCAAACTAGCATAACTAAATATATGTTATTTGACAAAAGAAATCTTCTATGCCAGCTATTGAATAAGTTGAATCAACACAAATGCATAACTGATCAATGCGGTTAGGATACTATAAAACAATGCATAATCCAATTTGACATGGTCATGTGCCGTAAACAGTAAAGTCTGATGTTGTACTATGGAGCCAAATTCGTAAAGAGTACTCGATGCATTGAAACCTGTAATTCGAAGAACACATGTTGAATTAAAAAATCTATCATAAAATTAAATTAAAATTCAAAATTCTAATACTCACCATAAGAATTAGTGACACAAGCGCTGTCAATTGTCGATGACAAGTAGAACTTGAGTCTTTGTACAATAACAGCCTCTCTCGAGACCAAAAATAATAATAAAATGCCATGCAAAAATCGAATGATGTATGATGTCACAATGCTCCATTCGTCAAATATTTTGTTCTGTGAAAGTATGAGGTTGATTAATGCAGCTTGACCGATTAAAAAAAGAACTTACTGTGAATATTTTTAATGCTTTTGTGGAGGTTCATGTCAACCCAATGAACTTCACTTTATTGTCTCTTCGTTAGACTAAACTTAAATTTACATTCATTGGATTTGAATAAAAGTAATAAATAAGTTATTCAGATCAACTTTGAATGCATGCTCTTGAATAGTTTAGTTTTTAGTTTGTTTAGTTTGTTTGCCAACAATAATCTAGTTGGCAAACAAACTAAAGCAATAATATAGATGACCAGCAGTAGTAAAGAAAAACTTGTCATTTAACTCTTATTCAAAGTAAGCAAGTGAAGCAAACTATGTGGTTACTTCTTGCTATCTTCATTATAAACATCTGTCCAATACACATATGTGATTTTAATTGTGATTCATTTCAAATAGGTACATAGAAAAATGAACAAAATTATGAAACATTTTGGAAAATATCTTTCAAAAATTAGTAATTTAAAATTAATATTTTGGTACCATGTTTTTTTGATAATTTCTACTCACTGCCAATTAGGAAACGCTACGTATGTAAAAATTGTTTTGACATACAAAAGTTTTACTTTTTTAATCTCATTAAACTAATAAATTCACTTAAATCTAAGACAGATACTTGGTTTATTTACATAATTCTAACCAGTCATGATTTCGGTGGGTGACAGATGAAAAATATTGATAAATCATGTGCATGCAAAATTGTCAAAATAAAAAAATAAAACTACCAATGTAGTTAATTTCTAAGTAATTTGATTATTTCTAACAAAATTCCATAGACAACATAAAATCATTTTCATTCTGAGTTAAAAATTATATTATTTTTCATCTTCTTCAACGTATTATATATAAGAGTAGTTTGCAGCTATCCGGAATCGGGCCACATAACTTGTAAAATAATCAGAATTAACTGAAACCATGAATCTTATAACCATTGGAAGTCCCATAGTTGGACAATTAGCTGCACGCAGATAAAATCCGACATGCACACCATTTTCAAAAAATTTAATGTCAATTGCATATAGCTTACAGTCGCAAATGCATCGTGTTATAAAATTGAAGATTGTGCAATTGATTGGTGCAGAAATGACTTTTGATGGGACATAAAATTTTGAAAAAGATAGCATAACGTTTATTTGTGAGTATATAACATTTATATTATATTATTTACTTCAAAGCTAATCATTATTATTTATAAATTATTTGTAATAGAAACTGACATGAACTTTTTAAGACATAAGTGAGGGGCATAAAATAAGTACCATTGTGTTATTGATAAAAATTATTGCTATTGTAAACGAAATGTGAAATATCTGAATTCACATTATGACAACCTGATTATTACTCATCAAAATTATATAATATAAAAGTTTAGGCATTGCAGTTGGAAAAGAGACCATTAGAATAATGGTTGTTAATGAAGCATACTATTAACAGAGAAAAGATCACAGCTTAAGTAACTATATTAAATTATTATTTTTGGTTTTGTTATTTGCAAATATTATGTTTTTCATTTATTATTTTATCAATTCCTCATTAATATTTTACTCGCTTTTGATTGGCTAACACCATGCACACGTATTGTTCAAATATGTCAGCAAACGCGCCAATCGCTTGTGCTTTAAATGTGCTTTTAATAGTGTCGCGGCTGTGACAATGTCAATAAACATTGTTCAATAGTATTTAATTATTGACTACATACAAACGTATAATTGAAAATGATTCTCTATAATATGTACTTTTTTTTTAAACTTGGTCCAACTAATCGTAATAATAATTTTATTGTACTTCAAGACATTCTATAGATAGTAAGAATGAACATTTTTCGCTCTTCATTCATTCTTTAAAAAATTGTATAGTAACCAACACACGCATGAACAATCAAAATAATAAGAATGAGCAGAATGTCGTCTTTTACTTCTATTTTGTATTAATTGTCAAATCAAAAAAATCCTCTTCAACATAACTCTGCGTGAACTTAATTTGTAGGGTTGATATAGATTGTGAGATGTGTGATATTATATCAGGAAATATACAATTTGATATCACTTTTAAAAAAGAAACTTATTTGATGAAATAAAATGCAATTTTGTCTAAAAAAACCTAAAAATTATAATAAATATTTATAATATTAAATTTTGATTAGGAAACAAAGTTGTGTTCACGTGGAAAAAAACACCCATTAGACAAAAATAAAAATCCTTTCATACATACCGATTTGTCAAAAAAATACATTATAATTATGTAGCATAGAAGTGTCAGATAGAGAACCTTGTGGATAATGGATAAAAGGAGCTGGAATAAAAAATTTTAGAAAATATTAAAAACTCCGTGTTTAGTTTTAATATTTACTTAATTAACTAGACATTTTATCAAATAGGCAATGGTTTCTCCTTCTTTTTTAAATATACATTTGTATATATAACAATTAAATATGTATGATATTTGTATACATATATAAAAGAAAAAAATATGATATTGAAACCATTAAAATTTTTATATTTATTTTGAGGACCAGGTCGCTTATGCTTAATTCTTTCTCAAATTAAATCTATTTTGAAAATTATGCAATGAAATAATACCTATAATGTTTACATCACCATATTTTTACATATTAATTATATATTTTAGGGATTTATATACAATATTCATTAAATGCAGATAATTTATTTTTTGGCAAAATTTAGTAATTTAATAAACAAGTAGAAGCTGCAGTTTAGCATTTTTAAATAATGTCGGCACTCAAGTGGTTAATAATATCAACAAAGTAGTATTGATTTTGAAATAATCGTCCACAGGTCTTTTATATTAGAAATATAGAAAACATGTGAGGAACTGTATTTTAGATTTGTTATACTTTAGAAGTATCTGAAAATAAACATGATCCCAAAATTAATCCTTAAATAACTTATTCAACTAAATGTGCAATAATTATGTTAATGTTTAACATACAGAGACAAATATCTGTATGTTAAACATATAGCCATATTGTGATTGCATCAGTATTTGTATGTAGCCACATTGTGATTGCACTAGCAGTGGAGTATATCGCACTTGACCTAGATCAAAACACAATTTTAATGGAAAGTAATAGTAAACTAATGTATACTTAGCCTCCAGGAAGCAGCAAATAAGGACCGACAATTATATTATGAATATTGTAGTTTATGTGCTAATTTCTAGGACAAATATAAAAATGTTAAACATTTCTCTTTCGTAGCATCTTTATGTAAATTAAATATAAATTTATGATTGATTAGTATTGAGGAAAAGTACATTGATGTTTATATTCTTCTTAATTCCTTTTCCATTTTTTAAATTTTGCTATAATGAGTACAGGATTTAGCCTTCTAAACAATTTAAATTCCTTTAAGAAGTGCATTTTAAAGAAGAAAACTTATGAGAAATTTCACGAATAAATCTTTTTATTAGGAGCTAAGTACCAAACTTAACTGGTGTATTTATCTAGTAAATAAGATTCTATTATTAATGGTAATTAAATGTTTGTAAAATAATTTCTTTTCTATATGAAAAAAGCAAGATTCAAAATGTTAACTATTACCTCGTATTGGTTTAATCTGCCTTCCACATTTACTATGCTATCAATATGTTATGTTAGCAGTGTGGTAACAGCATTAGGCATATGCCGTTTATTGTTTCCTATAGGGTCACTAGTAAATCTCATGATTTATAATTTTAGAGCATTAACTTTGCTGCAATCAACAGTTATATATGCAAGGAACCATTTTTGGGGAAGAAAAAAACTTGAGCGAAAATTAAATTTTGGACAAAAAATTACAAACCACATTTAGAAAGACAGATTACTTTAGTCGAGGGTTTACTCCTTCATTGTCCATTATCTTGATGTCTGAAATCAAATCAATCTGTGTAAACATATCAAAATTGCAATTTATGCCGTGCCAAAATAATTCACGACCATCTAAATATGTTTGAAATTACACAATCACAAGATGGATCCTCTGCCTGCTCGCATTTCTATGAACGTGTTTTGGTACTCTGTGATGAACATTTCAAAGATAAGGGAGTTTTAATTGAATTTCAAATATAGATTAATCATAACCCAGAAAGTAAGCAGAATTTGATATAAGGTATTTTAAAGGGGCAGGCTGCCTCAAAAATAACCCTGCGTTGAACATACGAAAAATAAAAATATGTTCTTTTTAACAATTACATTATTATAAATTTCACACTAGTGGCTACATGCAGTTTACCTCGCGAATAAAAGTTTTACTATAACTTGATCTCTAAGCTGAATCTCTATTTTTACTACGCGAGCACAAAATAACAGAATTGCAAGTTACTTAAGGAATATTCGACGAGGGCAATATCAACTTTCATTTTTATCTAAAACTTAAGCAGTGAAGGTCCCAAGCAAGTAGATACAATAAAATATATATATATATACATACACAAAATATATATGTATATACATTCTGTAAAAAATGGCAACATTTTTTTTGCACGTGTGAGTATATATATATATATATATATATATATTCTCATATGTAACTATATATGCCCAGAACAGTTGAATAGCTATAAAAGATCATAAGTTCTAAACGATACATATAATTTAAAATAGTACTAACTTGAAATCCATATATGCAGTTGAATAAACGGCATTGGTTACTTAAAAGCACAAAGCTTGCTCTCAGCTTTTTAAGGTCAGTTGTTATTTGTGCATCAATACCTACATTGATTCTTGACGCATCTGCGATATTTTCATCTTGAATATAAATATATCCGTTCAACAGTCTTTTAATGTGGCTTAAAATAAAATTCAAGCACATTCTGAATATCTTCAAATTTATAATGAACTTGCAGTCTTGTACTTGTAATAAAAATAGTGTTGCAAAATAAGCCAGAAATTGGCCAATTAAACGGATGTCGTTTACTTTGTAACAGGATAGAATGTCAAAAAATATATTAAATGCTGAAATGAAGCCAAAAATTTTGATTAACTGATTCAAAGCCTTCTTTTCATTCATGTGCATTTGGACTGTTACACCTAACAAATCATCTATTTTCTTGTAGGTTTCAAAATATTTACGGACACTTTGATGACTTTTCGTAGCAGACAAAACAATAATCCAAATAACTATTATACGTGTTATAATCGTATGTATCTCATCAAATTTCTTTGCCGTAGAATAATCGTTTGGAAAACGCGTTTTCATTGATTCAACCACAGAAACTGCTGATGAAACTAATATGCAAAGTATTGTTATTGAAGCTCGAATCTTGATACTTTTCACGGTTATTTCATTATTTAATTTTACTATACGGGATAGTGAACATATGCGAAAAATTCTAATGAAATATTCCATCACATCATAAGCATCCATTTTTCTTCTGTGACAAGGTGTATTACGAAGTTGTACAAAAGCAAAACTGGAGTATTTCACGTTATTAATTCAATCGATTTCAATTTTGTTGATATGTATGTTTCCATGGTTTGAATTTTCCATCAATTTAATTTGAATACGTGGTCATTTTTTCATATTTGTGATAAAGAGTACATGGTTACTTATGACAACATAATTAAAGAAACATATTTGTGTTATTATTAGTGATATAATGTTAATTTTTTATATTGACTTTTAATATCGCCATGGTGAGAGATCTTTTCCCAACAATTCCTTTTAAAAGCCATTTAAAAGATTTACTGTTATGAAGATTATAAAACTAGTTTTAAAATAATTTTCAATTATTTATTTTAATTTTCTTTGAAGATAGTATTGTCAAATAACATTTAATACATTTACTGAAATAGACTGTAAAATATGTTGCTCTTTTTACACAATAAACTCAACGTATGTATTTGTCCAAGTATTTTTTATTTCTTAATAAGATCGGCCTCACTTCACTTAATTTTTACTTAATAGATCAAATATATGCGTGTACAAAATATAAAGAGAAAGCTGCTTGCGACATTATTCTTCTAATTCTTTTCATTAATTTAAAATTATGTCAAATTATGATGCAAAAAGTAAAAAAAATTATTTACATGTACGTCAAACTTGCAGTCAACTGCAGTATTTCAGTAAAAGGTAAAATAACATATGTTGAAAAAAATCATGGTGTTTTGTGAACAGATTATGTAAACAGCTCAGTAAAGTACGTATCCTCTGTGAAATTATTAAGAAACTATATAAAATTTATGTCGGACAAATTGGGATATTTGTACCTTGTATTCGTCATATAATATGGCAGCCACATGGGAATATCACTAAATATAACATTACCATCAATAAATTGGTAGTAATATATACCACATTATCATCAAATAGTTTCATAACTTTGTTGGTTAAGGTTGCATTTTACAAAATGTTTACTGTAATTATAGTTTTAAAATGTTTGTAATTTTTTAACAGGAGTATTAATAATTTTTTTACCAAGTTAAATAGGATAATTCTTTTGCTTTTAAAAAATGATAAAAAATCCTGAGCAACAAATTTTCAGTGCCTGTTTCGATACCGTAGAATCATAAAATTTGTAAGCCAACTGACAAAAAGTTTGTTTTCGGTGATTAAAATTTTAATTGAAAAATTATGTTGCTTTCAATTTTGTTGTCAATATTTCTAATTACTAGGTTGTCTAACAATTGGTCGATTGTTTAGGATTTAGTTGTGCGGCATCTGTATTCTGAAAAGAGATAGTTAATTCGGTAAAAATTTATTGTGCTGCAAATACTCTTAAAATTTCTTTGCATATTTGTTACTTTCCTAGACAGATTGACTTTTTTCATATGCTAAGCCTGCTTTCCGTTAGTGTTGATGTAAGCAGTTTGTAACGTTCATTGGTTTATAACTACGTAAAGTTGGTAGATTCACAATCAGATATCATTAAATATGATTTTTTCTCAAGCCATTAAGTGCATAAAAAATCTAATCACAACAGGCGCAAAAATGAGAGTATGGCTAGTTACTTTATGGGTTCACCGGTAAACAGCAGAATTTCTTGTTGCATATTTCTCTGACTCTTGTATACATCAGCACAGGAACAGGTATCGAAGTCATGGACTTTGGTAACAAGTTATAGTAGGTAACAAGTTTTATTTTGGACATGGATTAAAGGGATAAAGAGCGCTCTCGGACTCCAAAACATCGGGGTTGAAACAATTTGATTTCATTTCTTCAAAATAGAATCGAGTCTACTAAGTCAATTGAAGTAGGGATAATAACATATTTTTGTTAGCGCTTGAGTAATGATTCATTGTATTCAACAATTAGTTCTTTGTTGAAGTTTTAGAGGATTTTTGTAGAAATTCAGAATAGGAGTCGAAGATATTATCATCATCTAAGAGGTTTTCAAAATCAGGAAGTAAGTCATCGTTAAGTTTGTCACTAGGAATTGAAACTCTCATTATTCATTACTACTTTTGTCTGGGTCTGGGATAAAGGGCGCCACAGGAGGATGTAGAGAGAGTGCGTTTGCAGCACTATTGAATTTTTCTTTACAGTAAACAATTTCGTAATCGTATTCTTCCATGTTAAGTCTCCATCTTTGAAGTTTGCTGCTGGATTTGATATGATTAAAGAACTATTTAACGGGTGATGATCTATGATAATTATGAATTTCCTACCATAAAGGTAGTGGTGGAAATTTGTATATCCGAAGATGTTACACTCATTTTTATTTAAAGTTCTGGATGCAAGGGCTAATGGTTTACCTTTTCCGATTTCCCTTGAGAAAGAATCGCACCTATATAGCATAGTATAATTGGACGCATCACAAGTCAACACAAGTGGTCTCGTGAAATGTGGAAAATAAGTACAGGGGCGGTGGTTAACAAGTGTTTCAATTCATCAAAGGCAAGTCGTTGTTGGTTTTTCCAGACAAATTTGATATCTTTCTTTAAAAGGTTTGGCAAGGGTTTAGCAATCTTTGAAAAATTAGGAACGAAACGGCGATAATATGAAATAAGGCTAAGAAATGACATGATGTCCTTAGGACATTTGGGAACAAGAAATTCCGAAAAAGCTTTTAGTTATCGGGGTTTTACACCTTCATCTGTGAGAACATACTCTAGGTAGGGAACCTCTTTTTGCAAAAACTCGCATTTGTCAGGTGATAATTTTAAGTTAAACTTATAGAGCCGTTGGGAGACATTTGAAAGATTACTAATGTGTGAAGTTAAATCATGGGAGTAGACGACTACACTATCTAGATAGATGAACCATTTAATACCTTGTAGGCCAGAGATAGCAGAGTTCATAATTCTTTAAAAAGTGGAAGGGGCATTTTTTGTCCCAAAGGCATGTGACTGAATTCAAAGTGGACTTCTGGGACAGAGAATGCTGTTTTATAGTAATCGTCAGGAGACATTTTTATCTGGTGGAACCCAGAAGCAAAATCGAAGGTACTAACATATTTGCTTTTACCTGATTGATCTAAGATTTCAGATATATTTGGAATAGGGTAGGTATCACCAATTGTTATGTAATTCAATTTTCGGTAGTCGACAGGCAACATGGCATTTGTGTAGTCTGTAGGCAACATGCCATTTGTGTAGTCTGGAACCGTTGAGTTTCTTGGGGACAACCCATATAGACGAGGACCATGAGGACAGTTTAATTACATCTTGTTCAAGCATATTGGTAATTTGGGTTTGAATTTCTTGTTTATGGCATTCTGGGAAAGGATATGATACTTTACGTGAATAGAAGCAGAAGTTGTAGTTTTGATTTCACGCTTCATAGCATTTGTATAGGATAGTTTGTCATTAGGGAGGTGGAAAATATCAGAATAACTATAACAGATTTTGTCTAAAAAGTTGGTTTCTTCTTGATTCAAATGCAAAGTACGTAATGTTTCGAAAACTTCCTGGGTTCTTATATAATTATTGTTATGATTGGATATGTTGTTTATGGAAAATGTATCAGCATTGTTTGTTTGTATTTCATGGATATTATTATCCATGGGTAAAAGTTTTAGATTTAAATTAGAATTCACATGTATTGGGAACTTATAAATACTAATTACTAATATGTTTATGCGATAATTGGTTTTGACAGCTGCTATGTAATTCGCTATGAGTAAGGATTCAACAGAGCTTTAATCAAGGATAAGGCCTTCCTTTAATTCAGGATTAATAACGGAACATTCAATCACGGTTTCAGTTCTAGGACAAATGGTATATACCTCAAAATTCGTGGTGCAGTAGACGTAGGAGTTATTTGCATGGGTGCAAGACTTATTTTACGAAGGGCTTTATTTGTTTGACATTTTTTTGTGTAATCTTCTATTTCAGTTCACATAATCTTCCAGTAATATTGTTCTGCTATTCGTTTATATATTCTTGAGGACCTTAGATGACCAACTATCTGAATATCATAATGCTCTCTCAATATTTTATCATTTCTCCAGGAATGAATGCTCCATTTTATATCACTTTTTGGAATTTCAAAACATCTACTTACTGACCAAAGCACCAATTTAACCGCCAAACTATTTAAACAAATGTGCTCTTTCCTCGATATCAAACAGATCTGATCCTCCCCATACCATCTTCAAACATAAGGCATCTTAAAGTGTAGTCAATCCACACTAAAAGAATACTTTAAGGTTTTACGTCAACTAAAACTAAGACAACTAACCTTGATATGTATATACAGCCATACTAGCTTAGAACACTAATATCCACAGCATAGCTAATGGTCAGTGGTGGAATTATTTTCAATTGACATTATGAGAATTCTCAAGAGTGGGTAGGAATCTTTAAGAGTTGAATTTTCTATATCCACTGCTTTTATGTAGCATTTGTCTCATTGTGAAAACTCTTTTGAATTTTTTGCTGAATGAGAAAGTGTCTGTACTTCTATACGGTCCACATTTTTGCTGAAGAATATTTTAAGTAGAAGCATGTCTTTGGCTGTAAACGTTGTCGTCAAATGTGATAATTCATTACTTCCCTCCCACAATCTTCTACTAAATATAGAAATACTGTGTTGTCCCCATTATTATGATTTCAATATTAAATTTTGATTATTGAAATCATAATGATGGGGACAAAATAATAATATTTACCAGATTCTTCACAGTCCGATTCCTTTAAAATCCCTTTCTGGGTATATAATACTTATTGTTTTTATCTGAGGTGTAATCTTCAGCAGCAGAATCTTTCCTCAATAGTTCCCTCAAATATCTACCAATCCCTTCAATCGTCAATCCGTTATTTATTTTATGATTAAGAAGCATAGCGTTACATAATCACTAATAGTTATGTGTAAATTTGAACATACCTTGAAAATTCAGATGCTTATATATTTTCAATTATTCATAACAGTTTATTTATTATAAAATGGAAATTTTAAACCTAAACACAACATGGCATTCACAAAATATTTAAGCACCTGGCAATAATGTATGAGGCATACAGACGGTGGCAACTGAGACTTTTCTATTCCCCTTCTCCCTTCCCATTTATAATTCTATAGAATAATTGTTTTTGTGAGGTGGTTTTCCACTGTGACTTCTAAGGAAAAAGAATTCAAAGAATGAATGTACCCAAAGGTTACCTTGGTATCCTGGCTATTGAACAAAGTTATAACGACTGGATATTGACATAAGGTACAACTGGATAGTTAACAAAGTTAGAACAACTGGGTATTGGCAAAAAGCAGCAAAATTATAATACACAAGAGGCAACAAGGTAGGTAACAAAGTTATAATGACTGAGTATCGACAAAAGACCAGTAATAAATTTGCTCAATGAATTCATTCGTCATACAGATTAAAATCTATTATGTTGCTGTAGTAAGTCAGCCAATAATCTTAATGAAACTCTGAATAGCGTAAATTACAAAAACTTTTCTCCATACAGTAATTTAAACTACAGTCATAAAGCACCAAAAAGTATTAATTTATAGAGAGTGTTGTGAAAATTTCTTTCATAAATTATTAAGGCACATTCATATACTCAACAAAACTGGTCAAACAAAAGTATACAAACAGCATGTTCACATTCTATCAGATTGACCATAAACATTAAATCACGTACACGATCGAGCAGGTGGTAAAATGTTCATGGCTACATTCGTGCACCAAACTCTCAGCGAACATTTTGCCTAGGCGCTCGGTTGAGCAAGAGAATGGGACATGAAGAGTTGCTAGCCATCCCAAACTGTTCAATTGTCTATGACTTTTTAGTTGATTTGCAATAATTTAGACGGCTTTTTCTATAGACGTAACAGTCTTTTGTAATGCACATTCAAGTACTTATCAAAAGTGACTGAAACAAACTGAGTGGGAGTATGTGGTCAAACCCCAGACTCATATCAAGTTTCGCCTTGAGCGTTCACTGAACTTGTGAATGGAAATATAAAATATAAGATCACACGTTTTTATTTACTAACACCCATCACACATAAGGGCATATAAAAATCTTTCATAACTTTTTGAGTTACATTAAAAAAATCACCATCTACATTTGTTTCTATATGTTTGAATCAAGTGGTAAATATGATTTGAACCAATTTTCGGAAAAGAATTAAAGTACAATGTTATTTTGCAATTAGGAATTATCAAATATTTAAAATTGTGTCACTTAAAGAAATTATTCAATTTGCAAATTCCACCTTGTTGGGTCTGATTGACAGCCATTGTAGAGTATTTTTTGTGACTAATTCTGATGGCAATCAATTATATAATATCACCTTTTAAACATAAGCAATTTTCACTAGGTAACTTCCGAGGAATGGATTTTCTTCAATAAAAACTGCATTCAAAATATGTGTTCTCTGCTTATAAATTACAACCCTGTTTAAACTTTTTCTGTAACAAATGCATGGTGGATTAATGAGACACATTTTTAATCAAGAACTCTTACTCCAAGTCAGATAAATATGCTTGGGTTTTATTTTAAAAACAGACAAGTTTGGCTCCAAAAATTTAGGTAAGCCATTGTAATAAGCCGTCGAAGAATATTGCAAAGCACAAAACACGCAATTACCCATTATGAGGAGACACTGCAAGTTACAGAATCCATCTAATTACCTCACCATCAAAACATCTTTAAAGCATTCTTGGAAAGAAGACAGTAACACACCCGAAAAAGCCATAATGGATTTAATACAAGACAGACAAGTTCAGCTATCTGGGCTAAGGACAAAAACCCCTTTTTGTTCTAATCTAAGGTGTTTGAGGAGCACGGGTTGCTAATGTAGCAGTTTTGTATTCTTAGGATGTTAGGCTATTTCTGGAAATAATTAATACATAAGTTATAAGATGTCCTAAAAATAACAGTACAATTTAAATAAAGTATTAATATTTTGTCCTTTTTTGAATGACTTTTGTAAATTTATCATTTGGACAAAGAAAATGTTTATTTTTATTCCTCACCAGTAATAAAGTTTTACCACCTTGACTTAACCAAATATCTTTAAGTATACATACACATGAAAAACACAATACAGTGAAATGGCCAAAATATTAAAGTTACAGAAAATGATGATTCCAAATTCAGTAATATTATTAATGTGAAAATGTCTCAGACAATTAATTGTTACATTATTTTGAGTGTGAACATAATTATTCATCTTGTCGGAAAAGTTATACTTACTATGTACTTTTCCCTTTTTCTAATTTTTTGTAGTTATGATGTAAAAACTAATAAGTTTCAAGTTTTTGGTATATGGTATTGTGAAATAAGTGTAACACTTCGGCTTCCTGAATCCAAAATAAGACAATTAAAATTATTAATTTTACATATCCATTCCAGTTACAGACAATGCATATGCCACACAGCACTATTTGCCCATCTGTGAATCATTTCATAGCATGCTGTAAATCTGTAGAATTATATAAAAGACAAAAATAACTCATACTTATGTGTGTTTGGTTGCAAATTCTCATCCTTTGGTCTGTTTTATTCCTTTATATTTGATGATAACTTCGACTTTACGAAAAAAACTTTATTTTGTTAACCGTTGAAACTATTGAATTCGTCCCAAGTTATTGGTATTTATATGTGATGTAACAAAGATAAGCTGCACTACATGGCATTGAGTCAAATGGCTAAATCCACCATTGCCCATTCACAAACACATTTACTAAAAAGTGGAGTGTTTACTGTATAACTAACAATAATTGTAACACGTTTCGAGTTATTTGAGGTCACATTGCAAAATGTTTTTGCAAGGCAATGCAAAAATTGAGATGGCCAATATCAAAAATCAAAAAGAGACTTATGAGACCACTTTTTTCTTTTTTGCAAAATATTTTAACATACAAACTTCAATTTTACAAAAGAATTTGATTGTAAACTCTTAAATTAAAGAAAAATTTACATGTTATGAAAAAAAATGATATATATTGTAGGCAGGCTAAACCAGGTAAAATTAAAGCTCTTGATTTATTGATTTTTAGCCTTTATTGCATTCGTTTGAACAATGTCCGCATCTCAAAAGTATCCCCAAACCGAATGAAAATGAATGATATCTTTTCTTAAATAACTTCTGCATCTCGAAAGAATCCTTAAACTTGGTGATTCTATTTACATATGTAGTAAATACATTATCCTTTTAATTGATGAATATCTCACTTGAAGTTGTTGATGAAATTCTACAACCTTTATACTGCGCATAATGTACTGAAGTAATTGATGTAATACTCTTGTAAATACTCCAAAACTTCCTCCCAATTCAAACCAAAACTAATTTTCACCATTTTGCTTTAACCTAATTTTTATATCTGGATGGCTTCTGGACCTATGGGATAAAGAACTATAATAATGATGTGTCTCTAGAGCTATTTTTGTGCCATCGCATCGTTGCTCCACTGCATATATCTCCTCGCATTTTCATTCCAATTTACAATTATTTCTTAATGTCTTCTCATTCAATCTCAAGTTCGATGCCAATTAAACATTCTTCAGGACATGGCTTTGAAATGTTTTAAATTTATCAAAATATCCTCCTGATATCTATATAATTCTGTGGTGTTTATACTTTGGAATCCAGCTGATTTAAGTATCAGCGATTGGTGTAATTGCATATAAACCTATCGGTATAATTACTTCAACATTATCTCGAATTATACTAAAATAAACATGCTAATATATTTATTCAATAAATGTAACAGTAGGTATATCTTTACCGACAATTAATTGTTATTTACAGTAATTCAATTAACTTGATTTTCATATCCATTATTCTAATAGGGTATTTGACTGATGTGAATATTTTTTTGTAAATATGTTTCAAAACTACAGAGTAGGTTTAAAAAAAATTTATTATAAAAAAATTATACATATAACAAACAATCGAAAGGTCTAAATAGGGAAAGGTGTAAATTTTTTTGGTCATTAAATAATATATAACTTAAACGCAATATTTAACGAGACACTAAAAATATTTAATGATCTTTGTTATAATGAATGCTAAATAGTTGTTATAACTTTGTAACGAAACATTCTACGTACAATATAATTTAAGTGTTTTTATTATTATTACTTATTTTCCTTTAGTTATCAAAAAATTTTAGTCAAATACTCTATTTAATTAGATAAAGCAAGAATAGAATTCTTGCTTTATTTAGAGCTTCACAATACTCTCAAATTTCAGGGCCATTACACATCAAAGACGGCATCAAATTACAAGGCCATTTACACATCTACGACCTAGAACAATAATAAAAATACATTCAGACAAGACAGGCAAATACAATGATCAATAATTAACTTAACATGACAAGACAAATTGTCTCATTTACTCTACCAAATTAGACCACGTCATTTCATTTACCTAAACAGGTTATTTCTTCGATGAAGAGCTTCATTTTCTTTTTGTCTTGAGTAGAAGAAACAATAAATTCAGTGAAAAATGTTGTGTTATATTTTAAAGGAATCGATTCACATTCTAGTTGCATTACAGTCTATTCTAGGTGTCAACAGATTTTCATATAAATTAGAAAATCAAACTAAAGCAATTAAAATTATCCTAAAAAAAATTTACAGTTCAACATTAATTTTTTTCATCATTTCGGGTACCAGTACTGGCATATGGTCTAACCAATATTCTCTGTACATTGAAAGAAATATATTTGAGTGGCTTTACGAGATATCCAATGTCACTAATTCAATATTGGTTTTATCTATTGATGTATTTTGGCAAAAAAAATTATTTGCCGATTGTTTACAGCAATTTGATGACATTTTTGTTTATTACAGTGTTTTGTTTAGAACAAAATGCTTTAAAAAATTAAAAATCATTATGCTACTGGGCATATTTATTATAATTGTGAGCCACTTACCAAGTTATGTATTTGTCAGATTAGGAAATCTTAGTTTTTTCCCCATAATCATAGATTTTGGTGAAGTCATTAACAGATTCGATCTGCTTTTAATGTGTCTACTTACAATTACTATTACTCAAATGTTAAAAGCGGTAAGCAATTACTTGGAACGTGTGAGTCAAGAAATATTTCATAATAATACATACCATTTAGTATTACCCAGAGTGGTAAACCACAATGAATTAAGTGAGAATAACCACTTTGACGTTTCAAGGAACACTATATACATATCAGTTTTGCCAAATGTATTGAATATAATAATTGAAATATGCAACAGACTCAACAAAATGTTTAATATGCAGGTATACTGTAATACATCGAAATATGTAAGACATTTAGTTATGACTTATTTTTATTTTAATTTGGCCATTTAATTTCTACTTCAGGTACTTCAGCTTGTAGTCTCAACTTTCCTTTCGTGTGTTCACTGTATTCAACTAATGTTAAACTGGTATATACACAATGTAAGTAATAGTGATATTTCAGGTATTGTTGTAATTTAGATTCTACCTATAACATTTATTAATAGCGTCTTTCTTATGATTGTATATTTAATTAAAGATTAACATTTAAAATCCACACAGCAAAGTAAAATACAGAATATGTAAAAAATATTGCTACTAATCAAATGATATTTTAGCAATTATGGTCACTGGATATGATTAACTTTATTCTATGGCTGACAATTTGCATTGCTCTCTTATCATTTGTCTGCATCTTCAGTGAGATTTTGGTTCTGGAATTTCGTAAAATGAAGATAATCATCACAAAACTAAGACTTTCGCTCCAAATGTGTAAGTATCTTTTTATTAAACATTTATTTCATATTGTGCTAAAAGCATCACTTCACGTCATTTATTTGCAAATGATATTATCTAGGTTCGAATCGCCAAATGATTCATACTGAACCATTTTTATTTAGCAATTTTTTCTTACATGTAAAAGTGAAAATATGTTTTATCTTCTGGTATTTATTGTTACTCAATCAATTGCACGATTTCAGCTAATGTGTTGCACAGTAGTGGTCTTTCACTTTTCAATAACAATTGGTCTTACGAAGCTTGCAACCTGTGATTGTGACTTTCCATGAAATAAGTGATTTTTTGTTTCATTTCTTTTCCAATAATAATAAAATACAAATACATAAGACTTTGTTTATATGATAAGCGCCTAGTATGGTTTGTTATGATTTGGAATAAATTGCCCATCGTACAATCTACTACTAGACAATCCAACAGCATAAATCTATTTATTGTCAATCGGGCATAGCCCAGTGGCAGCTAAATTTATTCTGAACAAAATCATTTTTACTTTTCAGTCTCTCAACCTTGTCGACCCGTCAAAGTGACATTCCATATATAAAATAATCCTGCAATTCTTCAACAATTGACTGCGTAAACAGAACAGCAAGTGCAGCAAAGCACTGTCCATATTTCCATAGATCTAAAAACTAAATATTTTGAAGGACGATATAATTTCAAGTTACAATCTATTAATAATAACCAAAGCAATTTAACGGTTCCATGATACATTTCTCGTGGCTTAATTGATGCCGATTATGAACAAATCAGTCAACACAGGGGAAACTAGTATGTGATATACAAAATGGGTGATAGGCTTCTCACTTATAGAGTATGAGCCCAAATTATTATTATGTGTTCTCTTCTTTGTATTTCCTTCTATTGAAAGTTGCATTCATCAGAATGAAAATATCTAAGATCTTTGCTTGAATAACATTTTCAACTAAAAAGTATACTAAGTATACTAAGAGAAAACTATTCCACACCTTAGCTTGAACTTTAGTCTGAATGGCAGTAATAATTTAGACTATTTGTGTTATCAGATACAAACCTGCGCACTTGAGTACCAATAATTTTATTTAAAATTGCTTAAGGAATTTCTGTTTCTAAGGAACAAATATTTTAAATTTTGACATATATCTTGGTCATTATCTCAGAGAAAGTTTAATTTAAATTGGTTTTATAGTTTTGATATGATGTTCAAACAAACAAACATGCAGACACTTATTTTGATTGTTTAACCCATTAATTCCCAAGGGTAAAAAGAAACACATATTTATTGATTTAATTGTTTATTACGTTTATAAATACATCCAAAAAAAGCAAATTATAGTAAAAAAAAATATTGATTAATTATTTTACATTCCGAAAAATGTTGCGTCTAAGGAACGTTGGGATTACTGAACTTCACTTTTACAGGCAAGTCTAACAAGGGGAGTCTAAATAGGGAAAATACTTCAATAGGTGTTTTTCCACCTACACATTCTTCAATATCCTGTGTCATTGCTGTTTCATCACTTGTAGGAAAATGTGTATAAGTTGGATGTTCTTTTTTCCAGTCTGGAACACATTTTGTGGCTTTTTCGGCAGTCTTGGCTTTTTCGAAGTTGAAGGACCAGGCTCACCTTGCGTATTTTCAGACTCTGTGGGTAAATCGGTGTGGATTTCATACGTTCCAGCAATATCAGAGGAAACCTAGATGATGACGTCATCATCTAGGTTTTCCTCATCTGTAAGATTGTCAACCGTCAGGGGGATGTACACTGCATCGATTTCATTGGCATCTTTTAAATCCTCTTCTTCTTCTAATATACTCATAATTTCTTGAGAAGATAGTACTTGTTGCCAGGCCATAATGTTTTAACTTATTATTTGCTGATTTGTATACACTCAATTATCGTTTTTTGACTTTTTGTTTGCCGGTCAAAAGAAAAATACGTATACCTACAATATTTTTTAGTAATCTAACTGATGGAGTAAAAATATTTTTTTCTAAAAATTACTATGCGACACTGTTAGCTTCACGTTCTATAACCTACTAACTAATAAAACAAAAGTGCTTGTACTCTTTGAATACCGAAAACCCATTGTTTACAATAAATTTCAAACTTCAATGGCAAGCAATGTAACAATAACAACTGACAATTATTTCTCCCAACGTTGCGCATACGCAACATTTCCTGGAAGTCTAAGATAATCAACAAGTGTAACTAGTTTTGTCCAGCAAAAGGGTGTATATCATAAATAAGACATTGCTTAAGCTTTATACAGTGTAAAAAGGATAGCTTTATTTCAATTTATATTTTTTATTATTGGATGAATCTGTCGATCTTGAGATGACTCAATTAGCAGTTTTTAAAAAATAAAACAACTATGTATTTGTATTTAAAAAAACATTGAAAAAAATTTCAATCCATTTTTTAGTTCTACTTCTCAAGACTGGCTTAGATTTGATAGAATTAATTACTTATTTTAAAACAAAAAAAATCACATTTGAAATGTTGCGCCAGCGCAACGTTGGGTAAAGATGGGTTAAGAGAATCGATATTTCAGGTATAAAATTAAATTTACAATAATCCAACAAATAAAACAATTCCAAATCCTATTGAGGTGGGTATCGATATACAGAGAATAAAATGTCTACTTCATAAGCGTGCAGCTTACCGAGTGTAAAATAAAACAACAATGTGCTAAGCTGCAAGAAAAAACAACTGCAACATTCGCCTAACCGCTCTTCAATAATGTTTGATAGACAAAATATTACTCGTTTTTAACCTTCCTTATTGCTACAGTTGTCATGAAAATTGTTCCGGACTAGCGATTATACTTGTTTATTTCTCTGGTAACATTGGTTGGAAAACCGCAGTTATTTTCTTTGTGTTTAAATATTGTCTATTCTATTGATAAATATTTTTTATTATATTTAACTTCGACCAACAAAAAGATCACCTAAGCCCAATTAAATTTTTGCATTTTTAACTAACTGATACATGAGACTTGTATTAGAAGAGAAGTAGCTTAGCTCATCACTAATAACCGAGTTGAGTTCTTCGTAAACTTTTTACCTAAGTACACTAAAAGGATTTCGATTTGTTAGTTAATTAAATAGAATTAAATTAATAAAATTAGACATATCTAATTTGAAAAACAATTGTCTCCACTTGTTAGGGGAACAAATAGTTTAAACGTATTGTTTTGCTTACAAACACATTACTAAATAGATTTGCCATTACATGAGGATGATAGCTGTTTATTTTTACTCTAGGCAAATTCATCAAACTGGTTATTAGAGTTAAATAATTAAAATATTCTTGCGGTATTAGAGATTCATAAAAGTGAAATTGCTACAAATATCATTACAAATAACAAAATAATGTTTCATATTTTTGAAAAAAATTAATCAACAATTGTATAACTGTAATCTGCTTACACGGTCAAGATGAAAATATTTACAATATATATTTTTCAATTGTCAGCTTTTAGACACAACTGCTTGAACAAAACATTGACTTTAGAGAAGCTGAAAGTTAATTTCAAAAGAAGTCATTAACACTACGTACCATTTGAGTATATCTGCTGTAGTTTAGCAATTTTTAGATGTGAAATGGCCAGTTTGGAGGGAAATAGTTTGACTTGATTTCCAGTTTTATGCATATTACTCTCCTATTCAAATTGAAAGAGTCAGCTGTTTTACGGACATTGTTCAAATGAAAACTTAAACTGATTATGCTAATGCATATGTGTATTTACATATATACACAACTTGTAAATTTATATATTAATATGAATATATTTTAATTATACGTAAATCAATTATATTTTTGACCCCATACAAACTCTATTTTGTGTCTGATTAATATATTCCTGTTATTTAAGGTCCTTCAGTCGATAAAAAATTGGCAACGCTTGAAGAAATCATACATAGGAGTAACAGTGGAATATTTTCTGTGTGCCGGCTCTTCAACCTAAAAATATCGTTGCTGCCTAATTTTTTTAATCTTGTCATTACATACATTATTGTCATCGTTCAGTTAATGGGCTTGCACTCCAGAGAATAGGCTGAATTTTTCTAATTATTATTATCATAAATTTAACTTCATATTAATGTATCATTATTTCTTTTCATTATATATTAAATTTTTTCATAAAATGAACAATTTTTTGCGAAGAGTGAGTTTTACATATTTATTAACTTACTATAATTTCTCACTTTTTTATGTACACAATGACATTGACAAAAATTTTGATTACAATTTTTAGGTTATTTGCTATTCTATTTATAAGATTTGTCACAATATGTGTCAGTGGATGATATTTTAAATTATTTCGATGCAATATTATATTCTTTAATTGTTTAATCTCAGACTCTTGTTAATAGAAGTGTTCGAAGTTAAAATGTCAGCGTTGTGTTCCATTAGTTTTATATTAGTTTAGTTTATAAACTTTTACCTATCTGTAATTTTAACAATATTTATTTTATAGAATATAAACGTAAAATTAATTCTATGTTATAATCATTCTTATTCTTAGCAGTAGGTGATAATAAGAAAAGCAAGTTTATTGCTAACATTTTGTTGGGATAACATTTAATTGCATTTTTTAATTAGGTTGTTTGTTAATAATAATTACCACTTTCTTGTTTCGTATCTATATATTTATTTATATTACAACACAAGTAACTTCATACATGTCAAGGCTATTTCTACATTTGTCAAAATTGTCTATTGTCAAATTTAACAAAGCTAAGTATATGTATGAATCATCATGAAAATATTTTTTTGAAAACATTTGTTATTATTTTCACACTTGAAAATAATATGTGATGAATTAAGATACTTAAATCCATATTCTTTTGCAAACTTCTTAAATCAATAAAATCTCATTATGTTCCGAAATAGTTTCATCATATATAATTAAATCATCAACATTGAATTCTACACCCTTTATATTCTTAAAAATTTCATCCATACGTTGTTGAAACGCTTCTGTTGATACACGTAATCCAAATGGTAATCTCTTAAAAGGATAATTCCCAAAAGGTGTTGAAAACATACAAAGTTTGAAACTATTTTTAGATAATTGAACTGTCCAAAATCCACTACTACATACGTTGTTGAAACGCTTCTGTTGATACACGTAATCCAAATGGTAATCTCTTAAAAGGATAATTCCCAAAAGGTGTTGAAAACATACAAAGTTTGAAACTATTTTTACATAATTGAACTGTCCAAAATCCACTACTACAATCTAGTTTTGTGATATATTTAGTACCTGCAAGTTTATCTGTGATGTCTTCAACCGTATGTAAATATTTATGTTGACTTACAGTGAATTTATTTAGATGCTTAAGATCCAGACATATTCTTAACTTTCCATCACCTTTTTTAGTTATCATAATTAAGTTAACCCATTCTACTGGTTCGTCCACTTTTTCTATTATATCTCGTGCTACCATTAAATT
This sequence comes from Druceiella hillmani, assembly GCA_039881145.1. Taxonomy (NCBI): domain Eukaryota; kingdom Metazoa; phylum Arthropoda; class Insecta; order Lepidoptera; family Hepialidae; genus Druceiella; species Druceiella hillmani. The sequence goes on along the minus strand of JAYKKI010000069.1, from coordinate 468,752 downwards.
AAGTTCTTTTTTAAATGACTCCTGCAAAGCTAGTGGAATAAACCGAAGTGGATCTGCTCTTGGACGGGCATTATCCTGTAATTTAATATCATATTGTTTATTAAAACATCTAATGCTATGAAACACTTGTGAATACTTATCAGTCATTGTTTGTAAATCGTCCTTGTCTATATTATAATCACAAATTCAATATTATCATATCTTCCATTTTATAAATAACACTTAATTACCGAGATACCTTTAACAGATATCAACTTATCATCCAGTTTAGTTAATTTTATTGATTTTTAAAAATAAGCATTTGGTGAAACCCCATTTGTGTTACGTTTTCACATGCACTAAAAGACACGCAAATCACTGGAACACCCGTGTCAAGTTTTACTTTAATTGTCTTATTATTTACATAGATATTTTCACACCACCCACTTGTATTAGCTGCGACTATATTACCTATGAAAAAGCTTTCTTCACATTCTTCTATTTGATCAAGTAATTGAGCTGATTGTCCTGCATTAGCAAAATAATTTTGCTAAAATAGGGCAAAAGAAAAATTTCTTTTGCCTTATTTTAGCAAAATTATTTTTGCCTTTACTGTCGTTGTAACTTACACCATTCGCAGAACACTTATGTGTTGGAGACCACAAAGTTTCAGGATTGTTCTGTATTAAATATTAATAAATATAAAATGTTTACCAAAAAATGGAGGTTAAACAATGTTTTAATGTGGGAACATTAAAACATTGTTTAACCTCCATTTTTTGGTAAACATTTTAGATTTATTAATATTTAATACAGAACAATTCTGAAACTTTGCAAATTGAAACAGCTTTCCCTTATGTTAAATAACCTTCTCTTAACATTCGTTCTTTGACATTCAAGTTGCTTATTCCCAAAATAATGATGTCATGGATTAGTTATTTACGCATATCATTAAATTAGCAGTTTAGGCTTTTATTTTCTGAATCTGTAAGAAAATTATCAAACAATTCTTATTGTCTTTGGTGTAAAAAATTTATGTCTTTCTATTGTGATAGATTTTTTAGAAATAAAGTAGTTGTCAAAATTTGTTTTGACATCATCAAATGTTCCTTCTTTCCCCAAATTAAATGAGTTATAAATTTCTATATCTTTATCACCGATATTGTGTTGCAATGCAATTATGAAAAATTCAAATTTTTGATACCATAGTTTCCAGGCAAGTGCATTAATATCAATAGTGAGATTTATTTCGCCAATAACATGTAAATCATGTCTTTAATATTGTACTGATGTACCATCTTGACTGGGCCTATTTTTTTTAGATCTGTTTCCAACATTTTTACTCAGAGTGTGGTCACATCTTCAGCTGTCAATTGTATTCAATACTCTAATAACCTTTAAACCTGATCAGTTATATTAATCAGTTTTCTCTTGACACCATGTTACATTTTTTAATTTTATTTCGTATCACGATTATGTAATTTCTTATATCTTAAGACTTCAACTGCGGCCCTGATTGCAGGGTACACCTCACGTGACCCAGTCCTACCAATTCATTCTCTTACCATTTTCAAGACACATCTGAAAATGATGTGAAAATAGAACATATCTGAATCTGTTAATTATTGAGAACGAAAAAGTTGTTTCCGTATACAAACACCTTGTTAGAGTGTTCATTGACCTTGTCACAGAGAATTAAAAATGAGATGCGAGTGATTTATGTTTGAAGATTAGCATTTCCCAATCATTTAAAAAAGAACTTAATTTCAATACGGACTTAAAGAAATTATTAGATTACGAATATATCATAGATAATTAAAATAATGAATTTGAGGGACATAATAATGTATTGTAATTACTTATGCATATAGTTTGGTTTTGAATTAATAAATAATTACACACAGCTAATTTTATTTGTGTGGTTTCACTTGTGCCATTAAGGAAGAGAACTCTGGAATATGCCTCTGATTCTACCTATCAATAATTTATGCTTAGGTAATGTACACACCATATTAATAACAACAAACGCCAATTACCACATCCAAGTGTCCACTGTTCCAACACCAAGCACCGCATGTTTTGAACTTCAGTTTGAGGGTTGGTATATTGAAGCTTGGTATAGTACTACGATTTTAAATATGATTAATTACCTTACGTCCTCAAACTTTAATGGAAATTAATATCTTGGAGAATTATTGATGAAAGTAGTATTACTTATACTTATATTTTATTATTAATATAAATAAGAAGGATAATAAAAGAAAAAAATAGAAATAATCTCTAATTTTCATTTAATTTAACCTGTTCTTGATAAACTCTCTCCATGTAATAAGACTAAAACTGGTTGTTAGAAATATTATAACAATTATTATCAATGTTCCTAAAAATTATTCTCAGGGACCCTAGCTAATTTTCTTTGCTAGGTAATTCCAGTGACAATCACTTTTCAATAGAAACTGACAATGAATTATATGATATGAACTTTCTACCAACAAAAAATAAAGAACTTAAAATCAATCTAACACACGATAGATACATTTGTTTTTGGGAATTTTTTCAAATAAAAGCATTAAAATTAACTTGGGTAAAATAATAGTCATAGACGGTGAGAACTCTTGTAATGTGTGGTTTTTCCCTACGGAATAAAAGAAAAGTTAATTTGGCCTCTGGTGGAAGTTGTACATGTTATAAATATGGGTAATTTTCAGTACATTTCACAAAAACCGAAGCTCGGATATTGTGGGGACACAATATTTAGTATGGCAGATCTGAAAAAAATTTTAAATGTTACAATTTTAATTCGTTAGACACAAATATTTCTTCTTTACCAAGAACTTTCAAGTCTTCTGTATTTGCATAAAACGTTACAATATAGTCAGTTCAACAAAAGCATGCAGAATTACCTTTTTAAGACCCTATATATTCAAATGTGAACAGTCAGCAGAATGTTTCCCCCAGCATGCTCTGTGTCAAACGTCTTAGTTATCGTTTGATCATAGTCTTGGGACATATTTCAACATGAGTGCAGTGTATGAATCATGGTACAAAATCATGTTTCTTTGTTTGCATCCCAAAGAACCGGAAATACCATAGTGAGTCAATGTTAAATATGTGAATAAAAATATTGATGCCGTTTATAACAAAGTGAGTGAAAGAGTTTCTCTAAGTAAAAAACGTTGATGGCTTACCAAATCATGGCTCTGAGCAAAAAACAATGAAAAGGATAGTAACCTGATTTTACAGGTGTTTCAGAAGAATCCTAACACACGTGGCGAGCAGACAGTTTTACATAAAAAGCATCTAAATATACCATGCGATGTTATGTAAAGGTATTTATGGGCTTGCAAATCAAAATTTCGAACCACCGTGAAAAAATTGCAACTGCAAAAAATACACATCACTTGGGCGAAAGAAAACTTGGACAGAGATTAGAACAACACATTCTTTCAGACAAAATTTTGTCTATTTTCTTACATTAAGCATCCTTTTTCTACCCAGACTTATAAAGCAGACTGTTAAAAACTCAATAATGTCATCTATGACCGTTTCTCAAGCAGTGATTTACTTCGCTTATCATTCCTTCTGCCAAATAGTCGAAATACGAAGCCATCATTATCCTTTGCCCAAAGATATTATATATAAAAAAAAGAAATCGGGTGCTGAATGACTGCAAAAAACCAGGTCATCTCTCTACGGTGTGGAAACAAAAAGATTTGATAGTTAAGTTAAGTAAAAAGGCATTCACTTCATTAGAAGAAAGCTGACCTTGTATATGCCAGTCAATTGTTAGTAACGAAAAACACTGTATAAGGTATTCACAATTAACTACTACGGTATATTTCGTAAAAATATATCTTTATTTTTTCAATGCCTTATCCTAAATAGTTTTTAAATTTGCTGCAGACAACTCAAAAGACTACATTATTTGCATACACATCAATTTTAATGTTTGTTGATTTAATATACGTGAACTTGTCTTTTAAAAAAAGGAATATTTCAATTGTAACATCTATTTTTATTTAAATGCTTCAAATTTTCTATAGAACATGAGTTTTAGCCACCAATAATAATATATATGTCTAGTATAACAAAATAACTTACACAAGTTAAATCAAAGAAATGTGCCTAATTTTGCCCATTCAAGATTTCAATATTATTTAAATTTCTTGTTATATCGTAACTACAGTTATTCATTCGTAAAAAAGCCATGTAATAAATTGTAATTTAAACAGTTTTCAAACAACAATTAATTTTCGGTTGTTTAGATTATACTAATTTTTACATGAATAGTACATATTATTTTATTAATTTCAATGTACAAATATATAAGACAGACTTATTGCTGCAGCAGCTAGAGCTCCAGGTAATAAAATGTATTATGTGTTGTGAAAGACTGTGGATGCAGTTGCAATACAAAATTAATAAAAAATAATCAAAACAACCAGAAAATATCAAGTAAAAAGTAACCACACGTATTTATTATTTATTTTAATTCCAGTACTATAAATCGTATAGCCCCACATCTATACACGAGTACTCAGAACTAGAAAGTAATCTCCATATGTATGTAATGTACTGGCAAAAATAAAGAAGAAGAACAAAGCTAAAAAACTAGGAGGGGACAATGGAAATTTACGAACAGGGCTTATGAAAGGAATTTTTTTCAGATGACCTCTGAATGTACAACATTGGGCGCATTGTGGGCATCAGTGTATTACTTATTCCACAATTCGGCAGTATGGACAATGAAGGAATATCCATAGAAAGAGGTCTGTCTCACATTTAGGGATAAGTAAAGTAAGGAGATTTCTAAAACTAAGTCCATGGACAACTAAGGTTGGAGTCTAGACCTGAAGTAATCAGGGCCACGAGAATACTTAAATTTAAAGAAAAGGCAGAGAATAAGCATATTGCAATGGCAGTATATATTTATCCAAATCATATGCGCCCTATACTCACGATACTTGGTAAAATTACCCGAGGTTGAAAATATAGCAAATGCACAATTTTCAAGTAATTCTCATTCTTATTTTATTGAGTGATCATTGGTAAGATCGAAATAACCAAGCGAAGGTAGCAAGAGCATTTGATTTTGGTGTAGTTTAGTTTATGTTGGGTTAGGATGTAAATGATCATTGTAAATATTGAAAGTATTCCATAGTTACTTTTTTTGACTAAAATAATTTATTTGCCAACTGAAGTGCAGTAGGTGAGTTATGGGGTTTATATATTTTTTATATATCATAGTAAAAAAATAGATAGGATTAATGACATTTCATTTAAAATCATTTTATCATATTTCAAAACGCTAAACCTCAAATTAAAATTCGAAATACAAGGGAATGGTGGTCACCCAGACTTGATTTATTGGTGTTTCATAATAGTAATACAATATATACCTTACATAAGCAAACATTATTAATAGGTAGTGTTTAAAGGAATGCTATAAAATTTCCACATAAAAAGATCAATATTATGTTTTGTTACTTGTGTTAAGTACTCAAGAGATTCAACATGATGATAAACTAATGACTGTTAAAGGCATTCAATCAATAATATGCCATTTGTTCCTTAGACACTGAATAAAATAGTCGTGTTGGAATTCAGTTGGAACACCAACATTTTATAAGAGTTAATATGGGCGACGAGTCTATTGAAAATACACTGTGGCCAATTTTAATATACCAACATGTATTTGGCGTGTGTAGAAAAACTGTTAACCAAATTGTCAACAGATTTATTTCATGGTTTCGAAGGATATATATATTGCTAATAATTGGAATGTTTATGGTGCAATACACTTGGCTAACAATTGGAATGTTGATGGAGCTGCAAATACCATATTTAATTGAACATGGTCGACACGTTTTACTGGCATTTAGGACACTTCAGATGATTCTTGTTTTGCGCTTATTGTTAATTGATTGGACATGTGACAGAAATATGTTCAAACAATTGATCTTGAGAATTCAAAGAGTAGATGATCTTTTCAAACAAGAGCAAAGAAGAAATTTGTTAAGACGTGACAAATGTCGAAACCTTATAGTTGTTGGTCTTCTTGTAGCTTTTCATATTTTTGCTACTGTTTTTGGTGTATTTGTAGCAATGAAACATACACTAAACATTTTCTTTTCTGTTATGTTTAATATTGTTTCACCCATCATTTTTGATTTGGAAATAACATTATTTTGTTTCATATTATTCAGTATAACGAAACGTGTGGAAATGTTGAATAACTCATTGAAATGTAATAATGGGCAAAATATGATCGCACCAGTCGATGCCATATTTGGCAGTCCACAACATGATCCCAATTCCAACAATCATTTTACATTTGTATTGCCGCTAAAAGAAAATTCCATTTATTGTTTATCTCAGTTCTATATTAATTTGTTAGATTTGTGCCACTATTTAAAAAAAGTATTTGAATTTCAGGTTTGTGTTAGTAATTTTTAATAAAAGTATTGAAATAACATTTTAACTTTAAACAATGCTTACAAAAATGTCAACACAAATATTATGAAATAACCTTTACTTTTCAGCTACTAATGTCAATCACTATGACGTTTTCTGTCTCACTCCTTAACATGTATATTGTGCTTGAGAACATAAAATATAATGTGAGTATTATTAAAACATATATTAAACACTCAAATTGAAGTATTTAGCTAAATCACATTCAATATACAACAAACTAACAGCAAATAATTTATTATTTGCACCTACAAATGTTCCAAAAACATAACAAGTATGCTAATAAAGAAACTTGTTACGCAATTGATGAAGAATATAAAAAAAAATTCGTAAGTTGTTTCAATTATGATTTAAATACATTTAAATATGTAAACGTGTTAGGTGTTCTTTATGGATAAAAGTCTAGAAGAGAAAGTCAGTTCTAACAAGAATGATACTATTGGGAAGAACTAAATCTACATCTAGAAGTGAATGAATTGAAGTTAAGGAAAGAGTTGAGATTTATTTTCTTTTTCTTTCTGGAGAATAGGCTGATAGTGTGACCTATTGACATTTAATATTTCACTTACTTTTTGTTCATATCATTGTGGCATCCAATCTTCAACATGTTCCAAACTTCAGTCCTGGATTTCCAATTGATTTTTGTTTTTAACTTGATATTCAACTTAAAACAAAAACCAATTAGAAATCTAGGATTGTTTCGGTATCCCTAATATGACTATGTGTTCCTTATATACCAATATCATAAAATATGCCGGTGACCTGTCTTGATCTACAGTTTTTTAAGAAGTAAAATATTAATTAGTACAATACTTTCAAGCGTTATTCAAATACTTCTAAATTGTCTGCTATTGCCATCCCTATTGACAATGTTGTGGAGTTATGTATCTTATAATAATATCTAGAAATATCAGATGAAAGTTAGTTGTAAATAAGTTTAACCATTCTTGAATACCATATGTGGTGAAGCAATAGACTCTGCTCAGAAGTAACAAACTGAAATTTCCTATTTAAAGCCTTATATTTGGTGGGAAACAGACCAAAGCATAAAAAGTTAATTAACAAATAATTATCCATAAGTTGCATTAGAACTGAAAACTGCCCATCCGCACACAAACTTTGCCCTTAGATAAGAGAAATGAATTAAATTTTGCGTTAAATTAAATTTGTTTTTCAAAGATTTTCATAATGCAATTTTCAATTTCAAAGATTTTCATTATTGGTCACACATTCATTCATAAAGATAATATTTCAGAAATTGGACATGTCACTTTCCATGGGTTTTGCGTTTCGGCAAATCCCCTATATTGTGCGGTTGACGGCTGTGTGTCTCATATGTGAGGAAATGTACTTGCAGATAGAAACTGCAAAATCTTTTCTAACATCAGTCCAAGTCAATGAAGAATTACGTAAGTAAACAATTTTTCTTTATATATTTATAAAAGTTTTAAATGTTCATTTTATACATCCCAAATATCAATGCTAATGAATTATATGTTATGAATGTGTGTATATTTTCATTTCACAATGTGTGAATTAAATAATTATCCATAAAATGCAATTCTATGGTGTAGGATTTAGGAAGGTCTTCTCATCTTTATTAGATGAGAAGACTGATGAGTTAAAGGTTTTTGAATTCAGATCAGAGATATGCAGATTTCATTTGTCTTCTATCGGTGTTATCCACCAGTTTAGTTAGGAACAATGACTGGAATTTATTCAACAGTTACTCGGTTGAGTTTTGGTAACTTACACCTCCATAATTTAGGATAGACAGAAGGGAGAACTTTATAAAATATGTACCTTTTTGAAATAAAGTGGGAAACGTTTTTGAAGTTGTTTGAGGGAGTGCATTCTGAAACATACCGTGTAAGTATCATCTAGCTTAGGATGTTATGTAAGATGTGAATCAACCATTTTTGACAAGGTTTTTTATTATCAGAAGAAAAAGTTATTCAATAGTAGAATAAAGAGTTGTGGTAGAGCAATTATGCATATTTTCAATGGGAGGAAAATTAAAGGGCCAAAGCCCATGAAAATGTTGGAATGTATTGTTAGAAAAAAGAAAATATATTTTGCAATAAATAAATATTTTCTACTATAAAAAGAAAATATATTTTGCAATAGAGAAATTATTTCAGTTTTGTTATTTTAATACTTATAAATTTTTGTAACGCCTTAAATCTTAATGTCTTAAATAGCATTGTAAGGTGTACAACTTTGCTTCTGCCATTTTTGTCTCGAAGTTTGAGACTTTATTGTAAAAAATTGGCTATATATTTATTATTTGAAGTATTAACCATCGCTGGCCACTACTTTTTTCTATATTTCAGGCAGCGTACAAATCCCCAAAAGATCCGTCGAGAAATCGATTGTTTTCTGGGACAATCTAGGAATTGATCCAATTTTTTACTTCTTCATAAGACCGGAAGTGATGATCAGCTAGACCGTGTGCTATTAATTGAAACAAGTGATAGTCAGGACAATGCCTGAAGAATATGGTGGGTATACCAATTTCAAAGTGTCCATGTATGCATTGACCACTTATGTTACATGGGTTCAAGCATCGCCATGCTTTAAAATTACTTCATTGTGTCTCTCGTCATATTGTGACCATTTGTCTTTTAATGCTCAGTTCAGACGCATCAATTGTGTTTGATTGCCTGTGATTGTTTCAGTCAGTTTTATCAACTTATAATACACTACGCCATCCTACTAAATACAGAGCATGACCTTGGAGCCGTGAATATTCGGTTTGAATGTCAATGTGAGGTACAGCCAGGAACTCTCCATGATTTTTTTACTTGGGATTATCGTTATGGATCCATTTTTCCCCCCCAGTCACAATGCAATGCAGAAATCCCTTCTGTCTTTACCTTTCAACCAATTCATACACTAATTAATTTCCTTGCTTCTGAATTATTCCCACGGCTTTGAGGTTTTTGAGATCACTTGTTGAGTTAATAATTATGGTAATTCTTTTTGATTTTTATACGAGTCTGCATTAAGTAGTGCCTCCAATTCTGCACCTTCGAAAACCTTCTATCTTCCGCCGATATATCAAAACCTTGGAACGTTCAAAGTACTCAAAGTATGTTTTTTCACTAATAGCGGCGTCTCCTAAATATTATCAACTAAACATCTAAATGAGTATTTGAAAGTACTCAATGAATGACTGAGATGAATTACGATGATTGAGATGAACTCGATGAATGACTGAGATGATTTGAGATGAATTTCAGTCCCAGATTTCTTCAAATTGAAACAGAAAATTATAACTGTCCACAAGCAAAAATAATTTTGCTTGTATACTAACATTTTAAAGAAAAAGGAAAACTTTATGATGCCAACACATATCGATTAATATAACGATGAGGTTATATTGACAGCAACCCAAATTTATTTTATGACATTTATTATCTATTTGTTTTGACAACCACTTAGCTCTAAAGCCATCTATAGAAAAATGGCAGAAGCACAGTTGCACACCTACGTGCAAAGTTTTCTTTAAGAAACTAAAGTTTATTATATCAAGCCCCGATTTATAGGCACAAAATAAGCAGCAATGTATTAAGATCTTACCTCATTGTATAAAGATCTGCCAACGTCAAATGCCAGCTGAAGTAAACAAATTTTATATAAAATAAGTTTTTGTAAAAATATCTACTTTTCCCTTTTATGAATACATTTATTATATTTTGTAAGTGAATTTAATTCATTGAATTAGTTATTGTGATGCCAGCCTCCTGTTTGTATTCATTTTATTAGTTTATTATTGCGTGTTTTTGTTATGACAGTTTAAAATGGTGTAATGGATATTGTCATGCAGGTGAGATTTTCAAATTAATGTTTTATTGAAAAATATTATAATTCTGAATTGTAGACCAAAACTAATTTTAAAATTACATGTTCTTAATAAATGTATTATGCTATTTTCAAATGCGATCAATATTTGTGTTAAACTTAATATTTGTGCGAACTTGTATTCTTAATGAAATGTTTGGCCAGACTTGAGGATAATTTAATTTTTTCTTTCTATAAATTAAAGAACATTAATAGAAAACAATGTACTTGATAAAAAAAATTCTGTACATGATTTTAATAGAAAACATTTGTTTTGGAAAGTGTTTTTACTATGATTAAAACTCCATCAAACATTAGTTTAAATTTTGGAATTACTTTGTATTTTGTATAAATCCGTGCTTGTATTTGTATTTTCAGTATTTAGTGTCACTAAGAATAGCAATTATATTGAGACAATTTTAATATGCAGTTTGCAAAATGCATTATGTTGGGATATATAAAGAAATAATTGATATTATATTAAAGCAAGGTCCATAATTTAACACCATTTGCATTAATGTATGTGTTTATGCAGAATAGTTTTTGGTCTTCGAAAATATTGAATTAGTAAGATAATGTAGGAAGAAGTGTGAAATTGGCAAGAAATGTAATATGAAGTTTTTGCTTTACTAGCTTGCCCTACCCAAAAATCACTGCATGCCTCCGTTTTTTTAATACATCAATCTTATTTTTTGATTAGATAACAGTTAAACTATTTGATGACACAATTATGATTTTACCAGAATTAACAATTATTGATCTATTGACTTTTTCAATATGTCATATAGATATACAAAAATCAAGTTAACCATATGATCTGTTTTCAATCCTTTAACATGAAAAGTTAGAAGTGAATATGTTAAAATATAATAAGGCATTATCGTCAATTTACCATGAGGAGGGCATTCCATATAAGTTAATAAATCCAAATACGTATGTAAGTACATGTACAGGTATATGTGTACACGCATGTGAACTCTTCCAAGAAATAAAGTCAAGAGAGTGGAGTACATCTGGCCTATTCAAATCATCCCCATGAATTTCTACCAATTTTTTACAGTTTTGGAGATATTATTTTTATTTCTTCTTTATATCAGTTTAACTTCGGCAAATTTTTTTTATGATGACACTAATAACTGTGATAGATACTTGAGTTTGTTTGTTCAGATTATATGGGAATGACTACCAATTCAGTGTAATGACATTTATTTTCATATATCTTACCCACAAAAATAAATGCCTGCGCCACTGTGGAACACAATATTGTACCAAAAGTTGTTGCACCTATTTAATTATTGTTTTGCAAAAAAACACAAACATTCCACAGTAAATTTTGGGGATAACTAAATACTGTTTTGACCGATGTTGAGCAATGTCATTGTTGCTCGATCACTATTTTTCCAATTTTGTTCGAAATATATAATTAGCTTAATCAGGTTAACCATGTAGTGTAATCATTAAAATCTCTAGCTATTACGTATATTATGAACTATGCCAATTTCACTGAGTAATACTGGCTTTCAAAGCATAGAACAACTCACAAAACTCGGGTATGTTTATCCAGTTTGGAATAAGTCGTCTAGATTATTGTTAATGAGGTGAAATTTTATAAATAGGCTAGTTTGCAGACATTGAATTGTATGAAGGCATGCTGCAAAACTGGAATCTGTCTGATTTCATAAAGGTGAAGACCTTTTCAATAGCAACTTTCTTTTTCAATAGCACCTAAACTTTCTTCCATTCAACTCTTTTCTTCTATTTAATCTTAATTTTCTTTACTACGCTCATTTTGCTCTGTTTTTTTTTCTCCTTCTCTATTAGATTCTTCTCCTGCAACAATATATCTTAACATAGATACAGCTAGTGATTTTTGTAAACTTGTAAAATGCCCATTTGGCCCATGATTTTGGTAGTTTTCATTTTTAAAAAAATTTGGACTGGCTTTTTTTACTGAAAAATTATATTATGTTTACGAAATAGATTTTAGGTAAATTTGAAATAGTTTTATTGCAAAAAACATGATATTTTAGAAAAAAACTGACCATAAAGTATAAATAATGCAGTAAGAAGTAATTTTAATAGGTATTTCACTCACTGATACAATATTATGACAATTTAAACATATGAAAAATACAAGTAAAACAATTTTAATCACGCCTGCAAATTAAATCCACCTAAAAATCAAAGTATTCACCCCAATTACACACAACTACAAACTACAAATTCACAAAATACTATTAAAACATACAACTGAAGGATTCCCTCATTACTTTTACAGTATAGTGGGTATATTTCATTCAAATTTTTTGTTTTACAAAATTTCAAATGAAATCAAACAAGTTTTTACCAATCCAAATAGCGCTCTCATTGTCGGAGAGATTACAGGTGGATCAACCCAGAACCCCGACCCGCCCACGATGGTCTACTGTATTCACATATTAATTATTTACATTTGTAATGATTTCTTTATTGTTAAATAGTGAAAGAAGTTAATAGCATTTTTGTGAGGAGTGTACGTACATTGTTGTGGTTTCCAAGTTGACAGCTAATTTAATGCCCTGCAATGAATGTTCAACAATTTTAGGTCCAAAGGATCTCAAAGAGTACACACCCATTCAATATTCTGGTGATTTGGAGTCAGCTACTACGTCATTAATCCCCTGTTACTTTTGCTTGATGCAGACATACAAATAACGAAGAAATATAATAGCAAGTTTAGGTAACTACCAAGTAATTCCAAATCTGCAAAAGACCAATTCCTCACATATATGGTCTAACAGTTTCAGTACTATCTGCAGACGACTTTAGATTACATTCCAATTCAATACCCTTATATAGTCTTAAATTGACTCATTGATTGGTCTTAATTGACCCAGAAGAAATATTTTCATCTGTCCTTAGCACTCCGATGAGAAAACCATAAATCAGGCTGAGTTGAATGACTTTGTACTTTCGAAGATTAAAGATAGATCAACTTTTGTTATTAAGGCTAAGACAGGAGAAATTTTTATAAAAATAAACAAGAATTTAATTTTTCAGAAGGAGATACCCATAATGATGAACATTTTCCATTAATGACTCTCGTTAATGGAAGATGATCATCACAACCTTTTTTCGGCTATATATTGTCAGAAACTGTCCTGTAGAGTTATTTGAGATGAATAACTTTGCTGTACACCGATTTCACATATATCTAGCCGTTTACACGGCACATGCCAAGAAACCTCCCATACGGTTGATTTCTGCGTCACTTCATTGTCATGGTTCGTCTAATTTAAACAAGACATTTAGAAATTTTACAACTAAAGCTTCCTCAGGGAAAAACTGAAATTACCACGTGGACGAAAGCAAATAGGAGTTTTGTTTTATACTTAGAGAGACAGTATCATAACTTCTCAATCATTCGTTCAAATGAATTGGTATAAAGAACAATATTTATGTCCTTTAAGATTACCAAAAATGACACAAATATTTAAACGGATAAAAATTCACATTTAATTGCTTAAAAATGCACGGAAAGTGTGATAATGATTTTTATGTATTTAATAAACCATAAATTTCGCTATCATAACCTGCACCTAAATACTGTCATGAGCTATTTTATAGAAGTACTTGAAGCAAACAATATGTATTGTTTTCAAGTGTCATTAGTGATTTGCCAGTGCAAACCCAGAAAATGCCCCAATGGTTGAGTTTAGTGCGAGGTTTTAGAGAAAAATCCTTAAAAGTCAGCTAATTGGCACTACATGTTCATAAATTATGTATCTAAATGTTCCTGAAGACCTGAGATTCATCCATTGGTAAAAACTGGAGTGAAATCTATTCAGTAGTTCCTGAAATTAGTGGGCACAGACAGAAAGACAGATGTGGCGTACAATATTTATACGACATATAAATTATGTTCATCAAACTGCGGCTGGCATGTCACAGCAGTTATTAATTACCAAATTACTACTAGATTACTTCTTAATTACTAGATACTGGCGATTAGGAAGCAAATTGTATGTAGTAATAATTAACTATGATCTTACCATATAAGCATATCATCATATATAACAATATTTATTTACATGTGCATACAGGCCCTTAATATAGGTGTATATTATATGCATGTATATTTATGACAAATACTAATATTGATCCCAGACAAAGCTGGTCACGATTGTTATACATACTATAATGAATATTTACTATTTTTCCTCTTGTAAACATTCCTTACTTTCCTCTCTTCCTAACATAATTTCCTTATTGAGAATCTATTACCTGTTTTTTACATTCATTAACAATACCTACAAGTATATATTATTTTCTTTTTTCAGCATCCACTGTCCGACGCCATATGAAGCTTATTAAAAATATGATAGAAAGAGGTAAACTGGGTCAATTCACAATTTTCCACTCGTTCAAGCTGCGAGCTTCATTACTGCTTCAATTTCTAGGCCTCCTTACAAGTTACGCTGTTGTTTTGATCCAGTTCTTCAATGTCGATAATCTATTTTAACTTAAAAATTATAATTAGACTCCTTCAGAGAAAATGTGACTTTAAATTAATTTTTCTAAAAAATACTTTTTTATCACTTTGATCTTAATATATATTTAAAAGTAACTCTCAGTTAGTGTATTCAAGTTTCCATATTTCTGGTTTTTAGTTTTTTCTAAGCTACTATTTAGTAAATACCTCATGTTATAGCATAATTGGATTTAATGAAGAGAAAAGCATTATACATATAAATAATGTAACAGGTAGCAACGTGTTTAAAAATGGTTTCAATGTGTCTGCCATTAGGCATAAAACTTATTGGACTATTTAATGTAAGATAATTAATATTTTGTTTTGTTACTTCAATATTTCATCTACCAAAATCATATGCCACTGGACTTGCCTGATGGTGAATACCAGCTGACTTATAAAAATATATGCCATCCAAGCATCGAAAACTGTATTAAAAACATACAATATTTAAAATAATATTAGACCATGTAACACAGACATTTAGAAATAATTTGTCTTAATTCATATAAGAATTGGAATATTGAAATGGGAAATACAATCATATTATGAATAAAACAGGTACGCAGATTGTATTACAATTTTGTACAATGATTTAAATCGTTGAGGTCACAATGTGAGCAATTAGGTCAAACCATTCTTTGTAGTATATTAAAATGTCACAACTCAAAAGCAACCTGTATTCAACTGGAAGACGGCCTGAGCGTTCAATATCAGGTGCAAGAATAAATTTATACAGATGTTCCCAGGACCTGATATCGGGCTCGATATATATGAAAAATCTAGATTGGAGCCTTTTGCGCCAATTTGCTAAGTTTATTCTGTACCACCTACAGATTAACATATGTGAACAACAAAGCAAAATTATTGATAAAGCAAGTTCTTTTATATTTAAAAAAATTTTCAGCTGAGTGTTAAAAGTTTGTTTTGAAAAAACATCATTTCAGTTTATGAACCAGGTCATAAATCATTGTCATACATAATTGTAGATAATATCTGCAACATTCAAAAGTCAAAAATGTCAAAAACATCAGTAAAAATTATAAAGATAACTTGTGACTAGTTGATGTGTAAAAAAAAGTATTTATGATGCAGTTACCCATAATGATATATGAAATTGAGACATAAATAAAAGCTAAGTATTTTTTTCTTTGAATTTTATACGTACGTAAGTTAATAATGGTAGCTAAAAATATAAATATTGATTTTATTGTACTTAATTTCATCTATTAGAGCAACGAACTTAGGTCAGTTGACAAATGATGGCTGTGACCTTAAGCATTTAAATTGTTGTCAATAATTTAATGAGCATCAATTTTACCTTAACTACTTAATTGCTATCTACGTCCCTATACCTACGTACCATAAATAATGGCTGTGGCCTTAAGCCTTTTAATTATAGGTCAATCATTTATTTACCATCGATTTTACCTAAACTACGTAGTTGCTATCTACGGACTTGTACGCTTTCAGACCTATTCTCATTGCAATACAAGGTTAACAATCAACAATGATTTCCATATAGAAACTAAGATTATTAGAGTATTCCATATAGAAACTAAGAATATTAATTTTTAAAGATAATGTTTGGCACATTCTATTTTGCAAATATTTGCTCGGTGCAGGAAGCAATAACAAAATTTCACGTAGAATACTCTTCTACGTTCGGATTTGCATTATATTAACTGTTTGTCTATGTATCATATAATGTATTTAGAATATTGGGACTTAGAATTGTTATACAATTTTATGATGATTGGATACGAAGTATAGGTAAAGGGCTTAAAAGTTTTTTGTTAAAACATATGTATGACAATTGAATACATAAAACTCCCTTGTCCAAACAATTTGTTAAAGCATGATAAGCTATGAAATATTAATGCAATTCTCATCATTTTTACATATTTTTTGGTTTTTATTATGTCAACGTTAAAAAAAATTACTATCAATGTATATAATTTGATTTTTTGGAAATATTTAAATTTTGAATGCTTGTCGTAAATTAATTTTTGACACTGTGAATTTCCAATCAGACGTCACTACACTAAATCGATGCGATACACATTCTAACCCCAGATATGATAACTCGAGTGACCATGTTTTCATTTAGCCCCTTAAGTTAAAACTATTTTTCACTTGTTAGATTTATTTTTATAATTTATAAAATTATGCCAGTTTCTAAATTGAATGTTTGTCAGTTTACAATGATTAAATTTTACATTTCATTTGAGTTCTTTTTAGCTTTTTCCAATATGCCATTTACTGTTGAAACAGTTCAGGAGTATATAAAGTTATAAGTTAATGAAAGAGATACATTTTTTCTGTATAAGACACCAAGTCAGTAAATCATGATGTGCCGCAATAACTTTATATTTGATTTATTTTTCATGTATACAACACATACAAATTATACAACTGTTTCATCTGGCTATTTTACTTCGAAAGACTGCAAGAACCAGATTTTTTCCTGAAATTTTTACACCTTAGTGGTAATATTATCTTATATCCTTTTACGGAACTATGAAACTTTAATAACATTTGTATTTGTAAGGGGTTTCACAATGTGATGTTGACAATTGCACCATTGGTAAGAAGATATATGCGCAAGTGAAAAAAAACACACATTATACGCATGCGTTAAAAATTACCATCACATTTTGCACAGTTTATGATTAGTAATGAACTTCATTCATATTAACTATAAGGAATTCTTGTATATTTATAAATCTCCCACATCAAGTATATTATTCTTACAGGGTTCCATAGTTGTCTATATCTCTTAAAATTATTGGCACAAATAAAAATAGTTTAATTAGAGGTTATAATTAAATGCCAGTACCTAGAATTATTGTACATTTCTTAAATTCATAGTAAAAAATGAGTGAGCTGAGGGTGTGTCGTATACTCTACTTAAGCTTATCATCCCGAAAATAGGGTTTAGACATGAGAAATCATAAACCTTGACTTTATATTGAATGACCTAATTAATGAAATACCAATGATCGGGGCAACATACTTCTCCCCGTGATATGGAAGAAGTATGTCGACCTGCTTTATATTTATGGAGAGCTACATAAATCTCATTTCAATAATTTACTAGATATCACTTGAGATCTCCATCTGAAGTATCAAGCTGCACATAAGCCTAGAACTTTAAAAACCGTGAAGTTGAGACAGACCAATATGTGAACAAACATGACAAAATTAAAAGGTTCCATGTTTCAGTATGGAAACTAAAAAATTAACTTTAAGACAAAGGCAAAATAATTAACTAGAGGCTCATGTATTATAATTTATTGTACAATTTATTGTAAGAATGTGAATAACAGACATAAAAGAATTATGAAAATATTTCAGATTTAACTGTTAAAAAAGTAAGTCTTATCATGGTGAATACATCAATGTACATGGAGGTATTACAAATATGGTACGAATTTGCATTGTTTATTGTAAATTAGCTGTATGGGATTGATGATTCGGTAATTTTGATACTAGAATACATTCCATACAAAAAATAAACAACATGTTAAGCATACGCACTAGAATAAAACAATAATTTTCTCACAGCATATCTTGTCTACTCGCAAAAGTGGGTTGTTAGATTTATGTCTCAACTATAATATGGTATCTTAGGTATGGTAAGCATTATTTCTTGAGTATCGAATAATAATTCTATACCTATTCTTCATTGGTTCACTTTTATGGTGCAGTGTGAATTCATTATTTGTATACGGCAAATGACTTAATTAAAAATTTGGTTTTTGTGGATAAACTGACTGAAATCAAAATGTATGGCATAGGTGACTTAAATTGTTGAGATTAATTTCAATTTCATTTAATTCTGATATTTCAAGGACTACTAGAAGTTAACAATATATTTGCTACATAAATTTGTATCCACTAATTAACAACATTAGATTTTGTGAAAAAGTCATGTTTAGTCAATGCTGTGAATATTCAAAAAGTAATATTACAAACTAACTTTAGAAAATTGAATGCATCGTTCAATACGAAAACTAATGATACTACTTAAAAAAAGAAATACACAAAAAAACTAATATTTCAGACAATAAATTAATATTTAGAATTTAAAATAGTCGCAGAAGTAGAAAATCAACTAAAACAATTATGGTCCATATTTATTTAGTAAAAATAATTAAACTAGGGAAAAAATTTAAAAAATTTCTAAATACCTAATTTTTCCAATATAATAACTCTAGTTATATTGTACAGCCAACTTAAATTAAAACATATCTTTTTGCATGAAATAAAATTGTCAAAATTGTTATAAGATGTTTTATTTAAAATTACATTCCATTTTAATTTATAATCACGTGGTGTACAATTCCAATTATATACTTTTTTTATGTATTGTTGCTTTATTAGTGAAAATATACTTTTCACATTTGTATTGTGAGCCAATATTGAAAAAAATGTAACGTGCAATTTTTTATCATTCTGTGCGAGCAACCGAAATATCGAAGTAATTGATCGAAAATTTATTTCAAGTTTTGACTCTAAAAAATAATTTTGTTAGAAATATCTGAAATAATTTCATTAGCAATATCAATGACCACATCTTGTTGTAAAACAAAGTAATGTTTTGAAAAAAGAACTATAGATTAAACTCTTTTATATTATAAAACAGCATACAGTTTAATTTCTTACATTCATCTAAGGGTTATATCCAGATTTATTTATTTTTATAAATCTCTTATGAATAACTAAATAAACAAGAACAAATATATAAATATATACAAATATTATTCATTATGTATGTATATGTATGTATATATATATATATATATATATATATATATATATATATATATACATATATATATATATATATATATATAGATATATACATATATACTAAAAATGAGCCGAATATTCAGTAAATATTCAGTACTCTGCATTAATTTTTTATGTTTGTGTTTGACTGAATATTTGTTTCATTTGTTGAATTATTACCAAATATAAAAAAAGATTTTTACATTTTTTAATTATATATTAATTTTAAATAAAATCTTAACATAAGTGAGTACTTAATGGAAAATGAACGTAAAACTCCATTAATCCATTAATCGAAAATAGAACACCAACATTGGCCATTATTAACAGAAGCACTTAATAATGTGTAATTTATACAACTTATATAGGAACAAAATAACAAATTTAAAATTAACAAGCAGCTTAACTCAAACATCAGATCAACGTTATATTAAAATGATTAATAGCAGTAATGAATAATGATTTAAATTTTCAAAAGTTACAGAAAATTTACATAACTTCGTAATATCTTGTAATGCTGGTCTGTCCTCTTCATTGTCACTGCTACTGCTTTCCAACACGTCGCTACTCTTGATTTGTTCTCTCAAGAAGTGTATTTTTATTAAAATTTTTCTAGAGAGCAATAATTCAGTTGAAATCTCAGGTCCAACAGTATTGCCAGCACGTAGGTATTTATCATCTTCTTTGCTTTCGAATCTGTGTCTGAGTTCTGTCTCTAAGGTATGTCTCATTTCAGCTATGTCGGAGCAAACTTGCTGTATTTCTGGATTATGCAAATACCTTAAAAGAGTAGTAACATACAGTATAACTTCAGAAATTAAAGAAAGTATGGAACTTTTTGTCTTTGTAATCTCTTCAAAGGATCGTAATAAGGTTATAATCTCTTTCAAAACTGGCCGTTGACCCTCACTTAATTTATGAAGATTCATTGTACGACAGTTGTTGGAAATATACAATGAAATGGCTCTTTTTTGTTCTTGAAGGCATTTGTAGATGTAATATGTACTATTCCATCTAGTAATCACATCTTGTAGGAGTTTGTTTCGGCAATTTGGGCTCACAATGAATTTGTATAAACTTTTCCTGAGCTTGAGTTGAGTGACTAAAATGACTAACAATTCTTTTTGTCAATGTTGAAGTGTCACTGACGTTTTGTTGGACTTTCAATGAATTATTTACAGCCAGTTGCAATGTATGTATAAAACAAACTTTTCCAATGTATGAACTCTCTTTGACTGCTTTTACTATGTTAAGTTCATTATTACAAAATTATCTTGCCGGGTTTCCAATAATTATATTTTCCGGGTGTGTACAAATGAAAAAAAATATTATTTATATCATTTAGAATTTCCTTTGACCATCAATAAGTAGACTAAGTCAAAAATTATCCCAGTCAGATCCTAGTCACATCTAAGCTCAAGGAAGTGCTTTTAAATAGTACAATATGCTTAGGTCGCTTTATAAAACAGATTTACAAACAATATTTTACAAAAAGTACAGACACAGAAAAGTTACATTAAACATTATTATCCCCATAAAAACCAGCCACGATTTAAAATTTGATTGTTTGTTAATTTTAAAATTTACCATATTTTAAGATTGGTGTATGGGAAAGTTCTTATTTTGAGCTTTATTTTTTTAGTGCGATTAACAATTCCATATAAGTTTAGGGCGAAAATAAAATTTTATGAAGATAAAAATGTGTAATGAAGCTGTTAAGAAATAATTTGAGGCTGATATACTGGTAATGAATTGTTAATGAGAATTCAAAAATGGATAAACTTCTCAAACTGAATTACAGAAATAAAATATTATAAAACATGAAACTTCTTATTCATTTGCTTCTTTGTTTGTCGCTTAAATTATGTATTTTTGTTGTATTTTCTCATTTGGGGATTTAAGTTCATTTCATGTATAATTTTACAGTCTCTCCATTGCATTTGAAATAGAAATAATATGGTTTAGCTTAAGATGTTTATTTCAAGCAACAATTAAAGTTTATTACTGGCAAGGAATAAAAATAAACATGTATACTGTTTTAATATTTTCATAATAAAACTGAAAAATATGAACACTTCCTTTTGATATTTTGACTGCCAACTTTAGGGCTTAATAGAACTTATGTGCCATTAATTTCCAAAGCTTTTAAGGATGCTTTAAGTATGTACACTTTTAAGTATGTACACTTTAGCTCCCAAACGCTATCAGCTTAACTTTCCATGTTGAAAAAAAGTGTTTCTGTTCTTGACATGGTGACTACTAATCAAAGTAAGAAATTTTTTTATGCAGTCGTTTTTAAGCATTAAATCTATGAAATTTTTTTGACATAATTTTTTTATTTTTATTTACAATTTAATTGTTGTGTTTATGGGTACACCTTCAAATTTATATTGCTTAATAAATATATATATATAAATCACTACTGTAACATAAATATGTAAGAATCACATCCATCTCACCGAGGATGTTAGCCCTCCTGCAGTATGATGAACTGTCCCTAATTGAACTGCACGATTCAAGCACTTGGTCGCTATGATGGTGACACAACATACTTTCTTGTTTAATAATTTTGACAACCCTATATTACCAATGCAAACAATACAATAAACATATCGAAATAAAGGTGTGGGCGACTATTGTTATTTTTACGATCTCGGCAGGATCAACCATTTAGTTATTTCATACCATCTAATTGAATTTCAGGATTTAGATAAAAAATCAACTTTCAACACAATTTTAGGAAACTATTCTCCGTGTTCCATTAGAAAAGCCACCTAATTTTTGGGGATAAAATCCAAGTGACTGTGTAAAAAATTAGTATTTAATATTATGATGCAGACACATGTTTAATATATAAGCAGTATTATATATAGCATGTTTAATATATAGAAGTTTTCCTATCAATTCTCTAAATTGTTACTTTTTGATGGCCGTGGAAATTCTAATGTACAGCCCAAATGCCATCCATGCCCTGTTTCTTTGTTCATTCCGTTTGAGTGAAATCGATCCGTTATTTAAGCGTCACTAAAGGATTCCAATTTACCGCGCGATGCCAATTTCAGTAGCTCGAGCAAAACATCACTCTTATTCAAGGCTTTACAAAATTTAGAGCTTCATAAGAAATGGAGATGAAACTATCTTTCAGTCTTCATCTAAATAAGAGAGTTTGCTTTTTTTGTGTCTTCATACTATTTCGGTTCTTCGAGGGCAACATTGTGGCATATTGCATTATTACCTTGAATTTTTATTATGAAATAAAAAATTAACAAAGGGGGTGTCAGTTCTATAACCATTTAAGTCGCTGTTGCTGCAGACTGGCCTATGTTCCATATTAAATCATATGCAGCATGAAGTGCTCAAGCATTGTAATGAGACATCGACACAAGGAGGGACTGTTGTTTCCATATGGTTTCCATAGTTTCCATGTTTTCAATTAATTCAGTCCCCACCACCGATGAACACCAAAAATATAATATATTATTTCTTTTTGTCTGCTTCAGATGAAAGGGTGGTGAAGAAAAGTGATAAGCTTATTTACCAATGTCAAATAAATCATTCACTCATATTAAAGAAGTGAATGATTTACTTGACATTGGTAATTTCCCATTTGACAAAGGTGAATAAAATCGTAAAGATTTGGTTTTCAAATCAGATGTCAGATATGACTTCAGAAAATAGTGAAAATTTCTTGAAACTGATAAAGTAATTGAAGTTGTATAGTTAGATCATTTGGAATATCACCCTAGATAATAACCAATGTATTTGAGAACATTTTTTATGTTTTTTTCGATATTGGTTTTTAGGTTTTTTTTTATTTTCAGTATTTTCAAAGAACATTAGGTATTAGTTTGTAAAAGATAAGCTGAATATTAAGTTTAGCAGAGTTTAAGACTATGATAGTACTACATCAATATCAGATACACATTCAGGTAAAAATCTGCAGGATGTTAAAGTCTTGTTACTCCATGTACAAACCATGCCTTATATTTTTGCAGGACAAATGAATATTCATTTCCATGCATTTCTTTAAGTATAATTTGTTACTTAAAAAAGAGATCATTTTCATCATATTTGATCAGCATATTGCAATTGTTTATGTGCGCCATTAAATGAACTAATTTAAGTTCATGTAGCGCCCAAATATCAGGCTTGCTTACATTATCCAGCTTCTTCAAGTGGTCGTGCATGCTTGAATGATGGATGTTCAATGTTTCTTAAATTTTCTATGTCATGTAAAGTAAAGTTTGACCTATGTCTATGATGCCTTGATTTTGTCATCAGCAACCTCAGAGGTCTCCCTTACTAAAAAATAGCGCAATTTAATCTTTCACTGTACTCCTATTTCAAAATAATTTGATCTTCCACTGCACCCCTATTATAAAATCTACAAAGCTCAAGTGAATGGCTCAATTGCTGTCATCTATCAAATTATGGTAATAGTGTAGATGCGAATGACTCTAGTACCTCATAAATGAACTAACGCTGTCTGTCGCCAAAATGTCTCATGTCTTTTCTGATAACTAAATATATTCTCAGTTCAAAAAAGGCATCCAGCATAGAGACCACTTTGGTCCTAATGTTTTAATCTCCCACTGCATTTTTTTTTAACAAACCATAACGGGGGAGACACCATATAATAATTGCCTTGGCTGACTGACTGATTCTCTGTCTTCAATAATGAGTGAATTGCTTAACTGATAAATCAAGTGGTATTTAGCCAAATATTTCTTTAATAAATTATGCCGACATCCTCATTTTGAGAAATCCAAAATATTATCCCTCTAAAAATTTAACAAGCTGATTAGATATGAAATGAAGTACTCTAGGTAATAACAGAACGAATATAACCACATAAAGTCTCGATCAACTACAGAAATCATGACATTGGTATTATTTTATTATGTTATAGAGATGATGACTTTCAGAGTCGTGGGCCTAGTATTGATCTTCAAATAATAGGAAAATAATATTCAGAGTCGAATTAATTTTAACATTACTTTTTTTTTTGTCCAATCTGCTATTGAATTATTGTTAACAGCAATAATATAAAATGTATATAATATGTTTCTGGAAAATTTTATACATTTGTACGTATGTGCCATGGAATAGTATGAATCGAAAGCAAGAAGGTAGATGACCTCGAAGCTTATTGAATCAATCCCATGTATGTTCTGATTATTGATAGATTAAGAGTTTTGATTTTTTAATTTTTTTTTGCTTTATTCCAAGATAGGAGAGTTCTTTTTACGATGACATAAACAACTGTCATAGATGCTGGACCTATCTTCAGATAAGATCACCGATTCGGTTTAATACTATTAAATTTCATCGGTTTATTCATGGTGTGGAACAAAAATTAAAATATGAGGAAACTGTCTAAAATTTTTGATGAAGTTTTAAAAAAAAAATTGGCATAAATAATTCTTCGCCTCATTCAACAAATTAATTTCATCACCTATTTGTCCTTCAAATTTCATTGGGCCACTTAAGGGTTTCCTCCTAAAATTTATACAGAGTGAAGTAATGAGATTTCAAACTTGTGGAATGAGAATTGGACAGAGACCGGGATTTCTTTATCAATAATGGCATTTTTGTATTACTGTATTCAAATCAAATATCTCATCTTCTGCTTATTATGACATTATGCTCACCATTATGCTACGCTACTCTTTATAATGGAAAGATATTTTGTGAAGATTCAATAAAAATATTAAAAATGTTGTGTGACTCTATAACCTACACAGTATATTTCTGCTGAGCAATGTGAGAGTTAAAATAATTTTATTTCTATTTTAATTACACACAACCAATTCAACACAAATGTTCATTGGTGGCTATTTAGTGCATTTTTCTTCTGATGTTGAAAATCTTGACTTAATGTTGATCCTCAGGTAAATGAGGTACTTCTTTGGAATACGGAGCGTATTCAAAGGTGATCTGCAAATTTTTTCACCTCAATTCATATAGTTACATATTTTTTCAATCTCTACTTAAATATGTTGTATAGATCTTAACTAAAGAAATGCTGTATACGTTACCCATTTCATTACATCTCAATTTAAAATTTCAAACCTTCCAACTGTTTACATTGGACTACTTTAAAAAAAGATAAAGAGCAGAAGAGCATGGCCACAACAAGTCACTGACGACGAGCTCAATTTCTGAAATTATTGTCTTTATAAAAGAATGTATGACAAAAAAAAATTATTAAAAATCTTTGAGTGACAGGTTCAATTTCAGACAAAATTTTATTCATCTCTCTTAGTTAAGGTAAAAGTTTGTGTTTGGGTGGACATTTTTCAAATCTACAGGAGCTCTAAAAACAATCATTCATTAATCAATCAAGTCTTTATGTCTCTCTCTATATCTTCATGACACTATTTTTTATATGGAAATTCCAAGCAAAGATGCAACTCAGAGTCTGCTGGATGTAAGTTTAAAAATTTCCAACCGTGCTCAAAATGACAATAACTTATAGTATATCTTTACACTTTACATCACAAAAATAATATCTTCGCACTTTACATCACAAAATCTTCATTTTCCATAGATCTAATTTTTTGGCAATATGACCACATTGTGCTGTTCATGTGCGTTTATTTCTCAAGTATTTAGTTAATGAAATATGGAAAATTTTAGTTCTGGTGAGTAATAAAAAAGAACATATAAGTACTCATTTCAAAGTTTTGCTTATGCAATTTTTTATGATATTAATATTTCTTTCTATATTTAAAATGTTAAATATGACACGTGATAGAACTTATGTACAATTAATTTCTAGAAAAAGTCTAAACTTTCATGAATACAAAATGGCTACGTTTGGTAACCAGTGCTGTCAGCTTAACTTCCTGTGCTGAGAATAAAAGGGTTTTTTTGTGCTTCACATGGCCGGCTTATTAAAAAAATTAATGAATGTTTGGCCTTTCGTTCACTAAATCCATAAATATTTTTGGATTTGCAAGTGTCTCCTTTCCAGGAATGTCTTTAAATAATCTTTTACAATTATCAATATTTAGATGGGTTTCGTCACTTGTTGTTGTAATATGTGTTGAGGTTAAGTTTCGGTGTATATTTATTTGCATTACAAATTAATTAAAATTTAATTGTTTGATTGAATTTAGATTTTACCAAGAGTATTTATAATTACGCTCCAGTCCTTTTATTACACAATTTTATTTAATAGTCATTTTGGTTTTAGCAGGATTTTTTTTTATATCAACCAATGTACATTTAACAGTACATTTTATGAAGAAAATCATTTTTTAAATATTTCTGTCATTTTTGGTAATCTAAACAAGATGAATATTGTTCTTCATACCACTTCATTTGAATCAGCAGTTGAGAAGTTATGAGAATGTCATTGATTACATGCAGAAGAAATACCTATCATTATATATTATAACACAAAGTCCTGCGTCATATTTAGCTGTCTATTTGTGTGGTAATTTCAGTTTACTTCTGAGGAAGGTTTAGTTGTATGATTTATAAATATTTTGTGTAAATTAAAAGAACTGTGATAACGATGTCACCAGAAAATCAACGATACAGGAGGTTTCTCTCCATGTGCTGTGTAAACGGTTAGATATGTTTAAAAACAACACATGACAAATCTGTTCATCTCAATTAGTCCTACAGAAAAGTTTATCACAATGTATGTCTATCTATTAAAGTTGGTAGACATATATTGTATATAATTCAGGTAGGTTGTAATGATAAGTTTCCATTAATCGCGATCGCTTTGTAAGAATGAAATTAGTATTTTTTTGTAAAAATTTTCCCTATCGTAACGCCAATACCAAGAGTTGACCATTCATCTTCAAAAGTACAAACTCATTCCGTTCAGCTTGGTTTACTGAATATGGTTTTTTCATCAGATTGATAAGGGCATATGACAGTATTTTTTCTGGTTTGAATAGATTTCTTTTAAGGGTGGTAAATTAGTATGTGATTTAAAGTCACATACATATGGTACTGGAACTAACAGTTAATCATAAAATTACCCTTTGTGCATGTGCAACAATAAGACAATTTCATTTTATACTTCTTCATTTATTCATGTCTGCAAAAGTAGCACTTGGTTGAGTAATTTTATGGATAGTTCAAAATTATCAGAATACTGAAAGAGTGTGCTTATAGAAAACCTTTAAACCGATAAACTAAAATTTTGGAACATCTAGTGTAGTACACTTAATAAGCTAAAAACTTGGAAAACTTAATGATGCAAATTTATGATGCTATTTATAAAAATGGTTTGAGTTTCTATTACAATTCAGCAACAAAGAAATCATTGCAAGTGTAGCCAAAGGTGTATGCACAAGTGATATATCATGTTACCTTGAAAGAAAAAACTTAAATACGAATTCACTTACCAAACATACATAGTAAATTGTGAGCTGTCAAATTGAGCAAAACAATATATTGCTGTCTCGCATTATTGTACAAATCAGGATAATAGAGCCATTTTATATATGTTTATCAGATAAACAAATGCAATTACTTAATTTTTTAATTTCAGTTGTTTTTAAAAATGTGATGCAATAAATAGATGGTGTCATAACATTTGAATTCAGCTTACTAAAATTCAAGCACTATATCTGTTTGTTATTATCCAAGGTCGGGCTAGTAAAGTAGTGTCATTCAAAAGCCACAGATATAGCAGTAATTGCTGACAATAGAGTGACTCTCCTTAAAGAAGACTACATTCAAATTTATGTTTTACAATGGTTTGGTGTAAGAGAAGATAAGAGATTATACCTTACGACGAAGGCTCTGTTGTGTTTTGGGCAGCATAACTTCTGAAGATTGTGTGAAGTTATTTTTTGTTGCAAAAGGCTTTCTGAATGCACAATGATACATCAGAGAAATCCTAATTCCTCTTGCACAACCAACACTAGCTGTTACAGCAGCTGTTGCTCACTTCATGGACAATAACATTCGAGCACATGGAGCAGGGTTAGTAGACAATTACCTGATCGAGTTTGTGATTCGCCCTTTAGATTGACCAGTACAAAGTCCCAACTTCATTCCTATTGAACAACTATGGGACATTCTAAAATGATGTATGTGTTAGTGCTTCAACTCTACAGAATGTCTGAGAGCTAAAAACAGTTATTACAGCCAAATGTAAGCCTATTCCCCAAGAAATTATCAAAAACCTCATCCAGGACATACCATGAAGAAATACAGCAGTTGTATTGACGAGAGGAGGCCACACTAGATATTAATTTTCTTCTTTTTTTCTTTTGTAATTTTTGTTACATAAAGGATATTGCTGGTTGAAGGCCTTCCTTGTTTTTGTTAAAACGAGTAATTTTATAACAATAGAGAGAAAAAAACAAGTTAAGAAAATATATTTTATACGCCAAAATTTTTTTACCTCAGTAAATAATATTTATTTCACTTTGTTAAATGCACAAAATGCCATTTCCTTAAACTTTTACTTGTAATAATAAAAAAAAATTGTTAAGTTCCCTTTATTCTGTCAAGGGATTGTGTTTTTATATACATGTTTTCATTAATTAAGGTTATATGGAATACCCTATTTTGTGTCGATAAACTTTATTATAATAGCTATTGATTTATTACGTCTAACTTCACATATAAAAAGATGGTTGGAAATACATTTCTCAATGTCGAATACAGGTTCTACGACAAACCCGATTAACTTTGTGTACATACATGATATAATCATAAAGACAACACATCAATCATATATTAAATGGTAGATTACCTTTCCTCTAACCATGAATGCAATAAACACAACACAAAGTTTATGTTGAATTAAAGGTTTGGTCTACTTAGTACAATTGCTAGGCGGGATGGAGGGGTCGAAGCATTTCAATGTCAGTGCCTGTTGTCAGGTGTCGAAGATAATTACATGAGAATATCAATTATTGACTTATTTTTACATATTTGTTATGAAGCAATTTAAGCTAAATGTTACACAATTTTTATAAACATCAATTAAACTAAACATTGATGATTTCTTTATTGCAAAAAATGTTTTTGTCAATTGAAATTTTGATTTCCTTCAGAGTACACTCTTTTAAAAATCTTCAAAAATGTTTCAAATTTTTCAAACTCTGCTCGTCCTTGTCTTAAATTACGGAGGTGAAAATTATCTAAACATCTCTAAGGAATTGTCAAATAAATTAGAATAACTTTAAAATCTATGTCGCATATTTAATTCACGCTCCGCTTTAAAAACACATCCATAATTCTGGGCATCAATTCTAACTAAAAAGGTGACAAAATAGAGGCAGACAATGGGCAAAATATACATGTCTGTAATCCCAATCCCACCTATCAGGTGATTGCTTTGAACTACTTTACAAAGGTAGGCAAATGTTCCTAATCTGTCAACAAAGAACTGCATTTTAAATATCATATATCGCACACATTATTTATTGCGCATATTATATAATTGTGGTATTTTATATCGTATACATTACATAATTATGGTATTATATATCACATACATTATATAATTATGGACTCAACTAAATATACACACAAAAAGAGCATCCTCAGTGCCTTCATCCTATAGTCTTCTGAAATCTTATTAACTAAATAATCTGTGGGTCTGTCGATCTGTATTCCGTAGCTGTTTTCAGTGAAGTTAATTGTATAAAAAAACTTAATAAAATAGTTAAAATGATTTTCTATTGACGCTCTTCACTCTCGTTAAATAGCATGTAAACAAAAACACTAAACATATGAATTAAAAACCCCTTTCAAGAACTTACATTTGTGAAATATGAAAGAATATAACATTTTTTGTATAAATACATTAAATAAAACTGTTTACACACGTATTTCTCCGTCAACTTGAATAGATGTCAAAAAAGATTTTGCAGTTTCTATCTGTATGTACATTTTCTCACATAGGAGACACACGGCCGTCAACAGCACAGTATAACGAAATGGCCATAACATTTGGCTGACGGAGAATGATACATCTTAGGTCTGAAAAGTTGTGTTTGGTTTAAAAATAACCAGTATCTATGAAGGACAAATAATATATATTAATCTAATGCATCATCACCAAGCCTAATAATAATAATTCTAATAACAAAATATGATGAATGGGTTCAAATAAAAAGAAAATGCCATGTTTTCTGTAATCTCAATTCAAACACTGCTGAGTGTAGGTTTAAATATACACAATAGAGTTATGCTTGTTAGTTTCGGATCTTTTTTCTGGACTCTCATTCATAAAAACATCTAAACATGTAACATCTAAACACCTTAATGTATTTAAATTATAAATGTAAACATTTCTAAAGTTTTCCTTATATGCTGTACATTTACGGACATATTTAGACGAAAAAAGTAGAATGACATAAAATATTTTCTGATTTCGCATTGACCGTCTATATAATTATACATACTTTGAAAAAGAAGGATTTCAATTGAATTTTATTTATGACTCTTTTTTCTGTTATCTGTTAATTTCTTTATTGTGTGCAATATTCAATATTGAGTAATGTAAGAAATTTTGCTACAAACTCTTCATTTTTGTAGTTTTTCTCGTAAATTTGTTATCTTTGCGGTTAAGCGCATATTATTTAATAAATTTAAGATATAATACCAGATCAGCGTTGTTCAACTTTCGAAAACTCTAACTTTATTTGAAAATGGTTACGTTTGAACTGATTCAAACAATACGAGTTTTCAAGTCTGTGATTTTTTGCAATATTAAAGGATATTGGCAGACAGGAGAGTATACAAATCATGAAGGGCAAGGTCACAGTAGAGTAACAACAAAGATGGACAATAGATTTATTGCATGCAATATCTTAAGAAATCACACTTCAACTCTTTCTGAGGTAAGAACCAAACTTCAGACAATAGTGACAATTAGCACCAAAACCTTTAGAAGAAGACCTAAGACAGTTGGAATAGAAGCATACTTGCCCGTCAGAGGATCTTTACTCACCATAAGTCATTGAGTAATACCGTCCAACTTTGCTCATTCACACCGAAACAGGGATGATGACACTTGGGCAAAGGTACTTTTTATTATTGAGCCCAAATTCTGTCTTAAGTTAAATGACAAAAGGATTAGAGTGTGGAGACGATCCGTAGAAAGATAAACTCAGTGTAAAACTGTTGAAAGAGAGCCTTATTGTCAAGGGTCAGTATTGGTATGGAGTGATATTTCTTTAGGGGCACTCATGAAACTACACATCGTAGAAAACGGATTCTGACTGCTGCAAGATATGTAACGAACATTTTAGAGCACATTGTGGTGTTTTTTGTCCCATTCATTGAATTTTTTTAATGCATGATTATGCTTGACCTCGCACTATAGCAGTTGTTTCGGAGTGATCTCACACTACAGCAGTTGTTTCCGACTGAGGTCGCAATTGAAGTTTTGAGGTGACTGCATGCTGGTCACCTCAAAACTTCAATTCCAGGCCCGAATCCAATAGAACCTGTTTGGGATAAGCTGGAAAAATAAATTAAGCAATAAAATCTGCCACCAGCTAACTTAAGGGACCTCAAAAATGCATAGACGGAAGAATGGAACCAAATTCCACTAAGTTTCATTGACGATTTAATTAAAAATATGCCCAAACGAATGCAGGCAGTTTTTACAGCAAGAAGAAGTAATACTAAATATTGATTGTGTCACCCATTAAGAAAAAATCAGTATTTAAAACAATATTCAATTTTCACTATGAATAGTTAAAACTCCTTGCAATTCAGGCACTGAGATTACTGCCTTTAATTTGTGTTTTTTTGTCCTTAAGTCAAAATTTGTTTATGCTCAAAAATGTTAATTAAGTTTCATTCAATTTAATAATTATTATAAGCTTATAATGAATTTAAAATTTAAGTAAATCTATTTTCATATAAATTTGTCCCATTTCTTTGTGTTCTTCTAAATATATCCATAAGTGTATATGACAAGTTTCCTTATATTTACCAGCTTACATAATAAAATATTTGTTTCTAACGCAGCGTGCATCATGATCGTATTATTTTTTGCTACTTACGAGTTTGAAGTTTATTAAATATAATTTAGTATAAAGCTGCAAGTTAATTAGGTAATATATGTTTTAATGCTACTCACATTATATTTTAATTTCTCAAGAAAGCGGTATATGTTAAGGAGTATGCTAAAAAACGTCAGAGTGAGTAATATGAATAGCTGAAAAATCAAGTTAAAGGTTAGTTCATAATAATATTTGTTTTTACTCTTTCGAGAGTGTTTTTAAAATTATATCATCTTAGTACATTTATTTAAAATGTTCAATACAAACCTGAAATTCAAACACCTTTTTTAAACATTGGCAAAGGTCAAACAAATTAATGTAGAATCGAGATAAATGGTGAATAGAATTTTCATTTAACGGTAATACAAATTTAAAATGGGTGTCGGAATTGGGATTGTGTTTTGGGCTACCAAATATGGCATCAACGGGTGCACCCATGTTTTGTTTATTTTTCAAATTCAAGAAAACATTTAACATTCGTTCACGTTCTGTTACACTAAATAATATTAAACAAAACAATGTTACCTCTAATTAAAAAATAATGGAAGTAACAATAGCGAACAGAAAGGAAAAGGAAATGTTTAGAATATATTTAATTGTACAATATATACCAAAAGCAGTACAAAAAATTTGATAAGATGCAACAAGGCCGGTAACTGTGAGGTTTCGAAATTTGTCACGTTTCAACAAATTTCTTCTGTGCTCTGATTTAAGAAGATCGTCTACTTTTTGAATTTTTGAAATTAATTCTTCAAACAAATTTCTGTCACATATTGAATCAATCAACAATAAGCGTAGAGTAAAAATCATTTTAAGTGTCTTAAATACCATTAAACTGTAATGTTCACCTATTACCAACAATGCCACATCCAATACCACCAACATTCTAATAATAAACAAACTATGTAACTTCTGAAACCATAACACAAATTTGGTGGGTTTTCGGTTTGCAGTTTTTCTATGAACCCCAAATATTTGCTGGTGCACTAAAATAGGACAAAGTGTAATTTCAATTGATTCATCACCCATATTGGATCTGGTAAAATGTCTACATTCCAACTGAATTCCAGCTCGACTATTTTATTCAGTGTTCAAGAAACAAATAACATTTTATTGATTAAATGCCTTTTGAACTAACAGTCGTTAGTTTATCATATTGTGGAATCTCTCGGGTGCTTAACACAAGTAGCATATAATATTGATCTTCTTTACATGGACTCAGTAAAATGTTATTTAGTTCTATTTACATATTTATGTAATAACATTTACTTAAGTATACACCACAATATGGCGTATACTGTCAGGTATATACCATATTACTAATGATATACACTAAAAACCAAATGTGTGTATCCACCATTACCACTATTAGGGTTAAAATCGGGGAGAGATGGGGAAAAAACAATTATAATGGGATCACATAGGGTTTCGAATAAAAACCTATTGAAATACAAATTTAACAATCCGTATGATGGATGTAATTGCTTGCGCCTCACATTTGCCATCAAAAGAACTACTCAGAAAAATGAGAAAAATTATAAACATTAAGAATTAGATAGAGTTGAGCCGAATTTGTCAGTATAGAAAAGTTCTAATGCGATAAATTGTCATAAACAATATAATTACTTATTTACTTGTAACTGCTTAACCTGCTAACTTAGGTTTTAGAGAAAATTTAGTTTATGAATATTTCTTTTAACATAAAGAACTACCTTTGTCTTTATACGTGTTTCAATAATCTTAATATGGCTCAGTCGAAAGGGTCAGCGCTGTTCATTTGCAATGTGATACGGTATTGGTGCCCTCGGCGGCGGGAAGTGATGAAAGTGAAAAACAGTGCCACATATAATTTCAGTGCATTGCAATTAATAATAACAATTTAAGTTGAAAGGCTTACGGTTCGAAACACTAATTGTGTTCCATGCAACAAGGATATCGTAATAAATATAGCTTGCACTTCACGATTTTGTTTATTAATGTGGAGTTGAAATATCACTTTGACATAAGTAATTTTCAGCAAATTTGCATTGTACTCAAAGCAACCTAGTTATCTCTCAAAAACCAAATGCCCGTGAAAATTAAATTTTTGTAACAATAAATATTCCGAATTTCAAAGTTAAATGTTCGCAGCATGCAAATTTGTATACGTTTTTTTAGTATGTAAGCAATTGTTATGAAAATATGTTTTCCTGAAAAATTACAGCTTAGATACACTTGTATGAAATATTATGTGGAGAAATGAAATAATATATATATATATATATATATATATATATATATATATATATATATATATATATATATATATATATGTATATATATATATATATAAGTGTGCGTTCAGAAGTTAGAGTAAATTTTTTGGCCCAATAAATTTCATATTGAAATTTACGACCTTAAGTAGAAATTTATACTTACTTTTGTATTTGAATGATGTATACATCATTGAAATAAATATGTGCTTATTGAAATATGATTGTTTAAATTATTGAAATATATATGAGTCTTTATGCTTAAGAACTGTGCCAAATTTCAACTTTATGCAAAACATTTACTTATAGACACAGTTATGGCAAACCGATGGATAGGTACGGAATCATTACAATGACACACTTAAAAGCTGTTAAAAAGTCATTAGAGGAGAAGGAGAAGGAGAAAGAGTTTATATGATAAATATTGAAATAAATATTCGATGTGATCTAAGAATGATTTTGAATATGGCTGTTTAGACATGTTATAGATAAATTATAGAGAAGACATGGTTAGACATGAGAAAGAATAGAGATATATCACTTAGCAATAAAAGCTCGACTACGCTAGGGGGAACAAATTTTTACAAACTAAGCTCTAAGCAACTAAGCGCTGCTTAGCATGTTACTCTGTTCTAGTTGGTAACGAGAAGGTAAGTGCCTTGATAAAGAGAGTAATTCACAATTAAATGAAACTATGTGATGTATTATTTCTACTTTCTTTAAGTTCTTTACCATGACCTATTTTTCATTGTTTTACAACATCTTCAGGTGGGCTATTAGCAAAGATCTTTGCTCATGTCAATATTGAATTTCTACGAAATTAACGCCAAATATATTCAATACAAAAAGAGAGTTATATAAAATACAACTTAAATAATATAAGCTAAATATCTGAGTAATTTGGTCACTGTCTTCCGACTCAATTACCACATTGAATCCCACATTTTATTCTACCTAAGTTGGCCATAACTTACTACTTAAGGCTTTTCTCATTATAACACTATTCATATATTTCTCACAATTTAAGTATTCATCCAAAATAATACCTTGTTGAAATTTTAGATGAAAAGTCGTCGAATTTTACACGAAAAGTCAGTCTTCTCTATTTTTTTGCAGTATGTGGATCTGATCCATGGCTCTATGGCCTTGTGAAAACATTGCTTATTCTGGAGACAGGAAATCTTTGGAAAAGACAGTTCAACTCTTGAGCATAATTTGCAGACGTGGCTTAAAAGTAAAATCAATCACTAGTTCTTGAGAACTTATTCTTTTTTGAACAACAATATAATCACACCAATACACGACGACTTGAGCACTATCTCATTGAAGGCAATGACATAGAAAAATCCCTGATATTCTTTGAGAACCAGAACTCCTACCATTTTGAGAAGACTGTGGTAATACCAACATCCATGTATATATGTTTGCAAGTTGTTCCAATTAATTCAATTAATGTTCATTTTAATTAGAATAACACACCTTTCCATAATCACTGGTAGAAGTTAAGATTGACAAATGTATAACTTGATTTGAAAGGCAGGCTTTGACACCATTTGAGAGATTGTATTCTGAAAAATATCTTTCTTATATCATAATTTAATTGAGGATGCCATATGATTTGTTTTGCGCTTGAAGAGTAAGGGATAACACAGTTGTTCATTAACAGCTATGGTAACTCAGTTATACATAATTTCTGCGGGAGTTCAGGACTGCTAATGAAAATGTTCTGTGGGTAAAATTAATTAATCAGAAGATACTATTTAGTTAATTATTATAGATCGGCATTCAGTATGTAAATAAGAAAAGATTTTTATTGACTTGCAGCGGGAATATATTTGGAAACTACTGACATAAAAATTTTAGTTGGAAGACAGTAGCTTAACTAATGTATCGATAAAAAAAGAAGAGAAAATAGTGGGGTAAGAATGCTACTTTGGGGTATGCCAGTAATGACATCATTTTCTATTCAAAGTAAACTAGTCTTAGTTTACTTTGAATAGAAAATGATGTCTACTTGCTACTACAGAAATAGAAGTGAAACCAATAAACGCATGGTGTAACAGATTTGACAATTACAAACTATATATTGGAATATTAAAGCCCATGGAATTGAAAGCATTGCCGGAGTATAACATTAGAAAAGATAGATGAATATTGCTCATAACAAGGTGCACATTGTCAGTCCAAGCTGATTCGGAGAATTTATTTTGAATGAAGGAATAATATGCGCATTTTTTATCTACATTAAAATGTAGAGGTAAATTCAGAAATATTTAATATGGAAGTGATGGTAGTTACTGCAATGTCAGCAATGAAGCAAGAATGTTGATATTGAGACCAACTCCACCAACTGAATTCAATTTAATATTGATGAGATTCTTTTTTACTTTCAGCAGGAACTACGCTGTTCAGAGTTTCGTTCCTCAGTGCCCTGTCAAAGAAGACAGGTGGGGTTGCAAAGAAAACTTTGAAATCATTACTTTTGATTGGATATTGCTTAGGCTCATGTACTTTCCTGAAATTATAGTTTCTATAAATTTCAAAATATTGGATATACATTCCTTGATTTTTTACCTCGTTGATTGAGTGAACAACCTTTGATGTCATACTAAAGTAATACATTTTGCATTCTCGTATATTTACAATACCTTGTTTCTTACTATTCTATAGATTTCCCAATAAAAAATGTAGGTTCCATTTCAGGATCAAATTTGGAAATTTCTCTCTTCTGTGTGAAAAACTTATGAGCCAGGGTGCGGTCTTTTTTTGATGATGTACTGTTTCAAATGAAGGCTTTAATTTTGAGAAATATGTGAATAGAATTATGATAAAAAAACCTGGAGTAGTAAGTTATGGCCAACTTAGATAGAAACAATTTGGGATTCGATACGATAATTGAATCGGAAGAGAGTGACCGAGTTCCACAAATATTCGGTTTCCATTACTTACTTAATTTGTATAACTCTCTTTACCAAGATTATTACCTTCTTCTTACTAACTAGAACAGAGTAAGATGCTTAACAGCACTTAGTTGCTTAGAGTTTTGTTTGTAGAAACTCGTTTCCACTAGCTTGGTTGTATTTTTAATACTAAGTGAGATATTTTGTCTTATCTACGTGAATAATTTGTATTATTTCCATGCGAAAACAAGAAAAATTTAGTACAACATCGTTTGACTTATCATACTACATGAAGGACGGAGCACATTGTCCTATATAACTGCTCAGTCATCTCTTTAAACTTCATCAGTGAAGGAATATTCATGACGTATAATTTGGTATAAAAAGGAAATATATTACCAGGTATACATATATATGTCCTATAGTTCCAAAACCTCTCTGAACACATTATTTATTTGTCCATTAGGGTCTATAAAATTAGTCAACAACTAATTTTATAAAATAGTCACAACACATAATTCTTGATTCATTTGCCAGAAGGACAGATAAGTGTTCTTATTATTTGTCATATTTTTAAATGTTTATTTATCCATTTGTTAGTTGGATAGAAAATCCTTCGGAAAATTCAAAATTTGAATATACATGCAAACACAAATTAGTATGTGCAAAACAGATTGTACGTAATTTTCTTAAAGGTGTCGAAAAGGAAACAATGTACCTGGTGTAATTTTACTTAAATATATTTTTTTTTATTCTAATGATGTACTTTTTCATATTAAAGTACCATCAGTATTGTTAACACAATAAAATAAGATAGATTTAAGTATTAGATTAAGTAGATTAGATTTAAGTATTAACATTAAAACTAAAACAAAAATCATTATTGAAAATCTAATTTTAAATGTCTTATGTATAAGTGCGTTTTGAATTATTATTTTTAGTAAACAAATTAAGAGCATGATTTTGACCAGTAATAAAAATATATTTTTATGCAATAGTCTTCAATACTGACACAATTCAATGTAAACCTGATGATGGATTAATTTATACATGCATCACTTAATCAATTTAAATGCAAGATTAAAAATTTGCTTAGATGAACTGACATAAAAAGCGATAAATGAGCACCTTAACTATATAAATTCAAATCTTTCATTTTGTTGCACCACAATAAAAATGGATTTTATTAACCTAATAAAATATCACTCATTTTCAATTTAATTAACAAAACTTTTTTTCACAAAATAAAATTGAACCATCACAATAAAATTAGTAGTTAGAAAACTCAATAATTTAAGAAAAGTCGATGCATTCATATTAAACAAGTGAGCGATCTTGAACTCAGCAACGTCAGGTATTGCCAGCAGTTGACAAAAACTGTCCAATTTAGGCTGCAGTTCAGAGGCTGTGAACATTTTTTTTTCATGTAAGAATAGAAAATATATGATGTTACAAATGTTACCAACTATAAATGATAATAATATGATTATTATCAAATAAATATTTTATGAAATATTTATTTCAGTATTTGTTTTTAATACTTGAAATGGATTTTCTTCCTTTTTGGTCAGGGGAAGTTTTAGTTTTATATATTTCTATTAAAAACAAAAACATATAGGAAAAATTGTACATAAACTACTTTTACATATTAATATTTTATTAAAATTATGAATACCTGTAAACCTTTTGAGAAATTATATTATTAAATCTATAATAACACTTGAAAAATTTTCAAATAAATGAATTAATTTATGAAAAATATATATTATTCTTTTTACTAAATCCATTGGGAGGACAGTTTAGTGTTATTATTGGCTTTTACCTCGAGTGGTAATCTGCTAACGGCAACATAACGTATGTTGACTGAAATCAAGTAGCTATGCCGAATGGAAAGGTAGGCCATTAGCAAAGGTGAATAACGGAATGATAGCTAGTTAAGTAACTCATTATTAGTATAAATACCATGTTTTATCATAATCAGATCATTAGTCTTTGAACTATCGTCGAACAAACAACTCATTCTGCAAGAAAGTCTGAACTATGGAAAAAAATCAAGTACCACACTATTATAAAGTTCCTTACCAAGCAAGGAAAGTCGGTTCAAACCATACTGAAAGAGATGGCATCCGTTTACGGGGACTCTTACCTAGGTAAAACCATGGTTTACAAATGGCATAGTCTCTTTAAACAGGGTAGAGACTCACTTGAAGACGACCCGTGCCCTGGTCAGCCGATCGAAATGACTACTCCGGAAATTATTGAAAAAGTTGAAAAATTAGTATTGGAAGATTCCAGACTAAAGAAAGAACAGCTTGCAGAGATGGTTGGAATATCGGAAACAACAATTTTTAAAATTCTCCATGATCATCTTGGTATGACAAAGGTCAGCGTAAAATGGGTTCCGAGAATGCTCACTGCCTCAAAAACAACGCCGCGTGGAGTATTCCTGCGTTTTGGACCTCTGTAGCGAAGACAATGATGGGCTATTGAGTCGAATTGTTACTGGAGATGAAACTTGGGTTCAACATTATGAACCTGAGTCCAAACAAGACTCAATGCAGTGGCACATAAAAGGCACACCACCATCCAAGAAGTTTAAGGTCTCACAGTCGGCTGGAAAAATCATGGTGACAGTCTTTTGGGATTCAGCAGGGGTTTTGTTGACAGATTATGAAGATAAAGGTG
The DNA here is from genome assembly GCA_039881145.1 of Druceiella hillmani. Classification (NCBI taxonomy): domain Eukaryota; kingdom Metazoa; phylum Arthropoda; class Insecta; order Lepidoptera; family Hepialidae; genus Druceiella; species Druceiella hillmani. The sequence goes on along the minus strand of JAYKKI010000069.1, from coordinate 428,314 downwards.
TTTGCATACCCGGAGAATACCATGCGTCAATTCTAGAGAGGTTGAAAGAAGCAATCAAAGAAAAAAGAAGGGGAAAATTGAACAAAGGTGTCCTGCTTTTGCACAACAATGCACCCATTCACACTAGCCTCCTTGCGCTGGCCGCCCTGATATCAGAATGAAGATATCAGAATGTTTAATATTTTTAGCTGAAATATATTTCATCTTTCTGTTTGTATATGGATCTTTTTTCTTAGGGGTGACTATTAAATAAAAAAAAGTAAAATAATGATGGATAATTAAACTTCTACAACAATTACTTTGGGTATACTATATATACATAGTGTCCGGGAATAAATGTTGGACAAAGAAAAATAGCCAATGACTCGTGTCTTTCTTTGTCCGATACTTATTCCTGGACATCATGTATATATATATATATATATATATATATATATATATATATATATGTGTATATATAAGCATAATTTCATATTTTTAAAATTTTATTGAACGTAAAGTTATGGGAAAAAGGAATCATGTCAAAAAAAGAGGTAGTTATCGTACCATTAACTTCTGCTGAAATAATGACACTCTATTAAACAGGAGAGTGAAAATGTGTTTAACTGTTGGTACAAATGTTTGTGCAAAAAAATTAACAAAATGTAGGTGAAACGCGCCTCAATCAGTTTGACTCTTTCTTTATAATAATTTATCAGTAAGTTTTTTAAGTAACAATTTTAAAATATGATCTGTAGCGCATACAACATTTGTTGCACAGTCTGCAAAAAGCAAAGCATAGTAGAGTTGTGCTCATAAAAATTTAGTGCTCGGGAGACCACAGTTCTTTCTCAAACTAGTTGTTTCTGTGACCAATGTTTTGAAATACCTTTCATGAAGTTGCATAACTTATCGTGTGAGCAACCAGCGTGTGTTGATGCATTCTCGCAGAAGTGCTAAAGTCGGAGTGGGGTGCCACTCTCTCTCAGCGGCACTGATGGTATTGGGTTTTATTTTTATGGTGCATTTATTTATCAGAAAATACATTGGCATATACGTAGTTCTTATTTAATTTATTATATCCGATATTTTTGTGGACTGATAACTTATATTGACTTAATATTTGTTCACTGATTTTTTTCGATGAATTACGGGCCTACCTAAACCCTTATATCTACTAAATCAAACAACGAATAATGAAAAAGATAAAGCTATAGAAGATGGTAGTGACTACAATATAATTATTTGATGATTCCGGGGATGATGCTAACTCCAACATAATATTTTAATGATATAAAGATTAGTAATTCAATTTGTTTATCAGCACACGTCCTTGAAATGAGAAATTCAGAACAAAAAGAGCAACCAATTCTTGCAAAATGCAAATCGCATGCTTTGAGCTGTACATTACTAAATATATAGTTAAGAAAGTAAAAAATGTTCATATACATTTATTGAAATGCGGTCTGAAAAATTTTCTGTACAAAAACTATAATGAATTTAAATATATAAGATGGAAATAAAGACGAAAGAAAAAAATTAGTTTACTGGCTGGGTTATGTATTTCAAGCTACGGAAAAATAAAAAAAAATGTGCGATGATTTCATACTTGGTATTTAAATATTTAGTTGTAATTGTTGTCCATTTCAGTTAAATTACCTGTACTTATGTGATATCATGTCAGGCGAAGAAATGCCTTGAAATGTTTGCTTTTGAGAGAAATTTATTTAAAATCTTCAATGATGTTCGTACATTATTCACTGAGTGGACATGTGAAAAGCTACTCAGCTTTTGATGATTGTACATATTCCCCTAGTAATGACTGTCATAAAAGTCGGATAAATATAAATTTAAATGTTTTGCATTTCCTATTGCTTCTCTCTTTCTCTCTCTCATTCAATAACTCATTATGTTAACCCACTCAATAAGAAACATCAATTATGGTGATTGGTATACTATAATATCCTGAGAGAAAATATTGCCGAAACATGTGTTTATATCAATGCATGTGGCACCTTAAAATAGGAAGACCCAACTTCCATCACAAATTGCTCTCCTGGTTCTTTTTTGTTTGACTTTCATTGTTCGTCATCGATAATGTCAATCCAAACTGCACATGTCCGCCTTGAATTGTCGTGAGTTTCTTTCACTTTAGATGCCTGGATACAGTTATCGTGAAAAATGTCTATTGTCCACTTTCAGTTATTGGATAAAATTTATTCACAATATTTCCATCCTTTTTGTCAATCATCGAAATAATGCACACATTAATGCGTGTTTCTCGTCTTCAGATAGTAAGGTACAGAGTTTTTGAGCTTTTTCGTTTTGCTACTTTAGCGTAGTTGACTCGATATTCTTTTCACAGTGAAAAGAAACAATTTATACAAATGCCTCTATAAAGTGAAATCTTCCACTTTCATCACCCATTTCATTTCGTAATTATTATTAACCTTGGTTCTTTGTGCTCACAGGACACCTTTCCAACTTAAACGAACAAGAAATAATGGGACTAACAAGTTAGACATTCTATTAAACTGACATTCTATTATATTTCCATGAACATACTTTCACATCTATAAATGAGTTCATTATAAAATATTGAATGAAATTTTTCCTTCTCCAAAGAAGCAAATATATGCGATCAATTAATATGAACAGCATACAAGGCAATTAATAATTTGTAATAATAGAAAAATACACAACTTCAGAAAGTAAATTAAATTTACCATTGAGACAAAGATAATACAAAAGAATAACACCACAGTACAATGTGACCAGTAAGATAACTGATAAACTTATGTAAAATAAATTGACTTACGTATTTTTTTATAAATTTTTATTTTTAGCCCAAGCGTTCGCGTGAAATGAAGCCGCTGTGTGAGTTTTCCACAAGTTATGCACAAGAAAAGCAATTTTATTAACAAATATGACCAAAATATCAACCCAAAAATTGTCAATAAATACAGATTGATCTGAAACAACCATGTAGATAAAATTAATATATTGGTATGAGAGAAATTAATAAATTATATAAAAGCGTTAGTTCTTATATTTTTACTAACCTCAGTAGAATCAGCAGCATAAAAAACGAATCCAACAGAAAAAATTATGCCTCCAATATAATTTAAGAACACTAAAAGAATCTGCAATAAAGTATGTATATGTAATAATAATTATTTTGATGTTTCGACAAGACATCAGTTTTTTTATATACTAATCTGTTGATGAAAAAGTTGTCAAAATGTTTATTTTTTAATTTTAATTTTAAAAATGAATGAAATCATTCCCAGGATATTTAGTATAGAAACAATACTTACTTGTTCAAGTTTACATCTTTTAATCATTAAATACAAAAATATACAAATTAATAATATAGTTATTATATTGTTTCTTACTTGAAAGTAGAAGGCATCATATAACAGAAAGCAGACGTCGAAAACTGTTAAGTACAACTGGATTACTCTATCAAAATATGCGTTCAAATTGTCCATTGCAATTATCATTGCATCGTCAGCACTGCGCAAACCGAGGTAGTCATCGACACTGCATAGTGCAGACAGTTGTAAATTTCCATATTCAATTCTTTTCAAAATGTCATTGAGCGCAGTGCAACAAAGGGTACATTCGACATCGTTATACCAAAATATGATATAGCCAAAGATGAATTGTAAATTAAAATCGTGGAAAATATACATACTTTCTATGAAAACTAATATTAAAAAAGGTAGACATATTTTAAACAAATTTGAAAAATTTTGATTCCATGCTTTTTCACATAATGATCTCTTAACGTCATAATCCAAATAATTATCCAGCATTTCCATTTCAGCAATAAATTGTGGAAATTTATTCCTTTCCAAAAAAGTAGTTGCAACCACGGTGTAAATGAATGCAGCTAAAAATATTGCATTGTTAATGGTTTCTAAAACAGAGTTTTCGTGTGGTATAGGATCAAAATATACATCCATAATTAGTAGCAGAATAAGTAGTGATAGGACTGTTGCAGCATACATTACAATAATGACACGTTTTATTATCATCGGCCACGGCTGAGAGAATATCTTCTGTCTTTCAATTTCCGTACTTCGCTGGATACCCATTATAATTTCCAAGTATTGCAAATATCTCCACGTATCTTTGTAGCATATATGTTCCATTTTCAAATAACAGTCAAAGTCGGAATAGTATAAACAGTTTAATTTTTATGTTTATTGCGTCTGGTGCGACATTAAAGATAACCGAGTATAGGACTGGTTAACAGAAAAGTAGAAGGCTGACAGAGTAATAGAAGATATTATTGATTTTATTTCATAACTAATCGTTATAAATGGTTATGTCAGACAGCAGACACATTACGGCCAGGATAGAATTCCGATAGTTTTTATATAATTAATTAGAGAAATTGATTTTCCTTTACCCTTTTGAAAAAAAGCCAAAGGTAAGTTAACTTGATATTGTGGAGTATCGAAATAATTTTTATTTTGGACGTAAAGAAAATGTTTGGTTTAATGGAAAATTGCGAAATAATTTTCTAAATTACTTTTATTGAAAATGTTGCGATAGTGCAAAATGGAATAAATAATAATCACGAAAATGATAAATTCTAAACCATCTAACAAAATTAAGAACCTTCAAAGGAAGAAACTTATTCTGCACTCATATTGTTGATTCAAGTGTTATATTTTACTTGTTTTTATTATTTCGTTGGAAAGTTTTCTCTATGATATCTTGGCAGGTCTCTATAAGTCCATCGATGAGTTGGCTTTTCTTGAATATAGTTTATTGAATGTAATTTTTTGTGACGAATGAAAAAAGTCATGTTGAATACATGCGTTTTTTAATTTATCGTGAACGGAACTCTATGGTCGAGAATATATACTACGTGGTACATGCCTAGACAAACTAAAATTTAAGTAATTTTATTGAGTAAAACCACTTCTAGCGACTTAGAGCATAAACATGCAAATACATAACATATAAATTTTGTATTAAGTTTCCATAACACACTAATTTAATATAAATTTCCATCATCCAGTAAATTTTTGTGGAAATGTTATATAATATGTGGGAATATTATTTAGTTTCTCAAAAGTATGTCAACACAATTAAATAATCAAAATTTAGATGACGCAATGAATCTTTTTAAAGATATAAACAAAGCCTTCATCCAAGGTTTGTTTACAATTTGCGACCAACAAAAAACCTTCATCAGTCCTTAAAAAAACTTACACATACTTCCTTTGCCCTGCTTTATAATATTATTGCGAAATCAAATGTCAGTTCGTTGCCATTCAATAAGTAATGTTGTGTCAAACAGTCATTAGCCTAATTGGAAAAATAAATATGGCATTACTATTTTGGCTATAACCCATATATAAGTAATTCTTTCACTAATGAAGAATTTTATATTGCAAATTGTGTGTATATTTTCTTTTCACAAACAAGTATCTCTAGATTAGTTAGCAATTATTAATTTTAAAGTTGAAGTAATTACAAAGCTCGTGTATTCACTTACATTTTTGTTCAAAATGTTATTAAAATATTGCCCAATCTTCTAAAAAAAATATGCTGGAAAACACAACAATAATCTGGTATTAAAAGAAGTCGCTTAATTGGATGGTGTCCTGTGTGGATAGGTCTAATAAACAATTTATCCAAGTTTATTTACAAAGTCACGTTTAATATACCTACATAAAATTATATTATGACAGTTGACAAAAAAGCTTTTGATAAATTATGTTTTTGAAACGGGAATTTACATCATGCGCGCAAGATTGCTGCTCCGTACAGTGAATCTTTGATGTATTGTTCATCGATCAATGTTCTGAAAGTATCCCAATGCATGCTTATTCTTCTTGAAATATGGTAAAAAATCGTCTTAAGCCATATTATTTTTTTGCAATATATTCAAAGTTATATGTCTTTATTTTCTGCCTCTCTGAGGAGAGGGAGCGTCTTTCTCATTTCTGGTGTTTCGTATGTTGTTTAATTCATGCATTCTATTTATTTACTTTGACTCTTATTCATTATTCATAATACAATTTTTTCATTTAATAATTTAGGTTTTCTTTTTCATTTCAACAAATTATGATGACACTGAAAATTGTTCTGGAAATAAATTTGTTTTCTTCGCTATAAATCTGTTCATATTTACGGGAAAATCTATGTAAATAAATTAAACATTAAAGTTATTCCCATATCAAAAACACAAAAAAAATTTCATTATCTGTTTCTACACTTAGAATATGGTTCCAATTATTATTATGTTTTACCCAGGAACTTTGTTTCATACCGTATATAGCTACGAGAGGTCAGACAGACTCATCATGGCTACAGAGCTTAATACCAAAATGGTCGCCCATCCGTCCACCTGGCCTCTCATCTTTTACCATCTTCTGTCTTTAAGAGTCAAATATATATAAGAGTCAAATATATCTATGTACTTAAAATTGATTTTCATCTTATAGGAAATATCAGACAACGAGAATTTTCTATTTATTAACTTTCATTTAATACTTAGGGTTTAGAACACGAAGGGTTTAAACAATATCCTGCTGCTCTCAGTCTAGTCTTAATCCGTTAGTTACAACCCTCTGTTTCATTTTGGTATGATTAAATAATTCTAACGATTGTTTTTGATTAATTTCAAAAACAATCGTTAGAATTGTATATTATATATTATTAATTTTCTTTGCCTAAATGCCACCTTGACTGTGCTCCCAGAAGAGAGTTCTCACCTCCTTTGTTGCAAAGACAATTGATGTATTTGTTATTTAGAAATATTTGTTCATTTCTTCTTAAATCATTCATACATAACATCATCTAACTTCTAAATATAAATACTGCCAATGTAAAATTTTCACAAATTTGTAATATAATTATATGTTGTCAGAACTGAATTGAAATTCAGCAACAAATTTTTTAGGGATAGGGAAGTGTTTCTGTATTAACAAATCTGTTCAAAATTATCGAGATACATATTCAATATCATTATTCTGACCTTTTCAGATTTTATATAAACGAGGTTAAATTATGGGTGGTGAGTGGGGAGGAGGAAGAAAATGTTATGGTGACTCATATCCCGTGAAAGAGGCGCCATGTAAAAATATACTGTACAGGATTTGAAATTGCATTTAAAAAACCTTTGTAATCTCATCCGATTCGATGAGATGGGTGGCTATCTTTAATATGTTTTATGGAGACTCTCAAAAAAAAATAGTCTTATTTGTATTGTATATTCTGGTGTATCATATTTTAACATTTTGTCACAATTGGCTTTATATTGAAACAGATAGTATGCTGTGAAAAACGGACAGACAGATGTATAGATGGATATGTGAAACCCTTTTTTAATATTTGGCAACCCAATTTTTAAAAGAGACTCCTTAGAGATTCACTCATTCAATCATCAGTCAATCTACCACAGCCGTTTTCCCAGATACTGTTTAATATGTCAATTTAAAATTCACCATAATATTGGAACCAAGTAACCTGTTACTTCACAACAGTAAGAAAAAACTTTAAAAAACATTCCTGCAACATTTTCAGAAATACCAAGTTTGGCAAAACAAGAAATTGTTTTTCTCAAACGTGTAGAAAATTAAATGAAAGGATAAAAAATTAAAAAGATTCGGAAACAGCTTTTTTATTCAGAATATTCTGTAAATTAGATCTAGATTTATTATTGAAAACATCCACAGGTTATGCTCCTCTCTATCTTCGAAAAATATAAAGTTGAAACTTTAGAAACATTATGGTTAAACAAGCTTTAGTATTCCATTTCTCATAGTATCTTGAGAATTAATACATATACATAGTGAGAAATGATAATTTGGAAATAATTGTAAATAATTGAATTTAACCTATTAAACTATTTACAAACATTATTACTTAAGTATTCAAGTTTTGTAGGTACAGTTGTGCACATAAAACCCTTATAGCGTAAGTTCAATTAAAAACTGATTTATTGCAAAGAATAATATAAACATGTAATGTTTATTACTAAACATAAAAAATATTCGAATTTTGCAATATTTAGATAATAAAAAATAAAAAAACAGTCACGTCGCACTTCAAACTACGTGAGTGAAGATAAGAGTTCACTCATAGTTAACTTCAAAACTGGACATGTAGAGTAGATACTGAAGTAAAACTTCAATATCTTCACTATATGCCAGTCATTAACCAGGCTATATGCCATTCATCAATATTTATATTTTTAAACTATTAAAATTATGATCATCATTATTATTATTTATACTTGACACTGCGCTAATACAATTCGAGATGGCTTAATCATCGTATGTTGCTCACGCATTGTTGTCGATCCTGCTATGCCAGTTAGGTATGGGGTGCTCTAAAAGTTAACAAATATAATTATTTATTACAAAAAATAAAACTAAGTACACTATAATACATTAAAATTATGACTAGATGGGAGATTTGTGGCGGTTGGGGTAGACTTTCTCTTTTCCCAGCGTAGCGTGGCGTTAGCTCGTTGACTTCGCTTAAGCATCGATCAGTGCTCTTGCATGTGGGCCTTTATCATACCTAGCTCAATTGGTCCATTCTTCCGGTAGTTTCTTGCAGTTTACTCTCATGTCCAGTTATGCATAATCAATAAATAACTTGGTGGTTAAAATAATATATATATATATACATATATATATATATATATATATATATATATATATATATATATATATATATATATATATATATATATATATATATATATATATATATATATATATATATATATATATGTATATATAAATAAAAATATACACACTTATATATATAAGTGTGTGTTGCGTGTTTATGTGCGCATGCGTGTGCATGCATGTGTGTATGCGCCTCTGTGTGTGCGTATGTGTGTGTATTTGTGTATAGTCCACGACTTCACGTGAAGCCAAGTGACGACTTACACAATAAGGGGAGCACAGGGTATAGATTGAGAAACCCTTTCCTATTTACATGCAAGTTCTTCTCTTAACATACAACCTTATGCCTTCTATTTATATGTTGCTTCCAATTATTTTTTTTTACTATTGAATAAAACCATCAAATTTGAAATTAATTTATGTTTATATTGACTTGACATGGGTTATAGTCTATATATGCTCTAATTTTAATTTTAACAAAATATATTCAGCTGCTTATTAGTGATTCAGCAATAAAGATCCAAACATGGTTTTTATGATTATGGACGAGCAAATTTATGGATAAAATTTTTTTTATATCTGGTCTTGTATTTATGTTTCCTGATTTTTACATTTATAAAAATAATTTCAAACCACTTATTGATTCTTCATCGAATAATAAAATGTGAAATCATTTTGGAAAAAAAATTGTTCTGTTGTTAGGACTCTGCAAAGACATCTAATCATTTTCAAGCTACTTTTCCTTACAGTGACATTTTCATACGCCAAAAATTTAGATTTTTTCTGGTTTTGTGCGTGATGCTCTCGCGTAAGAAAATAAAAGTAAAAAAAAGTGTCAAGCACGAGGAGGACTCATGTATAATGGTGGTTCCATAAACATTTAATTATATATAAACATTTATGGGTATATAAACATTTATTTCCTTAAACTATTAAATTTTCACAAAATGTTTATGACAATATGATAATCATGTTCTAATATTTTCATTCTATCAATTCTAATATTTTATGCAGAGTTTACCAATCCTGTATTTTTCAAGATTATAGGCCAAGCAGCTTCAGAAAAGAGAGGCTTATAGAGGATATTTTGGAATAACCTTTATGTAATTTAAAATTATAAAAAATATTTTTGTATTCCTCAGAACAAGCTCTTCAAAAACCATGTTATTGATACTCTGTACCATATAAATGTTTTAAACATTTATTTACGTACTTTTTGAAGCTAATATGAAAAATTTTTCAAAAATTTGTGTTTTAATAAAATGTAGTATTACGCCATAATTAAATTTTCAATATCACATGATTTCTGACAAAATCGATTGAATATAGAAAATTTTAATTATATCGTCTAATGTATCTTTTATAAATGTAAAATATGGCGCATATTTAAAAAATTATGACCCTCCCCTAGAATACTCGCTGTATTTTTCCTATAACTTTCAAATAAACTGCCAAAACTCATGTTTTTTTCGTAATTTTACATAATTTTGAAAACAAGGTGGAGAACATATTTTTGCCCACTTTTTCGCACATCACTGAAGTACCATATTTTATTGTGCTAATTATAAAATTAATTTTATTATCTTACTGGGTTGACTAAATTGATTGTGCAATTAAAATAATAATATATAGGGGGTCGACAATGAATACCTGTGACAATCAATCGTTTTGTTAAATCAATATTTTTTAATTTTGTTAACAGCTTCTACTCTGCAGTTGGTGGTTGGTAGTCATTCAGAAATATACAAACATAACTTGTTCCGATTGACAAAATCCATCTTTGTCGAATATAAAATAAATAATTATTCGTGAAAAAATGGAACTTGTTTGTTATATCTTTATATCTGGAAATATCTATTGTATTTAGAAAAGGCAATCTGTATTAATAGAAATTCTGGAATAAATCAGCCCAGATTATTATTGACCACTCGGACTGTGAAAATGAAACGTGCCCTTTATTTAATATATTCAGCAATATGCTTACTAACATTTCTACCTTCGAAAATATTGTTCTTATATTTTGATATCTATTCTAACGAGATGACTGCAATGCGAGTCATTCACGAAGTAATAATTTTAGGTCTCATAAGTTGCACGATTCTCGAAACTACTTTTTTTAAAACAAACAAATTTTCAAATTTCATTACTGAAGTGGAAATACTAGATGATTGCTTGGAATATAATTTCAAAAAACTATTACGTAAAGAAGAAGAGAGGAGAAATATTTTAAATTTTTTTAAGTTTAATTTATTTTTCGTAACGTATAATACGTTACGAAAAATAAATTAAACTTAAAAAAATTAAAAATATTTTCTACTTTATTTTAATAATGTTTTATTTACTCATCTACAATACATTTGCAATTTGTGGGTGTTTTTGTTTTAACATAATACATTTTTTGTCGCATGTTTTTATACTGATTATCAGTTTCACATGTATGTACATACTTATTTATTCTCATGAATTGGAAAGAGGAAAATAAGATTTAAATGCGATAGACCTATTCAGAAATTTTCGAAGGTTTGTCATCAGTTCGTAATTTTTTCTTTAAATTCAAAAATGTTACTATAATAGTAGATAAATAGAAACTTTTTTAAAAAATGTTTAATATCTGTAATCGAGGGAAGTGTGTTTCACTGTTCAAAATTCTGACTTAAAGAGAAATTTTAGCAATAACTCGCTTTACGTATTACATCACGATGTATGTCGCAATTGAGTCAAAGTTTAGTCAGAAACATCTTTATTATTATTATCTATTATTTTTGAAATTCGACTGAAATTTTGGTCAATACCTATTAAATCGTTGTTATCTAAATTACTATCTATGTATTTTACAATAAAATTAAAACCATTGATAAAAGTTCTTATAATATTTATTTCTTTGTTCAATGGGATTATTTTTCATTACGTAAAATAGACTTCAAATTTAACAAAAATGTAACATATTGTTTCTTACCTTATTATAACTTAGACTATGTATTATTAACCAATGCCTGTAGCTAACACGAAGTTTCCTCTTGTGCATGACAAGAATCCACTCATTTATTCGGAGGGGTCTTATTGATATAATGAACACCAAAATATCAATTAATGAAATTCAGTTGTTTAGTTACAAGAATAGTTTTAAGTGGTTTGTAATTTTTAAACAGACGACGCTGCTTTTTTACCGGTGCCGACAAAAATAATAACTATGCACCGTCGTCACCCTTTGTCGCGTAACATAAACATTGCAAATGGAGTTTACGTTTTGGTTATATCAAAATGCTATTTAATTTGTTTGATTTCTTTATTCTTGGCGTAATTGCTTATTTTATTATCTTGAAGTATTTATGATAACTAGTACCAACTGGGTTTTCATTTAATGTCGAATGGTCAAATCAACATGTTATATATGTATGTACATATAATTTCTAATTTTCATTTCTTTACATTTGGGTTTAAATTTCACTCCTAGTTTTGTATTTATTTTTACCATAACTACCGTGACTAATTCATATGTTATTTATCAATGAATAACAAAATCTGACTAATTAAGAGAGAATCCTTCTGTTGAATATCTTTATATGCTGATGGTGTTAATTTAAAATATTTGACTCGCAGTTTTTATTGCAGTTATAGCTTAAAGTATCGTATGCTCTATTCAATTCACCATATCTCATGTGTTCTAGTGGTGAGTTTATATGGTGATGTAAATTTGATATTAATTTTATTTAAATATTCTAGCGCCAATTACCTAACCACCGTACTTTAATTAATTTTTTTAATCCAATATGTTTAACACATTTATAATTGAAACTGAATTCTGTCCTTATAATTTCTTGATTCTACATTAATATTTAGTCTTTTTGTATGTATCAAAATATGTATCACCCCCTTTTTTTTTAATAATTTCATCGCATTTCGTCTCATATTATTAACGACGTTGTAAACATGACAAACAACAAAATCTTGTATAGCATATCTAAAATTTAGCCTATGAATTTCTCTCAATACATTTCCTATTTCATTTTAGTCGGCTAATCAGCAATAATATGATATTTGAATAAAAATATTTACCTTATAATTCTAGCAATACGCTTTTGACGTTGCTGCATCAAAGAAATCCATCGTGAGTTACTTGGGAGCTATGATATTTTTCGTCCTCTAATAAAATTTCTTCACGTAGTTCAGTATGCAAAATATTATTTGTTTTATTATTGTAAAAAAATTTAGCCTTTGAATTTCCTTAATACATTTCCTATTTCTATATTTACAATAATTATTCCATACCCATTATTACTACAATATTCTTTCACAAATTTAATAAAATGATTTCTTGTTCCATTTTTGTTCAAGCAACATTTCCAATCTAATACGGTAGTCCTTTATGTGTTATTTCTACTTTATAAATTTATAATCCCTAAATTATATTCACCTTACACGCAGAATGCTTCGTAATATTTTAAAATGCAATTTTAACCTATTACTATGCCTATTTTTAATTAACTTACGAGAAGCAATTTATTTTAATTTAGCCCTATTATTACCATATTCTATTTTGATGTGAAGTTTCAAAAACTTAATTCAAACTTCAGAAAGGTATCTCGGTTTCAGTACCCGGAGACGACAGATACAAAATTAAAATTTTATGTATTTTTGTGTTACTTTCCAACACTTCTACTGTCTTATACTTATACATCGTCACAATTGCGCAATTTACGTGGTGTAAATATTGGAGTTTACTACTTAAGAATCAATTTCATATAAAGCGGTATGAAGTTAAGTAAATCAGAAATTCAGAGCGTTAAAAAATTTTTAACAATTGTTGAAATTGGATTTAAGAGGTAATCTCCGAAACTACTTATCCGATTTCAAAAATTATTTCATCAATATTTGTTAAGGACCTTCAGGTGGACATGGATTATATATTATCCTATTAACAAAAAATGTTTCATATGTTATAAAAAAAGATAAATTTTGTAAGTTTGAATTTAGGAGGTAATTTCCGAAATTACTCATCCAATTTCAAAAATTCTTCCACTAGTATTTAGAAAAGACCTTCAGGATGGACATAGGTATACATTACACTGTTAAAAAAATTTCATGTATTATAAAAAAACATTAAATTTTGTAAATTTAGATCTAGGAGGTAATCTTTGAAACTACCAATCCGATTTCAAAAATTCTATCACCAGTATTTAGAAAGAACCTTCAGGTGAACATAGGTTAGATATTATCCGTTAAAAAAATTTTCCCGTATTATAGAAAAGTTGAATTTTGCAAGTTTGGGTTTAGGAGGTAATCTCCAACTTATTTAGAAAGGACCTTCAGGTAGACATAGGTTATATATTAAAAGTACATTCACCTGCAATTATTTAATTTAAGTGACACAAATTAAATAACTAACTAATGTGTCATCGAAGGTCAGTGGAAGTTTAGCTTTCTTCAAAACCAATTGTATTTATTGTCCCCATTCACGTTATTGTCTGTACAGACTGACCTGCAGGGGTTATTATAAATATTTAGTATTATGTACATAACTATTTAGAATGACCTTCGAAAATTGGTACTGATATACAGTAATGTAAATTGTTTCGTCCAATTTATCATTGGTTCGAATTTACTGTAAAAATACATTCCGCTATTATTACTAAAATTCCCGAGTATATTTTTTCTAGTGTAACCTTCTATTTAATATTTACGGCGAGTTTTGCGGTAGATCTAATAATGGAACAAGTAAATACAATGCATCTAAATATTTAAAAAATATTTCAAATATTTTACCATCACCTTCTCAGCTGACCTTCTCAGCTGCAATGATCCTATGTGATCTCTTCTAAGGTCTATTTTTTTTGGCTGTATGAAATTGGCGTAATTTTAGTATTTAATTTATTTATATAGAGTTACCTAAAAACATAAAAGATATATTTCTTAGGAGAGAACTCTCTCTCCTAAGAAATATATCTTTTATTACCATATAAATGTATTAAGTCGTCATATGTTGTTGATGGATGTGAAATAAAAGAGGAAACCGTAAGTATTAAAAAAAGTTATAATTGTAAAATTAATATGAGATAATGTAAATAATAAGATGCATGAATTAAACAACATACGACACGTCAAAATTAAGAGTGGATGATAAGACAGGAAGAAATGTCATATAGCTTTGAAAATATCCCAAGAAATAACAAATTTTATACTAAAATTATATACAGAATTATGTGAAGTTAGTTACTTATAGTAAAAAAAATATATATGCGCAATAGGCAACCTAAGTTTTCTTTGAGTGACCTTGAAAATATTTTTAAAGGATATAATTTATGCATTAGTTTCAAATACTTGCATATGGATTGGGGTCAAATTTCTAATACTCATTTTATTACAGAAATGACACTAATTAAGACTTGACACAGCATTATTGATCAAATGGCAATGATATATTGAATAATTGACTATTTCGCGATGATGTGATTAAGCAGGGTCTAGGAAGTGCGTGTAAACTATTTTAAGCAACTACTATGGGTTTTTATGGGTTGCATGTATAATTATATAATTATAGCACCAATGGTTTGGTTATGTTGTAGCTACATTTCTTCCCTCTTTATGGAAAAAATTTAATTACAATAAAATAGCAACGTAAAGTTAGCAAGTTTTAATTAAGTTCTGTATGTAGGATTATTAGTAACTTGAATGGCCTCATACATAGAAGTGAGTAGAAACTTCTAGATAATGGTCATTTTAATTTTTTATTATACATATTTTTATGTCTATTTCTTTTTATTTAGTCCTTCCTTTAATTCGCCTTTCACCTGTAACTTCCTTAAGTAACTTAATCAAGATAAAGTAATACTCTATATATTTAGTTAATAAAGCTTCCCATTACATTCTACGTAATGGGAAATGGTTCTTATATCCTTGCTGACAAATTTTCACATTTACCTTCTACATATGAGGAGGCACATTTAAAAAAGTATCATCTGCTTATATCATGGTAAACTTGATGAAATTGAAATATTACATAAGTTAGAAAAATATGCGTAATTTTCACATATTATTTAAATATGTAATAAGTTTGTACACCTGACAAAGATATAATAGGTAATAAACATTGTAAAAAGATGAGTATTTTTAAATAGTTTAATAGAAATACTACGTAGCCTGAAATGTTTATAATTCTCTAAATGTGTGTACGTAACTCTCGTAACGCGGGACAGTTGCAGTTTTACTCGTACTTTACTGGTTTTGATTAATATATTAATAGTATGATATTTAATATTGCATTATTTTAAAACAAACTTGGTCAGTTCATATCCCCGACCTCATAAAAAAAATAATCTGTAGGACATACGATTATTTTCAAATACCGACATTAATAACTCCATGTTGGTCCAATTTATCTTTCCACTTACATTAAGACCGTATGAAGAAAGTGTCTGTGTAAACAAATGGTCAAACTAATAGTTTAAAATTCAATTAATAAGTTTGTTGCTTCGTATACATATTTATGTCACATACAAATTATATATATATATATATGTATATATATATATATATATATATATATATATATATATATATATATGCTTATACATATTTACTATCTACATACTTATCTTCTCTAAATGCTAATAACAAAGAACAAACTATGCAAATAAGAAGAGACTATAATCGTATTAGGTTAAGTTAACGGTCACTTGCCAAGGTCCCTTGTTCAAGTATAACACCGGTGATACACAACTTATTGCTTTAATCACGCACATGAGAATACACATAGGTGAAAAGCCGTTCAAGTTTAACATGTGTGAATCAACAATGTATGATAAAGATAATAGTAATTTAAATGAGCACTTTAGGATATGGACAAGTGAAATTCATATGAGTGTGACACGTTTGATGTGAGATTTTTAAAGCAGCCTGTCTTATCTGGGCATCTTAGGATGCACACAAGTGAAAATCTTTTACAAGTGTGGGATGTGCAATTTTAGGTTTAGAAATAAAAGTAATTTAACCATGTGAGAACACCCACAGGTGAAAACCCTGCAAGTGTGGCTTGTGTGATTCTAGGTTTATAAATAATAGTCATTTAACCACATACGTGAGAACAAACACAGGTAAAATGCCTTACAAGTGTGGCTTGTGTGACTCTAGGTTTATAAATAATAGTAATTTAACCACCCACATGAGAATACACACAGGTAAAAAACCTTACAAGTGTGGCATATGTGACTCTAGGTTTATAAAAAATAGTAGTTTAACCACCCACATGAGAACACACACAGGTGAAAAGCCCTACAAAAGTAGCGTGTGTGACTCTAGGTTTATAAATAATGGTAATTTAACCACACACATGAAAATACACACAGGTGAGAAGCCTTACAAGTGTAACACCTATAAGTGTGGTATATGTGACTCTAGGTTTATAAAAAATAGTAGTTTAACCACACACATTGAAAACTTAGTTTTTATAAAAAAACACCCTGCTGTAAAGTTCTTTTAAGATATATATTTTATGCTATGAAATAATACCAACTCCTATTATGTTAAAATGTCTCGGTAGCCTTACGCCAAATATTGTGTATGTGTTAAGTATTTTTGTTTATAAAGACAATCATAGATATTCCAATCAAATTCGAGACTGACTCATCGTAGCTATCTCTCTCCAACTTATTTTAAAATAAATTTGTGTATGAGTAGCATATATGGGTATAGACATTTTACATGACGAAATTTAGAATTATTTTTTGGAAAGTGTTATACTTCCGAGTTCTCTGCAATCAATAGCAAGCCATTTTTCACCTCTACATTTCACAATTTATGTTAGTAAAGCAACGGTGAATTATTAGTATTTATAACGACATTTATGGTAACGGATTATTAAACAAATAGTGTTAATGTGCTAAATTCGAGGAAATATATAATTTTTTTACATATTTTTGCCTGAGTCAGAAATACTTTTGTCTTGCTTATGTGGAAAAAATTGTAAGACCATTTTATTTCCTGTTTATTAGTTTTGTACTTAGATGATTCTTGATAATAAACAAATAATTAAATATTTTTTTTTATTTCAATTGTTATGTATTTACCACTGGTGCAATAATGGTTTCATTCACCTCAGTCAACCTGACTAAAAATATCCTTCACACAGCTAACGAGCGATGAACAGTTTTGTTGCGTACGCAAAGTATTTTTCTTATCCTAAACTGGTTCTTGCTATTATTAACACAACGACACATATGTGCAAATAAAACAAATCTACAATATAATTTGTAATGTCTCACTACAAATAAGAACACCAAGTTCCATCATAAAGGTATTATGCTGTGTCTCAGGTTAAAAGGAGGTGCCATATATTAAATTGAATCATGAACAATGTATGTAGTGAGTTTATTGAAAATCTTATAAACTATTTAGGTGTGGACGAGTAACAAACATTCGAACGCACTTAATGGCATTAGTATACTTTGCAACCGTAGGTACCATGTCACTCGTCATAAGGTCATGCTAAATCAGGTAATAATTTGTTGCTTGGTAATATAATTATAAGATAATGGACGACACTTCATAATTTTGCTATTTTGTTTTACCAACTTGTTTTATGAATAACTATGTGATTTCACTATGGATAGAAACCTTTTTATATTGTTTCCCCCAGAGTGATGATGGAGATCACTTACTGCCAGAATTTTCAGGGTTGAATATAGCAGTGATTACACTTGAAAACAGGTAGAAACAGTGTCTGACTTGCCTATGTAGTATAAAACTGAGATTACACCAGTTATGTGCAGGTATTGGAACTTGTAGCAACTACAAATACAATCGAAGTCAACTAATTACGAACAGTAATACTAAATGAGGAAGATTTTTTTGGTCCACAAAGCTTGTACTTGCATAGGATTTTGAAGCTTAAATTAATGTTGATATGTAAGCAATCTAATGTTCTAAATATTAATAAATTAGGAAGTTGTGAGAGTTATTTTATGGAAACTCAAAACATAACCCTACTTGCATACTATTTGCTTATTGGTAATTAATTGGGAATACAAATGAAAACAAAGAAAATAACAAACAGTAATCACGGGTAGAAACTTGTCTTTATCGCTAATGTAAACTAACTTTAATGTACAACAGTACAATTTGGCATAAAGTGTGGTTTACCATTGCTAGATATAACAATTGTTACTAGAAATGTTGTTCTAAACCTCTTTTGTATGTATCATTTCTAAACGTCTTCTCTTTTGTATCAGGTTTGTTACGCGTCCCTGGGAAGGCCCTGAGACAACCCGAGTGCAAAGGTGGGAATAACAAACAATCTTTTTCACTTGACAAATACTGGGACTTGAGCATTATATTTTGCCGAAAGTTTTGTCTGTCTCTTCTCAGTTGATCATGATTATATCTAATTTAGATAGGCACATACATATATATATATATATATATATATATATATATATATATGTATGTATATGTATATGTATATGTATATGTATATGTATATGTATATGTATGTGTATGTGTATCTGTATATGTATATGAATATGTATATGTATATGTATATGTATATGTATATGTATATGTATATATATATGCATATATATATATATATATATATATATATGTATATATACATATATATATATATATATATATATATATATATATATATATATATATATATATATATACAAAAACTCTTGCAAAAAATAAACTAGCACTTATAGGAATAAACCATATCAGAGTTATTTTATTATTATTTGCTGAATTTTATATGGCGATATGATGAGAATATTGTTATTTATTATTGAGATATCGTTTTTACTTACTAGTCATAAAAAATGCGAATAAAAACAACGATGTAAAGTCCACAGACGAGCGTTTTCATCCTGGTACATTCAAAATAGCTAAAGTTTATTTTTGAATATTTTTTATTAATTTAACTTGAAAATTTAGTAACTAGCTAAAATCAATGCGCTTAATCTGCTATATATGCTTTCGACAACGCTTTTTATCATTTACTGAGGAATACGTTCCCATTCAGCGACGATCACGTTTTTAAGGGCCTGGATGTTTTCTGGAGCTGGTTTTACGGCTCTGATGCGTCGTTTAAGATTATCCTATATGTGTTCTATCGGATTGAGGTCGGGACTTCTAGCTGGCTAGTCTAACTGACGAATTCTGGTCTCCTGCATATACGCATCAACGGCTATAGAGCAGTGGGCGCGAGAGTTATCGTCCATAAAAATGGACTCGCCTCCAATTGCTGTTAATGCATGAGGAATTTGGGCATGAGGAATAAGAACCTCTGTTATGTACCTTTGTGCATTAAGTGTGCCATTTTCAATCAAAACTAACTCGGTACGGTCATCTGAGTTATTACCAGCCCAAAATATTACGGAGCCTCCACTGTAAGGGGTGATTTACTCAAAGCACACTTCTGCGAAGCATTCTCCAGGTCCAGGTCTTTTTAAGACTCGCCGACATCGATTCTCACCACTAATCGATATACGAGCTTTATCGGAGAATGATCCATGATGAAAAATTTGAGCGAATTTCAATCTGGCAACTCGATGCTCATGGAGCAATGTAGGGGCCTGAGCTGGGCGATAGCTACGTATATTGATGACCTGAAGTCTCCTTCTGACTGTCCATAGGCTTACTCGTGTACCTCTGACATCATCGAGGTTCTGTTTGAGATCCACGTACGTAACTTGACGATTTCATAGTGCTTGACTGACTATGAAGCGGTCGTTCCGTGGCTCAATGCACCGATTTCTTCCAGAACCGGGCCTTCTACTTAGGGAGCCCATTTCTTGGTATCGTTGCCAGGTCATTTGGATGGTGGAATGGCTCACATTACACTGCTGAGACACATAACATTGGCTACAGCCTTCTTCAACAGCGCAATAATTTTACTAGCTCTTATCGTTTTTTCAACGATACTGAGAACAGCAAACCGAAGTGAACTAATGCAGCAAACAGCAAAAATTGCATTAAAATTTATTCGTTAAAATAAAAAACGTAAAAAATGAAAAAGAACTTAATAAGAGTTAGATTTCATTTACTGCTAAAAAATATGTTTTTGTAGGTGAAAGAGAATTTTCATTCAAAAAGAATAAATTTCAAATTTAGAACGTTCGTTTTTACGTGCCAGAATACACTATACCTGCCAGTAACAATTACAATTAATACAACCTCTTAATAAATAATACTTTGTTAATAATATGACAAAATCAAAACCGCCCATTTTTTATGCAAAAGAGTGTGTATATATATATATATATAAATAATTTTCATCTGATTATCTGGTTTCTTAAAGAAGTATGCAAAAGCAACTTAATTGATTTCAATAGGACCTTCAATAGGATTATTGTGAGATTATGCATGTGATGCAGATTAAAATCTGGATTATATTTGCTTTCAATCTAATTCAATACTTTCGTCAGTCTTTTTATTGAAGTAGTATTAAAGTAACTACTCCAATATAAATAGAACTTTCACTGATAAAATACTTGGGGTTCAAATGAAAATATAAGTTATATTTAGTTCACATTAACCATTGCCTACGTTGATGCGCCTTAACTTGTGTAAATTAAAGTGACTAGAATCATAGTCAACAGTTTTAATACGATATTGGTACATAAATTACACTAACAATGTCAATTTGTACAGGATAAATGCAAAATATAGTAAAAGACCAGAAAACAATTTTACAAGTAGATGATGTAAAACAAAATATAAATAATTAATTAGGTACACCACAGACGTGTGTGCCAGGAACAAGTCGTATGAATTTACGACGTAGCTCAGATATAACACATTTTCAACAGGAATCCTATTAATACTAAGGTGTAAATACATTTACTAAATTACATAAGTATCAATATAAGATAAATGTTATTATCATATAGATTTTAATTGTCCACAAATGTCATCAAAAATAAACCAAATAGTAATAAAATCAAACACCTTTTAAACATTAAATGTCAACAAATGTATACACATCGAAATAATGATAATGAAACATCACAGTAATAATACCAGTGATATTAGTGGTATTAACAATAATAATAATTATGAAATATATCTTTACCAGCTAACAATTTGTTCATTTTATAATATCTTTTACTATAAGCATGTTATTCACTGCGCTCTGGAAACGAATGCCTTTAAAAATTTTAATAACAACGTAGTAATAATATCAATGATAATAGTGCTATTAACAATAACAATTATTATTATAGAATATTTATTTATTTGTAAGCACGTTCTTAATTATGCTCTGGAAACAAGTGCTATTAAAAATTTTTCTATTTGTTGGAAATTTATTTGTAAGTGTGAAATACCAATTAGCAATTTCTATTCGTAATAACCACGTGTCATTTTCATTAACCCTTGAAAAAGTGAACCAAATATAATGAATTATTAAGATCATAAGCGAACTAATAAAATCCTAAGAGATTCTTTTGATTTCACTAATGTGTTAAAATACTTTGTAGAGACCCAAGTGTCATATCATCAGCATAACACTAGTTGCCTTCAACTAGGAAACATCCAAACGTTTTGCAACTTCTCGAGACTTGCTACCCTGGAAAAACCCAGAGGTAAATAATCACCGTGGTCATCATGGTGGTTATTTCTTAATCTTTTAATCCTCACCATCCCAAAAATTGTGATAAATGATAATGATTCTTTAATAAAATATTTCTACGGACATACTCGTTTTATTTATGTGATCTACTCCACCTAAGTGACCTTAAGATAAGTTATGACGGTCTAGACATAATCGATCTCCAAAACGACAATGTTCTTTTCGTCTATCGCACAGGTTGCTCTTACATGAGAAGCTAATTAGGGTAATGTATTGATGTTTTTTTTGGTTTACTTAACATTAAGTTAAGTAATCTACTTGACATAAGGAAATAGTTGTCGTTCATATAGGATAACACGTGGACTATACTTTCCAATTTTATCACTGGGTCTAATTTATCATGAAGAGTATCAATATGTCCTTGCAATTTGAAATAGCATACATATTTTGAACTTGTTTCAATGCATATGAAAGAACAGATTTAATGTCAAGTGAAACTCTATAATTTTTCAACCATTTATAATGGTACAATTTGAAATAAATATCAATTTAATTTTTGTGAGTACAGTTGCTATTCTCTATAATAAATTTGGCAATTCCAACAGTAAGCTCTCAAGTAGTAAGAGTCAAATTTATCAGTCATAAAAGTAATAGGTAACAGGACTTTCAAACTAGTTGCTTAAAAAATTTGTTTGCATGACAATTACGCTTCAGAATCATCTTTTCCGATTCTTATAATTTTACTATGGGCGCTAATAAACAGAGGGCTAGGTTTTCAAATAAAAAGAATTATATTCTGCGATAAATTAATTTTTAATTTCAAGCAATACTTTTTCATTGAGCCTCATGTTATATTGTTCCTTACAATAAATATAAGTTACATAATAACACAAAGTCGTAATTAACTACTTAATTTCCTAATTAAGTTGAGTTAATACAACTCCATAACTAATTATGGCGGTAAACATGCTGTAAACAAAAGAATAATCCAATTTTATGTAGTTGTTTGCGCTGAACACTAAAGGCTGGTGTTTAATCACGATGCCAAATTCATAAAAAGTGTCTGACAGATTAGAACCTGAAATAAAATGATATAAAGAAAAAAATGAATTGAAGTTGACGTTACCTTTCTGTAATTTAGCTTAATCAAACTTGTGATATGATCACAATGTGAGCTACCAACGTATCCACAGATAACATTTTATACGCAAGAAAATGTCTACATAGTAAATCAAGATCAATGTACTTAATATTGATTTAATTGATTTTTTTAATAGATTTCATGTGGATGAAACCAGAGTCGATAATATTAATTGAAGATATTTTGGAAAACAATTATTTACAATGGTGTGTTTTTCTGAAAAAGATATCACAGTTTGTCGTCTAGAGACCCTTTGGTGCAGAAGGATAAAGATTGGAGTTCTTCATGTCATGAGCAAGAACAACTACTAGCATAATAATATAAACCAAACAGGAGCCTCGTGTAAGATTCAAGTAATTGGATTGATCTATAACCTACCTAGCCTTGGGAAACATGCAGCAAGAAAAATTAGTATCGATTAACTTTAATGTTACTGTAAACAAATCAATGAACTGAATTAAATTTATATATTCTCTCGTGACAAAATTAAGTATTTTCTTAAAAGTGCAGAAAGTGTTTCCTCAAAAATACACACTTAAGGAATTATCCTCTTATTTCAATTTGTTTGTTTTCATGAAGCAATAAACTATGTTTTGTGCATATTGGTATACAAACAACGGATAGGTTAGCCGGTAACTATATCCAAAAAACGCTACACATAAACTAATCTCATTTCATTAGATCTGACATGGGTTAGCGAAGATAATCATATATTTCGGCAACTTCACCATTTCAAATTTATCAATTTTGTTATTTCAAAATAATGGGCAAATTTACATTTACAATAACACTGATTTTATTTAATTAAATTTGAATCATGTTTAAGTGTTTAAAGTACTTAGATACAAATACAACTGCTAATTTATCATAGGCATTTGAAGCAGGATTTACTTTGTTTCCGGCAATAGTATTTATTTGTATAGACTGTCACAAAAAATGTAATAATTACATTTGATCTACATAGCATGGATGGACTGGTTATACTTGCTTACATGCGATTGCTATATCGATATAAATTTTCAGGAAACAAGAAAGTCGAAACGATTATGTGGTGACTAAAAGTGCGATGGATATGAATTAGAATATTGTTCAAAACAAAATACATCACAGAACATAAACACAAACGAATCACATTTGATGAATGCTGCACAAAATTTTTAAGTGAGAAGCATACACAAATAAACCGCACAATTTTTAGTCACGCATGTCACATTCAAATCTAATTCCGCAATCGGAGATAGTAAAAGTTACTTGAATTGTTTAGTTCCTACGAGGATATATATCACTAAATAGAGATTCATTAAATTTTTGTATTTGTAAAATAATAAAACATTAGACCATACAACATTTTACATCGGCTGGTTGTAAAAGTCTCCTATATTTTTTATTTTAAGTTTTCCTATTTTTTAGACAATGAAAAAATACAGATTTTCCTTTCTAATGTATACATCTTATTTACCCTTTGCTCCAATTTACTTACATCATGTTCCCTTATATTTTCTATATACTGAATACAGACTGCCGTCTATGTAATTAAAAACCGCATATAATTTGAATTTAACCGACATGGTTATAAATTACACATACATTGTTTATCAATTCACCTGCTTCTTCATATACTAGTAGTAGATTTTACTTCAGCAACGATCTTTATGCTTGATATACTCGTAATAGATTTTACTTCAGCAACGATCTTTTTTTACATGAAATAGTAAAAATTATTGCATAGCACTTCTCTCTCAGACTCACATTTTGTAAGTTGTGCAACAAATTTTTACAAAATCTATTTCACACATTCTCTTTCCCAAGGTCATTCATCAATCATTAAAATTTTCTAAGTCACTTCTAGAATCATTTTATCATATATATATCATATATATACGCTATAACAGATTGCAAAAATATTTGAATATGGTTGAGTTTGGAAAATATTCTACTAAAAAGTGAAAAGTATGCTTATGGTACTTACCATAATTATTAGTTAACCGGCCGATGTCGATTGTTGACAGCAAACAGAATCTGAGTCTCTGTACAATGACCGACTCCCTCAATAGTAGAATTAATAATGTAGCTCCATACAAAAATCGTATCAAAAAAGTTATTATTATTAAGTACTCAAAAGGTTTGGCGTTCTGTAAAAAAAATTATTGCAGCAGCAATGTAAATAAAATAGTACTGGGTACGTACGTACACAAAAACAATATTAAATTAATTGATAAAAAAATTAGGAAATATACTTGATATCTATAATATTACATATATTAGTCCTTTACAGCAATATTAGATATTTTGTGTTAGATTTATACCATGTGATCATTCTCTATGTATGAGAACTTGTTGTGAATGGCAATGTTTGGAATTCTGAGGAACTTAAAGAAATAATTACCTTCATTGTAATTAAATGAACATTTAAATATGAGTAGAACTCGCACCACGAAGGTTCCTGCACACTTACACATAAAGGTTTCAACACATAAAGGTTTCAAACTTTAAGAGTGAGTTACATACTTTGACTTAACGTTAGGTTCACATAAAGGTTTCAAACTTTAAGAGTGAGTTACATACTTTGACTTAACGTTATCTCTTTTTTAATTAGGATCTATTCTTTCTAATTATTCACACAAACATACACACACACTCACATATATATATATATATATATATATGTATATATGCATATATATATATATATATATATATATATATATATATATATAGACACGTGTATGTATATATTGCCCAAAACATTTGTCACAGGCAATGGAAAAGTAACATGTATTTCATAGGATATATATACAACATAGCCACTAAACACCTAATACTTTTTCCATATGCAATATCTTAAAATATCTTTCAGACCGCGATACCTTTAAATTTGTATCTCATAAAGTAAAGTTTGTGCACAAATATTAGTAGACGTTTTTGATTGTCTTTCAAAGAGCACATATAATTATATCCAGCCTATTCGGTCTCAAAAAAACCAAGAGATGTTTTTTATATGTATTCATGTAGTTTAACCACACCTTCTTCTTGAATTTCATCACAGTTGGTATTAGTCTGAAAGAGCTGAGACATTGTGATATACAGACGGAGAGGTGGAAGTGAGGAATTTATGCTGAATCTGTGTCAGCCATTTGGCATTAATTCTAAGTACAAAAAGTATTTCTACGTAGTAGAAATTAAAAAAAAAATAATACAGTTTAAAAATATAACATAGAAAGAACTGAAATATTTTTTAAGTTTCGCTCATATACTGAAAAAATAATAAAAGAGGGCTGGATTTGAGTTTCAGTAGTCTAGAGTGGTTGCACTCTGAAGTTGGGAAGTATGTTGAAATGACATAAAATCATTCATAAATATCCTACAAAATTATTCATAATAAATTTCCTGCATCTTATTTATATTCTAGTGCAGGAAATACAACATATAAACATTTATCTACATATATACATACCAGTTTTCCCAAAGCAAACATTATGGTTAGGTGACAGATTAAAATTGAATGGATAACCGTGTGGAAAAGGGCAGAAAGCAGCTGAAACAAACAATTTTAAATATTTCATAAGCAACCATCGATCTACTCGAACACTTCAAATCTGTTACATTTTTAATTTTACTAAACTCTGTGTGTAAACACGTATAAAATTGTTATCTTGAGTGGATGGAAAAGTGGCCTTCCAATATTTCAAAATATTTCCTACATAATAGTTATTCACTAACCTAATTGCTCATGGCCGCAGTATGAGATTCTGAAGACCTTGTCTTAAGTAATGTTAGATTAGCAACTAATAATCCCACTGTATCACTTTATAGATATTAACTCATGTGACGATCAGACAAAGTATTTCCACATCATCCACAAAGCAAGAAGTAGTTTTTTTTTTCAATATGGGGTAGCTCTACTTGATGACGCTCAATTAATCTGGGAGCTATTTTAAAAAGTTTTTTAATTTTTCCGAATTCAAAGGAAGAAGTCGTGCTCCTTGGGGATTATTGGAGAAGTCAAGACTTTCTTATCTGAATGTTTGAACCGATACCTAGCCGTATTAATAGAGAGTATACCTTCATCCAGTGTTGTACATATGTTGTGTGTTGCTTAACTCGGAATGGTATGCATGAAAGAAGCTACTAAAACTTTTACATTTTGATTGTTTTCCACTCTTTGTTAAATAAAAAGGCACTCAAATACCACATTCGACACCGCTCCCCGCCCCCCCCTTTCCAAGTGTGATTAATAAACGCAATGAGAAAGTTCGGATTTTATTTATTAATTTAATATAAAGTTCGGGTTTATTGTTCTCAACTTACATTAATCTTCATTTAGAACAAATTCAAACAAGTTTTGCAACAAATGTTTTGGCTGCACTAAAATAATCGCCTCAAGTGTAAATAATGCTGATTTTATATTATGTTACTTCCCTTACCTAGAGTCTTTTTCTCTTTTACATTTCAGTCAAAATGAGAATATATTTTTACTTTGAAGACAGTGTATTTATTTTTCATTCCAATTTGTCGCACTGTATCTCGGTTTTTATAATTTGACTAGTAAAAACTAATTAAATATTAGAATTATTGTTTAATACAAATTTCCCGAAAGAATAATGCAGTGTGATATCATTTGATGACGTAGGAGGTTTATGTGTGGAATATGCAAAACACTTCGAGAATTTACAATTTCAAGAAAAAATACTCGGTAATAAAGGGATGCTTTTTGAATAATTTAAGAAAATATATAAATTCAGAAAAAGGGGTCTCTTTATTTGAGTGAACACCAATAAGTTTTTATTTTATTGAACACGCCCAAAAGTGAAGAGATGTTATATACAACTTGGAACATGATATAAAACTCGTAGAACTGAAAAATTATAATGGTTGAATCCAGGTAATAAAAAACTAATGCTAAATATACATTAGCTAGAAGTAAATCAAGGTAATAGTTTGATAGACTTACTACGCCAATGTCACTTACCAATGCCACGAAAGCTAACAAGATAGCAACGACAAGTATGTATTGCCATGAATTAAAGTTGGTATTGGAAAAATAAACAATGAGTACTGATAATTTACTTTTCCTCATCGCTAATTCACTTTAACTCGCAATTATCCGTTGCAGAACAGATTGTTCCGAAGTTTAAAAAATTAATTGTATTTATATACACTTTCACTTTTCATATTTTTGAAATGTAGATAACTTTTTACAATTCAAAAGGTCAAATTCTTAGTAAGTGGTGAAAACAAGCTTGCAAAAGTTCAATGATTCCTTTCCAGCAGACTTTTGAATCCAAATGCCATTGAAACATTAAAAGATTGTGAACAGAATAAAATTTGACTGATCAAAAACCAGATTTCGTTAAAAAGTGAAACAGCCTTAATAATCGTACTTAATTAAGAGGAATAGATTTTTTACCAGTTAAGTGCGTGTCGGAACAGGTACAAAGGAAAATTGTCTATATTTTTTCAAATTGCTCTTTGAACCACAAATTAACCGAAATAACTTTATCAAATGTCTATATTTTTTAGGATTCATTGCCCGACACTTAGTAGCTTAACATTTGTCAAACTGCATTTAAACTGGAAATAAATATATTACTTTTTTTCATTGAACCAAATCAAGTGTTTTTTTATTATTAGTGATGTTCCTTTTTATAATAGATTGATAACCTAAACTTTGACAGGATTTTTGTGAAAATAGAATGATATCACAATGGTTTTCTATGTCAGAAATGAATGTGGAAAGAAATGTGAATTTCATAATTTTCTTCAATTTTTGGTTTCTCTCCAATTTTCTTATTTTTTTATACCATATTTTTGGAAATGGCTTTGGGTGGATAGTGGTTTTTTGGAGAATTTTTTTTGGAATGGATGAAAAGATACAAATCTTTTAATTTCATTCATTTTGTAAGAGGAATAAATTATTAATTTTCGGATTTGTATCTAATGTGATAATTTAGAAAAAAATTGCTTCCCGTTTCAGTCTGTTTTATCAACCCGAAAACAAATATTCAAATGTTTTATACATTGGATTGGTCCATTTGGGGAATAATATTAATTTATATTCCTTTTAAGTTTAAATAAAGAAAAATATAAACCAAGGAATGGAACTAACCTGAAATTCGTACGCACCATTAAATAAATTGCATTGCTCGCTTAAGATCATATAGCTTTTCCTCAATTTTTTTATTTCAGATATAACTTCCATATCATTATTTTCGCCAATTATTTCATTATCAGCGATAACTTCGGCTTGAACATAAACATATTCCTCCGATAATTTATTAACTCCTGTCAGAATTATGTTTAGACGCCTTCTGAATATTTTCAAATGTACGATGCACTTCCAATCTTGTACTTGTAAAAAGAATTGGGTTATAAAATATGATAGATGGCCGATTACCGTTCCAATGTCATAAGCTGTGTACTGTGAAATTGTGTCAAAGAATACAATAAAGACTGATGTGAAGCTAAAAATCTTAAATAATTTATTACATGATTTTCTTTCACTCATATACATAAGGATTGTTACTTTTAGTAGATTGTCGATATTTTTATAATTTTTAAAATATTTGTGAACACTTTGATAACTTTCCGTAGCAGCAAAAATGATAAGAATTACAACTTGTATCCTTGATGTTAGTGTATGTATCCAGCCAAAATTGGCTGATACAGGATAATCAGTGAAAAAATGACGTTGAGATGATGCTATCAGAATTTTTTTGGATAATATGATTATAAAAAATATTGTTATCAAAGCCCGTGTCGTGATATTCTTTACCATTATATTATTGCTTAATTTTGAAATACGCGACAGTGAACATACACGAAAAATTGTATTAAAATTTCCCATTACATCATAGGTGTCCATTTTTAACTCAACTGGCTCCTAAGAACTAAACGTTACAAGATGTTAATTCTACAAAGTGACTCGTTAAGCATATTGGATCGATATTACGTATGTTGTTGTATAAGTACATATGCACAGGACGAATTTCGTTGAATCAGTCAATTTAATTTAAATTTGTAACTAGGTTATAGTAATTGTGATGAAGTGATGGAATGAAAAAACAAACCACAATTAAAAATTTTAACCGTCTAAATTTGAAAGGATTATTGCTGGGTGAACTAAATCTAAATGGCCGTTTATGACTCTAAGGAAGATAGTGTTGCGACAAATTCTTGATCGGCTTAAATTTTTGCACTGAAAAATTGTAAATAAAAACTAAATAAATTGCTAATATAATTAACACTAGTTTGAACTGTGAAGATAATTAGGTGTGTGCCGGTTTAATTTGGTCATAATAGTGTTTTACGTGTCTTCGATTTATTAAAATAGATAGAGAAATGTTTCATGTATTTTAACTAATTTGTATGGACCTTTCTATAGAGGGGACATGACTTTCCTTAATCATAGATGATTCTTAAGATACACATAATGCCTACTCCGTGTTTAGTAGGTTTAGTATATAAAGTGTAATATTCTTTTGACAGAGTAATTGTAGGGCCTTAGTTTAAATGTCTCGCAACGGCTTCATGAGTTGAATTTAAAATTACAACCTGACAAATGCGAGTTTTTTGCAAAAAGAGATTCCCTATCTAGAGCATGTTCTTACAGATGAAAAATTAATAGTGCTGTAGACGCACTCTCTCGATAACCTCCTGTGCGCCCATTATCTCAGACCCTGACAAAAGTCATAGCGACAAACTTAATGATGATTCACTTCCTGATATTGAAAAACTCTTAGATGATGATAATATCTTCGACTTCTATTCTGAATTTCTACAAAAATCCTCTAAAACTGCAACACCCTATAAAACAATAATTGTTGAATACAATGAATCATTACTCAATTACCAACAAAAATACATTATTATTCCTACTTCAATCAACTTAGTAGACTCGAACCCCTATGTTGAAGAAATAAACTCAAATTGTTCCAACCCCGATGTTTTGCAGTCCGAGAGAACTCTTCATTGCTTTATTAAAAGCATGTCCGAAATAAAACTTTTTATCTACAATTTAGCAAGTTTATAATCTAGCAGGTAGCAAGTTAATAATCTATTTAATTCCTAGAGATACCAGTGTTATGAAACAAATACAAACTTTTGTTATATAAGACAGCTGCTTTTCGCTATGAGTAATGATTCGACAGGGCTTTGATCAAGGATAAGGCCTTCCGTTAATTCGGGGTTAATAATGGAACATTCAATCATGGCTTCACTTCGAGGACGAATGGTGTATACTGGATCTTTAAATTGCATTTTTACTTCAAAGTTATTAATTTTTTTGGTGTTAACAGTGTAATCAATATTGCTTAAACATGTCATAACCCATAATTCCGTCATATGGTGTCTATAATTTATCTGTAATATGAAAGTGGAGAGAAATTGTTTTGTTATTACATTTAAATGTTATGGGTATGTGACCTTGAGTCATAATGGGGCTGCAACGTACAGGAAGTAAAAATAAAAGGCATTGATGCCTTTTATTTTTACTTCGTGATGTGTAATTTCGGGCATTATTTCGAGTGATTTCTTTGTCAGGCTAATTTAGTCACTTCATTATTGGGAGAGAATGTGAATTTTGAATGATCTTTATAGGAAATAGATAAGGTTGTATTTTCATTTTGCGACTGGTTTTCCTGTCGTGTAACACTTTCATGTACAGGAGATATAGAATTGTGAAGCGAAAGCGAGCCCTCAATTTGTTAACTTGACTTAGTGGAAGTAGAGGGTCTATGAGAGGTAATATTGTCATGAGTATCAATTTGGGACAGGTTACCCGGTTTGTTACTACACAATATGGATACAGTGGAGTTAGAAATATAGGTGTTAATTAATGCATCGCGAATATGATTTTTGGGTTGCTTACTCAGTTTGTTATTGCGTAAGGTGAATACAGTCGAATTAGGAATATGATTTTGGGGCTGGTTACCTAGTTTATTACTATACAATGTAGATACAGTGGAATTAGAAATGTATTTAGAAGTCCCGTTTTTTTATTTAAATTTCCCGCACGACACTGATCGGGAGATTTTTATTGCTTTACGCTACCACCAATTTATGTTATACGGGTTTAGTAAATAGGGTTTTTAGAAAATAACATATTTAATTTATCACAATGATTTATTGTAATGTGAATTAATGGCCAACCATTCTGGCTGTGAGCTTAGAATCGATTGACTGGACCACTTGGCGTCGCAAGCAGGTTTCGAGTGTTGAGAGGATTGTTGATTAACTGGAATTATGACTTAGTAGATAGATAAGGCTTAGGTTAGCTGTATCCCTTACATGGCAGGGGTGTAACAATGTGGAGAGTATTAGAATGATTTATTATGTCACCGTCAAATCCTATAGAGAATGCTTGTAATGAAGGGTCTTAAAAACTAACTGCAATCGTCATGTGACTGATTATCAATTGGAAACGAGTAATGACAGACATTATTTATTAGTTAACTATATATACTGCTACAACTACTTCATAGCTTTTTATGTCATTATTCATAAGTTTTTCGAACGTAGCCATAATAATTTAAAATTTTAACTCAGAAATGTGTTCGGCACTCTTCAACACTCTTGGCATAAATAGTTGTTCATATTCTAAAAATATACCTACTACATAGTTGATGCACATCTGACAGTACGATGGTGAAAGTTTCACGTCCACCAGGTATATCGTTTTTATCAGACTTTAAAAAAACAGAAAAACAAACTTACTACTCAGTACCATTCTTATGCCATTGTACATAGATGCTGAATTTGCAGATTATAAACATTTTAAAAATGTTTCCTTCTAGAAATTTTGACTCTAAACTAAATTTAGGCCTAGCACCTATGACGTGGACTCTCTCACTAAAGAGCTTGACATATAATTAAAATTTATGAATCTCAAATACACTGGATAAGGTATAATTAAATTTCACGCTGAATCGTGTATTGCACACAGTTTATTAGCCAAAACCAAGTCAAGTTCAAAATAATCTTCTTCAAGTTAAAAATATCTCCGCTACCAAATAAACAAAGGAAGCTAGATGGAGGTCTATTTCCCAATACATTAAAGTATTTTTATAATTTGATTTGTACTCATACAAATCTATACGTCTCGCGAGCAAGTGATACTTAGAGATTTAAATTTTGGTTTGCGTTCTTTATTCACACCCTTGGCTTATTATCCATCGGTTTGAAAGAACTCCAAATGGAAAACTTTGTCTTAGGCTGCTTCAACTTTCCTTCATTTATGTCTATTATATCTTTATGCTTTCTAATTTCTTTTAGTTCTTTCAATTATATACAGATATTGTACCTTCATTTTGATCATCTTACTCTCAAGTAGAGGGATACAAATATGTGTCAACCAAGATCACATGTGTACATTTCATATTATTTTATATGTCTCAGCGTTCCACGGCAATAAATTTGCACATCAAGTAAACTCATCTACTTGCCCCTAAGCTTATGGTTTGTCTTAATTAGATACTTAGTTTCGCAATAAAAGTCAACAAATGTGATATTATATTTTTCTGCATTCATGCTCAGTAATTGATACAATAATATATTTTTTTAATTTTACTATATCATTAAATTGCTTAAAGATATGTACGTAAAAGCATTCACTCCAATATATATTGATATACTATTTTTTAAATATTCATTTACTGTAGATGAAAGTGAATTTGAAGATTTTTAACCATAATTTCAGTCCAAAATAATATTTCTGCTAATATAGTACAGAAATATATTTGTGTATTTATATATGAAGGTGATATCATGGTCATTTGACTAATGGAGCGGGCTAATAAAAAATATACACAGACACAACACATATTGACAAAATGTCATCTTTCATTTGTGTAATCGTGTAATGTGTTCCAAGATTTTAAGAAACAAACATGAATATTGAGTTGAGCCATTTATTTTCTTCAATTTAAAACCGGTGTGTGTCTTCAAAACAAATTCAAATTATGACATGATTATAATCAGGTATATTGACAGATATAGTAGGATTATAATTATAACAGGGTTAGCAACAGAGAAAACGATGTATTATGGGGGTGTACCCACAGCTCGGCAATAAATCAGCAATTCCCCATTACATTGTTTCAATTTTATTCATAAATACCTGAGCAATGAATCTGCTGAACAACGCAAGCCTTTAAGCTTAAATGGTGCTATTGTACATTTATTTTTCTTTATAAATACCTTTTTTAAAGTATATTCCAGCTAACTTTCTTCTCCTTTCAAGTTTTAGGCCATTACAAATTTCACTTTGTTTGTAAAGAGTAATGCATTTATCAACGAATATTCCAGCACAGTGCTTTGACTATATAGTGAGTAACGTAATACTTCACTTAACTTAAAATAATTCGTTGTTTAATTTAGATACGAATAACATTAATACTTTGAAATAATTTAACTATTTTTATCTCTTATTTCCTGGATAAAAAGAAATGATTTTTAATAAAAACTCCTCTAGTGGACTTTATAAAATTCAATAAATTAAAATTCATACCATAAGAATGCAGTTGACATATTACAGCACAA
Organism: Druceiella hillmani; assembly: GCA_039881145.1. NCBI lineage: Eukaryota > Metazoa > Arthropoda > Insecta > Lepidoptera > Hepialidae > Druceiella > Druceiella hillmani. The sequence continues at coordinate 393,432 of JAYKKI010000069.1, read as the reverse complement.
TACAACTCAAATAGTAAAAATAATACAATTCAAGCTTACGTCTGAAAGTCCTTGAATAAGTTCCTACGTGGCAATAGACTATACAGAAGCCATTATTGAAATGAACATATGACATTATATTGACTCAAGTTATGTTGTACCAAATGTATTTACGGTTAGCCCACATACTCCATTAGACAAATGTCTATGGCAACACATTTGTGTGTTAATTATACACAAATTCACTTCTATATTTTATCAGTACAGATACCATCTCTGTCCAAAATTATATTATTACAACTCTATTCGTGTTCACTGATTATGAGCTGTATTTATAATGACTCATGTTTTTTGTATTTTTAGTTTAAAAAACCCATTTTAAATATATTATCTTCGATTTTATTACTCTTTTCACAACTATACCACTATTTACAGCCAGAGTTTTTAAAAATAAATTATTAAATCATTAAGTAAATTAATGCTCAAAATGTAATGAGACTTTTATAGAAGTTATTAGCTGTGCTTTGAAGCAATCAATCATATAGGCCAAAATTAATCCCCTGCCCGTAACTAAGCTAACATAACAAGAAAACAAAGAAGGGTAATTCATGATTTAGAAAAAGAATTTCATTGTATATGTATAAGGTTCCAAACTGTCTAATAAACATTATTTATGCTTCTATCTCTCAGTACTGTGACGGGGATATATTGAAAGACATTTCTAATCACTCATGAGTTACTCTTTCGAAATAATTATAGGAGATAATATTATTCCTTGCTCTGAATAGTTTCATTTTTGCTCTTATTTTTCCAAAAGCGAGCAAGTACATACCCCACTCTACAATAGATTGAAGTAAATGTCATCTACGTAACATAAGTTTTTTGAACACAAGAGACCAAATTCATATAGATGTCATTTTAATGTGACATTTTTATTGAAGAACTGAATAATTGCATCAAAATTTGAGTAACATTACTTATATTCGCATATTCTGCTTGATGCAAGAAATACATTTAAATTTGTTTTTTTCGTTTGTACCCGAATCATACCAGAAAGTCTAAACCAATTGTATGTTGTACCAACTTACAGTTCTTAATAATTTACATAGACGTAATTTTAAAACTGCTGGATTCATTTTGATAAAAGGGTGTTTCCCAAGATAAAAGAGCACATAGAGACAAATGTACCTACGAATAGAGCCTTTTTTATACATTCTAAGGATAAAGCATAAATCATAAAAAGTAAAAATATTTGAAATAATATATTTATGAAATCACTATGGACTCTTCGCTCCATCTTACAGAGGAAGCAAAAAACAATTATCATCAATATTTTACATAGAACAAAGTAGAATATAAAGTCTGTTGGGGTTGTTTAGATTCGACATTAAAATTTTGAAATATTCAACTGTAACTCAAATTCGACCATGCCACTGTCTGGTGAGTGATTGATTTCAATATAAACATGTGAATCAATTTAAATATGAACAAAAACTTGAATTAAATGATCATCTCCATTTTCGTGGAGTCGTTTTATCATAGAAGCAGAAAATTCTCTGTCATTTAATTGATTTGTAAACCTTACTAATAGTTTTTTGCATATGACACATGCAAAAAAATATTGAATTGAATTTCATTAATTATATTTAAAAGTAGCATATCTGTATAATTGTTGTCTAATTATCCCTACAAATTCAATACAAATTAACTCTTTATAGATCCGAGCTTATTTGTCCTTAATTGCTCTGCAGTTAATAATTATAATCACCTCTATTGAATAAGTTTTACTTTACAAGTTCTTTGTTTTGTATATTCTTTGCAATAATATAAGAACTTTGGCTTATTTGTAGATTAAGTTGATTAATAATTTTAAAATTAATAATTTTAGGATAATTTTTAAGAAATTTGAGATTGACCATATTTTATTACCATGTGCAATCACATAACCAAAAAAGCAACAAAAATTGATGAAAATATCAATTTGAAATGTGCTCAGTGTAGGTGACCACAAAAGTGGTGCACACAGCAAAACAAAGCATGATTTGTTTAACATTTTCTTCCACGCCTTTGACGTTTGCTTCACATTCCATAACCTATAGATACTTTTAGGTTTCAAACCTCAAAAAAGTAAAGAAGAATCCATTAATAATATTATAAATCCTATAGAAGTGGGATACACGAATACTTAGAACCAGAAAATTATAGGTATAAAAATAAATATAAAATAAATTTATATCCACATATATATGTGTTATATATTGGCAACAATAAAGGAGAGGGACAGGAATAGGAGGAAAACTAGAAAGGGGATAATGAGTCATTACGAACAGGGCGTACGATAGGAGTGTTTTCCAATAGTATTTCAAATTGCCAAATATGACATCAGTGTATTACTTATTCCACAGTACGAATAGTGAAGGAATAACGTAGACCTGGCCTGTCTCATGTTTGGGAATAAGTACAGTAATGCGATTTTTCCAAATGATGTCCAAGGCTAATCACACTTAAGGCTGAGAGTTGAGACCTAAGGTAAACAGGGCTGTGGGAATACATAAATTTAAAAAGAAGGCAGAGAATAAGTACGTTTTATCCGTAGTAAATATATATTCAGATCACCTGCGCCCTATATTTGTGAAACTTGATCAAATTATCTGAGATTGAAAATGTAGCAAATGCATGTATTTTGAAGTCGTTCTCATCGTCTCTTCGTTTAACAGTCCTAGATAAGATTTTAACGGTCAAGTAAAGGCAGCAAGAGTGTTTGATGTTGGTGAATTTTTAATTTATATTGGGATAAAATGTTGATTAATTTTGTAAATATTGACAGAAACAGGTCGAAAATTTTACAATTAACATCATTTATATGGCTTAATATTGTCATTTATATAACAGAGATACAATATGTAAATTATGGGCTTTTATAATATGTTATAATATGAAAAAAAATTACTTTACTAAAATAACTGGGATAAACAGTATTTAAAATCATTTTATTATACCAAATTTAAAAATACAAAACTTCAAACCAAAGTTCAAAATACATGGTAATTACCTACTTTTGATCTGTGTTCGGTATCAATAATATAGGACATACCTTAACTAAGCAAACATCATTAATAGGGAGTGTTCAAACAGAACCGAATAAATTTTCCACGTAAAAAAAATCAATATTATGTTCTGTTAGTTGTGTTAATCAATCAGGAGATTCCACACGATGATAAACTAATGACTGTTAACACAAAAGGCATTCAATCAATAAAATGTCAATTGTTTCGTAAACACTGAATAAAATAGTTGTGCTGGAATTTAGTTGAAATTCAAACATTCTACGAGAGTTAATATGGACGAGTCGGTTGAAAATACACTGTGGCCAATTTTGATATACCAGCATGTGTTTGGAGTTTGTAGAAAAACCGCTAACCGAATTCCAGCCAGATTTACTTTATGGTGTCAAAAGTTATACACATTACTTATAATTGGATTATTTATAGTGCAATATACTTGGCTAATTATTGTAACATTAATGGAGCTGCAAATTGCATTTATAATCAAACATGGTCGGCATGTTATACTGGCAGTTAGAACACTTCACATGATTCTTGTTCTGCGCTTATTGTTGATTGATATAATATGTGACAGAAATATGTTTAAAGAATTGATCTTGAGAATTCAAAAACTAGATGATCTTTTTAAATCAGAGCAGAGACGGACTTTGTTGAGACGTGACAGATGTAAAAACCTCATAGTCATTGGCCTTCTTGTGGCTTTCCATATTTTTATTACTGCTTTTGGTGTATTTGTAGTAATAAAGTACTCTCTAAGTATTTCCTTCTTTGTTATGTTCAATATTATCATTCCCATAATTTTTTATTTAGAAGTCACATTGTTTTGTTTCATATTATTTAGTATAACAAAACGTGTGGAAATGTTGAATATGTCTTTCAAATTGAATAAAAGACAAAATATGGTGGCACCTATTGATGCCATATTTGGCAGTCCACAACATAATCCTAATTCCAACAACCATTTCCCATTTGTATTGCCGCTAAAAGAAAATTCCATTTATTGTTTATCTCAATTCTATATTAATTTGTTTGACCTGTGCCACTATTTAAACAAGGTGTTTGAATTCCAGGTTTGTGATAGGAATTTTTAATAAAAACATTGAAATAACATTTTAGGTTAAAAAAAATGCTTTCAAAAATGTTAATACAAATATTATTATGAACTAGCCTTTATTTTTCAGCTACTCATGTCAATCCCTCAGAACTTTACTGACATGCTTCTTAAAATGTATGGTTTTCTTGAGAATGTAAAGTATAATGTAAGTATTGTTAAAACATATATTAACTAATTAACTTGAAGCAATAAGCTAAATTAATTTCAATAGACTACATATTGAAGGCAAATACCCCAAAAATAATAAATATGCTTATAAAGAAACTTGTCACGCAATCAATGAAGTGTACAAAGAAAATTTTGTAGATTTTCTCAATTATAATTTAAATACATTTAGATAAACAAAGTAATTTAGATGTTTTTTATGGATGGAAGTTCAGAACAGAAGGCCAAGTCTGACAAATGTGATACAATCATGAAGAACTAAACCCACATCCAGCAACAAGAGAGCCGAGATTTATTTTCTTTTTTCCTCCTGTAGAATGGGATGATGATGTGTCTGATTGATATTCAATATTTCACTTCTTTTTTTGTTCATATCATTGTGGCATCCAATCTTTAATATGTTTCAACCCTCAATTTTGGATTTCTAATTTGTCTATATTTTTAGGTTAATGTTGTTTTGTTTCGGTTTCCCTGACACGAGTATGTGTGCCTTATAAACCAATATCATTCTGAAATATGACTATGACTAGTCTTAATCCACAGTTTTTCAAGAAATAAATATTAATTAGGGGGCACATTACTCTAGCGTTATTCAAATACCTCTATAGTAACTAAATTACGTATTTGCTTATGGTTTCCTATTTAAAACTTCCAATTAATGGGAAATACACTGAGGCATAAAAAGTTATTTAATGGATAATTATCTGCAAACCGCAGTAGTTCTGACAAATTACCATCAACTTTGCCTCTGAATGAGGGAGATGAATTAAATTTTGCCTGAAGTTAAAACTATTTTTTTTTTTATCACACATTCATTCATAAAGACAATATTTCAGAAATTGAACATATCACTTTCGATGAGTTTCATGTTATGGCAAATCCACCAAGTTGTGGGGTTGATGACCGTGTGTCTCATATGTGAGAAAATATACTTGCAGATAGAAACAGCAAAATCCTTTCTGACGTCAATGCAAGTCGATGAAGAATTACGTAAGAAGTTTTTATGTTCGTTTCGTATGTCTCCAGTGTCAGTGCTAATGAATTGTATTTTATGAATGTGTGAATATTTTTATTTCACATTGTGCGCCTTAAACAATTCTCCATAAAATGTAGTTTTGTGTTAAGAGATTAGGTAGGTTTTTTCATCTTTATAAAGCAGTTCAAAGATATAAAGAATGAATTGTATTTTATGAATGTGTGAATATTTTCGTTTCACATTGTGTGCCTTAAACAATTCTCTATAAAATGCAGTTCTGTGTTGAGAGATTAAGTAGATTTTTTCATCTTTCTAAAGCACTTAAAAGATATATAGATTTCACCTGTTGTCCACCATAATAAAATCACAATTTTAGTTTGGAATCTAAAGGTAAATAGGTTTAGAATTGTGGTCACACTTCTTAAGACTGAGGATGAACTGAATATGCAACATAGGTTTTAAAGTCTTTCTAATTAATTCAACATTTCCTTAGTTAAGTTTTGATAACTTACACCTCCGTAACTTAAGTTAAGCAGAAGTAGAGTTTAAAAATACCTATGTGCCTTTATTGAATTAAAATGGGAAAAATTTTTGAAATTTTCTGAGAGAATGCTATCTGAAGGAAATCATATAAATGATATCACCTACTTTAGGATGTAATGTAAGATGTGAATCAACCATTTCGGTTAAGATTTTTTGATATCCGAAGAAAAAAATATTGAATAACCACTAATGAACAGTTGCGATGGAGCAGTCATGCGCATGTTCCATGGAAAGAAAATTACTTTAACTCTCACTCTACTCTGCAGGGTAGAGTGAATGGAAATGTCTGAATGTTTTGCTTGAATCTTGACAAAATTTCTTTCCACTACAAAAAGAAAATATATTTTGTAATAAAGAAATTATCAAAGCTTCATTAATTTAATGTTTATAATTTGTTTTGTAACCGCCTTAATGTTCTAATGTCTTAAAGAGTATTGTAATAGATGTATAAAATTCAAACCATAATTGACATTATTATTATCTTTGACACCTGATATTAAATAACTACATTGAAGTGTTTCCATCTGCTAATGCCCTAAGCAATTAAACTAAGTGCCCGACCCCTTTAATCCAACTTAAACTTTGTGATTTGTGATGCGCAGTCTTATATAACCAATTATGCGTAGCTTAATCTGAACATCTGACCTGCATACATCATATATTTAAAAATATTTAAATGTATTTAATGTATGATATTCATATAAAGTTGACAAGCCCAAACTGATAACCCGAATGCTACCAGTGTGTGTAATAGATGGAACGTACAAACTTCTTGCCTATCTAATTACACAGAACACCAATATTTCAAAATGTTTCTATGAGAAACTGAAATTTATCTAATCATTTCAAGTGCCGATTTATAAGGAGAAAATAAGCTGTGACTTGTCAACTCACCTTTGGCTATTTTTAGAATGAAATAACCCATGTTTTGTTATATTCATAGTTAAACAAACCACACACACACACAGAATCAGTTGAGGTAAATGAACTAATAAAATCACTTTTTGTTAAAATATCTGCTTTTCCATTATCAAGACATCTATTATATTTTGTAAATGTGGCGTAATGTATATTGTCATCCATGTGCGATTTTCAAATTTATTCTTTATTGAAAAATAATATAATTGTGAACAGTAGACCGAAGCCAGTTTGAAAATTACATGTTCTTAATAAATGTATTTTATGCCATTTTTATGTGCGATAAATATTTGTGGTTAGCCCAAAGTTGTGTTCTGAACAAAATGTTCAACCAGGCTTGACAATAATTTAACTTTCTTCTTTTTATAAATGAAAGAATATTAATATAAAATGATGTACCTAATAAAAAAATACTCCTCGTAATTTTAATAAAAATAAATCATATTGAGAATTACTTTTACTATGAGAAGGTCATCATGCATTAAATTTACAACCTCTATTTACACAATCATTATGGGTTGTGTAAATTTTTTAATTACATTCTTTTTTAAATAAATCTGTGTCCTTATTTGCATATTTAGTGTTTAGTGTAACTAACAGTGGCAATTATGTTGAGGTAATTTTAATAAGCAGTTTGCGAAATGCATTATAGCATGCAAACGCATATGGCATTATGGCACGAAATAATTCAAAACGCATTAATGAAAAGTATTTTCTAATGTGTTTGTTTGGTTCATAATTTAATGTCATTTACATTAATGTATGTGCTTATGCGGTATAGTTTTTGTCTTTGACAATGTTGAATTAGTAAGAAAGTGCAGAAAGAAGCGTAAAATTTATAAGAATATTGGTAAGAACTTTAAAAAGGTGTGTCTCCTACAGCAGCATGCCCTACCCAGAAAGCATACTGCACACCACTGTTTGTTCAATATATCAATCTTCTTTGTTGATTAGATAATAGTTGTACTAGTTGATGACACAGTTATAATTTTAGAATGATGAAAAATTATAATCCATTGACTTTTTGAATGTCATGTATCTACATAAAATTTATCAAGTCAACCGTAAGATCTATTTTCAATCCTTTAACATAAAAAGTTAAAAGATATTAGATCAAATTGTATATTTTTATCCTATTTTACTTCCAATACAAGATAGGAACTTGAGAGAAGGTCGCATCAACCATGTGCAAACTTAAGAGTTATGGTAACAATAGTCTAGAAGAATATCAGTGCCAGCCGTGTTTCATAAAATTTCATGCTGGTGATTTTAATCTCAATGACACTCCCAACACACTGAAGTTAATGATGACAAAATGAAAATATTGAGTCAAATCCACGTTACACAAGAAAATGCAGAAATGTTAAACATGTATCTTGCAAACATTCACACCAACCTGAAGAAATTAAGAAACATAAGAAAGCACAATTTTGGGGCTTCTCATGAACTCAAAAAATTAATTGAAACTTAAACATGAAGGAAATAATCTTTTTTGGAACAAGTCACACTTGAGAAAACGCACACAAATGAATGGGTTTTGCAAAAATTTAAAAACCGATATGCATTTGGAATAAGAAAAATTTAGCATTTTACAGATATTCTGCTGAATTTCGTTATGTTTACCTGATAAGGAATCGATATTATTGCATTCCTGACGTCTGCGGAACTTAATATTCAATTAAAATTTTACGAACTCTTATAGAATGTTCTTTGATATATCAATTGCAGTCTTTTCCAAAACAAAAATAAATAACCTTAAAACCTATCATTTGATAACATCGGCTACCTAGGGTGGTAATTAAAAATGATCCTGTTTATATTACCTCCATTACTTTATCAATTTTAAGAGAACTCCATTATTTTATAAAACCGTGTCATTTGTGTGGGAAAAACAAATCTTTATGATTTAATTTAACTTTGTCATGGGGTTTTTTGGGACAAAACTTGTTTCAGATTGGACCATTTTTGTTGACAACTCTTTGAACCTGAAGAAGCTATGAACAAACAATTAATTTCTGGGTTTCATGTGTGGTGGAGATTGAATTGACCAAAAACAAAGAAAATTATTGTAGTTTTCATTTTTTTAAAATCTGAATTGGTTTTCTTTATTGAAAAATGATATTATGTTTATGATGTAAATTGTAGGTAGATGTTAAATGTTTTTATTGTAAAAAAACATAACATTTCAGAAAAAACTGATTATAAATTGTATATAATGCAGTAGCTATTAATTTTATTAGATAACTGATTTTTCCCGCAGGATAAACGTATAGGCGGATATTTGACTCCTCGACACAGAATACAATAACAATACATACATATAAAAATAACAATTTTAATCTCACTTTCAATTTAAATTAACATAAAAATGAAAGTATTCACCCCAAAATATACACAATTACAAACCACAAATTCACAAACTACTATTAAAACATACAATTGAGGGATTCCCTCATTATAATATGGGAATCAGTCTATTTATTGGTGAAAACCTGAGTGAAATATGTTCAATAGTTTATGAAATTAGTGGACACAGACAGAAAGACAGATATAACATGCAATATTTATACCATATATTGATTTATTTATCAAACTTAAGCTGACACGTCATAACAGTTATTAATCACTAGGGGTTAGGAAGCAAGTGGTATGTATCAGGCAATACAATATTACCATATAAGCATATCATTTATTACTATATTTATTTAGATGTGCATACAAGCACATAATGTGGGTATATATTAGATGCATGTATATTTATGACAAATACTCTTACCGATACCAGATAAAGCTGGTCACAATTGCTTTACATACAATAATAAATATTTAACATTTTTATTTTTGTTAACATATTTCACTCTCCCCTCTTCCAAATATAATTTGCTAATTGAGAATGTTACCTGTTTCTCAAATTCATTAACAATATCTTGCTATAAGTACATATTATTTCTTTTTTCAGCATCCTTTGTCCGATGCCATATGAAGCTCATTAAAAACATGATAGAAACTACAAAACTGGGTCAATTCACAGTTTTCTATTCGTTCAACCTGCGAGCTTCGCTGCTACTTCATTTTGTAGGCCTATTGACAAATTATGCTGTTGTTTTGATCCAGTTTCTTAATGTCGATAATATATCTAACTTGAAAATTATAATTAGACACCATGTCAAATTTCACAGTTTTTAATATTTGGCTAATTATTATGTAACTTTCTTATGTATGCAACCGTATACCACCACTTTTTAGTTTGTAACTTACTGCTATAAAATTATAAAGCATGAGTTGTGTAAAATGATATATGTTTTAAACAATGTTTTTCTTATAGAACATATGATCAAATTGAAGATGGCGAAGATCAAATCAAAATCTCTATTAGGTTTTGTTACTCGAATATTTCATGTACCAAAATCATAAGAGACCGTACTTGCCCGACGGTGAATACATGCTAAATTATAAAAAAATGTGCCATCCAAATATTCAAACCTCAAAAGGACTTGTTAACACCAACTGTGTTCAAAACATACATTATTTAAAAAGGTATAAAGCCATTTAACGCAGAGATTTTGTAATAATTTGTTTGAATAAATTTTATATAAATATTGGAATATGGAAATGAGAAATATAAACATATTATACATAAAACAGGTGTTTGAACTGAATTACGACATTACCAGGTCATATTTTCTCAAAATCAATATTTCTTTTAAAACAATGTGACAATGATTTAAATTCTTAAGTTTACAATGTGAGAAAAAAGTTAAAAAAATTCTTTGTGGTAAATCAAAATTTTGCTGCTCAAGAAAAACCTGTATTCAAATGGAAGACGGTCCGAGTCCTCAATATTGAGTGTGAGTACAAATTTACGCAGATGGTCCATGAGCTTGATATCGTGCCAGAAATGTTTATGAAATTAGACTGGAGCCTTTTGCATGTATTCATTAATTTTAGCCTAGGTCATTTATGGGTTGATGCATTAATACAATAAGTCAAAGTTATTGATAAAATAAGTTATTTTTCATATTTTAGAAAATAAAAATTTTGTTTTTAAAAAACGTCATTCGAGTTTGCAAACCAGGTTATAAACCATTGTACATATAAACATAACAACTTCAAAAAAACACTAAAAATTAGGGAAATAACTATTGACTAGTGATGCGTAAATAAAAGTATCTAAGTGACAGTTACCCGTAATGACATATAAAATTGAGACATAAATAAAACCAAATTATTTTCTTTCTTCAAATTTCGTACAAACGTGGGTTAATGGAGGTAGCTAAAAATATAAATATTGATTTAGATTGAAATTAATTTTTGGTCAACATTATATTTTGACAAATAAAGTCTAGTAAGCATCATCCAGACAAAGAGTCGTCCTTCAAAGCAACGAACTTAGGTTGACTAATGATGGCTGTGGCCTTACTCAATAGTTAATCATTTATTGACCATCGATTTTATCTAAACTAGTTAGTTGCTGTCTAGACTTGTATGCTTTCAAACCTATTCTCATTACAATACAAGTGAAACAATCAGCAATGCCTTATTAATCATAGGATATATTTTTATATCTTCGATGTTAGGTGTGAAATTACATTGCCAATATATGAGCTTAATTATTTTATTCATTTTGTTACAAATCTCATAAATGTGTGGGACATGCATATATCAATTTATATGATAGTACAGATTTGAGATGAGAAATTTGTCTCTAAATTTTGTTTCAATTGTATTAGGATGTTCATAGATAAGACAAGGCGATAAGATATATGTGTATGCAAATATATCTTTTCCGAATCATCGACTAACATTCCATATAAAAAATCTCGTTCAATAAACGAGGTCGTCCATAAACAGTCAACGGAATGTTCATTTTGATGGGAACGAACTGGCCATTTTTTTCGTCGCTTCCAAACAATCTCTTTCGTGCATGGCTTCAGCCAACATTTTTTGCCACCCGCCTACCGATAGAAAGTAAAATTTTGTTACTGACCCAGATTTGGGACTAAAAGGCAAATAAACGAGTCATTATGAACTACCTTTTCGGTAATGGAGGGTCTTATCGTTACGCAACAATTACGTGTTGATAGGTTGACATTTACCAGTACCTACTTCCTTTTACCAGTACCTACTTCCATATACAAGTATACATAAGCATAATCACTTAAAGGCTGACGTACACTCTGACGTCATATAATAAATTTGAATATTTGGAATTAGAATTGTTATATGATTTTGTGGTATTTGAGTACCGAGTATACTTAATGAGCTTAAATATTTTCTAGTAAAAAATATATATGACAGTTTAATACATCAAATTAGGAGTTCTTCGATAGGGAGTTCAAGTTGTTCATCTATTTGATATAGATGAACAACTTGAACTCCCTTATCGAAGCAATTCGTCAAATCATGATAATTTACGAAATATTAATGCAATTCTAGGTATTTTTACTTATTAATTTTTTACATTTTGATTTTTGTTAATGTAAGGACATTGTAATGTCAAAGAAATATCTATCAATTTACATTATTTTAATTTTTTTTTTAAAAATATTTTTATATTTAATTCTTGTTTAAATTCGTGACATTAAATTAACATGATACATATTCTAAACTCAGAGATGATAACCCCATTGACCATGTTTTTATTCTGTCTCCTCAAGAAAAATATTCTTAATTTGTCAGATTTATTTTTAAAATTTATGATGTTATGCCAGTTTCAAGTAATAAATTGCATTATGTACGACAATTTCTCTGCTTATCATTAGCTTCACACCACCATAAACCATTCTTCTCGTACCGAGTCTAAATTTACATAATTACGTCTTATCACCAGAGACAGCATAACTCCTATAATAAATTTGTTGTTGTCGTATTTTACCCTATGACTTATAAAGCAGGCTATATAATTACGTAATGAAAATTAAAATGAATATATGTGAATAATTAAATACAAATAGTGTATACGTGGCGAATATATTCTTGAAGAGGTCTCTTAAATGTCAATGGACAATGTTTTGCAATGTTTTTGATTATGGCATGTACTCTACAGAATATTGGTCTACAAAGCATTTTGCAGAGTATCACCTCCAACTTCTTTACTTTCCGTACTTATGTTGAACTGTTTTATTTTACCTTAATTTTGTAACCATGCTTTCTCCCATTTGAGATGAGATTTCTTCTAACTTTCGGGCGTTTTTCAATCTGTTTTAGAAATTTTGCCTATTTTAGATATTACTCTTGCAAATAGACTGAAATTATTCTTTTTTGGAGTGTAAATTCACGGAAAAGTTTATGCGTAAAGAACGCATTTATCTGGAAAAAACACAGTGCTTTCAATTCCATCACTTCTCTTGTTGATGACACTTGTATTGGCTTTACAGTTAATTCCAAGTATATTGAATGTTTAATTGAATTACTTAAAACAACTGAACACGTAACATTTCCATCCTTCAATTTTGTAAAGAAACTTACATACTCTTTGGTTTATTTTGTCGATGGACGATGAGATTTTGCTAATTTGTGTATTTCACCAAAAACATAGTCATATAATAATTACAACTCTCTTCCACATAATTTTAAGTTTATTGTTATCATGACAATCGCATTCTCATTAAAATAGATAAATTCCACGCGAAATTGTTGCACTTATTTTGCTGTAAATCTGGAACCATTCGTCTGTGCGCTCTAAATTTTTGAGAGTGAGTGTGTATGAAGGAAATTTGTGCAATATCCACAGACGTAGTAAACTATAAACACACTTTCCTAAGTTTAACTTTAATCTTTATAAATTACTTTTGATTTTAAAGTAACTGTTTTAAAAGACGTTTGAGCTAATTCTGATAATTCTGAATGAGATTTAGTATGTGCTATAAATTTCTTACTATGCCTCTATTATGAAATAATATTTTATTATTAATATTTGGTTTAAAAAATGTTCCCTCTCGGACCCTCTAACCCTATCGGATGTTTATAATTGCTGTGAATAGAGAATTTGGTCGATAAGGATGATTAAATATATTTGCAAGTATTTATGGTACAAAAATGAAAAAGATAATATCGCTTAATTTTAATTAGTTACTTTTATTATTATTTACATGCTCAAGTAGAAGGAAAAGCTTTATAAAAATTGGATTATCTTGGATAATCTTGGACATCATAGGATATTTGATTTATATCATGTAGTGAAGATATTTCGATTTGTTTCCTTAACAATGAAGGGTGTTTTATACAATGTTGGTATTCAGCTATCTTTTTGATTCTAAAAATGAAATGAATTTGGAATTGAAAATACTTAAATGCTGTTAATATGAATAAAGATTTTAATAAGTGTGATTTAGTTATTATAAACAAATTTAGCCATTTTTTATTCAAAATATTATCCATTTTTCTGTCAGAGTTTTTCGAGTATATTTTAAAAAGAAGGTCGATACCGACATGACAGCAGATAAAAATAAACCTACTAAGTACGAGTAGAAGTCGTACTCCGAGTGTTCTGTAAACACTTCTCTCGTCTTGTCACTGGCAGGATACAGGATACAAAGACGGATACAAAAAATATAAATATTTAAGTGTAGATAATATTTACATTCAACAATTTGCAAACATTCATTTTTTTTAAATTTTCTCTCTTTTTTTCTTTGTCTATACATAAATAAACAAATATATTACTTCAATACGTAAAATTTATTTTGCTTGAAATTTATTCATTTAGAAATTTTTGTACATCTTTATTGAGTAAATTTTGAATAATTGTTCCCCTCTATAAAACTTCCAAAATGATATAAAATTTAAAAAAATCTTAAGGATATCTATGATATTGGATAGCGAAGTTCATGCAAGAACAAAACTTCAGTTTGCGAGGTATTTTTAAAGAGTTTATTGTAAATATCTCATTTCAAGGGAAACCTGAAACAGATTTTTCTTTCCGCTATGATAAAAACATTACGTTTATACATGTCAAGAATAGTCGGAAAACTGACGTATTGGCTCACATTTTGCAGAATATATGGGACTATTTGTTACTTTGAAACCTGGGAAATATCCAAATAATTATCCTTAATATAAATCTATAACAAATGTTCATTACGTTTTATACAATATAACTTGATGGGTTTTCAAATTAACCAAACCTGATATTGAATCATTAAGTTCAAAAAATGTAAAATTTGTAAAATTTGCCATTTTCTGATATTAATCTTTGAGACAAAGTTCATGATATGTTTTGTTTGCTACATTCAGTTCTAATTTGCCTAACTCTTATACTTTCCACTTTCAAATAAAAAAGTCTGTGGCTCATATTCTAACTGTTCAATTAATTATTTTACAAGAAAGTCTTTGAAAAAAAATTACGTGCAAAAATAGATTAAACATCATATTTTACCAACATATTAGTGATACATTTTAATAATTTTTTTCAATATTGAGGAACAGATTAAACTCTACGCATGACGTGGATTCAGATTAATTTCGAAGTGGGGAATGGGGAATCCATCCTATCAGTTGATTAAGCACTGTAGAGCAAATTTATTTAAACTGAAAATAGTCAATCAATGTAAAGGCAAGTAATCAATGTAATTTTTTTCTTTAATCAGTTCATAAATTTGTGTGAAATCTCATGTGAAAATGTGAAATACTTTTGACAGAGGAAGGCTGCACCTTACCTCATCATCATTATTTGTTCTTGAGGGTGAAAGACTGGAACGAGTACTCTACTGTTATTTACTTATTAGATTGATTGGATTATTGGCTGGCCACATTCTATTAATAAACGAGCAAAAATAATAAGATAATTAAACTAACTTGGAAGTAAGAAAGGAGAATAGTAAAAGTTCAAAAATATCGTAGGCTTTCGGATCCTCTATACATAATTTAAATTCATTGTGGTTTTAGGTTTATTTCCCTTTTAAAGAACTAGGCTAATATCAGATAATAACTAATATCAGATAATTTTAAATGTATTCAGGAAATTTTTATTTTGACTTTAAAATATATGTAAATAAAAACTTTAACCGTTTACAAATGCCTGTAATATTTTCACCACGTACATTTTTCACCGATATAAAAATACCATAAATATTCCAAAACTTATGAAATTTGGTTTTTTAGTGAGCTTTAAGTAAATTTCCAACAACTCTTTTCTTTTCATAATTTTGTCTATCTGGGTAAACAATTTTTAAAATATATTTTAGTAGCTTATTTGCCCCTTTTAAAGTTTTGATATGTATATTTTCTCTGTCATATATTAAAGGAAAGGAAGATAATTTTTTCCGAATCTAACCAATTCATTACATAGTTGTGTTAAAAGCAAACTAGAACTCAACTGACGAGTGTACTTATCAGATTGATCAGCGTGGTTATGAGTGTTTTAATTTCAGTTGCAAACAGTTTGTCAATATGTTTATATCACATGTTTTTAGGAAACCCTTATAAGGCCTGAAACATGTTCATTCATCCATCGGTCTGTCACAACCATATTTCTTGATAATCATGTAAACATATTAACCTGCATCCTGCATATAACATAATAGATGACTTAAAAAATAATCAAACGTAAATTTTCGCAGGGCCAACTAATAAACTCAATTTTTTATTTATTGAAATGTCAATTAGTAATTACTGTCGGTAATAATCATGTCGCATTTTCAGCAACCCTTGAAAAAATGAAACGAATTATTAATTGCAACTAACAATATCATAAGAGATTCTTTTGATTTCACTAATGTGTAAAAATACTTTGTAGAGACCCAAGCATCATATCATCAGCCTACCATGAGTTGCCTTAAACTAGGAAATATCCAAATGGTTCTCAGCTTCTCGAGACTTGCTACCCTGCAAAAACCTAAAGGTGAATAATCACCTGTGGACATCACGGTGGTTATTTCTTAATATTTTAATCCTCACCATCCTCAAAATTGTGGTAAAGTATAATGATTCTTTAATGAAATATTTCTATGGACATATACATTTAATTTGTGCAATATATATAACCACTCTAGCAGTGACCTCAGGATAATTTATGACTGTCTAGACATAATCAATCTCCAAAATTATAAAGTTCTTTTCGTCTAGCACATAGGTTGCACTTGTGTGTGAAACTAATTAGTGTTATGTATTGGTATTTTTTATGGTTTACTCAACATTAAGTTAAGTAATCTACGTGACATAAGGAAATATGTGTCGTTCATATGGGATAACACATGGCCTATACTTTCCAATTTTATCACTGGGTCTAATTTATCATGAAGAGTATCAATATGTCCTTGCAATTTGAAATAGCATACACAATTTGAACTTGTCACAGTGCAAAGAAAAAAACAGATATAATATCAAGTATATACGCTCTATAATTTTTCAACCAATTACAATGATACAACTTGAAATAAATATTGATTTAAATTTTGCGAGTACAGTTACTTATTCTCTATTATTAATTTGGGAAATCGAACAGTAAGTACTAGATAACACGACTTTCAAAGTAGTTGCTTAAAAAATTTGTTTGTATGGCAATTACGCTTCAGAGTCATCTTTTCCGATTCTTATAATTTTACCAAGGGCACTAATAAGTTAAATATTTTTTAAGATACAAATAATTACATCTGAAATATCGTAATGTAAATAATTTATTATTTTGAAAGAGATAAGGGGGCTACATATTAAAATAAAAAGAATTATATTCTGGAATAAATTAATTTTTATGTTTAAGCATCACTTTTTTATTGAGCCTCATGTTATATTGTTCCTTAAAATAAATTCAAGTTACATAAGATAACAACACAAAATCGTAAAAAACTACTTAATTTCCTAACTAAATTGAGTTAATTGAGTTAATACAACTCCATAACTAATTATGGTGGTAAACATGCTGTAAATAAATGAATAATCCAATTTTACATAGTTGTTTGCGCTGAACACTAAAGGCTGGTGTGCAACCACGATGCCGAATTCATAAAAAGTGTCTGACAGATTGGAACCTGAAATAAAAAGAAAAAAGAAAAAAATATTTGAAGTTGCTGTTACCTTCCTGTAATTTAGCTTCATCAAACTTGTGATATGATCACAATGTGAGCTACCAACGTATCCACAGAGTAATACAATGTAAGAACATTTTGTATGTAAGAAAAAGTCTATATAGTAAATCAAGATTAAGTACACCAAAAACCAGAGTCTATAATACTAATTGAATATATTTTGGAAAACAATTATTTACAATGTTTTTCTGAAAAAGGATATCACAGTTCGTCATCTAGAGACCCTTTGGTGTGGAAAGATAAAGATTGGAGTTCTTTATGTCATGACCAAGAACAACTACTAGCACAATAATGTAAACTGAACATGATTGTACACATTTAATTGTCAAGCTACTGAGCCCCTTGTAAGATTCAAGTAATTGGATTGATCTATAACCTACCTCGCCTTGGGAAACATGTAGCAAGATAAATTAGTATTGAGTAACTTGAATGTTACTGTAATAAAGAAATCAATGAACTGAATTAAATATATATATTCTCTCGGAATAAAATCAAGTAATTTCTTTAAACTGCAGAAAGTGTTTCCCCAAAAATATACATTTATGGAATTATCCTCTTAATTTTATTCTTTTGTTTTCACGATTCAGTAAACTATGTTTGTACATGTTGGTATACGAATGATGAATAAGTTAATCTCATTTAATAAAATCTGATATGGGTTAGTTTAGATAATAGTATATTTTGGCGACTTCACCATTTCAAATTGATCAATTTTGCTATTTCAAAATGACAGATATATGTAGTAATGGGCAAATTTACATTTACGGTAACACTGATGTTATTTAATTAAATTGAATCATGTTTTAAGTGTTTAAAGTACTTAGATACAAATACAACTTGTAATTTATCACAAGCATTTGAAGCATCCAAATACATTTTCAGAAAACAAGAAAGTCGAAACGATTACGCGGTGACTAAAAGTGCAATGGATATGGATTGGAATATTGTTCAAAATAAAATACCTCATGGAACATAGACACAAACAAATCACATTTTGTAAATGCTGCGCCAAAACTTTTAAGTGAGAAGCATACACAAATAAATAGCACAATTTTTAGTCACGCATATAATATTGAAATCTAATTCCGCAATCGGAGAAAGTGAAAGCTACTTTATTTGTTTAGTTCCTACGAGGATATATATTATTAAATCGAGATTCATTAAAGTTTAATCTTTGTAAAATAATAAAATATTACACCATCCAACATTTTATATCGGTTGGTTTAATAGTTTTCCTATGATTTTTAGACAATGAGAAATACAGATTTTTCTTTTAATGGATGCATCTTATGTACAGGTGATCATATTCCATTATATTGTCTATACACTGAATATGGAGATTCATATTATTTGAATTTAACCTACACGGTTATAAATTACACATACACTGCCAATTCACATGCTTCGTATAATAGATTTTACTTCAGCAACGATCTTTTTTCACATGAAATAGTAAAAATTATTGCATAGCACTTCTCCGTCAGACTCGCATTTTGTAAGTTGTGAAAACATTTTTCAAAATCTTTTTTCACACATTCTCTTTCAGATTTTTGAAAGTTTTGAATCATTAAAATTTCCTAAGTGACTTCTCATATAAACTATTATAGATTGTAAAAATATTCAAATATGATTGAGTTTGGAAAATATTTTACTAAAAAGTGAAAAGTGTGCTTATGATACTTACCATAACTATTAGTTACGCGGCTGCTGTCGATTGTTGACAGCAAACAGAATCTGAGTCTCTGTACAATGACCGGCTCCCTCAACAGTAGAATTAATAATGTAGTTCCGTACAAAAATCGTATCAAATAACTTATTATTATTAAGTACTCAAAAGGTGTGACATTCTGTAAGAGTATGTCAGTTTATTAAAATTATTCAAAGGTAATAAGATTTCAAGAATTATTGTAGCGGCAATGTAAATAAAATAGTACTGGGTACGTACGTACACAAAAACAATATTTAATTAATTGATAAAAATATTATTAAATATAGTTAATATCTATAATATCATATATGTCTGCCCTTTACAGCAATATTAGATATTTTGTATTATATTCATACCACACGATCAATCTCTATGTATGAGAACTTGTAGTGAATGACAATGTGTGGAATTTTGAGGAACTTAAAGAAATAATTACCTTCGTTGTAATTAAATGAACATTTTAAATGCAAGTAGAACTCACACAACGAAGGTTCTTGCAAATTCAGGTTCATATAAAGGTTTCAAATTTTTGGAGTGAGTTTCTTACTTTGACTTAGCGTTATCTCTACTTTAATTAGGATCTATACTTTTTAATTATTCATACAAACATACACATATACACATACACATATACATGGATATGTTTATATTTAAATATATACCTAAAAATATATATGTATATATTGCCTAAAACATTTTTCACAGGCAATGGAAAAGTAATGTCACCTATATTTTATAGGATAGTCAATTTAGCCACTAGACACCTAATACTTTTTCCATATGCAATATCTTATAACCTCCTTCAGACTGCAATACCTTCAAATTTGAATCTCATAAAGGAAAGTTTATATAAAAATATTAGTAGAGGTTTTTGATTGTCTTTCGAAGACCATGTTAATTGTATCCACCCTATTGGGTCTCAAAAAAACCAAGAGATGTTTTTTATAAATATTCATGTAGTTGAACCACATCTTCCACCTAAATTTTATCACAACTGGTATAAGTCTGAAAGAGCTGAGATATTGTGATATACATATGGAGAGATGGACGTGAGGAATTTATACGGAATCCATATTAGTCCTTTGGCATTAATTCTAAGGACAAAAAGTATTTCACCATAGAAGCAATTTGAAAAAAAAGAAAAATTTAAAAATATAACATAGGGAGAACTGAAAGGCTTTTCAAGTTTTGATAAAATACCAAAAAAATAATAAAAGAAGGCCGGATTTGAGTTTCAGTTGTCTAGAGTGGTCGCAATCTGAAGTTGGGACATAAATATCCTACTAAATTATTCATAATAAATCTCTTACGTCTTATTTATCTTCCAGTGAAGGAAAGACGACATATAAACATTTATCTATATATGTACGTACCAGTTTTCCCAAAGTGAACATTATGGCTATGTGACAGATTAAAATTGAATAGATACTCGTGTGGAAAAGGCCAAAAAGCAACTGAAACAAACAATTTTAATAATTTCATGGTTACACATCAATCTACTTAAATGCTTCTAATATTACACATATTTCGTGATTCTTTAAACAGATAAAAAGTGATCATACCTATTTTTAAGTGACATTTATTTACATAAAATAACTAAAAGGGGTGCTTACTGTGTTGAACGTACTGAGAGCACAAGTTGTTTACTCGGATATGGAAATAGATAATACGCGTTTCCCTTCGTTAGGAAATAAATTTTTTTAAATAATAGGTAAATCTGTTACATTTATAATGTTACTAAACTTGGCATTTGTGATTAAAACTGTTATCTTGAGTGGATGGAAAAATGGCCCGCCAATATTTCAAAATATTTCCTGTATAATAGTTATTCACTAACCTAGTTGCTAATGACCAGGGTATCAGATTCTGAAGACCTTGTCTTAAGTAAGGTCAGGTTAGCAACTAATAAACCCACCATATCACTCCATAACTCATGTCATGATCAAACAAAGTATTTCTACTTCATCCGCAAAGCAACAAGTTTTCTTCAATTTGGGGTAGCTCTACTTGATGATGCCCATTTAATCTGGAAGCTATTTTAAAAAGTTTTTTTAATTTTTCTGAGTTCAAAGGAAGAAGTCGTCCTACTTGAGGATTATTGGACAAATCAAGATTTCCTTATCTGAATATTTGAACCAATATTTGGCCATATCAATCGAAGGTACACCTTCATCCAATGTTGTGCATATGTTGCATGTTGCTTAACTCGAAATGGTATTCATGACAGAAGAGCACTTACTAAAATGTTTATATTTTGATTGTTCTTCACTCGTTAAATAAAAAGGGACTCAAATAACATACTCGACTCCCCTCCTCCCCTCTTTGTACAAGTTATTAACAAACTCAAGGAGAAATTTCAGATTTTATTTATTAATTTAATATAAAGTTTGGGTTTATGGTTCTCCATTTACATTAATCTTCATTTAAAACAAATTCAAACAAGTTTTGGAACGATTGTTTTGGCTGCACTAAAATAATCGTTTTATAATAATAATTATTTTAATTCTCTTGCCTAAAGTCTTTTCCTCTTTTACCTTTCAGTAAAAATGAGAACGTATTTTTACTTTGAAGCCAGTGCATTTATTTTTCAATCCAATTTATCGCACTGTATCTCGGTTTTTTTATAACTTTGCTAGTGAGAACTAATAAAATAATAGAAGAATTTTTTGATACAAATTTCCCGCAAGAATAATGCAGTGTGATATCATTTGATGATGTAGGAGATGTATGTGTGGATTATATGAAACAACCAAAGGCTATTTATCGAATTACTTTCGCTTTGGAATTTGTAACTTCAAGGACAAGGATACTCGGTAATAAAGGGGCACATGGTGATTGAGGTTAATTGAGATTAAATAGATGGTAATTGTAGTTGCAACTTTATCGAATATTACAAATGAATTATTAACATTGTTTGAAGTTTGTGTCAATAAATTATTGAGTAATTTGATAAAATATATAAATTCAGAAAAAGGGGTGCCTCGTTATTTGAGCGTACATGTTTTTATTCTATTGAACACGCCCAAAAGTGAAGAGATTCTAAATATGACGTGGACCAAGACATGAAACCTGTAGAACTTTAAAATTATGATAGTCGGACCCAGGTGATGAAAAAACATTGCTGCATACACATTAGTCAGAAGTAACTCAAGGCAATAGTTAGATAGCTAGACTCACGAAAGCTATGGCAACGATACGACATGAGATATGACAGTCACAGCAAGTATGTATTGTCAAGAATTAAAGTCGGTATTGTAAAAATAGACAACGAGTACTGATAATTTATTTTCCTCATCGCTTATTCACTTTAACTCGCAACTATCCATTGCAGAACAGATTGTTCCAAGCTTTAAAAAATTAATTATATTTGTATACACTCCCGGTTTTCCTATTTCTGAAATATGGATAACTTCTTACAATACAAAAGGTCAAATTCTTAGTATGTGGTGAAAAGAAGGTTGGAAAAGTTCAATGATTACTTTTCAGCCGGCTTATGACACCAAATGCCATTGGACGATTAAAAGTTCGTGAACAGAATAAAATTTGACTTTTCAAACACCAGATTTCGTTCAAAAATGTAAGAGCCTTTATAATCATGCTTAATTAAGAGGAATAGATTTTTTTCAAATAAAATGAGCACAAAATCCAAGCGAAACTATATTTGTTCAAAAACCCGGTTAAGTGTGTGTCGGAACAGGTACAAAAGAAAATTGTCTATATCTTTTCAAATTGATAACCACAAATTAACCGAAATAACTTTACCAAATGCTTATATTTTTTTAGGATTCTTCAGACCCAAGTGTGTAAAATTAAAGGGATGGGGATTCACTGCCCGACACTTAGTGGCTTAATATTTTTCAAACTGCATTTAAATCGGAAAATGGTAGGTGGAATTTTAATTTCCTTTTTAAAAACCTTTCCATTGATACTCCATTCAACGAAATGAGCGGAGAAAGTATTTACGTCATTATGCTTATACATTTGGGGAGGCAATTCATAAAAAAGTTTTTTTTTATTTTCTACTGTTTAATAATTTCTATCTCTCTATGGAGCATTTATTTCTGCAATACAATATATATCATTGCGTAATGGCTGAAAGTATAAGGTTTTGAGAGACGGACAGGTAGATGGACAGATATAACCAAATTATTCAGGTTCCTTGTTTCACTGTGAAAACCAATAAAAGGGCGATACATTAGACCATGTTCAGTTTCTAAATGGCATTGTTTCAATGAGTAAATTATTCATCTCAGTACTGTTTTTTGTTTAATAATTGCAATTTTAACAATTACTTATCGATTAAATCAGACTTTATTTTTAGTCAATATCATAACGATACGTATTTACAGTTTTAAGCAAAAAACTGCCTGGTGCATGTGCAAAATAAAATTACAGTCATTTATATTTGAACACAAATACTCATATATTATAAAACAGATATTTTGAACGGAAAACTATTTGTGTATAATAATTAAAACTATCACTTTTTTGTCTAACTCTGGGTTTCAGATGTATATAAATAGTGTAGAGATATATTTCTAAATTTTCATTATCAGTTATCGATTTTCATCCCAATACGTTTTCACTTTACCAAGATGACTACAAGACCAAGGAGTTACATTTTTCAATGTTATAAGTTCTTGTCACTATTACTGACTCTTGTTCTTAGCAAAATATATTACTTTTTCATTGAACCAAATCAAGTTTTTTTTTATTATTAGTGGTGTTACTTTTTATAATAGATTGATAAACTAAACTTTGATAGGATTTCTGTAAAAATAAAATGATATCATAATGGTTTTTTATGTCGGAAATTAATGTCAAAGGAAATACAAATTTCACAACTTTCTTCAATTTTTGCTTTCTCTCCAATTTTCCTATATTTTGTAAACCTTATTTTCTGAAATAGCTTGGGGTAGATAGTGGTTTTTTGGAGCATTCGTTTTGGAATTGATAAAAAGATTTGGGAGAAAAATAAATTACACATTTTCGAATTTGTGTTTAACCACCTTTCTCTTCATATCTGATATGATAATTTAGAAAAAATTGCTTCCCGTTTCAGTCCCTTTAATCAACCCGAAAACAAATATTCAAATGTTTTATAAATTGGATTGGGCCATTTGGGGAATAATATTAGTTTATATTCCTTTTAAGTTTAAATAAAGAAAAATATAGACCAAGGAATGGAACTAACCTGAAATCCGTATGCGCCATTAAATAAATTGCATTGCTCGCTTAAGATCATATAGCTTTTTCTCAATTTTTTGATTTCATTTATAACTTCAATCTCATTATTTTCGCCGATTATTTCATTATCAGTGATATCTTCGGCTTCAACGTAAACATATCCCTCCGATAATTTATTAATACCTTTCAGAATAATGTTTAGACGCCGTCTGAATATTTTCAAATTTATGGTGCACTTCCAATCTTGTAGTTGTAAAAGGAATTGGGTTATAAAATATGATAGATTGACGATTACCGTTCCAATGTCATAAGCTGTGTACCGTGAAATTATGTCAAAGAACACAATGAAGACTGATGTGAAGCTAAATATCTTAAATAATTTGTTAAATGATTTTCTTTCATTCGTATACATAAGGATTGTTACTTTTAGTAGATTGTCGATATTTTTATAATTTTCAAAATATCTGTGAACACTTTGATAACTTTCCATAGCAGCAAAAATGATAAGAATAATAACTTGTATCCTTGATGTTATCGTATGTATCCGGTCAAAAATGTCTGATATAGGAAAATCAGTGAAATAATGATGTTGAAATGATGCTATTAGAATTTTTGTGGATAATATTATCATAAAAAATATTGTTATTAAAACCCGTGTCGTGATATTCTTTACCATTATATTATTGCTTGATTTTGAAACACGCGATAGTGAACATACACGAAAAATTGTATTAAATTTTCCCATTACATCATAGGTGTCCATTTTTCAACTCCACTAGCTCCTAAGAACTAAATGTTACAAGGCGTTAATACTACAAAGTGACTTGTTAAACAAATTGGATCGATATTACGTATGTCCTTGTATAAGTACATGTGCCCAGGACGAATTTCGTTGAATCAATCAATTTAATTTAAATTTGTAACTAGGTTATAGTAATTATGATGAAGTGATGGAATGTAAAAACAAACTGCAATTAAAAATTTTAACCGTTTAAATTTGAAAGGAGTATTGCTGGGTGAATTAAATCTAAATGGCCGTTTATAACTCTAAGGAAGATAGTGACTCTGAGATAGTGTTGCGTTTATAACTCTAAGGAAATTGTGACTCTGAGATAGTGCTATGACAAATTCTTGATCGGGTTGAATTTTCGCACTGAAAAATTGTAAATAAAAAGAATATACTAAATAAATTGCTAATATAATTTACACCAGTTTGAACTGTGAAGATAATTAGGTGTGTGCCGGTTTAACTTGTTCATAATGATGTTTTACATGTTTTCGATTGATTAATATATATAGAAAATTGTTTCCATGTATTTTAACTATTTTGTATGGACCTTTCCATAGAGAGGACATGGTTTCCTATAATTATAGATGATTCTTAAGATACACATAATACCTACTCTATATTTAATAGGTTTAGTATAAAAATCGTAATATTCTTTTGACTGAGCGATAGTCTGTAGGGCCTTGAGAGTATTTTAAACATTTTGACGAATAAGCAGCGTCTAGCTTTGATTTGCAAATAGGGTATATAAGGTTTTTTTTTTCAAAAAGAACTTCATGGGGAGAGTGGTCAGTTGTGCAGTGGATAATAGTGTAAAGCTAGTACGGCTGTGTATATCTATATCGAGGTTAGTTGTCTTGGTTTTCGTTGATGTAAGACTTTAAAGAATTCTTTTAGTGTGGATTGACTACACTCTAAGATGCCTTGTGTTTGAGGATGGTACGGGGACGATCAGATCTGTTTGATTTCAAGGAAAAAGCATGTTTTTTTAAATAGTTCGGTAGTAAAATTGGTGCTTTGGTCATTAAGCAGATGTTTTGAAATTCCAAAAATTGATATAAAATGGACCAGGTATTCACCGGTTTCTTCTGCTGTCACATTTTTCGTAAGGCAGGCAGCAGAATATTTAGTAAGATCACCTTGGAGGGTAAATATGAATTTGAGCTTATTATGCCCTGATTCTGAGAGGGAAGTCTAGAGAAATTCTTTTAAATGATGCACTGGACGTAATTGTTATTTGCATGGGTGTATGATTTATTTTACGAAGTGCTTTATTTGTTTATGAAGGGCATTTTTTTGAGTAATCTTCTACTTCAGTTCACATAACCTTCCAGTAATATTGTTCTGCAATTCGTTTATATATTCTTGAGGAGCTTAGATGGACAACTATCTGAATATCATTATTCTCCCTCAATATTTTAGGGATTTCTCTAGGTTATTATGATAAATACGTATTTCGATACCAGTGTTATGAATCAATTACAAAATTATGTTATAGATTTTTATAAAGGAGAAATTAGAATATTAGCTATTAGAAGAAATGGAAAATTTTAATTTTCAAAAATAAGTGATCTAAAATTTCCAACAAAATTCTTCTTGGTAACCAAAATTAACATTATGATAACCCTCACTAAGTAATTATGGCTCTGAGTGGAATAATAATTTAAAATTAAAATGGTACTTTAATAACAATAGCACAAACTTAACAATTTTTCTTTGAGATCCTTAAAAAATCCTAAACACATAAATGATTAAATTGTAAACACAACACTTCATTCCTATATGTTTTGATTCGGTTTTCCCAAAATTGAAACATATTCTTTGATATTATTCCAGAAAAGTATTTAATAATACTTTTTTCTTTTCTTTCAACATTACTTTCACATTTTCATGTTTTTTAAGCTCAAGTAATTTTTTCGATTTCATTATTTTTACAGTGAGAAAATTCGTTGAATGTATTTCTACGTCAAATTGTTTGCAGTAGAATACATCATAATGACACTACTTGATAATTACATCAACCTTATCATTCATACACGGTTTAATGTGATTAAACTTTCACTAAGAGGAATGATCCGCCTAAAACAAAAAGTCTTTATGTCATATGACTTTAACCTCAATATCTTTCAACACTCTTTCAATAACATTACAGGAATCATCAAAATCATACAATTTGTTTCCCATTTTACCAGTGACTCCTCAGCTCTATGGGGAAATTCATCTACAACATTAAATGAAAGCTCTGGTTCAAAGTACCTGAATATAAATTAGTCAGTTCAAGTGTTGTCACTATTTATTATGTAGAAAAGCAGCGATAAAAGAGTTGAATTCTTATGTAGTGAAGCTTGTGTTGTGAGTCTAATTCATATGTTGTGGCTGCTTCACAACTTATAGTTAGCCCATATATATTTTATATCTCGTACACATATAGTCTAGCCCATGTATGTCACTTATATGTATCACTTATAGTCTAGCCCATATATATTTCTGAAAAATTAAAATCAAATATACTAATAATTTATTTGTGTCAAATAGCAACAAATACCAATTCATTTAGTAATACAACCTTCTTCCCAACTGGTACAAAAAGGTTTTTAAAACACAACGAAATCAAAAGTAAATATTGTGATATTTAATGTTTCGAGCGTAGGTATCGTGATTACTTTCTCCATATCAGCTGAAAAAATAATAGTATCATGAGAGAAACTGGCACATCAAAAACTGACATACATCACAGGGCATTACCCAAGTTATTCTCATATGACACCCGCCATAAAGTTAGAATGCTTCACAAATCTTATATTCTATGTGATCCAAAGGAACAATTGATGTATGGAGACTCTCAGTTACAACTCAATATTTTTCATAGGAATAATGATGACAGGAATGATGATGACTCATCTAAACCAGCTCTGTATGAATTATAGATCACTCAGTAAATATAACCTTCGAAGAGCATGTCCATTTGTACAGTGTTATTCCTGGTGAATCTCAAGATGCATTTACAATTTACTGTTTTATCCTTTTTATAATGTGGTGCTCTGGTACATCTTGTCTGGTGGTGAAGTGACTATTATATGAGGGTTCCAAAGCAAATTGAACAAAATTTTGACATTTTTCTTATGAAAACCAAGTTTTAGTAACAAAAATCTTATCTACAAATTGAAGTGTACTATTTACATCTTCTAACATATGTCGTAGAATTTTAGCTCTACAGACATTGATGAATTATATAACATAAAGCTTCTTTTTCTTGTATCGTTTTGAAGCTACAAAGTTGTTAATTTGTAATTAACCATACAATTTTTCTGCATCCTTGGGTGCAAATATTCTTAAAAGAATGCTTTTCTACTTTTTCCCTTGCTTAGCTGCCTGTCTTAGATTTGATGATAATTTATGTTTCATTTTCTTGCGTAGACTTACCTTTTAACTTTAATTATTTCGAGTGTAAGTCACAGTTTCTTAGCAACTAGATATACTTACTTGGTTCTGTTTGGTCATAGAATTAATTAATGGTGCTGTTGGCTGATTCAAGTATTTTATGGTCTTTGGTTGTAAAATTTGTTTTGTTACTTTAATGTTTTCTTCTTTTTGATTTTCAGACTAAAAACATTTTGAGTTATATTGTGTAATTAATTTTGTTTGTTTTATTAATTTTGTTTGTTTTTTTTTCTGTTATACGGAATGATTCCTTTCATGACAAAAATATTCTGAAAATGTGTCAAACTTCACAAATTGTCACTAAAAAGTGATATTAATTCTGATTAAGATTTACCTCTGTGATTGACAATAAATCCCATATATCCAACAAATGTGTTTTTCTAATAAAATTTTGTATTTTGTTGTAAATAATTTGGCATACTTTTTTTTTACAAATTGGCATACATTACATTTTTTTGTTCGTGGAATACTCAATAATCATTATAAAACCAATGATTTGTAAATTATTCTTAACAAACCTGTACAGAAATCCATTAGTGTTTAAAGAAACAAATTTTATCACCACCACCTTGTTATTATCCCACAACATACTTAATTAAAACCTTTGATTGACAGTAACAGGTTACTTGCTACGTACAGTTAGTAAAAACATGTCAAACTTACAAACTCACCTCATTAAAGTTTCATTATAAGTTTGTGTCCTTTAATAAAGATAGTCTTCTATCCTTATAAAACATGTGATAGCGGCCAAATGAAGGAAAGAATTATTTATTCATATAATTGTCACAATTTATTTCAATTCTAATTCTAGCTTGGAAAAATTCAAGGAAAAATAATTCTCTATCCTTATATTGATCCGCTGACAGACATATATATTTTGAGGTCCATCTCTTAGTATGTGTCTGTTCTTTATAATATAAATGTTAAACAATAAGAATCTTACTAAAATACTCCATACCAAGCGAAGTAAAAACGAAAAAAATAGTAGCCAAATGAATGTAGATTTATCATAAATTTATTTTTTCATTTACAATAATCAATGATGGATAATTTATTATTTACATTATACTTTCACTTATCCATAAATAAGTATAAAACATAAGAAATATAATTAATTGTTTATGTTTTTCATTTTTGATATGTTTTTGCTTTTAACTCATTTACAATGTTTTTATATGCAATTTTTAATTTATTTTTAGTTCCTTTAAAAACTTGTTATTTCTATGTATGTCGTATTTATTATTTTTTCATTTCCTACAAAGAGTACATTATATTATTCAAACGTTATACATATACATTATATTATTATAGCGAAAAAAACCGCAAACCAAAATTGGTGCCAGCCAAATTTGAAAGGTTTATTTTTATGCGGATTTAGGCAGGATTTTATACGGATTTAGAAAAAGTTTGATAAAATTATAATTTTTTTGTATTTTCCCGGTGTCTCCTTTTTATTAATTATTTAGACACACGAAGTTAAAACATGCTGCAAAAAGCGAGAAAAATAAATCGCTAAGCATTTTGTGGGCTCATTTCTAATGAAACTGACAATGTATCAAAAAATATTTGCTAAATTATTGTTGCGATGATGGAACTGGGTTTGTGGTTAATGAGATATTCTTTGATGAAGAATCCAGAAAAACGGACACCACAACTCTTAATGACTTCAAACGTAGAAAAGGAAAGTACAACAATGGAGTTGCGGTTTGTATACTCTCCACCATAGACCATATGGGATTCATAGGGAAGGGTGACATTACCTTTAACTAAGATATTTTAATGCTCCCCTTTAATTAGACCTTTCCTTATAGATGGAAACTTCTATACCACTTAAGCTTATATTGTGAGTCTTGTTCTATGTTTATTTATGTTTGATTTCATTTTCCCTTAATTAGTAATTTGCACATTACATATTTCACACATCACTGGACGTTGTTGATATAATTACATTTAGATCCTCTTTCAATTTGACAAATTTTAAAAAGTCGGAAATACCCAATATGAGGTGTTGAGCTTGCACACCATATGCGTATTCAAAATTAAAATTATGGTGTAACTCTTATCTCAAATATTACACAGGTATGCATACTCTTTGCAAAGTACAATTAACATTTTACACTTTACTTTTAACATTTTCCATTTTTTCATTCTACTATCTTCGTTTTGCAATTTCTATTAGAGTTAGTCATTAATTCTTATTCTATGCTTATACGGATACATTCCTGTATAATTTACATTACAACAGAGAGTTACGTATTGACTCTTTATTTTGTATCTACATGAACACGTGTTGTCATATACATAGGTTTTTCAATTGTATCTGAATTTTCTTATTCAAAACTTTATTGCATATTTCAAAGTCTACAGGAAAAGTTAAAAACGTGATCATTTATTTACACTAGATTTACAGATGTACGGGTATTCAGATACAGAGCTTCATAGTGTATATTAAAATTAACAGAATGTTAACATTACTATCGCAATTATTACGTTTAATTAGACTTTTTAAATATAGACAATTGTGTTACAATTATCATTAATTGCTAATTGTAACATGATTGTTTTTGCCGTTCCAAAAGCTTCTTCCGATAATGAAAATTTTGCTCTTGTTAAGGCAATTGTGAACATGTTTGCATATTGACTGTACACAAAATTTTCAACTCCATAATGTTTTCAATAAATTTTCCCGTTAGATATTTATATTACATATCTAAATGTTGGCATATTTTGTTAAACTCACTGTTTTGATTACACTTTTAGCACTTTTGTTATTGACATATAAACACATAGTCCTTTGGTAAATCATTTTGTGCATGCATAATTATAGTCTACGAGTAGTTTGATACTCTGAATATTTTATTATGCACTTACACGACTGTAACTCAGTTTGCTAACTTTTGAATAAATCAATAAACAATTTTGGAAATAAGAGAAAGAACAAATTTTTTAATATTTTCCAGTATATTCCTGTAGACATAATAGAATTATAAATTTGAACTTCACAATCAATACTTTCAAACAGCAAGTCACGCTATATAAGTAATTAAATTTTTTTTCAGGTACTTAATTTATTTAAATTTCATTTTACAAAAATACCCATCATATCAAAAAAATCATAAAAATACAATTAATATAGTTAGAATATAATTAGTATTTCTCACCTCTGTGCTTTTTACAATGTAGTAATCTACTTTAAATAAGTTTTATATCATTAACCATATAATAAAACTTATTCGCGTCATTCAATCGAAATAAAATTTGTAGTTATCTGCAGTTATTTCATTTAAGTGACTTAAGTATTGTAAAATATTTAATATGTCACGGAACGGAAGTAGAAGTTTAGCTTTTTGGAAGTCAATTCGATTTGAAGCCCTTATTTCTGTCCAAGTTAATGTCTGCGTAAATCAATTTGGAGAGGGCACTGCAAGTAGTTAATATTATATGTATAATTTGCTGTCACCTTTGAGAATTGGTACCTATAAGCAGTAACCTATATGGAGGACTTTAAGGATTGGTTCAATTTATCGGTGGTCAGGATTTATTTTAAAAATACAATTCGCAATTCTTCTTAAACATTCATTATTATTTTTTTTAGTGAAAACTTCTTCTCAAAATTCAAAGAACGCTTTATGTTAAATTTCATAATCGGCCAAATAATTACAATGCAACTAAATATTTAAAAGCATTTAAAATTTTTTGCTATCCTTCTCCATTGCCACGATTTCAGCTTCAGGTCTAAAAATAAATTCCTGAGTAAGATATAAATTGATTCTAACTACATTCTAAATTAATAAATATAGTTATTGGAACGAAGTTCTTTTACGCAGCTTACAGTAGAGCGAACTGGCAGAAATTGTCACGTAAGGCTTTATGCCCCCTCCAGGCGACCTTTCCTTCTCTCTCTTCTCTTTCTATTATATAAGGTTGTATGTGTGTGTGTTCGTGCGAGTATCGACATTCGAGCAGCAAGCATTGTGCGCAGTCAGTTGTATAACATCAATTCTAAACATGTGTAAATATTATTTAAACTAATTTTTTTGGAACAAAGTTCTTTTATGCGGCTTACAGTAGATTGAACTGGCAGAAATCATCATGTAAGGAAAAAGCGTTATGCCCCCTCCAGGTGACCTTTCCCTCTCTTTCTTTTTGTCTCTTTCTCTTTCTATTATATACAGTTGTGTGTGTGTGTGTGTGTTTGTGCGAGTATTGATTTTCGAGCAGCAAGCATTGGTGCATGATCAACTGTATAACTTAAATTCTAAATATGTATAAATATTACATAAATTTATTTTTTTTTATTCTACTGGCTTTCTATTGTAAGTCAATCATCTGTCAGACTGTTTACAATTCGGTAAGTATTTATTTGCATTATAAATTATTACTATATCATTTACTAAATATTAAAAATATATAAACCACTAAAAGTTTTCCGCAAATTCTTTAATAAATAATAAAATAATAATGAAAATAAATTTATTATTACTCTATTATTTATTAAATACTTAAAGTTATTAAATTACAGTAAATTGTCGGCATATCCATTTATTTTCATTAATTAATTAAACTTTAGATTGCTTCGGTAAATTTAATAATTCAATATATTCGTTTAAATTTTTTAAATATTTAAATTTACAATAAAATAATTAAAAAAATTAAATTTTAAAAGTAATTTTAACTTTTGATTAATTTATTAAAAAAATTAAAATTACTAAGCTTAAAAAATATAAATAATGAAATATAAATTTTTATGACAATTAAATTTAAACTTAAAATTTTATTGATTTAATAAATAAATTTTAAAATAATAAAATGAGAACACAACAAGAGAGGGCTGCACTTGTACGGCGTGACAACTACACTAATGTAATCAATACACTAATATAATCAATAGAAATCTACATATTAAATTACGTTTAGAGTAAAAAAAATAATGTAAGCGACTTTGTTCCTGAAGGGGGTCCCTTGACAGCACAGTTTTATTTTTGGCTATTTCATATGGTCATAATTTTAATTTTAAATTAATTTATGTAGAATTCCCCCTAAACATGAAAATACTTATTTCTTAGAAGACAAATTCATTACTACGTAAACTTCTTGTGTCGTCATAAGTTCTTAATGGATATGAAATGAAAAACAAAACCAAAGGTATTAAAACAAATGTAAAATGAACAATGAATAAAAGGCAATGCAAATAAGTAACATGCATGAACTAAACAACATACGATAAGCTGGAATTAAAAGAGGGTGAGGAGACACAAAGAGATGACATATAACTATGAAAATATTACCAGAAATAATGCGAATTAAAACGATTTTACACCACAATTATATTCAAAATTATCATGAGTTTGAATACTTCCAGAACATTGATCGGTGAATAACAAATTGAGGATTTACTTATACAAACACAAATATTTGAGCGTCGAAGATAAATTCCCATTTCTAAGACAAAATAACCTCAGGATATTGAAATGCCTTATTAAAAGTCTTCCTGCCATATCTGTCATGGTTTAATTTTATGCAGGTGTATTTAACATAACTTTGCAATTAGACTTGGAAGAACTTTGAAAGCATGTCATTTACCCACAAAGAATACCATCCAATTAAATGATCCCTCTAAACATCAGATCATTGTTCTATTTTCCAGAAACATAATAGTTTTAAAAAGGGGGCACAAATTCTACCAACATCCTGAAAATAATGTAAGTGAACACATCTTTTACTTTGAAATTAATGTGTTTTAACTATTCTGAAGATGCATGTATAATTTTTAAAATAAAAGTTTACTTTGGGTAACTTTGAAAATATTTTCAGAAAATATAATTTATGTGTTAGTTTTAAAAACATATTTACAGATTAGGATCAAAATAATCATTCTAATTTTAATTTGAAAATGACGATTTGACATAACATTATTTATTTAATGGCGATGAATTGTGGACTTATGTCGCAATAATGTTATCAAGCAGGAGCCAAGAAGTTATATGTAAGCTTTTTTAACTAGTTACGAAAGATTTTTTATAGGTCGGATATCATAAACCAACCAACCTTGCAAAAAGGCTTTGCTTATATCTATCTTTCAACAGTTTTCTTGCGGCATCTGGATTTTTATTACTTTAACTGTGACGATATATTTTTGAAAAAGTGAAAATATTTCACTAACTTTTTGTATTATTTTGCACTAAAATTTTGTATTATTTTCTACATAATTTTACCTTGACCGTTTCTGGTAATAATACTTACTGGACGATTTAAAGTTGTACTAGATCTAGAAGAAATTTCACTCATTTAAATTACTTATTTTATTTAGCTCAAGCAAATAACGAGAAATCCGTATTAACGATCATAGAGAGCTATTAAAGAATGATACTCTAATATAGGCATTCAGCAAGCGAGTTGTACAGAAACGTGCAGCGGGGAGGAGCTAGTATTGGTCTCCAAAAAATAAAAGTGGTCATGTTAAATCAAAAACAATATAGATGAAGCTATGAAAAGATAAACGCAATAATATCTAAATATATAATGTTAACCCTTAACAGGCCGGGTGCGGTCACCATGACCCCAGTAGGTGCAACACTGTCAATTTTATACTCTTCCAATATTCGATGGTATTTGCCCCTCCTGGTACCTTCGCAACTCAGGCGATTAGTACGAGGCCCGGCTTAGTAATAGTCGCACGCGTCTTTTGTTTTGAGTTTTTATTGTTTAAAAGTTTGCAGCGGTCACAGTGACCGCACCCGGCCTATTGTGTGATTTTAGAAAGTGAATTCCTTTCTCGGTGTAGTCTTCATTTTACTAACAAAATGGAACGTTTTGACCAACAAATACAAGAGTGGCTTACACAAGAGGATAATGATGACCCTGCCTTTGATGGCGATGGTGAATGCAGTGATATTGATCAGGATATCGAACCAAATCACGTGATTTATGAGTCACACCACTCAGAATCTAAAGAAGAAGTTACCTCATCTAACGATGAAGATGATCAACCTTTGTCAAGTCTTCAACCGAGTCGTCAGCGCAAGGCAAGTAAAAGTATTTCCGATAGCGAGGAAGTTCAACTAAGGGATAAAAACTATTTCGGCAAAAATAAGTTTCGCTGGTCTTCTCTTCCATCTGCCGCCCGAAGTAGAACTAGAAGTCATAACATAGTAGATGTACAACCAGGAATACATCAAAGTCTTCGACACAGCCTTACAGCAGAATCGACAGTAGAAGATGTATGAAATTATTTTTTTCGTGAGGGTACTCTTGAAAAAATTATAACACATACCAACAGTCACTTAGAAAAGATGCGAGACAAGTATGACGACAATAGTTACGTTTATAATTTAGATATGATTGAACTAAAAACATTATTAGGCATATTGTATTATTCAGCGGTGTTCAAAGAAAATCACGCAGATTTTTCAAGTTGGTATAGCTCGGATGGAACTGGCCGATGTATTTATCAATGTATTATGGCGAAAAATAGACTGAAAATACTTCTACTAGCATTACGCTTTGATGAATCTTCAACTTGGCTAGAACGATGTGAAAATGATCCCGCAGCGCCAATTTCTGAAATTTTTAATGATTTTATTGGCATTTGTCAAGACGTATGCAAAATTGGAACTGAAGCTTGTGTTCATGAGATGCTGGTTGCATTTCACGGCAGATGCAAATTTAAAATGTATATGCCAAAAAAAACGGCAAAATATGGCTTGAAAATTCAGTGTATCACGGATACAAAAATGGGTTATTTACACAACGCCTACATTTATGTGGGTAAAGATTCTGATGGAAAAGATTTACCAGAACAGTACAAATACTTAAAAAAACCGACCCAATCTGTTTTGAGACTTGTAGAAAAAATAGAGGGCTCAAATCGTAATATTACAGCCGATAATTGGTTTACTTCAATACAGTTAGTACAATAGTTGAAGAAAAAAGATCTAACATTTGTTGGCACAATGAAGAAAAACCAAAGAGAAATACCCAAAGATTTTTTACCATCAAAAACTCGTAAAGTAGAAAGTTCCTTGGATTCACAAATGAATTTACATTAGTATCTTATGTCCCAAAAAAAAATAGGTCGGTTATACTCGTATCAAGCATGCATCACGATTTAGCAGTAGATAATGTCAAGAAAAAACCTACAGTAATAATGTATTATAATGAGACTAAATATGGGGTTGACTTATTAGATCAAAGATGTTCAAACTATAGCACTGCCCGACGTACTCGTAGATGGCCGATGACAATTTTTTATCGTTTGCTGGATATTGCGAGCTCTAATGCATTTATAGTTTATAACTCAGTGCGAGAGGATAAGATTAAAAGGCTTCAGTTTATGAAAGATCTCGCATTATATCTTGTCAAACCGCATTTACATAGGCGAACAAGTAATCAACATCTGACTCGACAGCTTCGCTTAGCTATAAGAAGAGTACTAAACATAGAAGAACCTATACCCGAGGTAGAAGAAAAGCTGGAAACTAGAAAAACATGCTATACTTGTGATCCCAAAAAAAAACGAAAGACCTATCATGTATGTTTTTGTTGTAGAAAGCCGATATGTATCGAATGTAGCCAAAAGATGTGCCGCGATTGTCGCGAAACAAGACCATGATTGACGGTTGTCAACTTGTCATTAACAATATCTTTTAAGTTAATTTTTTTTTTTTCTCTATATTATATGATCTCCTAAGACAACAAAACCAAATTTTTTTCCAAAAATTAGTTAAGATTTTTTTTTTAAGGAATTTATACAGAAGTTTAGAGATATTGTTTCGTTTTGGCGTTTGAGTAATGTTTTTTTTTATTTAGCATTAATAGAAGTTATATTTTGTTAATTTTTCTTTCCTAATTAAAAGTAAACACTATCAGTAACACTGAGTATTTTTATTTATTTATTATTAGGATAATATCATAAAAATATTATACTTTAAGTACATGCGGTCACGGTGACCGCGCCCGGCCCGTTATGTTACAAAAAAACCACCCGGCCAGTTGTGGGTTAAGATATAAGTCGTGCAAAGAAAAAAGTGTGTATAAAAACATATTACAAATTAGGCGAAACAAATGTACTTGAAAAAATCCATCATGTTTTGTTAAAATACCAACGGCAGATATAATTTAATTTATCATATGTAATTTTTTCATGAATTAAGATATATACCTATATAGGTATGTATCTTAATTCGTCAAAAAATTACATATGATAAATTAAATTCGTGACATGGTCGATTCATCGACGGTCCCCAATCCTCAAAAAACCAAACAGTAAACTTTCAACGAAATATTAAATAACATATGGTATATTTCAAACTTGAATGGATAAGGTGAGTGTGGAGGGGTTTCTGCCTTTGAATGTTCTAAATTTTGTTGGATGGTTGTATTAGAATTTATCATTTTTGTGATGTTTTTTTTTTCATTTTGAACCGTGGAAAATTTTTTGAAAAATTTTACTCAGAAAATAAAATTTTTTTTCCTTAAAATTCCAATTTTCTTATGTTGAAAATAAAAATTCATTTAAAAATTGTGTTATTTCAAGTTGACTTACCTTTGACTTATTTTTCCAAGGTTTAAAGAAAAATCAATTTTTCTAATCAATTATTTAAAAACTTTCCCAATGCCATCCTCGCCATAATGTGTCTGCTATCTAGCAGAATCATTAATAACAATTAGTCATGAAGCAAAATCAATAATATCTCTATTACTCTGTTAGCATTCTACTTTTCTGATAACTAGTCCTGTAGCCAGTTGTCATTAGTGGTGGACCAGACATCCAGAAATGTAGCAATTAAACCATTTGTGTTATTCCTACTTTATTTCTGTTATTTGAAAATGGAAGAAATATGCTATAAAGATACGTGGAAATATTTGCAATATTTGGAAATTGTAATGGGCATCAAACGAAACACAGAAATTAAAAGACAGACAATACTCTCTCAGCCGTGGCCGATGATATTAAGACGTGTCATAACTATAACATATGCAGCAACAGTTCTATCACTACTTATTCTGCTTCTAATTGTGGACCCATATTTTGGTCTTACGTCAAATGAAAGCTTCGTACCGCAAACAATTTACCACATAGCATTTTTAGCTGCATTCAGTTATATCATTATCACAACTACTTTTTTGGAATGGAATAAATTTCCACAATTTATTGCTGAAATGGAAATGCTGGATAATTATTTGGATTATAACATTAAGAGCTCATTATATGAAAAAGAACGGAAACAAAATCGTTTAAATTTTTATAAAATGTGTTTAACTTTCCTTTTAATGGTTTTCTATGTATATTTGTCCCACGACTTTGAATTACGATTCGTCTTTGGCTATTTTATATTTTGGTATAGCGATGTTGAACGTGTTCTTTTTTCCACATCACTCAATGATGTTTTGAAAAGAATTGGATATGGAAATTTACAACTTTCCGCTCTACTTAGTGTAGATGACCACCTTAGTTTGTGCAGTACTGACGACATAATGACAATCACAATGGATGATTTGAATGTATATGTCGATAAAATAATCAAATTATACTTGAAAGTTTTTGATGTCTGTTTTCTCTTACATGATGCCTTCTACTTGCAAGTAAGATCCAATTTAATTACATTCTTCTTAAGTTGTATGTTTTTGCATTTAATAATTAAAGACTTAAATTTCTTAAATATATAAGAGTACTATTTTTACATTAAATATTTTGAGAATGCTCTTTATTCTTTTTTACAATTTTGGTACGGATTAATATGTGAAAGGAAAAAAAGTTCATGTGCTTTCGAAATCTCTGTGTAACATTTACATGTACATCAAAATAATTTTTATTTTGTTGCAGATTCTATTAGTATTTTTAAATTATTTTGGGGGTGCACTCGTTGCTATAGGATTTGTTTTTTATGGTGCCAATTCGGAGGTTAGTAAACATGTAAAAACTACTGCTTTTATACAATTTAATTGACCTACTACTTTTATACAATTTAATTAATCTACTACCAGTATATTAATTTCAACTCCATCGTAATTTCAGTCGGATCGGTATTTACTGACAGTGTACGTGTCGATGTTTTGGTTATATTACTTAACAGGATTGCTTTTTGTGTGCACAACCTGCGAGAAACTTACACAGAGACTTCACTTTGCACGGACGCTTGGGCTAAAAATAGAAATGTTTAAAAATATACGTAAGGCGATTTATTGTCCTTGAGATATTTATCAATTATCGTATTGGTCACTTTATACTATAGCACTATTCTTATATATAGTCTACCTCGACGACTAATTTAATTTGCTTTCTAGAGCTATGTCATTTTGCTTATTTTACCAGTTATTAATTGTCTTTATGTGTAGTGTTCATATTTAAGGTTAGTTTTATTTCCTTCTATGGATAAGAAACATTTCACTCTTTATTTTGATAATGAAAACATTTCTAGAAGTAAAAGCATGCTAGTGCCAATATAACAAAATTTCAGGTATATGCACAGAGCAAGTACTAAAAATAAAACGGCTACACGTAATTTGTATTATTTCTTGTAAGTCTGAGTTGAAAAAGAATCTTGTGAGTGTATGGAACTAAAGCTAACATTAATAATAAACTGAAATTGTTATTGAATGTGGAAGAGTCTCTTAAGTGTTAACTGAGTTAGCCGCGAATTCTCATCGTCGAAAAAATGTTGAGACAACTACGCCAAATTAGCAGAAGGAAAAAAAGTCAAAATTAACGAGTGCACTGACACAAAATAATGAATACATTCTGAATCGACTTTTTCCTACAACTGAACGTAGATCATATATATTCTTCACATTAATTGAATAAAGGCATCCAAAAAAAGAAAAAACTCACGCAATAATTTAATATGCCTGTGAGGCACATAAGTACAGTTTAGGATTGACAATAGACCAATTAATAATCATTGTTTCAGTAACACAGAGGTATTCTAATGATATTATAGTATACCAAACACCAAAAGTGTTGTTTCTTGCTGATTGGGTTAATATTATTACATAAAAATATCACTGAGATTTTGGCCATAGTGTTCTTCTGATTATTACCTAAGGTAAATAATCACACAACACAAAATTTTTCAATTCACATATATTCAAGGTTTTTCCACTAGTCGGTGCTAGCGGAAAACTAATCCTCTAAATTTAAGTTGCTGTTCATATGTTCATTGAGTGAATAATATGCAGACATCACAAACAACAAATTTCTGACAGATGCAAATGTTTCAAAGCATTTCTTTTACTCTCAAGTAAATCATCTAATTACGGGTAATTAAACAATAACGAAAACGATTACAACTCATTGTTTTTCAAAATGTTAAATGTCACATTTGGAATCATCGTACATGTTTTTTTAGTTTCCCATAGATTGATTTGCATAAGTTCTTTGGTTACCAAAATTTATAAAACTGCATTTCAATACACATTCTGGAGCTACCGTAACTGTACATTTTTGTTACTTCCTTAACTACACATTTCGTGACGTACAGCTCAAAGCACCCGATTTGCGGTTTGTAATTCGTCACCGCTCCATTTGTTGTTATTTTATCCTTACCTAAACAAAATATTGTGTTAGTGTTAGTGTCATCTCAGAATCCTGGGACGATGAAATCCCGTGATTATATTATTGGCGTGATTAGGAAATTCGACATTATCTTCTTATGTGTAGTTACTACATACTTTTGCATCTTCATCATTCCTTGTATGATTTAGTGTGTACAACGGTTTCTGTTGTCCGATGTTTCTCATCTTGATCGCTCCACTCTTCTTGCACTACCAAAAGTATTTCAAAACAGCGTAATATTATAAAATTAAATCATAATGATTACAGAAAAGACTAGTTTGTGAAAGAATTGCAGTCTCCAGAGCACTAAACATATACAAGTACATCTCGACCAAGCTCTGCATTACAAGGATTTTGCGAAAAATATTATATGAACTATACAACATATATTAAAATGAGTACTTTTTTTAAATTACTTCTAAATTAGTGTAACCTATTAAAGTGTTAGAATAGGTTGCGTTGCGGTCAACTCATTTTTAGCTAATTTTTTCACAACGATTTTTACCAACTATTAAACACACCGATGTACTTGTGCTTCATAGAGTATCATTATCTCTGGATAAGTGATGATGACTACGTCTTTTTATCAGCTATGATTCCTTTTTTACCTTTTCTTCCAGACTTTACGCTGAATAAAATTAAAAACACATAATTAAAATTTAAATAGTTAAAAACAATTATACTTAATGGCACGTATTAAATCTACGTAATTACTATATATAACCTATCCAAAGTAATTATGATTGCGTAATCATTCTTAAAGAAGTTAAATTATCAACTTTTGTTTAATTATTCTTTATTCAGTAGTCAACTCCATGAAAACATATCGTAGATGTACCACATACAATATCGTAGATATACCATATTTCACCTAAACATGTTAAACATTATTATTTCTTTATCTCACTTCGGCTCCAAAGTTCCATTTCACGTCACTTCGTTATAGGGACTTGAATTTAATTTACATACGTGCCATTAGCAGATTATCACTCAAGGTAAAATCCAATAATGATACTAAAACTGTGCTTCTAATGCAAGTAATAAGAAAAAATTATATATTTTTTGTGAATTAAAACATTTACTTGAAAATTTTTCATTTGTTTTAATAAATTTCTAAGTAGTCAAAAGTGAATTTTAATATATATATAAAAATGCTATTTTTTGCATGTTTCCATAATTTTAATTAATATATAACATGTCCAAATTTTTGTCTGTGTTTTTGCATTTGATGTACATTTAAAAAACCAAAATCTTCCTTGGCAAAACTTGGAAGAAAATCCAATTCATGTTTAAATGTAAAATATAATACAGATAATCATTTTACACCATATTTACATGAAAATAATAATTTTATTATCAGAAATAGTAATCAATATTGATAATGTCAGGTATTTACTATATTTACCTGAAAAAAAATGTTTACAGATGCTGAACTGCAACCCAAATTGGAAGGTTTGTGTCAACTCTTGTCTATACCTGGTATTGCTGAATTCAAGATCGCTCGCCTTTTTACTGTGAATGCATCAACTTTTCTTCAATTTTTAAGTTTTCTCGCCACAAATTTCATTGTGATGTTTCAGTTTTATTTCATGAAAAATAAGTCTATATAATTAAATTTAAAATGAGTTAAAGTTTCTATATTTTTCTATTCATATTTT
The DNA here is from genome assembly GCA_039881145.1 of Druceiella hillmani. NCBI lineage: Eukaryota > Metazoa > Arthropoda > Insecta > Lepidoptera > Hepialidae > Druceiella > Druceiella hillmani. The sequence goes on along the minus strand of JAYKKI010000069.1, from coordinate 350,314 downwards.
GTTAGATTCCCAAAACCCAATTGTATTCTTGTGCAAAAAAATTAAAGATATGAATTTGTATAGTACAGTGCGGTGCACATTCATTACTTTTTATGCTTGTTCTTATAAACAAATTTACATACTTGTATAAACGTTGATTAAATAATACATAAATAAATTAACATAATATTACGTTTATATTCCATCGTGTGACTATTGAAAATTTTTCCATAAAAATATGTTTATATCATTGACCAATGATAAAAATATTATTTATTAAATATTATAACTAAACAAAAACCTGTATATACCTAAGTAGTCAACAAAAGTGAGACTTTTAAAATTAAATTTTGCTTTAGTTTTAATATTAATATTTAAATCTAAGGAAGTTATTTAATTGTACTAACAATATCGATGACAATTATAATAAGAGAGAATTGTAAGCTTAAAATAAAAAAGTGTATTTTTCTAAGTAGATGAAGCAATGACTACTGCAGATAAACGAGGTGTTTTGTTTTCCTTTCGATATCTTTATAGAAATTATATACAATCTGTTTTACACGTGTGAATGTTTGCAAGTACATTCACTTATTGCATTTTCTGAAAGGTATTCTATACAGGTGACAAATGAATGAATAAATGTTGAAAAATACATTTATGATTAATAATAATAAATATTAAATGTCCTTTAAGCCAGTGAATCAGGAATGAAAAGCTGTCTAGTAATTTCATAGACCACAATGGGCAAATGAATAATATGTTTAGAGAGATTTTAGAACCAAATGAGAACTGTAGTATGAGAGAATTACACACTTAGAATAAAAAAGTGTATTTCTCTTAGATGAAACAGAGACCACTGCAAATAATTTGGGTGTTTTATTTTCTTTTCGATACCTTTAAAGGAATTACGTACAATCTTTCTCGCACATGTGAATGTGTTTGCAGGTACATTTACTTCTTGAATTTCCAGAAGGATTTTCTATGCAGCTGACAAATGGATGAATAAATATTTAAAACCACATTTATGATAAATAATAAGGAATATTATCTGTCCTTCAAGCCCGTGAACGCTTCATATGCTGTTGAGTAATTTCATGAACCGCAATGGGCAAATGAATAAAATGTTTAGAGATATTTTGGAACTAAATTTAATTTACTTCTCATACTAAATTATATTTTATGAAGATTCCTTCATTGATCTAAAGTGGAAAAAGATCACGGAACAGTAACATAGCATAATCTGCTCCATCTGTTACGTAGTGTGGTAAACCAAACAATGTTATAACAAATTTTCCTTGTTTCTGTATGATAGCAATACAAGGTTCAAAATGGTAAAAATATCTATGTAGGAAAATAAAATATCTCACTTAGCATGTAAAAGTTTCTCAACATAAACGTGGTAAGGTGAGTTAAATAAAATAAAGTTTAAGTAATATAAGCTAAATATCTACAGAATCCCAAACTTTTATTCCACCTGTGGTCGACATACCACTCCGGGTTTTTTATTTAAATTTCATGTATGCCTAATTTCATTAATGGTCAAAAATTGTTATCCAAAATGGCACATTTTTGAAATTTTAGCTGATGCCATGTTTTCCCGAGAATGCAGAGTCTATTAAATATAATGCGATCTTATGTAAGGACAATGTGGGAGATATGGTGAATGATTTTTTAAATTTCTAACCTATATACTAAATATGCACCATTAAAAGGAATAAAATAGAGAACAAAGCCGGTTCCTGCCTCAGTATTTCAATTGTAAAAGTAAAATAGACCATAAACCTCTTTTCCTAGGTAATCTATACAATACTATGAAAGAGGTGTCGCAAGTGTGCAAAAATGCAAAAAGTGTCAGTTTAGAAAAAATAAATTAACGAGTGTGTGTCATCTGATATTTGGAAATTGTGAGGTACTCTAGGTATTTAAATAAAAATATTTGATATATATAAATATATATATTTATATATATATATATATATATATATATATATATATATATATATATATATATATATATATATATAAATACACACATATTTAATCACACATAATATAGAATGTGTAAAAATATCGCCATTTTATTATAAATTGGACATGATAATTCCTAACTCTAATGACCCTTTTTTGAATGACGTGTTAAGTGCATATATATGCAAACATCATTTATTGTTTAAAAGTTAGAGAGTGGTGATAGACAGATAGATGGGCAGCCGAGGGAGAGTAATAGAGCCCCGTTCGATACTTCTGATTGTGTAATTGTAAAACGAAGGAGATATAATGCACACCCATTTACAAAAATTCACACCCATTTACAAAAATACTTTCAGTTGTTACGTAAGAACTTTCAAGACTCTCGATGACTGGACGTATGTTCATTGTTGTTTTGTTTAGATACATCTAAATAAATACAAGTGTAATTATAGAATAGCAATTCAAAATATTTACTTTCGCACTTATATATTTTTTATTCATTTTATGGCGATGGAATGATCTTAATTTATTGATTTAATTTTTTAAATGGCAAAGAAAGTATCAGATTTTTTTATGAAGCGTATGGAATATTATTTAAAAATGCAAGTTAAATTAGGATTTCAAAACTATTTTTCTCAGAACTTTATGTAAGATGATTTTAAATTTCGTAACTTTTGAGATATTTCCCATAATGTACGCCTATGACTGATAACTAGGTAATATATTTATATAATGTATATTAAAATTAATGTTTGTAAATAATTAAATACGAATATTATGTAAGTTGGGAAAATATTATCAAAGAGGTTTCTTAAACTTCAATAGACAAGTTTTGCAATATTTTATGTTATGGTGTGTCCTGTTCAAAATATGATAAAATGTTTTGCAGAGTATCGCTTCTGTCTTTTCTTGCGTACTTTTCCTTTTTTAATTTTGTAACTATGCATTTCCCCCACTTGCAATGGGATTTTCTTCAAACTTCCCAGCATTTTTCAATCTCTTTTACAAATTTTACCTTTTTCACAATATTAGTTTCTGTAAACAGACAAACATTACTCAATTGGTCACGCTTGAGTTTTAGCATCAGATAAGTTTTAGCATCTATCTTACCAATACAGGATATTTGAAATATTGGAGATTAATTTCAGTTTCCCACATAATGCCATTTTTCAGTCAAATCTGCTTACAAAATGCATATAAAACGGTAATTTTGATGATATGAGAAACACTTGTTTTTCATCGAAAAAAATCGAACAACACGATTCTTCTTTAATCTGAAGGATATTTCCAATGGTTATTATATGTACACACAGAAACAAATTCTCCTTTATGGACTGATTTTCGAGCCCCTTTTGGAATAAAACCATAAGTTATTTAACCGTTTTAGTGCCATTGTTTCTTATTCATATATACTTAAAAATGCCAAAGAAATCTTTTGTTTTTCATGTCATTTACCCTTGTCTAGAAAAATAAAACTGTATCTCTTCCAAAAATTAACCAATTTTAATAATTTTTGCGGTGTTTTCTTAATAAAAACTTGTACAAGGATAATAAACTACAAAAAAAATTATGGAAATAAATATTGTGAACAAAAATTATAACAAAAACTAAAATCAAGGTCACATCGTCATTTTCACAGTCATTCTCCGTATCAGCAAAATAATTGTTATCGTCGCCATTGCGCTCGTGGCAAATTTATTTAGTACGCGCATGAGCACGATGGCACTCGTCGGCACTCAAATGGTTAATAAAAGAGCAAAACTAGTAAAATATTTAAACTGACTCGGAAGTAAGAAAGGAGAATAGTAAAAACTCAAAAATTTCATATGCTTTCAGACCCTTTATACGTGCATTAAGTACATTGTGGTTTTATGTTTATTTCCTTTTTAGAGAACCCTCCTGTCATGTAGACACTATTTTTTCTGGCATCTTCTACTTTTTTTAAACATAAAATTTTCCTCTTGTAAAATATATATTTCACCCCATTATAGTGTTTCATAATTTATTCTCGTATTATTTTTTTAATTCATAAGTAACACCAGGTATTGGATATAAAACTAGTTGTAATGTATGTAGTATATAACAGAATACAAACTTGTAATTAAATATAACATAATATCAGTAGATTAATATCACATAATTTGAAATGTATTCAGGAAATTTTTATTTAGACTTTGAAATATATGTAAATACAAAATCTTAACCATTTACGAATACCTGTAATATTTTCTTCATGTAAACATATTCAATAATACAACTTATAAAAATATAAACACCAATATAAAAATATTGTAAATAATTAAAAAATTAAGGAATTTAGTTTTTTAGTGAGCTTTTTGTTTATTTTAGTTGATATTTTTACTAATATCTCTATCTTGCATAAAATTCTAAAATATATAATTTTGGAAATTTTGCAAATTTCTCTCTTAGTTGATAAACGCAAGGTAAAAAATATAAAAAAACTATTTATATTGATAAGCTACTAGCTTATTTGTCCTTTCTCAAGTTTAGATATATATATATTCAGTATGACATATTGAAGAAAAGGAAGATACATTTTTCAAAATCTAATCCACTCCTTGCACAGGTGTGTTAAAAACAAACTAGGATTCAAGTGACGAATGTACTTATCAGATTGATCAACGTAGTTATGAGTATTCTTATTTTAATTCCAAGTAGTTTGTCAATATGAATGTATCACATGTTTTTAGGGTTCCATGCCTCAAAAAGAAAAAAGCGGAACCCTTATAAGGCCACTAACATGTCCATTAATCCATTGGTCTATCACAACCGTTTTTCTTAGAAAGAATATGACCATATTAACATCATACCTCATCCTGCGTGTATCATAATTGATGACTTTACAAAATATTCATATGCAAATTTTTGAAGGTTAAATAAGAAACTTTATTTTTTATTTCAAGTACCATGTGAAATATTAATAAGCAATTTCTGTTCTTAATTATCATGTGTCATTTTTATTAACTCTAGACAAATAATTTATTGCACTATATCACGAGAGATTCTTTTGATTTCGCTAATGTGTTAAAATACTTTGGAGACCTTGGTAGAAACCCATGCATCGTATCAGCAGCCTACCACGAGTTGCCTTAAACTAGGAATATATTCAAATGTTTCTCATTGCTACCCTGCAAAATTGTGATGAATGGTAATAATTCTGCAATAAAATATTTCTATGGACTTACATGTTTTATTTAATTTATGAACTACAACCCCCCCTAGCAGTCACAACCTCAAGATAAGTTATGACTCTTTAGACATAATCAATCTCCAAAATGATAAAGTTCTCATTGCCTAGCGCGTAGATTGCACTTGCATGTGAAACTAATTAGTGTTATGTATTGGTGTTTTATTATAGTTTACTCAACTTTTAGTAATCTATGTGACATAAGCAAATACGTATCGTTCATATGGGATAACACATGGACTATACTTTGCAATTGTGTTATTGAGTCTAATTTATCATGGAGAATATCATTATGTCCTTGTAATTTGAAATAGCAAATACAGTTCGAACTTTTTTCAGTGCATAAAAAAGAACAGGTGTAATATCAAATATACACACTTTATAATTTTTTAAGCAATAGTAATGATTCAATTTGAAATAAATTAAATTTTGCGAGTACAGTTACTATTCTCTATAACTAATTTGGCAGATCGAACAGTAAGCTCTCAAATAGTAAGAGTCAAACTAATCGGTCTTAAAAGTAAAAGGACTTTCAAAGTAGTTGCTTAAAAAATTTGTTTGCCTAATAATTATGCTTCAGTGTAATCTTTTCTGATTCTTATAATCTTAATATGGGCACTAATAAGTTAAATATTTTTTAAAAGACAAACAATTATCTCTGCAATATTGTAACATAAATAATTTATTATTTCAAAAGAAAAAAGGTGGCTATATATTAAAATAAAACATTTGTATTCTGCGACAAATTAATTTTTAAATTCAAACACTACTTTTCCATTGACCCTAATCTTACATTGTTCCTTAAAATAAATACAAGTTATAGTTGTTAGCAATACTGAATCGTAATTATCTGGTTATTTTCCTAATTAAATTGTGTTAATACAACTCCATAACTAATTATGGCGGTAAACATGTTGTAAACAAATGAATAATCTAATTGAATGTAGTCGTTTGCGCTGAACACTACAGGTTGGTGTGCAACCACGATACCGAATTCATATAAAGTGTCCGAGAGATTGGAACCTGAAATAAAAAGAAATAAAGAAAAATTAGTTAAAGTTGACTCATCAAACCTGTGATATGATCATAATGTGAGCTACCAACGTATCCAGAGTCATATAATGTTAAAGCCTTATGTATGTACAAAAAACTATAAATAGTAAATCAAAATTGAACACATTGATTTCATTTGGCTGATTAATAAATTTCATGTAAATAAAACCAAAGTCGATGGCATTTATTGATATTTTGGAATACTATAATTGTTTGTTTTTCTGAAAAGGATATCACAATTTATCACAGTATGTCGTCTAGAGACTCTTTGGTGCGGTAGGATAAAGATTGGAGTTCTTCGCGTTATGAGCAAGAATAACTACTAGTATAATATATACTGAACATGATTGGACTCATTGAATTGTCAAGCTACTAAGCCTCATATAAGATTCAAATAATTGGATTGATCTATAACCTACCTCACCTTAAGAAACATGTAGTGAAAGACATTAGGTATTGTGTAACTCTAGTGTACTATAGTAAAGAAATCAATGAACTGAATTTACATATTCTCCCGTGATACAATTAAATAATTCCTTCATACTGCATAAAGTGTTTTTCCCAAACGTATAATACGTTTAAGGAATTATCCTCTTATTTCTATTCGTTTGTTTTCAGAATGCCGTAAATTATATTTGTGCATGTTGGTATACGAACGACAGATAGGTCAGACGGTAAACTAGACCCATTACTATTTACGGGCACTACTAATCCAACAAAGGCTATACATAAACTAAACTCATTTAATATAATATAATAAGATCTGACAAGGGTTATAGAGGATAATTGTATATTGTCACGATTTCACCATTTCAAGTTGAGCAATTTTGCTATTTCAAAATGACAGTCATAGAATCAGAAGAATTCAGTTATATTTGCTTTTGTGTGATAGCTATATTCAAATAAATTCAGAAAACAAGATAGTTGAAACGATTATGAGGGGACTAAAGAGCAAAGGATATTAATTAGAATATTGTGCAAAACATAATACCTCACGGTACTTTAAAGTGAGAAGCATACACAAATAAATAGCACAATTTTTAGTCAAGCATGTCACATTGAAATCTGATCCCGTAATCAGAGAAGTGAAAAATTACTTGATTTGTTTAGTTCCTACGACTTGTTTAGTTCACTGAATCAAAATGAATTAAATCTTATTCTTATAAAATTTAACAATTTTCAATAATAGGTTTAATAGTTTTCCAATGATTTTTAAATAGTGAGAAAATACAGATTTTTCTTTCTAACGCATGCAATTTCTAGTTACGTCATACTCCATTTTGTTGTCAATACACTAAATAAAGAGTGCCATCTATGTAACTAATAACCGCTTGTCGTTTGAACTTAACTGGCACTGTTATAAATTACACATACATCATCGTCAATTCACATGCTTCGTATAGTATATTTTATTTTAGCAACGATCTTTTTTTTCATAAAATATTGAATCCCATCAAAAATATAAAACATAAAATAATGCAAGTCTCACAGCGCAATTCTTCTACCGTAAAAAGTTGTGAGATCTATTGTAAAACCATATTGGTTAATTTATTCAGTACAGTTTCCGTGGGAGAATCAGTCGAACGGCAACATAAGAATAGTCTACTATTTCAAATAGTCCTTATTGAAAATAGCGCTAGCGGGTCAAATTTATGTATACACAAACATAAATAAAGTGCTTGGTGCACTTATATAAATTTTATTGTATGTGGATTCTATTGTCGTGTTCGATTGCCAAGTCAATCTGTTTATTCAAGAAATGGAGATATCAAATATTGATTTGGTCACTATAAAATGGTATCAGTTAATTAATTAGATAAAAATTTATACCAAAGTTGATGGATAGACGCTCCCACAGATAGGTACTAAATAAATTAACAGGTCTGGTTTTACATTAGATCTCGTAACTTTTTACAGTAGAAGAATTGCTTTGCGAGACTTGGATTTTTTTATAATTTATGTTTTTGATGGGATATCATTTCTTTTTGTAGGTAGTCCTCCCTTTTTTATTTTCGGGTACTATTTCTTGTGCAACAGCTACAGATTTTCTCAAAGCCTACTCTCCGTCAATGTGGGCTGTTCTCAGAGGTTTTGATGTAACAATTTTTGTCTGGACGGTAATAATTTCTATATCTATTGTATTCAGATATTGTGGATTCCTGCACTTTAATACTGTAGAAATCAAAATTAATAAGATGTATACCGTTCGGACTTATCACTCTCGAAAGTGCCACGTACACTTGACCACATGTGAATACTGAAGAAACAATGTCCATCAGTGCACCGTATAACTTAGCTCTCAGCTTTTGTGTATGGTAATATTGGAAACTGTTCACGATGAACATAAGCTCTATTAATAATTTCAAATTTAGTTTTGAGTAGCCCAAGCTCGTAAACATGTTCATTCTTAAATTTAATAGGAATTTTTTAAATTATTTTTGTATTTTCAGGATTGACCTGTACTATATTGATTGAACCGTTAACTAAACCAAGACTCGAATAAATATTTTGTTTTAACATGACTTTTGCTCCTAATTTTATAATTATGTTTTTTTCCAGACCTGCTGTCATGATAGCTTCGTCTTCACACTTTTTTTTTGCATTCATGGGCTCCTTTTGATAGGTATCGGGAGCAATCTATGCTATCTATGGCTGTAAGTTATATTTCAAAATATGAGTGAGATTTAAGCATCGCACTATTTAATTGTTGAGACATGTCTATTATAGGTAATATGTAAACGGTGTCAACAGGAAGTTTGGTGAAGTACTCAGAAATTTCAAGTAATGTAAAAGTGCTTTCTGTCGAATCAGAATTAAAAGTGCTGTTAAGTGTTTTCAATTGAATCGGAAACAAGAGTGATTAATTTAGTCAAGAGTACATCGTAGCCTTTTTGTGTAGTCTATTATTATAGTAGTAGCCTATTTAGCATTTCAACTAAGTAAGAATCATTGAGCTGTCTCATGTTTATAGTAAGATCATCATATATAACGGAACCATAGATGGTAATTTTCAGCATTGCTGTCGAGTACAGATCGGTGTTAATATAACGGTCTCCATGCTCATCACAAATATAAAGTTGCATCTCAGCCCAATGCGCTACCACATAATCGATTATAGCACGTCTAATGTCATACGACGATTCAATGTTCCTATACATAGAGAATAGAACAAACACGAATCATCTCCAGCTATAGGGACAACCCAGTGTGGACAAGGATCATCATATACGTACAGTATTTCAGATTCCATTGCAACATTCATTGTTACGGTAAAAGGTTATAATATACCCTAAAATTATCCAAACATTCAAATTGCTAGCAAATAATATCAGTAAGCAAATTAGTAAGCGTTTCAATCAAAAACTAATAATAGCAACTGAAATTATAGATATATTGCGAACTTGTAGGCAGCGTTTCGGGCCACATCTGAACAGCATCTCGGCGCTCATGCTAATGAGCGCAGTTGCCACTCACTTTGACACATGGACTGCCCCACGCGTCGCCCCTCTTTATCACAAGTGTCCCAACTACAAATGTATGCATAATGGCTGGCAACAAGCATCATATGAGCATGGATGCGTCACATTCTTTGAATTTATTTTTATTATGCATTAGGTATAGATAGTAGGTATGTGCTGTTAATTTAATCAATATTTTAATACCATTTATAACCTCAAATTATGTAAGTGACGAAAAATGGTACACTTTCAGCTTTTAATCACGTATATATTTATATATTTATAAATAAAACCTTTCGAAGACCACGAATCATTAAAATTGCCTAATAGACTTCTAGAATAATTTTATCATATTAGCTATTGGAAATTACAGATTGCAAAAATATTCAAATATGACTAGCTTTTGGAAAATGTGCTACTAAAAAGTGAAAAGTGTGTTTATGATACTTACTATAGTTATTAGTTACCCGGCCATGGTCGATTGTTGACAGCAAACAGAATCTGAGTCTTTGTACAATGACCGACTCCCTCAATAGTAGAATTAATAATGTAGCTCCATACAATAACCGTATCAAAAAAATTATTATTATTAAGTACTCAAAAGATGTGACGTCCTGTAAAAGTGTGTCAGTTGATTAAAATGGTTAATACGATTTTCAGAATTATTGCAGCGGCAATGTAAATAAAATTGTACTAGCTACATACGTACACAAAAACTATATTTAATTAATTTAAAAAAATAAAAAATATAATTAATATCTATAATATCACATATACCTTTACAGCAATATTAGATATTTTGTATTAGATTTATATCATGCGATCAATCTCTACGCATGAGATATTATAGTGAACGGCAATGTTTGGAGTTTCGGGGTAATTAAAAAAAAAATTGTGTTTGTTGTAATTAAATGAATATTTTAAATACAAGTAGAACTCGCACTATGAATAAAGGTTTGAAATTTTGAAAGTGAATTACTTTGACTTAGAGTTATGTCATATCTCTTTTTTAATTCCTTTTTGATTATACACACACACGTACACATACACACACACACACACACACACAAATTATATGTTTATATAAAATATTTTTCACAGCCAATGGAAAAGTAATATATTGCCTATAATTTATAGAAAAGCCAATATAGGCACTAATAATTGTTCCATATGCAATACCTTATAATCTCCTTCTGACAACAATACCTTCAACTTCGTATTTTATAAAGGAAATTCGTATAAAAATATTACTAGACATTTTTGATTATCTTTCAAAGACCACGTAAATTATATCATATGGGTCTCAAAAAATCCAAAAGATGTTTTTTTATATATATTCACATAATTGACCCACACCTTCCATTCTAAATTTCATCACATTCGCTATTAGTCTGAAAGAGTTGTGATATGTAGACAGAGAGATGGACATGAGGAATTTATGTGGAACCCGTGTTAACCATTTGGCATTTAATTCTAAGGGCCAAAAGTATTTTCACTTGGTAGGAACTAAAAGAAAAGTTCGAAAACATAACATAGAGGGAAGTGATATGTTTTTTCAAGTTTCGATATAAAACCGAAAAAATAAATAAAGATTTAAGTTTCATTTGTCTAGAGTGACATAGTGACACAGTCATTCATAAATATCCTACAAAATTATTGACGATAAATCTCTTACACCTTATCTATATTCCAGTGAATAAAACACAACATATAAATATTTATAGATATATGTACATACCAGTTTTCCCAAAGCAAACATTATGACTAGACTACAAATGAAAATTGAATGGATACTCGTGTGGAAAAGGGTGAAAAGCAGCTGAAACCAACAAATTTTAAAAATTTCATAAGCAAACAACGGTTTACTCTAACGCTTCTAACATTACATATGTTTTATTTTCTTTAAACGGAGGAAATGGATTCATCAGTTGGTTCACAATGTAAAAGGTTAAATTCTTAGCAAGTGGTGAAAACAATCTTGAAAATGTTTGATGATTACTTTTCAGCCGACTTTGGAAATCAAGTGCCATTAAAACATTAAATGTTTGTGAACAGTATAAAATTTGACTGATCAAATCACCAGTTTTCGTTCAAAAACGAGATATCCTTAATAATTGCATTTGGTTAAGGGGAATAGATTTTCTCAAATAAAATGGGCACAAGATCCAATCGAAACTGTTTGTTCAAAAAACCGGTTAAATGCGTGTCGGAACAGGTAAAAAGTAAAATTGTCTTTATCTTTTCAAATTGACCTTTAAACCAAATTAACCAAAATACTTTTACCAAATGCATATATTTTTTCATTGAGGATTCATAGCCAAACACTTAGAAACTTAATATTTTTGAAATAGGATTTAAATTCAAAAATGGCAGGTGGAATTTTAGTTTTCTTTTTAAAAACCTTTCCAATGATATTCCAAAATGAGTGGGGAAAGTATTTTCGCCCCTGTGCTTATGTGTTTGGAGAGGCGCTTAAACAAATGTTTTTATTATTACTACTACTGAATAATTCAGATCTCTATATGGAGCGTTTATTTGCATAATGCCATACATATAATTGCATAATGTCTAATTATTTCACATTGTCAAATTATTTCATTGCGGAAATAAATGAAAGAGCAATTTGTTTGACCAAGTTGCTTTTAAAAGGCATCGTTTCAATGAATAGGTTATTCATTTCATTACTGTCTTTTTGTTTAATTATTGAAATTTTAATAATTACTTATCAATTAAATCAGACTTAATTTTGAACCGTATTGGTTATTAACTATATGTGTTTACAATTTTACGCAAAAATTGTTAGATGCGCGTGTAAATTAAAATTTCACCTACAATCAATTATATTTGAACACAGATACTCTTATATGATAAACTAGGTATTTTAAATGGAAAATTGTTTAAAATAGTAAAAAACTATAGCTCTCTTTGTCTAACTACGGGTTTCAGATGTACATAGATAATGAAGAGATATATTTGTAAAGTTTTGTCCCAATACGTTTCTTGTTACTTAACAAAATATGTTTCGTTTTTCCATTGAACCAAATCAAGTTTTTTTAATATTAGAGGTGTTCCTTTTGGTAACAGATTGATAATCTAAATTTTCACAGGATTCTTGTGAAAATAAAAAATATTGGTAAATTTTATCATTTTCCTTCAAAGTTTACTTTATAAGTACAAAGTAAAGGAAAAGTAAGTCCCTAATTTTCCTATTTTTTTATCTTTACCAATATTTTCGGAGACGCCTTGGGGTGGACAGTAGTTTTTTATAATTGTTGAAAATATTTCCAAGAAAACCAAGTTATATGTTTTTAAAATTGTGTTCAAAAAACAACATTTCCCTTCATACCTGGTATAAATATTCAAATATTTTATTGATTGAATTGAACCATTTGAGGAATAATATGAGTTTAAATTCCTGTTAAATTAAAATAAAGAAAAATATAAACCAAGGAATGGAACTAACCTGAAATCCATAAGCACCATTAAATAAATTGCATTGTTCACTTAAGATCATATAGCTTTCTCTCAATTTTTTGATTTCCATTGTAACTTCCATATCATTATTTTCTTCCGTATCATTATCTTCGGCTTGAACATAAACATATCTCTCCGATAATTTATTAACACCTTTCAATATTATGTTTAGACGCCGTCTGAATATTCTCAAATTTACGATGCTCTTCCAATCTTGTACTTGTAAAAAGAATTGGGTTATAAAATATGATAGACTCTCGATAACCATTTCAATGTCATAAGCTGTGTAGTGTGAAATTATATCAAAGAACACAATGAAGACTGATGTGAAACTAAAAATCTTAAATAATTGGTTAATTGATTTTCTTTCATTCACATACATGGGGATTGTAACTTTCAGTAGATTGTCGATTTTTTTATAATTTTCAAAATATCTGTGAATACTTCGACAACTTTCTGTAGCAGCAAAAATGATAAGGATAACGACTTGTATCCTTGCTGTTATCGTATGTATCCGGTCAAAATTATTTGATACAGGATAACCAGTGAAAATATGAAATTGAAATGATACTATCAGAATTTTTATAGATGAAATTATTATAAAAAATAATGTTATCAAAGCCCGTATTGTGATATTCTTTACCAATATATTATTGCTTAACTTTGATACACGCGACAGTGAACATGCACGAAAAATGGTATTAAAATTTCCCATCACATCGTACGCGTCCATGTTTTTACCCCACTAACTCCTAAGAATGAAATGTTACAACTCAATAACCATACATATTGACTCGTGAAGCGTGGTGGATCGATATTACGTATGTATATGTACATATGCGCAGTATGCTTCATTGAATCAATCAATTTAATTTGAATTTGTAACTAGGTTATGATAGTTACGATAAAGTGATGGAAAATTTATTACTTGAAATAATTGAAATTTCAGTGTGCTGGTATAAAACAATAGTATTGTTGTCAATTCAGAAATGGGGATAAAAATAATTAGTTCCATCATCGATTTATCTTTATTGAACAAAAGACTAGCGAAATTTATTCTTTTTTATTGTAATTTATCACCTCACTCTCTTTCCACTTTTGCCCGACTTTCGCTTATGATATTCTTTCGCTTATGACTCTATAAATAAGAACAAAACATAAGAAATATATATTCTATTTGTTTATGTTTTTAGTTTTTGATACGTTTTTGCTTTTAATTCATTTACAATGTTTTTATGCACAATTTTTAATTTTTAATTAATTTTTGGTTCTTTCAAAACTGGTTATTTCTATGTACGCCGTATTTATTCATTTTTCATTTCCTACAAGGAATGCTTAATGTTGTTCAAACAGCCACCACATGAATATAAATCAATGCAGTAAGCATTGATTTATATTCCCTATGGTTTTGTTGCAACCTTTTTATTTTTATACCGAAACAAACCGCAAACCGAAATTAGTGCCTTCCGAATTTTTCAAGGCTTATTGCTGCGTATTATACGGATTTACAAATAGTTTGATAAAATTATAATTTTTTTGTATTTTCCCAGTGTCCCCTTTTTGTTAATTATTTCGACACATGAAGTTAAAACACGGTGCAAAAAGTGGGGAAAATAAATCGGTAAATATTTTGTGGGCTCATTTCTAATGAAACTGACAATGCATCAAAAAATATTTGCTAAATTATTGTTGCGACGATGGAACTGGGTGTGTGATTAACGAGATATTCTTTGATGAAGAATCCAGAAAAACGGACACCGCATCTCTTAATGACTTTGAATGTGGAAAAAGGAAGTGTGACGATGGAGTTGCAGTTTGTATACTCTCCACCATAGACTAAATGGGTTTCATAGGGAAGGTCAACATTACCATTAACTAAGTTATTTTAAAGATCCCCCTTAATTAGATGTTTCCTAAAATTTCTATAGTATTTAAGCTTATGTTGTGAGTCTTGTTCTATGTTTATTTATGTTTAATTTTACATATTTCACACATCACTGGACGTTGTTGATATAATTACATTTAGATGCTCTTTCAATTTGACAAATTTTAGAAAATTGGAAGTACCCGAGATGGTGAGCTTGCTACCATATGCATATTCAAAATTAAAATTATGCTATAACTCTTATCTCAAAGAGGCATGATTATATTACAGAGGTATGCATACTCTTTGCAATTCCAATTGACATATTACACTTTACTTTTCACATTTAACATTTCCCATTTTTTCATTTTACTATCTTCATTTTGCAATTCTTATTGGAGTTATTATTCTATGCTTATACAGATACATTCCTGTATAATTTACATTAGAACAGAGAGTTATGTATTAACTCTTTATTTTGTATCTTCATGAACACATGTGGTCATTTACATATGTTTTTTCCATTATATCTGAATTTTCTTATTCAAAACTTTATTGCACATTTCAATGTCTACAGGAAAAGTTGAAAACATAAACATTTACTTCCACTGGATTTACACATGTACGGTAATTCCGATAGAGTTACGTAGTGTATATTAAACAGAATGTTAACATTATCCTTGCAATTATTATGTTTAATTAGACTTTTTAAATAAAGACAATTGTGTTACAATTAACATTAATTGCTAATTGTAACAATTATGTTACAATTATCAATTAATGTTAATTGTCACAAATAATTGCAAGACAGCATAATATAATTTGCCATTCCAATAGATTCTTCCGATAATGTAAATTTTGCTCTTGTTAAGGCAATGTTCCCGTTACATATTTATATTAAATATCTAAATGTTAGCATGTTTTGTTAAACTCACACATACACACGCACACATACACATACATATGTAAAGGTGTATATATATATATATATATATATATATATATATATATAATAAATATAATATAAAGATATATTCTTATTCTTAGATTTTTTCGGAAATACATTTAATTCACACGCATCAGAAATTGTTGTCAGTAAGTTGTACTTTAGGAGGAATTATGGGACAATAATTTTCTCCTAAAAATTTGAGAAATCCCCTTTACAAAAACGATCATAATACGGATTAATCTGAGACCATTAGGGTAGCACCAACTTATTTGAATATTAATCGTTGTCATTTGTATATTACAACACTTTAAAAGCTTTGCAAATAAATTTATAAACATTCTGCCAAAATTTTTCAGTAACTTTGGTTATATTAAAAACATTTCTCATGCTTACAATACATCTAGATATATAGTCCGGTTCACTACTCTCCGATAGAAGCATTCAGCTGGCACAAACTAACTGTATATTTACGCCAATTTTGTCTAGTTATAATGAAGTATGTACAGGTATGTTGCTAAAACCAGCTCTTTTAAGATACTGCTTACAATTCAACCTTCTGTGTATGAATCTACGAAAGGTCTCAAAAAAAACAATTTACGGCATTCCCTCATTAAACCCTATAAAATATTTTATGTTAACATAGAAAGTAATAGTTTATGCAATAATTGAGATCTTGCATATAAATTTTATTTTATTATTCTTTTACTTTCTATAAATATAAGGTTTTAGTTTCTTTTAGAAAACTATAGAGTCAATTTTATTTTTTTGCAATCGTTTACAAGAGAAAATATTGAAGAGTTATTTAAAAAGAATTATAATCAATTAAGAAGGAAAAAAGGAAATCGGAAGGTGGAATATTTGTAATGTGTCTACTGGACATAATTGAAATTTTTATTTGTTTATGGTAATGGTTTCATAAAACAAATATTTTCTTAAATGGATTTTATTATAAAGATGATACTTGTGTATAATTACAATATTTAATATGGGAAATGGAATGTTTCTTACGTGCAACTCCTAAAACACATTTCAATTTTTTAAATACTTGTACTCAAAATATCGAAGAGCTTCTAACTGTATGTACTTATGGACAATGTTCTGTACTGTAACTTATGGACAATGTTCTGTAAACATATAAATGGTCCTAAGAAGTTATCTTTATAAGATTATCAAAAACAATTAAAACCCTTAAACATGTTACAGTTTATATCTTGGATTGCACATACATATCTTAACACTGTGTATCACTGTCAGCTAACAATCTCAGAAATGTTGAAATAACTCAAGAAATCTCAGAAACGTTGAAGGAAGAATCCAATGTTTAAGAAAAATATTGAATTTAAGAAAAATACTGATTCGAACTTATTAAGCGTGAGTCATTTTATATTCCACATGTGCAGCTATCTGTTATCTTAGAAATACTGATTCAATTAAAGGAAATTCATCCAAAGTACACTTATTCTCGCTAAACCTCTAGCTGGTTTTAGCTATCTATGTTGCCAATTTAGCATTTTATATGCTAAATTTGGCATATTTTCTTCTTTTTAGCATATGTTTTTGGCGTTTAGCATGTAACATATTTTTAGGAGAATTAAAAATTATACAAACATTGAAATTAATATATGACAATGAATTGGACGACCGTTACGCTTTAGGGTAATTTAGATATATTTTATTGCAGTCGAGTTAACAACACCGGGTGGTTTGCGGGGATTCCCTGATAGCCTGACAAAAAATACCATAAACAAATAGCTTTACTTCTCTCCTTCTTAACTGTAAGTTAGAGTGCAAAAGTATAATACTGTACTGTAGCAAGTATACTCATATTGAATTATTAAATTGACCGCATTTGTCTAGTCGTCTTACCTTTATGAACGTTAATCGTGTTTTTTAATTATTTGATATTTATTATCGCAACGTCATTATGGCGCCCAAGTGTAATCAACATTACTGGTCACAATGGGAGCTAATAGCAGAATTTAAAGAACCATTCTCCAACTTCGGCTGCAGCCCCTTTAAAAATGATACGACAAGAGCCTGTTGTAACTACTGCAAATGTGAAATTATTACAAAATGGTTTTGTTTGAGGCAACATGTTTCATCAGCAAAGCACAAAAAGCAATAGAGGCAATGAAGAGTCAAAAAATAATTAATTTTCCCAGAGTAAAAAAAGATCTGAATACTTAGAAAGCAGAATCCTCACTAACTTTGTTTGTAAGCGAACATTGTGCTATTATGGCTGTAGACTATTTGTCGGAATTATGCAAACACTGATTTGGCAACAGCGAAAGCAGTAACTTAAAATTCATCGGACGAAATGCACAAATGTAATAAAAAATGTTTAAGCATCATATTTTATTAAAGAAATTATGGCAGATTTAGGTGATCAATAGTATAGTCTCTTATTTGATGAATCTACAGATATTTCGGTTGTCAAAAACCTAGTGCTTTAAGCCGATTTTTTAAAAAGATAATTTCCACCTTCTTGTATGTGTAGAAATTTGGGAGTGAGGTTTTTATTTAATATACTTTAGTTGACATTAGGATTGGGAGACTTAGTTAATATTACGATTTAGATCTAAAAATACATCTATGCAACAAACAGGAATATCTTATTAGAGTGTTGAATGTTTGTTTGTTTTTATAATTTCCTTTTCTTCTCTGTTTCATTTTAAATTAATGAAATAAATTTTACTTGTAACAAATTTTAAAATTTCCAATTTAAGGTAAATTTTGAAATAATCTCTTCAATCACTTAAATTCTTAAAATTTTATAAAGTATTGCTATAATTTAAGTGAACCTTTAATATAAATAAAATAGATTGTTTAATAAATTTATAATCAATTTACGTTTTAAATACTGTCCTGCACCATAAACTTCATTAAACTTCTGTATAATTTCTTTCTTGTATAATACTGTAATTACGAATATGTTTTCATAATAAAATTACATTGAAATAAATATTTTTTGCAGTTAACTTCATGAAATTTGTACCAAAATGTGAGCACATTGATACAGGTAATTTAGTTATTGATATACAGAAGTAGCATCAGTTGTATATTAGTCATTCTTGACTAGAAAATACAATTTAACCTGTGTAATATTACTATACTGGGATAATCTTTTCCTTAATAATTAACTATTCTTGGTAGCTTAAAATATCCCTTTGTATAAAGAAATTCCTTTCATATTTAAAAATAGCTTTATTTTGGAAACAGTATTTTAGAAGAAAGAAAGAAATAAAATATTAAAATAATTCCAGTACAAAAAATTCTCCATTTCAGTATTAAATTTCATAATTAAAAACTATTTTTTTCTAATTGAACTTGTTTTTAAAAATATTTTTTCAATTTCGTGAAAGTTCTAATAAATACAAAGCCTCAAGGACAGTTGTTTCTGGAATTGTTTTATATATATGTACACTTAAAAACAATATTTTTAAAAGACATTAACGCATCATCTATTGTCGAGTATTTTGATTATGGATAATTTCATTTGCCAATTTCCTTTAAAATTCAAAAGTGGAATGTCATAGCAAAATGATTCGCTACTTTTGTTTCATCATTTCAGAAAACATAAAAATTTATGTGTTTTGTCAAAATTTATTTTGTCAACTTCAAAGTAATCCCCATTGTTTGCAATACAACTGGGATGCTGATCAAACTCTTCCATACACTTCTTATAGGCTCAAAGTGGTATGGTCTTTAATACCTGCTGAGAATTCCATTTGATGTCTTCAATCGAATAATCGATCAATCATTTCAATCATTCATTTGATTCACTCAATTCAATCAATTCAGTTGATTCATCAATGCTCTTTTTGTAAGAAATTAAGCTCTTTTGGACCCAGTTTTTCAGTAACACATCTTATGACGCATAACATTAGTTATAATTCCATAAACGGTAATTTTATCAATGTACAGGTCGCGAGCCAACTCTCCAATGTAAGATGATAATAAAAAAGTAATAATAATAATGTTCACGCACTACCTGCTCGATTTTTTCAATGTTAAAATCAGTGGTAGCGGTTGGAGGCCACTCAGAAAAAAGCAAATTTTTAACAACTTCACACCCCTCTTTGAACAATTTGTACCACTTGTATGCCTATGGTTTTGTACCACTAGTATGATTTGTACCACTTTCATGCCTTTTTTAAGATTTATAACGATTCGGCACCAGAAATTTCTTTTAAAACACCAAATTTTAGGCAAACTTTTTGTTCAATTAATTTAACCGTAATAAAATTCGCAGAACAACTTTGAGATCAATCTATTACAACAACTTCTGTAAGCACACTAGTTGACAAATCGCACTTTTAGACAAAAAGACTTTTTAACAAAAGTTTACCAATTCCTTTAACCGGTTAATTTCTTTTTGTGATTTCGGGTAGTTTTTATACTGAATGTGAATGAATGTTGCAAAAATTGGAAAATTGGATAAACTATATGCAGGGCTGACACATATGCTACCTTACTGTATATAGGGCTTTATTGCTGTAGCCAAAATAATTAAAGCTACGGGTAGGAACCAGTAATAAATAAACTTGTCATAAATGAATTAGATAATGTTCCATCATTTTGCTCATTTATTAAAATTTTATGACACATTTACATGAATACTTAAATATTGTATCTTCACATTCACAAGAATTTAGTAATTAGTTATCGTTTTAAAACAAATTTGTTTCGAAAATGTTATAAAAACATACCATTTTTAAATATTAATTATTACTACAAAACTTACCATAAAACACTAAATAATGACTGAAACTATTAGTCATTGTGATTTTGGTTCTGGAAAACTTTTGTTTGATTTTGAATTAATTTTATGTGAAAAATGTGATTATAAAAATCACTTGTTAATTAATGGATTAATGGCAATAAAATTACTATATTAGATTTATTACAAAAATGTACCATTTATAAAACTAAACAGAGTATTAACACTTTTAACTTCTAGAACTCTATGCTTACGTTAAACAGTAGAAGAATGATATTACAGAACAACAAACTTAAAATCTGATAGAAGGCAGCAAAACTTATTGTCACTCTGCAAAATTTATCTTTGTAAAATATGTATTGTATGCCTTTTCCTACCACTTTATATTCTAGATGTAATAACTACACATCGTACTAGAATGACATCATATATTATCAAATTTTGAGTGACTTTCAATTAGTACTCTCTTGTTTACGTAGCTTCCTTTTGATAAATTGTAACTATTTTAATACTTGTGTTTTTGTTATTATACAATTCTCGTAATTTTTTATACCTGAGTTAAATTATGTCATTTCTTTTCAGGAAATAAAACTGAAACACAACTACTAAAATAGTGGTAGAAAAATTCAAGTAGCCAAGCAGCAGTGACGTATTCAACTTGGAGAGACGAGCCACCCTGAATGCACCTACCTCAGGTACTGAGAGCATGTAACTAAGGTTTTCTATTTTTGAGATACAGTTAGGCGCTGAAAAAACACAATTCATTTTAGACGTTGAGTATTTTATAAGATTGCTTGCTAATAATATATAAACAATTTCTCACTTTGAAAAGAGCAATAATGATTGTTACAAGACAAGTGGTAGACACTTTCATGTGAAGGAATCAATCAATTTACATTTTCCATCAATATCTGGATACTTATAATATAAATAAGTATGTTAATGATACATTCATTCCTGTAGAACTGGTATTAGTTGACAAAATTCAATTTTAATCCTCTTGGATATAAATAAAAATACTTGACCCAACATATACAATTGAATGAGGCCTCATGAGGTAGTGGCACTTGACAAAATTCTTAACTTAGAGAAGGAATCAAGTGGGAGTTTTTATTCAAAGTATATAAAAAAATGTATATATATAGAAAAAACAATAATAACGTTAAATTTAAAAAGCACAGAAAAAAACAACGTAGAAAAAGTAACCATATAATAAAGAACAAACACTATCAAAAAAAGATACTAGGCAAGGACATCTTTAAAGAATTCAATTCGTAGAAAGAATATTTTAAGGATACGTCTTGCGTTCTGAATGTACAATACAACTAATTACTTGCTTGTATAACTTGCTTGAGTTTACGAGAGCCTCTGACTTTCTTTCAAATATGTGTTTCATAAGTTATAATTTAGTTAACATTGTAATTTAGAGAAATTAGATTGGAAAAGATCTAAATATTGTATTTATTGTTACTTAATCATGCGACAAGGTATCTGATTACCTTACTTAGTTATTAAGTTTTTTTTTAATTATTCAGTTGAGACTGAAAAATGTGTTTTAAAAAAATAATAATTTTTATTGTCACTTTTATTTAAACAGAAACCCATCAAACACTGTTGAACTCGAACTATGAGGTTTCCAACGTTTTGGTATTTGTAAGGGTATGTATTATTTCTATTGAATTATTTACGAATATTAATTTGTGGCAATGTAAACATATTTTCCGCTACGTCTTTCACAGATGTAAAAACATGGTGCATACTTCTAAAATAATAAAATTTACCCCACTTTAATAGTTACATGAGTAAACAGTTAGTTAGCGCAAAATATGTACATTAATAAGATATATTGCTGTTCTAAATTCCAAGTTTCTACATTGTAATGTTTCTCAGAACGTCAGCTGTGACAAAACGGAAGGACAGATGGACACATTGTTCAAGTTACAAGGGTTCCATTTTTTAGCTTAAAGTGCAGGACCCTAAAGATACTAAATTTTGACGACATTTTAGAACTTTTAAAGCACCATCATTGAATATTCATTATAAACTAGCCAACAACAATCAGTCCAAGTTATCACATTCATTGTATAGTTAGGTTAAACATATTAGGTTTGTTTTTAGTTATTAACCATTCTTCTAGTTCTAACCTAACTAATGAGTGAGTTTTTTTGCAAATTATTAATTTATATAGACATCGAATATCATCATGTGGTTGAAAACCATGTATGCAGAATTTAATTTGAAAGCTATATTGGAATAGACTTGGCAAGGGTTGAGTCACCGCATAATATTTATATTTTATTTCGTATTATGCCAATTTAGTAACCAAATTGCATTATGTAATTATTTTAAACTGCATATGATAGTTATACCATCCTTTATTTTGTAGAAAACTAAAAATTGTTTGAAAAAACACTATTTTGAACGTAAACTATTATTTTTTAAATATCATATGTTTATGGAAAAACTATGAAATTGAAAAAAGGAAAATGAGAAAAAAAATATTTGTTTTAAACAATTATTTTCGTCAGTTTTTGTAGTCTCCAAGCAACATATGCAACAAATGAGGTATTGAAATTGCACAAAATTGTTTACTTATTTTAGTTGAAAGAAGGGGTTAGAAATCATTGATATATACATTAATTATAGTAATCTTAACAAATTCTTTTTGGACCTTTGTCGCATACATTGGATGTTTGTTGCATTTACACAATATATTTTTAATTTATTAGCCAGCGACACAATAAGGTCTTTGCAAGCTGACAAAATAAAGTATCATTCTGTATGTGAAATACATTCCACACATTATATACAGATTTATTTTTACTTACGCAATTGATCATGCACCAGCAACTTTAAAGAGAGCGTTTTTGCTTCACGGAGGCTTTGATTAAGTTTTTCACAAGTATAACAAATTACAACTAAATAGAACAGGAACTGAACACTCCACACAGTTGTGCACAATATCATTTCAATTCCAACCTGAAACCATTATATGGATAAAAGAACAAACTTGTAAGAAATTGAGTTTATAAAAACCAATAATATTTTTAATAATGATTGTTTACCTGTAAAATTTCCATGTGAATTAAATCTGTGTAGATGTCAAATATGCTTCCAAAGCTCTTGATAAATATCAATAGAATCTGAAACCACTTTAGTTTGTAAACAGATATTTGTGCTTTATAAATTTTTGATCGTGTTAGTATCAAATTTTCATTTAGAGGAATTAATTTTCTTTTAGAATCAATAACTTAATGATAGTCAAAATTATTTAATATTTGAAACTATTGTGTTTTTTAAATTCCACCTAGTAAGGATCTGCATACCTACGTTTTAAGAAATCTATATTTCTAAGGATATCTCCCTTTCCTAAAACCAGGTATCTCCCTTTCCTAAAATATCAAAACTTAAAACATCCAAAGCAGTAAATTAATCCAGTTGTAGTAGACTTAAATATTAGAATTTTGGTATATTGTCACCTTTTCCATTCAAATTCAGCCATTGAATTCTTTATTGGTTTCTTTCACCTGGTGCTCTAACTAAATGAACTTCGTCACTGCTTTCATCTCAACCCGATAAAACATTTTAAAAAATTTTTAAATTGTTACTTAGTACATTTTTATGAAAATTACTTTGCCTTATATGGTTTAAGAAAGTTTTGTAAAGATAAATTTTCTTTTACATAAAAGTGTTCAAGAAAAGTAAAAATATTTATGAACTGAGATGGCAGGTTAATTATTTCAGTGGGTTAATGTCTCTACCTGGCAAAGATTCTACAATTGCAATTTATGATTTCCATTAAAACAATTCTTTATTTCTATGGTTTTATTGACATACCTTTCTTATTTATAGAGTAAAGTTTCCATTAAGATATTTATTTATTAAATGAGACTTTCAAAATATTTAACAAGTCATAAAATACATTTCTCAAGAAGCAAGTAAAAATATTTACTTGTTATAATTTAAGACAGTCAAAGTTTATATGAAAATTGATGTCAGAATAAAATTGGTAATTTTGTTTATTCCAAAATAAAAAATACCAACGTTTACACAGCTTATGTATACATATAAGTGATATAATTTTTGCTCTGTTAAATTTCACTACCATTGATTTGGTATCAAAAGATAGAAAACAAACAAAGAAGGCTTTAAATATTTGAAGCTTTATGGCGACAAATTGAAGACACTGAGTTATTTGTATACCATAATTTACTCAATTGCTTTTTACCTCCAGTATCAATACAAATATGACTAATTGCTATACTGTCGAATAATATTGTAATTCTATTTGTTATTTTTGTATTTTGGAACTAGTTTTTCTAAGAATTGCATCAAAATAATTATCTTAATTCACAAACCAATACATAATCATGATCCACCATTATAGCAACATGTCAGGACAATTGCTTAATTGTAGATTATCATTATTAGGTTTCAGCTAATTTGGGGCTATAAAGAAAGCAGAAAATAAACATAAAAAAATTTAACTCTTGTAACAAATCACATGATATTATCTAGATTTATAAATTTGTGGTTAGGTCTTATAAAATTATTAATAGTTAATATCATATGTCTTGTATATTAATAATAAAATATTACTTACTGATAAATTAAATACTTCATCCAAAATTAAACAGACGTTAGTAATTTTTGAGTATAACCGAAGAACGGAGTCAATTTTAGTGGTTATATCTTCATCAAAATATACAACTTGTTCATTTAGATTATAATTTATACAAGCAGTTGCATAGCGATATGTATCAAGCCAGAAATTCAGTTGTTTATTTCCGTATTCTATTCTTATTATAATATCTCTGAGGTGAAATATTGACAATACACTTTCAATAGTACAAAACAATGCTAAAATATCGAAAATTATTACATGAGGTAAATTCACTTTTAGGGAGATAATGAAAAAATAGAATATTCCTGCCAAATGGTATAACAGAATAACGAATGACACCAGTTTGTTCCTGTTCAGAGCTGCTTTATTAATTTTCTGTACGAATGATGCCTCCAAATATTGATCAATTGTGTTCATTTCAGAAATAAATTTATTCATGGTATTCATTTTGAAGAATGTATTTTTAAGCAAAATCAAAGAGAATATTGCACATAAAATGATCATCTTGACAAAATGCACCAACTGAATTACATTTTTTATCCAAACGGAATATTCGAGAAAAATGCAGTACGACAGCATTCCTATAACAATAATAACGGGGTATATTGGATATACAAGATTCATTAACGTAGCACATCGAGATTGTGGAAATATTTGGTTTACTATTATTTTCCTCCTTAATCCGATAAACATTTCAATATTTCTCAAATGTTTCCCCGTGTTTTCGTATAACATTTTGTTTCTTTGGTTAATTTCAATGAAAACTGTTTTATATGAAGGAAATATATGTCGAGTTGTTACAAATATGTTTAGTTTAATATCCTATTAATTCTGTCGATAAAGATATATATTCTGAACTGACTAACATGCCAATTCATAGGGCAGTCTATATTTAGCATCTATTTAATTGATGAATGTTTCGAATGTAATATTGAATTTTTGTTGAAATGATGTATAAACATTAGTCTATGCAATAATGAGTGTTTTAGCTTAGCATACGTACTTTAAATGTGCAAGCTCTCATGTAATGAAAAAATAAACATTCTGTAGATCTTTTTAATACAGTTGTGCATGCGTGCGTGAGTATGTGCATGTGTTTATATGTGTTCAAATCCTAACTTTTCCATATTGAAATTGTCTGTAATCTAAATATCTATCACATTAGATAGCACTTTACTAATAATGGCAAGTAATACCAATACTGCCTATAAATCAAAATTGAGGCATCTGGTATATCAATATTGTGGACAGAATCTCTTAAACTCACATCAGTTAAAATGGATGAAGAGGAAATGAAGATGGGAATGAAGAAAAAAATTAAGAATGAAGTAAATTATCTATCCCTATAATAAAATGTTTGGCCGATGTTCTGAAATCTAATTACAGCTGTTGATATTGAATTTTTTGTTTTGTTAGTTACTTGGTCATTTACTTCAATTAATGGTAGATGGAATGTGCTAAGTTTCCACAATACACAGCATCCACTGTTTGTATTGTTGGAATCTTGAAGATAATACCACTGGAATAGTAGGAGATGAAATGAAGTGGCATATTTGCCGCGATTAACAATGGCTTAGATTTTGTTTAAAGGCTAAAATCAAACGTTTTGGTCGGGATACATTTTGAAATTTCCGTCTTCTGACAAATGATTTAAAGTTTTTACTGTTGTGTAGATTTCAAATAATTTCCAAACATGTGTGAACTATTCCTCTTTCTTTATTTTGTTTCCTCAATGAAAGTGCTAATCGTTCTTATTGTTTAAATGAAAATTGCATTAAAGTCTCATGTAATAGACAATCAAAAGTCTGTACCCATGCACTTAATTGCGTTCAACCTATTCTGATCTATCTTTACTGCTTCAACAGGCTAATTAAATATTAGTTATTGAGGAGAATTTTGTAACTATGATTTCATATTCGTTTATAATGTTCAAAACCAAATATGATTTATTACTTTTTTCTCAAGTACTAAATGCACTTATGAACATGCCTAAACTGAAGAAAGGTTTTAAATATGTGTGAATCAGGGGTATTAATTTCAGAACATACAGATTTTTTTACACTTGATATATTTTTATCCACAGATCCAAATTATTTGAAAATATTTTTCATTAATAATAACTTTAACTCTAGGTCACTAACCATTCATCTAATAGACTACGGGCAACCCACATGTTTTCTGTTTTGGTAACTTCCCGCCATCTGCCGAGTCGCCCTGTCCTAATACCTTCCAAAGTAATGAAATTAGTCACCGCTGTGCTGGTTGCGAGCGCATGTTTACTGGATTAGGATATATTGTGTAGTCTTTATGACACACAAAAGGTGTGCAAATTTTTATCCAAGTTATGTATATGTTTAGTTCATTGTAATTTTCATTACCTATTAGTGAAAAATGTGTTTCTTTTATTTTCTATCCACATAATATAGAATGGAAATATATTTTTATAATAGAAAGTGAAGAAGGCGTTATTTTTTAAAATTTGCATTAGATTTTACGATATTTGAAAATAATATTCTTCTTGATTTTTTAATCGAATTTGAGGAGTCAGGAGGAAAATATTTTAGCATGGTTAGCTGCATTGGATAAGGAACCTGGGGCAAAACTCATCAGATTCCAAGCAAGAAACCAATTTTGAAATGGATATACTATAGATACCAATGAATCTGAAGAGGAAGTTTCATTTTCTTCTGACGATGAATTGGTCGTTCCACGTTGCAATCAGAGATGAAGGTTAGTTATATATTCCAATAATGGTACACCCAACACAGATCAGATGAATTTCGAGCATTCTCATATACAACCTCAGCAAATATATCCGTTAGTCAGCAAACCGATTCAGAATAACATGTACGGCAAGAATGATGTAGATGATCTACTGACCCTTGTGACCCATGAACATGCGCTGGTGCTCGTAATCTTCATATCATACCTAGTCCCAAAGACTTAGCAAGAGAAGTCTCAAATCCGAAAGATTATTTTCGTCTGTTTATCACAGAGGAAATTATTGTATTGTTCAATTTACTAGTTTACAGATTGATATAAAAAACAGAAGTACAAACTATCTGAGTACAAACGTTAGCCAGTGAAATGAAGGCATTACTGGGTCTACTTATTCAATCTGCCATACTCAATACTAAACAATTACCAACAAGGACTTTATTTGAAACAAAAAGAAGCGTTATGCTGAAAGTTCGATTTTTTGTTAAGATGTTTAAGATTTGAGTACAAAAACACAAGGGAAAAAAGAAGGAAAGCTTTTAAACTGACACCTCTCAGAAACATCTGGGAAAATTTTAACGATAATTGCAAGCAATGGTACAAGCCTAGCTCTTACGTTATGGTGGAAAATCAATTAGTTGGTTTTAGAGGATGCTGTCCAATCACGATATATGTATATATATATATATATATATATATATATATATATATATATATATGTATATATATATATATATATATATGTATATATATATATACATATATATATATATATATATATGGATATATATATATATATATATTGGTTATGATGGCCGATTCTAACACGAAGTATATGTAAAACGCTATCCTTTATCTATGAAAAAATACCGAACACAAGAAACGAGCCATTGTCAAGCAATTTTGTGAAGGATATAACTAAACCGATACATGAGTCAAACCAGAATGGAACATGTGTCAATTGGTTTACAACAGTTTCTCTGGCTACAGAATTGTTGAATCTATCCTATAAATTAACAATTATTGGCAAATTGCGAATCACTATCTATTGTTTGGTTGTAATAAAAATATGACGTTGGTTTTATATGAACCTCAATCTGATAAGGCCATGCATATTCTTTCGACAACTGAAGATCAACCTGCGATTAACATTTGCTCAAATAAGCCGCAAATGATTGAGTTTTATAATAATTCCACAATAGTGCTACTATTGTCGACATTGTGGATCAGATGCGCTCAATCATTATTACTAACCGTAAAACAAACTGGTGGCCATTGTGCTCCTTGTTTTATGGTACTTTGAATTTATTAATTTTAAATGCTTATGTCTTGCACATATCAAAAAAGATACAGAACCAAAGAAACCCAATAAAAGAAGAGCTTTTGCATTACAAATGATTGATGAATTAATGAAACCCTGGTTCATGAGCGATGAAATACAGTCACTTTGTAAATAATCAGAGAAATTCTGTAAATTGAAGACAGGCAAGAAAGTAATTGTCAAGAACTACAAAGAAATCGTGAAATTTGCAGCTATTGCCCTTCCAATAAACCCACATCGCTGTATGACCAAATATTTCTGTAACTGTTGAAAAGGGCCATATGTGGCGAATACACTGTTGTTGTAGGGTACATAAATTGTGCAACATTAAAGCTTTTGTTTGGTTTGCAGTTGAGTAAGCGGCGAGAAAACAATATCTTAAAAAGTGGATGTATCTCGAAGTGAACTTAGAGTGCTCTTGTTTCATGAATTTCGTTTCGAGCAAAAGCAAAGGCCAGCAAAGTCACATGCAATATATGTGCAATAATGGGCGAAATTACGCTCTCTTATGACACAGTTAAGCACTGGTCTCAAAGATTCAAAAATGGAATTTTGATCTGTCTGATAAACCTCGTCTAAGTCAACCTCTTACAACTTTTAAAAAAAATTGAAAGACCTAATTGAAACAAAACTCAGTTTAAGTTTGTATTATTTCATAGAGCTACTTACATGCTCTTGTACTGCAGTGGAAAATAACAACATGCTTTAAGCAGGAAGTGGAAATATTCCATTTGGCTACTAAATATGCTGACACGACTTCAACTTCAAAGAATAGCTAATGTCGGAAATGAGCTACAAGGTAATTGAGCTACAAGTTCCTATCATACCGATGACAGGCTTAAGCGTCTAGAAGCTGGAGAACATTGGACATAACAAACTTTTGACTGTATGGTGGGGTATAAATGGAGTTATTCATTGGAAACTACTTCTAGCTAATAACACTATTACAGCTAAGATTAAGATAAGTATTTGCAGTAGCTAATACTTAAAAAGGTTTATAAGATAATTTTAAAGGAGGCAAGTTAAGTACTTAATTTTTTTAGATTTTTGTACTTGCTTGTTTCCCTTTTTAAACAAATGAAAAAAATGGCTGAAATACTACTTCATTTACACTTACTACAAAGTATATTGTAATTAAGTATATTGTATACTACTTCATTTATCCTTACTACAAAGTATATTAATATAGATAAAAATAAAGAATTTTATAGGCCCAAGATGATGTTTAAATTATTATATGAAAACAAAAACAAGTTTCATTACATATTTATCACTTACGTTCATGTGGAAATCCTCAAAGCCAGCTCACTTCAAGCTTTATCTCGAAGTAACATTTTCTAAATTTGTCAACTGTAACTGCAACATAACTCTCTGGGATTCTTTGTTTTTTATTGCTAGAAAGTAACGAAATAATTTTAAATTTTAGGCACATCTTTACTGAATAGATGAGGTGGTCCTTTTCAAATAGTTCGAAAAAAAAACAACTAATTGACTGCTTCCAAATTTGCTTAAATATTATCCTATTCATAGAGGGAACTATTCAATACAAACGTATAGATGCGACCGCATCTATATGTTAGACGGCAATATAGTTACCTCCTACGATGGCTATATAGCGACCGCTGTATACAAATGGATGTAAAATAATATTATGAGAGTACAAATACCTTATTCGATTATGTAACGTGAACGAGTTAAATTTTTATATGCTGTAGCGACTATATCCGAATAAATATGTCTTTGGTTACAAATCTATATAAATCTACATGTACAAGTTTACACTGTATCCATATTTAATGGCACAATACCATCCGTCTGTCACTATGGACATATTATTATGTTCATTAACTATGAACATGTTATTATGTTCATTAACTATGAACATGTTATTATGTTCATTAACTATGAACATATTTTTGAACGAAAATGATATTTTTATATTACTAATGAATTATTACAAAAATGTAAAACTAATAATTTTGTATGGAATAACTTCTAATACTATATTTCTTTAAGACAGGAATAATCACTGTCTTAAGTTTCTTGATACTCTAGAGTGCATCACATGTTTTGCTTACTGTAGTGATGTGGGCGTCTCCCGCTATATGTATCTTAAAAGTGGCGTTAATAGCATTTTCATGTCAAATCACGTTTATTTATAATTTGCTTCTTGAATACAAAAATGGATATTTGACGTAAAAATTGCTACTTTTATATAATGACTGATACGCGCTTCTGATGATAAAAATGTAAATAATGACTTAAAGACTGTGATGATGATGCAAAACGATTATATGATATTAATTAGTCATACATTTATCAACATATTACAAATCACTAATGTGTAATAAAAACTGGACAAGTAATGATCAAGATGGTAAAACATAGTAGTACCTATGTATAAATGATAAACCTAACATAAAGATAACATATGAATGCAATAGATAAATTTCAGCTGTATACATCACAAAGATTTATTGTAAACAATTAGGCAAAGTTGCGAGCAAACTTCCTTCAAATCAAAACGAAGTTTATTTTTTATATGAAAATGCTCGACCACATGTACAAAAAATAACGCATAAAAAACTACTTTCACTTGGATGGAGTATACTACCTCACCCACCCTACTTCTCCAGATCTTTTGCTATCTGGTTCCCATATGCTTTCTCTCTTTCTAATAATTTAATCAATATAAAATTTAGAAATGAAAATCATATCAAAATTGAATTTCACCTGTTTTTCAGTCAAAAGCCACACAATTTCTACAAGCAAGGAATTTCAGCTCTGCCTATATATTGACGACAAGTGTTAGACACTGATGGTGTTTATAAAAAAAACAGTATTTCATGACATGTGTGCGTAAATTAATATTCAATACTATATTTGTTGTAAATATTTTGTTAAGTAAACATTGAATATTATGAACCAACAAATAAACATTACTTAGGGGTATTGTTTTCTAATTAAATTTCAACTAAATTATGAAAGAAAAATTCGTACACTTTGTCTTTTGTTGCAAACATGTTATGTTATATAGCATATATTGTCAAAGTTGTAACAAAAAAAACCACAGATCAGCGAAATAAATTGACACGATGGTAGTAGACCAAATTAATACAATTAACTGTACAAAAATCACTATACCTAATTTTTTAACAGAACAATTGTTCAAATACTAAATATGTTTCTTTGAACTTCAAAACAAAGGATTTATTAATGAAGACTGTGGCATTTATACATGTCAATTATTATAATTGACTTTTATGAAACTCCAACGCGTATGAATAATTATCTTCTTCATGTTAGCCAGTCGTAAAATTTCTTTTAAGCCAAACTCAGACAACAGTTGTTGTGGGATCTGCTACACCAGCTGGGGGTAGATGCTTTTCATTTTTGGCTTATCGCGCATACGAGCAGCAGACCAGTGGACCATCAATCTCCGAAGATTCGAGTCGTACTCATTGATAAATACAGTGATGTTTGTGAATTATTATTGTACCAGTGGATCTGCCAACGGAACTCTGGACGAGAGGAGCCGATCAGCATGTGAAGAAGTCCGTGGATTGTATTTGCCTTTATATAGGTATAACAGATCACTTATTGTGTGTATATTTGAGTTATTGAAATCGTATTAGGGGTAAGTAAGTATAGTCGAATAAATATTGAGACTATTTACCGCCCCCACATTTGGTCATTCGACGGCGGATCTGAAACTTTCTACATTCGTCCATGACGGTAGAAATATAAAATGACGTCACAAGGTGATGAGCCTAGATTATGGAAAGCTGAACTTGCAATCTAAAAACAGGTTAAAAAATTAACAATGATGAAAGAGAATGTTTTCACAAATGCAAAAGTTTAAGTAAAAAACTTAACGAACTGAGTACTCTCAATATGTTTTTGGCGTGCTCTGCGGAAATTAGTGATTTACGTAATAAATTCAGTAAATATTAAATGAGATCTTTGAATAATAAAAATGTGTTGACCCCGAGTTCATTATGAATTTTAGTGAACTCGAACGTTACGGCAAGTTATATTATCACGTAAAATTGTGCGTTTTAAAATTGTCGATAGAAAACGGTTCATCAATAATCCGGAATCGTGACCGAGATTACCGAAAATTAGATTATATTAATTTGACGGTGATATCAAAAATTTTGCCACATTTTTTTAAACTTTTAGCTCATTAGTACATAATCAACCTAATATTACAAACATAAATAAATTTCATTTAATATCCTGCACAATGGGCACAATTTTGAATATAGTGAAAAGTGTACCGATCCCATTGGATAATTATGAAATCATATGAAATGCCTTGTTAGACAAATATAATGATCAGAGAATACTAGCCGGATAGTATTTGGATAAAATGTTGGATTTTGTACCGATCACTAAAGAGTTGCCTCATAATCTATCTAATCTTTTAAATTTTTTTGATAATTCCGTGAAGCATTAAAAATCGAAAATTTGTCTAGTTACATTCCAAGTCATATCACTCTAAAAGCCCACACATAAATTTTTTGAACAAGGAATTGATCAAAAAACGATACCAAGCTTGGGAAAATTAAGAATTTTTTTACAAATCAAATATATATACTTGAACATTCCACTAACACAAATAAATATGATACTTCATCTTTTATATCTGAACAACAACTTCATAATAATAAAAGTGTAAATAAGAAATATTCAAATAAATGGTTCAGTAGTAAATCGTATTCTCAAACCACTGAGAATAATCTACTTATTGCATGACTCGCATCGGTAAATCACATGATAAAAATTTTGGGATTTACCGATGCGAGTTATTTCGTAAATTAACTCGCATCACGACGCATGAGACGTGCTAATGAACTTCATTTATGTCACAATTGTCTAAAAACAAACCATATTTCGTCACAATGTAAAAATAGTTTTAAATATTTTATTTGATGAGTTTTAGCCCATCATGCACTTTTACTTAATAATTGTACAGTGGAGGTTGAACCTCGTGAAAATGCTTCTTTTAATAAGTGAGATCAGAGGGATCAGTTTAAGTGTTAACTGATCCCTCTGAGGGCAATTATCAACACATCTTATGGCGTCAGTATCATTAGAGACACAAATACTTATGGACTTCATTGTGCACCATTTGTTGCGGTCCGTACTCTGTGCCAATTAGCATTAAATGAGGAGAAGAAATACCCAGCTGCAAGTCGCTTGCTTCATGAAGGTTTCTTTGTGAATGATCCACTCTGGTCTGTTGATAGTGAAGGGGAAGCATTAGAGTTACAGAATAAGGTAACTTTATTATTAAAACTTGGCGGCTTCGTTTGAAATAAATGGGCTAGCAGTGATATTAACTAATAAAAATAAAAAGATTAATTTTGATGACGAATCATCTTACAAGATTCTCGGCTTAAAATGATTAAATTGTTTTAAATATTCATTTAATGACACCGTGTATACTAAACAATCAATCTTAGAATTGCTCGCTAGTATTTTCGACCCAGTTGGCTTCATATCACCTTGTACTTTTATTGCAAACTGTATTTTACAAGATCTTTGGAAACTTAGCAAAAGATGGGATGAACAGATACCTATTGAAAATAAAAACAAATGGTTAAAATTTATAAATGAACTTAGCGAATTATCTAGATTAAAAATCAAATGGCATTTATTAACATATCAATTCATAAACATACAATTGATTGGATTTTGTTATGCATTGTCACGCAGCTACAGTGCTTGTATTTACACTTGTAGTGTAAACAAGACTGGCGAATCCAAGATTCAGTTACTGGTCAGCAAAACAAAAGTGGCTCCCATAAAGCCACAGTCGATTCCGCGCTTAGAATTGTTGGCAGCCGTGATACTTTCTAAATCATTTTCTTTTGTTACTAACAATTGTAAGGATTTCCAATATGATAAAATCGCACTTACTGATTCAAGTGTTGTACTTGCGTGATTGCAAACACCACTATTTAAACTTAAAAGTTTCATAGCAAGTCGAATAGCTAAGATTATTGAAATTGTACCTCCCTTATATTGGTATCATTTAAACAGTGCAAACAATGCGGCCAATTTACGTTCGCGCAGGGCGTGGCCAACACAACTAGTATCTAGTATTCGCAAATGGATTCATGGCTCATCTTAGATCATATTACATTTCTATACACAAAAGTGCTCTGACGTTTCAGAATTAAAATCTAATATTGATACATTTGCATTATTGTCATACACACAGACAAATAATATAGAAAACATTTTTCTTAAAATTTCTTGTTTTAATAAATTGAATATTGTAATAGCATGGTACTTTAGAATTTATAATAATTGTAAATCATTAAAATTAAATCAATTAATTATAGTAAAAATTAGTTATTATAGTAAAAATGTATCCTCTCGTGAATTAAAATATGCACATAACGCCATTATAAAAGTGCTCACAATATTTATTTTAACTGAGAAATAATAAACATAAAAAATAATCGTAATTTACAACTTAAACAATTATCACTGTTTATTGATTGTGACGGGTACCTCAGGGTGGAAAGTAGGCTGTCACAATCTTATTTATGTTATAATCATGAAAACCTTTATTATTGCCTAAAAATTGTAATATAACAATTTTATTAATTGAATATTATCATAAGAAGTATCTTCACGTTGGACCCCAGACTTTGCATAGCATCCTTATGAAAACATATTGGTTTTTGTCAGCACATAATGTAATTAGGTCTGAGTTATCCAAATGTGTAATTTGTTTTAAATGTAAATCAGTTTCGAATCAGCCATATAGGGCCAACTCACGTAGCGCTTGTGTGCATCATGATAGGCCGTTTAAGCACGTAGGCTGTGATATTGGAAGTCCATTTTATACAAAAGAATGTTTGCGTAAAAATGCTAAAATACATAAAGCATATTTATTTTTTTTTCTACTAAGGCAGTTCACCTCGAAGTAATTAGTAATTTAACCAGCGAGTGTTTCTTTGTCACACCTGATAGGTTTGTGTCCCGTCATGAATTGTTCCCTTGCATTTATTCTGATTGTACAAACTTTGACATACAAACTTTGTCGCTGCCGTAAAACACTTAAATGAGGTTTCACAATTTTTGTGACCGTCTAGTGACGTTATTGATAAAGGTTGTTCTCGCCATAACATTGAGTGGAAATTTAACCATGCAAGTGCATCACATATGGGTGGCCTATGGGAAGTTGGCATTAAATCAGCCAAGTGCCATTTACAACATGGAGTAGACGAGACAAGTCACTCCCGTTTAAGGAGCTTTCAACCATATTTTGTAAAATAGAATCAATCTAAATTCACGACCTCTTTGTCATATTTCTGACAACCTCGACGAATGTGAAGTACTTACTGCGTTGCAGTTCCTTACCGGGCAATCATTATTAAGCGTATCAGAATACAATCTTGAATATATAAAATTAAGTAGATTCACTGGCAAAATATTCAGCTTGCTTCACAAACATTTAGAAGGCATGGGCAAATGACTATTTGCATACTCTTCAACAGAGAAGTGTAATGGCACCAATATAATAGTGACAAAGATTGGTGATATTGTCATATTTAAATCGGACTTAGGAAAACCGCTTGATTGTCCTCTTAGTAGAGTACACCAATTATATGGTAACCTCAATGTAACCACATTTGAGTCATTACCTTAAAAATGGAAAAGGGTTTCTTAAAACCACCAGTTAATAAGCTATGTCCTCTTCCTAAGTCAACATAACATTTTGTTTCTTCTTGTTTGTTTTCTGATTTATCTTAATGCATTAATTTTTTATTATCAATATTTAATTAATTTTTAGTGTTTTAACTTGTTATCTGCATAGTTCGTAGCATTTGATTTCTTTTGTTTACTTTAGCATATGTCATTTAGAATATTTTTAAGGGTACACTTATAATTAAATACCCTTGTTATTCGATTGTGTTTATCTACCTTTAGTTTTGTGTCTCACGTGTGCACATTTTTTTATTAAAATCTTTGTGATGATTTTAGTGAAGGGTATGTGTAATTGTTATTCCAGCTGGGGGTAGATGCGGTTCATTTTGGCTTGTCGCTTGCAAATGGCGAGCCAGTTCATCATCACCTCCAAAGATTCGAGTCATACTCATGACAAATATAGCGACGTTCGCAAATTACTAATGGATAATCAGTTATCCATGACAACTTCCAAAAACTTAACAAGCTGATCATTGTGCTAGTGCAGCTGCCAGCCGACCCTGGACCAGAGCAACCGTCCAGCAAGTGAACAGGTCAGTGGATTGTATTTGCCTTTCGTTAGGTATAGCAGATCGCTTATTGCATATTTGAGCTATCGAAATTGTATTAGGGATAAGTAAATATAGTCGAATAAATATTGAGACTGTTTACACTCCCACATAACCTAATTAAGTAAATGAGGTGAGTTGGCCTCCCTTGATTTGAAATAAACAACACCATTTGTCTTCTATTAAAGTATTTATCAATTATTAACTTTATCCGTCTGGACTGAAAGTATTTTTAGTGCTATTTTAGATCATAAATGAAAGATATGACCTCGTCATTTGTAGGTATTGTGAAGCTCTAATTTTTCTTTTCTGCTTTTAACATAATTAAATTTAAATATTATATTTTAAAGTCAAGTTATTGTTGTCAGTAGCAATTTATTTTATATAAAGATTCATCAACACTTTATTTATACAACAAATCTGTTAGCAAATTTATTTTAAT
The DNA here is from genome assembly GCA_039881145.1 of Druceiella hillmani. Taxonomy (NCBI): domain Eukaryota; kingdom Metazoa; phylum Arthropoda; class Insecta; order Lepidoptera; family Hepialidae; genus Druceiella; species Druceiella hillmani. The sequence goes on along the minus strand of JAYKKI010000069.1, from coordinate 312,257 downwards.
ATTATCGGAGATGATGTTGAAGTGATTACAGCCAAAGCCTTATAAGTAATTACACTAATCATTGAGCTCAGTATGTACACATGAATCGACTCAAATCCTAATCTAATTGCATGCACACTGAAAGGTTCATCACCGAATTATGTTCTATGTTGAGACATTGGGATTTATTGGAAAATAATTCAAAATCATGTTTTGATAACTGTATCGAACCTATGAAGTAATGACGTGATATTAAGACCACTGAGAAGATGTAGGTAGTGAGGCAGCAATATGGTAGAAAAATATATTTCCTGAGATTCATCATTGAGATAATGACCAATATAAAGTGTAGGTTTGGCAGAATTTTTCAGATTATGCTGAGTTTAAAAATTTACAAAAAAGTATTAATCAAACACTTGAGAGAGAATTCAACAGATGTGGGTACGACTCCTTCAGGGTGTAGTTGAATCAAATACTTCAATTTAGATATTGCTCAATCAATAGATATAAAGACAATATTTCAATGTGAATCAGTTAAATACTACGAAAGTTGACGTGAATCCGCTATGTACACTACTAGTATTTTGTGATGATAGTAACTAGGTTATTGAGCTATGTAAACCAAAATGCTGTTGCTTGGTGTACTGTTTGATTAATGTAAGACCTGCATTCAAGGATATATATAATACGAAAATATTAAATAATTTGACGAGGGTTGCCACATAGTCCAGAAGTGAAGACAGTAATTTGATGGCAGGCGACAGTACGAAGATAAATTTTGCAGTTTTTGATTATCTATATTATCAGTATAGTTAATGAAAATATAATAATAGGAAATAGGGTATGAGGGGACAAATGCAATGAAAATTGTGTTTGGTTTGTCTAAAAATCTACTATTTTGACATTTTGATTCGAGAAGGAAATTTCATGAAAATAATTTCATATTTCTGTAAAGAAACACAGCGCCATCTAGTTACCTTCTAGCAGAAATTCAATTGGTTTTTTCAATAAAAATTCATCTTTATTCTATTATGTAAATAAACAAAATATCATATACAACATTTGCTTTACGTTTAATTTTGTTTTAAAATGTCCAGGAATCAAGTAAAAAGATTGGCCCATTTCTAGGAATTTTTGAGACATTTTAAAAAAACCGAAGCACAAGATCATAAAGAATTAATATATAATATGACCCATTCAAATTATAACAGAGAACATTTGAAAAAAGTTCAATTCGGTAAAGTACAGGCTTAGACACAATGATTCTTTTTAAACATCTAACTGGGAACTTTCCATTCTTACCTATTTGGATAAAAAACGTTGCAGTACAATCTGGTCGACAGAACCATCTAGTTATATTTTATGGGTTTTTATATTCAAATATGAACAATTAGCAGAATCTTTCCTCCAGGACGCTTTGTGTCAAAAACCTCAGCTGTCGTTTGGTCTTAGTCACAGGACTTATTTCAATATGAGTGCAGTTTCTGCTTAATGTTACCAAATTATGTTTCTGCGTTTGCATCCAGAAGAACTGAAAATACCATACAAAGTCAATGCTACAAAATATATGATTGAAGATATTGAAGGCATTTGCAACTAAGCGAGTGAAATAATTTTCCCATATAAAAAATGTAAATCCCTTGCTAAATCATGGCTCTGAGCAGAAAATAATGAAAAGGGGAGTAGACTGATTTTACAGGTGTTTCAGAAGAATCCTCTAATATTGGGTGGCGAGCAGATAGTTTTGTATAAAAAGGATGTAAATATTACATGTGACACTATGGGAAGGTAAAGAAATTGCAACTGCAAAACATGACTTGGGCGAAAGAGAACTTTAACAGAGATTGGACAACATATTCTTCAGAGAAAGTTTTGTTTTGGGTACTTTCTTATACTAATCACACCTAGTCTATGTTGCTCATGGCTGTTTCTCAAACGGTGATTTAGTACTAAACACATCATAGCCAATTTCACCATTGCCTTATGTACTGTCTGCCAAAGGTAGTTCATACAAAAAAAAACAAAATTTGGTACTGAAAGACGATAAAAACCCCGGTCATCTTTGTACAGTGTGGAAACAAAAAAAAATGTTCAACAGGTTTGACTAATATGAAGGTCTTTGCCCCAAGATTATGCTATTGAATTAGATGAAAGCGTGCCTCGTTTGTACAAGTTATTAACAATTAAGCATGACAGTATATGTCATAATAGTATTTCTTTATTATTTCAATGCCTTATCATAAATAGTTTCAAGTTTGCTGCATACATTCAGAGGAGTATACTATTCGCTTAGATGTAAATTCTAACATATTTGTTTATTGGTCTAATAAAAATGAAGTTGTCTTTTTATAAATGCTATGTTTCAATTGTAGCAGCTATATTTATTTAAATGCTTCAGATTTTCTATTGAAGACAAGTTTTAGCTATGAATGACAGTATGCGTGATATATCAGAAAAAAACTTACACGAGCGATATTAAAGAAATATGTCTAATTTTAGCGTTTTTTGTATTATTTGATTTTTTTATTATATCATACTACATTTATTTGTAAAAAAGCTATGCAAATAATTCTTATTAATACAACTTTTGTAAAATTTTAACATGAATATATATATTTATATATTAACCTTAATGTTCAAGTATATAAGACAGATTTATTGCTACAGCAGCTAAAGCATCAAGTAATGAAATATATTATGTGTTGTGGAAGATTACAACAGACTATGAATACAGTTGCAAAGCAATATGAAGACATAATTAGAACAATAACAAAGAAAGCAGCAAGCTAACAACAAGAAAATATCAAGTAAATGTAATTACTAAGAAATAAAAAAGAAATGAAAGAAGTATAATTCTTATTTACATATTTTTATTATTTGTTTTAATTCCAATGTTACAAATCCTATTGAAGTGGGTGACTTTGGACCAGAAAATTATTTGTACAAAAATAGATGTAAAATATATTCATATCCACATATATAAGTGTGATATATTGGCAACAATAAATGAGAGGGACAGGAATAAGAGGAAAACTAGAGAGGGGACAAAAGGGAATGGGGCTTACGATAGGAATTTTTACTAAGGATCTTTGAATGTGGCAATTGTGGCACATTCCAGACGTCAGTGTATTACTTGTTCAACAGTACGAACAGTGAAAGAATAACGTAGGCTTGGCCTGACTCATGTTTGGGAATAAGTACAGTGAGGAGATTTTCCGAATGATCACCAAGGCTATGTACACTGAGGTAAACAGGGCTGTAGAAATATTTAAATTTAAAAAGAAGGCAGAAAGTAAGTAGAATGCGCCCGTAGTGAATATATATTCGGTCCAAGGCTATGCACACTTAGGGCTGAGGATCGAGACCTGAGTTAAACAGAGCTGTGGAAATACATAAATTTAAAAAGAAGGCACAGAGTAAGTAGGATGCGCCCGCAGTGAATATATATTCGTTGCGGGAGCAGTCTACTTATTCTCCACCTTTTTATTGTGTGACTTATTCTCAGCCTACATATTCTTGCTCCCTGTTTTCATGAAACTTGATCAAATTACCTAAGGTTGAAAATGTGTAGATGCATTTATTTTTTAGTTGTTCTCATTGTCTCTTGGTTAAACTATCCTCGATAAGATCTTAATGGTGAAGTAAAGGCAGCAAGAGTGTCTGATGTAGGTGAATTTTTAGTTTATATTGGGATAAAATATTGATAAATTTTGTAAATGTCGAAAGAAATATGTAGAAAATTTTACAATTAATGTCATTTATATGCCCTCATTCTATCATTTATATAACGAGATACAGATTGGATAAAAAAGTTACTTTGCTAAAAAATCTGCGATAAATTGTATTTAAAATTATTTTATTATACCAAATTTCAAAATACAAAGCCTCAAACCATAGCTCAAAATACATGGTAATGTTGGCCACCTGGTTTTGTTTATTGATATTCGGTGTTAATAATATAGTATATATGTTATTTAAGCAAACATTATTAATAGGTATTGTTTTAACAAAACTCAATAAATTTTCCACATAAAAAAGGTCATTATTATGTTTTGTTACTTGTGTTAAGCACTCAAGAGATTCTACACGATGATAAACTAATGACTGTTAATTCAAAAGGCATTCAATCAATAAAGTGTCAGTTGTTTCTTAAACACTGAATAAAATAGTCGTGCTGAAATTCAATTGGACGCAAACATTTTAAGAGTTAAAATGGGAGACAAGTCGATTGAAAATACACTGTGGCCAATTTTAATAAACCAGCATATATTTGGACTCTATAGAAAAACTGCTTATCGAAATCCTGCCAGAATTACATTATGGTGTCAAAAGTTATACACATTAATTATAATTGGTATATTTATGGTGCAACACACTTGGCTAATAATTGGAACATTGATGGAGCTGCAAACGGCATTTTTCATCAAACATGGTCGGCATGTTATACTGGCATTTAGGACGCTGCAGATGATTCTCATTCTGCGCTTATTGTTGATCGATATAACGTTCGACAGAAATATGTTTAAAGAATTGATCCTGAGATTTCAAAATGCAGACAATCTTTTCAAACCAGAGCACAAAAGAAATTTGTTGAGACGTGACAAATGTCGAAACCTCATTGTTATGGGTCTTCTTGTAGCTTTTCATATTTTCATTACTGCTTTTGGTGTATTTGTAGTAATAAAACACTCCCTGAGTATTTCCTTTTTTGTTGTATTCAATATTATTACACCCATTATTTTTAATTTAGAAGTCACATTGTTTTGTTTCATATTATATAGTATAACAAAACGTGTCGAAATGTTGAATATGTCTTTCAAATTTAACAATAGACAAAATATGGTGGCACCTGTCGATGCCATATTTGGCAGTCCACAACATGATCCTAATTCCATCAACCATTTTACATTCGTATTGCCGCTAAAAGAAAATTCCATTTATTGTTTATCTCAATTCTATATTAATTTGTTAGACCTCTGCAACTGTTTAAAAAAAGTTTTTGAATTTCAGGTCTGTGTTCGTAATTTTTAGTAAAAGTATTGAAGTAAAATTTTAACTATAACTAATGCTTTAAAAAATATCAACACAAATATCATTATAAACAAGCCTTTACTTTTCAGCTACTCATGTCAATCAGTCTGACGTTTTCTGGCTTGCTCTTTGCAATGTATGGTTTTCTTGAGGATATAAAGTATAATGTAAGTACTATTAATATATTGATTAACATGAAACATTAAGCTAAATCACATTCAAAAGACTACACACTACCGGCAAATAATTTATTGTTTAAACCTACAAATATTCCAAAAAGCTAACAAATATGTTTATAAAGAAACATGTCACATAATCGGTGAGGCATATAAAAAACATGTGTATATTTTCTCAAATATAATTTAAATATATTTAGATTTGTAAACACATTTGGACTTTTTTTATGGATGAAAATCCAGACAAAAAAGCTGGGTCTGACAAGAATAATACAATTGTGAAAAACTAGGCCTACATGAATCAGCAACTGAATTGAGGTCAAGGAGATAGCCGAAATTTGGCTGAGAATGGGCTGATGATGCGCGTGATTGACTTTTTATATTTCATTTGTTTTCCTGTTCGTATCATTGTGGCATCCAATCCTCAACATATTTCAATCTTCATCTCTGGATTCTAATTTGTCTTTATTTTTAGTTTGCTTTTGCTTTGTTTTGGTGTCTCTAAAACGACTATGTGTGCCTTATACACCAATATCATTATAAAATATGACGGTAATCAGTGTTGATCGGCAGTTTTTCAGGAAAAAAAAAATTAATTAGTAAGCACAATACTATAGTATTATTAAAATACATCTATAGCAACTAAATTAAGGTAATCAGTTTCAAATAGTTTTCTGTCAACTTTTCTGGTATTTCCACTAATTGCTGCATACCTAATAATGTTGTGGAGTTACATATGATATAGCCATATCTAGAAATATAAGATAAAAGTTAATTTTAAATAAGTTTAACTATACTTGAATGTATAGTGAAGTGACCCACTCTTAATTACGTAATTGCTTGTAATTTCCTATTTAAAACTTTTAACTCTAATTAACGGGAAAGAGACTGAGGTGTAAAAAGTTAATTAATGCATAATCATCCACAAACTGCAGTAGCCGTAACAAATTGTGTGGATCACCTACAAACTTTGCCCTTAAATAAGGGAGATGAATTCAATTTTGCCTGAAATTAAAATTGGTTTTCAAATAATCTCATTATTTTATTATCACACATTCATTCATAAAGATAATATTTCAGAAATTGAACACATCATTTTCGATGGGTTTCCTGTTATGGCCAAGCCTCTATATTGTACGGTTGACGGCTGTGTGTCTCATATGTGAGAAAATGTACTTGCAAATGGAAACTACAAAATCCTTTCTGACGTCAATGCAAGTTGATTAAAAATTACGTAAGTGAACATTTTTTCTTTTTATATTTGTTGAATATTTTTATGTCTGTTTCACGTTTTTCCAATGTCAGTGCTAATAAATTGTATTTTATGATTGTGTACACATTTTCACTTCAAAATAAAAAAAACAATTCTCCATAAAATGACGTTCTGTGTTGAGGGTTTAGGTAGGTTTTTTCACCTTTATAAAGCCAATTAAAGTGATGATCCGATAGGTTTTTGCATTTGAAACAGTGATATGTAGACTTTGCCTATTTTCAACTGTCGTCAACTCACAATTTTAGTTAGGAATAATGATCGGAAATATGATTACATTTTATGAGACTGAGGATGAACTGAACACACAACACAAATTTTAAAGTCTTTGTAATTTATTCAACAGTTCCTTGATTAAGTTTTAATAACCAACACCTCTGTAATTTAGAATAAGCAGAAGTAGAGTTTCAAAAATATGTACCTTTTTTATATGGAAATGGGAACATTTTTGAACTTGTTTGAGAGAATGCAATCTGAAGGAAATCATACAAGTAACATCATTTTCCTTAGGCTGTTATATAAGATATGAATCAGAATTATTTGAAATCAGAAGAAAAAAAAGGGTGCGTGTACTTATGTACGCGCATGAGAAGTTATACTTCTTTGGCATCATTAAAAAATAGTTTTTAATTGTTAAATTTATTTATTTACTTTCAAAATATTGAATAACCAATAATAAATATTTAACATTAATAATTTAATAATATTTAGTATTAATTATGTTAAATAATAATATTTTAATTTATATCATTAAATAATACATACGGATAGATAACCTCAATTATATTGGAGCACTTGAAAAAGTCTATAAACACAATTTTTTCACTAATATTTACGAATAGTAGCTTTTGTTTCGAGACTACAACTGCTGCAACTTCATACTGTAACTTTTGTGTGACGAATCTTAAAATTTCACTCTCATCATTTTTTCATAACGCGCCTTAAGAAGTATAACTTCAAAAGTCTATAAACACAATTTTTTCACTAATATTTACAAATAGTAAATACATTAATCAAAATATTGAATTCAAAACACTACTGAATATAATTTATCAGCACATATATAAATCGCACTTATATGAAACTAAAACACATGTGTGAATGTAGACACTAGAAACATGTGGAAAATAAATACTATGTATCCGCTACAACTTCATAATGTAACTTTTGTGTGACGAATCTTAAAATTTCACTCTCATCATTTTTTCATAACGCGCCTAAAGTATAACTTCAAAAAGACATTGAATAATCATTAATGAACAATTGTGATAGAACAGTTGTGTTTTCGTAGGAAGGATAATTATCTTAACTCTCACACTACTCTACAGAGGGCAGAGCCAAAGAGAAATGTTTGATTGTTTTGCTTGAATCTGACAAAATTGCTTTCAACTACAAAAATAAAATATATTTGGCGATAAAGAAATGATAAGAGTTTCATTTACTTAATGTTTATAAATTTCTGTAACGTCTTCAATCCTAATGTCTTAAAGAGCATTGTAATAAATGTATAAAATTCAATCCATAATTGACATTCTTATTTAATTATCTTTGACACCTGACAATGAATAACCACATTTAAATGTTTCAATCTGTATATATGATATATTTACGAATATTTAAATGTATTTAATTTATTGTATTCATGCAATGTTGGCAAGCCCAAACTGATAACTCAAATGTTACCAGTGTGCAATGGATAAAACGTACAAACTTCCTGCCTATCTATTTACATGGAACATTACGTTGCAAAAGTCTTCTAGAAGATACTAAAATTTAATCATTAATTTCAATTCATTGCAAGTACGAATTTATAGGGAGAAAATAAGCTGTAACTTGCTCGCTTACCTTTGTCTATTTTCTAAGTGAAAGAACCTGTGTTTATTTATATTCAGAGTGAAACAACCCACACACGTACACGCACATAAAATCATTGTGTAAAGATCTTCAGTCAAATACAAGCTAGAAAAGATTAAAAGCGTTTGTAAAAATATCTAGTATTCCATTATAAATACACCTATAGTATTATGTCAGTGAATACAATTTATTGAATTGATTATTGTGATGCCTGTTTCCTCTTTGTATTCATTTTATTAGTTTATTATTGCGTGTTTTCATAGCAAAAATTTGAAATAGAGTGATGTATATTGTCGTGCAGGTGTGAGTTTCAAATTTATTCTTTATTGAAAAAATTATATAATTTTGAATGTATTTTAATAATCTAATAAATGTATTTTATGCCATTTTGATACACAAATAATATTTGGGGTTAACCGGAAGTTGTATTCTGAAGAAAATGTTGAACCGTGCTCAACGATAATTTTATTTTCTTCCTTTTATAAATGAAAGAATATTAATAGAATATAGCATACTTAATAAAAAAATACTGCACATGTTTTTAATAAAAAAAAATTGTTTTGAAAATAGCTTGTCCCTAAGAATAACAATTATATTGAAATGATTTTAATAAGCAGTTTGCAAACGCATTATGGCAGGATATTAAAAGAAATAATTTATAACATATTAATGCAAAGTGCGGTTGTGTTTGTTTTGTTCATAATTTCATACCATTTGTATTAATGTATGTGCTTATGTGGTTTAATTTTTGGTCTTTGAAAATGTTAAATTAATGAGAAAGTGAAGGAAGAAATATACAATTAGCAAGAATATTGGTAAGAACTTTAATAAGAAGTGTCTTCTTTAGTAGCTTGCCCTACCCAAAAAGCATACCCAGTTTGTTCAGTACATTAATCTTCTTTGTTGATTAGAAAACAGTTAAACTATTTGATGACACAAAAACAATATTACAATAATTAAAAAAGGTCGATCCATTGATTTTATGAATATGTCATGTATCCATATAAAATTAATAAAGTTGGCCATAAGACCTATTTTCAACCTTTTAACATAAATACTTAGGAGTAAATATATAAAAAGACATTATCGTTCATTTGCCATGAAGAGGTCATTACATATAAGTTAATTTATCAAAATATGAATGTAAATATATGCATATGTATTTAGATACATACATGTAAGGTCTTCCAAGAAATGGCAATAAAGTGGAGGATATCAAGGCATATTCCAATCACCCCACGTGTTTCCAGCAATTTTTCATAGTTTCAGAGTTATTATTTTTCTGTTCTTTTGTCGTATCAGCTCAAGTTCTCTGAGTTTTTTTTATAATGACATTAACAACTGCGACAGATGCTTGATTTTTTTGTTCATATTGCCCCATTTGGTGTAATCACATTTATTTTAGTAGGTTTTATTGGGGCACTGAAAAAAATGGCGAGAAAAGGAATGCCCACTCCACTGTGTTGTACCTTAACGAAATTAGTTGCAATGAAACTCATTTTATTTTATTATATCTAATCATTATTTTGAATTAAAAAAAATATGTTCCTGTGTATAATTTTGGGATAACTAAATAATATCTCGGTTGATGTTGCAAAACGATAACTATTTTTTTAATTTTGTTTGAAATTTCATGTAGTGTAATCATGAGTCATCAAAAAGTCTCTAGTTATCACACATATTATGGGCCATGCCAATTTCACTAAATAATAATGATGAGGCGTTAATTCAATTCGGGACAAGTTGTTGTCAATATTAATATGACAGAGGTAATATTTTATTTATAAGCTAAGTAAACAATAATGCATATTATTAGACTCGCTATACTCAATAGTAACATTACATTTTCGGGAATTTCTTTTTGATGTTGTTCTTGATTGTGCTTGTCCTAAAGTAAATAAGTTGTACTACGTTTTTGCAATAATGAGTAAATATTTAAATAAGATATAGAAATAATTTATTGAAACAAATTAAAACATAATTCTAAAGCAATAAAACAAATATGAAAAACAAAATTCATAATGTGAGCTCTCAAAACATTTATTCCCTCAACACTACAGACATCTTGTTCTGTGCTATTTATTTACCATGCAACTTTATTTATTGTTTCAGTGATTTTTTTCTTGCTTATATTAACTTTGTCCATTTTGGAATAACCAACGTGACATGGGATAAGTTATATTAAATATAAACATGTTTTTAGATATTTATTAGAAGTATATGTAAGCTGTAAATAATCAATTGTCACTTTGAGGGAATCTAACTTCAAGATCATTCGACGTTCGATTGCTTAAAAAGCTAGACGACATTTTTTTCTCTTTCAATTCTCTCTACGTAATTAAGGGTTAAATAAAAATCATATTTTTATATTTATTTGATGAATGTACTATTCACAAATAATCAATACTACTGCTGTGGTCTCTGGTTGATTTATCCAATGCCTTCGTAGATATTTTAAAATAGTTCATACAAATAAGTTTTTCTTTATTTATTTCAAAACTTTCTAACCTTATCAGCCATTTATCCTACAAATTTGGTTGGGATATATTTGGGGTTTAAAAAAGCAATTTCTTCAGAATGATTACTTCAATAGGAATATTTTTTTTAGTGGTGTACCCTCAAAAGTAGCCCAATGAAATTTGTAGGGTATGCTGATAAAGTTACTAAGCTTTTGAATTAAGTGTAGAAAAAATTGTTTAAAAGAATTCCAATTAAGGGTTAAATAAAAATCATATTTTTATACTTATTTGATGAATGCACTATTCACAAATAACCAATACTACTGGTGTGGTTTCTGCTGGATTTTGCAAATGTCTTCTTAAATATTAAATGTCAAATAAAAAGTAATTTAAATTGCTGTATTCTTTTCTATCTGACACTTGGGCAAAGTTCTCTTTCAATTTATTTGATATCTCTACCCACAATAACTGAACTCTTCACTGTACATGAGCCCCTTCCAGGTGTGTGAATTGTTTCCAGGTGTGCGACTGTCCAAGTAGATGTTAGGGATTCTTAAAATCATGCAGCAGTGGGGGAAACATAAAACACAAATTGAGGTAGACTTTTATATTCTATATGTCCCTGCACAGGCTGGTCACTTCTGAAGCATTTCCGCTTGCACAATCATGATAGTATAGCATTTCTTTGCAGTCTCTTTGTAAAAAATAGAGTGAAAATGTGATGATGTTCAGTTTCAATTAACTATATCAAGTCAAAATATTAAGCAAATTGGCAGTTATCGACCGTCAATACACCTTATACAAAAGTCATTCATCTGGGTTGCACATTACTGATAGAGCAATCCCCACCTCTGCCTAATATTCATTTCACAAATTTAAAATTTGTACCTATTTCGGTTCCAATCTATTTTTAAGCTGAAGCCCAAAAGCTGCCCAATGAAATTTGAAGAATAAATATTCAATAAAGTTAGACATTCTTCAATTTTTTAAGGAAAGGATTACTTGCCTAAATGGTTACTTGGCACGTTACTTGAAAAAATTGCAAGCATCACAGTTGTTTCTGTTATCTTAAAAAACCTCTTTTAAATCAGGAGTAAAGGAAAAATACTACTCTGAAACTATCGAGAATCTCTGAACACACATGGAATGGGTTGATTCAGATAGGCCTTCACATCCTCAATCTTTCTACTTGATACTGTTTCTTGGGACATACATACTGATATTCAAAAGTTACTTGAAACATATTTGCTATATATGTAATTAATTTTATGGTCATTAATTATGGTTGCTAGAGCAGAATCAACAGATAAGTAATTATTATTATCACTTTGCATAGATTACAAAAACTAATGGTTAAATTGACTTGACTTTTTGAACCTTTTATTTTATTATCATAATTAGACCGACACTTGCTAAGCGCATGGTACTAAATGTCATAACATCTTCTATGTAATAAAAAATACCAATGCCACGCTTTCTTAGGTTGGTCAAAGCTTCATTTTTCCAGTAAATTATAAAGCAGTTTTTATTATTTTTATTCTCATATTGTAAGTTTTATCTGGCACTTTGCAGACTGTCCAGAGTATATCAGTTCGCATTTGATTCATCAATTCAATTATCAGAATGTCTAAAATGCATTAAAAAATGATAGTTTTGGCCAAAAATTATGTTATTTGATACAAGTTATGGTCAAAATATTTAATTTGACATTGCCTCATTTATCAGTTAAATAATTCGGTTCATTGAACAAAGAGTGTCAAAAAATCAAATAGGCTATCGTACTGTGGTGTGTTTACCCTTGTCAAGAAAAATTGTATAGAAGCAGTTCTTAAGATTGAAAAGGTCTCGAATACTAAATACTTTTTTGAACTAAGAAAATGTTGGATTGTCGGAAAAATCATCAAGCATTTTGGCACAAGATGGAGCCAGGTTGTTTTTTGAAGTGTGCCTTTTGCTGCTGTCTTACCAAAACTCGCAAGGTGTTCTTTTACCAAGCTAATGCAGTTTTCTACGGTACTTGAGCCATATATACGAGCTAAAACTTTTCTGATGAACGTTCACATTTAAGTATTGATGATTCTTTTGTGATGTTCATTCTTCAAAAGTCAAAGAAAATCTCTGTCCTTGTTTCTTGAGATGTTCGAATTCTAATATCATGTCGGCTCTCACTGTATTATAGAAATTAGTTAGGAGAGATGTTATAGTATTTGGTGAGTAAAGAAACTTGTGTCCACTTTTAGAAAACAAGTCTCTTAGATCTGAAGATGTGCAAAACGAATATATGATAAATTCATCTTTGCATACCATTGTGGAAATAATTTTGTTCATTGGGTTTTCTTTAATGAAAAAGCTGTCTATAATTTTGAGTTTCATCTTTAGTATGGATTCTTCTTCTGTGTTTCCATTGCGAGAATTAATATCAATAATATATTTAGTCTTTAAATGTATCTTCAAGCCTTTGGTGGAACATTTGGTTTGTCTAATTTTCAGTTGGTCTAAACACAGGGGACATTTAACACTATCACTTATATAATTTTTCTTAAAATAACGCCACAAACCTTGACTGAGTTGGCTCCCTCACCATAGCCATCACTAGTTTTCACTTTCTCGGGATTTGTTTCTATTTCTTTGGACTGAGACTTCTTTCATTTACTTACCTGCAATAATTTAGTATGGATTTTAATCGGACCAGGAAATGACATGTGGTAATCAAATCTCAATCTCTACGAAAAATAGATAAAAACCAAACTTTTTGCAAAACACTAAGGAAGTTTTTACAAATGTTATTACAATCTGTAGGAGTTTTTTAAACGTAATTTGGATGATTGTTATAGGTATTTATGCATGTATCTAGATAGGTGTGCATATATAAAATACAGTAATACTTTATATAATGCAAAAATAATATAAATACTGTAATAAATTTATAAAATGCGATGATAATATAATATTTAAAATAGGATATAATGATGTAAACTTCAACACCTAATATAATAGATAATTAACTTAATAAGTATAATATTAGATTGTAAATTTTTTAACTATATTTTAATGACCATCCAGGGTTCATGATGTGAACTAATTTGTAACTATTAAGACCCTTGTAACCATCATGAAGTAATAAATAATATGATATTAGTTTACGAATTTGAACCTTTAAGTTGCGAATAATAAAGTAAAGCTAATCCTAATTGTACATTGAAGTAGCAATTAGTAACTATTTACAGCATAATCTACATTTTAAATAGCTCAAAAATGTATCACTAATAAACATTCCGGTTTCTTTACTTACGTAAAATGCCTGACAGCGAATACAAAAGCAATCTGATAATCTGTCTGAGCCTGATGCGAGTCTAAGTGCAACCACTGGTGTGGCTTACAAAACGACAGCGGCGCATTACTGCATGAGCCGCCCACTGCCACGTGGTCAGTTTACTTAGTGAAATGGCAAAATCGCGCTCCATGAGCAAAACTTTGGCACCGTTTTTGAAACTTGCAGGATCCACGGATCCTCATTTGTAGGTGCAGAATCCCGCAGGTCAATAAGTGGAGCGTGATCCCGCTTTATGGGATTGCAATCCCTAGTAGCAACTTTATTAACAGTTGATTTTTCCTGCACATTAAACACATAGGTGGATATTTGATTCTCTAACATGGAACATAATAACAATTACATACAAAAATAAAAAATTTTAAACGCGCTTGCAATTTAAATCTACATAAAAATGAAAGTGTTCACCCCAAACATACACAACAACAAACTACAAATTCACAAACTACTATTAAAATATACAACTGAGAGATTCCCTTATTACGTTTACGGTGTGGGAATCAGTCTATCTATTGATGGAAACCAGAGTGAAATATGTTCAGTAGTTTATGAAATTAGTGGTTACAGACAGAAAAATATGGCATGCGATATTTATACTATATATTGATTATGTTTATTATCTTTGACTGGTATGTCGCAGCAGTCATTAATCACTAGGCGTTAGGAAGCGAGTGGTATGTAGTACAGAGTCTTTAAAGATACATTACCATATAAGCCTATTATTTATTACTATATTTATTTAGATGTGCATATATGCAAATAATATAGGTATATATAACATGCATGTATATTTATGAAGAATACTCTTACTGATTCCAGACAAAGCTGGTTGCGATTGCTATATGTACTGTAGTGAATATTTACCATTTTTCCTCTTCTAAACGTCTCTTACTTTCCCCTCTTCCAAACATTGTTTCCTAATTGAGAATGTAATATACCTCTTTCTTAAATTCATTAACAATACCTTGCTATAAGTATATATTATTTCTGTTTTTCAGCATCCATTGTCCGACGCCACATGAAGCTCATTAAAAATATGATAGAAACAAGCAAACTGGGTCAATTCAAAGTTTTTCATTCGTTCAACATGCGAGCTTCACTGCTGTTTCATCTTCTAGGGCTGTTTACCAATTACGCTGTTGTTTTGATCCAGTTTCTTAATATAGATAGTCTATTTTAACTTAAATATTACAATTAGACACCTTGACAAATTTCTCAGTTTTTAATGTTTGGCTAATTATTATGTAACCTTCCTATATATGCAACTGTACACCACCACTTTTCAGTTTGTAACTTATTGCTATAAAATTATAATGGACAATTTATGTAAAGTGATATATTTAAAAAAAAAGTTTTCTTCCTAGAACCTGTCGTGTAAGTGAAGCTGACGAAGATCACATGAAAATCTCACTAAAACTAAAATATCTGTTAAAAAAATTCTTGAGTGTTTACATATTAAAAATGACTTTTTTACAGCTTTGATTTCAATATATTTTTAATTAGTGTATTCAAGTTTCCATATTTATGGTTTTATTATTTTCTAAACTATTGAATAAATGCCTCATATTATAACATAACTGGATTTAACGAAGAGAAAAGGATTACAAAAATTTCAAAAATGGATCGAATATGTCTGTTATTAGACCTAAAATTTATTAGACTATATAAGGTAACATAGTTATCATTTTATTTTGTTACTCGAATATTTCATCTAACAAAATAGTACGAGACAAAATTTGCCTGATATGAATGTAGACTAACCTATAAAAAAAAAATGCCGTTCAAATATTCTAACCTTAATAGAACTTATTAATAGCAACTGTACTCAAACATACCATATTTAATAAAATATAAAACCAAGTAATACAAAAATTTAGTAATAATTTGTCTGAATAAATTTTATATTAGAATTGGAATATCAAAATGGGAAATACAAACATATTATGCATAAAACAAGTATTTAGATTGAATTACGACATTATCAAGTCTTTTTTTCTCAAACACATTATTTCTTTAAAAGCTACATGACAATAACTTAAATCATTAAGGTCACAATGTATGAAAATAGGTAAAAAAAAATTCTTTGTTGTATATTGAAATAATACGACTCAAGAACAACCTGTATTCAACTGGAAGGCGGCCCGAGTGCCCAATATCAGGTGCGAGTACAAATTTAAAATGATGGCCCGAGGGCTAGATATCATGCATGTAATGTAGGCAAAATCTGGGCTGGAGCCTTCTGAATCTATTTACTAATTTCAGCCTGGGTCGTTTACGGGTTAACCTATGCATAGAATAAGTTATTGATAAGCAAATTCATTTTTAATCTATCGAAAATTTTTAACGGACTATTAGAATTTTGTTCTGAAAAAAGACCATTTCAGTTAACGAACAAGATCATAAATCATTGTCATACGTATTTACGTTGTAGTTACTCATAGCGATAATTGAAATTCAGACATAAATAAAACCCGCATATTTTCTTTCTTCGAATTTCAAACGTATGTGAGTGAGTTAATGGGGCAGCTAAAAGAATAAATATTAATTTACATAGTACTTAATTTGATGAAGTTTAATGTTATATTTTGAAGCATAGAGTGATGATAAAATCTAATAAATATCATCTAGATAACGAGTCATCCTTCAAAGCTATATTTTAAGGTCATTTGACGAATGATGGATGTAGCCTTATTTATTTAAATTGTTGTCAAACATTTATTGACCATCAATTTAATCTAAACTACTTAGTTGCTATCTAGACTTGTATGCTATCAGAATTATTAAGAATATACCCTATAGAAAGATTATTCTACATAGAAACTAAGAATGTTATCTTTAAAGATACACTTCAGCACCTTTTGTTTTGCAAATATTTGCTCGGTACAGGGTGCAGTAAAAAATTTACATACAGAATGCTCTGCTGCATCAGGATTTGCATGATGTTAATTGTCGTGTCGATCTATCATATAATGTATTTAGAATATTGATACAACACGTACAAGCTAAACTGAGTGAAGTTGGGACAGACAGATAGGTCAAACGGAACAAACATGAAAATTTAAGATGTAAGCAAAATAATTAACTAAAGTTGCATGTTATTGTGATAAACTTTGTCAATTTCACATAAATGTTGTTACTTTGTTTATAAAGTTTAATGTCAAATGATATAAATGTATATTCTTTAAAATTCCAATTTTTTGAAAATTTTCAATTCAGAATAAAAAACAAATCAAAAATTTTCAA
The DNA here is from genome assembly GCA_039881145.1 of Druceiella hillmani. NCBI lineage: Eukaryota > Metazoa > Arthropoda > Insecta > Lepidoptera > Hepialidae > Druceiella > Druceiella hillmani. Next base: position 294,914 of record JAYKKI010000069.1, on the reverse strand, counting down.
TTCAGAATAATTTGAAAAGTATTTTGTAAATACTATTTAATAGTTTTCTCTTGTTAATTACATAATGGATTATATGAATGTGAATGAGGATATGTTTCATTACATCATTGAATCTTTTAAAAATCCTTGTCCTTTTTCCATGATTCTTGGGTGTGCTTTTCTAAAATGTATATTTTATATTCAAGCATTATATATATACATATAATAATGCATGTGTAATCAGCAATAATTTTTTGTAGATTTTTATTTAAGTGATAGTAGGATATAAAACAATTTAAAAAAAAATAAGATTAAACAGTGAAACAAAAGTATGTCTTATCACCATGATTATGTTAATTCACCTAGAATATGAGACATTTATATATATGGTATCAATTAACATTGTTTATTGTAAATTAGCTACATGGGATCAATGAACTGGTTATTCTGGTACTAGAATACAAGACCTGTACAAAAATAAAGTAACATGTTAAGTCTACACACTAGAGCAAACAAATTAGAATGAAGGACGTAGTGGTAGGTTTAAAAAAATTTAAGCAATTTTTGCACCAATAGTGTCCTTCTCTCAAATATGCTAAAAATTATGTTTAGAAACCCTTCCAGCAATCTAGTTGCAGAGGGCAAAAATGAAACACTGCCTTATACAATCCTGAAATATTGTGCTACAACATTATAGGTCAGAAAATGGATGACCCCTGTAATTATATCTTATTTTATGTTCGCATACAGTCTAATAAAAAAGTTTGAACAAATAATTGTGTATCTTGAGGCATATAATTGAACATGTTTCAAAGTTTTCTTTAAACATATGGTAAATAATTGTAAGCAATTTAATTTGCAGTTAATAAATATATTTATCCTGCAATCTAGTTATTTATTTTTTTATACACATATGGAAAAATTACTTAAAAGCTAACAAATGTAAATTAAAAAAACTCTCATTCAAAGACTTATATGTACATATATATATATATATATATATATATATATATATAGATATATATATATATACACACGAAATTGCAGTCAAATTTTTTCTTTTTAAGCTCATAATTCATTTCAGTCCATCATGGTGCTATTAACGGCTTGATAGCCCTCACAATTGCCACACCACCTGTCGATTATAGGCATTCTCTCCAATGATAGGCTTGTGAAAATGATATAGTCTAAGATACTAAATATATTCAAAGCCTTGCATCTATAGCAACAAACATGAATGAAGAGACAAACCTGACAAACAATAGTACAATACAATAGATTTATTCGTTATGAAAGGATTCATTCCATTCTATTCATAACGTGAATGTAGTTATCATATTTGCAACACTTTTCAATATTAATTTGTAATTATGGACTTTCATAAAAATTTTCTTAATTATAAAAGTGTAATCACATATTTAATAAATTTAATGTTGCCTTTACACAACACATAATATCATAAAATGTTTAGCAAAGTGAAGCAATGAAATATTTTGACAAAGAAATAATACATGGATCGAGAGTGGTTAGCATAAATTTCAACAGCTTCTCTGAACCATTTCTCGCTCAACAAAATGTATATAAGTTCAGTTAATATCACCAATATTAATACTTATTTTGTTCATTTCGTTTCCAATTTGTTTAAAAAAATTTAGTCTACGAGTTTTGTCCATATGTCTGAATATATTATGCGCACCAATTACTTTTGCTAAATTCTTCTTATCTTACTTCATATGTAACTACACTTGACATAGGTAATCGATTCGTATCCTACTTTTATATATGAACGTGGATTTAATAAATTTTGGATTTTGTCCCATACTTTGTAATTTATATTTTTGCTTAGATTTGAATTATTTTTCCAATTTTTCATTTTTTTTATGTAGAATGGAAATAAAATTTTCAATTGGGAATTAAATTTCCAAAGAACAACAACTTTTACACTTCACTTGTAGAAATAAAGAAAACAAACTGACTCGGATGCCATTCCTTTTAACTTTTTAAAATTCTGATTTTCATGTCTCATTTATTCAAGTAACAAATTGCATTTTGTATGACGATTTCTCTGTTCAGCACTAGCTTCACACCACCATAAACCATTCTTCACGCACCAAGTCTGAATTTACATAATTACATCTTCTCACCAGAGATAGCATATTTCCTACAAGAAACTTGGTGTTTGCTAATCGGTAGTAAAAATTGACCACTACAACGTTTCAATAGATGTATTGAATCAGCAAAACACTTAACATTTTCTTATAGAAATGTGTGACAATGGTCTAATTGAAAAACAAATAATTTCCATTGAAAAGTCGATGCCGATTGAATCATTTAAATTTTGCGACTTGTTGAAACGAAGAGGTCTTCGAAATAAATATCAAGTTTTCTTTTTTAAACTGAATGCGTCATTACGTCTAGCCAAGGAACATAGGCACTCTTTGTCATAAAAGCGTTTTGGAAGGTGTCCGAATGAAAAATTTAAAAATTTTGGAAAATTGCGAACATATTGACATTGATTGTAAATAATGTAAAAATGTTATTGACAAAAATTATTTAATGTTATAGACTTAAACACACCAAAATTTTCCGCAAGTTTCAAGGTTATATGTGAGTTAGTCAGTTTTTTCTTTTATCTATATAAACTCCAATTATGTCTTTATGTACTTTCAAAACTAATCTACTAAAACAAAAACCGCTTATACTTCTAACCGTTCGTAACCACCACCAATATTAGACAATCTGCTTCATTATGTATTCTGGTCCACGTAAAAATGCAGTTTTTTTACACACCCTAAACCTACGAACTTTTACTGTTCATAGAAAAATGTTAATTTACTGATTACAATTTAAAGTTTGTTAAAATAGTAAGTTTAATTCTCTGTTTCATGAATGCTGAATCATCTATATTGTCAAAACAAAAACAGTAAAATAACCTTTACGATAAAAATGCTCTGAAAATGTGCAAAAACCTTAAAAATGTCTGTGACCATAAATCCAATAAAACTGATAAATTAATTCATTCAATAAAATTTCATTTTTTGCAAATAATGATTTGGCGTTTATCAACACTTCGTTTATTTATGCTATACTCGCAAATCATTGCAAAAACCTTTGACTCGAAACTAACCCTTAACAAAAGTGCGAAAGAGCCATGTTGGTGTTAAAGGAAAACCAGAGAAAAAATCACATTTCTTTTCCCTGTTGTTTTTAGTTTTACAACTTTCTTTAGTCTTTCAAAACATATATAATTTAAAATATTTAATCGACTGTAACAGGTTACTCTTTACATTTAGTTCGCAGAAACTTATTAAGGTAATAAATAAGAAACCACCATTACCCGAAATATATTTAAAAATAAGAAATGAAATCAGAGTTTAACTCTATAGGAAAGCCGATTTTTGTTTATTGACTCTTACAAAGAAACAAAAGGCTGAAATTAGTTTGCGTTTATTTAAATTTTCTACTCATTTCTTTTCCAAATAGATTGCCCGAGTGGAAATTAATTAAGTCTGAAAATTTGGAATATTAAATACAATTATTAGTGGGACCCTAAGGTCTTTGCGGAGCACAAACCTTTGACTTTTTCAAGGTGATGACTTATTATTACTTTCATAAATATCGCATTCACATATAGTAATGTTTAACTTAATAATAATATCCATGTGAAATTACCTTGAAGTTAATTATTCATTAAGAGACTGATTGTTTCAAGGAAAATAATTACATGTTAGAGTAACCAATTTAACAAAAGGTTAAAATACCGAAAACAGGCATTGAGGTTAAAATACCAAAACCAGGCATGAATCTGTCTGTATATGGATCTCCCGTAAGAAATGAAGATTTCTCTGAATGTATATTTGTCTTTTATGACAAAATGTTAAACGACAAATATATTAGTTCAATACCCCGTATTAGGCGGAGGAAAAGTGAGGAAAATAAAAATGCGTCCATTCAAGGTGGAAGGAATGGGACTTTATTGTGATTTTATTGTTTTGTAATTCTTTTACAATGATTAGTAATAAACAGTAAGCATAATTTACCTAGTAGATTAAGTGTATACTTCAAAAACGCACAATACTAAAAAAATTATTATGGAACACTTAAATTTCCATCGCAATTTATTGTTACATATATTAAAATTGCTCATTTGCCTTTGGATTTTATGAAGTGCTTTTCTTACTTTGTAATTGTCATTAAATTTAGAAATCCATAAAAACTGGTTAGTATAATGTTATTAGTATATACAGTATATATAACTGGCTACCATTAACTAATTAGAATAATAAATATTTCAGTAAAAATAAAAACAAGATTTTTGGTCGTTGCATTATTCTTGTTTACTATCAATTAAAAAAAAGATCAAAAAATTTTAAAATGCATATGGAAAAGGCCTTTGTGAAAATTTCATAATATAAAAAAGCAGGATTTACTTGAATAATGACACTTGATTACTTGACTAAAAAAATCAACTTATAAAATAATTACCACAAAGAAGTTCCTACCAATAAACTTTAGAATACAAATAGCATGCAAGAGGTGGATTAAAATATATAATGTTTACACCTCCAAATTAGGTTTTGAAGTATTTATAATATAATATTTAATATGACTATTTCTAAATTATGTATTCTGTATACTTCAAATCTAAAGAAAAAAGTTAATTAAGCATATTATAAAATTAAACAGCAACACTCGCTTGGGAAAAGTGTTTGTTTGAGAATTTCTTTCTTTTACCTGCTGTGTTTATTATCTCATGCATTTTTATTTGCTCTTTGCTACGGCGACACGGATATGAGTATTCAAATTTCTTTTAAATAATTGTTATATATTATGTCGATAGTTTCTAGCCGCCGTATTTTCTAATAAATAACGTCTTTCTATGGCTTCATCGCAATTGGAAATACAAAAACAGAGCGAGAAGAAAACTAGCAGAATTTCTATTTATCTACTTTCTGCTGCACATGTTATGGTGAAGCAGACATGACTATTCGAAATTAAGAAAATAATCATTGTTATATAAAATGTTGACAACTTCTGGAAGTTAAATGATCCTTGAAAAAAATCATTCATGGGCTTCATTGTGTCTAGCTAAATATTTTCTATGGTCAATGAAGAAAGAATTAAATATTATACTAATGCAATGAATAATGCAATAGGGTTTATAAGATCCGTTGTGAAAAATGTTTGAAAGGTTTTGAACGGATTAACAGAAATAGACTGACAAAAAGGTAAAGACACAAAATGTGAGTGAAGATAGAAAACGTAAGAAATTCTAAAAGGTAGAAAAACCAAGGGATTCTAAAAAAATCCCAATGCACAAAGTCACAATATGGATTGAAGAACGAGCATGAAAGCTAATACATTAGTGAGCAATGGCAGAGTTCAGTAGAAAAACATATTTTATTGCGTAAAATAATTATGTCAACAAATATCTCATTGCTTGAACACACATCTTCGTACACTACTTCGTAACTAATGTTTTTATTGGACAGAGTAAATGCAAAAGTAGTAAAGCCATTGCATATGTATTAAAGTTTTACACATTAATTGCTGTTGTATTCTGTTGTAAAATATTATGTGTTTGAAAAATTCCTTATGAACAAAATGTTTATTTTCATAACAAAAAGTTATGGGCTTACGTGCAAAAAGTTGAAAATTTAATTTCCTGACAAAAATGAATTATTAATTTAAAATGCAGATCAATATAAATTTAGAAATTGTATCATAACAATAACATAGGTAACAATAAAATTCAGCAAAGCAAGCAGCAGAGAAGCACGCAATTCAAACATTTCAAACACATTGAATTGACCCACTTTACCGGCTTCTATCAGTTCTTGAATGAACCTCATCAATTTACGTACACGAATAGCTGAAAAATTAATAAATAAGCGTTATAAATTTATACAATTTAATAATACAACATAATTGAATTTTGCAATTCAATGCTCAAATGTAAGGATCGTAATAAATCAGGACTAAGGTTTTCCGAGACTAATTTGGCAATATGTTTATGCTACATAAAAATTAAAAATGATTTTCTATCAAAGAAATGGACAAAGTATGATGGTTTTTAGTTTATGTTTTAGGCTTTAATGTGAATGGAATATGCTATATAATTTTTTTTAAGAAAATTGTGTAATAATGTATTGATGATTTCAATTTGAAAATGAACAAAGGTATTTTTTTCGTTTTGTTCTTTCTTCTAATTATTTATTTCCGTTTGGCTTCCATTGAAAGAGGTTTAAAGTTTCCTAAAAAGAGAATATTAAAAAAAATTATAACATTTAAAGGTTAAAGCAGTCGCTTCCCAACAAGGTACATTTTTGGTGAATGTACCAATTTTTTTCACTATTAGCTCATTAAAGAAACAAACATTTGGTCGTTTATAAAACCCGATATGATGCTTACATCCATCCCTTATCATACTCCAAAAAAAAGTAGAATAAAAAATCCTCAAAAAATTCCTTCCTAAGTTTAAAAACAACCAGTTTAATTGCAATTGGTGTGATTTTACAATTCTCAGTTTAATTTCGCTTCTTACTGTGGAACTTTTACCTTGCAGCTGTGCTGATATTATTTGTATTCAACTCATAAATATTTTTTTATCTAAAATTATTAATTAAATCTATAAAATTACCAACAAAATTTAAGTTTATTTTTGACACCATTGCTATGAGAGCAATATATTACTGTAAAGGGGCATAAACTAAGTATATTTAGAAATTTAAATTGAATACTCACGAATTTGCTCATCGGCCTGAATCAACATCAAACAAGTTTTATTTTCATTACTTGCATATGGACACATTCAAAGAGAATACAAATACTAGATATTTGTATTATGGAAGGAGATGACCAAAATAACATGTCCAAAATTGAATATTTCGGTAGATTCTGAAACACGATATTTTGTTTTCATAATTTACCAAAACAGTATCATCAAGACTTTAGAATTCTCAGTTAAAATAATACTAATAAATTCTTATATCACCATATTTTAGACAGTGCTACTATGGCTAAAATAAAAAAAGAAATTATTTCAAAAAAATTGAATTAATAAGTAGTAAAAAATAATTATAGGTAAAATAATAACACTCGATTATATTGAAATATCTAAGTTATCAAGATCAAAAAGAATACTTACGATATATTTCAAACTACTCAAGAGGAGATAAGTGTTAGTCATAACGTATATGAAAACAATGTAGAAAGTGAAGAGAAACTGAAATTTTAAATATTTATTACATACTTTTAAACATATTTATATTGTAATTGTAAAGAATCTACTACCAAGCTAATATCTCCCAATTAGGTACTCCGTTAGCGTCGCTCAAATGCAGTGGAGAGTTTAATATAATAAATATAATGAGGTAAAAATATTGTATTCATAACAAACCTGAACCTTAAACATGCCTTTAAAACATCTACAGATTTTCAAAAAAATAATGAAGAAGTTCGGGAAATTTGCAAAATCTTTTCTTTCAAGCGGCATATTCACAATAAAATTAAAAATGTTGCTGGATGTGCTTTGCTGAGTACTACAAAATAAATCTTCTGTCAGCAAAGGAGTTACCTTTCTGTTTGTGTTTCCAAGATGTTTGTTCAGTAGTTTAAGTCTTTGGAGAATACTATAAATTAGCAGCAAGATAAGCATAAATTCTGAGTGATAAGTCATTTCACACAATATTATAATCACAAGATATTTATAAAATTGCAATCCTAGAGTATTTGTTGAATATAAATAAATATTTAGTTTAACAATAAAATAAAATAGCATGAAACCAGTAACAATATAATTACGTTTAGTATCTTTTTGCAACATATTTTTTCTGTAAACAGGTGCGAAAAGATTATCAATTTTGTCAAGATAATTAACTAATTTCATGAAATTTGTTTTCGTGCGATATACATCTGTATAAAACAAATATATGGTAAAAAGAATTACAACAAATTCACGGAAAAAATTTATGTACAATTCGTTAATATTATTGAAAAATGAAATTATTGAAAAAACTACTGTCAGAAAAATTATAAGTATGCAACTATAAATAGTTCTAAAACGTGATAAAAAATTAGTCTTGTTGGTAGTTTTTCTACAGACACCGAAAACAGATTGAAGAAGCAGGATGGGACGAAGCGTTTCAATAAAACCAGTGGCCTGATTCTCGATATTGATCACTGTAACTTTATTAGAAGGCATGTTGAAAAGTTTTCTCAAGCCAATACTGGTAAAGTTTAGTTATAAAATGCTTATTGTAATTTACGTAACGAGAAATGAATTTAATTTATGAAAGAAATAAATCAATATTCAGTTCATTAACCATGATTTACAGTCTAAAATGATTAATCACTTAAACGTGTCAAAAATCCAGTATACACCGAATTATTAATGAATACCACTTAAGTTAATAAGAAAATAAATTTGTAATATAGTGTTTTTTCTTGCTATTTTCATATGTCCTTCATTCTATTTTTATGTATTTTAGATTGTATATATCCATAATATGGAGTAAAATTAATTGTAATAAAATGCGAGCATGTTTTCGTAGGTAATGTTTCCTGTAAAATTTATTAAGATTGCAAATCGTAAATTTATGACTACGTCATATGTATTACGTTTAAGTATGTAGGAATAAAAGATTTATATAAAAATATACACAACCATTAATAAATAAAATTCACGTTAGGTGTATATCTGCCGAAATGGAAAGTTTTGGTCTTTATTTACTCAATTATCGCGCGGCAATTTTATGACATAAAATTTCTAGTAGCTAAAAAAATATGATACATAATTACAAAAACGCTTTCCAAAAACACTTACACTTAAAATTCGTGAGAGCTGAGTTTTCAATTGTGTATTCAGAAAGCTTGCCGAAATATTTTTATAAGGAAGCGATATATTGCCAAGCTGAAAATTTATTTGCACTTTGAAGAATGGTCTGGTTTTGATAAACCGCAATATTTATATAATTCACTAGCTCTGGCCTATCATTTAGTCGGTATGTGTTTTCAGTCAAGAAGGTGGGAATTATTCTACACATAATCACATTTTTCTATAAAAAATGTTGAAGGTCTTAGGCATATATATATATGTATACACACACACACACACACACACACACACACACACACACACACAAACACACACACACACGCACGCACGCACGCACGCACACACGCACACACACACACACACACATATATATATATATATTTATATGTATGTATATAAATTGCTCATCTATCGTAATATCACAGCGGTCAATTTTTGTTACGAATTAAGAAAAACAGGTTGTTTAATTTTGCAGTATTTATGCAATTTCTAGTGTCAATAATAAGTTCATATGTACATTGAAATCATGAACATTTTCTATACTGAGTTTTATGCAAATCTACGAAGTTTTGCTTTTGTAATATTGATGCGCTCTTTGAAAGTAAGGTAAATAATAGACAGTTTCATCCAAAAAAATGTGGTACTTATAAAATTAAAATTATTTTCTTAATTAAGAACTAACGATTGTCCAAATTATAAACTATGTCTGTACGGAATTTTATGTAAGCCTGAACATCCAAATATTGAAACCCTTTCATTTATATTATATGTCGCATTTTAATATTGAATAAATTTTACCAAGTTTCTTCCAACTAGAAGTAGTATAACTACTTCTAGGATTAAAAAATCTCACATATGTTAAATCAAATCTGACATACATCTGTACAGTGTTTAATATAAATTGTGAAGTATATTTCAGTTAAAAATATCCAAAATTTCACATCTAAAATATTAATGGAATTCAAATCAATGTGGTATTTCCGCAATTAGGATGTAAATAGATACGCCAAATATATTTTCAAATATATCATATACTTTTTAATATTTAGATGACCAATCTTATTATGAGATTCCAGTTTGATTACGTGAACTGAGACTTTATTTCGAATAGCTGCAGCATGGTAATACGGGGAGGAAAAGAGAAAGATCAATATTTCTGGTCTTCTTGAAAAGAAACAGAATGTTATGTTACTGTCTACTCTTTACCACTATGAATATAGGTTAAAAATTGTTGTTTGTCCTGTCTATTAAAGTCTGACCAGCTTCTTCTTGGTCTGCCCCTTCATCTATTATTGAGTGTAATATCTTTTTAAGATTATTGTTTTCACTTTCATATCTGTCAGCCGTGATAAACATTATGACTTGTTAAATTTTATCACATTTTATTGTTTCATTAGTTTTTCAAGTTCACTGTTTGTCTTAATTCTCTAGAAAACATCAGTTTGTATTAGTCCAAACAAATTCGTAGAATTTTTCATTAAAAAAATATAGACTTTTCATCTGTTGACATCTGGGTCTTATAACTATATTTAACATATATATAATAATAATTTGAAATATATTTTAATAAGTGACCTATTCCTAAAGAGGTATTGATATAAGTAAAAACATTTATTTTCCTTGTGTATTTGTGTATTTACTTCTTTTGAGATATAATTCCACTCATTAATCGTTAATTCCACGTAAATATATTATGTATTCTTCCGAAGCCATAATTATTATTGTTATGGATATCAGCGCTACCTTTTATCTGCTTAGTATTACTGTTATCGGCAAAAGCATGTAATTAAATTGTTTCATTATATATGAGCCTCTAAAGTTTAATTTTTCATAGCATATTTCAATACTGGTTAGAATTGTAAGGTGACCGTGAGTCTCCCTGTCGTATACCAGCATTAATACCAAAAATGTCTGCAATGTATTTCTGTGAAAAACAATAGTTTCAGATTTCACCAAGATAACTTATTTGAGTTCAGATTGTGTTATTAGTATTTTCAGCTTCGCTGAAAAATTTATTGATCCTAAAACCATATTGGTATTTGCCCAACTTTTTCATATCAATTATATTTGGTATAAATTAGATATATAGAAAATATTTAAAAATATGGACACTGAAAATAAGAAATGGCAAATGGGTGCTCAGTTTATTTTGAAAGGATTATTCCATAATATCGTAAAAGAGCACTTATATGTGGTTCCTCATCTAGCTTATAAAATAACAAATATCGAACTCTTTGTAAAATTATGATTACGTTTTATTGCGTTTCCCGTATGAATTGCGTCGGACATCATTTTTCTAACATCGAGCCAATGACGTAATAGTCCATTTACAGGTTATATCGAGGTAAAATGAACAAAAACTTTGGCATCAAATAGCGCTACCTATGAATTGGAGCGAATGACATAGCGAATATGTTAAAATTCATCTCAGTCGCATTGAATTAATTTAACTCAAATAAAGCTTATTCTTTTTATACTTTTTCCGAAAGCCGCTTGCAGTTTATTTTTCCAGAAAATCAACGTAACGACAAAATATTACCAGACAATTTACATTTTTATACAAATTTCGAGTACAGTATTGCAAAGAGTAACTTATTAGAGTTTTGTAATAAATTATTTGTCGCAATAATGTAACTTATATAAAAATATAAATTGTCTATAAGTTTTGTCATGAAAAACATAATTTGCAGAGCATAAATATCAGATAAAAACCAAGAAATAAACAATCAGAACATTGCTAAAAATTTCAATTATAAAAAATTTTCATGAATGGACGTTTGAAATGTGATAAGTGTTTGTAAATGATAAAATTACTTATTGAATCGTCTCAATAAACAAAATTGTTATGTATTGTCGTAATGTCGATTATGTGTTACAAATATTTTATTGCACGTCTATTTCACACTCCATGTTTAAATTTGTCTATAGTCACAAAGAAACTAAACTAACTTTGGAGAAAACCCATGCCGCTATTTAAGATGCCTGATTTTCTATCTCAATTAATTAATCAATCATCTTTATCCTTTTTGCCTACCACTGTATAAACTCTAGTGAAGGCACCCATGTTCAAATGTGCCTATTCTGGATGGTTATAAGTATTGGTACCTAGAGTAAACAATACATTTCTATTTCAATACCCTGGTGAAAGATACAAATTGATATAACAAAGAAGTTTAATTTGTCTCGGTGGTTGATAGAAAACTTGGAGTAACTTGGAGTAATTATATAAGTAGGTTATAACATCTAACTTGTCGAACATTTTCGTTTCACAACATCTTCCCAATTCAGATTGACGTCATTTATTTTGTTTTGTTATCCATATTTTCATTTCTCTTTCAAGGAGGCAAGTTATTTTTTTTTATTAGAATTGGAATATCTGCACATTAAGTTTATTAATTTATATTTCGAGACAAATTTACTTTAACAATTATATATTCATATTTATAAAAGTATTCCTTTAGAGAAACTTTATATAAAAAGATATATTTTGTTAGATTGAACTAGAAAATATCGGTAGTTTTCGAGTTTGACACTTCATTTGGGCCTATTACAACTTACACAAGAATCTGAAGATGTATAGAGCTGGTGTCCACAACATTGTTTTAGACATTGCTTGCGTAATATGCGATGGGAAATTATATAATAAATGGGTATGGAATCATAAAAAAAAATAAAGACGAGTAAATGATCCTGCGATGCTTGCACAAAACCAGTCATCCCCACAATGTGTTTTCCAAGTCATTCCCGTATGTCATTTTTTCCTGTACCGTTTCCCTATATTCATTAGAAGCTTTCATTTTCACAGTGAGCTATTTTTTAACGCTAAAAGCAGATGAGCCTGTTTATATTCGTAGATATCAATTTCCAAGATACAGTAAAAATCTAAAACAAACTAAAGTGTGTAGAACATTTTTAATTATACTAAATAATAGTCTAATTAAAAACAGTCTACACGAAATTGAGGATGTTATTTATTAATATAATTCTATGGAAATATGATTATTTATAGAATTTTATTGTGATAGATTTCCAATACTAGGGTTGGTGTACGGAAGGGTATGGAATAATAATAAAGAAAGCAGGTGAAAGTTTTCTATTTCTGCAAAATTTGGGCAGAACCAGTAAATACTGAAAGGTATTCAAGAAATTGAATTCAGGATTAAAAACTCGCTTTGTAAATATCCATTTAAATTGGATCAAATAAGAATCCATTTTGATTGTGAACTGGAGTAGATGTTAGCCATAATTATATGTGTAAGTGAGATTATGGTCCCCATACTGAAAATTTGGACAAAATGGTTTTTCAACGCTTCCTGATTGGATGAACAATATAAAAAGTTATAAAGTGTATAATCTAAGTATACTAACTCAATGACTATCAGCATTGTAGTAATCGATAAGACGTTTGATACGAACATTTTGCCTTTAACACATATATATACCTGCTATGGCTATCAGGTGTGGTTCCCGATTAATTGGTGCTTCCTAGATGTAGGGTGTGTGTGTGTGTGCGTGGCAAATGAACACGACAGTGTCTCTGATGAAGTGAAGCTTATTAAAACATTATATGGTTCGTAGATTTTACAGTGTAAGCGAGAGTTTAATTTAAAATAAAAGGGTGTTGAGGAAAAGATCGACTTTGATGAAACATGTTCATATTTTTTTAAGATATTCAACGTTAAGTTATTGTTTGCCTTAGCAGTTAAATTAAATTTAGATATAAGTTAACTAGATAGAAATTATGTAATGTTTCATATTTATTTTATTAGCTGTGAGTGTTAATACTTATAACAAAATAACATTCATATTTATGGCAGCGGCTCCATCACTGTCACACACACGTAGACTGGTTGGTTGCTAAGATCGATATCTGTAATGTGTTTTATTATGCAAAGCCATCCGACATAAATAAAAGAGAGTCAGTCTTACATGAAATTTCCAACAGTTAATAACACTAACCATGGAAGCAGAGAAGCAACACCGGTGGTGATACCGGGCATTATTTGAGTTAATTTTGGCACCAAATGGAACCACTTATTATATTTCATTATAATGTAACCCTCAGCAAAGTTAAAAAATCAGACCCAGAATGCTTTTGCCAATAACAGCTGCACACACATTTATACACCACCCATGTTAAAAATTTTTTTGGCGTGATTAAATATGGATATTTTAATACTCAAATATCCACGTAACGTGAACTGAGCAATCTTGACAAGCAAAACCACTTTCATCAATTCATAAAATAATATCATTTAATTTAATTCATATAATAATATCTGCCCAATCCTGTGGTAATGTTGAAAGTCATTCTTTTGTAGTGGTGTCAATATTTACCTGGCCGCCATTTATCAATAATAGTAGCATGAGATTTCTGTTTGAAATTGTAAATAAACTTCACTACTCGAAGAGATATTGTGGTAAATTGTAAGTACTTTTGTTTGCGATGTCATAATTGAAGAAATATTGTTTTCAGTTATACCAATTTTCCATCGAGGTGCCAATAAATACATACCTACAAATATAACAATGCGATCCACTCTTGCAAGCGAATATATGTCAAGCTGGATACAAACAACCCTTACTTTGTGTTGACAGCATCAGTCTCGCACTCTGCATGTGATTAATGGCCGTGCCTTGTTTAAGGTTGATTCGACAATAATATTAATACATAAATAGGAAAATCTATCACCTATAAAACCTATCAGTATGTTTTTTTTTATTTTTGTGTACTTCTTTTATTTGATAGTATTAAAAAATGATAGAAAATAAGTTGCAATTAACATTATTAGTATTTTGTAATTCTTCAGGAAATATGCCAAAATCAACTTCATGAAAAATTAAATGAAGCCATTGAGAATTTAAAATATGTCAGTGTAATGTCAGACGGCATGATGTCTTTTAAATACTCAATGGTTCACACCTGAAAATAATTCTGAACCTAGACAATTTTTTCATGATCAGAGATGTCCAGAACCCACAATCTTCGTATCATACTCCCGTCACCTTACTCCCGTCAACTCTGAGGAAATAATGCAATTAGGAACCAAACCAAGACTCCGCAGTAAGGATACTGATTAAGATAAATTCAATAAAACTCTTGAAAAACTGATCAACTTGGAATACACAATTTAAAAAGTAGATCAGCTATGAGGAGAGGTAAGCCTAAACTTTTTTTAAAAACAGGGATTGACTAGATGTAATACGTAGTTTTAATTTCATAGAAATCAGTTTACTCAATCAGGAGATTGAGAATTTACCATTTAAATTAATTTTCATCAATTTTCACTTTGATTCTTGAAGGTAAAAAAAAATGATTAAGGGAATGTAATAAAGGTAATAGGACACATAATATTGATTTTGGAATGTCTTTCTGGTTGTCTGCGAGCCCGTCTATTTATTCGTACATCACGTAAGAGTAGCTGAAAAAATTTCTAAGAAGTTTTTACTGGTGGATACTCTTGGGTTGTGGTATTGCTTATAATTAAAAGCTAATTGTAATTAATTAAAAAATAGAATGGTGCAATTTAAATTTCCAGCTTAAACTAAAATCAGTTATTTCGAGAAAGTCAGTATCTATTAATTTCAGAAGGAAAATACTTGATGCGCGTGAAAAATTTTGAATTTCTGGATACATCAACTAAATTTACAGACTTAATACAAATGCCTAAGGATGGAAAAATCCACTCATCTCTTCCACTCAATACTAACTGAATAGGTTCCACCCTCTTAATGTAATTCTAATTTTAGCTACTCAGCATGTCAAGCAAAATCAACAAAGACGACTAAGTACAAACTAACATTCAAATTGATCAGGTATATGATAACCGACCTAGTTTATCGTATACCTGATCGAATTGAATGGCAGCGCTAAATACATTAAAATTTATAATTAAGTCATCAATAAACCTGCTTGAAGAGTTTAGTGATGCCTTTATTGTTTACATTCATATTTCATTTACTCGTGTAATTTCAGCTAAGCTCATCACATCCTTTAAATTAAGTAGGCTGTAGATATTTATAAAGAGAGTCTATTAACAGAGAGAGACTATTAACAATTAATAATGCGACTTTATATTGAAATCATGACACAGTCTCATTTAAAAATATAAACAATGAAAGCAAAAATGTATGAATGTACAAGTATGCGCTCGTTAGCGTTATTTGAAGACCTTCAAGAGGAATTTATCTTACAATGTCAATTGGTACCTGGTGAAAGTAATGGGATTGTTTTCAATGGGCACAACATAATGATAAGTAAACTACATAATGAGTACACAAATAGTATGCCAAACATAAATAAACCACTTTGGTATCATAGGCTTTATGTTAATTAAATAATATTGAAAGTACCGATAAGTAGAAAAATAATAATCGGTTTTTAGAAAAAAATATTACCAAAAATTATTTTTCGTGTTAATTCAATATTGTAACTAAGAAATGATAGAAATAGAAACGTGGGGAAATGGGACAGCCCATTGTATCTGAACCGATGTTAGATCTGAACTGATTCCTACAGTGTTCCATTTTGGCAATTTTGCCAAGAAACATTAAATGTACTAACATTTGGACCAGTCAAAAGAATGTTTTGATTTCCGTATTTTAAATTCTAATAGATTATCTAACATTCTGTTTGCAAAACGATTATTATGAAAATTTATTATATTTTCATAAAAAAAATTTAAAACTAAAGTAGTTATTGTGATTTTTTATAAACTTTTGTTATTACTACTGTTACCGAATTACATATATAAGTATGAATAAGCAGTTGATTAGTAAAATTTTGATTTTTTCCTTATATTGTATCTTTTCTGATTATTGTAATATCTCTTTGTGTCTGTAATGAGTTTTCTCAAATTTTCTGAACATAAATATATTTATAATTAATGATTTCGAAAAAATTAGCCATTACTGATGGCTGAAATTGTCAATCACTAATTATTAATCGTGATTAAACAGATTAGGCATTAATTTTTAATCATTATTCACAACTGCCACGTGGACAACACTAACACATCTCATTAAAAATGTTTCATCTTTTGACCACTGTTGAACTCTTGAAGAATTTCAGTTTTAGGTAATATAAATTTATTTAATTTCACCATTATATTCACACATGTAGATATTTTTATTGGAATTCGATACTACTAATGTATTAAATTAAAAAAAAACTACATATCACCAGAAAATGTAATTATTTGTAAAAAATTAAGTTTTTCATATAATTTTATGTAAAACACTGCGATAGGATAAAAAACAGGGTTTTATGGCAATTTGAAATTTATGTACGTATTTTCTGACTAATTTTTTTTTTATATTTCAGCAAATGATTATTATATTGAACTCCAGAATATATTCAAGACCACCATCTGAGTCTATTACCTGCAGAAGTATACGAATCTTTTAACAGTCTATTTTCATGTTTTACAGTAACATATTTACTGTGAAAGATTTCAGTCTCGTGTGTACTCTATATATTTGTTTCATTGTTATTTGGCAAGTTAAATCTGATTAAAGAGTAACACCACTTCAAAGAGCAAGATTCAGATTTTGGCTGCAAATGATAGTTGAGAGTTATAAAATAAAACAGCACCAGCTTATTTTCTGACAAAAATCCCTTTGATAACAATATTTAAAATCAAACCATAAAATTCACAGGCTAATATGCTTTGTTATTATGCTGAACACGAAGCTTCAGCGTTAAACTGTTTTTGAGATAAACAAGTGTGACAGAAGCACAAGCAGACCGATGAGTGATCTTAAAAGGGTTCTGTTTTTCCCTTCGAGGTACGAAACCTTAAAAACCGAAATTGTGTTAAGATATTTATAATTTCGAAATATATATTTCATTTAGTAATCCTTTTATAAGCTTTTGTGATATTTGAGTTCTTTCATTCAAAATAGTAACCAGTTTTAATTTGTGTTGTATTTCTTGTGTTGAATATATTGCTTCGAAAAATTTATTGAATGGCAAATAGTTCAAGATGCATAAACACATGTGGCAGTATGAACTTTTAGTTATATATACTGACAAGTAAAATTAAGATTTTGGGATAACTGTTGCTGCAAATTATTATACATTTCGTATTTCCATAAACATAAATTGTTTATAGAAATATGAAAGGGTGAGGTACAGAAACTTTTCTTAAAACGATTCTTTGTGCAAAACTGTGGGAGAAAAAGTAAACTTTTTTAAATGGTTGCTGAGTCAATGATATTCAATGTTTCTATAACCATCTACTTATTTCTCTAGTTAGTAGTTTGATGATTATGAAAAAATTTGGAATTCTATTCCATGGTAAAATATGCAGTAGTTATTGTGACAACCCTGAAGTAACACCCCCCCCCACTATTATAAATTTTATTTATTTTATCTGGTGGATTGTTGTAATTTCTTAATCACCCAGAAGGCTAATGCATCTGTTATTTTAATATGCAGAGGTTCAATAATTATCTATCTCTACCTTATGTTTACACTGAGTAGTTTGCCATAAAGTGTAGTATTGTCAGAATGTAACTTTCTTATATCTTAGAGAGGTTGCTAAAAATTCAATCGAATTAATTCTCTGAGATTATCTGAAATATCTAATAATTTCTATTAATGCAAAATCCCAATAATTTTACTTGAGTACCATCGTAAGTGTGCATAAACATTTGCTAGCGTTGAAGGGACAATCTAAATTTAAAATATAAATTTCTAAATTTTCTAAGTTATGTAACTAATAAACCGCCTAAATATGAGTTAAAAATGGAATGATATATTAGTAAAATTAGATAAATGACCAATGTCATAATTTCCCTTGCAAAGAAACTAATAACCAACAAGGTTACATTGAGTGAATTTATGGTTAAAGCAATAATGCGGAGCATAAATCGACATACCTATTTCATTAGCGTTGAACAACTATTATAGCAGCCAAATGCAATGAAAATAGTAGAACCATTGCATGTCAATAAAAGAGTAACTAGAAAAGCTATAAATAAGTGCACAAGAAATGTTGAAGTTGTCAAATTTGTGCTGCAATGAGCCACTCTCACTGCCGTTACACAAACTTAAACAAGTAAATATAGTTTAACTTCTTTCTAATGGTATAATGAGAAAGGGGTAAAATTTAAAATAAATAATAATTGAATTGTATAATGCTACAAACATGGACGTAGACACATTCAACCAAATATCCAGTCACATGTCTTGCAATCAGAAAACAAATAAATGAACAATTTTTCTTTTTTGTATGGCATGACTAATATTGCTTATATTTACAGATACATCATTGATAGTCATAATATGTTAACTGGGAGTAAAAAGAAGATGCGTGAAAATCTTTCATTGTCAACTATTGCTATACCTGAACCTGTAAAAGAATACATCAAAATATACTGAGATATTCTGAAATGAGCCAAAGTCAATACTGAATTATAAAACAACCTAAATCATATACAAAATATAAAGAGAAACATTTGTGGACTACGGGAGAACTACGAAACTTTCAGTAAGTGGAAAGAATGACAAAAATGCCTCTTTTAATTTGTAAGGTTTTGCATATTTTACCGAAGTGTGAGTGTTTCATAAGTTTTCTTATCTTTTTCCCAGTTACTTTTAAGTTCACTAAAGAAAAAAATGGTATTTTATGTTATAAATTTAAATATTTTTGTTTTAGCACAAGCAATATCTTTGTAGGCTAAATAAACTAGCACAATCAATATTTCGGTAGGCTGATAAATTTTGTGTCAAAATAAATAACATTTAGTGTTGTGTATTTTACTTTTATGCAAAGTTTCGTTTTAAAACTTCTGAATATTGAATAAATTTAAAACAAAAAAATTCAAAAAATTAGGCATAAATATATCCGATCGACGCATGATTAAATTATTGAGTGCACATGTATAAATGAAAGTTGTCTGGGATTCAATTTAAATATAAAATTAAAATAAAAAACTTCAATGAAAGCCTTAGGTTTATTTTGACAGAGGTAAACTTAACAAATCTAATTTAAGTTCGACTGATCACTCTAAATACTTTGTGTCTTTATGTAATTATCTCTAAAGAAATCAGTTTTGCAACAATACGTCCCCAAGAATTACAATACATAAATCACTATAAAAATTACTTAATTTATTTTAATAATGTGAAACTAAGACTTGAGATTCGGGGTAAGTAAGCCGAACGCTGTGAAACGTGACTGATGGCCCATCAATAGAAGCAATTTCGGTAGTAAATTTTGGTCATTCTCTCCTGTATTAGATACAAAATTATTATGGAAACTTGTATATTATTTACATATAATAGATGAAGAAATGTGAAATATTTTACAGTCCACGATTTGTTTATATCAGAATCATTTGTATAACTGAGAATTGGAATAAATCACTCAAAAAAATTGTCATTTACTAGTGTTTACCAATAATATAATATGTGGTTATTAAATTATCGACTAATACATGTCCTGTTATGGCTTGCAATGAGGTTCTTCGTATGCTTTTATCACAAGCAACAGTACAACAGTTATCTACAGCGGAAAGAAATTGCATTTAGTTCTATGCTTGTTGAATGCTTAAGCGTAGGTTTATGCAATCCGTACCACCCTCCTTTCGAAGGTTTTACAGAATGGTCATTTTGTGAAGCACGGCTTCAATATCAGTCCACTGCCAGTTACAAGTGGAATTTCTGTAATGCTACTTATTTAAAATGATTTACAAAACTTTATAAAACCAGTGACCCTTGTTGATATTTTGTACAGTTATGTTAAAAATATATTGATTAACTGTGTTACCGCTAAAAGGCTGATTAGAGTAAACGAGAGGTATTATTATTCCACAGGGTCTAACACGAATCTTATTTGGGAAATTCATAGAAAATTATTTTAAAATAAACATTATAAAAAAAAGTTTAAGCTGTGATCGTTAAACCTTTATAAGCAGGTTAAGCATTACAAATAGAAAGACAATCATTTTTAATAAAAAACTTTGAAGTATGAACTTTTGCTGAGCTCTGAAGCATTTTGTTTCATGGTTCAAATTATGGTAAAAAAGTGTAATAATTTGGGAATATATAATCACTATTAAGATCGAGATTAATTTTTCTGCAGAATATTTGCTTCTTTCACACCAGAATTATTTCTTATAATTTTCTCACATGATGACAGTTCTTCTGTTTTGACATATTTCATTGCCATTTAATATTGAAAATAATATATAGTTAGGTATTCTATAGATGTATCGCAATCATTTTCAAGTTACATCCATCCATCTTTGAGTTCTTTTAAATGAACATCACTCAGTTAAATGTTATTTTTTTCATATAACTTTATTTCTTTGATTTAATATTATTTTGTAAAAAAACATTTTATTGGTTGTATTTTTTATTACAAACAATAAAATGTTAACTAATTAATGTATTGTTTTATTTACATTCCAGCAAGTCATTTACATAAATAGATTAAGATAATTGAAGAACAGGAAGAAGCCAGTAAAATGGATCAGTTCACTGTGTTTCACATGCGCTTCACTGCTACTTGGCTTGCGATTCTCATTGCTATATATGTTATGGCAATAATAAAATTATATTAAAGCATATTGACAAAACAAGTATTTATTTCAATCAACTGGAATACGTACATAATATTCCATTATTTCCTAATATTTGAAACATAAGTGAATGAATGTTCATTGCACAATTATTTTTATCTTATTTTAAAACTAATATAATCTTGGTATTGCTGGAAATAATTTTTTATTGCAATGCTATTTTCAGACATACATTTTTTTCATGAGGTCTTTGAAATAGATATGCAATTATATCAAAATTCAGCTTAACATTTTAATAATACGATAAACACTAAAAGTAATTAAATTACGTTAATACACATTTATTCGGTAATGTAAAAATAGTACAAAATGCAAACTGACAAAGGGGCTAGCAATTAGTAATGCTAACAGGCTGAGTGTTGATCTTCCATGCCGTTGCTATTAGTTACTTTTAACGACAGCAGCTTTTCATTTTGTATTGTCAATTTTCATGTTATGTTGGTTAATTTTCAAAGTAGTCTAAACTAATTTATTCCTCATACAATATTTCAGTATTTTAATTGTCCTAAATATGCATGTGTAAATTTTAGATAAATTTGGTTTTAATCTTTTCTTCTAAAAACCTTCCTTGAATAACTGCCCTCAGAACTCAGTTCAAATAAATTGATTTCAGTCAGATATTTTTTTTCTCGATATATTATAAATTTAATAATTAATCGTTTTATAATAGCTGGTCCTGCTCACGAATTTGAATTCTCATATGTTAATTCAGTAATACTTGAAGAAACGAAGCTGTGGAAGTGATGCATGCCCCATCAGTTAAATGAGAGCTGTATAGCAAATTTCTAATTAACAAGGAATTCAAAATAACCAAGTTGATGTTTTTTTTTCTTTAATTAATTCACAAATTGTGTGAACTCAAATGAAATCTTTTGTGAAAATGTAAAATAATTTTGACAAAGGAAAGCTGCCTGTTACCTCATCATCACTATTCTTCCTTGACAGTGAAACACTGGAGTGCGAGCTAGGCTATAATTTAATTTTTAGATTGATTGGATTATTGGCTGGCCGTGTTCTATTAATAAATGGGCAAGAGTAATAACATATTTTAACTAAATCAGAAGTAAGAAAGGTGAATAGTACTAGTGCATAAATTTTGTAGGTTTCAGACTCTTTATACATGCGCTAAGTTCATTATGGTTTTTGGTTCATTTCCTTTTTAGAGGATCCTCCTATCATTTAGACACTATTTTTTCCAGCACCAACAGACTCGTCTTCTATTTTTTTTAAACTTGAGATTTTCTTCTTGTCAAATATATATTTTACCTTATTCTATTGGATCATAATTTATTCTCGTAGTAAATTTATTTAATTGATAAGTAACACCAGGTATTTGATATAAAACTAGCCATAATACAAGTATTCGGGAAATTTTTATTTAGACTTTAAAATATACGTCAATAAAAACTTAAACCATTTACAAATGCCTGTAATACTTTTCATTATGTAAACATATTGAATAATACATTCTTCATCAATATAAAAATACCATAAATATTTTTAAAAATTAGCTTTAACTTAACTTCCAACGACTGTTTTCCTTTCATAATTTTCATTTTAGCACTTTCGAAAATGGGGTGGAGTGCATATTTTGGTTGATATTTTTAATAATATCTCTATCTTGAAAAAAGTTGAGAAATAAATTATTTTGAAATTTTTACAAGTGTCTCTCTCAGTTGATAATCATATGGTAAAAAATTTAAAAAAAACAATTTAGAAGATTATTTGTCCCTTCTAAAGTCTTGATATGTATATTTTCAGTGTCATGTATTGAAGGAAAGAAAGATACTTTTTTTCGGAATCTAATCCATTCCTTACAAGGTTGTGTTAAAAGTAAATTAGAATTCAAGTGACGAATGTACTTATCAAATTGATCAGGGTGGTTATGAGTATTTTAATTTCGTTGCATATAGTTTGTCAATATGTATATATCCCATGTTTTTAGGGTGTCTTCTCAAAAGGAATAAAGCGGAACTCTCATAAGGCCTCAAACATGTCCATTCATCCATTAGTCTGTCACAACCGTTTTTCTTGAAAATTATGTAAACATATTAAGCTGCATCCTGCGTATATCATAATTGATGACTTTAAGAAATATTCATATGAAAATTTTCAGGGGCCAACTAAAAAACTAAATTTTTTATTTCATTTACCATGTGAAATACCAATTAGGAATTTCTATTCGTAATAACCATGTGTCATTTTCATTAACCCTTGAAAAAGTGAAAAAAATATAATGAATTATTGAGGTCATAAGAGAACTAATAAGATCATAAGAGAAACTTTTGATTTCACTAATCTGTAAAAATACTTTGTAGAGACCCAAGTGTCGTATCATCAGCCTACCACGAGTTGCCTTCAACTAGGAAACATCCAAACGTTTCGCAACTTCTTGACACTTGCTACATTGGAAAAACCCAAACCCAAATAATCACTGTGGTCGTCATGGTGGTTATTTCTTAATCTTTTAATCCTCACCATCCCCAAAATTGTGATAAATGATAATGATTCTTTAATAAAATATTTCTATGGACATACGCGTTTTATTTATGTGATCTACTACAACCAAGTGACCTTAAGATAAGTTACGACTGTCTAGACATAATAGATCTCCGAACCGATAAAGTTCTTTTTGTCCAGCGCCTAGATAGCACTTGCGTGTGAAGCTAATTAGTGTAATGTATTGATGTTTTTTTTTGGTTTACTCAACATTAAATTAAATAATCTACGTGACGTAAGGAATTACGTGTCGTTCATATGGGATAACACGTGGACTATACTTTCCAATTTTGTCACTGAGTCTAATTTATCATGAAGAGTGTTAATATGTCCTTGCAATTTTCCAATAGCATACACATTTTGAACTTGTTACAATGCATAAGAAAGAACAGATGTAATATCAAGCATATATACCCTCTATAATTTTTCAACCAATTACAATGATACAACTTGAAATAAATATCGATTTAATTTTTATGAGTACAGTTACTATTCTCTATAATAAATTTGGCAATTCGAACATTAAGCTCTCAAGTAGTAAGAGTCAAATTTATCAGTCATAAAAGTAATAGGTAACGGGACTTTCAAACTAGTTGCTTAAAAAATTTGTTTGCATGACAATTAAACTTCAAAGTCATCTTTTACGATTCTTATAATTTTACTGTGGGCACTAATAAAAAGAGGGCTATGTTTTCCAATAAAAAGAATTATATTCTGTGATAAATTCATTTTTAATTTCAAGCAATACTTTTTCATTGAGCCACATGTTATATCGTTCCTTAAAATAAATACAAGTTACATAGGATAACAACGCAAAGTCGCAATTAACTACTTAATTTCCTAATTAAATTGAGTTAATATAACTCCGTAACTAATTATGGCGGTAAACATGCTGTAGATAAAGGAATAATCCAATTTTACATAGTCGTTTGCACTGAACACTAAAGGCTGGTGTTCAACCATGATGCCGAATTCATAAAAAGTGTCTGACAGATTAGAACCTGAAATAAAAAGAAATGAAGAAAAAAATGAATTAAAGTTGACATTACCTTCCTGTAATTTAGCTTAATCGAACTTGGGATATGATCACAATGTGAGCTACCAACGTATCCACAGAGTATTACAATGTAATAGCTTTTTGTACGTAAGAAAAAGTCTATATAGTAAATCAAGATACAATACAATAGATTTTTTTAATAGATTTCATGTAGATGAAACCAGAGTCGATAATATTAATTGAAGATATTTTGAAAAACAATTATTTACAATGGTGTGTTTTTCTGAAAAAAGATATAAATATAATAAGACACAGTTCGTCGTCTAGAGACCCTGTGGTGCAAAAGGATAAAGATTAGAGTTCTTCGTGTCATGAGCAAGAACAACTACTAGCATAACAATATAAACCAAACAGGAGCCTTGTGTAAGATTCAAGTAATTGTATTGATCTATAACCTACCTCGCTTTGGGAAACATGCAGCAAGAAAAATTAGTATTGAGTAACTTGAATGACAAAATTAAGTATTTTCTTTAAAGTGTAGAAAGTACTTCCCCAAAAATATACATTTAAGGAATTATCCTCTTATTTCAATGTTTCTTTTCACAAAGCAGTAAATTATGTTTGTGCATGTTGGTATACAAACAACGGATAGGTTAGCTGGTAACTATATCCAAAAAACGCTACACATAAGCTAATCTCATTTAATAAGATCTGACATGGGTTGGCGAAGATAATCGTATATTTTGGCGACTCCACCTTTTCAATTTGATCAATTTTGCTATTTCAAAATGACGGAATATGTAGTAATGGCAAATTTACATTTACAATAACACTGATGTTATTTAATTTAATTTGAATATATAGTTATATCGATATAAATTTTCAGAAAACAATAAAGTCGAAATGCTTATGCGGTGACTAAAAGTGTACATGAATTAGAATATTGTTCAATACAAAATACCTCACGGAACATAAACACAAACGAATCACATTTCATATGCAAAACTTTTAAGTGAGAAGCATACACAAATAAACAGCACAATTTTTAGTCACGTATATCACATTCAAATCTAATACCGCAATCAGATATTGGAAAAGTTATATACATAGATTATTATATATAGATATATATATAACTAAATAGAGATTCATTAAATTTTGGTATTTGTAAAATAATAAAATATTAGACCATCCAACATTTTATATCGGCTGGTTGTTAAGTTTTCCTAGTTTTTTAGAGAATGAGAAAATAGAGATTTTCCTTTATGCATCTTATTTTAGTTACATCATGTTCCCTTATATTATCTATACACTGAATACAGAGAGTCGTCTATGTAATTAAAAACCGCATATCAATTGAATTTAACCGACACGGTTATAAATTACACATGCACTGTTTGTAAATTGATGTGCTTCATATATTCGTGGTAGATTTTACTTCAGCAACGATCTTTTTTCACATGAAATAGTAAAAATTGTTGTACAGCACTTCTCTGTCACATTTTGTAAGTTGTGCAGCAAATGTTTACAAAATATTTTTTCACATCTTCTCTTTCAGACTTTCGAAGGTTATCATTAATATTTCCTAAGTCACTTCTAGAATCATTTTATCATATAAGCTATTACAGATTGCAAAAATATTTGAATATGGTTGAGTTTGGAAAATATTTTACTAAAAAGCGAAAAGTATGCTTATGATACTTACCATAATTATTAGTTAACTGGCCGCTGTCGATTGTTGACAGCAAACAGAATCTGAGTCTCTGTACAATGACCAACTCCTTCAATATTAGAATTAATAATATAGCTCCATACAAAAATCGTATCAAAAAAGTTATTATTATTAAGTACTCAAAAGGTGTGGCGTTCTGTAAAAGAATATGTCAGTTTATTAAAATGATTCAAAGGTTAATAAGATTTTAAGAATTATTGCAGCGGCAATGTAAATAAAATAGTACTGGGTAAGTACGTACACAAAAACAATATTTAATTAATTGATAAAAACATTACTAAATATAATTGATATCTATAATATTTTATATATATATATATATATATATATATATCTGTCCTTTTCAGCAATTTTAGATATTTTGTGTTAGATTTATATCATGCTTGTTATATCATGACTAGCTGACCCATGCGAAGTCTTCGCACTATATCGCCATCTAGCGTGTTCCAAGTATACAATTTGGCTAAGATATTTGATGTGTCGCCCACAGGTGGCGCTCATGCCAATTGTTATAAAAATTAATTTTTTTATTAACAAAAAGATTTGTTTCGAATTTTTTTATATTTTTCGCCCAAAGTAGAAAACTTAAGCTTTAAGTGGGTATTTTTTTTATTTTTTTTGGTGCAGTAGTTAAAGAGATTGAGCCGCTCGACCAAAAAACACCTTTTAGAAATAATATATTTAGATTGTGCTCTATATATGAGAACTTGTAGTGAATGGCAATGTTTGGAATTCTGAGGAACTTAAATAAATAATTACCTTCGTTGTAATTAAATGAATATTCTAAATATGAGTAGAACTCGCACCACGAAGGTTCCTGCATATTTAAGTTCTCATAAAGGTTTCAAATTTTAAGAGTAATTTACTCACTTTGACTTAGAGTTATCTCTTTTTTAATTAGGATCTCTCTTTTTTAATTATTCACACGAACACACACACACACATACACACACACACACACACATATATGTGTATATGTGTATACATATATATATATATATATATATATATATATATATATATATATATATATATATATATATATATATATATACATATATATATATATATATACAAATATGTATATAATCTCTATATAATCTCCTTCAGACTGCAATACCTTCAAATTCGTGTCTCATAAAGTAAAGTTTGTATAAAAATATTAGTTGTCTTTCAAAGACCACATAAGATATATCCACCCTATTGGGTCTCAAAAAAAGCTAAGATATGGTTTTTATATATATTCATGTAGTTGAACCACAAATTCTACTTAAATTTTATAACAGTTGGTATAAGTCTGAGAGAGCTGAGACGTTGTGATATACAGATGGAGAAATGGACGTGAGGAATTTATGCGGAATCCATGTTAGCCATTTAGCATTAATTCTAATGACAAAAAGTATTTCTGCCGAGGAGCAATTTAAAAAAAAAGAACAGATTAAAAATATAACATGGATAAACTGAAATGTTTTTAAGTTTCAATAAAATACCAACAAATAATAAAAGAGGGCTTGATTTGAGTTTCAGTTGTCTAGGGTGGTTGCACTCTGAAGTTGGGAAGTACGTTGAAATGACATAAAATCATTCATAAATATCTTACAACATAATTCATAATTAATTTCTTACATCTTATTTATATTCCAGTGAAGGAAAGACGACATATAAACATTTATCTACATAAATACATACCAGTTTTCCCAAAGAGAACATTATGATTATGTTACAGATTAAAATTGAATGGATACTTGTGTGGAAAAGGGCAGAAAGCAGCTGAAACAAACAATTTTAAAAATTTCATAAGCAAACATAAATTTACTTGAATGCTTCTAATATTACATATATTTTGTGTTTCTTTCAACAGATTAGATGTGATCATCCCTATTTTTAAGTGACATTTATTTACATAAAATAACTAAAAGGGTTGCTTACTGTGTTGAACGTACTGAGAGCACAAGTTGTTTACTTGGATATGGAAATAGGTAATACGCAATTCCCGTCGTGAGGAAATAAATTGTTTTAAATAATAGGTAAATCTGTTACAATTTCAATTTTACTAAACTTGGCATTTGTGTTTAAAACTGTTATCTTGAGTGGATGGAAAAATGGCATGCCAATATTTCAAAATATTTCCTGTATTTATAGTTATTCACTAACCTAGTTGCTAATGGCCACAGTATGAGATTCTGAAGACCTTGTCTTAAGTAATGTTAGATTAGCAATTAATAAACCCACCATATCACTTCATAGGTATTAACTGATGTGACGATCAAAAAAATATTTCCACTTCATCCGCAAAGCAACAAGTAATTTTTTTTCAATTTGGGGTAGCTCTACTTGATGACGCCTATTTAATCTGGGAGCTATTTTATAAGGGTTTTTAATTTTTCTGAGTTCAAAGGAAGAAGTCGTCCTACTTGAGGATTATTAGAGAAGTCAAGATTTCCTTATTTGAATATTTGAACCGATACTTGACCATATCAATCAAGGGTACAACTTCATCCAGTGTTGTGCATATATTGTGTGTTGCTTAACTGGGAACGGTATTCATGAAAGAAGAGCATTTACTAAAAATGTTTATATTTTTATTGTACTTACATCATTGTTAAATAAAAAGGCAAACAAATACCACACTCGACTCCCCTCCGCCCCTCTTTCCACAAGTTATTAGCAAACATAATGTGAAAGTTCAGATTTTATTTATTAATTTAATATGAAGTACGGGTTTATGATTCTCCATTTATGACAAATTCAAATAAGTTTTGCAATGAATGTTTTGACTGCACTAAAATCATGTTTAAAATTTCGCCTCAAATGTTAATAATGCCGATTTCATACTTTTTTACTTCTCTTGCCTAGAGTCTTTTTCTCTTTTACCTTCCAGTCAAAATGAGAAAATGTTTTTACTTTGAAGCCAGCGTATTTATTTTTCAATTCAATTTGTCGCACTGTATCTCAGTTTTTATATAATTTTGCTAGTGAAAACTAATTGAATATTAAAATTAGTTTTTAATACAAATTTCCTGCAAGAATAATGCAGTGTGATATCATTTGATGATATAGGAGGTGTATGTGTGGATTATATAAAACAACCAAAAGCTATTTATGGAATTACTCTCGCTTTAGAATTTATAAATTCAAGGACAAGGACACTTGGTAATAAAGGGCCACATGGTGATTGAGGTTAATTGAGATAAACAGATGGTAATTGTGGTTGCAACTTTATAGAATATTACAATTGAATTATGAACATGGTTTGATGTTAGTGTCAATAAAATATTGAGTTATTTGATAAAGTACATAAATTCAGAAAAAGGGGTGCCTCATTATTTGAGCGAACATGTTTTATTTTATTGAACACGCCCAAAAGTGAAGAGATTCTAAATATGACGTGGACCAAGACATGAAACCTGTAGAACTGTAAAATTATGATAGCCGGACCCATACATACACATTAGTCAGAAGTAACTCAAGGCAATAGTTTAATAAACTTACGTCAATGTCACTTACCGACTTCACGAAAGCTAACAATACAGTCACGGCAAGTATGTGTTGTCAAGAATTAAAGTCGGTATTGTAAAAATCGACTACGAGTACTGATAATTTACTTTTCCTCATCACTTATTCACTTTAACTCGCAACTATCCATTGCAGAACAGATCGTTCCAAATTAGCAAAAATTAATTATATTTATAAACACTTCTGGTTTTCATATTTTTGAAATGTAGATAACTTTTCACAATTCAAAAGGTCAAATTCTTAGCAAGCGGTGAAAACAAACTTGAAAAAGTTCAAAAACTTCTTTTCAGCCAACTTTTGAAACCAAATGCCATTGAAACACTAAGAGTGAACAGAATAAAATTTGACTTTTCAAACACCAGATTTTGTTTAAAAATGGAAGAGCCTTAATAATCGTGCTTAATTAAGAAGAATAGATTTTTTCAAATAAAATGGGCAAAATCCAGGCAAAACTATATTTGTTCAAAAACCCGGTTAAGTGCGTGTTGGAACAGGTACAAAGGAAAATTGTCCATATCTTTTTCAATCGATCTTTGAACTGTAAATTAACTGAAATAACTTTACCAAATGCCTATATTTTTTTGGGATTTGCATTGCCCGACACTAAGTAGCTTAATATTTTTCAAATTGAAATTTTAACAATTACTTATCGATTAAATCAGACTTTATTTTTTGTTAATATACTTATATTTATACTTTTAAGCAAAAAAGGCCCGGTGTGCGTGCAAAATAAAATTTCACTTATAATCAAATATATTTGAACGCAGATACTCGTATATTATAAAATAGGTATTTTGAACGGAAAACTATTTGTTTAAAATAATTAAAACTATCACTTTTTTGTCTAACTTTGGGTTTCAGATGTACATAAATAGTATAGAGATATATATCTAAATTTTCAATATCTGTTAAAATTTTCAATTTCTCAACTTTCATCCAAATACGTTTCCACTTTACCAAGAGTACTACTGACACCATGGAGTTACATTTTTTAATGTTATAAGAACTATTACTGCCTCTTGTTCTTAGCAAAATATATTACTTTTTCATTGAACCAAATCAAGTTTTTTTTATTATTAGTGGTGTTCCTTTTTATTATAGATCAGTAATCTAAACTTTGACAGTATTTTTGTGAAAATAAAATGATATCACAATAATTTTTTATGTCGGAAATGAATGTCGAATTTTTAAATAAAAAATCGAATTTTTTAATAAACTTTCTTAAATTTTTACTTTCTCTCCAATTTTCCAATTTTTGTTATCCATATTTTCTGAAATGACTTGGAGTGGATAGTGGTTTTTTAGAGCATTTATTTTGGAATTGATGAAAAGATTTGGGAGAAAAATAAATTATATATTTTCAGATTTGTGTTTAACCACCTTTCTCTTCATATCTAATATGATGATTTAGAAAAAAAATTGCTTCCCGTTTCATTCCCTTTAATTAACCCGAAAACAAATATTCAAAAGTTTTATACGTTGGATGGGGGAATAATATTAGTGTATATTCCTTTCAAGTTTGGATAGAAAAAAATATAAACCAAGGAATAGGACTAACCTGAAATCCGTATGCACCATTAAATAAATTGCATTGCTCGCTTAAGATCATATAGCTTTTTCTCAATTTTTTGATTTCAATTATAATTTCTATATCATTATTTTCGCAGATTATTTCATTACCAGCGATATCTTCGGCTTGAACGTAAACATATCCCTCCGATAATTTATTAACACCTTTCAGAATTATATTTAGACGCCGTCTGAATATTTTCAAATTTACAATGCATTTCCAATCTTGTACTTGTAAAAAGAATTGAGTTATATAATATGATAGATAATGGATAACCATTCCAATGTCATAAGCTGTGTACCGTGAAATTGTGTCAAAGAATACAATAAAGACTGATGTGAAGCTAAATATCTTAAATAATTTGTTAAATGATTTTCTTTCATTCATATACATAGGGATTGTTACTTTTAGTAGATTGTCGATATTTTTGTAATTTTCAAAATATCTGTGAATACTTTGATAACTTTCCGTAGCAGCAAAAATGATAAGAATTACAACTTGTATCCTTGATGTTATCGTATGTACCCGGTCAACAATACCTGATACAAGATAATCAGTGAAATAATGAAGTGATGTTATTATCATTTCTATGGATAATATTATTACAAAACATATTGTTATCAAAGCCCGTGTCGTGATATACTTTACCGTTATATTATTGCTTAATTTTGAAACACGTGAAAGTGAAAATACACGAAAAATTGTATTAAAATTTCCCAATACATCGTAGGTATCCATTTTTCAACTCCACTAGCTTCTAAGAACTAAACGTTACAAGGCGTTAATACTACAAAGTGACTCGTTAATCATATTGGATCGATATTACGTATGTTCTTGTCTATGTATATGTGCACAGGACAAATTTCGTAGAATCGATCAATTTAATTTAAATTTGTAGCTAGGTTATAATAATTATGATGAAGTGATGGAATGCAAAAATAAACGCAATTAAAAATGTTAACCGTCTAAATTTGAAAGGGTTATTGCTGGGTAAACTAAATCTAAATGGCTGTTTATAACTCTAAGGAAAATAGTGACTGAGATAATGTTGCCACAAATTCTTCATCGGTTTGAATTTTTGCACTGAAAAATTATAAATAAAAAAAATATACTAAATAAATTGCTAATATAACTTACACTAGTTTGAACTGTGAAGTTAATTCGGAGTGTGCTGGTTTGATTTGGTCATAATGGTGTTTTACATGTCTTCGATTGATTAAAATAGATAGAAATGTTTGCATGTATTTTAACTACTTTGTATGGACCTTTCCATAGAGGGAACATGGCTTTCCTTAATCATAGATGATTCTTAAGATACACATAATGTCTACTCTATATTTAATAGGATTAGTATATAAATTGCAATTTCTTTTGAACGAGTGATAGTCTGTAGGGCCTTAGTTTAAAAGTATTTTAAACATTGTCGATGTATTCTCACGTATTTTGGATACGCAGCGTCTAGGTTTAGTTTGTAAATATAGGTTTTTTTTTTTCAAAAAGAAATTCGTGGGGAGAGTGGTTAGTTGCGCTGTGGATATATGTTATGTTCTAAGCTAGTAAAGCTATGTATACATATCTAGGCCAGTTGTCTTGGTTTTCGTTGATGTAAGACCTTAAAGTATTCTTTTAGTGTGGATTGACTACACTCTAAGATACCTTATGTTTGAGGATGATAGGGGGAGGATCAGATCTGTTTGGTTTCGAGGAAAGAGCATGTTTGTTTAAATAGTTCGGCGGTAAAATTGGTGCTTTGGTCAAATGGAGCAGGCAGTCACTGGTCTCTTCTGCTGTCGCATTTTACACAGGGTAGGCTACGGAACATTTAGTAAGATCGTCTTGGAGGGTAAGTATGTATTTGAGCTTATCGGGCGTTGATTCAGGAAGGGGATCAACAATGTCTAGAGAAATTCGTTCAAATGATGCACTGCGAATAGAGAAATATTTAACAAGAAATTCTGCTGTTTACCGATGAACCTATAAAATAATTAGCCATGTTTAGCTTTAAAAATCCGTTTGATCGACACTCCTTTGTTAAAACCTATAACATAATTTTGTATTTGATTCATAACACTGATATCGAAACACATATTTATCATAATAATATAATCTATTCCATTCCTAGAGAAATCATGAAAATATTGAAGGAGAATCATGATATTCAGATAACCGGCTATCTAAGATCCTCAAGAAAAAAAAGAAAAAAAAGAATATGTATATATATATATATATATATATATATTTATATATATATATATATATATATATATATATATATATATAAGTATAGCGGAACAATGTTACTGGATGGTTATGTGAACTGAAATAGAAGATTACACAAAAAAAATGTCAATCATTTCAAACAAATAAAGCCATTCGTAAAATAAATCATGCACCCATGGAATTAACTTAAACCTCCACTAACGAACGAATTTGAAGTATTCATCCTAGAAGTGAAGCCGTGATTGAACATTACGTTATTAATCCTGAATTAAAGGAAGGCCTTATCCTTAATCAAATCCTCGTCGAATCCTTACTCATAGCGAATTGCATAGCAGCTATTAAAACAAATTATCGAATAAACATATCAGTAATTAGAATGTATAAGTCTCCAATATTGTCAATTCTAATTTAAATCTAAAACTCTTATTGATGGATAATAATATTAATGAAATACAAACAAACAATGCTCACACATTTTCCATAAATAAAATAACTAATCATAACAGTAATTACATAAGAACCCAGGAAGTTCTTGAAACATTACGTACTTTGCATTTGAAGCAAGAAGAAATCAACTATTTACACGAAATATGTTATAGTTATTTTGATATTTTCCACCTCCCTGACAAACTACCCTATACAAATGCTACGAAGCATGAAATCAAAACCACAACATCTGCTTCTATTCGCGTAAAGTCATATCCTTTCCTAGAGTGCCATAAACAAGAAATTCAAACCCAAATTACCAAGATACTTGAACAAGATATAATTAAACTTTCGCCATGGTCCTCGGCTGTATAGGTTGTCCCTAAGAAACTCAACAGTTCTGGACCACACAAATAGCATGTTGTCATCGACTACCAAAAATTGAATTACCTAACAATCGGTAAAAGCAAATACTGTAGTACCTTAGACTTTGCTTCTGGGTTCCGCCAGATAAAAATGTCTTCTGACAACTCCTATAAAACAGTATTCTCTGTCCCACAAGGCCACTTTGAATTCAATGGCATGACTTTCGGAGAAAAAATCCCCCTTCCACTTTTCAAAGAATTATGAACTCTGCTCTCTCTGGCCTACAAGGTATTAAATGTTTCCTCTATCTAGATGATGTAGTCGTTTACTCCTATGATTTAACTTCACACATTAGTAATCTTTCAAATGTCTCCCAACGGCTTTATGAGTTCAACTTGAAATTACAACGTGAACAAATGTGAGTTTTTGCAAAAAGAGGTTCCCTACCTAGAGCATGTTCTCACAGATGAAGGTGTAAAACCTGACCCCGATAACTAAAAACTTTTTCGGAATTTTTTGTTCCCAAATGTCCTAAGGACATCAAGTCATTTCTTGGCCTTATTTCATATTATCATCGTTTCATTTCTAATTTTTCAAAGATTGCTAAACCCTTGACAAACCTTTTAAAGAAAGATATCAAATTTGTCTGGGAAAACCAACAACGACTTGCCTTTGATGAATTGAAACACTTGTTAACCACCGCCCCACTACTTATTTATCCACATTTCATGAGACCATTTGTGTTGACTTGTGATGCGTCCAATTATGTTATAGGTGTGATTCTTTTTCAATGAAAATCGGAAAAGATAAACCATTAGCCTTTGCATCCAGAACTTTAAATAAAAATGAGTGTAACTGTAGTACAGCAGAGAAAGAATTACTTGCCATTATCTTTGGATGTAAAATTTTCCACCCCCTACCTTTATGACAGGAAATTTATAATTGTCATAGATCATTACCCCTTAAATAGCTCCTTGATCGTAACAAACCTAGCAGCGAACTTCAAAGATGGAAACTTAAGATAGAAGAATACGATTAAGAAATTATTTACCGTAAAGAAAAATTAAATAGTGCTGCAGATGCACTCTCTCAATATCCTCCTGTGCGCCCGTTATCCCAGACCCAGACACAAGTAGTAATGAAGACCTTCCAATTCTTAGCGACAAACTTAATGATAACTCACTTCCTGATATTGAAAACCTCTTAGATGATGATAATATCTTTGACTTCTATTCTGAATTTCTACACAAATCCTCTAAACTGCAACAGCCAGTAAAACAGTAATTGTCAAATACTCAATACAGTAAAACAGTAATTGTTGAATGAATCATTACTCAAGGGCCAACAAAAATACGTTATTATTCCTACTTCAATCGACTTAGTAGACTCGAACCGCTATGTTGAAGAAATGAACTCAAATTATTCCAACTTTGATGTTTTGGAGTCCGGGAGAACTCTTCATTCCTTTATTAAAATCCATGTCCAAAATAAAACTTGCTACCTACAATTTACCAAAGTAAGTAGCAAATTTATAATCTATTCAATTCCTTAGGATACCAGTGTTACAAAACAAATACCAAATTACGTTACATAAGACAGCTGTTTTTCGCTATGAGTAAGGATTCAACAGGGCTTTAATTAAGGATAAGGCCTTCCTTTAATTCGGGCTTAATAACGAAACATTCAATCATGGCTTCTCTTTGAGGTTCAATGGTATATACTGGATCTTTAAATTACATTTTTACTTCAAAGTTATTCATTTTTAGGGTGCTAACAGTATAATCGATATTGCTTTTCTTTTCCTTAAACATGTCATTACCCATAATTCCGTCATGTGGTATCTCTAGTTTATCTATAATATGGAAGTGGTGAGAAAGTTTTATTATTACATTTAAATGTTATGAGTATGTGATAATGGAGCTACAACGTACATCAATGCCTTTTATTTTTACTTCGTGGTGTATAATTTCGGACAATATTTCGATGGCTGATTTCTTTATCAGGCTAATTTATTCACTTCATTATTGGAAGAGAATGTGAATTTTGAATGATCTTTATAGGAAATAGATATGGTTGTATTTCCACTTTGCGGTTGGTTTTCCTGTCGTGTAACACTTTCGTGTACAGGAGATGGAGAATTGTGAAATGAAATCGAGCCCTCAATTTATTTACTTGACTTAGTGGAAGTAGAGGGTCTGAGAAAGGTGACGTTCTCACGAGTATGAATTTGGGACTGGTTACTCGGTTTGTTACTACACAATATGGACAAAGTGAAGTTAGAATGTATGTGTTAATTAATGCATCGTGAATATAAAAGTAATTAGTCAAATTAGGAATGTATTTATTAATTAATGCATTGCAAGTATGATTTTGGTACTGGTAGTGTAATTAGGAGTGTCATATTTTTTATTGAAATTTCCCGCACAACACTGATCAGGACATTTTTGTTACTTTACGCTACCGCCAATTTATGTTATACAGGTTTAGTAAATAGGGTTTTTAAAATTTAACATATTTAATTTGCTCAATGATTTTTTTTAATTTGAATTAATGGCCAACCATTCTGGTTGTGAGCTTGGAATCGATTGACTGGAGCACTTGGCATCGTGAGTAGGTTACGAGTGTCGAGAGGATTGTTGATTAAGTGGAATTATGACTTAGTGGAATGATAGGCTTAGGTTAGCTATATGTCTCTCGTGGCAGGGGTGTAAGAGTATGGAGAGTATTAGAATGATTTATTATGTCACTGTGGAATCCTATAGAGAATGCTTGTAATTAAGGATCTTAAAAATTGGCTGCACTCGTCACTTGACCATTATCAATTGGAAATGAGTAAAGACAGACATTATTTATTAGTTAACGGTGTAAACTGCCAAACTACTTTATAGCTTTTCCTGTAGTCTATATTATTCATATGATTTTCTAATGTAGCCATAATAATTTAAGATTTTAACTCAGAATCGTGTTCGGCACTCTTCAACACTCTTGGCATAAATAGTTGTTCATGTTCAAAAATATACCTACTATATAGCTGATGCACGTCTAACAGTACAATGGTGAAAATTTCACATCCACCAGGTATGCCGTTTTTATCAGACCTTAAAAAAAATAGAAAAACAAGCATACTCCTCAATAACATTCTTAAGCAATTGTACATAGATGCAGAATTTGCAGATTATAAAAATTTTAAAAATATGTCCTTGAAATGAAATAAATTTTGACTCTAAACTTAATTTATTCCCAGCACCTTTGACGTGGATTCTATCACTAAAGAGCTTGACTTATAATTAAAATTTATAAATCTCCAATAAACTGGATAAGAAATAATTAAATTTCACGCTGAATCGTGTATTGCACACAGTTTATTAGTCAAAACCAAGTCAGGTTCAAAATAATCTTCTTCAAATTAAAAATATCTCCGCTAGCAAATAAACAAAGGAAGCCAGAAGGAGGTCTATTTCCCAATACATATTAAAGTATTTTTATAATTAGATTTGTACTCGTACAATTCTAAATGTCTCACGAGCAAGTGATACTTAGAGATTTAAATTTTGGTTTGTGCACTTTATTCACACCATTGGTTTATTATCCATCGGTTTGAAAGAGCTCCAAATGGAAAACTTTGTCTTAGGGCGCTTCGACTTTCCTTTCTTTATGTCTATTATATCTTTATGTTTTCTAATTTCTTTTAGTTCTTTCAATTATATACAGGTATTGTACCTTCATTTTGGTCTTCACACTCTCAAGTAGAGTGATGCAAATATGTGTCAAACAAGATCATATGTGTACATTTCATATTATTTTATATGTCTCAGCATTCCACGGCAATAAATTTGCACATCAAATAAACTCATCTACTTGCCCCTAAGCTTATGGTTTGTCTTAATTAGATACTTTGTTTCGCAATAAAAGTCAACAAATGTGATATTATATATTTCTGCATCCATGCTCAGTAATTGGTAACATAATATATTTTTTTAATTTTAATAAATCATTATATTGATTAAAGATATGTAGGTAAATTCATTCACTCCAATATATATTGATAAATTATATTATTTTTCAAATATACGTTTACTGTAGATGGAAGTGCAATTGAAGATTTTTAATCATAATTTCAGTCCAAAATAATATTTTCGCTAATAAAGTATAGAAATATATTTGTGGTTTTATATATGAAAGTGATATCATTGTCATTTGACTAATGGAGTGGACTAATCAAAAATATACACTGACACAATACGTATTGACAAAATGTCATCTTTCATTTGTGTAATCGTGTAACATGTTCAAGGACTTTAAGTGACGAACATGAATATTGACTTGAGCCATTTATTTTCTTCAATTAAATAACAGCTTTCTTTGTTAATTTGTATACAAGCAAACCAGTGGGTGTCTTCAAAATAATTGAAAATTATGACATGATTATAACCAGGTATATTGACAGATATAGCAGGATTATAATTATAACAGGGTTAGCAACAGAGAAAATGAACCACAGGGATGTACCACACATCATTTCAATTTTATTTATAAATACCTGAGCAGTGAATCTGTTGAGCAACGCAAGCCTTTAAGCTTAAATGGTGCAATTGGAAATTTATTTTTCATTAAAAATACCTTTTTTTAATTACAGTACATTCCAGCTCATTTTTTTCCCCTTTCAAGCTTTAAGCCATAACGTTAGTGAATATTCCAAAACAATGCTTGGACTATATAGTGAGTAACGTAATACTTCACTTAAGTTAAAATAATTCATTGTTTAATTTAGATACGAATAACATTAATACTTTGAAGTACTTTAAAAATTTTTATCTCTTATTTCCTGGATAAAATGAAATTATTTTTAATAAACATTTCTCTAGTGCACTTCATAAAATTCAATAAATTAAAAACTATTCTTTTCTCATCATTACACAGATACAGAGAAATAAATTTATGCGCAATTATAACAACAAAGTAGCAATATATTGCTTTAGCAGATATACATATGCCTGTTGTAGGTAATATACCTTACTTATCCAACGTGCTCATGTTTTCAATGTCACTAGACATTAAAAACATGACCATGATCGTTTTTTTCATACCAAAAGAATGCAGTAATTAAATTGACATATTACAGTATACAAATAATTGCAAACGGTGTTCAATTTCAATAAAATATTTAATGCTATTTTCATAGGGATTTACTATATTCGACGTTCATGTATTGACTTTGGGATCACATTTAAAAAAAAAAGACATTTTAATTCATATTAATCATAGAATGAATGTTAAGTCTTAACTTCTTGTTTCAATATAATGCGCAATTGTATATTTTCTTTGTGAGCAAAAACTCCTATACAACACTCCAGCAAACCGAACTTTCCTAAATTGTTATGTACATTCAGTGCTTAGAACGCTGCCAGCTGTTACGGCCATCTTTTCCAAGTAAACCATCATTGTGCAGTAGATTTCAAAAGTTATTAATATGCCGATCAAAAATTTCACAACGCATTCTTTTTTTTCACAATGAATGCCAAGCTTAAAATCAAGTTTACCATTATATATAGCATGTAGCAAATGTTTGATCTCTTTATATTACTTAAATTTTACTACTTAACTGGATGTAGAAAAAAGTATATTATTCTTCCATTTACTTTTTTTTATAAACC
Organism: Druceiella hillmani; assembly: GCA_039881145.1. Taxonomy (NCBI): domain Eukaryota; kingdom Metazoa; phylum Arthropoda; class Insecta; order Lepidoptera; family Hepialidae; genus Druceiella; species Druceiella hillmani. Next base: position 254,531 of record JAYKKI010000069.1, on the reverse strand, counting down.
CATACGGGCTAATTTACCACTTTCGATATGTTTAAGCAACAAGTGGACAAATATATTGTTCTGTAATTATAAATTAAATAATAATTAATAAAATATACTAAATATAGAACAATTCGGATTAACTTCATGTTAACTAATGTTAAATTTTATTAAGTCAAGCAACACCATGACCGCATTCCTAAAACATTTTGAGGAAATAGAACAGTATCCAGATTTGTCGCATCTTGTGACATAACATTGTTCTGTGCAAGTGCGCGAAAATTAGGTGAGCACTGCGGATTATTTGTTTATGTGTAATGAAACTTGATTAAAAAAACCGACAATCAATATAGATTCAAAATTTAATAGAAGAAATTAATGTTTTATATAAGTTCAATCTAAGAAAACGGACCTTATCTATTAATAAAAAAAATTTAATGTCATCCAAGCAGAAAAAACATACATCGTATTTTTAGCCTTTCTTTACACCTCATGAATGTCATTTTGTATTCTATCCATTCGTCTATGATAGCAAAACTTTTCTTGAATTATTTACACTAGAGTCTCACGATGAATATTTGAGTATCCCTTTATCTACAATAAACGCTCCCGCCAAAAGCAATTTATGAAATTTTGGAAAGATTTAGGAAACACCATTATTAATAATAAATAAACTTGGAAATTACGATCAAAACCCACGAAGGTTTCGTACTCGCTTAAACTTATGAACATTTAAGTACATATAGTAATTCTGTTAACCTATTTAGGAATAATAATATCATTTGTAACTATATAAATGTATAAATATGTTACCCAACATATCATTCATAACCACACTAAATAAACATTTTAAAATGCAAAGTAGTTTTAAAATGTTTATTTAAATCATTTATCTCGGGTTTCTGTGAACTATTTACAGGCAAACCTTCATGTCATAAGTTTACCGACTATTACTCATAAGATAATGGAACCTTTTTTGCTGGGATAGTTTTCCTTTTAATTTTGTGTCATGTACTACTTTTGTATAATAAATACGTTCCAATTATTCTAATATAGAGGTTAAGCCGATAGTGTGCATGTAACTGTAACATGAATGTGAAATGAATATTTTAATGCTTAATATTTTGTAAATGGATTTATTCAAAGATACATTATTTATTTATTGACTTTTATGTATATTACATATGGCAGACTTATTGCTACATGAGCAATCTCTTCCAGTCAACCATAACAATTTGTATTGAAATTTATTTGGTAGACTGTAAGAAATTTTACAATGAAAATTCTTCATAGCACATTAGACAACAAAAAAATAGAAAGGCAAATTAAAAAAGAAAACAAAATATTGACATGATTTGGGATGGGAAAGACAGGAAAGGGCAAGGACACAAAGGAAAAAGTTTCAGGAGATGCAGGACTTTTTCACTCGATCTTTGAAAATATTTAGACGTGATTTTCCTGATATCAGGATCCAGGTGATTCCAAATTTTTGCTACTTGGACAGTGAAGGATTTTTCGTAAGTGGTAGAGGTATGTTTAGGAATAAGTAGGGTGTGTGAACTTTCAGATCGCAGCCCAAGGCCGTGAGCCGACAAATCTTTAAATTTGCCACTAAGATAATTTGGGCTATGAGGAATTCTTAATATGTTAAAAAGTAGTGTAAGTATGTGAAGTTGGCGTCAATCACGGACATTAAGGGGTACATTAAGGGGTAGGCGAAGAAAAAAAACTTATGAAAAAAAAGTTTTATTTCATAATTTTGTAAGAGTTATAAATATGTATAACCATATCAAAGTCCAGCTTTATAATACCAATAGTTTACATGCGAACACAGATTGTTATAGTGAAACTATATGTGTTCCTAGTTTAGATAGAAACTTAAAACGTCATTGCTTTTCATGTATTGACATACATTACAACATAGTGGTCACTAAAATTTATTTAACCTGAAAAGATATGATGAAAATGAAAAAAGAAAATATTTTTGAAGCATCGTGAAGTATTACGCCGCGATATTAACATCTTCCGTAAAGTTTTGATAAAAAGCACATTATACTTTTTAAATATGAAAGGAATTCATAGGTGCTTATAAACATGGAAGTGTATATGGTACTTCGTTGAAACTATGTACAAATATTAGTACAAATTTTCACCACATCATCTAATATGTTATTTACAGATATAAAATTATGGTGAATTTCTCAAAAACTGAACTTTTGTTTCAGCTATTTCGGAGGTAGAAGAGGAGGAATATGTTTTTTGAAATCTTTCCAAAATGTTTCTACAATTATTTTTTGTTTTTAATTGAAAATAAAACATTCTAGTTTTTAAATAATTATAGTTTTTTAATTGTACTAAAGAGTTTGCATTAATTAAATGATTAAAACTTTCTTTCCGTTGATATATTACGAGACAAATGTGATGAAAAAAATATTGATTTCTTCTTTGGCGGCCTCTAAAGTTTTCAAGTCTGCTTTATTCACTTGAAAAACAATATCGAAGGTGATTTAAAAAATTTATAGAAATTTGAGGCAACTAGAATGTTAAATATTCACAAGGTTTTCCATTCACGATTTTACAATGACATTAAAAATACTGTTTAAATGCATATTTTTCATATAAGTAATGCTCAAAATTTATTTGGTCAATATATTAGATTTCAAGATATGGTTGCTGTTACTAGATGTGAATATAATTTCGTGCGGAGTCTTTGGTGTGGAATCCCAAAGATTAAGAAATAAGTTTGAATTGTAAATTAGTATAATTGACATATTTGGTAGAAAGAACTGATCGTAGTATTTTTGTTGCATTACGACATAAAGTCTTTGCTTAAATATGTAAAAAAATCTATTGACTGATATATTAAAGTTGTTATATAGAGATACACATTTCTTCCTATTATGACACACACTTTCCTATGCATTTATAGTTGCATAAAGAAATCAACTGATGCTGCCCATAGTTTAATACAACCAGATGTTCAATTTCTCTAGTACATATGGGGAAATAAGGATCTGGATAGTGCGAATTGATTTAATGAGAAGGTATACTTAATGGAACAAAATATAGAGCAGGATGTGTACTCTAATAGATGTGGTTGACATGGAGAAAGATATTTTGTGAAAGTACAAAGTAACAAAACCACATAAGTAATGTGCCAGGTGTATTGTTGTCTATTATAGTATACTTCATTTTGTAATTATGAATTTATGGGAGTTGTCGTCGACATGGCAGAATAAAGTGTAATAAAATGTTAATATATGTGACTGTTGCTTAAATCCTACCAAATAATTGCATTTATTAAACAGATGTTAGATTCTAAATTATTAAAAGGGCTGTTAGACCATCTCACAGTACATGGTACTGCTTGCTGACTAGTGTCGATATCTAAGTTTAGTAAATAGTTACAAAAAGTAAAAATGTAAGATTTGAACATTATGACCACGACACACTAAAAATTCATTAAACATTTTCTGGAATGGCCCGTAGGGAACTTTAGTTCAATGTTTTCTTCAGATAAATGTTTCAACTATTACAAATGTTTAAATTTAAAGAAACAGAGTAACTCCAAAGTTTGTAATTAAAATTTATTAATTTTATAATCAAAAATGTTGCTCATTATTTTAGCTAATTTTAATAAATACATTGATTTTTGTATTTTTTCAGACTTGAAAAAATATGAAAAATAGTCACCACTCTTTAAAAGTGGATATAACGAAGATTCTTCTAATATAGGAGCTATATTAGTACTCCCAGTATTGAATAAAATATTTGGGCAACTAATTTTAGGATAGCTTCTCTCTCGCTTTAGTGTCAAGTTTGTATTATGAAATCATGTACAAATATTTTATTCTATATAATTAAAAAAATTGTTAAAACAGATAAATAAACAGTCTGTAGCGATCCACTAGTCAATTTCCACCATCGACCTATAGTGACATTTTAAATATATAAAAATAAGAAAATAATAAATATTTATTTCAAATAGAATTTTTTTTGAGAATCGCTCTTAACTCCCGTCATATAATAACAACAAAAACAATAAGTTTTATCTCATTCATAATTTGGTAATTTTTAAACGTGCCAGATACAAAATTATAAGACGTCTCAAGGAATTCTTGTTAAAGGTAATAGCATTTTTATCTCATTAAATATACATATATATAAACCAAAATGGATGCAATTTCAAACGAAATGAACTCATGGTCAATACAACTATATAATAGAGAACTGTATCTGAATAATACCAAAATAATATGTTAAATGTCATGTAAACAAATAAAGAACCTCCAAAATATATGTAGTCCTGATTTAAAGAAATCTTTCTTAACCTAGCTCGAAAGCAATATTGTTAAACAATTCTTATGTAAGGAATGGAAAAGATTTAGCTCTCAGGAAAGTATTTTTTAAAAAATTATTAAAATTATCATTGCTCCTCACTAGATCACAAAAGTTTTGTGAAAGTTTTTAACGAGCATGGCATAAAAATATTTTCAATTTAATTTCTGAAAAACTATACATCCCCAGAGGGCAAAAGTGGTAATGTAATACCTTGCCATCCACTCATTCTTCCTCCACCTAATTTAGGGATGTTTCAAAACCCAACTCAAAATAATTTATATCTTAGCATGAATAACGTTTCCACCCTAGAACTATTTGTGCTGTTGTATTTTAGTTTCATCCTCAATCTGAATCGCTGTAATAGGCTCAACAATTTATTTTAGTAACTTTTATTCCTCAGTGCTCAGCCTTACTACTTGAGTGTCGAAAAATTTAAAGACTTTGGAAATATTTATTAAAAAACCTTTAAATTTTAATCTCTACCTTAAGAATTACCATAGCAAAAATTTAATACAAGTAGATCGACTAGTTTTTCCGTGATACCTACAAAAATTGAAAAAAATGCCTTCACAGAAAACTTTCCATAAGAAATATTGGAGAGGGTAAAAACCATAATTTAAATTTTAATTGAACCTCAGGAATAATTGTAGTCAAAGGCCCCTTTTTGATTGAAATAGTTTTTGCACCTAATAAACAAACACAACACTGTTACACTTTTTTTAGTAGTTTTGATCAGATATCATAATATACAAATTGTCCGATAAACATTTCATCCCATTTCAATCCACTATACACGCAAAGCATACAATATAATGATTCATTTCAGTAAATGACTTTTCAATGTTGTAGTAAAACCTTATTTTTAGACACTATTATTGTCGAATTAATAAATTGTCATCAAATATAATTGATATAGCGACCCATGTAAATGACGGTAACTTACAGGGACGTAGGTATTTGTTGTCAAATAGACAAAACGGATAGTTGTGACTTATGAATTTTGGAGCTGTTCTAAACAGTAATATTCAATATAGCGGGCCAAGAAAGTTTACGTGGAGTACGAGTTTGTATCATGGAAAAAAGTTTGCAGCCCTTGAATGTGTTACAATCTGCCCTGGGGTCGTGTAGATTGGGTACTGCAACTGAGAGGTCTTCGCGTGTAACTCGAATCCGACAAGCATACAGCATAACTACTGCAATATACAGCGTCATTTTAAATTATTACTACACTGGCGAACTAACCGGAGCAAGTTTCAAAGAAAATCAAATTTATTACATTTTCCATCGCATGTACAATATTTTGTTTGGAGTACATTTGTGTTATGTTGTATTAATGGACATATTGTGGCAAAGAAACAAACACCTTAAACTAATGTCTTTGTTCAGTGAGATTGACCAATATTTTAACAAGAGTAACAGAAAATATCTTTTTGATAAATCCCTCCGTATCAACATATGTTTTGTATTATTTGTTCTTATAACGCAGGCATGCGTTATTATTATTGATGGATATGAATTCACATTCTTAACTGTGAAATATTTTACTATTTATTCGGCCTTTCATTTAGAAGTATTTTTTTTAAATTCATTATTATATAACGTTTATAAAAGACTTCAAATTGTAAACCGCCAGTTGACCAATATGTTATCTCAATGCGAACAGCAACCAAATCAATGTCATATATTGTACTTGAATGAGGTTATGCATAATTATAAACACATAACAGCGGAGTCCGACAAGGGAGAGGCTTTCCAACTAGCATGTTTCTACGCCGATATATCACATTTATGTATGCCACACACAGGCATCAAACTCGTTCGGATTCTGTATTATATCTACAGTATTAATAACAAAATAAAGGTAATTAAGGTACATGTGGCAGATGTAATTAGCCAATTAATTCATACATTTTTAATAATCACGTATTGCTGTGGCACCTATCTTGTTATTTACCAAAAAATTAATATTGTACGGTGTGTCACCAACAACAATTTTGCATTGAAGAATAAGTGGTCACAAGCGAGTCAGACTCACACCTTTCTTGTGTGATTCCGACTCGCATGTGACCACTTTATTCTCCAATGTAAAATTTGTTTAAAAAACAAATGAAAGCTTGTTCTTACCCAAATTAGGGAATTTTTGAATACTCATTAAACGAGAAATATTTTAAGATCGGAAGTGCAAGTTAAGTTGTGTTTACCCACAACTGCATTACGACAGAGCTCACGCTATGCTTAGGATTACTCATATCATTCAGAGTTTATGCGTGCATACTTTGTGTAGCAGATTCCACAATATCTGCCTTAGCTGAGACATTATGTCGCTTATCAATATTTTCAGGAATCCTCTTGACATTTCAACGTCAATCAATCAATATACTTTTATTATTTTCATAAATCACAGGAACAATTACATTGAAGTGATTACATACTGGGTGGGCTAAAAAGTAGTTAGTGTTTGGAAAAAATATATCTGCATATCAGTTTATTGCAACTAATCGTAAGTGAGATATGCACCAGCATTGTCGACTGCCCATCTCCATATATTTAGCGAAAAGTGGATCGCACGAAGTTGAAACTTGGATGCTTTAAACTTAAAAAAAATGTCAGTGGTGCCTCAGGTATTGTTTGGATCATCGAATAATTTTCATGTAAAGCATTACTTAATGAGTATTATGGATTCTTCAGTCATTTGGCTAATGGAGTTTGTAGTCAAGTCGTAACTACCTTCTATAAATAGACCTAATACAGATCGATATAATTTTATTTTTTCGAACATGTAAATGTCCTTACCATCCAGCTAGTGCCACGTAGCAAAGTGTTCAAGAACCCTGAACGATAAATATGTCGTACATTATAATGTGTTGTTTTTAATTTTCATAATTAAATTATGACTTTCATATTTATTTTAAGTCCTTTTGGCTGAAGTAGGAAGGGAGGGTGTCTATCAATATGTTATTTTGGCAATTAATTTTTTTTGTTTCCATACTAAAATGGTCAAGGTGATTTTACGGCTTTCAAAAGACAAGTAAATGTATTAGACGGATGAGTTAAATGAGCTAATCGGCTACCATCGTTTTTGTATTCATGTGCATATTTATTTTGACTATAAATAGTAATTATTTCACGGATATGTTCAGTGGTTAATTTAAAGAGGGTTATTTTAAATATGTCATTAATTAACTTACAAGGTATTAGACAGATTAGGATAGTAACGTTACGTGGGCTATGCCAAAGTTTCCCTAAAAGGCTCATCATTTTTAAAATGCATTAGCCGAGCACTATTACATTTATTTATTTCTTGAAAACATTTTAAAAATTTATCCAAATCTCTAGACACGTGGAACTACATAAAAATAAATGGTTATAAAGCCACAATGAATAAGAGAGAAAAGTATTAATAATAACTGATAAGAGAGAAACACCCAGGTATTAGAACAAATATCATCTAGTTTATAAGTCATGAACTGCCAAGCAACTCAATAATCTCATTCCCAAAAATGCCAAACAGCAAAAATAATATCCATACTCTATGCTTCTTGCAATTTTGTAGGGCCTTAGGCCAGGCCTAACTAGGCTGTGGTTGCGCGGGCGGACTCGGTGCCGCCCATTGGGCCAAGTGAGGATCTGGGTTTTTGCCGTTCCTTCGCTGGCTGACGACATGAAGGGGCGGGTTTTTCCCAGACTGGGTTAAATCATTAGATCTAAAGGTCAAATACCCGTTTGAAATGCACTACATGGTCTCTTTTTTATTTTTTTTAAATGAAATGAACTAAGATATGATCCTCACATGTAGCACCCATGGATATTTATGATTTGGAACCAAAAAAATAAAAAACAGTCAATAGTTATGCCTGAATTGAATTGAAACACTTAGAATTCAGTCAATAGTTAATGAACATTCAAGTCCACATGGAGGTGGGATAGCAGTCAGTGAGTACTAAATCCAAACGGGCAAACACATGAGGGTTCATATCGTGGACATCTCTATGCGCTCTTTTCATTTTAGTATTTTGTATGAAATTTTTCATTCCAGGAAATAATCTAATGACTCTTTTGGTTAGCAGTATTCTCCTTTCGCTTGTAGGAATTTGAATAGTATGGCAAATGGTAGATTTAGCATTATTAAAGAAAACTAAATATAAGCTCACTATACGAACCACTCAACGAACTGAACTGCTTTAGGAATCTATATTTTTTATTATATAGCATGTAATAATCGCTCATCTGGCAGAAGTTGTCTTGTGTTAATTTTTTAGATATATTCATTTCCCTACATATAAAATCTTGAAGGCGTTGGGAATATTTATGACCAGGAAACTGTAACAGATGTCGCAACACTTCATCAGCAATCACAAAGCAAACATTATGCACAACATCTGAAAGTCATGTGAATGTTTAATAATATATGCAAATGTCATGCGCATTACTTTTTATTGTTCATACAAAAATTGAGTCGATATTTATTGTTGAGTTTTGGGGAAAAAAATTTAATTATTTTCTTAAATATTGTGAATAGAATCAAATAAAAATATGATTGTAGAATTGCATCCATTCATTTTTAATATTTGTTTCAAAAAAAGAAGTTAATATTTTGTTTTGTAAATATATTAAATATTTAAAAATTGCACCATGTAAAAGTTTGTGCTAATGAGTGTCATTGTAGACATGAGTTTTTTTGTCATTGTAGACAACACTGAAATTAAACTCACCTTGAATTGATCACTTTGAACTTTGTCACATTGAATTTTAACAAGATTATGAAATATGACAATGGCAGTCTTTATTTTTATATCTCGGATCGTCATGCCTGTAATAACATGACGATGCTGATTATTTCCATTTTTCTTTTTAACCCTAGAAAGATAATCATATTGTGTAGTACGGAAAAGATAGTCATGCGTAAAATTTACGCATGTGTTTTAATTAGTGGTAGGTTGAAGTTTTCTAATTTATTTAAAAAAAATTATATGTTATTATATATTTACATATATATTGGAATAATTAATACTGCAGACAATTTGTTTATAATCATTTATTCATAAAAAAAAACAAAAACTTTAAACTTCTGTTACAAATCAACATTTTTTTTTTAACATTCACTCTGTTATATTTTTACTTCAATAATCAGTCAATATTTTATAAAAAATCAACAATTAAAATATCTTATAAATATAACGAACATAAAGTTTTATAAAAATTAGTTACAAACAGCTTTGGCACATATCAATATTATGCTCACGACATATTATTTTTTTACATTTTTTACAAGAGCCATTAGCCTTCCGTCTTATTTTAGATAGGCAGAAAGTACAGTAAATACGTTTCTTTACTATAGGCTCATCAGCTTGATCTTCTGATGTACCAGGTACTTCATCAGGCAACATATTGGAGATATTATCTCGCAAATATCTGTTCAAAGTAGGAGCGTCTAAACGCCTACACAAAAACGAAGAAGACAAACCCAAGCTAAGGTTTTTCATGAAATTTTTGCGACTTAGAGGCTTTTATTCTTTGCTGTTAACATTGTGGCTATAAATTATATATGCGTTTATGCAAGCAATGTTTATAATTCCATACAATAAAGCCATAGGCCACCTATTTGTCTTCCTACTACACGACATCAGAGAACACATTTGGTCTAGAGTGTCTACTCCACCTTTTGTTTGATTATAATACATAATCATATCTGGCTTACCAGTAGCTTTGTTGATGGTAGCATCATCATCACAAGACGATAACAGGTAAACCATTTTTGGTTTATATGAGACAAGAGTAAGAGGTCCATCGAAACAAAACACTGATGCCCCGACTGGCCTAGAGTGACTGTTTTTTAGTTCTTCCGGTATCTCGCATTTGTTCGATCGTACGGTTCCCACAAGTGTTAACTTGTAAGGTTCTTAGAGTAAGCTTCTCGCCAAAGGGATTGAGGTAAACCAATTGTCGCACGTTATATTACGACAAGTTCCATGTACAGGCTTTGATAATTCCTTTACATAGAATTCTCCGAGAGGCACCCCATTAGTCTGAGTTTCCCTTCCCAAATAGGGTATTCCATTTATCATGTACTTAGTACCACTGTCACACATCATGAGGATTTTTATGCCATACTTACTTGGCTTGTTGGGAATATACATCCTAAACGGACACCGCCCTCTAAATCCAAGTTTGTCTGTTCGTCTATTGTCAAATGAGCCCCTGGAATATAATTGTGTACGCATTGATAGATGAAGAGATCCCCTATTTTTCTAACAGGAGCAAAAACATCATTTTTTCTAAGTGTGGGTCGTACGGTTTTGTCATCCATTCTAAGACATCGTATCAAGAAATCAAAATGATCATGACTCATCACAGAGACGTACACCATTGTAGAAGATCGATCAAAGAGCTCGTCAGTGGACATATGATTATCTTTTCTTATAGCCGTCATTACCAGTATACCAAAAAAATTTCATCCTCATGTGTATCACGAAATGTACCACCTGTCATAGAATCCCGTCTCTTCAATGATATCTCGGCGTTAGTCCATCGTACGATTTTGGTAATTTTCTCATCAGTAATAAACATATTGAAGCATAAGACGGGATCATATACATTACGGCACATGCGGCTTGGACCTCTTTGAGCTCGAACAATGTTACTCACTGACACTCTGCCACGCCTCGTTGACTTTGAAGTCGACCAACAATGTTTATTCCTACCTCTGATAGTCCTCTGTCGCAAGACTAAGACCCTACGAGAGGCCGATGTGGAGCCTGGTTGTTCGGCACTGCTTTGCTCGTCTAGGATGGCACTTCCACTTGGCGTCGGCTGGTCTTCTTGTACCTCATCTATATAAGCTTCTTCTGTGTCGCTCTGCACGTCATCTTCACTTTCGTGGTCCGCTACTTCACTATCGGTATCCTCACAGGGAAGCTCGTCATCGTTCTGCATAAGAGCAGCCAGGATATCATCTTCATCCAAATTTCTACTCCCCATATTTTTATAGTTTTGCTTCAATATTTATAAAAAGAATAATATAATTATAAGTAATCATATCTAGTTGTAATAACATAAAAAATTAAAAACCATCATACAAGTCAAAATCATAAAAGTCACGTAAAAGATAATCATGCGTAATTTTGACTCACGCGGTCGTTATATTTTAAAATCGGTGACACTTACCTTAACAACACGTACGCCACACGGTAGCTCCCAGTGACGAATGAGATGTCCTCAACAGCCTGTGGATTCGCACTATTTAGAAAGAGACAGCTATATTTTGCAAACGGATGCGTCAATTTTACGCAGACTATCTTTCTAGGGTTAAAAGTGTCTCTCTCAGTTGATATCCATATAGTAAAAAACTTAAAAAAAAACAATTTAGAAGATTATTTGTCTCTTTTAAAGTTTCGATATGTATATTTTCAGTGTCATGTAATGAAGGAAAAAAGATACTTTCCGGAATCTAATCCATTCCTTACAAGGTTGTGTTAAAAGCAAACTAGGATTCAGGTGACGAATGTACTTATCAGATTGATAAGCGTGGTTATGAGTATTTTAACTTCAGTTACAAACAGTTCGTCAATATATTTATATCACATGTTTTTAGGGTTTCGTGTTCCAAAAGGAATAATGTGAAACCCTTATAAGGCCTGAAACCTGTTCATTCATCCATTGGTCTGTCACAACAATTTTTCTTGATAATCATTTTTCTTGGTAAACATTTTAACCTGCATCCTGCATATATCATAATTGATGATTTTAACAAGTAATCATATGAAAATTTTCACAGGGCCAACTAAAAAACTCCATTTTTCTGTCTTATTTACCATGGAAAATATCAGTTAGCAATTTCTATTCGTAATAACCATGTGTCATTTTCATTAACCATTGAAAAAGTGAAACGAATAATTAATTGCAACTAACAATATCATAAGAGATTCTTTTGATTTCACTAATGTATAAAAATACTTTGTAGAGACCTAAGCGTCGTATCATCAGCCTACCACAGGTGCCTTAAAGTAGGAAACATCCAAATGTTTCTCAGCTTCTCAAGACTTGCTACCCTGGAAAAACCCAAAGGTGAATAATCGCTGTGGTCATCATGGTGGTTATTTCTTAATCTGTCAATCCTCACCATCCTCAAAATTGAGATAAATGATAATGATCCTTCTATGGGCATACCCGTTCTATTTATGTGATCTACTACAATCCCCTACTATAAAAACAAAAACTCTACTACAAAGATCTACTACAAAAACAAAGTTCTTTTCGCCTAGCGCATGTGAAAGTAATTAATGTTATGTATTGATGTTTTTTTATGGTGTACTCAACATTAAGTTAAGTAATCTATGTGACATAAGGAAATATGTGTCGTTCGTATGGGGTAACACGTGGAATATACTTCCCAATTTTATCACTGGGTCTAATTTATCATGAAGAGTATCAATATGTCCTTGCAATTTGAAACAGCATACACAGTGTGAACTTGTTTCAGTGCATAAAAAAGAACAGATGTAATATCAAATATATACACTATAATTTTTCAACCAATTACAATGATAAAACTTGAAATAAATATCGATTTAAATTTTGCGAGTACAGTTACTATAATAGAGATTATAAATTTGGCAAATCGAACAGTAAGCCGTCAAGTATTAGATAACATCACTTTCAAAGCAGTTGCTTAAAAAATTTGTTTGCATGGCAATTACGCTTCAGAGTCATCTTATCCGTTTCTTATAATTTTACTATGAACGCTAATAAGTTAAATATTTTTAAGGATACAAATAATAACCTTTGCAATATCGTAATGTAAACAATTTATTATTTTCAAAAAGAAAAGGGGGCCACATATTAAAATAAAAAGAATGATATTCTGCGATACATTAATTTTTAAATTCAAGCACTATTTTTTGATTGAGTTTCATATTATATTGTTCCTTAAAATAAATACAAGTTGCATAGGATAACAACACATAGTCGTAATTAACTACCTAATTTCCTAATTAAATTGAAATAATACAATTCCATAACTAATTATGGCGGTAAACATACTATAAACAAATGAATAATCCAATTTTACATAGTCGTTTGCGCTGAACACTAAAGGCTGGTGTTTAACCACGATGCCGAATTCATAAAAAGTGTCTGACAGATTGGAACCTGAAATAAAAAGAAATAAAGAAAAAAATAATTGAAGTTGACGTTACCTTCCTGTAATTTAGCCTCATCAAATTTGTGATATGATCACAATGTGAGCTACCAACGTATCCACGGAGTAATATAATGTATGAGCATTTTGTACGTAAGAAAAAGTCTATATAGTAAATCAAGATTAAGTTCATTGATTTCATTCAGCTGATTAGTAGATTTCATATAAATGAAACCAGAGTCTATAATATTAATTGAAGATATTTTGGAAAACAATTATTTTTTTCTGAGAAAGGATATCATAATTTATCACAGTTCTAGTCTAGAAACACTTTGGTGCAGAAGGATAAAGATTGGGTTTCTTCATGTCATGAGCAAGAACAACTACTAACATAATAATATAAACTGAATATGATTGTACACATTTAATTGCCAAGCTACTGAGCCTCGTGTAAGATTCAAGTAATTGGATTGATCTATAACCTACCTCGTCTTGGGAAACATGCAGCGAGAGAAATTAGTATTGAGTAACTTGAATATTACTGTATTTCTTTAAACTGCAGAAAGTATTTCCCCAAAAATATACATTTAAGGAATTATCCTCTTATTTCGATTTTTTACTCTGCAATAAACTATGTTTGTGCATGTTGATATACGAAATTTTAGCCAGTAACTATATCTAAAAAAGGCTACACACAAATTAGTCTCATTTAATAAGATCTGACATGGGTTAGCGAAGATAATCGTATATTTTGACGACTTCACCGTTTCAACTTGATCAATTTTTCTATTTCAAATTGACAGAATATGTAGTAATGGGCAAAACAAGAAAGTTGAAATGATTACGCAGTGACTAAAAGTGCGATGGACATGAATTGGAACATTGTTCAAAATAAAATACCTCATGGAACATACACACAAACAAACCACATTTTGTAAATGCTGCGGCAAAACTTTTAAGTGAGAAGCATACACAAATAAATAGCACAATTTTTACTTATGCACATTAAACTCTAATTTGCGAATCAGAGTAAGTGAAAGCTACATGATTTGTTTAGTTCCTACGATGATATATATCACTAAATCGAGATTCATTAAAGTTTAATCTTTGTGTAATAATAAAATATCAGACCGTCCAACATTTTATATCAGCTGGTTTAATAGTTTCCCTAAGATTTTTAGACAATGAGGAAATACAGATTTTTCTTCTAATTGATGAATCTTATTTACATGTGATCATGTTCCATTATATTGTCTATACACTGAATATGGAGATCCGTCTATGTAATTAAAAACCCCATATCATTTGAATTTAACCAACACGGTTATAAATTATACATACACTGTTTGTCAATTCACGTGCTTCATATAGTATATTTTACTTCAGCAACACTCTTTTTTACATGAAATAATAAAAATTATTGCATAGCACCTCTCTGTCAGACTAATATTTTGTAAGTAGTACAACAAATGTTTACAAAATCTTTTTCCATATATTCTCTTTCAGATTTTCGGTGGTTGTGAATTATTAAAATTTCCTAAGTGGTTTCTAGAATCATTTTATCATATGAGCTATTATAGATTGCAAAAATATTTGAATATGATTGAGTTTGGAAAATATTCTACTAAAAAGTGAAAAGTGTGCTTATGATACTTACCATAATTATTAATTATCCGGCTGCTGTCGATTGTTGACAGCAAACAGAATCTGAGTCTCTGTATAATGACTGACTCCCTCAATAGTAAAATTAATAATGTAGCTCCGTACAAAAATCGTATCAAATAACCTAATATTATTAAGTACTCAAAAGATGTGACGTTCTGTAAAAGAAAATGTCAGTTTATTAAAATGATTCAAAGGTTAATAAGATTTTAAGAATTATTGCAGCGGCAATGTAAATAAAATAGTACTGGGTACGTACGTACACAAAAACAATATTTAATTAATTGATCACAATTAAATGAAACTACTTGATGCAGTATTATTTCTACTTTCTTTAAGTTTTTTACCACGACCTAGGTTTCGTTGTATTACAACATCTTCAGGTGGGATATTAGCTAAGTAAAACTCTTAGGAACAGCATTTATATGTTTCAAACACAATAGGGGAAGCCGAGTCTGTATGGGTTTTCCCACTGCTTTTGTTAGTGAGTTTATTGTAGGGGAGCGGTGTAGGTTTTATTATATTTCCGAGAGTTATATGATAAGCCAGTATTTTAGTGAGGATAATAAGTTCAATTGTTGTTATTCTAAGAGGTTGTACAATGCAAATGTTCCGGTATATGTAATAAAATTAAATGGAAGTTATTCTCGGAAATATATTTATACAAAAGCAAGGGTATCTGAAAGTTAGCACAAGGTTATACCACGAATTTATTTATTTATTTATTTCTTTATTTATTTATTTATTTTTTAATTTTTACATACTTATATTTAAATATGTATGTGGGCTGAAACAGTTTGAAGAGTATTGTAATATCAATGTGGTCTAATTGTATTATGTTTAGAAGATATTAAGTATGGGTCATCACCCATAGTAATATTATATTATATTAGTATGGGTGTATATAATATATTTTTTATAAAAATATTAGTAAACGTTTTAGATAGTTTTTCGAAGACCATGTGAATTGTATCCACCCTATTGGGTCTCAAAAAAACCAAGAGATGTTTTTTATATATATTTATGTAGTCGAACTACACCTTCCACTTAAATTTTATCACAATTG
The DNA here is from genome assembly GCA_039881145.1 of Druceiella hillmani. NCBI lineage: Eukaryota > Metazoa > Arthropoda > Insecta > Lepidoptera > Hepialidae > Druceiella > Druceiella hillmani. Next base: position 238,347 of record JAYKKI010000069.1, on the reverse strand, counting down.
GTATAAGTCTGAAAGACTTGTACCAATTGTGATAAAATGATGTGAGGAATTTATACGGAATCCATATTAGCCGTTTGGCACTAATTATAAGGACAAAAAGTATTTCTCCATAGAAGCAATTAAAAAAAAAGAACAATTTAAAAATGTAACATAGACGGGAACTGAAATGTTTCTCAAGTTTTGATAAAATACCATAAAAATAATAAAAGAAGGCTGGATTTGAGTTTCACTTGTCTAGAGTGGTTGCACTCTGAAATTGGGACATAAAATCATTCATAAATATCTTAAAAAATTATTTATAAAAAATCTAGTACATCTTATTTATATTCTAGTGAAGGAAAGACAACATATAAATATTTATCTACACAAATACATACCAGTTTTCCCAAAGCGTACATTGTGGCTATGTGACAGATTAAAATTGAATGGATAGTCATGTGGAAAAGGGCAGAAAGCAGCTGAAACAAACAATTTTAAAAATTTCATAAGCAAACATCGATCTACTAGAACGCTTCTCATATTACACATATTTTGTGTTTCTTTAAATAGATGAAATGTGTTCATTCCTATTTTTAAGTGACATTTATTTACATAAAATAACAAAAAGGTATGCTTGCTGTGTTGCATGTACTGAAAATATAAACTTATTACTTGGATATGGAAATAGGCAATACGCAGTTCCATTCGTGAGGAAATTGTTTTAAATGATAGGTCAATCTGCTACATTTTAAATTTTACTGAACTTGGCACTTGTGTTTAAAACTGTTATCTTGAGTGGATGGAAAAATAGCCTGCCAATATTTCAAAATATTTCCTGTATAATAGCTATTCACTAACCTAGATGCTAATGACCACGGTATGAGATTCTGAAGACCTTATCTTAAGTAATGTTAGATTAGCAACTAATAAACCCACCATATCACTTCATAGGTATTAACTGATGTGATGATCAAACAAAGTATTTCCACTTCATCCGCAAAGCAACAAGTAGTTTTTTTTTTCGATTTTTTTTCATTTAATCTGGGAGCTATTTTAAAAAGGTTTTTTAATTTTTCTGAGTTCAAAGGAAGAAGTCGTCTTACTTGAGGATTATTGGAGAAGTCAAGATTTCCTTATCTGAATATTTGAACCGATACTTGGCCATATCAATCGAGGGTACACCTTCATCCAGTGTTGTGCATATCTTGCCTGTTGCTTAACTCGAAACAATATTCATGAAAGAAGAGCACTTACTAAAATTAATATATTTTGATTGTTAAATAAAAAGGCACTCAAATATCACACTCGACCCCCCTCCCCCTCTTTCCACAAGTTATTCACAAACTCAATGAGAAAGTTCGGATTTTACTTATTAATTTAATATAAAGTTTGGGTTTATGGTTCTTCATTGGCTGCATTAAAATAATCGCCTCAAGTGTTAATAATGTGGATTTTATATTATTTTACTTCTCTTGCCTAGAGTCTTTTTCTCTTTCACCTTTCAGTCAAAATGCGAATATATTTTTACCTTGAATCCAGTGTATTTATTTTTCAATTCAATTTTTCGCGCTGTATCTCAGTATTTTTATAATTTTGCTAGTGAAAACTAACTAAATATTAGAATTATTGTTGAATACAAATTTCCCGCAAGAATAATGTAGAGTGATATCATTTGATGACGTAGGAGGTGTATGTGTGGATTATATGAAACAACCAAAGGCTATTTATCGAATTACTTTCACTTTGGAATTTATAACTTCAAGGACAAGGACACTCGGTAATAAAGGAGCACATGGTGATTGAGGTTAATTGAGATAAACAGATGGTAATTGTGGTGGCATCTTTATTGAATATTACAATTGAATTATTAACATTGTTTGATGTTAGTGTCAATAAAATATTGAGTTATTTGATAAAATATATAAATTCAGAAAAAGGGGTGCCTCGTTATTTGAGCGGACATATTTTTCTTTTATTGGACATGCCAAAAGTGAAGAGATTCTATATATGACGTGGACCAAGAACTGAAACCTATAGAACTGTAAAATTATGATAGTCGGACCCAGGTGATAAAAAAATAATGCTGCATACACATTAGTCAGAAGTAACTCAAGGCAATAGTTTGATAGACTTACGCCAATGTCACTTACCGACGTCACGAGAGCTAACAAGACAGTCATGGCAAGTATGTATTGTCAAGAATTAAAGTCAGTATTGGAAAAATAAACATCGAGTAACAATAATTTACTTTTCCTCTTCGCTTATTCACATTAACTCACAACTATCCGTTGCAGAACAGATTGTTCCAAATTATCATTTTCATATTTTTAAAACGTAGATAACTTTTTACATTTCAAAAGGTCAAATTCTTAGCAAGTGTTGAAAACAAGCTTGAAAAAGTTCAATGATTCCTTTTAGTTGACTTTTGAAACCAAATGCCATTGAAACATCAAAACTTTGTGAACAGAATAAAATTTAACTGATCACACACCAGATTTCGTTCAAAAATGAAAGAGCCTTAATAATCGTGCTGAATTAAGAGGAATAGATTTTTTCAAGTAAAATGGGTACAAAATCCAAGTGAAACTATATTTGTTCAAAAACCCGGTTAAGTGCGTGTCGGAACAGGCTACAAAGGAAAATTGTCTATATCTTTTCAAATTGATCGTTGAACCGCAAAGTAACCGAAATAACTTTACCAAATGCCTATATTTTTTTGGGACTTTTCAGACCCAAGTGTGTAAAATTAAAGGGATGGGGATTCACTGCCCGACACTTAGTGGCTTAATATTTAAGGAAATGTAAATTTCATAATTTACTTTAATCTGTTTTCTCTCCAATTTTCCTATTTTTTTTAAACTATATTTTCTGAAATGGCTTGCGGTGGACGGTGGTTTTTTGGAGCATTTGTTTTGGAATTGCTGAAAAGATTTTGGGGAAAAATAAATTATATATTTTCGGATTTGTCTTTAACCACCTTTCTCTTCATATCTAATATGATGACTTCGAAAAAAAATTGCTTCCCGTTTCAGTCCCTTTAATTAACCCGAAAACAAATATTCAAATTTTTTATACATTGGATTGGGCGATTTGGGGAATAATATTAGTTTATATTCCTTTTAAGTTTAAATAAAGAAAAATATAAACCAAGGAATGGAACTAACCTGAAATCCGTATGCGCCATTAAATAAATTGCATTGCTCGCTTAAAATCATGTAGCTTTCTCTCAATTTTTTGGTTTCATTTGTAACTTCCATATCATTATTTTCGCCGATTATTTCATTATTGGTGATATCTTCAGTTTCAACGTAAACATATCCCTCCGATACTTTATTAACACCTTTCAGAATTATATTTAGACGCTGTCTGAATATTTTCAAATATGCGATGCACTTCCAATCTTGTACTTGTAAAAAGAATTGGGTAATAAAATATGATTGATTGTGGATTACACTTCCAATGTCATAAGCTGTGTACAATGAAATTGTATCAAAGAACACAATAAAGACTGATGTGAAGCTAAATATCTTAAATAATTTGTTAAATGATTTTCTTTCATTCATATACATAAGGATTGTTACTTTTAGTAGATTGTCGATATTTTTATAATTTTCAAAATATCTGTGAATACATTGATAACTTTCCGCAGCAGCAAAAATGATAAGAATTACAACTTGTATCCTTGATGTTATCGTATGTATTTGGTCAAAAATGTCTGATACAAAATAATCAGTGAAAAAATGAAATGATTCTGTCATTTTTATGGATAATATTATTATAAAAAATATTGTTATCAAAGCCTGTATCGTAATATTCTTAACCGTTATATTATTGCTTAATTTTGAAACACGCGACAGTGAACATACATGAAAAATTTTATTAAAATTTCCCAATACATCGTAGGTGTCCATTTTTCAACTCCACTAGCTCCTAAGAACTAAACGTTACAAGGTGTTAATACTACAAAGTGACTTGTTAAGCATATTGGATCGATATTACGTATGTTCTTGTATATGTACATGCGCACAGGACGAATTTCGTTGAATCAATCAATTTAATTTAAGTTTGTAACTAGGTGATAATAATTATGATGAAGTCATGGAATGTAAAAACAAACTGCAATTAAAATTTTTAACCATCTAAATTTGAAAGGATTATTGCTGGGTGAACTTAATCTAAATGGCCATTTATAACTCTAAGGAAGATAGTGACTCTGAGATAGTGTTGCGTTTATAACTCTAAGGAAATAGTAACTCTGAGATAGTGCGACAAATTCTTGATCTTGGCTTGACAAATTCTTGAGCTCGGCTTGAATTTTCACACTGAAAAATTGCAAATAAAAAGAATATACTAAATAAATTGCTAATGTAATTTACACTACTTTGAACTGTGAAGATAATTAGATGTGTGCCGGTTTAATTTGGTCATAATGGTGTTTTACGTGTCTTCGATTGATTAAAACAGATAGAGAATTGTTTTCATGTATTTTAACTACTTTGTATGGACCTTTCCATAGAGTGGACATGGCTTTCCTTAATCGTAGATGATTCTTAAGATACACATAATGTCTACTCTATATTTAATAGGATTGGTATATAAATTGCAATATTCTTTTGACTGAGTGATAGTCTGTAGGGCCTTAGTTTGAGAGTATTTTAAACATTGATCAATTTTTACCCATTTCAGATAAGTAGTGTCTAAGTTTGATTTGTAAATAGAGTTGGGTATATAAGGTTTTTTTTTTCAAGAAGAAGTTCATGGGGAGAGTGGTTAGTTGTGCCGCGAATATTAGTGTTGTAAGCTAATAAGGCTGTGTTTACATATTGAGGCCAGTTGTCTTGGTTTTCGTTGATGTAAGACCTTAAAATATTCTTTCAGTGTGGATTGACGACACTCTAAAATGCCTTGTGTCTGAGGATGGTACGGGGATGATCAGATCTGTTTGATTTCATGGAAAGAACAGGTTTCTTTTAATAGTTCGGCGGTAAAATTTGTGCTTTGGTCAGTAAGTAGATGTTTTGAAATTTCAAAGAGCAATATAAAATGGATCAGGCATTTACTGGTTTCTTCTGCTGTTATATTTTGCCCAGGACAGGCCATAGAATATTTAGTAAGATCGTCTTGGAGCTTATTAGGTCCTGATTCAGGGAGGGGACCAACAATGTCTAGAGAAATTCGTTGAAATGATGCATTGGAGGTAGTGGGTGGGTGGCAAAATGGGTGGGCAAATGATTTTATGAAGCGCTTTTTCTGTTTACTTTTGTTTGGGTCTGGGATAACAGGCGCCGCAGCAAGATATCAATAGAGTGCGTTTGCATCCCTATTTAATTTTTCTTTATGTTAAACAATTTCGTAATCATGTTTTTCTATCTTAAGTCTCCATCTTTGAAGTTTGCTGCTGGGGTTTGTATGATTAAAGAACTATTTAAGGGGTGATGATCTACGACAATTATGAATTTCCTACCATTGAAAATTTTTACATACGAAGATAATAGCGAGTAATTCTTTCTCTGTTGCACTATAGATACACTCGTTTTTATTTAAAGTTCTGGATGCAAAGGCTATCTACTGGTTTATCTTTTCCGATTTCCCTTGAGAGAGAATCGCACCTATAGCATAATTGGACGCATCACAAGTCAACACAAATGGTTTCGTGAAATGTAGATAAATAAGTACTGGGGCGGTGGTTAACAAGTGTTTCAATTCGTCAAAGCAAGTCATTGTTGGTTTTCCCTGACAAATTTTATATCTTTCTTTAAAAGGTTTGTCAAGGGTTTAGCAATCTTTGAAAAATTAGAAATGAAACGGCGATAATATGAACTAAGGCCAAGAAATGACTTGATGTCCTTAGGACATTTGGGAACAAGAAATTCCGAAACAGATTTTAGTTATCAGGGTCAGGTTTTACACCTTCATCTGTGAAAACATGCTCTAGGTAGGGAATCTCTTTTTGCAAGAACTTGCATTTCTCAGGTTGTAGTTTTAAGTTGAACTCATAAAGCCGTTGGGAGACATTTGAAAGATTACTAATGTGTGAAGTTAAATCATAGAAGTAGACGACTACATCATCTAGATAGATGAAATATTTAATACCTTGTGGGCCAGAGAGAGCAGAGTTCATAATTCTTTGAAAAGTGGAAGGGTCATTTTTTTGTCTGAAAATCATGCGATTGAATTCAAAGTGGCCTTGTGTGACAGAGAATGCTGTTTTATAGGAATCGTTATGAGATATTTTTATCTGGTGGAACCCAGAAGCAAAATCTAAGGTACTAAAATATTTGCTTTTACCTAATTGCTCTAAGATTTCAGATATATTTGAAATAGGGTAGGAATCACCAATTCTTATGTAATTAAATTTTCGGTAGTCAATGACAACATGCCATTTGTGTGGTCCGGAACCGTTGAGTTTCTTAGGGATAACCCATATAGCCGAGGACAATTTAATGGTATCTTGTTCAAGCATCTTGGTAATTTGGGTCTGAAGTTCTTGTTTATGGCATTCTGAGAAAGGATATGACTACGTAAATAGGAGCAGAAGTTGTGGTTTTGATTTCATGCTTCATAGCATTTGTACAGGATAGTTTGTCATTAGGGAGGTGAAAAATATCAGAATAACTATAACAGATTTCGTGTAAAGAGTTGGTTTCTTCTTGATTCAAATGCAAAGTACGTAATGATTCGAGAACTTCCAGGATTCTTATATAATTACCGTTATGATTGGTTATGTTATTTATGGAAAATGAATCAGCATTTTTTGTTTGTATTTCAGGGATATTATTATCCATGGATAAAAGTTTTAGATTTAAATTAGAAGTGACATATATTGGGGTCTTATGATTACTAATTACTAATATGTTTATGCGATAGTTGGTTTTGACAGCTGCTATGTAATTCGCTATGGGTAAGGATTCGACAGGGCTTTGATCAAGGATAAGGCCTTCCTTTAATTCACGATTAATAACGGAAGATTCAATCAAGGCTTCACTTCTAGGATGAATGGTATATACTTCAAATTCCTTAAAGTGGTGCAGTGGAGGTAGGAGTTATTTGCATGGATGCAGGATTATTTTACGAAGGGTTTGTTTGAGATGATTAACATTTTTTTGTGTAATCTTCTAGTTCAGTTCACATAACCTTCTAGTAATATTGTTCTGCTATTCGTTTTTATATTCTTGAGGAGCTTAGATGACCAGCTTTCTGAATATCATGATTCTCTCTCGATATTTTAGGATTTCTCTAGGAACTGAATATATTATATTATTATGATAAATATGTATTTCGATATCAGTATTATGAATACAAAATTATGTCATAGAGGTCGATCAAATGAATTTCTAAAGAAACGTGGTTAATTGTTTTCTGGGTTCATCGGTAAATAGCAGAATTTCTTCTTGAATACTTCTCAATTCACAGTGAATAATTTGAACGAATTTCTCTAGACATTGTTGACCCCCTCCCTGAATCAGCGCCCGATAAGCTCAAATACATACTTACCCTCCAAGACAATCTTATTAAATGTTCCGTGACCTACCCTGTGCAAAATGTGACAGCAGAAGAAAGCAATAAATGGCTGCTCCATTTAATATCACTTTCTGGAATTTCAAAACATCTTCTTACTGACTAAAGCACCAATTTTACCGCCGAACTATTTAAACAAACATGCTCTTTCCTTGAAATCAAACAGGTCTGATCCTCCCCGTACCATCCTCAAACACAAGGCATCTTAGAGTGTAGTCAATCTACACAAAAAGAATACTTTAAGGTCTTACGTCATCGAAAACCAAGACAACTGGCCTCAATATGAACACTAATATCCATAGCATAACTAACAACTCTCCCCACGAAATTCTTTTTGAAAAAAAAATCTTATATACCCAACTCTACAAATCAAACCTAGAAGCTACTTATCCGAAACACGTAAGAATTTGTCAACGATGTTTAAAATACTCTCAAACTAAGGCTCTACAGACTATCACTCAGTCAAAAGAATATTACGGTTTATATGCTAATCCTATTAAATATAGAGTAGACATTACGTATATCTTAAGAATCATCTACAGTTAAGAAAAGCCATGTCCCATCTATAGAGAGGTCCATACAAAGTAGTATATGGAAACAATTCTCTATTTTAATCAATCGAAGACAAGTAAAACACCATTATTACCAAATTAAATCGGCACACACCTAATTATTTTCACAGTTAAAATTAGTGTAAATTATATTAGCAATTTATTTAGTATGTTCTTTTTATTTACAAATTTTCAGTGCGAAAACTCAAGCCGATCAAGAATTTGTTGCAACACTATCTCAGTCACTATCTTCCTTAGAGTTATAAACGGCCATTTAGATTTAGTTCATCCAGCAATAATCCTTTCAAATTTAGACGGTTAATATTTTTAATTGCGGTTGGTTTTTACATTCCATCACTTTATCATAATTATTATAACCTAGTTACAAATTTAAATTAAATCTATTGATTCAATGAAATTTGTCCCATGCACATGTACATGTACGAGACATACATAATATCGATCCAATATACTTAACGAGTCACTTTGTAGTATTAACGTCTTGTAACGTTTAGTCTTTAGGAGTTAGTGGAGGTGAAAAATGGACACCTATGATGTAATGGGAAATTTTAATACAATTTTTTTTGTATGTTCACTGTCGCGTGTTTCAAAATTAAACAGTAATATAACGGTTAAGAATATCACGATACGGGCTTTGTTAACAATATTTTTTATAATAATATTATCCATAAAAATTGTGTTAGCAACATTCCAACTTAATTTTTTCACTGGTTATCGTGTATCAAACAATTTTTACCGGATACATACGATAACATCAAGAATACAAGTATTTATTTTAATCATTTTTGCTGCTACGGAAAGTTATCAAAGTATTCACAGATATTTTGAAAATTATAAAAATATCGACAATCTACTAAAAGTAGATTGTATAGGAATGAAAGAAAATCATTTAACCAATTATTTAAGATTTTTAGCTTCATATCAGTCTTTATTTCGTTCTTTGACATAATTTCACAGTACACAGCTGATGACATTGGAACGACAATCCACAATCTATCATATTTTATAACCCAATTTTTTTTACAAGTACAAGATTGGAAGTGTATTGTAAATTTGAAAATATTCATACGGCGTCTAAACATAATTCTGAAAAGTGTTAATAAATTATCGGAGGGATATGTTTACGTTCAAGCTGAAGATAACGCTGATAATGAAATAATCGGCGAAAATAATGATATGGAAGTTATTATTGAAATAAAAAAATTGAGAGAAAACTATATGATCTCAAGTGAGCAATGCAATTTATTTAATGGTACGTACGGATTTCAGGTTAGTTCCATTCCTTGGTTTATATTTTTCTTTATTTAAACTTAAAAGATATATAAACTAATATTATTCCCCAAATGGCCCAATCCAATGTATAAAACATTTGAATATTTGTTTTCGGATTGATTAAAGGGACGGAAACGGGAAGCAATTTTTTTTCTAAATCATCATATTAAATATGAAGGGAAAGGTTAAATACAAATCCGAAAATATATAATTTATTTTTTTCACAAATCTTTTCATCAATTCCAAAAAAAAATGATCCATAAAACCACTATCCACCCCAAGCCAGTTCTGACAATATGGTTAAAAAAATAAGGAATATTGTAGAGAAAGCAAAAATTTAAAAAGTTATGAAATTTACATTTCCTTCGACATTCATTTTCGACATAAAAAACCATTATGATATCATTTTATTTTCAAAAAAATCCTTTCAAAGTTTAGGTTATCAATCTATTATAAGAAGGAACTCCACTAATAATAAAAAAAAACTTGATTTGGTTTAATGAAAAAAAGTAATGTATTTTGCTAAGAACAAGAGTCAGTAATAGTAACAAGACCTTACAACTTTAAAAAATGTTACTCCTTGGTGTCAGTAGTCGTCTTGGTAAAGTGGAAACGTATTGGGATGAAAGTTGATGACTGATAACGAAAATTTAGAAATATATATCTCTACTATTTATGTACATCTGAAACCCAGAGTTAGACAAAAAAGTGACAGTTTTAAGTATTTTAAACAAATAGTTTTCCGTTCAAAATACCTGTTTTGTAATATACAAGTATCTGTGTTTAAATATAATTGCTTGTAAGTGAAATTTTATTTTGCACGCTTAAAACTATAAACACGTGTCGTTATTGCGATATTAACAAAAATGAAGTCTGATTTAATCGATAAGTAATTGTTAAAATTTCAATTATTAAACAAAAAACAGTACTGAGATGAATAATTTACTCATTGAAACAATGCCATTTAGAAACAGAACATGGTCTAATATATCACCCTTTTATTAGTTTTCACATTGAAACAAAGAACCTGAATAATTTGGTAATATCCGTCCATCTACCTTTTCTTCTCTCAAAAACAATAAGTTTCTATCCTTTCAGCTATTACGCAATGATATATATGACATTAAGCAAATTAATGCTCCATAGAGAGATAAAAATTATTAAACAGTGGAAAATAATAAAAAACTTTTTTTTGAAGTGCCTCCCCAAACATATAAGCATAATGCGCGTAAATACTTTCTCCGCTCATTTAGTCGAACAGATGTAGACAATCTTACTTTGTGCTTAATCCAACACGTTCTTAACCAGGTTTTTAAAAAAAGTAGTTTCGCTTGGATTTTATGTACATTTTATTTGAGAAAATCTATTCCTCTTAATTAAGTACGATTATCAAGGCTCTTTCATTTTTTAATTAAAGCTGGTGTTTGATTTGTCAAATTTTATTCTGTTCACAAACTTTTAATGTTTCAATGGCATTTGGTTTCAAAAGTATGCTGAAAAAGAAACATTGAACTTTTTCAAGCTTGTTTTCACCACTTACTAAGAATTTGACCTTTTGAATTGACAAAAGTTATCTACATTACATACAAAAATATGAAAAGCGGAAGTGTACATAAACAATTAATTTTTGAAACTTTGCAATCTGTTCTGCTGTGGACAGTTGCGAGTTGAAGTGAATTAGCAATGAGGAAAAATAAATTATCAGTACTCATTGTTTATTTTTTTTTAATTCTTTAGTTCTTGACAATACATACTTGCCGTGAGTGTCTTGTTAGCTCTTGTGACACCGGTAAGTGACATTAGCGTAAGTCTATCAAACTATTGCCTTGAGTTACTTCTGACTAATGTGTATTTAACATTAGTTTTTTATCACCTGGGTCCGACTATCATAATTTTACAGTTCTACAGATTTTATACCTTGTTCCACTTCGAACTTAGCTGCTCTTTTTTTTGGGTGAATTCAATAAAATAAAAACCTATTTGCTCAAATAACGATTCTCAAAATTCTTCAAAGATCTTTGCTAATATCCCACCTGAAGATGTTGTAATACAACGAAACCTAGGTCGTGGTAAAGAAATTAAAGAAAGTAGAAATAATACTACATCACGTAGTTTCATTTAACTTAGAATTAATGTCAAATGGCTAACATGGATTCTGCATAAATTCGTCACGTCCATCTCTCCCTCTGTATATCATAACATCTCAGTTCTTTCAGACTAATACCAACTGTGATGAAATTTGAATGGAAGGTGTGGTTCAACTACATGAATATATATAAAAAACATCTCTTGGCTTTGTTTGAGACCCAATAGGGTGGATATAATTTATGTGGTCTTTGAAAGACAATCAAAAACGTCTACTAATATTTTTATACAAACTTTCCTTCATGAGATACCAATTTGAAGATAATGCAGTCTGAAGGAGATTATAAGATATCACATATGGAAAACGTATTGGGTGTCTAGACCCTATGTTGGCTATCCTATAAAATATAGGCGACATATTACTTTCCATTGCCAGTGAAAAATGTTTTAGGCAATATATACATGTACATAGATAAATATAAATGTATATATGTATATATATATATATATATACATATATATATATGTATATATATATATATATATATATATATATATATATATATATATATATATATATATATATATATAAAGGATAGATCCTAATTAAAAAGAGATAATGTTAAGTCAAAGTAAGTAACTCACTCTTAAAATTTGAAAACTTTATGTGAACCTAAGTGTGCAGGAACCTTCATGGTGCAAGTTCACCTCGTATTTAGAATGGTCATTTAATTACAACGAAAGTAATTATTTCTTTAAGTTCCTCAGAATTCCAAACATTGCCATTCACTACAAGTTCTCGATTGCATGGTATAAATTTAACACAATTTAACAAAATATCTAATATTGCTGTAAAGGACAGATATCTGGAATGTTATAGATATTAATTATATTTCCTAATTTATTTATCAATTAATTAAATATTGTTTTTGTGTACGTACATACTCAGTAATATTTTATTTACATTGCCACTGCAATCATTCTTAAAATCTTTATTTTAATAAACTGACATATTCTTTTACAGAATGTCACAAGTTTTGAGTACTTAACAATAATAATTTCTATTGAGGGAGTCGGTCATCGTACAGAGACTCAGATTCTATTTGCTGTCAACAATCGATAGCGGCCGGGTATTTATGGTAAATGTTCTAAGCACACTTTTCACTTTTTAGTAAAATATTTCCCAAACTCAATCATTTTTAAATATTTTTGCAATCTATAGATATATAGATACAGATATATATTCTAGAAGCCACTTAGGAAATTTTAATGATTCATAACCTTCGAAAGTCTGAAGGAGAATATATGAAAAAAGGTTTTGTAAAAATTTGTTGTACTACTTACAAAATGTGAGTCTAAAAGAGAAGTTCTACACATAAAGCAGGTGAATTGACAGTGTATGTGTAATTTATAACCGTGTTGGTTAAATTCAAATATTATGCGGTTTTTAGTTACATGGCCGGCTCTCTGTATTCAGCGTATAGATAATATAATGGAACATGCTGCAACTAAAATGGAGCAAAGCTTAAATAAGTGCATCCACTAGAAAGGAAAAACTGTATTTTCTCATTGTCTGAAAATCATAGAAAAATTATTAAACCAGCTGATCTAAAATGTTGGATTTTCTAATATTTTATTATTTTACAAAGATTAAACTTTAATGAATCTCTATTTTATAATATATGTCCTCGTAAGAACTAAACAAATCAAGTAACTTTTACTTTCTTTGATTGCGGAATTAGATTTCAATGTGCGTGACTAAATATTGTACTGTTTATTTGAGTATGCTTCTCACTTAAAAGTTTTGCCGCAGCATTTACAAAATGTGATTCGTGAGGTATTTTGTCTCTGTTCTGTGAGGTATTTTTTTTTTTAACAATATTCGAATTCATATCAATTGCACTTTCAGTCACCGTATAATCATTTTGAATTTCTTGTTTTCTGAAAATTTATTTGGATTTAGCAATCACACGTAAGCAAGTATAATCGGCCAACCTATGCTTTGTAGATCAAATGTAGTTATCAGATTTTTTGCGAGAGTCTATATAAATGAATACTATTACTGGAAATAAAGTAAACCCTGCTTCAAATGCCTGTGATAAATTACCAGTTGTATTTGTATCCAAGCACTTTAAACACTTAAAACATGATTCAAATTATATTAAATAACATCAGTGTTACCATAAATGTAAATTTGCCCATTTCGACGTATTCCGTCAATTTGAAATAGCATAATTGATCAATTTGAAACGGTGAAGTCGCTAAAATATATGATTATCTTCGCTAACCCATGTCAGACCTGATTAAATGAGATTATTTTATGTGTAGCCTTTTTTGAATATAGTTACCAACTAACCTATACGTTGTTCGTATAACAACATGGACAAACATAGTTTACTGCATCGTAAAAACAAACAAATCGAAACAAGAGGATAAGTCCTTAAATGTATATTTTTGGGAAACACTTTCTACAGTTTAAAGAAATTACTTCATTTTTTCAAGAGAGAATATATAAATTTAATTCAGTTCATTGATTTCTTTATTACAGTAACATTCAAGTTACTCAATACTAATTTCCCTTGTTACATGTTTCCCAAGGCGGGGTAGTTCATAGATCAATACAATTACTTCAATCTTACGCGAGGCTCAGTAGCTTGACAATTAAATGTGTACAATCATGTTCAGATTATATTATTATGCTAGTAGTTGTTCTTGCTCATGACATGAAGAACTCCAATCTTTATCCTTCTGCACCAAAGGTTCTCTAGATGACGAACTGTGATATCCTTTTTCAGAAAAACACACCATTGTAAATAATTGTTTTCCAAAATATCTTCAATTAATATTATAGACTCTGGTTTCATTTACATGAAATCTACCAATCAGCTAAATCAAATCAATGTACTTAATCTTGATTTATTATATAGACTTTTTCTTATGTACAAAATGCTATTACACTGTACTCTGTGGATACTTTGATAGCTCACATTGTCATTATATCAAAAGTTTGATGAGATTAAATTACAGAAAGGTAACGTCAACTTCAATTATTTTTTTTCTTTTTATTTCAGGTTCCAACCTATCAGATACTTTTTATGAATTCGGCATTGTGGTTAAATACCAGCCTTTAGTGTTCAGCGCAAACGACTATGTAAAATTGGATTATTCATTTGTCTACAGCATGTTTACCGCCATAATTAGTTATGGAATTGTATTAACTCAATTGAATTAGGAAATTAAGGAGTTAATTATGACTTTGTGTTGTTATCCTATATAACTTGTATTTATTTTAGGGAACAATATAACACAAGGCTCAATGAAAAAATAGTGTTTGAAATTAAAAATTAATTTATCACAGAATATAATTTTTTTAATTTTATATGTAGCCCCCTTTTCTCTTTCAAAATAATAAATTATTCATATTACGATATTGCAAATGTAATTATTTGTATCATAAATAATATTTAAGTTATTAATGCACACAGTAAAATCATAAGAATTGGAAAAGATTACTCTGAAACGCAATTGTCTACTTTTACTACAAATACAACTACTTTTGCTGTTATCTATTACTGTTATAAATGAAAAATTTGTCTCTTACTACTTGATGGCTTACTGTTCGATTTGCCAAATTTATTATAGAGAATAGTAACTGTACTCACAAAATTTCAATCGATATTTATTTTAAGTTGTATCATTGTGATTGCTTGAAAAATTATAGGGATACCCCCTACTTGAAATTACATCTGTTCTTTTTTATGCACTGAAACAAGTTCAAACTGTGTACGCTATTTCAAATTGCAAGGACATGTTGGTACTTTTCATGATTAATTAGACCCAGTGATTAAATTGAAAAGTATAGTCCACGTGTCATCCCATATGAACGTATTTCACGTAACACGTATTTCCTTATATCACGTAGATTACTTAACTTAATGTTGAGTAAACCATAAAAAAAACCAATACATAACACTAATTAGTTTCATACGCAAGGGCAACCTATGCGCTAGACGAAAAGAACTTCATCGTTTTGGAGATCGATTATGTCTAGACAGTCATAAATTATCTTGAAGTTGTGACTGCTAGGGTGGTTATAGTAGATCACATAAATAAAACGCGTATTGTGTAATGAATGGTTTGTTTCCCTTTTTCAAGGGTTAATGAAAATGACACATGCTTATTACGAATAGAAATTGATAATTGATATTTCACACGGTAAATGAAATAGAAAATTGAGTTTTTTAGTTGGCCCCTGAAAATTTTCATAACAATATTTGTTAAAGTCATCAATTATGATATACGCAGGATTAAAAATCATCTAAACATATTAACCTGCATATGTTTACATGATTTTCAATAAAATCGGTTGTGACAGGCCATTGGATAAATGGACATGTTTCAGGTCTTGTAAGGTTTCCACTTTATTCCTTTTGAGACACGAAACCCTGAAGACATGTGTTGTATACATATTAACAAACTATTTGCAACTGAAATTAAAATACTCATAACCATGCCGATCAATCTGATAAGTATGTTCGTCACTCAAATTCTAATTTGCTTCTAACACAACTGTGTAAAGAATGGATTAGATTCCGAAAAAAGTATCTTTCTTTCCTTCAATACAGGACACTGAAAATATACATATGGAAACTTTAAAAGAGACAAATAATCTTCTAAATTTTTTTAAAATTTTTTTACTATTTAGTTATCAACTGAGAGAGACACTTAAAAATTTCAAAATTATTTATTTTTGAACTTTTTGCAAGATAGAGATGTTATTAAAAATATAACTAAAATATGCGCCCCACCCCATTTTCGAAACTGCTAAAGTGAAAATTATGAAAAGAAAACAGTCGTTGGAAATTAAGTTAAAGCTAACTAAGAAACTAAATTCCATAATTTTTGAAATATTTATTATATTTTTATATCGGTTAAGGATATATTATTGAATATGTTTACATTGTGAAAAGTATTACATACATTTGTAAATGGTTAAAGTCTAAATAAAAATTTCTCGAATACTTGTATTACCGCTAGTTTTATATCCAATACCTGGTGTTACTTATGAATTAAATAAGACATGACGAGAATAAATTATACAACACTAGAATAGGGTGAAATATATATTTTATAAGAGGAAAATCTTCAGTTTAAAAAAAATAGAAGATGAGTATAAAGGGTCCTAAAGCCTACAAAATTTTTGAACTTGTGCTGTTCTCCTTTCTTATTTCCGAGTCAGTTTAAATATTTTATTATTTTTGCTCGTTTATTAATAGACCACAGCCAGCCAATAATCCAATCAATCTAATAAGTAAATTACAGCAGAGCTCATGTTCCAGTGTTTCACTGTCAAGGATGAATAATGACGATGAGGTAACAAGCAGCTTTCCTTTGTCAAAATTGTTTTACATTTTCGCACAAGATTTCATTACATTTCACACAAATTTATGAACTAATTAATGATGAAAAAAACATCTACTTCTCTATTTTGAATTCTTATTAATAAGAAATTTGCTTTACAGTGCTCATTCGATTGGTCATTCCACAGCGTCGATTCATCATGTAACCTGAGTCTACATATGGGTATAGTAGAGCTTAATCTGTTGCTTAGAATTGAGAAAAATTAATAAAATGAAGCACCAATATGTCGGTAGAATATGGTGTTTAGTCTATTTGTCCATGTAATTTTATTTAGACAAATTTCTTGTAAAATAATTAATTGAACAGTTAGAACATAGGTTTTGCTATTGAAAGTGGAAGGCATAGAAAGTGGAAAGTGTAAGAGTTAGACAAATTAGAACTGAATGTAGCAAACAAAACACTTCATGAACTTTGTCTTAAAGATTAATATCAGAAATAGCAAATTTTACAAATATAGCATTTTTGAACTAGGTGAGTCCGAGCCGTTACTGTGAATACCATAAATCATATTATTAAGTATGGCCAGTCTGAAAACTGGTCAAGTTATATTGTACAAAACGTAATGAAACAAAGGTTCATTACGTATTGATTTATAATGAGAAATTTTTTTTGCATTTCCCAGGTTCCAAAATAACAAATAGTCCCATGCATTCTACAGAATGTGAGCTAATATGTTAGTTTGCAAACTCCTCAGGACGTCTATGACCTAAAAAACTGAAGTTCTGTTCTCGCATGAATTTTTCTATCCACATCATAGCTTTCTTTCAGATTTTTTGTAATATAATGTCATTTTTTCAGGGAACAATTATGTAAAATTTACTCAATAGAGACATACCAACATTTTTAAATGAGTAAATTTTCATGCAAAAGAAATTATATGCATTGAGATATTATATTTATATATTTATGTATAGAGAAAGAAGGGAACGGAGAAAATTAAAGATACCTAAAATTTGACCTGCGAATTTGTTATTTTAATATTATTTTGTTAACAGTATTTTAGTTTATTTAGTTTTTAATTTCAAGTGTTCCATGCCGATATGTCAGGTGGAACCTTATTGTTGTGATAACGCCATTCGTCTTTCAGTATATCAGAGGCTTCTAACATTTGAACGAAATGCGGCAAAGAGTCAAAATTCACATATAAAATGTAAATAAATCCTTTGATCAAAACTAGAAATTCTATTTAAAATAACATATAGTTTCATTCCAAAAGGGGCTCCAAAACAAGTCCATAAAGGGGAATTTGTTTCTGTATGTACATGGAATACCATTGGAAATACCCTTCAGATTAAAGCAGAAATGTGTTTAATAATTTTTTCCTTGAAAAACAATCGTTTCTCATATCATCAAAGTTACTGTTTTATAGCATTTTGTTCTCAGGTTTAACTGAAACTGAAATTAATCTCCAATATTTCAAATATCCTGTATTGATAAGACAGATGCTAAAATGATAAATAAAATTTACAACAAAGTATTTTTGGGTAAATTTACTATATTGTTATACCTATTGAAGACATATTAGGCGATATATTTAATAGTCAAAAATAAAACGATTGTTTGCAAATCCTTGTATATAAATATTCTATCCTGCCATCGACAAGACGAAAGAAGTGTTTACAGAACACTCGGAGTACGAGTTCTACATGTACTTATTAGGTTCATTTTTATCTGCTGTCATGTCATTATTCACTTTCTTTTTAAAATAGACTTGAAAATGAATAACATTTTGAATGAAAAATGGATAAATTATTTTATAACAGCTAAATCACGTTTATTAAAATTCTTATTAATATTCATGGCACTTCAGCATTTTCAACTCCAAATTCATGCCATGTTTAATGTCAAAAAGATAGCTGAATGCCCACATTATAGTAAGCACCCTTCATTCTTGAAGAAATGAATGGAAATATCTTTACTATATGATTTAAAACAAACGTCCTTTGATGTCCAAGATTATCCATGGTACACCAACTTTTTTAAAGCTGTTGCTTGTACTTGAGCACGTAAATAATATTAAAAGTAACTTATTCAAATTAAGTGATGTACCAATGTATTTTCCAGAGTGATAATATCGTTTAGAGATTATTAGTGACAAAAATATAAAATACTAAGTACGAAAAAGTTGTCTTTTTTCATTTTTGTGCCACAAATATTTAAAAATATGTTGAATCGTTAAGTACTTACAAATATGTTGAAACGTTATGAATATCCATTATACGATGGTATGATCAACAATATTCTTTATTTACACCAACTATAAATGCCAATAAGGTATTAGACAACAGTTTTTAACATTTTTGAAACGAAATATTAACAATAAAATATAATTTCACAGTAGAAGCATACTATAAACTAAAACCATTCATTTCAGATTTAGTTCAAATATCTTTTAGAATATGTACTTCAAAGTAAATCAAGATATATATGAAGATCAAAGTTAAAGTTAGGAAATATATAAAGATCAAAGTTGAAGTTGTTAGGATATTGCCTTCACACTTTGAAATAGTTAGGCGTTTAAGTTTTGCAATTAATTCAAGCAATGTTTCAATGTACTTTTAATTAATTGTAAAGCTAACACCAGTGGCATCCACTAGAGAAGTGATGGAATTGAAAACGCTGTGTTTTTGCCAGATAAATTTAGCGTTCTTTACACAAAAACTTTATCGTGGATCTAAAAGTGTGAGTTGCTTGTGAGTTGGGATGAGGACATAATAAAGTCTCTCAAGTAGAACCAATTGAGCAATGTTTGTCAATCTGCAAAGAGTAATATTGTGAAATAGGTAAAATTTGTAAAACAGATTGAAAAATGCTCGAAAGTTTGAAGAAAATCTCATCGCAAGTAGCAGACAGGTGATACTCAGCAAAGTGCTTTATAGACTCATATTTAAGGGACACTCCATAAAATACTACAAAACTTGCCTATTGAAATTTAACAAACCTCTTCAATAGTTTTTTCCCAACGTATATAATATTTGTATTCAATTATTTTAATTAAAGCATAGCTGCAAAATTTTCATTATAAAATGTTGAGAAATAACCAAGTAATAAGCTTGTTGCAGCAGTATGGATGGACAGACATAAATTACTTTAAACGATTGCTATGAATCCTTGAAAATATCCAACGGTAGAAAACAATCTGAAACTTAGCTTTAATGCCCAAAAGTATAACACATATATGAAGCTGCTTAGGTGTATACTAATCTGTGTACAAAATATATGATTATATATATTAAGAGAGCCTTTTAGGCCATATAACATAGAGTACCATCCACGTAGCTTAAAAAGGTACAAGAAATGTTTTGTGCCTCAATTTTTCTTATCCTACATATTTCAAAGAAACAGATTTCGGATAAAAGTCATACGATTGAATAAAGTAAGACGGATCGGAAATGACATAGGTACTTCATATAGTACTCGTAGAGATACAATGTTATCTCATGATATTTTCTCCATGTTATGACTTACGATTCTGGATAATTCACAGATATGTGAAACTCACTTAATAATTCTAGAAATACTAGATTAGCGTAATAAAATTTTTCAAATTTGAGTACAAAGTGATTGTGGACTATTGAACTAACATCTATATACATCGACTTGATTAACTAGGGTATTTATTTTGGAATATAAATGTAAGTCACTAGTGTTACAATCGGTTAAGGACGGACAATGTTTTGAAAATATTTTTCTTTCATAGGTCAGACATTGATAAAATTTCTATTAACTTTGACAATGATGAAATTCTCCAATCCAACAAAATTGAAAAATCCAGCGAAAGTGGATATAAGGAGTGAATTACTTGTCTTCATAATAACATTTCTGAATTTATAACAAATTACTACTTCTTTCAATAATATGAAATATATATGATTATTCGGAGAGTTCGTAAGTTTATTAAAATTAGTTTATATAATTTTATTCATAAATTTTTGCAATTCCTGCAATTCGACTGAGGATAATTGGTTGAGAAATCATAAAAGTATTTGAGTAGTTAAGAGAACAATACATATATATTCGAGCAATGATATTACATACATAGATGTGTCAATTTTACTGATAAATGGAAAGTTAAATGAAAGGTAACTTCGATTTTTTAAAAGTATTCAAAAATATTTGAAAATGCTCTAATGACATGTAACTTGGAACATAGGATTATTTCTTTCTAACTATAGCATTTCCATATAGTGTAATGAAGAGAGAAGCCTTTTTATGGTATAATTATTATCTTCCTAGCCAAATTCGTCATCTACATCAATACAATAAAAATTACTGAATGTCCACAAAGATGTCGATCTCTTTAAGAAAGATATTGACAATCCAAATGTAATTATAGAAATATGGATAAACTCGCTGTGCCCACGATTGGACTTCAAAAAGTTAGTGTATCGTTTAAAGGGCTATATATACATATCTATTCTTGCCAAATTTTTCTTCTGCTTGAAAAGAATCCAACAAAAAAATCAGCCTATTTTCTGAACCGGTCAAAATATTGGAAGTTCAGTCGGTAATTCATTGACAATTCAAAAGAATTGACTATAAGACCTAGATCAGGACATAGGCTACATATTTCTTTGGGAATATATTTCATTTTCATGGGTAAATACAAAAATATAATATAAAATTATTACATGTCGCGGGCAAAGCTGCGAACAGTCGCTAGTTTTTTATAAAATTCTCAATAGACGGTTCATATTTTAGAATATTTTATTAAATGGAATATAAACATTCAACCTTGTGTAAATGTCACACAACACCACGGAATTTCTCAAATACGGAATTTCTCTCTTAGAGTGAACAAATATCTTATGTAATACTCTTTTATATCGATTGTTATATATCAATATGCTAAAGGAGTATCACAATTATATTCCAAGTTAGTTGTTTACTACATATACATTTTCTTTACAGATGTATTCTCATTGAATCTCTGAGTTTTGATGGTAGCGTAAATTTTTACTGATATTCCTTAATAATCTCACTTTAATAGTATTTGATTTCGCAAAATGCAGCAAATTCTGCGAATAATTGTTGGCAATGACATATAATTATGTATATCTACTGTAACTTTCTTTGATATATTTTTGCTTCTCTTGCTCTCAAATACAGAGAAGCAAAAATGTGTTAACGAAGAACATACAATATGTTTATTCATATCATTTTCTATATTAACATGGTTTGGCAATAAACTTGTTTATCAAACAAACTCATCTACTTGCTCTATAAGCACATCATTTATCTTTAATAAGAACTTAGTTTATAAAAGTCAACAAATATGACATTCTACTTCTCAGCATTAATGCTTAGTTAAAATCTAACTTTTATTCTAATACTATCGCATTATGGATTAAAGATATCAACGCAAATCTATTTTAGTCATAAATTGGTCTATAATATTATTTTAGAAATGTTTATTTACTACAGATGAAAGTATTTTTAAAAATTTTTAATTGATATTTTAGTCCAAGATAACATCTCTGCTAATAAATTACAGAAATATATCTGTATATATGTGTATATGAGCATGATAATGCGATCACTTGACTAATGGAGTAGACTAATCAAAAATATACATAGACAAAACACAAATCGATACAATGTCATTAGTTCATTAATATAATTGAGGATCTCTGCAGTATAGTACCACTTAGCAACGTGTTCAATGACTTCGAGAGACAAACATAAACATTGACTTTAGTTAATTATTTTCTTCAATTAAATAACAGCTTTCATGTACACAAATAAACCGTTGTGTTTCTTTAAAACAAATTCAAGTTATATATTGTAATATATTATAATGAAAGTGTTATTATTTTGAGTAATCATTGAAAAGATCATAATTTAAACTGAATCAACGAATGATAGGGGTGTGCCGATGGTTTAGTAATTAATCAGCAAGTATCGAATACATCCATTTAATTGATTTCGTAAACACCTGGGCGGTAAATCTGCTGAACAACGCGAGCCTTCATTGTTAAGTTTAAATGACAATAAAAACTTATTTTTTATGGAAAAAAACATTTATTTTAAACACAGTACATACCAGCTTACTTTTTCTTTCATATTTCAAGCTTTTGTAAGTTCAACTTTGTTTGTAAACGGTAATGCATTTACTAACGATTATTTCAAAATATTTTTTTGACCACATACCAACTAATGTAATAATTTAATTAAGTTAAATTTGTCGTTTCGTTAAAATATTTTGGCTCTTATTTCCCACATAAAATGGAAATATTTTGATAAAAATTCCTTCAGTACATTTTAAAAAATTGAATAAATTAAGAACTATTCTTATTTCATCACCACACCGACACCGGGGATTTATGTTTATAAGCAAATATAACATCGAAGAAGCAATTTATCGCTTTGAGTTGGGATAAATCTACCTTTTGCAAGTAAAATACCCTGCATCATCTTAGTTAGTGCAATTGAAAATATGACAATGACCATTAGTAAAAATAAAATTTACGTACGTCAGCAGTTATATTATTATAATAAATAGTTCTTTTCAAATTCCAACTAACAAAAATAACCACCGAATTTGATTTCCATATTAAGGGATTAACAATATCAGATACTAATATATTGATTTTTAGATTGAATTTTGTAAAAAACCGTTTTACATGTATTAACCCTGGAATTAATATTAAGAATAACTTAGAAACTTTTTTTTTTATATAATTAATGACAACCTCGCTCATTCCGCTGCTATATTCAATGTTATTTTTAGTTGAAATCAGATGAAATATACACTCCGTATATTTCCTTTCATTACTGGCCTAAACGAAAGCTCCTATACAATGCTCCAACAAATTGTATGTTCCCAAATTTTTATATACACGCATTTTGAAGGGTATACAGATATATACTATTTCATTAACTGCTTTCAAATTCTGCCAGCTGTTTCGACTATCTTTTCCAAGTAAGTAAATATATTATTAATATACCAATAAAAAATTTTACATCCTGTTCATACATTTCACAATGGACATCAAACTTAAGTTCAAGTTCACAATTACATATTTAATTTAATAAATGTTTAACCTTTTTTCATACTTTAAATTTTACTAAATGACACTTTTTTATGATAAACTTGTGCAAGCCAATTTATTGATTGACATACACATTAAAACTCCATGTCACGGTGACAAGTGATTAATTTTGAAACCATGAATTAAATAATAATTAAAAGAAAAAAAACATACTACATCACGTAGTTTCATTTAATCGTAAATAATGAATTTCTACAAAATTAACGCCAAATATATTCAATTACTGTTATATTTAATATTTATGGATTTACCTTGCTTTACCTTTATAATTAGTTTTATATGTATTTTGTGTGTTGTATTTGGAAATAAATAATTTTGTTCTAATCTCAAGTTTTATAAGGTAGAAATATAAAATAAATTGATTAACATAAAAGATCTTCATCTTAATGTATAGTTTTAATGGAACGGTTAAATTTGTTTTATGAAAACTGTCTGGGAACTTTTTTATAGGTGAAGTTCATAATTCTCACTAGGTTGTACTGAAGATTTACAAAACATTAAAACATCTATGAATAGTAATATATAAGTCTATTTCTATCTAACCTCAAATTTATAGTTTCATTTGAAAGTGATACTGAATTATGTCAACGTTGGGAACGGGCACATATTATTTGTATGGAATATCAACAAAAGGAAAACACCATGGCATGTTATAAATAAAGTTTTGTTAGGTTAACTTTTTTTATATTGATCTTAAATAAAGCATTATCGTCTTTTATCCAATTTTAAATCTACTTTGATTATCGGTTTTTCCAAATATTTTTTTAATTATTAGGAGTACTTAGGAGTGTCGACACAATAAATGAATATTTAGGAGTGTTGACACAATTATCAGTACAACTTGCACTGATAAACGTTATGTTACAAAATATCCAAGTGTGCACGCTATTCTACTCCCTTGACTGTTTTAGAAGAGCAGTTACGGAATTGCTTTATTAAATACAATTTAACATAAGTTAATACAAATTTGATCCGAATTGCTTTGTGTTTTTTTTCTTTTAATCATTATTTAATTCATGGTTTCAAAATTAATCACTTGTCACCGTGACATGGACTTTTAATGTGTATGTCAATCAATAAATTGGCCTGCACGAGCTTATTATAAAAAAGTGTCATTTAGTAAAATTTAAAGTATGAAAAAAGGTTAAACATTTATTAAATTAAATATGTAATTGTGAACTTGAACTTAAGTTTGACTTCCATTGTGAAATGTATGAACAGGATGTAAAATTTTTTATTGGTATATTAATAACATTTTGAAATCTATAGCACAATAATTCTTATGTGTGGTGATGAAATAAGAATAGTTTTTAATTTATTCAATTTTTTAAAATGTACTGAAGGAATTTTTACCAAAATATTTCCATTTTATGTGGGAAATAAGAGACAAAATATTTTAATGAAACACCAAATTTAACTTAAGTAAATTATTACATTAGTTGGTATGTGGTCAAAACAATATTTTGAAATAATCGTTAGTAATGCATACCTTTTACAAACAAAGTTGAATTTACAAAATCTTGAAATATGAAAGAAAAAGTAAGCTGGTATGTACTGTGTTTAAAATAAATGTTTTTTTCAATAAAAAATAAGTTTTCAATTGTCATTTAAGCATCATTTAAACTTAACAATCAAGGCTCGCGTTGTTCAGCAGATTTACCACCCAGGTGTTTACGAAATCAATTAAGTTGATGTATTCGATACTTGCTGATTAATTGCTAAACCATCGGCACACCCCTATCATTCACTGTTTTATCTCCACAACTGATTTTTCATTCAAAAGATCGTAATTTAAACTGATTCAGTTTAAATTATGATCTTTTGAATGATTACTCAAAATAATAACACTTTCATTATAATATATTACAATATATAACTTGAATTTGTTTTAAAGATACACACAGTTTATTTATGTACATGAAAGCTGTTATTTAACTGAAGAAAATAATTAACTCAAGTCAATGTTTATGTTTGTCTCTCAGTCTTTGAACACGTTGCTACGTGGTACTATACTGCAGAGTTACACAATTATATTAATGAGCTGATGACATTGTATCGATTTGTGTTTCATCTCTGCAAATTTTTGATTAGTCTATTCCATTAGTCTCCATTCATAAAAAAATTATATCATAAAAAGGCTTCTCTCTTCATTACACTATATGAAAATGCTATAGTTAGAAAGAAATAATCATGTGTCATTAGAGCATTTTCAAATATTTTCGAATACTTTTAGACATTTGAAGTGATTGACACAGCTATGTATGTAATATCAATTGATCGAATATATTTGTATTCTTCTCTACTCAAATACTTTTATGATTTCTCAATCAATTATCCTCACTTGAATTGCAGGAATTGCAAACATTTTTGGATAAAATGATATAAACTAATTTCAATAAACATACAAATTTTCTGAATAATCATATATATTTCATCTTATTGAATGATGTAGTAATTTCTTATAAATTCAAAACTGTTATTATCAGGACACATAATTCACTCCTTTTTTACATTTCTTACTCATAATTACACTTAACCCTATAGTTATCATAAACAGAACTCCCATGTAACAAAATGCCGATTTTCCTTTCTGCGAAATCACTTTCGTTTTGCTCACAATTCAAGGCCGAACAAAGTGTTGAATGTATCACATCATATATGGCTGTAATGATGCCATACGGCGATCAGTGTGCGTATACTGCAGCACCAATTTAACTAAATGTTTATATGTTCTTTTGTAGCAAATATTATTTCATCAAAATTTATGCGTCCTCTGTGCGTCTCTTTTGGCTGCTAAAAATTTGATCATGTTTCTAAATTCAAAGCAAATTAAGTGAACGGTAGTTTACAATCAGCACAATCTACACATTCTTATACTTCTTTATAATATTATGAACAATCCAAATTATCTTGGGAGCAGATTTAGTTATTTGTCTGCACAGGGTCTAGGGCTGCGCTCTAAAAACGATTTCAGTTTCCTTTTTCCCAAACATACGAATATTTTGTGAAAAGTCCTTCACCATCTAAGTTAATAGATTTTAGAGTCGATTGGAACAGCATAACAGGAACTCGCCCTCTGTTAATGTGTTCAAAATCTGTCTGAAAATGTCCTTCTTCTCATAATCCTTTTGTGCTACCGTTCCTAATTTAAACTTTTTTTAAAATTTTTTATATTTAGTTTGGTTTTGTTTATTTATCTACTGTGATATTTTTGTTCTTTTATATAACATGCTAATTGTTTATTTTTTGCTTTATTATCTTTTACAGCCTTCCACATTACAAAATGTCCAAATTTAATCAATTTGGTTGGCTTAAAGAGATTGCTCTTGTAGAAATAAGTCCATCAAATGTATATGTTATTATACGTTGAAGCTTGAAATAAATAAACTTTTAAATGTGAATCCATCAGATAGTTTTGAATTAATAATATTTATTGCGTGACATAATAAAGACAAAAAGTTCTTTCATGTTTTCCTTTTTAGGCAAATGCATTCTTAAATCAAGCTGAGCAATATATGAACTGGTAGTTTTGAAATAGTTTCGGTAAGATATCAGAAAAGAAAAACGATAGATTAGTTTTCGTGAACATTTAATGAAATTTTGGGTAGCATTTGTAAATGTCTGTAGCACATTTATTTTAAATGGACGACCTTTGCGTGACATTTCAATCATATATCTGTATCGGGTAATTAAAAATTAAAACTGCTATATTGCCTCGTATATTTATAAAGAAATTTATTAATTAAAGTTTATAAATTTTTTTTACGTAAGCTTTTTAGTGCAACATATTTATTTACAATATGTATGTGCTATAACAATAATATATCTGAGGCCGTCAATTTAGAATCTACATGCTTAATAAATTTTACGAGTGAAATATAAACTCCTGAAATGGCCTGGTATTATAATACAATTAATGTTACTCTCCACTATGAATTTATGAAACCTGAATATTGAAACAGAATATAACATGGGACATGCAAAAAATTTAATGAATTATATTAGGAAAGTATCCTATTCATAACTGCTATTTGAATGTTGAAATGATGAATGGTCTCTATCATAAATTATGGATATAATCGACTGTATCGATTTATTTAGTTTATAAAAACAATTCATTTCTCATCGTGTAGGTGACCATATTCATTTATAGATTAGACTTTATGGATATTAGAAGAACAAACAGTTTTTCAATATGCCTTCTAATAAGATTACTGTGATCAATATTGAGAATCAGGTTACCGAGTTTGTTAAAACGCTTTGGCCCACTCTATTTCTTCAATTTGTCTTCGGCGCTTGTAGAAAAACTACCATCAACAATAAGATATTGTCTTGTTTTAGAACAGTTTATAGTTGCACAGTTATTATTTTTCTTATAGGGTTCGTTTCGGTAATGTTATTTTTCAATGGTATTGACGTTTTTAACGTTTATGATTTACCTCCAATT
Source organism: Druceiella hillmani (assembly GCA_039881145.1). Classification (NCBI taxonomy): domain Eukaryota; kingdom Metazoa; phylum Arthropoda; class Insecta; order Lepidoptera; family Hepialidae; genus Druceiella; species Druceiella hillmani. Next base: position 210,001 of record JAYKKI010000069.1, on the reverse strand, counting down.
ATTATAATCCTGTTCATCTTATATTTGTTTTGCACCGATGTATTTTGCACGAGAAAACAATTCATGAAATTATTTAATCACTTTGACAAAATTGATAGTCTCTTTGAGCCAATCCATAGAAAAATTATTTTACAAAGAGATTCCAAACGTAACTTTATCATTACCAGTTTCATGATATTATATTATGTAGTTGTGTTAAGTGTATATTTACATTCGACAAATGCTGCAGGATTGCAATTTTACGAATATCTTCTTGAGGTAATACTCTGTGAAATAGTTTGGGATTCAGAATTTACGCTTATCTTGCTGCTGATTTGCAGCATCCTTCAAAGAATTCAATTACTGAATAAATTTTTTGGAAATATGAAAATAAAATCAACACCTCTATCGATAGAAGATTTATTCGGCAGTCCCCAGCACAGCATGTCCAGTGACAATATTAATTTCATCTTCAATATGTCACTTGAAGAGAAAGGCTTTAGCGGTTTGTTGGATTTCTACCTAACTCTGTTGGAAATGCTTAGATGTTTTAACAGCATGTTTAAAATTCAGGTTTGTTATGAATATAATATTCTACATTCCATGGGGCTCTGATACAGCAAATAAGAGATATTCTCTGCATTAGATAATTTAAAATTAAAATATAAATAATTTAAAATATTTTTAATTAGTATTTAAAATTTCAGCTCCTATACACTTTACATAATGTTTTCATATTTGTTATGAGTGACACCTTTTTCTATTTGAGAAGTTTAAAATATGCCGTAAGTATAAATTGTTATCTTATTTGTTTCAATATTGAACAAATTTAATAATACTTCTGACACGGAATTACATTTATATTTTCACCACATACTTTTATTTGTTCAAATATTTTTTATATCTTAGCATTACTAACATTTTGGGAAATATGATGATAGAGCGATCTATTACCACTGTTTTATTATTTTACTACTAAGGATTATAAAGTTATGATGACACTATCATGTGTAAATAATCAGAAGTAAATTACGTGTTTCAGGCTGCAACGAAATTTTCATTTTTGGAAACAGTATTTTAGACATCTCCTTCCATAATACAAATTGTTAACATTTGCATCCTCTGTGAATGCATCTATTTGCAAGTAGAAGAAACTAAAACCTGTTTGACAACAATTCAGACTGATAAGCAAATTCGTGAGTCCAGTTTAGAATATTTTTTAATAAAATAATTATTTAATGTGTTGGGATTATTTCAGGAATAAGTTTAACAACGCTAATATCGGCACAGTTCTCAAGAAAACATTCCAATGTCAGAAGCGAATTTAAAAGTGGAAACGTTGAATCCCTTCAAGATATATTATCAGCAACATATTAGTTAATAATTTTAGTTTATTTTGATAACCGGTGACTCAAGCTATGATTTATAATTCAGTGTTTGATTAAATGCAAGTGACTAAATATGCTGATGTGTGTAGATCGAACAATAAGAAAATATTTAGATGATTTCGTTTCATTATGCAAAAAACATGACCCACGTATGCAAAAATAATTTTTTAATGAGATATTCAATTAATAACGGAAATTAACCAAAAACTTTTCCATAATATAGTAGTAAACTTTGTGTGACAGTTTATTTTAAGAATAAATATACGAGTTTTAACTATAAAATATAAACTTGACCAATCTAAGCGAATTTATTCTATCCTAATTACATATGGAAAACATTTGTTAATAACTAAATTTTATGGTAATTGCCTAATAGTAGAATCTTCATTTGAAACGTCATGAAATCTAAAGTCGTGAAATAAATATTCGATATGGTTGAATATAGTTTTATGCGTAGGAAAATTCGAATTTAAAATTTTTTATTAGTATTTGAAATTTTTGTAACGGAAATTATTAGGATAAATCTTAAGTGTTATTCAGTTGAAAACTTCCATTTTGCCTGTTCTGTACATCACTTTTTGGCCAATTCACCTTTAAACTATTGATATGTTACTAAAAGAAGCTAAATTATGATTACATTTTTTTTTTATTCTATGCTTAAGCGTCAAGACCACACAGTTAACAAATTTTAAGTTCGGTGAATATGCACACGAATAAGGTTTACATAGAAGAAGCATTGGAATTATGGCTAATGCTCACAAAATTTTATTAACTAATTGCCTTTTCATAATTATCATACATAAGTAACTGGCATATAACCAAGTATCCATTATTTTGGATAGCCACCAGCTAGCAATTATTTTAATTGCATGTCTCCCAAACTCCGATTCAGGGATGAAGAATATCTTTGAGTAGTTAGACGTCTCAATGTTTCTTTTCATTTATATATATATATATATAAATATATATATATATATATATATATATATATATGTATATATATATATATATATGTATATATATATATATATAAATAGATATATATATATATATATATATATATATATAATATACTTAAATCATAAATATATATGCTAATTACTCTTGTAAACCTCAATTCCATTTAAACAGTTACTTTTAATGTGCACATAGAAAAATGTTCACTCGCTTAGTGACATTTTTTTATGTGTTTTTTTCTGTGTTCTGTTATTGGAAGTTACATGTTGAATATGAACATTACTAAATATGACAAAGTAAACCCTATATATTAAATGGAAATAGAGCAAAGTTATTTTTTATAACTTGTTGCTGAAGAACACGGCACACCGTGGTTTGATGTTGACGAGTATAACTTACATTATATTATTTTATGATAATCGAGGGTATCTTTAAGAAATAAATTTACGCTTTGACTGCTCAATATCCCACATAATGGAATTAACTAATCCAGTAAGGTTATTTTTACTGCCCTTATCAGCACCAAAAATAACCCTTTTCAATGATTTCTCAGTAAAGGCGAAAAAGTAATGAAAATATAGTTTTGGAAGCACAATTTATCAGTGAAACCAGTTCATATTTATGACAAGAAAAGGAAAGTGTGACACGCTTAGTAATTTTTGTGAATATGAAATATAAAATAAACGAATATGCATTTTTCAAATTTTTTATAAGTCAAGATAACAAAAATATGTTTAAATAAATGATAATTATTTAGAAAATGATTTTGTAGAAAAAAATCAGTCCGAAGTTTAAAATAAAATATAATTTTTATTTAAATTATGTTTTGAAAAATATATCGTAATTCAGCAAGCAAATATCTTCTGCTGTATTGCCATTTTATGTATAAAAAAATATTGTAACTTTCACAATAACTTTTCAAAAATGAACACCATTTAAGCTTTTTTTCTATGGTCCGCTCTGCAGTAAATTGGCAATAAAAAAGAAAGAAACATTTTGAAAAGGAGCAACTATTTTATTGAGGTGAATAGATCAAATGTCTTATGCTCCGTTTTATTTAACTTATTTCTCACATTCTTATTCCATCCTGACAGTCCGTTGTGTTCAGCTGAAGCACAACATGCGTAAGGCTGTTATTTACTCAACCAGTTTTTCCATGTCATTTATTATAACTCCTTTCCTCAAACATATTAAATTTTTATCAAGTCGTAATGCCAAGATATTTTATTTATTTTTAAGCCAGTTTGAAGAAAAATTTTTTTCACTGGTCGAATCTTTCATTTTCATGTTGTTAGTTTTCGAAACTGTAAAGCCATGAAATTTCTTCTTAGTAAAGGTTTTGTTAGACATACATTCTCTGAAATATTTTTAATTAATCATATTTTCACATAACTTTGCTTAATATGTACTTTCATTCTTTTATGATTTTCAATCGAAGAAAACAAGAATGATGCACATAAATAAGAATTTAATATTTCTTTAGTGATATATCTATTAATCTAACTATAGGGTGTTTTTTGATCTGTAAATATATTAGTGATTAGAAAGTATGAATATTCATTAAATAAAACCTCATTCCAAATGAGCACTTTTTGTATGTAAGCTTACATACAAAAAGTGTTCATTTGCAAAAGTGGACATTCAATAATTTCGTAACAACTTTTTAGTACGTTTTAGTAATATGCAAATGTTACTCACTGTTCTTTGTTGATTATTTTGTGAATTATAAATATAATAAATTCACGGCTTTAGTTCTAGAGGGAATTTTTATTTTCTTTGCTTTTTCAACTATATATGTGTATGTATATATATATATATATATATATATATATATATGTATATATATATATATATATATAATATTGAGAGACTGATCTGAAATATATGTACATTTCAAGGGACCCATATAAATATAGACAATTATCGATATTTAAAGTGATCTCTATTTCATATCCTCATATCTTTCAGACAATCCATGTAAGGACTGACTAACTGATAATTATATTTCTTTGAATTGACACCACAACATATCTCTATTAATTGAAAGCGCTGCATATAAGGATAGGTAACTGAATGAAACAGAAACGAAATCAGCAATATTCAAGAATGGAAAAAATAAGGAAAATTGTTTTAGACATTTTTTTTTGTAATTGCTTAAAAATACCTCACGCTCATGATGAACTTTCTTCAATCTCAATACTCAAATGGAAATACATGCGAATATGTTATTTATAAACAGTTTTTATTTGTGCAGTAGCTAGGTTTTGTGTTAATAAAGATCAAGGAAAGTTGACAATTTGTAAAAGGTAGGTTTTCACTAAAAATATTATTTAGGAAATATTCCGAGCTTTTATTCTTAAAGAGTTGCCACTCGCGTGCTGAATTCGAAAACAAAAACGAGAAGACAAATTAATTAAAAAATAATCAAACTAATTTTTAAGTTTAATTTTTTCGTTAGAGCTGATAGATTTAATCATAATCACTTTAGTTTACTGTTTGCAGACGATGACCAAATAAATCAAATTTTTCCATTTGAAACTGGCATTACCTTAAAATAAGACCCTCATTCGACATCTACAGGAAAATTGTAATGTCTTTTTATTACTTTAGTAATTGTTTGCTGTCTGAGTGTGGCAAGCAATGTGTTACGGTCGACTAAAAGTTTTAGTCGAAACTGTTGTGGAAGTATATAAAGGGTTATGACTGCAAAAAGAATAATAAAAAATTAAAATTTAATTTAACTCTAATTATTAACACTTATTTAACACTAATTGTTATCTAAACAAGTTTGCTAAGATTTATATTTAAATCAAGCGGTTTGCAATAGTGTACAATAAATACACAGATATAAGGCGTATGGAGGGGATTCAAGTTACTATCCTTAAAATTCAAAATTTGATTAATTAAATACTCTTATTAGACTGATTAGATCAACAGCAGAAACCAAATCAGAGCATCTGAATAAACATAAATTTTCAAAGTGAAAATTTTTAAAGGTTAACACGTTTTTATGTCCTTCGCAAAATTAATCTGTTTTTGTTACACAAACATTTCTTGGCAAATTTCCTTGAAGCACTTTGCGTATATTTTGTTATTATTATTTTTTTTTATAATTTTGTATTTTCTTTAAATGTTTTGTTTTACACTTCCAACATTCTAAAACGGTTTTTTATATTAAATAGTTTTGCTGTAAATATATTTACAGAAGGAACTGTTTTACGATTTGCTTATTTCATTCGTTTTGTAAATTCAAATTTTCATCATGGGCATCTATTTTCTTCTCTCGCTTCCACACAGTGTTCATGTCTCTGCGGAGCTGAGGAAAATGGAGAATATTAGTCCTCGAACGAGTCGGTATTTCATGGTTTAGTGATGCACTTTTACATCTTCCTCCCCTTCTCCATAGCAGATTTAGTTATCGTCATGTGCCTTTTAATTTCATCAATATATGTGCCACCATTACAAATGAATGTCCCTGAATAGATGTATAACTGAGCCACCTTGCAATTTGCTGGTTGCAAGTAAAATTTAAAATAGAAATTCAAGGATAATTAGTTTCCATGAGATATGTCTTGTAGTTTTTGAGATATGGGAAATTTTTGGTAGAGACCACACCAACAACATTATTTTTGCATACGAAATAAATTTAATATTGTTTGGTCCTACGGAACACTTCGTGCATGAGTTCGACTTTCATTTGGCTGGTTTTATTTAAATTAAAAACATGCGTTATGGAGGCGTAATTAGATTTGAAATTCAACAAGCAATTTACAAATAAAGAAAGTCTTAGATGATTATTACAAAGGTCTTCACCTCTGTAGTTAAGAGGCAACAAAAGCAACAGTGATGCTGTGATTCCTTTTAGATTAAATCATGAGTCAGTGTTTTGAAACAGTTAGTTGGTTTCCATTCTTCATAACTCAGCAAATGTGTATATTGTGTTTTCGAAATATATCTTCCGACAATTACTACCATTTAAGTATACCACACTGGGGACTGAATTATACCAAAAGTCTTCAGCTTCCCACAATTTTCAATTTCATAACCACGTGATCGTAGCCGCAACAGATTGTGATTTGTTTATAATAAGTGAAAGTAAATTTTTAGAAGTTTGTCTTTGTTTTTTCTTACTATTTTTACATAACTATGTGTTCAGATCTAATCTATCCATTAAAATGTTAAGCCATTGATTCTTTTTAATAATATATTGATAAATGTGTGTGACAGCCAAATAAATAAATAAAAATACTTTACAGATAATAATACTTCTCTTATTCAAGTGAACGAGAAAAATTGTTGCTTCTTTGGTGTCGTTACTTTTGAGACAGATTCTTTATTCTGTGATGAAGCACAGAATGTTGTAACCTTTAATAGCCAATTTTTCTCATACACATAGCCCATCATAAGCTAGCTCTCCGTAAATGAATTTATCCGTAAATCCTATCCATTTGTTACATGATATTATTTAACAATATCATATAACAAATATGATATTGTTTGCTTTTAACAATAATTTCAATGAACTTTATAACGATGAAGGTCATTGAAATGAATATCATGAATAAATATTTTCCAGATATGTGATCCAAATTTTTCAAACCAGAATTTGACTTATGCTCTTCATATGAGTGGTCCGTGCGTTTTACTTTTATCTGCGCTTAAGGACTTGCGGCTGAAAATGCTATTGGTAAAATATCAGACAGAAATTCCAACTAGTAATTTGGGGGAATAAAAATTATTAACTAAAATGTAAATAGAGGAGTTAAATATAGCAAGTTTGGGATCAGAAAAATATCAATATACATTTTTCGTAACACCACATTCATCAATGGAAGTGCTGGAAAATTGTTGAGGGCTGCGGAATATTCATGCGCGCTCTAAGCAAATGTATTAGAACTAAGCAAATCTACGAGTTTGTCCTCTTACGTACAGTCTGGAGTCCAAAATATTACCAAACATAAAATCGAGAGATTACCCGCATAATAATTCAATAATTGAAAAGAAACCATGATCAAAACCAATTTCCATCGGAGTTGAAGGAACTATGAAAACCTTTTAAACTATTTTAATATTTTCTCCAAAAGGAGTATATAAGTTATTTTTCCATAGTAGAATCAGGTATCTGCATACATTGTCTTTGCAACAATGCAGCCATGCTCTTGAGACTGAAGAGTAAAACACAGTATATTCATTGTAGTAGGTATGTCGCAGAACAAATCCTCGCCCAGTCTTGACAGGTTTCGGGAATATGAATGTAAAATGTTAGACAATGAATCGGCTATGAAACTTTCAAAACTGGTTATTTACAAAGTATGCAATTTATTCGTTTTAAATTCATGTTTGTACGATTTTATTTTTGTGCATTTAATGTTTAAACAAGTGAAATACATCACTAGAATGTACAAATGTGCACCGGAGGTATGTTCTGAAACATCTCCAACTGAGGCTATAGAAATGTGCACCGGAAGTGTGCTCTAAAATAATTTTTGTAGAATCAATTTTTATGGTGATAAATTACGGATTTTGTAATAAATGTAAAGTAAAGCATGACATGGAACCTTTCTTTGTATTTTAATTAAGTATATAGATATACCAAATTAATATATCTTCTAGTGTTCCACGTTTAAATTACAAACAGGTTTAAAAATCTGTAATTTGAATTGATATATACAAATTTTGATTTAGCATCCTCATCCTGCAATTATGCAGAATGAACACATAAGTGCAGGTCTTTCGACTTTACAAATGGAAGTGTTAATTTTTTATTCTTAATCAATATATGGCCAGTGTAATATAAAACATTTGAGTTTGCCTGGTTATACCATAATTAAATATCCACTACAAAATAATTACTATCACACTCATGTATTTACAAATTTGATTAACAGCGATCAAGGAACAGGTATTTCGTTCACAGAAAATCTTTATCACTTACCAATATCCAGTATCAATTTCAGCATAACAATGTTCTTTTCCTATTTATGAAACTTTAAAATTAAAGTTTGGCAAACTATGCGTGCTACTGCTAGAATAAGTAAATTTTAATGCAGGATACTATATTTATAACCCAATACTAATAATATGCCTGCGCTATATAGTGTTTAAAATAAATTAATTGAAAGTATGCTGGAAAAAATTATTTTAAAAATAATTACAATTAAAGGAAAATAATATTTACTGACTTGAAGCTATTATTTTAATAAAATATTGAAAATTTTAATGGCACAGGCGTATATAGGCCTTAAGGAAATTTTTCATCATTAGTCTATTATTTCATATTTCACATAATTTTGTAATAATTTGCCTGCAATATATAATGATGACATTATAACCCATTATAACAGTATCCAAAAATGTTTAATCAAAAAGGACTTAGTTAATATTATTTTAACCATCATGGCTTGCACTAATTTATTTAAATTTTTCCAGAAGTTCAAAGGAATACTCTCCATGATCCTCGAAGTCTATTATGATATTCTGTCCATAGTTGATAAGGACCTTTCCAATAATTTTAGTATATTTGATTGTATAAATTTGCAAATTTTAACAACCAAACTTTAAAAACACGCAATGAATACTGAATAAAAATTTTCAGGAACAACGTCAAATTGGCAGAACACTTCATATTAATCCAACTTTAATCTTAAAAATTTAGGTAGTTTTTTCGATGTATCGAAAGAATTATCCTGTTTTCACGAGGAAAAACACATGTAGTTTATTTCCATAAGGTGTGCTAAAAGTGTGGAAATTATAATGAATTAGCAGTTCATGCATAATGGGATAAGTATTCGGTACATTAGAATTTTAATGTATATTAAATTCACATTTAATAAAATGCACTTTGCTCATGTATTTTAATATTATTGTAATATTGTAATGCATATATCTTATAACCTTTTTATTTTCTGTTAAAAAAGTGAAATTGGAAAAGATAAAAGAATATTAACTTGATTTTTCTGGTCGAAGTTCCGTATGTGTCAAATAGTATTTGAAGTTTAAGTTAAGCGGAATAACTAAACAGTGTAGATATATATACAAATTAATTTTAATTCTTGTAATTTATCCTATGCATCTTGTGTACCAGTTTAATATTAGTGCAATGACTTATAATTAAATGGTCTAATTTAAGTATTGCCTATACAAGGTAATTCGTGTTCGATGGCTATTAATATCATAATAATTCCTATTCTTTCTTCCTCTTCAGGATATTTCAATAACTACGTTTGCCCCTGTGATATAAAAATTATATTTGTAGCTAGTGTTTGATATTGTTGTGATTGTTAATAGGCCGATGCTGTGATCTTTATTGCCCAATCTTCTGATGCACGCATCAAATAAAATAATTTATTTATCTTTTTTAAAAAGAAACTCAGCAGTAAAAACACAATTGAAATATATTTAAAGGATTTTGTACATATTTTATTCAAAAGAAATTCTTATGCTTTTGTTATATTTTCTCACATTAAAACGTATGTTTTACATATTTTAATTAGTGTTTAAAACGAATCGACCAATTTTCTCGATACTTAAAAATGCAATTCATTTATCTGGTGACAGCTTTTTTTTTAAAACTATTAAATTGATTTCTTTTAGATTCATAATCCTTCTCATTGATTAGAAAAGTATTTTCCTTATACACTTTCTCAGAAATAAGCAAATCATTAATAAAAATTTTGACCTCAAATAAAGTTTCGTTCTTTTGTACCCGAAATATCAAAACTTTGAGCCATATCGATATCTTGAAAATAAATGTACAAATGAGTTAACAAAATATACTGACAAGGTGGGACAAAAAATTTAAATCGCTTTTATATTCTTACTATCAGTCAAGAAATTCAACAGTAAGACTTTGTCTTAATGTGAGAGGTTCTTATTACATAGTGCGTTTTTAAACGATACTTTTTACATAGTGCGTTTTTAAACAGCAAAATATTCCAAAAAATTAGATATTCTATCTTATGGTTCACATGCAGTATTTTTTGATATATTTCATATTATATCTCAGAAATGTTTGCCAAATTTGCCATTGGGTACATACTTGAGACATCTTTTATTTTTCAGGTGATAACATTTAAATTGATACAGAAATAAATTTTTTGTTCTTAAGCGTCTGAAAAACAAATTTGACATCAAATAAACTTTGACTTTTTTTAATAAATCGTAATAAATATTTTCATTAATATTATTATTTATAACGAATTTGAATTATACGAGGGATTGGTCCAAATATGCAAAATACCACTTTTCCACTTTTTTCACTTATTGTAAATGATGATGAATCTCTGGATTTTTGGGAGTTCCAATCGAATGCCAATATTGAGCTTTTAATTTTTCAAATTAAGGCAATCAATTTAAGAGTTTTTATTTAGCTAGAATAGAATAAATTTAATCCGGGTTGGAGTAAAAATTATTACCTGCAAACCAAGGGAATAATTTTTACTCTAACCTGCACGATTTCATTTTGGAAATGATTTCTGAAAGTTAATTTTAATGTAAAATTGTAGTTGCTGCTCACATGTGACAGCCGTTATTCATTATTTCTCATATGGACAATACATATCCAAAATTCCTCGACCCTGTGAGCAGCTCTTTGTAAACTCATTATACATGATAATATTGTCACAATCATTGAAGAGTATAGCGATAATCATTAATTAAAAATAAACAAAAAAACTGAAATTTTTTTAAAAATTAAAATATAAGTATAATAAAATGAAATAAAATTTATTATGTTCACCCCTTACACTTACCGAAAAAATCTGAATAAAATATATGTGTTAGGGCATAATTAAGGGCTTTTAAAAAAAAAATTGTTGGTGCCGGGATGTAAAATTTAAAAAAATTTGTAACTAGTACATAATAAATTTTATTTTTTAAAAGATGTCATATATATTCTATAACATAGTAGAAATTTAGTTGGACTATAACATATACCATAGCCATTTAAATATATGGAGCCAATGAAAAAAAAAAAATTTAATAGAAAATTATTTTTTTCATCTTTAATTGATATTTGAAATAATTTTTATTTGATATTCATATACAAAAATTGGCAGCCCTAAATTCGTCTGGGGCCGTTATCCCATGGTTGTCCTCTTTATATTCATACATAATCACTCTCACATTTGTCATGCGCCTGGTAGAAAATTTCATACAAATCAAAATATTTTTACATGAAGTAAAATACCCGTTAATAACATAATATTTGTCTAAAAATATATTCTAGTTTCATTTAAGAAAATGTATGAGAGTATAGCGGTTAGCCAATTAATGCTAGAATATTTGAAATACATTAGAGTCAAAATTCACATCACCATACCAACTCACTACTGCAGAGTGTTGGATATTGAAAATTTAATAGAGCATGTATGATGATTAGTATAATATTACTAAAATAAAAACCTATTACTACATTTGAAACTAGTGTTATATACTTTAATTTAAATTCATCAGAATATAATAACATTAAATATGAAAGTACACACTTAATGAGTCACTTTGCGTTAGGATATATAATGTACAAATTAGTCACAATATTCATAATTCTTAAACTTATTTTCTTGAGGCATAAAAATTAGGCTTAAAAATTAGTAATAAACATAAGTTTCAAAATTATGAACAAACGTTTAAACCCTTTGCGGGAGAAGCAAGAATATAAAATCCTCAATTGCCCCATATTAAACATTTTATTGTAATAAGAAAACTAACAAGAAACACATTTAAATGAGACTATAGTTGAAAGCACTATATTGTCGTAGAAATTAGACACATCTGAACAGACCCACATTTATATATCAATACTAATACTCATAAATATTCATACAGAAACTTCAGAGGAAACAAATAAATTTTTTTTTTCTCGATTAGAGAGTCACTTGAAAAGGAAATGTCCAAGGATTCCAAGCCTTTTTATTTTATAATTTTATGAAAAAAGTTCTAAAGGTATTATTAAAAGTGGCTAAAACATTTTTTTTTGTTTGACGTAGAGACTTGAAATTTGACATAGTGATAAAACATATTAACCCGCATAAATTCTTATAGTTAATACTTTTAAAATTGGCACAACAATTTTAGAATGAATTTTAAATAATATAATATTCTTAAAGAAATCTCTAAACATTCTGAACACTTTAATATTTGTAAATAATTTGATAAAAATATACTCTTAATATCTCTTCGTGTATGCGGAATTTTTGTAGCGCAAGTTCTATTAGTACTCAACTCTTCTTTGTTCCAAACTAACTCGTAGATGTCTCTTATTTCATGTTGATAACGCACAAATAAACGGTATCACAGTACGGTGGTTGTGTGGCTTGGACAATAAAGACATGTTGTATATAATTATTGAAAGTATTATTGGTTTGCAGAAACTCCTTTTCTTACCAAGTTTTTTCTTTTACCGATACAATGGTTTCAGGGTGGAATTGAAATGATATTGTACATGGTTGTGTGGACTATTCGATTCGATCGGCTGATCTATTTAATTGCAATTTGTTTTACCTGTGATAAACTTAATCAAAGCCTCCGTGAAGCATAAACATTTGCTTTAAAGTGCATAAGTAAAAATAAATCTGTATATAATGTGTAGAATATATTTCACATGTTACAATCAAATCATATGTAATTTTATTATCGTGCAAAGATCTTATTGTCATTGTTTAAAAAATTAAATATATATTGTGTAGTGACAAACAGCTACATAGGACTTATTAATGTTTTAATAATTAATCTATAAAATAGACAAATCTAAGTCTGTCTTTCAAGTACAGAGAATGGACTGAATATTTAAATTTCCATACACTACAATAAGTAAACAATTTTGTACAATTTCAGTAGCTCATTTGCTGCTTATGTTGCTTGAAAGCTTTAAAAAAAGCTGTAGAAAATAATTATTAAAATTAAGTCTTTTATCATTTTCAATTTTTTTTAAATTTCATCATTTTAAATTAAATATACATTTTTAAAGCAATAGTTTCCTCCCAAAGAATATATAATTATTAGGAAAATATACAATAAGAAATTATATATCTGTCACACGCAGTTTATAAGAATTGACATTTTGGTAGCAACATTGGGTAATACGAAATTAAATATAAATAATATTATGCAGTGATTACAGTAGATTTTGAATATAATTCGCAGCTACAATGTCTTCAACCATATGATGACACTCGACATCTATGTAGTATAATAATTTACAAAATAAACTTACACTTGTTCAATTAGGATTAGAAGAATGATTACTAATAATGAACTTAATCTGTGTTTTTTTAGTGTATCATTTGGCATATCAATTGAGAGGGCGTCTTATGAGGAATATGAAGATATTTGATAGACTTTCTAAAAATATGAGACAATAGTCTAGTAGAAAATCTTAACACATTTCCGAAACTATTGAAAAAAACATGATTTGTTAAAATCTAACTAAAATATTGCAGGTAACCTATACGTATAGATTATCCTAGGTCTCATAATTTCTGAAACATGCTGTGAAACCATATTTTACATCTGTGAAGTCCATGTTTTACACCAAGATTTTACACCTGTGAAATCCATATATACAATATGTTTATATTGTGAAAAATTAATATTCGTAAACAGTTCAATAGAAATATTACGTACACTTAAATGTTTACAAGTGCCAAAATGTGTATGAAAGCTTTGTGGGGCGAGTTCCACTTGTGCTTGACAGGTACTGTTGTTTAGATAAAAATGATAACAAATATCATTTATTTATTGCTTTATTTTTTATTTCCAAATTAAAGATAACAAAACATCTTGTTAATTCCGTACATGATATACACATGATTAAGTAACAATAATCACATGATTAAGTAACAATAAAGAGAGTATTTAAATTTTCTGCATTCTAATTATGAAAATACAAATTGTACAGAAAGTCAGAGGCTCTCATATACTCAAGTGGGTTATACAAGCAAATGTTGAGTTGTATAGGTCATTCAAAATCCAAAGCTATCCGAGTAACTTAAAATTTTTGTTCTAAGCAATAAGTTCTTTGGAGATATTCTTTGCGTTGTAACTTTTTTTTAATAATGTTTATTCCTTTTTACTTTTTTCATATTATTCATTTGTGCGTCTTTTATATTTGACATTATTGCCTAACCTTGGATATAGACCCTCGCCATTCTTTGAGTCCTATGAATTAAAGGTTTTGTTAAGTCCCCCTACCTTATGAAGTCGATTAATTACATATGTTGGGTTAAATAATTTTATTTTTATCCGAGATGATTTAAACATAAATAATCAGATCTGCATTTCATCGACTAATACCTGTATTATAGGAATGGATATATCGTTGACTTACTTGTTAATATTATAAGTTATATACTGATAGAAAGTATAAATTAATCGCTTCTTTCACATATAAACATCTAACATATACCTTGTAACAATAATAATTGTTTTTTCCGAAGATGCTCTCAGCACACGAGGTAGGCGCATTCGAGTGACTAGTCTCATCAAGTTGAACACATCTCTGCTGCTTGACTACTTGAGTTTTTTCAATACTATTTTAGTAGTTATATTTCAATTTTATTTTGTGAAAATAAATAATCCAATTTAAAACAGCTATTAAAAATTATGAGAATTATGTAACATAATACGAGAAATTCATCAAAAAGAAGGTAGATAAAAGAATGAATACTTTTAATTGCGGGTCACTAAACATTGATTAATGGTTTATGTCATTGCAATGGAATGCATGTAGTTTTTATATCTAGAGCATCAAAGGATGGGAAAATATATACAATAGATATTTTATAAACTTTGTGCGGACACATTTTGCTGGTTTGTATCAAGATTTAAATTTTTTATTCTCTACATTTTATGTGAACAAACACCTCCCTCTTCTGTTAATTGTGAATGTTGCGTATTAAACGTAAAAGATATTAAAGCTTTACATAATTTTATAAACAATGGACCTCATTTATAAAATTAATAACACAAATTTGCTAATGTTAATTCAAAATTAAAGATATGTTTTCATGGATGGAATGGAAACAATTATCCATCTATAAATATTTTATTAATAGCATTAGTTATTAATTAATCTTTTAATGCATGCTTTGAAGAATTATTGTAGTATTTTCAAAATAGATATGGAACTACCATCAGTTCCATATGTTTCAGGTTTTCATAATATTTTTCAAATAAAGTGCTGTAAATATGAAAGTTACTCAATTCTCATGAATTTGGAAATATAATGTATAAATATTTATACAAATGTATTATTAATGTATGACACGTTTTTCGTTTTATGTAAACAAGCAAAACTAATGAAACATTACCTACTTTTTTATGTGTAGTTTATTCATCACCGGCTTCTGCAACTTTGTTCATATAAACTGCAATAATATAAGGTATATATGTGTGTATCTAAATATATATTTGTGTATTATATATATATATATATATATATATATATATATATATATATATATACACAGATATATATTTATATACACATATGTTCACTCTTTGTTAGTGACCAATGTATTCAAGTTTAATTATAAAAATGCACATGACCTTCTTTTGGTTTCTGCTGGAAAAAAGGTGATATTTAAAGGACAGTGATAAAATTGTACAGTTTCTAATTTCTGTTATGTGCATTGGAATTTCGTGATACACGTACACACATCATGAAGAAAGCAAACAAATCTTTTGGTTATCATGTTTAATGGAGAACCGTAAATCGAGGTATATGCGATCAAAATATCTGACAATAGGTATAAATAACTTTGTTTTTTGAGTGTACATGTATAAAAATAATTAACGAAACCACTATTTTTTTCATCAACTGTATTTAGAGATGCTTACTTATGAAATTATTACTTTCATAGAGCTATATGCAAAATCGAAAGATAAGTTCTTGAAATCACGTTCAGTTGGAAAAAACACAACAAATATTTATTACAACAGCTAAAAACACATGTAGAATTTCTTATAATAGAATTGTTTTGTTGTTTTATTTCTTTTTTTTCTAAAATACAATTTCAAAATTGAGACTGCTTTTAAACGTGAAGGCAATGTCTTTCCACAAAGGGATATTTTAAGCTACCAAAAATAGTAAGTGTCAATAAATATATTATTCCAGTGTAGAAATACATTAGTTAATTTTTTACATTTGTATTCATACACAGGCCAAATTGCAGTTTATACTATAGAAAGATTAACATTCTACTTATACAATTTTTGTAACTATAATAATGCGCTTACTATGGTGCGAATTTTTTGAAATATACGTTATAAAATTTAAAAAACATTTATTTAAATTTTACTTTGTTACACATTAATGACTGAAATCAAATTCGTCAACTCAATGGTACACAAAAAGGAATTATACAGAATTTTAATATAGTGTATAAAACATAAATTGATTATAAATATCGATCTCTCTTATTCATATTAGGGCTTAGCTCAAATGAATCACAGGAAAGAGGTCTTCGTTACACAAGATAGAAATTGTTTAAAAAAGTTTCATAATTTACATGATTTAAGAGAATAAAAATAAAAGTTGATTAATTTAAACAATTTAAAAGAATGTTTTTAAACTGATCATAAATTGAAATAGAAATGTATATATATATGTTATAAATATAGATTTGTCACAAAATGTTACTTTCTTTATATTTACCATCACACTTATTTTGATATGACATATCTAAAGTATACTTTTTTACAAAAATATAAAATAAAACCTGTAGGTAAAAATCATTTTCTTAAAACAATTTAAAAATCTATGTTTATCAGAGGAATAAGAAAACAACTCAAGAATGATTATATCCAGTGATATATCCATCAAATATTCTTAAATATTAAACAATAAATATGAAGACATGCACATACACATCCCAATTAACTCATATGATATCCAAAAAATCCACAGAATCAATGAAGCATGTAGTGAATCATTGCGCTTAAACAACCTTGATTTACATAAATATTGTGGTGGGGAAAATGCCCAATCAGAGCCAGTTGTTTGAATTGTTTTTCTCTCAGCGATAGCATGAGACATTCACGTGGTTACTTATATGTTCGTAATATGTGTGTTGCAGTAATTGACAGTTTTATGAGTATGTTCAATTTAAACAGCAGACAATAAATTAAATTGCAAATTTAATGAAGCCATGACACAGAAACATTACTAAATAGCATTTAAGTTAAAAATCTATAAATTTGTATAAAACTAATTTTCTAACCGGGTCTGTCTGCTACTGAAAAGATTTGGATTTTGTTTTCCCGCCTAATTAATTCACATTGTTCTACAATAAGGTAACTGAGTAATAACAATTATAATTTTATTTACTTTCAAAATTTACAGGTGGAATGTTGACAGTTCAAGAGTTAGATTTATCAAGATGTTCTGTAATATAAGAGAATTTAAATGAATCTAATATTTTCTTATATAAATAAAGATAAAAAAATAAATATAAGAAAATTTCAAATTTATTTAAAATAAGAAATAAAAATACTTACAGATAGAGCATAATTCATTTAATACATATTTTTAAAAAAAGTATTTTATATAAGCGGCATTACCCTTAAGGATTATTGTTCCATATGAGCGATTCAGCACATTATTCTGAATAATAAAAAGATAGAAGAAATTAAATATTTTACAAAAGTATTTTCTAATAAACTAAACTAATAAACTTATTATCTGCCTTTTATTCAGAATAATGGAACAAAATATTTTTAGAAAAAAGTGTAATAACACATTAATTTTTTTAAATTACAAATTTTCAAGGTAATTATCTTGGAAACAGTTCACATTTTCACATTCAGCAAAAATATTTTTTGTTCAGAATGATGAGAGAACCAGCCTTGTGAAATTAGCTCATAAAGAAAAACATAACCTCTACACCACAGTTATATTTGTTTTCCTTTCGAAACAATTATACGCAGTTACATAATAGCACATAGTGTTGAATACGCTTCATTTGAAAGGGTTCATTACAATATTTAAATACATTTTATACATGGAATTCACAGTTACTAAATTCCATTACATACCGATGACATTGAATCTCACTTACATTATTTTTTCCATAAGCGATCCGAATACTACGTTCAAGTAAGTAAGTTCAACAATTACATAGAATAATCAGTAAGCCCATTCCAATCGGTGACTATTTTGGTGCAGTCGTATTTGATATCTTCTGCTCAAACAGGCTCAAATGCATAAAGTAATTATCGCTGATTGGTGATTAAAGTGCAATCATTCTAAGCTAGAAATAATTCTGTTGCTTTTATTTCTTCTACACTTCCTTCAAATTAGAAGCTAGACTTAACTTATGTACTTCATCTGTTTCAATTATTTCTAAACTGTGAAATATTACATATCTTAAAAAGAGACCCCCTAAAGAAAACAATAAAACTATTATATAAAACTTTACTCACAAACTACTTAACATGTCTTCATAAAGTATGAAGACATGTTAAGTAGTTTGTGAGTAAAGCACACACTGGTGAAGAGACAGACAAAAATACCAAAAACAATTACAATACTTTAATTCCTTAAACGTCCTATTGTTATCACTGTAATATACTATCGTTATTAGGACCTACATTAAATTGTAATATTTAATCAACAATTATAATTATTTCAAAAGTAAGAAGAAATGCTTCATATAAACCAAAAAATATTTTTATCAAATTTACACATTTTGTTTAACTAAATAGTTCGCTTAGAAAGGATAAAAATAATGTGAAGAAATATCATTACAGCATATTGTTACCGATCATTACATATAAGATACAGACCAAAAATGGGACTAAAATGTAGATTTTAAAGTCGCATCATTCTAATAGTTAGACAAGGCCTTCGAGATGGTTTGTTCGAGACAAATAAACAATATACGAACATAAAAATGAATCTTTCTGTTATCTTTATATAAGAAAAGTTAATCATGAATTTTCCAAGAATACATATTCTTAAAGAAAGACAAATTAGCATAAATTAATATATGTCATTTGACAAAAGAAATCTTCTGTGCCAGCTATTGATTAAGTTGAATCAACACAAATGCATAACTGATCAATGCGGTTAGGATACTATAAAACAATGTATAATCCAATTTGACATGGTCATGCGCCGTAAAGCGTAAAGTCTGATGTTGTACTATGGAGCCAAATTCGTAAAGGGTACTCGATGCATTAAAACCTGTAATTTGAAGAACATATGTTGAATTAAATTTGCACATATTCTATTTTACCTGCATCAAATATGATATTCAGTGGAAAACATTTTAAGCAATTTTTGCAAGTTTGCAATGTCACGTATATTAGATGAGCCTTTGAATTGAAGTTATCCCTTTTTAAATTTAAACCCGATGCTATTATTTAACCGATTCAAAAACAGCATACAAAATAAATTTGTAATATTTTATATATTGATAAAATTGTTTTAATTATAATAGATTTTTGAAATTATACTTTATGCAATATTATAATATAGACTTTATTTTTAAATGCTATTTATTCAGTGTTAGTGTCATGGATAAAAGAAAATTTATTAAATATTTAAGTATTCTTGTTATTTGAAATTATAATTCATAATTCTGATACTCACCATAGGAATTAGTGACACAAGCGCTGTCAATTGTCGATAACAAGTAGAACTTGAGTCTTTGTACAATAACAGCTTCTCTCAAGACCAACACTAATAACAAAATTCCATGCAAAAACCGAATGATGTGTGACGTAACAATGCTCCATTCATCAAATATTATGTTCTATGAAAGTATAAAAATTATTAATTAAAAAAGAATTAACTTTGAATAATTAAAAGCTTTTGTCGAGGTTCATGTCACATGAACTTCACTTTAATGTCTCTTCGTTAGAGTAAAATTAAATTTACATTTGTGGGATTTTAATAAAAGTGATATATAAGGAATTAAGATCAACTTTGAATGCATGCTCTTGAGATATTAGATAACACTGAAAGTGTTTACAATATTGAAACTGTCCGCCTCCATCAAAAGCATCAAAACATTAAATTATAATTTTCAAAATACCACTTTTTGATTTGGATATATACACAGTGTCCGGGAATAAGCATCAGACAAAGACAGATGTTATTCCTTAACTGAAAAATAGTCTGACTTTTATATTCATAATTATTTGTCAACATTTTCATATACACAGTACTTGAACACATTGTTCAGTGCCACTCGGGGGAACAACCCATGAAAAGCTGTAAAGACATCACCACTACAGGTAAACTTCACACTCCAGGCAAGTATTAAATGTGTTAAAAAGAGTTATGTGTAATATTTTTTTACAAGGGCGTGTTTCACGTTTTGCTTCAACGACAATTTCTTAAAATGTAGCCAACGAATAGTATCTTCGAATGTGTTCCCGGATACCGTGTATATATATATATATATATATATATATATATATATATATATATATATATATATATATATATATATATATATATATATATATATATATATACATATGTACACACACATACACACATAAACACACACACACACACACATATATATATATATATGTGTATGCGTGTGCATGTATATACATGTATCAATTACAAAGCTGTTTCTATTATGTAATTTAAGGGGTTATTTGAATATTGTGTATTTGCGACAGAATGAATTCAGCACATAAAATTTTCAATACAATGATATTTCATTATTTTTCCTATCGTCTTATTCTGCTAGAATGTTTCTCTCCACCATTCAAATTACATTTTATTGTGAATACCATATTATTTCCAAGAAGATACCGAAAAGGAGATTACAAAAGAATTATTAAAGATTAGTAAAGTTTTGTAATGATGATACCGAAAAGGAGATTACAAAAGATTTATTAAAGATTAGTAAAGTTTTGTAATGATGATACCGAAAAGGAGATTACAAAAGAATTATTAAAGATTAGTAAAGTTTTGTAATGATGATACCGAAAAGGAGATTACAAAAGAATTATTAAAGATTAGTAAAGTTTTGTAATGATGATACCGAAAAGGAAATTACAAAAGAATTATTAAAGATTAGAAAAGTTTCATATATCACGTGGCTCAGAAATTACTCATGACTTCTGGATTCAAGCATTTAGTAACAAGGCTATCTTAGATTGAACTGTGTATATTAAATTCAACAAATTTCTTCTTTATGTATGCTGTTTCCGTATTGAGAAATTTTGCAATTTTGATATTAATTTAAGTAGTATTTTCGGGTAAACAATGACATTACGTATGTTGCCTAATACAAAAAACCCTGGTAAGATTTGTTTTGCTCTTCACAATAATTTGGTTGGCAAACAAACTAAAGCAATAATGTAGGCGGCCAGAAGTAGTGAAGAAAAAACTTTCTGTCTTTTAACGCTTATTCAAAATAACCAAGTGAAGCAAATTATAAGGTTACTTCTTGATATCTTCATTATAAACATCTGTCCAAAACAGATATATGATTTTAAAAGTGATACATTTTGAATAGATACATAGCTATAAAAAACTAACAAAATTATGAAACTTACTTTTAAAAATTACTAATTTAAAACAAATTTTTCGGTACTATGTTTTTTTAATAATTTCTACACATTGACAATTAGGAAAAGTTATATTTGTAAAACATGTTTTGACATACAAAAGTTTGACTTTTTTATTGTCATTAATCTAAAAAAACTTAAATCTAGGATAGATACATGATTTTCAAAATAATTCTAACCATTCTTGATTTAGGTGGGTGACGGACGAAAAATCATCTTTCATTCTGAGTAAAAAACTATATTAAAAACTATATTATTTTTCAATATTTCATATTATTTTTAAATAAGTACCGATGTGTTGTTGACAAAAATTATTGCTGTTATAAACGAAATGTGAAATATTTGAATCCACATTATAACAACATCATTATTACTCACCAAAATATATCTATGTAACATTTGTATACTTAATATAAAAGTTTAGGCATCGCAGTTGGAAAAGAGACCATTAGAATAATGATTGTTAACAAAGCATACTATTAACAGAGAAAAGATCATAGCTTAAATAACTATATTAAATGATTATTATTGGTTTTATTATTTGCAAATATTCCCAAAAGTCCCAAATATTATGTTTTTCATTTATTATGTTTTTGGCTCATTAATATTTTATTTTCCTCTTCACATTTTTTTTATAAATACATACTTATATAATGTACTTTTGACATGATGCTGTATTCCTTGTATATCAGCCCTGCATAAACTATGACTGTAAATGATGACAATGAGTGAGTGATGCCGATGTTAAGCTTTGACCTTCAACGACCATATTTTAAAAAATATAGTTGCTGAAGGTCATAACTTAACATCGTATGACGTATCTATTAGTTCACTCCGTAATGTAGATAATATTAAGAACTTTTATCTGTATAGCAACTAAGTTCAAAAGCCCATTTATATTTAAAGATGCATATTAGAAAATTTACATTTTACATTATGCCGATCACATACATTTTCAAATATGTACTTTAGGTAAACGTATTTAAGAACTGAGTTACTAGAATATACTAATAATAGTATTCAATACTAATGTACTCGAAAATCATTTCAATTCTCCATTTTTTTGAATTATATTTGTATGACTCAGTTTTGCCTGTACATTGGACGAATTTTATTTTTGTCAACCCTACAAAATAAGTTTACACAGAATTATGTTGAAGAATATTTTTGATTTGATTGATTTAATACAAAATAGAAGTAAAAGATCACATTGGCTCGTTCCTATTATATTGATTGTTCATGCGTGTGTTAGTAACTATAAAATTTTCTAAAGAATAAATAAAGGGGGAAAATGGTCATTCTTACCATCTAGAGAATGTCTTCAAGTACATTAAAATTACTATTAAGATTATTTGGATCAAGTTTAAAGAAAAAAGAACATTTTATAGAAAAATATTTTCTATAGTACGTTTGTACGTAGTCAGTATTTAAATACTATTGAACAATGTTTATCGACATTGACGATTTAAAGTACAAGTGATTGGTGCATCTGCTGACATTTTCAATAAAACATGTGCATGGTGTTAGGCAATCAAAAGCGAGTATGATTCCCTTGTCTCCCCACAAATTTTAATACTGTTTATTTCATAGTGAATTTATTTAATTACGCCCAGGAGTTATTAGATCTAGGGGTTATTAAGTACAATAGTGGTAATCATGTGTATCTGAAATGGTTGCGTTCAGAAACATTCCTAAAATCCTAATTTTAAATTCTAGGATATTTCAATAGTTCCCAAATTAGTTAAAAAAAAATTGATTTCATATTATTTATAAAATCTCACACATGGCTGACAAATATAATTTTGTAAAATAGGAATCACGAAAATATTTGAAATGTAAATGAGGGGTGTGGTATACAATTTGATATCATTTTTGAGAAAGAAGCTAGAAAATATTTGATTATATAAAATGCAATGTTCAGTAAAAAAATAAAAAAGTTATAATAAATTTTTATAATAATAAATTCGCGATTAGAAAATGAACACAACTTCGTGGAGAAAAACAACCATTCGACAAAAATAAAAATCCTTTCATACATACCGATTTGTCAGAAATATACATTATGATCATGTAGCATAGAAGTGTCAGATGCAGAACCTTGTGGACAATGGATAAAAGCAGCTGGAATACAAAATTTTAGATTTTAATAACACCATATTCAGTTTTAATATTTACTTAATTAACTAGATATTTTTTCAAATTGGCAATAGTTTCTCCTTCCTCATATATACATTTGTATATTTATGAATTAAATATGTATAATTTTTGTATACGTATCTAAAAGAAAAAGATATGATATTGAGACCATTAAAATTACTTACAAATTTTGAGGAGCGGGTCGCTCATGCATTATTCTTTCTCAAATTAAATCTATTTCGAAAATTATGCTACGAAATTATATAATATTTACGTCATCATATTTTTACATACTAATGATATATTTTAGAGATTTATATGAAATGTTTATTAAATGCATATACATAAATTTTGAAAATGATTTCTTAGCGATCTTTGGTAATCTAATAACCAAGTAAAAGCTGCAGTTTAGCATTTTTACATAATCCAAATTTTAAACCAGTAAAAGTGCTACAAATTATGATTTTGACGGGTATACATTTAAGCAGTTGCTTTATAGAGTATGTCCTGCTGAAGATTCGACGACTTATACCTTAGTAATATAACAAATTAGTAATGATTCTGAAATAATACTCCACAGGCAGTTCTATATTAGAAATATAAAAAACCTGTAAGGAACAGTATTATAAATTCGTTATACTTTTGAAGTATATGAAAATAAACATAATCCCAAACTTAATCCTTAAATAAATTATTCATCTAAATGTTTAATAATTACAATGGTGTATTGCCATGTAGCCACATTGTGATTGCACCAGTAGAAGTGTATATTGCATTTGACCTGGATCAAAAGACAATTTTTACCGAAAATAATAATAAACTAGTCTATACTCAGCCTTCAGGAAGCAGCAAGTAGGAACCGACAATTATTTTATGAATACTGTAGTTAATGTACTTATTATCATCATTAGTGTTAAGGAAAATCAATTTAAATTTTTATTCTTCTTAATTATTTTTCTATTTCTCAAATTTGGCTATAATAAGTACAGGATTTTGACTTTCGAACAATTTAGAGTTCTTTAATAAGTACTCCTTAAAGAAGAAAACTTAAGGGAAAATTCATGATGGAATCTTTATTTCTATTAAGAGCTAAGTACCAAGCCGAATTGGTGTATTTGTCTGGTAAATAAAATTCTATTATTAATGGTAATTAAGTGTTTACAAAATAATTAATTTTTTACATGAAAAACACCTCCTAATGGTTTCATCTGTGTTCCAAATTTACTATGCTATTGATATGTCATATTAACAATGTGGTGACAGCAATAGGCATATGCCTTTAATTATTTCCTTTAAGGTCACTTGTAAATACCATCATTCATAATTTTACAGAGTTAACTTTGTTGCAATCGAGTTATTTATGAAGGTGCCATAAATAGTTTTCGGTGAAGGAAAATACTTGAGCGTGAAGCAATAATTAAATGTCTGACAAAAACTTACGAGTAACATATTATAAGACAGGGGGTTTCAAGGGTTTACTCCTTCATTAGGTTTTTCGAGGGTTTACTCCTTCATTATCCATTATTTTGATGTCATTGGGGGAAAAAGATAAAAGGAAGGTATCAAACCTGTCCCAATCTGGGTAAGTGAATAAATGTTACATTTTATGCCATACCAATATAATTCACGACCATCTAAATATGTTTGAAATTACCACAAGATGCATCCTGTGCCTGCTCGCATTTTGGTACTCTGTGACGAACATCTCAGACGAGAGTTCTAATTGAATTTTAAATATAGATTAATCATAACCCAGAAAGTAAGCAGAAGTTGATATAAGGCATTTTAAAGGGGCGGACTGCCCTAAAAATAACCTTGCGTGTTGAACATACGAAAAATAAAAGTATGTTCTTTTTAACAAACATTATTATAAATTTTACATTAATGGCTACATGCAGTTTACCTTGTGAATAAAAGTTTCAATATAACTTGATCTCTAAGCTGAATCGCTATTTTTACTAAGCGTGCACAAAATAATAGAATTGTAAATTACTTAAAGAATATTCCATGCAAACTTAACTTTCATTTTTATCTAAAACTCAAGCAGTGAAGGCCCCAAACCAATAGATACAATAAAAAATAATATGTATATATATATATATATATATATATATATATATATATATATATATAGAAATATATATTGACACAAAATGGCACATATTTCTTTGTGGGTGTGTGTGTGTATACCAAAGATCTTAAGTTCTAAACTATATATACAATTAAAAATATTACTAACTTGAAATCCATAAATGCTGTTGAATAAACGGCATTGGTTACTCAAGAGCACGAAGCTTGCTCTCAGCTTTTTAAGGTCAGTTGTTATTTGTCCATCAATATCTTCATTGATTCTTGAAGCATCTGCGACGTTTTCATCTTGAATATAAATATATCCGTCCAATAGTCTTTTAACGTGGCTTAAAATATGATTCAGGCGCATTCTGAATATTCTCAAATTTATAGTGAACTTCCAGTCTTGTACTTGTAATAAGAATTGGGTTGTAAAATAGGACAGAAATAGTGCAATTAAATGTATTTTGTTTACTTTGTACCAAGCTAGGATGTCAAAAAATATATTAAACGCTGAAATGAAGCCAAAAATTTTAATTAAATGATTCAAAGCTTTCTTTTCATTCATGTGCATTTGGATGGTTACACCCAATAATTCATCTATTTTCTTGTAGGTTTCAAAATATTTACGAACACTTTGATAGCTTTTCGTAGCAGACAAAACAATAATGCAAATAACTATTATGCGTGTTGCAATTGTATGTATCTCGTCAAATTTCTTTGACGTAGGATAATCGTTTAGAAAACGCGTTTTTACTGGTTCAACCAAAGTAATTGTGAATGAAACTAATATGCAAAGTATTGTTATTGAAGCTCGAATCGTGATATTTTTCACGGTTACTTCATTATTTAATTTTACTATACGCGATAGCGAACATATGCGAAAAATTGTAATGAAATTTTCCATCACATCATAAGCATCCATTTTTCTTCTGTGACAAGGTGTATTACGAAGTTGTACAAAGGGGTAACTGGAGTATTTCGTGTTATAAATTCAATCGATTTCAATTTTGTTGATATGTATGTTTCCATGGTTTGAATTTTTCATCAATTTAATTGGATGGAATACATGGTCAATTTTTCTATAATTTTAATTATTTCGTTCATCAATTACACATTTATGATAAAGGGTACATGGTTACTTATGACAGCATAATTAAGGAAAGACAATATTTGTATTATTATTGGTGATATAATTTTCATTTTTTATATTGACTCTTAATATCACCATGATGACAGATTTGTTCCCAACAATTCCTTTTAAAAGCCATTTAAAAGATTTACTGTTATGAAGATTATAAAACTAAAGTTTTAAAATAATTTTCAAGTTTAACCAAAGTCATTGTATTCTTCTACCGACAGCAGACATGACATTGTCGATAATGCTTCTGTCATTTCATTATTTATTTTAATTTTCTATAAAGATTGTATGGAAATATTGTCAAATAACATTTAATATATATACTGCAATAGACTGTAAAACATTCTGCTCTTTTTACACAATAAACTCAACGTATGTATTTGTCCAAGTATTTTTAATTTCTTAATAAGATCGGCCTCACTTCACTTAATTTTTACTTAATACATCAAATATATGCGTGTACAAAATATAAAGAGAAAGCTGCTTGCGACATTATTCTTCTAATTCTTTTCATTAATTAAAAATTATGTCAAATTATGATGCAAGAAGTAAAAATAAATTTATTTATGTACATAAAATATATATACTTGCAGTCAACTGCAGTATTTCAGTAAAAGGTAAAATAACATATGTTGAAAAAAATCAATGTATTTTGTGAACAGTTTATGTAAACAGCTCAGCAAAGTACCTATCCTCTGTAAAATTATTAAGAAACTATATAAAATTTATATCGGACAAATTGGGATATTTGTACCTTGTATTCGTCATATAATATGGCAGCCACATGGGAATATTACTAAATTTAACATTACCATCAATAAATTGGCCATCATGGGAATATCACTAAATATAACATTACCATCAATAATAGTAATATATACCACTTTACCATCAAATAGTTTCATAACTTTGTCGGTTAAGGTTGCATTTTACAAAATGTTTACTGTAATTATAGTTTTAAAATGATTGTTCGTAATTTTTTAACAGGAGTATTAATAATTTTGTTACCAAGTTAAATAGGATAATCCTTTGCTTTTAGAAAATGATAAAAAATCCTAAGCAACAAATTTTCAGTGCCTGTTTCGATACCGTAGAATCATAAAATTTGTAAGCCAACTGACAAAAAGTTTGTTTTCGGTGATTAAAATTTTAATTGAAAAATTATGTTGCTTTCAATTTTGTTGTCAATATTTCTAATTACTAGGTTGTCTAACAATTGGTCCATTGTTTAAGATTTAGTTGTGCGGCATCTGTATTCTGAAAAGAGATAGCTAATTCGGTAAAAAGTTGTGCTGCAAATGCTCTTAAAATTTCTTTGCATATTTGTTACTTTCCTAGACAAATTGACTTTTTTTATATGCTAAGCCTGCTTTCCGTTAGTGTTGATGTAAGCAGTTTGTAACGTTCAATAGTTTATAACCACTTAAAGTTGATACATTCACAATCAGATATCATTAAACATGATTTTTTCTCAAGCCATTAAGTGCATAAAAAATGTAATCACAACAGGTGCAAAAATGAGAGTATGGCTAATTACTTTATGGGTTCACCAGTAAACAGCAGAATTTCTTGTTGCATATTTCTCTGACTCTTGTATACATCAGCACAGGAACAGGTATCGAAGTCATGGACTTTGGTAACAAGTTATAGTATGTAACAAGTTTTATTTTGGACATGGATTTTATTAAAGGGATAGAGAGCTCTCTCGGACTCCAAAATATCAGGGTTGAAACAATTTGATTTCATTTCTTCAAAATAGGGGTTCGAGTCTACTAAGTTAATTGAAGTAGGGATAATAACATATTTTTGTTAGCGCTTGAGTAATGATTCATTGTATTCAACAATTACTTTTTTGTTGAAGTTTTAGAGGATTTTTGTAGAAATTCAGAATAGGAGTCGAAGATATTATCATCATCTAAGAGGTTTTCAAAATCAGGAAGTAAGTCATCGTTAAGTTTGTCACTAGGAATTGAAACTCTCATTATTCATTACTACTTTTGTCTGGGTCTGGGATAAAGGGTGCCACAGGAGGATGTAGAGAGAGTGCGTCTGCAGCACTATTTAATTTTTCTTTACAGTAAACAATTTCGTAATCGTATTCTTCCATGTTAAGTCTCCATCTTTGAAGTTTGCTGCTGGGTTTGATATGATTAAGGAACTATTTAACGGGTGATGATCTATGACAGTTATGAATTTTCTACCATAAAAGTAGTGGTGAAAATTTGTATATCTGAAGATAATGGCGAGTAATTCTTTCTCTGTTGCACTAAAGTTACACTTATTTTTATTTAAAGTTCTGGATGCAAAGGCTAATGGTTTTTCTTTTCCGATTTCCCTTGAGAAAGAATCACACCTATTTAGCCTAGCATAATTGGACTCATCACAAGTCAACACAAGTGGCCTCGTGAAATGTGGACAAATAAGTACTGGGGCGGTGGTTAACAAGTGTTTCAATTCGTCTAAGGCAAGTCGTTGTTGGTTTTCCCAGACAAATTTGATATCTTTCTTTAAAAGGTTTGGCAAGGGTTTAGCAATCTTTGAAAAATTAGGAATGAAATGGCGATAATATGAAATAAGGCTAAGAAATGACTTGATGTCCTTAGGACATTTGGGAACAAGAAATTCCAAAAAAGCTTTTAGTTATCATGGTCAGGTTTTACACCTTCATCTGTGAGAACATACTCTAGGTAGGGAACCTCTTTTTGCAAAAACTCGCATTTGTCAGGTGATAATTTTAAGTTAAACTTATAGAGCCGTTGGGAGACATTTGAAAGATTACTAATGTGTGAAGTTAAATCATGGGAGTATACGACTAAACTATCTATATAGATGAACCATTTAATACTTTGTAGGCCAGAGATAGCAGAGTTCATAATTCTTTAAAAAGTGGAAGGGGCATTTTTTGTCCCAAAGGCATGCGACTGAATTCAAAGTGGACTTGTGGGTCAGAGAATAAGGTACTAACATATTTGCTTTTACCTAATTGGTTGAAGATTTCAGATATATTTGGAATAGGGTAGGTAGGGTAATCACCAATTGTTACGTAATTCAATTTTCGGTAGTCGATGACAACATGCCATTTGTGTAGTCCGGAAACGTTGAGTTTCTTGGGGACAACCCATATAGCCGAGGACCATGAGGACAGTTTAATTACATCTTGTTCAAGCATATTGATAATTTGGGTTTGAATTTCTTGTTTATGGCATTCTGGGAAAGGATATGATATTTTACGTGAATAGAAGCAGAAGTTGTGGTTTTGATTTCATGCTTCATAGCATTTGTATAGGATAGTTTATCATTAGGGAGGTGGAAAATATGAGAATAACTATAACAGATTTTGTCTAAAGAGTTGATTTCTTCTTGATTCAAATGCGAAGTACGTAATGTTTCGAAAACTTCCTGGCTTCTTATATAATTATCGTTATGATTGACGGAAAATGTATCAGCAATGTTTGTTTGTATTTCATAGATATTATTATCTATGGGTAAAAGTTTTAGATTTAAATTAGAATTGACATACATTGGGGACTTATAAATACTAATTACTAATATGTTTATGCGATAATTGGTTTTGACAGCTGCTATGTAATTCGCTATGAGTAAGGATTCAACAGGGCTCTAATCAAGGATAAGGCCTTCCTTTAATTCAGGATTAATAACGGAACATTGAATCATGGTTTCAGTTCTAGGACAAATGGTATATACCTCAAAATTCGTTCAAGTGGTGCAGTAGACGTAGGAGTTATTTGCATGGGTGCAAGACTTATTTTACGAAGGACTTTATTTGTTTGACATTTTTTTGTGTAATCTTCTATTTCAATTCACATAACCTTCCAGTAATATTGTTCTGCTATTTGTTTATATATTCTTGAGGAGCTTAGATGACCAACTACCTGAATATCATGGTGCTCTCTCAATATTTTCGCATTTCTCTAGGAATTCCTGCTCCATTTTATATCACTTTTTGGAATTTCAAAACATCTACTTACTGACCAAAGCACCAATTTAACCGCCAAACTATTTAAACAAACATGCTCTTTCCTCGAAATTAAACAAATCTGATCCTCCCCGTACCATCTTCGAACATAAGGCATCTTAGAGTGTAGTCAATTCACACTAAAAGAATACTTTAAGGTCTTACGTCAACTAAAACCAAGACAACTAACCTTGATATGTATACACAGCCACACTAGCTTAGAACACTAATATCCACAGCATAGCTAATGGTCAGTGGTGGAATTATTTGCACCTGACATTATGAGAATTCTCAAGAGTGGGTAGAAATCTTTAAGAGTTGAATTTTCTATATCCAATGCTTTTATGTAGCGTTTGCCTCATTGTATGCTTTATAGAAATTATTCACCTCCTTCTTGGTATGACTAAAATTAAATCAACTATTACAGCAGTGAAAACTCTTTTGAATTTGTTGCTGAATGAGAAAGTGTCTGTACTTCTATACGGTCCACATTTTTGCTGAAGAATATTTTAAGTAGGAGCTTGTCTTTGGCTGTAAACGTTGTCGTCAAATGCGATAATTCATTACTTCCCTCCCACAATCTTCTACTAAATATAGAAATACTGTGTTGTCCCCATTATTATGATTTCAATATTAAATTTTGAATATTGAAATCATAATGATGGGGACAAAATAATAGTATTTACCAGATTCTTCACAGTCCGATTCTTCTAAAATCCCTTTCTGGGTATATAATACTTATTGTTTTTATCTGTAATCTTCAGCAGCAGAATCTTTCCTCAATAGTTCCCTCAAATATCTACCCATCCCTTCAATCTTCAATCCGTTATTTATTTTATGATTAAGAAGCATAGCATTACATAATTGCTAACAGTTATGTGTAAATTTGAACATACCTTGAAAATTCAGATGCTGATATATTTTCAATTATTTACAACAGTTTATTTATTATAAAATGGAAATTTTAAACCTGAACACAACATGGCATTCACAAAATATTTAAACGCCCACTACAAGTCAAGAGCTGTTTGAAACTGACAATAATGAATGTTGCATGCACACGGCGGCAACTGAGCTTTGCTATTCCCCTTCTTCTTTCCCCTTTATAATTATATAGAATAACTGTTTTTGTAAGGTGGTTTTCCACTGTGACTTGTAAGGAAAAAAAATTCAAAGAATGAATGTACCCAAAGGTTACCTTGGTATCCGGGCTATTGAACAAAGTTATAACGACTGGATATTGACATAAGGTACAACAGGATAGTTAACAAAGTTAGAACGACTGGGTATTGACAAAAGGCAACAAAGATATAATACACAAGAGGCAACAAGTTAGGTAACAAAGTTATAATGACCGAGTATCGACAAAAGGCAAGTAATAAATTTCCTCAATGAATTCATTTGTCATACAGATTAAAATCTAATATGTTACTGTATTTAATGAGTCTATAATAAATTTTGTAATCAGCAATAGTAAGTCAGCCAATAATCTTAATGAAACTCTGAATAGCGCAAATTACAAAAACTTTTCTCCATACAGTAATTTAAACTACAGTCATAAAGCGCCAAAAAGTATTAATTTATAGAGACTGTTGTGAAAATTGTTTCCTTAAATTATTAAGCCACATTCATATACTCAACAAAACTGGTCAAACAAAAGTATACAAACAGCAAGTTCACATTCTATCAGATTGACCATAAACATTAAATTACGTACACGACCGAGCAGGTGGTAAAATGTTCATGGCTACGTTCGTGCACCAAACTCTCAGCGAACATTTCGTCTAGGCGCTCGGTTGAGCATGAGAATGGGACATGAACAGTTGCTAGCCATCCCAAACTGTTCAATTGTCTATGACTGTTTAGTTGATTTTCAATAATTTAGACGGCTTTTTCTACAGATGTAACAGTCTTTTGTAATGCACATTCAAGTACTTATCAAAAGTGACTGAAACAAACTGAGTGGGAGTATGTGGGCAAACACCAGACTCATTTCAAGTTTCGCCTTGAACGTTCACTGAACTTGCGAATGGAAATATAAAATATAAGATCACACACTTTTATTTACTAACACCCATCACACATAAGGGCATATAAAAATCTTTCATAACTATTTGAGTTACATTATAAAAATCCAGTAAAAATCACCATCTACATTTGTTTCTATATGTTTGAATCAAGTGGTAAATATGATTTGAACCAATATTGGGAAAATAATTAAAGTACAGTGTTATTTTGCAATTAGGAATTATCAGACATTTAAAATTGTGTCACTTAAAGACATTATTCAATTTGCAAATTTCACCTTGTTGGGTCTGATTGCAAGCCATTGTAGAGTATTTTTTGTGACTAATTCTGATGGCAGTCAATTATATAATATCACCTTTTAAACATAAGCGATTTTCACTAGATAATTCCCGAAGAATGGATTTTCTTCAATAAAAACTGCATTCAAAATATGTGTTCTCTGCTTATAAACTACAACTCTGTTTAAACTTTTTCTGTAACAAATGCATGGTGGATTAATTAGACACATTTTTAAACAAGAACACTTACTCTAAGTCAGATAAATATGCTTGGGTTTTATTTTAAAAACAGACAAGTTTGGCTCCAAAAATTTAGGTAAGCCATTGCAATAAGGCGTCGAAGAATATTGCAAAGCACAAAACACGCAATTACACATTATGAGGAGACACTGCAAGTTATAGAATCCATCTAATTACCTCACCATCAAAACATTTTTAAAGCATTCTTGGAAAGGAGACAGTAACACAGCCAAAAAAACCATAATGGATTTAACACAAGACAGACAAGTTCAGCTATCTGGGCTAAGGACAAAAACCCCTTTTTGTTCTAATCTAAAGTGTTTGAGGAGCACGGGTTGCTAATGTAGCAGTTTTGTATTTTTAGAATATTAGGCTATTTCTGGAAATAATTAATACATAAGTTATAAGATGTCCTAAAAATAACAGTACAATTTAAATGAACTATTAATATTTTGCAATTTTTTGAATGAATTTTGTAAATTTATCATTTGGACAAAGAAAATGTTTAAGTGTTTATTTTTATTCCTCACCAGTAATAAAGTTTTACCACCTTGACTTAACCAAATATCTTTAAGTATACATACACATGAAAAACACAATACAGTGAAATGGCCAAAATATTAAACTTAGGGAAAATGATGATTCCAAATTCAGTAATATTATTAATGTGAAAATGTCCCAGACAATTAATTGTTACATTATTTTGAATGTGAACATAATTATTCATCTTGTCGGAAAAGTTATACTTACTATGTACTTTTCCCTTTTTCTAATTTTTTGTAGTTATGAGGTAAAAACTAACAACTTTCAAATTTTTAATTTAACCAGAAGTACACAAATTACATGAGTGTACATGCTATTGTCAAATAAGTGTAGCACTTCGGCTTCCTACACATTCCTGAATCCAAAATAAGACAATTAAAATTATTAATTTTACATATCCATTCCAGTTACAGACAATGCATATGCTACACAGCGCTATTTGCCTGGCTATGACTCGTTTCATTGCGTGCTGTAAATGTGTAGAATTATATATAAGACAAAAATAACTCACACTTACGTGTGTTTGGTTGTTATCCCTTAGTCTGTTTTATTCCTTTATATTTGATGATAACTTCGACTTTACGAAAAAGACTTTATTTTGTTAACTATTGAAACTCTTGCATTCGTCCCAGCTTATTGCTATTTATATGTGATAGAATGCATATGACAAAGATAAGCTGCACTACATGGCATTGAGTCAAATGGCTAAATCCACCATTACCCATTCACAAATACATTTACTAAAAAGTGGAGTGTTTACTGTATAACTAACAATAATTGTAACACGTTTCATTTTAGCATACAAACTTCAATTTTGCAAAAGAATTTGATTGTAAACTCTTAAATTAAAGAAAAATTTACATGTTATGAAAAAAAATATATATATATTGTAGGCAGGCTAAACCAGATAAAATTGAATCTCTTGATTTATTGATTTTTAGCCTTTATTGCATTTGTTTGAACAATGTCCGCATCTCAAAAGTATCCCCAAACCGAATGAATATGAATGATATCTTTTCTTAAATAACTTCTGCATCTCGAAAGAATCCTTAAACTTGGTGATTCTATTTACATATATAGTAAATACATTATCCTTTTAATTGATGAATATCTCACTTGAAAATGTTGATGAAATTCTACAACCTTTATACTGCGCATAATTTACTGAAGTAATTGATGTAATACTCTTGTAAATACTCCAAAACTTCCTCCCAATTCAAACCAAAACTAATTTTCACTATTTTGCTTTAACCTAATTTTTATATCTGGATGGCTTCTGGACCTATGGGATAAAGAACTATAATAATGATGTGTCTCTAGAAGTATTTTTGTGCCATCGCATCATTGCTCCACTGCCTATATCTCCTCGCCTTTTCATTCCAATTTACAATTATTCCATAATGTCTTCTCATTCAATCGCAGGTTCGATACCAATTAAACATTTTTCAGAACATGGCTTTGAAATGTTTTAAATTTATCAAAATATCCTCCTGATATCTATATAATTCTGTGGTAAATCTTCGAATGTGATTACACTTTGGAATCCAGCTGATTTAAGTATACGTACTGCGCTCAGCGATTGGTGTAATTGCATATAAACCTATCAGTGAAATTACTTCAACATTATCTCGGATTATACTGAAATAAATATGCTAATATATTTATTTAATAAATGTAACAGTAGATATATCTTTACCTACAATTAATTGTTATTTATAGTGATTCAATTAGCTTGTTTTTCATACCCATTATTCCAATAGAGTATTTGACAAATCAATATTTTTTGTAAATATGTTTCAAAACTACAGAGTAGGTTTAAAAAAACTTTATTATAAAAAAATAATACATATAACAAACAATCGAAAGTTCTAAATAGGGAAAGGTGTAAATTTTTTTGTTCATTAAATTGAAAAAGTTATTATGAATTTAGTTTCCACACAAAAAAATGAGAAAGTCATAATTTGCAATATATAACTTAAACGCAATATTTAACGAGACACTAAAAATATTTTATGATCTTTCTTATAATGAATGCTAAATAGTTGTTATAACTTTGTAACGAAACATTCTACGTACAATATATTTATTTAAGTGTTTTTAATATTATTACTTATTCTCTTTTAGTTATCAAAAAATTTTAGTCAAATACTCTATTTAATTAGATAAAGCAAGAATAGAATTCTTGTTTTATTTAGAGCTTCACAATACTCTCAAATTACAGGGCCATTACACATCAAAGACGGCATCAAATTACATGGCCATTTACACATCTACGACCTAGAACAATAATAAAAATACATTCAGACGAGACAGGTAAATACAATGATCAATAATTATTTTAACATGGGAAGACAAATTGTCTCGTTTACTCTACCAAATTAGACCACGTCATTTCATTTACCTAAACAGGTTATTTCTTCGATGAAGAGCTTCATTTTCTTTTTGTCTTGAGTAGAAGAAACAATCAATTCAGTGAAAAATGTTGTGTTATATTTTAAAGGAATCGGTTCACATTCTAGTTGCATTACAGTCTATTCTAGGTGTCAACAGATTTTCATATAAATTAGAAAATCAAACTAAAGCTATTAAAATTATCCTAAAAAAAATTTTCAGTTTAATATTAATTTTTTTCATCATTTCGGGTACCAGTACTGGCATATGGTCTAACCAATATTCTCTGTACATTGAAAGAAATATATTTTAGTGGCTTTACGAGATATCCAATGTCACTAATTTAATATTGGTTTTATCTATTGATGTATTTTGCCGATTGTTTACAGCAATTTGATGACATTTTTGTTTATTACAGTGTTTTGTTTAGAACAAAATGCTTTAAAAAATTAAAAATCATTATGCTACTGGGCATATTTATTATAATTGTGAGCCACTTACCAAGCTATGTATTTGTCAGATTAGGAAATCTTAGTTTTTTCCCCATAATCATAGATTTTGGTGAAGTCATTAACAGATTGGATCTGCTTTTAATGTGTCTACTTACAATTACTATTACTCAAATGTTAAAAGCGGTAAACAATTACTTGGAACGTGTG
Organism: Druceiella hillmani; assembly: GCA_039881145.1. NCBI lineage: Eukaryota > Metazoa > Arthropoda > Insecta > Lepidoptera > Hepialidae > Druceiella > Druceiella hillmani. The sequence goes on along the minus strand of JAYKKI010000069.1, from coordinate 172,682 downwards.
AGTCAAGAAATATTTCACAATAATACATACCATTTAGTATTACCTAGAGTGGTAAACCACAATGAATTAAGTGAGAATAACCACTTTGACGTTTCAAGGAACACTATGTACATATCGGTTTTGCCAAATGTATTGAATATAATAATTGAAATATGCAACAGACTCAACAAAATGTTTAATATGCAGGTATACTGTAATACATCGAAATATGTAAGACATTTAGATATGACTTATTTTTCTTTTAATTTGGCCATTTAATTTCTACTTCAGTTACTTCAGCTTGTAGTCTCAACTTTCCTTTCATGTGTGCACTGTATTCAACTAGTGTTAATCTGGTATATACGCAATGTAAGTAATTGTGATATTACAGGTATTGTTGTAATTTAGATTCTAACTATAACATTTATTAATAGCGTCTTTCTTTGCATGAGTTTCTTTTTATAATTGTACATTTAATTAAAAATTAACATTTAAAATCCACACAGCGGAATAAAATACAGAATATGTACAAAATATTGCTACTAATCAAATGATATTTTAGCAATTATGGGCACTGGATATGATTAACTTTATTCTATGGCTGACAATTTGCATTGCTCTTTTATCATGTGTCTGTACCTTCAGTGAGATGTTGGTTCTGGAATTTCATAAATTGAAGATAATCATCACAAAACTAAGACTTTCGCCCCAAATGTGTGAGTATCTTTTTATTAAACATTTATTTCATATTGTGTTAAAAGCATCACTTCACTTCATTTATTTGCAAATGATATTATCTAGGTGCGAATTGCCAAATGATTCATACCGAACCATTTTTGTTTAGCAATTTTTTCTTACATGTAAAAGTGAAAATATGTTTTATCTTCTGGTATTTATTGTTACTCAACCAATTGCACTATTTCAGTCAATGTGTTGCACAGTAGTGGTCTTTCACTTTTCAATAACAATTGGTCTTACGAAGCTTGCGACTTGTGATTGTGACTTTCCATGAAATAAGTGATTTTTTATTTCATTTCTTTTCAAATAATAATAAAATACAAACACACAAGATTTTGTTTATATGATAAGCGCCTAGTATGGTTTGATATGATTTAGAATAGATTGCTCATCGTACAATCTACTACTAGACAATCCAACAGCATAAATCTATTTATTGTCAATCGGGCATAGACCAGTGGCAGGTAAATTTATTCAAAACAAAATAATTTTTACTTTTCAGTTTCTCGACCTTGTCAACCTGTCAAAGTGACATTCGTATAAAATAATCCTACGTATAAAATAATCCTGCAATTCTTGAACAATTGGTTACGTAAACAGAATAGAAGTACAGCAAAGCACTGTCCATGTTCCCATAGATCTAAAAACTAAATATTTTGAAGCATGATATAATTTCAAGTTACGATCTATTAATAATAACCAAAGCAATTTAATGGTTCTGTGATACATTTCTCATGGCTTAATTGATGCCGATTATGAACAATCACAATTAAATGAAACTACGTGATGTAGTATTATTTCTACTTTCTTTAATTTCTTTAACCACGACCTAGGTTTCGTTGTATTACAACATCTTCAGGTGGGATATTAGCAAAGATAACTAGATATCTTTATAGATATAGATAGATAGATATCTTTGCTAATATCCCATCATATATAATTAAATCATCAACATTGAATTCTACACCCTTTATATTCTTAAAAATTTCATCCATATGTTGTTGAAACGCTTCTGTTGATACACGTAATCCAAATGGTAATCTCTTAAAAGGATAATTCCCAAAAGGTGTTGAAGATGTACAAAGTTTGAAACTATTTTCAGGTAATTGAACTGTTCAAAATCCACTACTACAATCTAGTTTTGTGATATATTTAGTACCTGCGAGTTTATCTGTGATATCTTCAACCGTATGTAAATATTTATGTTGAGGTACAGTGATTTTATTTAGATGCTTAAGATTCAGACATATTCTTAACTTTCCGTCACCTTTTTTAGTTATCATAATTAAGTTAATCCATTCTACTGGTTCATCCACCTTTTCTATAATATCTCGTGCTACCATTAAATTAAGTTCTTTTTTAAATGACTCCTGCAAAGCTAGTGGAATAGACCGAAGTGGATCTGCTCTTGGAAGGGCATTATCCTGTAATTTAATATCATATTGTTTATTAAAACATCTAATGCTATGAAACACTTGTGAATACCTATCAGTAATTGTTTGTAAATCGTCCTTGTCTATATTATAATCACAAATTCAGTATTATCATATCTTCCATTTTATAAATAACACTTAATTACCGAGATACCTTTAACAGATATCAACTTATCATCCAGTTTAGTTAATTTTATTGATTTTTTAAAAATAAGCATTTGGTTTAACTTCATTTGTGTTACGTTTTCACATGTACTAAAAGACATGCAAATCACTGAAACACCCGTGTCAAGTTTTACTTTAATTGTCTTATTATTTACATAGATATTTTCACACCACCCACTTGTATTAGCTGTGACTATATTACCTATGAAAAAGCTTTCTTCACATTCTTCTATTTGATCAAGTAATTGAGCTGATTGTCCTGCATTAGCAAAATAATTTTGCTAAAATAAGGCAAAAGAAAAATTTCTTTTGCCTTATTTTAGCAAAATTATTTTTGCCTTTACTGTCGTTGCAACTTACACCATTCGCAGAACACTTATGTGTTGAAGACTTTTGAAGATTAAATATTATGAAGATTAAATATTAATAAATCTAAAATGTTTACCAAAAAATTAAGGTTAAACAATGTTTTAATGTGGGAACATTTTGGTAAATATTTAGATTTATTAATATTTAATACAGAACAATTCTGAAACTTTGCAAATTGAAACAGCTTTCCCTTATATTAAATTAGCTTCTCTTAACATTCGTTCTTTGACATTCAAGTTGCTTATTCCCAAAATAATGATGTCATGGATTAGTTCTTTACGCATATCGATAAATTAGCAGTTTAGGCTTTTATTTTCTGAATCTGTAAGAAAATTATCAAACTATTCGTATTGTCTTTGGCGTAAAAAATTTATGTCTTTCTATTGTGATAGATTTTTTAGAAATAAAGTAGTTGTCAAAATTTGTTTTGACATCGTCAAATGTTCCTTCTTTCCCCAAATTAAATGAGTTATAAATTTCTATATCTTTATCACTGATATTGTGTTGCAATGCAATTATGAAAAATTCAAATTTTTGATACCATAGTTTCCAGGCAAATCAATTAATATCAATAGTGAGATTTATTTCGCCAACAGCATGTAAATCATGTCTTTAATATTGTACTGATGTACCATCTTGACTGGGCCTATTTTTTTAGATCTGTTTCCAACATTTTTACTCAGAGTGTGGTCACATCTTCAGCTGTCAATTGTATTCAATACTCTAATAACCTTTAAACCTGATCAGTTATATTAATCAGTTTTCTTTTGACACCATGTTACGTTTTTTAATTTTATTTCGTATCACGATTATGTAATTTCTTACATCTTAAGACTTCAACTGCGGTCCTCATTGCAGGGTACACCTCACGTGACCCAGTCCTACCAATTCATTCTCTTACCATTTTCAACACATATCTGAAAATGATGTGAAAATAAAACATATCTGAATCTGTTAATTATTGAGAACGAAAAAGTTGTTTCCGTACACAAACACCTTAGTATGGTCCTGGGTGCTGACGTTAAATACTGCAGGTTAGAGTGTTCATTGGCCTTGTCGCAGAGAATTAAAAATTAGATGCGAGTGATTTATGTTTGAAGATTAGCATTTCCCAATCATTCAAAAAAGAACTTAATTTCAATACGGACTTAAAGAAATTATTAGATTACGAGTATATCATAGATAATTAAAATAATGAATTTGAGGGACATAATAATGTATTGTAATTACTTGTTCATATAGTTTGGTTTTGAATTAATAAATAATTACACACAGCTAATTTTGTTTGTGTGGTTTCACTTTTGCCATTAAGGAAAAGAACTCTCGAATATGCCTCTGATTCTACCTATTAATAATTTATGCTTAGGTAATATACACACCATATTAATAACAACAAACGCCAATTACCACATCCAAGTGTCCACTGTTACCGTATGTTTTGAACTTCAGTTTGAGGGTTGGTATATTGAAGCTTGGTATAGTACTACGATTTTAAATATGGTTAATTACCTTACGTCCTCAAACTTTAATGGAAATTAATATCTTGGAAAATTGTTGATAAAAGTAGTATTACTTATACTTATATTTTATTATTAATATAAATAAGAAGGATAATAAAAAAAAATAGAAATAATCTCTAATTTTCATTTAATTTAACCTGTTGTTGATAAACTCGTTCCGCGTAATAAGAATAAAACTGGTTGTTAGAAATATTATAACAATTACTATCAATGATCCTAAAAATTATTCTCAGGGACCCTAGCTAATTTTCTTTGCTAGATAATTCCAGTGACACTCACTTTTCAATAGAAACTGACAATGAATTATATGATATGAACATTCTACCAATAAAAAATAAAGAACTTAAAATTAATCTAACACACGATAGATACATTTGTTTTTGGGAATTTTTTCAAATAAAAGCATTAAAATTAACTTGGGTAAAATAATAGTCATAGACGGTGAGAACTCTTGTAATGTATTGTTTTTCCCTACGGAATAAAAGAAAAGTTAATTTGGCCTCTGGTGGAAGTTGTACATTTTATAAGTGTGGGTAATTTTCAGTACATTTCACAAATACCGAAGCTCGGAGATTGTGGGGACACAATATTTAGTATGGCAGATCTGAAAAAAATTTTCAATGTTACAATTTTAATTCATTAGACACAATGGTTATCTTAAATATTTCTTCTTTACCAAGAACTTTCCAGTCTTCTGTATTTGCACAAAACGTTACAATATAGTCAGTTCAACAAAAGCATGCAGAATTATCTTTTTAAGACCTATATATTCAAATGTGAACAGTCAGCAGAATGTTTCCCCCAGCATGTTCTGTGTCAAACGTCTTAGTTATTGTTTGATCATAGTCATGGGACATATTTCAACACGAGTGCAGTGTATGAGTCATGGTACAAAATCATGTTTCTGTGTTTGCATCCCAAAGAACCGAAAATACCATAGTGAGTCAATGTTAAATATGTGAATAAAAATATTGATGCCGTTTATAACAAAGTGAGTGAAAGAGTTTCTCTAAGTAAAAAACGTTGATGGCTTACCAAATCATGGCTCTGAGCAAAAAACAATGAAAAGGATAGTAATCTGATTTTACAAGTGTTTCAGAAGAATCCTAACACACGTGGCGAGCAGACAGTTTTACATAAAAAGCATCTAAATATACCATGCGATGTTATGTAAAGGTATTTATGGGCTTGCAAATTAAAATTTCGAACCACCATGAAAAAATTGCAACTACAAAAAATACACATGACTTGGGCGAAAGAAAACTTGGACAGAAATTAGAACAACACATTCTTTCAGACAAAATTTTGTCTGGCGTATTTTCTTACATTAAGCATACTTTTTCTACCCAGACTTATAAAGCAGACTGTTAAAAACTTGATAATGTCATTTATGACCGTTTCTCAAGCAGTGATTTACTTTGCATATCATTCCTTCTGCCAAATAGTCGAAATACGAAGCCATCATTATCCTTTGCCCAAAGATATTATATAAAAAAAAAGAAATCGGGTGCTGAATGACTGCAAAAACCCAGGTCATCTCTCTACGGTGTGGAAACAAAAAGATTTGATAGTTGTTAAGTGAAAAGGCATTCACTTCATCTCTAGATTATGCTGTAAAATTAGAAGAAACCTGACCTTGTATATGCCAGTCAATTGTTAGTAGCGAAAAACACTGTATAAGGTATTCACAATTAACTACTACGGTATATTTCGTAAAAATATATCTTTATTTTTTCAATGCCTTATCCTAAATAGTTTTTAAATTTGCTGCAGACAACTCAAAGGCCTATATTATTTGCATACACATACATTTTAATGTTTGTTTGCTGATTTAATAGACGTGGACTTGTCTTTCAAAAAAAACCAATATTTCAATTGTAACAGCTATTTATATTTAAATGCTTCAGATTTCCTGTAACACATGCGTTTTAGCCACCAATAATAATACATATATCTAGTATAACAAAATAACTTACACAAGTTAAATCAAAGAAATGTGCCTAATTTTGCCCATTCAAGATTTCAATATTAATTAAATTTCTTATAATATCGTAACTACAGTTATTCATTTGTAAAAAAGCTATGAAATAATTGTAATTTACACAGAAAGTATTCCATAGTTACTTTTTTTGACTAAAATAATTTATTTGCCAACTGAAGTGCAGTAGGTGAGTTATGGGGTTTATTTATTTTTTATATACCATAGTAAAAAAAATGTATAGGATTAATGACATTTTATCATACTTCAAAATGCTAAACCTCGAACTAAAATTCGAAATACAAGGGAATGGTGGTCACCCAGACTTGATTTATTGGTGTTTCATAATAGTAATACAGTGTATACCTTACATAAGCAAACATTATTAATAGGTAGTGTTTAAAGAAATGCTATGAAATTTCCACATAAAAAGATCAATATTATGTTTTGTTACTTGTGTTAAGCACTTAAGAGATTCCACACGATGATAAACTAATGACTGGTTATTCAAAAGGCATTCAATCAATAATACGTCACTCGTTCCTTAGACACTGAATAAAATAGTCGTGTTGGAATTCAGTTAGAACACAAATATTTATAACAGTTAATATGGGCGACGAGTCTATTGAAAATACACTGTGGCCAATATACCAACATGTATTTGGCGTGTGTAGAAAAACTGCTAACCAAATTCCCAACAGATTTATTTCATGGTTTCGAAGGATATACATATTGCTAATAATTGGAATGTTTATGGTGCAATACACTTGGCTAACAATTGGAATATTGATGGAGCTGCAAATACCATTTTTAATTGAACATGGTCGACACATTTTACTGGCATTTAGGACACTTCAGATGATTCTTGTTTTGCGCTTATTGTTAATTGATTGGATATGCGACAGAAATATGTTCGAACAATTGATCTTGAGAATTCAAAGAGTAGATGATCTTTTCAAACAAGAGCAAAGAAGAAATTTGTTGAGACGTGACAAATGTCGAAACCTTATAGTTGTTGGTCTTCTTGTAGCTTTTCATATTTTTGCTACTGTTTTTGGTGTATTTGTAGCAATGAAATATACACTATACATTTTCTTTTCTGTTATGTTTAATATTGTTTCACCCATCATTTTTGATTTGGAAATAACATTATTTTGTTTCATATTATTCAGTATAACGAAACGTGTGGAAATGTTGAATAACTCATTGAAATGTAATAATGGGCAAAATATGGTCGCACCAGTCGATGCCATATTTGGCAGTCCACAACATGATCCCAATTCCAACAATCATTTTACATTTGTATTGCCGCTAAAAGAAAATTTCCTTTATCATTTATCTCAATTCTATATTAATTTGTTAGAGTTGTGCCACTATTTAAAAAAAGTGTTTGAATTTCAGGTTTGTGTTAGTAATTTTTAATAAAAGTATTGAAATAACATTTTAACTTTAAATAATGCTTACAAAAATGTCAACACAAATATTATGAAATAACCTTTACTTTTCAGCTACTAATGTCAATTACTATGACGTTTTCTGTCTCACTCCTTAACATGTATACTGTGCTTGAGAACATAAAATATAATGTGAGTATTATTAAAACATATATTAATCACTCAAATTGAAGTATCAAGCTAAATCACATTCAATAGACAAAAAACTAAAGGCAAATAATTTATTACTTGCATCTACAAATGTCCCAAAAACATAACAAGTATGCGAATAAACAACAACAAAATACATTTAAATATGTAAACGCATTAGGTGTTCTTTATGGATAAAAGTCTAGAAGAGGAAGCCAGGTCTGACAAGAATGATACTATTGGGAAGAATTAAATCCACATCTAGAAGTGAATGAATTGAAGTTAAGGAAAGAGTTGAGATTTATTTTCTTTTTCTTTCTGGAGAATAGGCTGATAGTGTGTCCTATTGACATTTAATATTTCACTTACTTTTCTTTTCATATCATTGCTGTATCCAATCTTCAACATATTTCAATTTTCAATCCTCAATTTCCAATTCACTTTTGTTTTTAAGTTGACATTCAACTTAAAAACAAAAACCAATTAGAAATCTAGTATTGTTTCGGTATCCCCAACATGACTATGTGTGCCTTATATACGAACCTTATATACAACAGTGACCAATATTTATCTACAGTTTTTTAAGAAGAAAAATATTAATTAGTACAATACTTTCAAGCATTATTCAAATACTTCTATAGCAACTAAATTGTCTGCTATTTCCACTATTGCATTATCTCTATTGATAAGTTACTTCTAAGAAGCGACAGACTCTGAATTACGTAAAATTAATGAGAAACAGACCAAAGAACAAAAAGTTAATCAACACATAATTATCCCCAAGTTACATTAGCACTGAAAAAGCCCCTAAAATGAGAGAGATGAATTTGATTTTGCCTTGAATTAAACTTGTTTTTCAAAGATTTTCATAATTTTATTTGTCACACATTCATTCATAAAGGTAATATTTCAGAAATTGGACATGTCACTTTGCATGGGTTTTGCATTTCGGCAAATCCCCCAAATTGCGCGGTTGATGGCCGTGTGTCTCATATGCGAGGAAATTTACTTGCAGATAGAAACTGCGAAATCCTTTCTAACGTCAATGCAACTCAATGAAGAATTACGTAAGTGAACAAATTTTATTTATATATTTGTAGAACTTTTATATGTTCTTTTCATACATATCCAATGTTAGTGCTAATGAATTATATTTCATGAGTGTGTAAATATTTTCACTTCAAAATGTGTGCCTCAAATTTATGTGAAGTGCACTTCAAGGTGATGAGTTGATAGGTTTTGAAATTCAGATAAGAGATATCTAGATTTCATTTGTTTTCTACCAGCATTATCCACCAGTTAGCTAGGAACAATAACCGGAATTTATTCAACAGTTCCTCGGTTGACCTTTGCTAACTTACACCTCCATAATTTATGATAGGCAGAAGTGGAGTTTACAAAATATGTACCTTTTTTGAAATAAAGTGAGAAACGTTTTTGAATCTGTTTGAGGGAGTGCATTCTGAAAGATACTGTGTAAGTAATATCATCTAGCTTAGGATGTAATGTGAGATGTGAATCAACCATTTTAGTCTAGATTTTTTGACATCAGAAGAAAAAGATATTGAATAGCAAAATAGCATAACAGTTGTGGTAGAGCAGTTATGCGTATTTTCAGTGGAAGGAAAATCAGAGGGTCGAGTCCCATGGAAAAGTTTGAATGTTTTGCTAGAAAAAGAAAATATATTTTGCAATAATGAAATTATCTCGATTTCGTTATTTTAATACATAAATTTGTGTAACGCCTTAATTATTTTAATGTCTTAAATAGCATTATAGGGTGTAAGGTAACTTTGCCACTCCATTTTTTCTCAAAATTTGAAATTTTATTGTAAAAAACTGGGTACAAATTTATTATTCGAAGTATTATCCATCGCTGGCCACTACTTTCTTCCGTGTTTCGGGCAGCGTGCAAACCACCAAAAAGATTCATCGAAAAACTGATTGTCTTTTGAGACGAACCAGGATTCGATCCAATTTTTTACTTCTTCTTAAGATCGGAAGTGATGGTCAGCTAGACCATGTGCCATTGATCGAAACATGTGATAGTCAGAGAGAGCAATATTTGGCAAATTTCAAAGTGCCCAAGTATATATTGGCTAATTATGTTACATTGGGTCGAATATTGTGATGCTGTAAAAATCACTTTATCATGTCTCTCGTCGTATTGACCCCATTTGTCTTTCATGCTCAGTTCAAACACATCCATTGTGTTTGATTGCCTGTGATTGTTTCAGTCAGTTTTAACATATGATACATTAACTATGATACATTACGCCATTACCAAATACAGAGAATGACCTTGGAACCATGAATATTCCGTTTGAATGTCAACGTGGAGGCATGGCCGGGAACTCCCCATGATTTTTTGTGCTTGAGATTATCGTAATGAATCCATTTTTTGCACCCCTTTACAATGGCAATTATGCTGAGATAATTTTAATATGCAGTTTGCAAAATGCATATTAATGCAAAGTCCATAATTTAACACAATTTGCCTTAATGTATATGTTTATGCGGAATAGTTTTTGGTCTTCAAAAATGTTGAATTAGTAAGATAGTGTAGGAAGAAGCGTAAAATTGGTAGGAATATTAGCAAAACCTTTAATATGAAGTTGCTGTCAGTGTAATATGAAGTACTTTAGTAGCTAGCCCCACCCAAAAAGCACTGCACGCCATTGTTTTTTTTAATACATCAATCGTCTTTGTTAATTAGAGAACAGTTAAATTATTTGATGACACAATTATATTTTACAATTAAAATTTATTGATCTATTGACTATTTATTGATAATTGACTCATTGATTAGTCTAAATTGATCCAGAAGAAATGTTTGGTTCTGTCCTTAGCACTCCAACGAGAAAACCATAAACAAGGCTGAATTGAATGACTGTGCTTTCAGAGAGTAAACATTTTTTATTAGACAGTAGAAATTTTTACAAAAATTAATTCATTCTTCAGAAGGAGGTACCAACAATGATGAACATTTTTCATTAACGACTCTCATCAATGTAGGATGATCATAAAAACTGTCTTTCGGCCATATATAGTTTGCCATTAATGGATAGACCTATATTGTCAAGAACTTTCCTGTAGAGCTATTTGAGATGTATAACTTTGTTGTACACCGATTTCACATATATCTAGCCGTTTACACAGCACATGCCAAGAAACCTCCCATACAATTGATTTTTTCGTGACTTCATTGTCATAGTTTGTCCAATTTAAGCAAAAAATTTAGAAATCGTACAACTAAAGCTTCCTCAGGGACAAACTGAAATTACCACACTGACGACCGCAAATGGCAGCTTTGTTTTATAATTAGAAAGACATTCTTATGACTTCTCACCTGTTCGTTCAAATGAATTGGTATAAAGAACAATATTTATGTCTATTAATATTACCAAAAATTATAAAAATATTTAAACGGATAAAAATTCACATTTAATTGCTTAAAAATGCACGGAAAGTGTGATAGTGATTTTATTGTTTTGATAAACCATAAATTTCCCTATCATACCTTGCAACTAAATGCTATCTGAGAAATAATGAGCTATTTTATAAAAGTACTTGAAGCAAACAATATTGTCATGTATTGTTTTCAAGTGTCATTAATGATTTGCCAGTGCAAACCCAGAAAATACCCCAATGGTTGAGTTTAGAGTGACTTTTTAGAGAAAAATCATTAAAAGTCAGCTAATTGGCACAACATATTCATAAATTATGTATCTAAATGTTCCTGAAGACCTGAGGTCCATCCATTAGTAAAAACTGGAGTGAAATCTATGAAGAATTTCAGAAATTACTGAAATCTATTCAGTAATTTCTGAAATTAGTGGGCTGTGCCCACTAATTAAAAAAAACAAAAACAGAAAGACAGACGTGGCATACAATATTTATACTACGTATAAATTATGTTCATCAAAGTGCGGCTGGCACGCAGTTATTAATTACCAGATTACTATTAGATTACTTCTTAATTACTAGATACCAAAGGTTAGAAATCAAAGTGTATGTAATAAGAATTAACTACGATATTACCATATAAGCATGTCACATATTACTAAATTTATTTACATGTCCATACAGGCTCTTAATATAGGTGTACATTATATGCATATATATTTATGACACATACTCTTATTGATTCCAGGCAAAGCTGATGACGATTGCTGTATGTACTATAATGAATATTTACTATTTTACCTCTTGTAAACATTCCTTACTTTCCTCTCTTCCTGAGATAATTTTCTTATTGAGGATCTGTTACCTGTTTTTTACATTCATTAACAATACTTACAAGTATATATTATTTTCTTTTTTCAGCATCCACGGTCCGACGACATATTAAGCTTATTAAAATTATGATAGAAAAAGTTAAACTGGGTCAATTCACAATTTTCCATTCGTTCAACCTGCGAGCTTTGTTGCTGCTTCAATTTCTAGGCCTCTTTACAAGTTACTCTGTTGTTTTGATCCAGTTTTTTAATATAGATAATCTATTTTAACTTGAAAATTATAGTTAGACTCCTTCAGAGAAAATGTCACTTTAAAGTAATTTTTCTAAAAAATACTTTTTTATCACTTTGATTTCAATATATTTTTAAAAGTAACTCTCAGTGTATTCAAGTTTCCATATTTGTGGTTTTTAGTTTTTTCTAAGCTACTATTTAGTAAATACCTCATGTTATAACATAACTGGATTTAACGATGAGAAAAGCATTATACATATAAATATTGTAACAGCAAGGTGTTTAAAAATGGTTTCAATGTGTCTGCCATTAGGCTTAAAATTTATTGGACTATTTAATGTAGCATAATTAATATTTTGTTTTGTACTGTTTTCACTGGACTTGCCTGACGGTGTTATAAGTCGTGTCATATGACACTGGACTCACCTGACGGTGAATACGTCATCCAAATATTGAAAATTGTATTCAAAACATATTTAAGATAATATTAGGCCATGTAAAACAGACATTTAGACAAATTATTTGTCTGAATTTATGTAAGAATTGGAATATTAAAATGGGAAATACAAACATATTATGAAGAAAATAGGTACGCAGATTGCATTACAAAATTATCAGTCTTATTTCCTCAAAAACAGTATTTCTTTTTAAACTACATGACAATGATTTAAATTGTTGAGGCCACAATGTGAGAAAATAGGTCAAACCATTCTTTGAGGTATATCGAAATATCACAACTCAAGAGCAACATGTATTCAACCGGAAGACGGCCCGAGCACTCAATATCAGGTTCAAGAATAAATTTATACAGATGTTCCGAGGGCCTGATATCGGGCTTGATATATATGCAAAATCTAAATTGGAGCCTTTTGCATCAATTTGCTAAGTTTAGCCTGGGCTATCCACAGATTAACATATGTAAACAATAAAGCAAAATTATTGATAAAGCAAGTTCTTTTATATTCTAAAAAAATTTCAGCTGAGTGTTAAAAGTTTCTTTTGAAAAAACATCATTTCAGTTCACGAACCAGGTCATAAATCATTGTCATACATAAACGTAAGTAATATCTTCAACACTCAAAAGTCAAAAACGTCAAAACATCAGTAAAAATTAAAAATATAACTTGTGACTAGTTGATGCGTAAGAAAAAGTATTTATGATGCAGTTACCCATAATGATATATGAAATTGAGACATAAATAAAAGCTAATTATTTTTATCTTTTAATTTCATACGTACGTAAGTTAAAAGTGGTAGCTAAAAATATAAATATTGATTTGATTGTACTTAATTTCACCTATTAGAGCAACGAACTTAGGTCAGTTGATAAATGATGGCTGTGGCCTTAAGCATTTAAATTGTTGTCAATAATTTAATGACCATCGATTTTACCTAAATTACTTAGTTGCTATCTATGTACCATTACCTACGTACCATAAATAATGGCTGTGGCCTTAAGCCTTTTAATTATTGTCAATCATTTATTTACCATCGATTTTACCTAAACTACAAAGTTGCTATCTACGGACTCGTACGCTTTCAGACCTATTCTCATTGCAATACAAGGGAAACAATCAACAATGATTTCCATTTAGAAACTAAGATTATTAGAGTATTCCATATAGAAACTAAGATTATTAGAGTATTCCATATAGAAACTAAGATTATTAGAGTATTCCATATAGAAACTAAGATTATTAGAGTATTCCATATAGAAACTAAGATTATTAGAGTACTCCATATAGAAACTAAGAATATTAATTTTTAAAGATAATGTTTGGCACATTCTATTTTGCAAATATTTGCTCGGTGCAGGAAGCAATAACAAAATTTCATGTAGAATACTCTTCTACGTTAGAATTTGCATTATGTTAACTGTTTGTCTATGTATCATATAATGTATTTAGAATATTTGGACTTAGAATTGTTGTACAATTTTATGATGATTGGATACGAAGTATACGCAAAGGGCTTAAAAGTTTTTTGTTAAAAAATATATATGACAATTGAATACATAAAACTCCGTTGTCCAAACAATTTGTTAAAGCATGATAAGCTATGAAATATTAATGCAATTCTCATAATTTTTACATATTATTTTTTTTATTTTTATTATGTCAATGTTAAAAAAATTACTATCAGTTTATATAATGATTTTTTAAAAATATTTTAATTTTGATTGCTTGTCGTAAATTCATTTTTGACGCTGTGAATTTCCAATCCGATTTCGCAACATTTAATCCGTGCGATACACATTCTAAGCCCGGAGACGATAACTCGAGTGATCATGGTTTCATTTAGACTCAAGGGAGTTAAAACTATTTTTCACTTGTTAGATTTATTTTTATAATTTATAAAATTACGCCAGTTTCTAAATCGCATGTTTGTTAGGTTACAATAATAAAATTTTACATTTAATTTCAGTTCTTTTTCAATTTCTTTTTAGCTTTTTCCAGTATGTCATTAACGTTGAAACAGTTTAGGAGTATATAAAGCTAAAAGTAAATGAAAGAGATACATTTTTTCTGTATTAAACACCAAGTCAGTAAATCATGATGTGCCATTTGCTTTATATTTGATTTATTTTTCGTGTATACAACACACACCAGCCATACAATAGACTGCTGGTGTGTGTTGTATTCATCTGGCTATTTTACTTCAAAAAACTGCTTGAACCAAATTTTTTCCTGAAATTTTTACACCTTAATGGTAATATATTATCTTTTTACGGAACTATAAAACTTTAATAACATTTGTATTTGTAAGGGGGTTCACAATGTGATGTTGACAATTGCACCATTGGCAAGAAGATATATGGGCAAGTGAAAAAAAAACACACATTATACGCATGCGTTAAAAATCACCATCACATTTTGCACAGTTTATGATTAGTGATGAACTTCCTTCATATTAACTATAAGCAATTATTGAATGTTTATATATCTCATACACCAAGTATATTATTTTTATAGGGTTCCGTAGTTGTCTATATCTCTTAAAATTATATTATTGACACAAATAGTAATAGTTTAATTAGAGGTTATAATTAAATGCCAGTACCTAGAATTATTGCACATGTCTTAAAGTCATAGTAAAAAAATTAGTGAGCTTAGGGTGTGTCGTACATTATTTTTAAGCTTATCATCCCAAAAGCGGGGTTTAGACATGAAAAATCATAAACCTTGACTTTATATTGAATGACCTAATTAATGAAATACCAATGATCGGGGCGACATACTTCTCCCCGTGGTGGGCAGAAGTATGTCATCCCACTTTATATATATGGGGAGCTGCATGAATCTACTTTTAATAATTCACCAGATATTACTGGAGATCTCCATCTGATATATCAAGCTGTACGTAGGTCTGGAATTTTAAAAACCGTGAAGTTGGGACAGACCGATAGGTGAAGAAACATGACAAAGTTAAAAGGTTCCATGTTTCAATATGGAAACTAAAAAATAACTTTAAGACAAAGGCAAAATAATTAACGAAAGGCTCATGTATTATCATTCATTGTATCATTTATTTTAGGAATGTGAATGAAGACACAGTTCATTATATTGATGAATCTTTTAAAAATCTTTGTCCTATTTTCATGACACTTGATCGTATTTATATCTAAAATGTATATCTGGTTTAGGACATTACATATCTGTCCATAATATTAGACATGTGGTCAGTGGTAATTTTTTAGACTCTTAATTAATAACAGATGTAAAACAATTATGAACAAATTTCAGATTAAACTGTGAAATAAAGTAAGCCTTATCATGGTGAATAATTCCATCAATGTACGTGAAGGTATCACAAATGTGGTACGGTTAGCAATGTCTATTGTAAATTAGCTATATGAGATCGATGACTGTAATTATGATACTAGAATACATTCCATATAAAAAATAAAACAACATGTTAAGTCTACACACTAGAATAAAACAGTGAGGTAATAAATTTTATCACAGAATATTTTGTCCACTCGCAAAAGTGGGTTGTTAGATTTATGTCTCAACTATAATATGGTATCTTAAATACGGTAAGGCCTCATTTCTTGAGTATCGAATAAAACTTCTATACTTATTCTTCGTTGGTTCACTTTTATGGTGCAGTGTGAATTAATTATTTGTATACGGCAAACGACTTAATTCAAAACCAATTTGGTTTATTGGATAAATTGACTGAAACCAAAATGTATGGCAGAGGTGACTTAAATTGTTGAGATTAATTTCAATTTCATTTAATTCTGACATTTCAAGGACTACTAGAAGTTAACAATATGTTTGCTACATAAATTCGTATCCACTAATTAACAACATTAGATTTTGAGAAAAAGTTATGTTTAGTCAATGCTGTGAATATTAAAACTAATATTACAAACTAACTTTAGAAAATTGAATGCATTATCAAAAACAATGATACTACTTAAAAAAAGAAATGCACAAGAAAACTAATATTTCAGACAATAAATTAATATTTAGAAATTAAAATAGTCGCAGAAGTAGAAAATCAACTAAAATAATTATGGTCCATATTTCTTTAGTAAAAATAATTAACCTAGGGAAAAAATTAAAAAAATTTCTAAATACCTAATTTTTCCAATATAATAACTCTAGTTATATTGTACAGCCAACTTAAATTAAAATATATCTTTTTGCTTGAAATAAAATTGTCAAAATTGTTATAAGATGTTTTATTTAAAATTACATTCCATTTTAATTTCTAATCATGTGGTGTACAATTCCAATGATATACTTCTTTTATGTATTGTTGCTTTATTAGTGAAAATATATTTTCCACATTTGTATTGTGAGCCAATATTGAAAAAAATGTAACGTGAAATTTTTTATTATTCTGTGCGAGCAACCGAAATATCAAAGTAATTGATGGAAAATTTATGTCAAGTCTTGACTCTAAGAAAATAATTTTATTAGCAATATCAATGACCACATCTTGTAAAACAAAGTAATGTTTTGAAAAAAGAACTTCAGATTAAACTCATTTATATTATAAAACAGCATACAGTTTAATTTCTTACATTCATCTAAGGGTTATATCCAGATTTATTTATTTTTATAAATCTCTTATGAATAACTAAATAAACAAGAACTAATATATAAATATATACAAACATTATTCATTATCTATGTATATATATATATATATATATATATATATATATATATATATATATATAAACATACATATACATACATAGTAAAAATGAGCCTGTAATTCGGTAAATATTCAGTACTCTGCATATTTTTTTACGTTCATGTTTGTCGAATTATTACCAAATATAAAGAAAGATTTTTATATTTTTTAATTATATATTAATTTCCAATAAAATCTTAACATAAGCGAGTACTTAATGATTAATGAATATGAAACTCAAATATTAATCCATTAGTCAAAAATAGAACACCAACATTATTTTTTATTATTGACAGAGGCACTTAATAATATGTAATTTATATAACTTAAATAGGAACAAAATAACAAATTTAAGATTAATAAGCAGCCAACCTCAAACATCAGATCAACTTTATATTAAAATAATTAATAGCAGTAATCAAGAATCACTGTAATTTTCAAAAGTTACGAAAAGTTCTCTCGACAAGTGTCTTTTTATTAATTCAGATTGTTCTGAAGAGCAACAATTCAATCGAAATCTCAGATCTAACAGTGTTGCCAGCACGTAGGTATTTGTCATCTTCTATGCTTTCGAATCTGTGTCTGAGTTCTGTCCCTTAGCTATGTCTCTTTTCAGCTATGTTGGAGCAAACGTTATGTAAATACCTTCAAAGAGTAATAACATACAGTATAACTTTAGAAAATATGGAGCTTGTAGTTTTTGTAATCCCTTCAAAGGATCATAATAAGGTTAGGTTAGGTAAAATCTCTTTCAAAACTGGCCATTGAAGTTCTCACATTTAGTGGTTCACTTAAGTTACGAAGATTCATTATATGATAATTGGCAGAAATATAAAATGACACGGCTCATTTTTGTTTTTGAAGGCATTTATATCTTCAACATTCAAAAGTCAAAAACGTCAAAAACATTATTAAAAAGATAACTTGTGTCTAGTTGATGCGTAAAAAAAAGTATTTATGATGCATTTACCCATAATGATATATGAAATTGAGAATTAAATAAAAGCTAAGTATATTTTTTCTTTGAATTTCATACGTACATGAGTTAATAATGGTAGCTAAAAATATAAATATTGATTTTATTGTACTTAATTTCATCTATTAGAGCAACGAACTTAGGTCAGTTCACAAATGATGGCTGTGGCCTTCAGCATTTAAATCGTTGTCAGTAATTTATTGACCATCGATTTTACCTAAACTACTTAGTTGCTATCTACGTACAATTACCTACGTATCATAAATGATGGCTGTGGCCTTAAGCATTTTAATTGTTGTCAATCATTTATTGACCATAGATTTTACCTAAACTACATATTTGCTATCTTTATACACTTTTAGACCTGTTCTCATTGCAATACAAGTGAAACAATCAGCAATGATTTCCATATAGAAACTAAGATTATTAGAATATTCCATATAGAATCTAAGATTAATAGAGTATTCCATATAGAAACTAAGATTATTAATTTTTAAAGATAATATTTAGCACATTCTGTTTTTCCAAATATTTGCTCGGTGCAGGAAACAATAATAAAATTTCATGTATCATACTCTTCTACGTTAGGATTTGCATTATGTTAACTGTCTATGTGTCATATAATGTATTTAGAATATTGGGACTTAGAATTGTTATACAATTTTATGATGATTGGATATGGAGTATACTTAAAGGCTTAAAAGAAGATGTTGTAATACAACGAAATCTAGGTCGTGGTAAAGAACTTAAAGAAAGTAGAAAAAATAATATCATGTAGTTTCATTTAATTGTCAATAATGAATTTCTACAAAATTAACGCCAAATATATTCAATAGTATTTTGATCACAAATATGTATGACAATTTAATACATAAAACTCCCTTGTCCAAACAATTTGTTAAAGCATGATAGGCTATGAAATATTAATGCATTTCTAATAATTTTTAAATACTATTTTTTTTATTTTTATTATGCCAATGTTAAAAGAATTACTATCAATGTATATAATTTAATTTTTTGAAATATTTAAATTTTGAATGCTTGTCATAAATTCATTTTTGACCCTCAAGTTAAAAACATTTTTCACTTGTTAGATTTATTTTTATAATTTATAAAATTATGCCAGTTTCTAAATTGAATGTTTGTTAGTTTACAATGATTAAATTTTACATTTCATTTCAGTTCTTTTTAAACTTCTTTTAAGCTTTTTCCAGTACGCTGTTTACCTTTGAAACAGTTCGGGAGTATATGAGGCTAAAAGTAGATGAAAGAGATACATTTCTGTATAAAACACCAAGTCAGTAAATCATGATGTGTCGCAATGACTTTATATTTCATTTACTTTTCGTGTATACAACACATACAAGCCATACGATTGATTCATTTGGCTATTTTACTTCGAAAGACTACATAAACCAGTTTTTTTTTTAATTTTTACACCTTGGTGGCTTGATGGTAATATTATCCTTTTACAGAACTATGAAACTTTAACAACATTGTATTTCTAAGGGGGTTCACAATGTGATGTTGATAATTACACCGTTGGCAAAAGATATTGACATTGCGCAAGTAAAAAAAACACACGTTATATGCATGTGTTAAAAATCACCATCACATTTTGCACAGTTTATGATTAGTCATGAACTTCCTTCATATTAACTATAAGAAATTCTAGTATATTTATATATCTCGTACATCAAGTATATTATTCTTACAAGGTTCCGTAGTTGTCTATATCTCTTAAAATTATTAGCATAAATAATAATAGTTTAATTAGAAGTTATAATTAAATGCCAATGCCTAGAATTATTGCACATTTCTTAAATTCATAATAAAAAAATTAGTGAGCTGAGAATGTGTCGTACACTAGTTTTAAACTTATCATCCCAAAAGCGGGGTTTAGACATGAAAAATCATAAACCTTAAAACTAGCTTCTTTAACTTAACTTTTACTAGCTTCCGATGCTGAATAATGATTACAAATATTGTTAACATATGACATATAATTTTCATTAACTATCTCTATTTTCACATTATGGCATAGACAAAATTTTCTTTATGGCAATAGATCTCTTTTTGTCTAGAAAAGTTCCATGGACAACCAAAAGAAGTGTAAAAATTTTAAACAGATGCAAAGAACAATTTTTTACATGTTTTGTCTTGATTCATGACTGGGTCGAAAATGGGCATTCTCGTTTCCTTCATTTCATATTGGTTTTATTTACATAGTGTATATTTACTCTAGTTAAACAAATAGCACATTATTTAATTATTTATAAAATATTTACCTGAACTCCAAAAGTTCTTTCGATAAGTTGGCATGCTTGAGACACATCACTATAAAAGTAACGCAATTGTTTTATATTGATTGTAGAACCTGTATGTATTTTTAAAATGGGTAATACTCGTAATTAAAATAATAAATTGTTGACTGGTTCTTTTTCAAACTCTTAAGTTTATCTTCTAAACACTTGTTTAGGGACTGTAACGTCTCTTTAATATTGTCTATTAGCATTGCAAAATATACAACTTCAAAATCCAACAAAGCATTAAAGGTGTATAAGAAGAAATATTTCATAATTAATTTCAAAGCCTCTGAATTTCCCTTGACTATAATAAATAGAACAGTTGGTAACAATTGTAATGCGATGAGCATGTTATTTTTTCTTCTCGTTTGGAGAAATATTTGTCTTCTAAATTCCGCGCTAAAATTGTGATCGATTCGATGAATCGTCATACATAATCGTTGGTATGTGAAGCGGTTCCAAAAACCTTCAATGAATGTTATATAAATTAAGAAAATACACAACAAAGTTTGATGCACCACAAGAAGGAATCATGATGTTCCTATGAAATTACATTCTGGGAAATAAAAATATATTGTATAAACAGCGTACACCAAAATTGTCAAGTTGAAAAATTTTCATAGCCATATTTTAGACATATTTATTATTTCATCTTTTCTTCGATACAAGCCAAGCGAAGATTCAACAGTGTTAATTACTTTAAAAGTGTCGTAAACAGCAAACTTATGTTCTCGTTCCAATTCCATTTCAAAAGTTTATTTTAAAAAATTTTAACATTAGGACTGGATTAAGATATTGTTGTATACTTATTATAACTGCCCGCACCTACCTCTTCACATTAAGTTAAAATTTTAATTAGCTTGCAATGTCCACTTCTTTTTTGGTACCTTTCCATTATAAATATAATCGAAATTAATTATATGGATAAGTGTACCCCATTACCCTTATGAATAATTATGGTATCACCGTAAATAGATTCATACAATGTTTATACCTGACTTATTTTCAGCACCTATTAATAGATGTCAAAGCTAATTAAACAGGGATATTGTTTATTAATTTTATGACTCATATCATGTGATGTAAACACAAATATGACATAAAAGACATGGAAGATTGACTCATATTGTTGCAAATTTTTATGGCGAAATATTATTGTGACATTTTCTGTGACCTTTTAAAAAGGTAACTTGCAACTCATAAACAAATTATGATCAAATAATTCCCTGTCCAGATTCAGAAAAATTAAATAAAATTAAAGGAACTTTACCCTAATATTTTAAATAAGAAACTTTTCCTCATAATTTAAAATAAATGTTTTAAAATTTTTTATTTAATGTGACATCTCTTTCTCAAAAGCAATTAGTTGAAAAGGGGCTTTAGAGTTTCTCGAAGAGAAAATATCCCCAGTAATTTTGTAAGATTGTTATTAATTTGGTTATTTTACACACAATTCACGCAGCCAAACTCTTAGTGTACACAAAAAAAATTATTATTTGGAATGATTTAGCATTCCATTCATTTTGAATTGACAGAAAAACTTTTTAATAAAATGAATCCGACCACATCCCAAATTTGTTCAATTAGACATAAGTTTTGGTGGGTAACATAAAACTGCAATGTACATAAGTAAAAACATACACAAAAAAATCAAAGTGTGAGGACGTGCATTATCTTATATTTAAATAAAGAGGAGGGAAAGCTAATTCGGGGAGAATCCAAAACTGTTGTCAAAAATCATCAATTGTGCAAAAAATAGTCAATGATACGCTGAATCGCACGGTACCCACAGCAATCATTGGCTAACGAATAACTTTTGTCTGTCGGTTCTCAAAAAACAAAATAAATCATTTTTCAACGGAAAGATATACAGCCTCAAAACTTCGGCAAACTATTGTTTTCTTGATATTTCAGACAGTGGAGTTGGTATCAGGGGTCCGCCAAAATTTCTAGCGGAAGGTGGAACTTCAAGCAGAGACCGAATTTCTATAGTGCCCCGTTGCTGGCCTAGTTAAATTCTCCTGACAACGTTTTCCCTTATGATTCATAAAATTAGCCTCTTCTGATTAGTTTTAGGAGTTATAACCTTAGTTCATAAGTTAGCTTTTAATTAACAATTTTTTATGGAAAACGCAATTTTGGTTGAAGCAATATTAATTTTAGTATACTTATAAAAAATTATTTAAAATTAATACAATGTTGACAAATGATTTTAAAATAATACAATACTTATGATTACATCATAAATATTAATCATTTTTCCAATATTACTTCTTTTAGAAATTTCTTTTTTGAATGATTACTTTAGCTTTTTATTTTTGACAAATATCGATTAGTATTTTATGTTTGAAAGAAATATTTAAAAAAATATTCAAAGTAATTCAACTGTACATTGTTGGTTATAGAAATACCCTTACGAACTCTAGTTAGACTCTAGACTCTGGTTGATAATTTTTTTACACAATAATTTACAGCCAACATACAATACCATACGATATTAAAGGAAAACATACGATAAAAAACATACGATACTTAAATTTTTTTGTGTCATCTCAATTCTATTAGAATTAGTGCCGTATAGTTGATTTCAGACAATAAGAGCAAGCTCAAATTGTGATCTTACAAGAGCATTGTATAAGTTCAAGTGTATTTAAACATTTTTAAAATCATTGATCGTTTTTAATATGAACCAAAGCATTATATAAGCGTTAAATACAATCTGCTCAATGCACCATCCAAAATGGATGCCTGCGACTTTTTTGAGTAAGTTCACCAATATCGTATATCTAAACCTTATTTGCTTTTTTCTTTGTGAAAGTGATTTGTTTACATTTCGACTAACTTAAACGCAGTTTGTTATTCTCACAATAAACATGTAGTCTATTGAAATCAGCTTTCATATTCAAATAGTCACATACGTTCTTCACAAGAATAAATAATTTTATTTCATATACACGTTTTGAAAAGTACTATTTCTGAAATATAGTACATATTTCAGAAAAAGCACACTCATATAGACATACACACACACACAAACGCGTGAGCACACGTGCGTATAAGTGTGCACATGTGCATGTGCACTTGTGCGCATGTGATAACTGTTTATGCGTAAAACTAACGTTAAGTTTTACGTCTTTGTATATATTTGTAATGTGTCATTTTTGTGCCGTTACGGAATTAAAAAATAATGAATTAAAGAGTTTTTTATATTTCGTGATATATTACTACATTTCCTTTTAATTCAAACTAGTCTCTAAGCTCATATGGCTACTACCCATTATCTACAGACACAGACAAACGAATTGGGTTAGGTAGACTAAAGAAGAAGATGAATAAAATTCTAAATAGAAGACTAGCACTCTCTTTATGATATTTGGATACATTCAGATTTATCAATATTAAGTACTAGCTATACGAAGTTAAAACCAGCATAGCCATGAAAGAAAATTAGTTTCATCATATATTAAAATGAAACATTAGATAATGAAAGTTGAAAATAAGCTAGAAAATTATAACAAAAAAATAAAAATGGTTCAAACGAACAAAACTTATTGGAAAATTCAAAAATTATGTCCAGGTGTATTTATCCTCTGTTTAATAATTTTCTTTATTCTGTCCCGTCATCAGTAATGGAAAAGGAAATGAGAAATAATGCTAAAGAAAAGAAAAAAGCTTAATTTACTCACGTAACCACTTGTCAAATCAAGCTATCGAAAACATTCTAACAACATTACGCATGTAAGCTGTGTTATTCAAATCATTATTGGATAACATATTTGTCAAAATTTAATAACCCCTGTGAAAAATTTAAGAAAAATTACCCTTTCAATATAAAAGCGTGAACAAAAGGAATACAGGGAACATAAATATAATATATCACGGTAACAAGCCAGTGTATGGACGGCTACCTATTGCAAGGCAGAGGTTTTTCCATTCTGTGCCATTTCTTCGATCCTGTGCATTTCAAACTACTTAGACATTTTGAACCTTAAAATACAGTTTTTTTTACAAGAGCTTCGTTTTAATTTCATCACAATTTTTTTCTTTTCCACAAGAGCGAGGCTATGGTTTATAACTATTCTTATAAAATTTCTAAGCTATCTTGCGTGAACTATTATAGAAAAAAATAGCAACAAGTTTAAAACAAAGAGTAATATTAACTTCTTTTGTATTGTTTTTGACATAGGGTTTGATTGATTAACTAAATGGAAAAGATTAGGCTTAGTCACATTTATTTGACCTGTAAACATAATTACATATCCTTTATCACAAAAACCTTTTAAAATAATCAATAAATATTTATTCATCACTGTTAACTTAATGATGCGGAATTTTAAGAAGCCACGAAATTTTAATGTAATCACCATTTGTAACAGTCAGACATCGAGAAAACTATAATAAATTCAGTGAAACAAATGTTACCTAATACATGTTCATCATTTAAAAACATTTTCATATATTTCTTAAAAATAGAATCTTGTTCAGTTCCATTCAAAATGTGTGTACTTTAAACAAGGCAGAGGAAATTTTAGTGCTTCAATCACTTATGTTGGAAGCAATTTTATTTTATCTCTAACGTATAAATAGATTATAATTTAGCAAGCTCCATCTAACCAAACATTCTACTTTATTCATGAATAGTATTCAAGCTAGGCAAAATTGACCTGAAAATGAATTTGAAAATTTGCTATATTTACATTTTATTTTATACAGCCTGTTTGTACACTGGATTTCATTTTTGCGACTGCATCTTTGGCTCGGAAAGAAATAACATAACAATGGTTTTGGTTATAATCTTAATAAAACCCAAATCGAAATTGAAAAGAATTGTCATTTCTTTTCAATGTCTTTTTATGTATTTTTATCTTAATAAATGAGACTTTTTTATTATAATTTCATCAAAAATTATCTTTGGTCCATAGTGTTGCGTAATCATCAAGATATTGCTTAGAAAATCATAGCCAATTCTACCATGACATAACCACTCACGGTAAAACTGACTGTGTTACTGATCTTGATTTTTTTCCTAGTCCATAATAATTGTTAATCGTTAGATTCTACTTTTATTACGAAATTTTCGCGAAACTTTTCCAAATTGCATGAGGAAAATCAGACGTGTTTATTAAAGTTTTAATTTCGTTAGTGCTGAATTCAAAGAATAAGCCTTATCAGTATTGCTATGTACATTTTCCAGTGGCTAACAAAAGCTCTGATAAAAGATAATTCTGAACCGGAAAATGCGTTTCAAAGTATTCATCACTTTGCTTAATATGGGTAATAAAGACTCGTTAATTTTTAGTCCCTGTTTACTATGGTGTAATAACCTTGAAAAGATGAATATCTTGGTATATATAATATTAAAACCACTGTCATACAAAAAATTATTATATCGTTGCATTACCTAATTAGTATATAAGCAGTTTATTTATACATTTAAGAAAAATATACGGTATATTTTATTTATTTAGTCATAAACAAAACTATTTAAAACTGACTAACTAATTAAATAACTCCACCCCAAATTGTTATTAGGTAAAATAAATTAAGAGAACCTTAAAACAAAGTAACTTTCATGACAAATAATCACTATGATAACTGATTATATTTGTTATTTTTTTTGCACATTGTTCACTTGGATTTCAAGATCCATCTACAAGATAATATGATTGTGTTTATGCATAATGCTATTTAATATCTACTTGAAATGTTAATAACATCACTAGATAACTTTGGGTTTTGCAGCCAAATGTTGAAAATATCTATATAGTACACAAGATTAAGTTTGAGAATTGCAGAAAGTAAAAATCTGAACTTCCTTGTCAATTTTGAGGAATTTCATGTATTTTAGTGTCATATATAGTAATTAAATTCAAAGTTAGAAGTTTATAAATTATAATAGATAAAAACAAGGGGATTTTATTATTAATTTAAATGCATATAAACATCTATTTTATCAAAGTGTATGTGACTTTAAACAATGCAGGTGATGCGAGTTGGCTCACGTCACTATAGTTCAAAACAGTTTAGTGAAATATAGATAAAATATATATGTGGTCAACAGAGCCTCTGTTGACCACATATATATTTTACACTTTACGAAACTATAACAGTACAAGTTAGCTCGTATTGACTGATTTTCATTAAAACTTCCTATCAATAAAGAGAAAAGGAACATTTAATACAAAATTTGTGGCTTACTTTCACTTATTACCGTTACTATGCAGTCTCCTACTTTTGATTGATTTTATTAAGCATTAACGTTGCGTGGATTCATTCTCACTTTTACATGCATGACGGATGGGTTAAATAAATTATAATTATCTGTAGTTATTTAATTTAAGTGACACGGGTTAAATAAATATCTAATATATAATCGAAGGTCAGTTCAATTGAATGCTATCATTCATGTTAATAATCCATCAAATACTCCATCGATTGCAATCCTCCATCAAAAGTATGCCATGCATGTCCGTAATAGTTTTATTTTGTGTAAGTGTATTTTAAGTAACTTTTTTAAAGAAGTTTTGAATCTATCTACACAAGATAGCTCTGAATCAAACAATCACTCTAAATTACAAATTATTGTTATATTTTGCAGCATATATTTTAAAAATTCAGGACAACAAAATTTTACAACATTTCGAATAAAAATGTATGTGAATATCCAAGCTTTATAACTATTTGTATTTTAAAATTAATGGGTTCAACTATTCTGGAGTTGGTTAATTATAATTGTTTAAAATACAAGCATTCTTTGGGGTTAACCAAAAAATATTTGAGCCTATTTTACCTTGAGTATATTTTTAAAAAGTATAATTTGTTCATTAGTTTTTAATAACCACATATGAATAAGGGTCAAAGTAATAGCAATTATTTTATTTCGCAAATGAGGGTAATGACGTAACATCTTTGAGTGAATGGCGATGAATTGATGATTTATGTCGCAATCATGTGATCAAGCAGGACCTAGGGAGTATCATTAAATTTCTTACCAAGTTATGGAAGAGTTATGAAGTTTCTTTGTGTTGTGTTTTGTAAAACAGCCTTGCACAAAGATTTTCTATATATATTTAAAAGGTTCTTTACGGTATCTAGATTTTGATTACATATTTGGATTGGTGTAGTTTTAAAAAAACTGAATATTTTTCACTAAAGCTTTCCGTGTTATTTTCCACAAAAATTTGCCTCGACTGGCAATAATACTCATTGGGCAATATAAAGTCATACTGGATTTGCATATTATACATCCAACAGCTTATAATTCCCGTCACCATAAGTGATTCCAAGCAATAAATTCCAAGCAAGCTATGATTCCAAGCAAGCTAAAAATGTATCTAGTTCAGGCACGTACCAGGTAACACATATTCATGACCAAAGATTCTCATTTGAGAACGGCATTATCATCCAGGCATCCAGCCAACGAATGTAAAGAGCCATGCAGCCGAAAAGAGTTGGTAATAACAAGAATAGTTTTTAGTATATATTAAAAAAATTAACAAATTAAAGGAAGAAAAATACCTTAACTCAAAAAATACTTGATTGATTATTGGAAGAAAAAACATAAAATATCTTAATTGAAAATGTTAAGATATAAGTAGTAAAAGGAAGAAAGTGTGTATAAAAATTTACTAAAAGTGAATAAAATGACAGGAATGTACTTGAAAAATGTCCTTCATTCTCTGATAAAAGATGTGCTGGAGATACATGTTTCTTAATTCGTCATAAAAAATTGCATAGAGTAAACTATATTCGTGAAACGGTCATCTCGTCAACGGTTTTCAGCCCTCAAGATAGGAAATTCTATAATAAAATATTAAATAACAGCAGAAAGATAATAATTAAATTGGCAAAATGCACAGGATAGGCTAGAAGTGTTACCCTGAATAAATTGTACCAGAACTGCTTACGCCAATTTTATACTCACTGTTTTATAGTCGCGACTATAGTGCCGACCATGTTAATCTTTTATAGCATGACTTTCAGTTTAATTTATGGTGAATATTTTAATTTTTGTTTAATAGCTACATTATTATGAATAACTGTGCTGCATAGTTTCAAAGCATCTCCCTGACATTTCTTTGTACAGAGATTGTCCTATGTGTAATTCATGAAAGACAAATTATCTCAGTCTGTTTAGTTTTAAACATTGTTATATTTACATAGCCATTATAACATTTTTAGATAACAAAAAAAATATTTAAAAACAATTTTTAACTAAATTTGGCTTGAAACTGAAAATATTTTTGAGTACATCGTCGCTTGAATTTAAGAAAGACATATTTTGCATATAAGTCTAATCCGTACTCCCGTTTAATTAAGTGTTGAATTTACTAATGTGAAGTTAAAAATGATAGTCATGTCAGTCGCAGCAAAATATTAGCGTGGTCTTGTTAAACAAATAATTACCATTGCTGTCATATGTTAGCAAGAAAAATTGTAAATTAAATGTAAAGTGAAATTGTAAATGGGCTGGACTAATCTTATTTATTTAAATAAAATGATAAATAAAATGTTCCTTCGTTTAATATCTAAATTCAAAAGCATGAACGTGTGCGAACTTTACATAACTCAGACTAATTTCTGAAAAGTTTAGTAATATGTCGCGTGGGTTATTTTATTAAATGTATGTACATGGACAGTAACCATTTCAGTCACAAAAATAGTCTACAGAAATAGAAAATATTTATAGAAAGAGAAAGACGTTCTGTCTTCCTCTTCTATTCTATTAACGTAAACACCTGGTAGATTAATGATGTTAGTGCTACAAGGCAAGCTATCAAGGTTGCATAAACTGAATTCTTAGCATTGTTGATATTAATCATTAAATATTTTAAATATCCTGTTCCAAATCTTTCATGGAGGAAGTTGTAAACAAATAATTATCTGTACAATCTTATACAACAAAATATCATTCCCTTCAATTTTACATCATTGAATTAACATGTTTTCAAACTGCTGAAAGATTTTTTAAAAGGTTAATGCAATTGAAAGCATTTGGAATAATAAATTTTACAGAGACTTATTAAGATTCATGTCTCACTTATGCAAAATACGAAATCCATATGAGTTATCTTATTAGCGAATTATTCGAAGAGGTGAGAGAGTGTGAGGAAAAATGAAATATTGTTACCGGCTCGAGAAATGAAGATTGTTTCTGGCAGTGCAAAAAATATCTATTTTTAAAACCGCTGCGAAGCTGTGAACAAATAACAAACAAAAGCTTCATTTAAGTTTACGGACTTAAACCGTTTACCGTCAAAATTGTATACCAACGTCAGTTATGTAGTTAGGAATGTTTGTCTTTGGATAAACGGATATAGTTTCTATTGATTTTATTATATGTTGTTTTACTCAAAGATATTTTCATTTAATATGTGCTTGTGTTTGCATTTTGAATATGTTTAATTACTGGAAGAAGTGACATAATACCGAATATACTTGATAAATGAAAAAAGTAACTTATAAAAAAGCAAAAGATAAAAAATTACACTACATTATAAGTTTAAGAAACTCGGTGAAATAAAGCTACATAAAAGTGTGATGACAAATGATAATGATAAATCATTTTATTACAGAAAAACAAATTCTAAATGTTGAAAAATTTTCCCTCATAGCGATATAACAATTTACAGGCATAAGTTATTTTCATTCTCTGCAATGAAATTATTATAAAATACCTACTGTCTTATGTTATCCCTCTGAATCTCCATGTAATTTTAAATAATTACTTCATGTCATTTCAATATAACTATTATAGCCTAGTGACGAAACTCAAATTACATAGATTGCTGTAGTCCTCTGTAATGTGCGCAAGTCTATGTACGCATACACATCATTGAAATTAAAATCAATATAACTCATTCCAACAAACACTTTGCAGTGTTAACACATTGTAAAATTACATTTGTAAAATGGACGTGTACGATGTCATGGGATATTTTAATACAATTTTTCGTGTATGTTCACTGTCGCGTATCGCAAAATTAAACAATAATATAACAGTGAAGGACATTACGAAACAAGCTTGGATAACAATCGTTTTTATCCTTCTGTTATCCATAAACCTTGTGACTACACATACTCAAATAAAGTTGTTAGTTGGTTACAGAAAATCAGAAGAGTTTAACAGGATCCATACAATAACAGTACGAATACAAGTTGTTATGCTTATTATTATTGCTGCAGTGGAAAGTTACAAAAGTGTGCGAAGATATTTTGGGAATTATAAAAAAATCGACAACCTATTGAAAATAACAACCATGATGTACATAAACGAAAAAAAGTCTTTTAATCAACTATTTAAAATGCTTGGGTGCACATCAGCATTTGTTGTGATTTTTGACATGATATCAAGATACATAATTTATGATATTAAAGCGGTTGTCAAAGTTCTGTCATTTTTGATAACCCAATTCATTCTACAAGTACAATATTGGAAGTGCATTGTAAATTTGAAAATATTCAGAAATCGTCTAAATATAATTTCGAAACGTATAAAAAAAATGTTAGATGGATATGTTTGCATTGAAATATATAATAGAAGATATAGCTGGTAACTGGAGAATTGATGAAGGGAACAATACACAAATAATAATTGAAATCAAGCAACTAAGAGAAAGCTTCATTCTCTTGAGTGAACAATGCCATTTATTTAATATTTCAAATGGATTTCAAGTTAGTCATGCTCATTTCTTATACATAATATTTTTAATCAACTCTTAAATACACTATGAACGTGACCTAATATTCTTTCACAACTATCCCATCAGAAAAAGTCTAAAAATATTTCAAATAATAGTATCGATAAACCAATATTAATTAATTTTAGTGAAGGAAATTACGCTTCAATGAATATGAGTCTTATTTAAAAATTGTGTTAAATTTCTTATTTTTTTTTCATAAATGCAAGTAAAACTAAACCATTCATCTATTATTCAAATCCCCACGTGTGATGTATTTGAGTTACACCATAAAAGAGATTTTTAAAAAAGTTTCCATCCTTTCTACTTTAATGAAAATTAGACAAAAACACAAGCTCTGTGTATAATAGAATAATAGTTACAAATTAATTTAAAATCTGTAACAGTTAGTTAATAATAAGATTAAACTGATTGCTAAGACTTTTTGCTGTCGGCTGAACTGAAAAATGAGTACCAATCCAAAAAATATTCACATTTACTGAATAAAATTAGTATTTGAAACTAGACGTGATCCTCCATTTCCACAGTTAAAGAAGAAAACAATATAAATATTGCGTGTCCAATCAATTTGCCCGTCGTTTCATTCATTATAGCATTAACCCATTAATTCCCAAGGGTAAAAATAAAGACATATTTATTGGTTTAATTGTTTATTACGTTTATAAATACATCCAAAAAGAGCAAATTATAGTAAAAAAAAATATTGATTATTTTACATTCCGCAAAATGTTGCGTCTAAGGAACGTTGGGATACTGAACTTCAATTTTACAGACAAGTCTAACAAAGCTAGAGTATTAGCGTGAGTGAAATATTTTAAAACGATCAGCATGAAGACGTACTTGACATTTTTTCACATATAAATTGTTGTAGTTCTACACTGTCGACATCTTCTTCGACGTTTACTTTCGTGTTCTTCTATGACATGACCAATATTATCAAAGCGAATATTGGAAGGTAATTAATACATTTTTGTCTTCATCTTTTGACCAGTACAATTTCGCAGCAGGCAATGAATGATATCCAGTCAGTAATAATATACCAAAAAATCTTTTGAGTTCTGCTACCGTGAGGGTAAATCGGTGTGGATTTCATACGTTCCAGCGATATCAGTGGGCACAGTATTGTCATAATCACCTAGCGCGTCATCATCTAGGTTTTCCTCGTCTGTAAGAATGTCAACCGTCAGGGGGGTGTACACGGCATCGATTTGATTGGCATCTTCTAAATCCTCTTCTTCTTCTAATCTACTCATAATTTCTTGAGAAGATAGTACTTGTTGCCAGGCCATAATGTTTTAACTTATTATTTGCTGATTTGTATACACTCAATTATCATTTTTTGACGTCACTTTTTGTTTGCCGATCAAAAGAAAAATACGTATACCTACAATATTTTTTAGCAATCTAACTGACGGACTAAAAATATTTTTTTCTAAAAATTACTATGCGACACTGTTAGTTTCACGTTCTATAACCGACTAACTAATAAAACAAAAGTGCTTGTACTCTTTGAATACTGAGAACCCATTGTTTACAATAAATTTCAAACTTCAATGGCAAGCAGTGTAACAATACCAACTGACTATTATTTCTCCCAACGTTGCGCATACGCAACATTTCCTGGAAGTCTAAGATAAACAACAAGTGTAACTAGTTTTGTCCAGCAAAAGGGTTTATATCATAAATAAGATATTGCTTAAGCTTTATACACAGTGTAATCTGTCGATCTTGAGATGACTCAATTAGCAGTTTTTAAAAAATAAAACTACTATGTATTTGTATCTAAAAAAACATTGAAAAAAATTTGAATCCATTTTTTAGTTCTACTTACCGAGACTGGCTTAAATTTCATAGAATTAATTAAAACATAAAAAAAATCACATTTGAAATGTTGCGCTAGCGCAACGTTGGGTAAAGATGGGTTAAGGCTCCTAAAATTTTAGATTTATGTGATAATTTATCACCCCATCTTAATTATTGCATTGAAGAAAGTGGTCCAAATTTTAAAATAAGTGAAAATCTGTTTTGTTTTTCTTAAAAGAGAATGAATGTTCGTACAATGAAATATTTTTTCGGGAATGGGGACTTCCAAACTTTATATGTGCTGATCATTAGCACCATCCTCATGAGTTTCATTGGTTTATTTATTATTTTAAATATGAGTAAAATATTATGAAAATAATATAGGTTCTAGTTACTAAGTTTAATAGTTAAATGAGTGTTAAAAGTTATCGAGTAAACTCACCTTCCTTAGTTTATGAAATTATTAATTTTTGTTTCAGCTGGTTTCCACATTTTTCCACATGGTCCTTTATTCAACACTTATTTTTCATTTAACCATAATGTATGCTTTGGAAAAATTGGTACGTTTAGAGTAATTTTCATGTCTCGTGTTTTTATTCACATGAATGTAACTTAGAAGGCAGATTTGTTATGACTTCTGACTACTCTTGCAACTTTTTAATTATTCATATAAAAAAAATTTGGAAGCATTTACTTCGGTAGAAAATTATTTTAGATAGCTTGAATTAATAAACTAAAGAAGTATAGGTCGCCAGTTACTTTTTCCACGCCTGTGAAAGGTACACAAGGTAGTTTGATTAATGTTTACACTGAGAGAAACAATACTAATGATTTGGTTGCTTAACAGAAATATTTTGAATTCTTAAATGATAAAATTTTATTTTTATAAACCTTCATTTGTAGGAAGCTTCCTAGTACGAGTTCCACTCTTTCAATTTCTCTAAAATTTTGAGCATCGATTGCAGTATTTATTGAAGAGAATTTGAGTCCTAGTTGCATAAATATAATATAAAATAAATGAAGGCGCTGTATTGGCCCAGTGGAAGAACAGACGTATTGCATACACCGACATGATACTTCTTTCATTTTTATTCCATTATTTTATTGTCATATATTT
The DNA here is from genome assembly GCA_039881145.1 of Druceiella hillmani. NCBI lineage: Eukaryota > Metazoa > Arthropoda > Insecta > Lepidoptera > Hepialidae > Druceiella > Druceiella hillmani. The sequence goes on along the minus strand of JAYKKI010000069.1, from coordinate 138,392 downwards.
TTTTATTTTAATAGTAGCTAGTATTTTTATTTTAATAGATGTATTGTAGGATACAATATATAAATTTAAACTTTCTTTAATTTTTAAGTTAACTTTGACTGTATTATCTATATAATAACAGGAAACATTCATAAGAACACCACATTTAATCATATTAATTAACTAAAACATGCTTTTACAGAACATGATACATTATGAGTGGTTATACATTGTGTCTCATTTTTTACGATTTTTATATGAAGTAGCATTATTAATTCTATTATTGAGGGAGGCTGTCACTATACAGAGACTCAGGTTTCGTCTAGTATCAACAATTGACAGGGCCTGTCTAATTAATATTTACGGTAAGTACTATAAATATGTTTGACTTATAGTAAAACCTTTTTTCACACACCATGCTTATATGAACATTTTTTTTTGATAGATCAGCTTTAATGGCCAATATGATAATATGATTATAAAAGCGGGTAATTTTAATCTTCTTTTCATACAGTGTATTTACTGACTTATGTAAAGAAACTTTATAATTATTGCCTGACTTCTACAGTATGTTTAATGGTACTGCAGTTTTAGTTATTTGCAATTTTTAAAACTCCAAAAAAATAGCATGGAGAACGATTTTGTCAAAATTTATAAATTATGTTTCTGTTATGATATGTGAATAAGATAAAGAAAGAAAGAGCATTATCGAAGTGAAGTCCACAGCATGTAGTGTTTGAAATTATAGATGACTAAATAAAAACCTGAAAATAAAATATTATGTATAATTGCATTCTTTACGTCCAAATGAAATCTAGCTTGATAACTATTATTTTATAGATCATGTATAAACCCAACAATGAAGCATATCGTAAAGATCTGAATGAAGGGAGAGGTATAACGGATACATTTCTATTAGAATATTGCCTATTCGAATTAAAATTTTATTATTTTGAAAAATATTTATCTTTAATATCAGATCAGATTTTAGTTAATAGAACTTTACTAAAATCGGATCAAATACTAACTGTTGTACAATAACGCAATCCTTCCACAAAAAATCACGCACGGATCCGACGGATTCTCACAACCATTTTTATAAGTAAGCGTTTTATGAAGTGACTTCAAATTCGACACAGTGTTAGAGCATATCAGCCCGCCTGCATTTAAATATATTTTTACAGAAATTAACATTCAAATATATTTTTACAGAAATTTTAAAGGACAAATGATGTAATGATTTTTTTATTTAATTTCATGTAATATTTAGTTTATTTATTGAAAAAATGAGTTATAAAAATTCTGAAACTAGTCCAACCCATACACAAAAACCTGTCTAAAGTTACTCTACCAATTCTAATTGGAACAATATTTTTATGTAAAATCCTTAACAAATTTTATACGTCATATTAAATGACCTTCACCTATACAGCTTGAAGATTCTGACAGAAAAATATAGATCGCGGAAGAAAGACCTACATCTTCTATTTATTGACCTAGAGAATTTTTTTACGTATATAGAGATCGGTTTTTACGTATATAGAGATCGGTTTTGGCAAGTTTTGAGATCACAATTTGTCCCCAAACATTACATATCCTTGATTAAAGATCTATACTGAGGAATAACCACAAGGGTTAGTAGTCCCGTAGGCCAGACTAACAAATTTGAAGTTTAGATCGGAGTTCACCAATTTCACAATAAGCTCGTTATTGTTTAACTTAGTTATGATCTATATCATGGAACATCTGCAGCAATCTGCACCTTGGACACTTCTGTACGCTGATGATATAGTTCTTATTGCCGAAACTCAAATAGAAGTACAGGAACAACTAAATGTTTAGCAACAGGCACTAATGAGGTGAGGTCTTAGAGTGAACAGTGACGAGACTGAATACATGTGGTGTGATATGTCTGGAAATAACATCAATGACAACTGATCAGTGATGATCCAAGGAACATCTCTTAAGAAAGTAAAGTAGTTTCAGTATCTCAGTTTATTTGTAGCTCTGAAAGACAGCACTGAAAAAGTCATCCAGCATCGACTAACAACTGCCTGGTTAAAATGGAGATCACTAACCGGAATGTTATGTGACTCTGGAATGCCCATCAAACTCAAAGGTCAATTTTACAAACAAGCAGTACAATTATGTATTGATGTATGGACCGGAATGAAAATGCTGCATTGGGCCGGGGGAATTATAAGACTGGACAGAATAAAAAATGAGTATATTAGAGGAAGTCGCAGAAATTGAGAAAAAGCTGAGAGAAAATCTCTTGCGTCGGTACAGGCACGTTATGAGGTGCAACGAAAACCATTAACAAATGCAGTGTTAAAAATAAAAGAAGGAAAGAGAGACCGAGGTCGACCCGCTATCACCTGGTAAGCACTATAGATGAAGATATTAAAATTATGAATTTGAACTCAACGACAACACAAGATAGACTGTTGTGGTGAAAATGTACGAGGAGGGCTGACCTCAAACGAGATACAGGACCATAGCCAGGAGAAAGAAGAAGATTAAATGACACCCTAGCTCGTAATTTGTTGTTTTATTATCATAGCTTATATGCAGTTACCCTAAAGTTATATTCTGGATAATTAGGCCTATTTATGCCAAGATATGTACCATAAAGTTTAACATAAACCTAATTAATTTGTTACATATTGAATGAATGCAATGCAGGTTAGAATTCAAATCATTTAAGCCAACTTAAGACCTATTATTGTAAGCACAAAACAAAACTATAATTGTAGGGTAAATAAATTGGGATTAGTAATAACACATTTCGTGATCAGATATTATTGTAAATTATTGGCTTGAGGAAGTTATTGATCGACTTAACAGTTACATTAATTGACTTCCTTCAAACTATCCTTTTGAATTTCAGGTCCTAAAGTGTTGAGTATGCTTCAGGAATTCAGCATCATACTTGAACACCAGACCTTAGCATTTACTGCATGTGATTATGTTAAATTGGATTACACACTATTTTATAGTATCTTAAGCGCTTTAATTGGTTATGGAATTGTATTAACTCAATTTAGTTCATAAAGTAATTAGATAATTAACATTTTGTATTGATTGCACTATGAAACCAAAATTTATTTTACACACTGGTATCACATAAGACTAATTAAGAAAGTGAGTGCTGTTTAAGTAATACAACGCGCTTGTTATTAGTTAAGACTAATATCAAGCGTCCTGTATTCCATTGTCGTATGTTGCTGAATTAAATGGTGCACTTCGTTCTTTCCGGAGATGCTTATCAATAAAATTTAAGCTGACTCCGAACTATAATATTAGATTCAAATTACTGTGTGATTAAAATGATGGAATATTGTATTGCAAATAATATGTTTGTGGCAATTACAGAATTTGCACTTTCTTTGTCACATATCAAGAGTTTGTATGTTTGAATACAGGTGTTAGTTTGAATAACAATCTATAAAGATGGATAAAATTATTATACCATAGTGCAGATATTTTATTTTAAATATAAAATTTATAAGTTTTGTATTTAAATTTGTAAAAAATAAAATAGATAATTTCTACGTAATATATAAACTAATATTTATTATCTTATTGAAATTCATAAATTCTAAGTACATAATGAACGCTGTTATATAAATTAGTTTCGGAAGTATTATCGATTTATTGTTTTCCATCATTACAAAAGTAAAGGACACTACTGAATCCTCTTCGAAATCATTATCTTTAACGAAGAAAATAATTTTGAATGGCCAAGGCCATTGATTTCATGTTATTAAATGCTACTTGATATCACAGTGTTAAAGGAAATATTTTATTTAATTTGCATACACTGAAATATCATATTATTAAATATAATATATATTTTGTATAAAAGCTTTAAAAATGTAACAGATTTAATCATAATTTATTTCGTCTATATGAAATTGAAATCTAAAAGAATGACGGGAGCACCTCTAAAATATTGCCATATATTGTATTAAGAAACTCGTGTTGATAAAAAATTCAATTTTTTGTCCATCAAGAGTATCTTCCCAAAATAATTTCATACAATTTCTAAATCTCTTCAATTTTATGTTTTTAGGACCAAAGTTTAAGGCCAGAGGTCTGTACAAATACCTGTAATATTGTTAGCTGAGATCTTTTTCCTCCTTTCTTATGAATTCTGTGAAAATTTTTTCTTGCTGGATTTGTAAAATGAAATGGAATTTCCATGCAAAATTTCGCTGGTGTCTATGGCTTAAAAGAAGACTCTGTAAAAAATGTAATTTTTCTGGACCAGTTTAGGCTTTTTTAGGAATATTTTATTAAATGCTAAAACAGGCATTTATTCATTTTATGAAAGGAATATAAGCTAATTATGTAGTAATAACCACCGTCTATTCATGTCTATACTAATAAAGTGAAAAAAAAGTTTTGTTTTATTTACTCACTAATCTGTGGAAATTTAGGTCCGATTTCAACAATTCAGTTTCAATTTTTTGTCAGAAAGTTTTTGAGAAGCATTATTGGTTGTATGTCATCAAGCTAAGGTCCAAATTTTCATGTGAGATATGTCTATGGATATTGTGGAAAATGTGCATGCAGACACTTTCTACTATACTAGAATGACAGAGCAGCAATAAAAATTAAGAAAATTGGAGGAACCCTGCTCAAACTGTGCAACATAGAGAGAGACTAATTTATTTATGGATCAATCATCTCAAATATTCCCGTCGATATACTCGAGACCACGACAACCGATATCGTATTGTGAACGGAGCGGAGGTGTATAGTGAGCGCATGGGAAGAGCAATATATTTTTTGATATCTCTACGCAAGTGACACCGCAGTGCATGGAGAGAGTTTGTTTATAAAACTACAACAATATCGTCACTATACACAAAACTAGTGAACAGTAAACCATATAGTTCCTTAGGCTCGACTCGAACACAATGATTATTTTTTTTAATACAACTCTTTGATTAATTTTATCATACAAATGTACGCTTAATTAAACTAGTTCACGTTTTTCCCATCAACAGCCATACAAAATCTATGCAATTTGACAAAGCAATCAAACGTACCAAACATACGTATCTTAATAGCTTAAAGTCAAAAGTATTCGTTAGAAAATTTTAGAATGAGTAAATTAATTACTGGAATTTTTTTTAATTACGTATATAATGTGGTGTATCGTTCAAAACGGGTAATTTTAAGGGTCTCAAAACTAACCACTATTTTAGATATTACATTTTCAAAGATATACTGAGAATTATAGCAAAAAATATGTTTCCCACAACTATAATTCCAAAACTACATAAACTGAAGTCAAGAATAAGATGTAAATTTTTAGAAGCCCATGCAAAAGTTGTAAAAAAATCATAACGACGATTGTAAATGTTGTAAATGTTTAATGTGCACCTTGTTTTTATTCTATGGAAGCTATAATTCACGATATATTTAGGTTTTTCCATATTGAAAATCAATCTTCTCAGAAATCACATGAAATAGGAACTTAAAATTTGACTATTAACCCAATATTTTGTATACTATTTACTGGCCAGCTGTTTAAAATAAAAATGAAAGAGAGGGTAAATACTGTCTCAACAAAATGTTGTTATCATTTCAAATAACACGTGGGATATTATTTGAGAGGGCTCGTTATGGGGACCACAAAAATATTTCTTTCAAATATATTTCAAAATATAATTTAAAAAATATGTGAAAACAGAGCATTTTCTCCTTGTCTCCAAAACTACAGAGCTAAAATTAAAAAAGATATAGGATCGGTAAAATCTGACTAGAAGATTATAGGAAAGTTGTAGCAATTATCCCAGATCTTACAGCTTTGAATTGTACGCCTGTGAGACATGTTGCTTTTATCTCATTTTATTATTATTATTATCATACATATACTTTGTAAAAGATTAATACTTAATATATAATAAGTAGTTTAACAGGAATATTATTTACATTTAAATGTCTATAAGTGCCTAAATGTGCGGAGAACCTCATTGTGAGAGTTCTACTTATGCTTGATAGATTTTTTAAGAAAGATTACTATGTAAAATACGGATTATTCTAAAATTTGTTAACAATTTATTTTAGTTAGCAAAGTGGAATGAAACAATGTTACATTGTCTGTGATGCGTGCAGATTATTTTATGCAGAATGCCGGTTTTTGGTTTTACGTACCTGCATATCTACGGTATATTGAAGTACTCAAACAAATGCAGTGTATTAGTAGGTGCCTACAATCTTTAATTTAAGGTTTAAGGAAAAAAGTCTCGAAGGCATTTCGGGCGCAGTTATAATTCCTTATTTACTCTGCAGTCATTGCTATGTCATTCATGCAATTGCTATAGTGTTATACTGTTCTTTACAAAACAATTCATAAAATAACTTGCGCTGTGCAAGTTGCATGATCATAGCAGCAAATACTTTAGATTACCATATTTCGGCTACCTGTCCAGGGGATGGAATCCATTTAATTATTTTCAGACTATTATTATACTGACATAAAACAAGTGACAAAATAAAACTTTCTTTTTTGTTATCCGTTGCCATTGACAAACTTTTTGAAACCTCAGCCGATATTTTAATTGATTTTAGTGAATAAATTGAATGAATGAAAAAAGAATAATTTATAATATTTGTAACTAATTTAATACAAAACTTTTCCAGACTTATTGACAACTGAAGTTAAAATAATATAAGCCAACAAGGGTTATGATACATTGCAACAAAAATTAATTAAATTCTCAATAATTTTTTTTCAGCCGAGACAGAAAATGTTCTAATTTTACTGTATTCTCAATTAGTCTGCTCCTTTCGTTTGTTCTGCCGTATTTTTTATTTTGGGCACTGACCAATATTGACATCACTCAAAATGACTCATTGCAGTAATCATAGTCATAAACAGAAACGTCCATATTTTCTCTGGATGAGTTAATGGCACCTCATTTAGAGGTGAAATAGTTTTCAATGTCTTAGCAGTCTTAGAGTTTGTACTTTATTCATTTTTGTGTTACCCGTAACCTGCTGGACATAAACTTTAACCTGCAATATACAGGATTATTCTATTGGTCGTTGAAAAGAAGGGAAAAAATTAAGAATGAATTATTCATTTATAATTTTCATTAAATGTGTTACACAAAATATTTTGTTAGTAATTTCTTTTTAAAAATTACCGTAATGCTCTAAATATGATTATTTTACAAACTTATCATACCTAAACCAAATTTCATGGATTAAAAGAGAAAAAAAGGTACAAAAACTATACGAAACATGAACAATTATGACTTTGGTCAACTGTCACTAATAATTTAAAGAGACTGAAGCAATGAATATTTGTGAGTAGTTTAATATAAATATATTCTTAAATGTTTCCACGTGTTTACGGGATCCTCGTAGCGCGAGTTCTACTCGTATTTAGTCCTAACTGTAAATATGGCTACCTTCAAATTTATTACATTTTTTCACTTCTGTTATAACGAATCTACATGACTAATAAATTAAAAAACGGTTCAATTTGTATTTGTGTTAAATAGGAAAGCCATTACTTAATTTTGAAAAAGAAACAACTCAAGCCTTGAATACGTCACTATGTAACACTAAAGTAAAAAAATACACAGTTACGCTAAGTATATTAGTATCGATCTGTATTGTGTCCATATATAGAATGTACTTGCAATTAGTTTGTATAACCATTAGTCTTATTATTGTGGTGATGCATTCATACACAGGCATCATAGACTAAAATTACATCCAAATAACGGTTGAAACATTTTCACCCGTAGTAAATGCGGAATTGCACGTTTCAGATTAGCATTCTATCTCCGTCTATAAATGTTGAAAACCTTTTTTTTATTTAATATAACTTTCCCCACATTATGTAAATTTATCTCTGCAAGTCAATTTTGTAAAAGAAATGAAAATTGCTGAATAAATAAATAAATAGTTTGGGCAAGATGGCTGCAATGTTATGGATATTTGAGTTTTGATATTTCGCATTGTGAATATTGTTTTTATAATTTGTTTTGCTGCTTCAGAGTTATATTTTAATTTGTTACAATAAATGACTTTCTATATAATTATTAAAAAGTGAAGTCATTATTATATAAACTCAATAAATCTTACTTAAGAATCAAAAACAAATCCCAAGAAATATAATGTCAGTGTTAAGTGTAGTGTGTCTAATCACGTATGTATCATAGTTAATTTAGCTTATAAATAAAATATGGTTATGTTACATATAGTGTATATTGGTTTTTATTTCTTATAATTGTATTGCTCACACCTATCACAGCAACTGGAGAACAACTTATCTAGATTCGAGCGAAGATACAGGATTCGTATGAGTTGTTTTATATTTTGAAAATCAATATTCAGTGAAGTTGGCGTGTCAGATATTATATGAAGTTGGCGTGCTCCATAACATTGATAGCTAGAGATTTAAATGACGACATAAAATAATTTATTTCCAGCAATGTTGAAACAAATAGTGATTCAGAATGACACTGCTCAACTTCAATTGTCCATATTTAGTTATTTGAGATATTTACACTGGGAATTTTTTTTAATATTGATTGACAACAATAAAATGAAGTAAGATTCTCTGTTTTTGATCTAGTGTATGGGCATTACCCTTTTTACCAGGCTTTTCCTCTGCCATAAGACTTATTAAAATAAATACTCTACCACTGAATTGATCCATTAGTCACCTAATCTGACCAAGAAAACTTAAGTATCTATCACAGTTGCTAGTGTCTCCATAAAACGGAACTTGTCAAACTTTGACTAAAATAAAAAAAATATAAAAAATAACTGTATAGACCATAAAAAGTCATTGCCGATACATGGAGGTAATTTGAAAGAGCTTTGACGCATTACTCCCTTGGGTGACATTGCAAATATATACATAAATCCAAATATATATATATATATATATATATATATATGTGTGTGTGTGTGTGTGTGCATTTTTTCATTAATTTAGTTTATATGGCATACTTTTTCGTGGAAAATGGACGATAAAGCTTTATTATATTTTGACTTATTACAAGTAATTTCGCATAAAAAATGGATGATAAAGAGTTCATTTCTCAATGTCAAATACAGGTTCCATAACAAACTCCATCCATTATATGTAATATATTCATAAAACAAAAGATCAATACAAAAAGTAGAACACAAAGTTTAGGTTGGATTGGGGGGTGCTGTACTTAGTTCAATTGCTAGGTGGGCTGGGGGGTTGATGATAATTATGATAACTAAGAATGCCAATAATCAATCTATTTTCACACATTCTTTACAATAGAATTTAAAAGAACTGGTACACAATTTTTACAAACATTAATTGAATTAAACATTGATGATTTCTCTATTGTAAAACACATTTTACTTTTTTAAGTAGAAAGAAATGTTGTGTAGATTTATATAAAACATTTAAACACCTTCATATAACTTCACCTTTTTGTGATATAATTTGAAAGTTTTCCTACAATTGTTAAAACCAATGACTACTCTGTCATAACAGGTTGTTAGTGGCTATTCAATAACTTTGTCTTCTGATATTAAAAATCTCAACTCAAATGGCTGATTAGCATCTCACATAACATCCCCAAGTATATAATGTTACTCATATGATTTCCTTCAGAGTACACTCTCTTAAAGATCTTGAAATATGTTTCCCACTTCAGTTTAAAATTGATATAAATTATTCAAACTCTACTTCTGCCTTTTTTTGATTATGGAGGTAAAAATTATCTAAACAAAACTGTTAAATAAGTTAGAATAACTTCAAAACCTGTATTGCACATCAGTTCAAACTCAACTACAATGGTTACGAAACAATGACATACAACAGGCTAAATTCAGGTATCTCTAATCCCAATTCCACCTAACAGCTCATTGCTTTGAACTGACAAAGATAAGAAGATCTTCTGAATTGTTTATTGCATACATTGTAAAATTATGGAATCAAGTAAATACATATACAGAAAGTGCACCATCAATGTGTGGACTCTAATGTCTTCTGAAAACATATTACCTAAATAATCCATAGTTCTGTACGTTTATTTTATCATCAAAATATGGGTTAAATGTGTTTCTATTGATCTCTTCACTCTTGTTAAACAGCATGTTAACAAAAACACTAAACGTGGCAATTAAAAACCTCATTCAAATTCTTTAGCACTTAAACTTGAGGAATATGGAAGGAATATAACAATCTTCTATAAATACATAAAGAAAAATTTTTCACTTACGTAATTCTCCATCGACTTGAATTAATGTCAAAAAAGATTTTGCGGTTTCTATCTGTAAGTATATTTTTTCACATAGGAAACATACAGTCATCAACAGCATAATATGACGCAATGGCCATAACATAATACTGAAGGAAAGTGATGCATCCAAGGTCTGAAATATTGTCTTTATTTTAAAAGTAATCAGAATCTGTGGAAGACAGGTTTAATCTTGCACAAAATTTTAAAATGTTATGTTTGGTTGGGCATTTTTCATATCTAGCGCAGCCTACAGATAATATAATCTTTCATTAATTCACTCTAATATTTATGGCTCTCTAATTATCTTTGCGACATAATTTTTAATTAGGAAATTACAAAAGAATAATTTATGTAATTCAGAGTCTATCGCTTCTCCATATATTTAAGAAGGAGTTAAACTTATCTATTATTATTAGGTAACTATAAGTTGACAAATCAGTGAAAATACCAACAAGTTGTAGAAAAGAAAAATATAAACCAACTGAATATACATATTTAGTTGCTATAGAAGTATTTGAATAATGCATGAAAGTGTTGAAGTAATTAATTTTCCCACAAACAACTGAGGATCAAGACTAATCACAGTCATATTTTATAATGATACTGGTATAAAAGGCACATCTGGTCGTGTTAGAAGTACAGAAAGAAAATAAAATGAAACTTAAATATAAAGGAATCAAAGATTACATGATATGAACAAAAAAATAAGTGAAATATATTAATCAGATCATCATCAGCAAGTCTAATAATAATAATTCTAATAACAAAATATAACAAATTAGTTGAAATAAAATGAAAATGAGGGTCATCTTATTCCTCAATCTTAATTCAAACAATGCTCTTTTAGTTCTTCACGATAGCATTATGCTCGTTAGTTCTTGACCTCTTTCCTGGACTCTTATTTATAAAAAAATTATGAACGTGTTATACACCAAATGTATTTAAATTATAAACGACAAAAATCTATAAGGTTCCATCTCCATAAGCTCCATTAAATATGTGCTCCTTGGGAGCGTAATTATTATTTTATGAGGGATTTGTCAGCTTAGATATTTGCCCCTAATAGAGTGTGCCTTGTGATCGCATCATTGTTTTATATTCAGGAGTTGGTACCTAGTTTATTAAACAAGATTTGGCTTAATGCTGCAAGTTAAATTAATTAATATATATTTTAATAATACTTACATTAGACTTTATATCCTCAAGAAGGTGATACATGTTAAGGAGTGTGTTAGAAAATGTCAGAGTGAGTAACGTGAGTAGCTGAAAAACAAAGTACAAGATATTAATTTGTAATAACATTTCTTTCAAATTTATCGGGAGTGTTATTTAAAATTGATAAAAAATGATAATTCAATTTATTTAAAATTTTCAATACGAACCTAAAATTCAAACACCTTGTTTAAATAATGGCACAGGTCTAACAAGTTAATGTAGAATTGGGATAAATTAAGAATGGAATTTTCATTTAGAGGCAATGGAAATGTAAAATGATTGTTAGAATTGGGATTGTGTTGTGGGCTACCAAAAATGGCATCGACAGATGTGATCATGTGTTCTTTATTATAATATTCAACATTCCGATGCGCTTTATTACACTAAATAATATTAAACAAAACAACGTCATTTCTATATCAAAATTGATGGCAGTGATAATAGTGAAAGCAACAGAAAAGGAAATATTTAGAACATATTTTATTGCGACATGTATAACAAAAGCAATATAAAATATATGAAAAGATGCAAGAAGGCCAATAACCACGAGATTTCAATATTTGTCACGCCTCAACAAATTTCTTCTGTTCTCTGGTTTGAAAAGATCATCTATTTTTTGAATTTTCAAAATCAATTCTTTAAACATATTTCTGTCCCATGTTATATCACTGTAGCGTGTTAAATACCAGTATGCTGTAATGATTGTTCAGGACTAAGAATGCAACATGCAACCCAATCACAATTCCAATAATTAATAAATTGTGAAATTTTCTGCACCACAATGAAAATCTGGTGGGAATCCGGTGTGCAGTTTTTCTCCAGACGCCAAATATGTGCTGATATATTAAGATTGGCCAAAGTGTATTTTCAATCGATTCACTGTCCATGTTAACTGTTGTAAAATTTATGTGTTCCAATTGAATGCCAATACAACTATTTTATTCAGTGTTTAAGACACAAGTGACATTTTATTGATTGAATGCCCTTTAAGTTAAGACATTAGTTTATCACCTTGTGGAATCTCTTAAGTACTTAACACAAATAACAAAACATAATATTGATCTTTTTATATGAACATTTTATTGAGTTCTGTTTACATTCTACCCATTAATAATGTCTGCTTACATTAGGTATGTAGTATTTGGGACTTTGAGTTTAAGCTCTGTATTTGAAAGTTCAGTGTAATACAAAGATTTAAAATACTGTTTGTCATAGATTTTTTAAACATTGAATATATTTGGCGTTAATTTTGTAGAAATTCATTATTCACAAATAAATGAAACTATGTGATGTGGTATTATTTCTACTTTCTTTAATTTCTTTACCACGACCTAGGTTTCATTGTATTACAACATCTTCAGGTGGGATATTAGCATCTTAGGAACAACCAACAGTATTTATATGTTTCAAACACAATAGCGGAAAACTGCTTTGTGTGGATTTTTCCATTGTTTATGTTAGTGAGTTTATTGCAGGGGCGCAGACTAGGTTTTATTATATTACAGAGAGTTATACAATATACCAATATTTTAGTGAGGGTAATAAATTCAATTGTTGTTATTATGTGAGGTTATACAATGCAAACTTTACGGTGTATGTAATAAAATTAAATGGAAGTTATTATCGGTAATATATTTGTACAAAAGCGAGGGTATTTGAAAGTAAGGCCAAGGTAATACACTAGTTCTACATATCTTATTATCGGTAATATATTTATAGAAAAGCAAGGGTATTTGAAAGTAAGGACAAGATAATACATTAATTCTACATATCTCTGGTTTTGTGTATTCATATATTTATTTATTTGTTTCTTTTAATTTTTTTTGTTTTTATTTTATATACTTATATTTATATGTGTATTAGTGCTGAAACAATTTCCGGGGTACTGTAGTACCAATGTTTTATATTTATATTATATCTAGAAGATATTAAGAATGGGTGATGATATTATATTTAGTTGCTCATTTAATATATTGACCTTGATATCTTTTTTATGTCTGTTTATTTCTAATGTTTCTAGGATATTAAGTTTATTACCTTTTGTATTTATTTGTAATATATAGGGAAAATTATCAGCATGGGGGTGATGGTTATTTTCAATGAGATGTTTATCAAAGTGAGATGTGTCTGGTTTATTATTTCGCCTGCTGGTTTTATATCTTGTATTAAAATCTCTTCCTGTTTGACCTATGTATACACTATTACAATCGTTACATTTAAGTTTATAGATACCACTCTTTTTATGTTTATCTATTTTTTCTTTATTTTTTCTTTATTTTTCTTTATTTTTTTTTTATTAATAAGGGTTTTACCCAAGTTATTTAAGGTACTATACGTGCATGTTATATTATTTATATTTTTATTATTAGTTAAGAGTTTTCCTAATTTGAGTGATACATTGCCTATGTATGGGATAGATTTATAGTAAATATTATTATTATTTGGTACGACCGGGTCTAGAATAACTATAGTGTTGCCTTTATCTGTTTTAGATAGGATGAGTTTATCTTTATTAATTTTAATTTGTAAATTACGTTGTGTCAAAATTTCGTCATTAATGTGTGTCTTGGTTTTAAAGTATTCTTTACATATTATATTAGCAGTTTTGTGTTTAGTAAGTGCGTCCTGGTTACTGAATGCAATGATGGTATCTACTACTAGTGATTCTATATTTTTTCTTGATGGTGCGGTAGGAATATTAAATTATTTTTGATTTCGGTAATCATTAAAAACTCTGTTGATCTCTGTAATAAAATTAAAAATATACATCTAACACCCAATTGTAAATTAGTATCACTCGACGTAGTCAACTTATTTTCTAATATACCACCAAACGATTGCCTAAATATCATTTCAGAAAAGAAAAAGTTAAATCCCATTGAAGCATCGGAAATTAGAGACCTCTTTAAACTATGCACAGACCAAAATTATTTTCTATTCGATAAACATTTTTTTCAACAAGTTAATGGCCTTGCAATTGACTCCCCCCTCAGTCCCCTTTTAGCCGAGTTATTTATGAACCATCTAGAAACCAGCCTCTTAAATAGAAATTAGCGACCAATATATTATTATTAATAGAGTATTCTTTACTATTTTAGATACGTTGACGACATCCTTATCTGCTGGCAAGGTACACAGCAACAGTTAGACCAGTTTGTTAACTTTGCTAACTCCCTACACAATAATATCAAATTCACTTTAGAAGTAGAGACCTATAATAAACTTAATTTTTTAGATATAACAATAGAACGCAAAAATAATAAACATAAATTTAGTATATTTAGAAAAGACACATTTACAGACTCCATAATTATTGGTCAATCTCAACACCCTTGGTCCCATAAGTTAGCAGCCTTCCATTCCATGATTCACAGAGCTTTAACCATCCCTCTAGAAAAACCTAATCTACGTAAAGAAATAAAAACTATAAAACAAATCGCAACAAATAATAATTATAACCCATCAATTGTCACAAAACTGTACCATAAAAATTAAGAAAAATACTAATACAAGAAATATACCCGGTCGTACCAAATAATAATAATATTTACTATAAATCTATCCCATACATAGGCAATGTATCACTCAAATTAGGAAAACTCTTCACTAATAATAAAAATATAAATAATATAACATGCACGTATAGTACCTTAAATAACTTGGGTAAAACCCTTATTAATAATAAAGAAAAAATAGATAAACATAAAAAGAGTGGTATCTATAAACTTAAATGTAACGATTGTAATAGTGTATACATAGGTCAAACAGGAAGAGATTTTAATACAAGATATAAAGAACACATCGCCAGCTGGTGAAATAATAAACCAGACACATCTCACTTTGCTAAACATCTCATTGAAAATAACCATCACCCCCATACTGATAATTCTCCCTATATATTACAAATAAATAAAAAAGGTAATAAACTTAATATCCTAGAAACATTAGAAATAAACAGACATAAAAAAGATATCAAGGTGAATATATTAAATGAACAACTAAATATAATATCATCACCCATTCTTAATATCTTCTAGATATAATATAAATATAAAACATTGGTACTACAGTATCCTGGAAATTGTTTCAGCACTAATACACATATAAATATAAGTATATATAATAAAAAGAAAAAAAAATTAAAACAAATAAATAAATAAATATATGAATACACAAAACCGGAGATATGTAGATTACCTTGCCCTTACTCTCAAATACCCTTGCTTTTGTATAAATATATTACCGATAATATCTTCCATTTAATTTTATTACATACACCGTAAAGTTTGCATTGTATAACCTCACATAATAACAACAATTGAATTTATTACCCTAACTAAAATACTAGTATATTGTATAAGTCTCGGTAATATAATAAAACCTACTCTGCGCCCCTGCAATAAACTTACTAACATAAACAATGAAAAATTCGCACAAAGCAGGCTTCCGCTATGGTGTTTGTAACATATAAATACTGTTGGTCGTTCCTAAGGGTTAATCTTTGCCACTATCCCACCTGAAGATGTTGTAATACAACGAAACCTAGGTCGTGGTTAAAGAAATTAAAGAAAGTAGAAATAATACCACATCACGTAGTTTCATTTAATTATTGTGAATATAACTAAAATTACTGAAAAATGTTGCCAGAATGATTATAAATTTATTTGCATACAAATGACAACGATTAAAATCCAATAACTTGGTGCTACCCTAATGGTCTCAAATTAATCCGTATAATGATCGTTATTGTAAAGTGGATTTCTCAAATTTTCAGGAGAAAAATAATTCTCCCATAATTCCTCGTAAAGTACAACTTACTGACAACAATTTCTGACGCGTGTGAATTAAATGTATTAGCGGAAAAATCTATCAAGCACTCGCGCTACGAATATTTCGTATGCACTGAGGCGTGTAAAACTTTTAGAGTTGTATAGTATTTCTATAAAGCTATTTACGTATATAATTATTATTTTTAACATATAAATATATTTATGTTGCAGAAGTGAAAAAATCTAATTTATTTCAAAACTATAAAATTTAGGATCATAAATTTGCCGGTAAATAAGCAAATTCTTAGTTACATTATCTTTTCCATAATGTTGAATATAGTAGTTTTGTCGACAGAGAATGAGGGGGGAGAGTGGAACATATGTAGGTTTACATTGTATGTACAAATGCAAGATGTACTTAAAAATTCATAATTTTCTTTTTTGGGAATCATTTTAAAAATACTTTGTTATTATAAATGGGGTAATGGATAAAACTATGTATAATGTCTATAACGAGAAATATTCCAATTTTTAATTAGTATAAATATAAAAGAAAGTATGGTCATTAACATCATGCGCATTAGTAGTTTATTTAAAATAATTAACAGTGCACTCACAAACATTTCAAATGATCATTTATGAAAACAAACCATGCTAATGAACATTGAGTACAAAATAGAGACAGCACGTGGATGATGATATGAGTCAGCAAATACTTGAAACAATTTCAACGGAATTCGAGAAATATAACAATATTAGTAACATTTCAAAACGAACTATTTGAAACAAAATTTTAGTTATTCTAGGATATATTTCAGTTACACTAAATATCTAACGTAATTGTGTGTACCAATGTACAAACATTTACAAATATAGATATGCTTCTTTCTGTAAACTTCTATTTAACATTCGTTCAAATTGATATTACTTGCTTTAAAATATAATCTAGTGATGAAAACACCTTTATATGTACTCTCAGCATATAAAAGAAAAGCTGAAATAAGATGAAAATATTTACTGGTTATTGATATGGAGTTCTGTTTTTGTAATATTCTAATTTTTTTTAAATATGACTTAAACATACCTACATGCAAAATACCCCTTTCATAACTTTACAGACTTCTAATGGTTAGCAAAATATTAAGTATATGGAACCCCGGACCCACCGTCAAAGAAAACTAGTTACGATAAATCTAACAGAGTCGATGTGCAAGCAGGGTATATCTTGTGCTTTAAAAGGCTCCCAAAATATTTTGGAGTCAACAGACATAATTACGGAAAAAATACACATCTGAATAGGTCCTTGTTAAGTCAGAGCCTGTGCTCATCAAATATAAAAACAGAGGTTCCGATAACTTTTAACATAACAGTAGGATCAAGAAATAAACCAACACAATCTATGACAATCACAGAAAACATTTACTTATGTTATAATGAAGATTTGTTTCACCACATACCACTATCGTTAAACAGTAAAATTATCATTATCAATTAACTTCGAACATTGGAAGTTGTCGATAAGAAAAGAACTAGAATCTCATAACTTGAACAAAACATGGACACTAGTAAGAAAATCGTAAGGTATCAAATCAGTAGGGTGTGAATGGTGTTCCATATTACGAATGAGCTAATAGATGCTCAGTACAAGTCAATACTCTGTGCAAAATGATTGTACAAACTGAAGGCCTTGACTATATATATATCAATATATATATATATATATATATATATATATATATATATATATATATATATATATAAATATATATATATATATATACACATACATATGTATATATGTGTGAGTTTAACAAAACATGCTAACATTTAGATATTTAATATAAATATGTAACGGGAAAATTTCTTGAAAACATTATGGAATCGAAAATTTTGCATACAGTCAATATGCTAATATGTTCACAAATGCCTTAACAAGAGTAAAATTTACATTATCGGAAGAAGCTATTGGAATGGTAATTTACAATTACACTGTCTGACAATTAACATTAATTGATAATTGTAACATGATTGTTACAATTAGCAATGTAACACAATTGTCTATATTTAAAAAGTCTAATTAAACGTAATAATTGTTAATATTCTGTTAATTTTAATATACACTATGTAACTCTGTATCGGGATTCCCGTACATGTGTAAATCCCATGTAAGTAAATGTTCATGTTTTCAACTTTTCCTGTAGACATTAAAATGTATAATAAAGTTTTGAATAAGAAAATTCCGATATAATTGAAAAAACATATGTATATGACCACATGTGTTCATGTAGATACAAAATAAAGAGTTAATACATAACTCTCTCTTGTAATGTAAATTATACAGGAATGTATCCGTATAAGCATAGAATAAGAATGATTGACTAACTCTAATAGAAATTGCAAAACGAAGATAGTAGAATAAAAAAATGGTAAATGATAAATGTAAAAAGTAAAGTGCAAAATGTTAATTGTAATTTCAAAGAAAAATTTGAAATAAGAGTTAATTTTAGTTTTGAATACGCATATGGTGTGCAAGCTCACCAGCTCATATTGGGTACTTCCTACTTTTTAAAATTTGTCAAATTGAAAGACCATCTAAATGTAATTATATCAACAACGTCCAGTGATTTGTGAAGTATGTAATTTGCAAATTACTAATTAAGGGAAAATGAAATCAAACTTAAATAAACATAGAACAAGGCTCACAATATAACCTTGAGTAGTATAGAAATTTCCATCTATCAGGAAAGGTCTAATTAAAGGGGAGCGTTGAAATATCTTAGTTAATGGTAATGTCACCCTTCCCTATGAAACCCGTATGGTCTATGGTGGAAAGTATACAAACCACAACTCCATTGTTGTACTTTCCTTTTTTGATACATTGTCAGTTTCATTAGAAATGAGCCCAAAAAATGTTTAGCGATTTATTTTTCCCGCTTTTTGCAGCGTGTTTTAACTTAATGTGTCGAAATAATTAATAAAAAGGGGACACCAGGAAAATACAAAAATTTATAATTTAATTTCAAACTTTTTCTAAATCCATATAATACTCAGCAATTAGCCTTTCAAATTTGGACGGCACCAATTTCAGTTTGTGGTTTGTCTCGGTATAAAAATAAAAATATTGTAGCAAAACTATAGGGAAAGTAAGCATTGATTTATATTCTTGTGTTGGCTTTACATTCATGTGTTGATTTTTATTCATGTGTTTGAATAACATTAAGTACTCTTTGTAGGAAATAGAAAAATAATAAATACAGCGTACAAAGAAATAGCAAGTTTTAAAGGAACTAAAAATGAATTAAAAATTATGCAAAACATTGTAAATGAGTTAAAAGCAAAAACGTATCAAAGATTAAAAACATAAACCAGACAGGATTAATCATATTTCTTATGTTTTATTCTAATTTATGGAGTAATAATATCATAAGCGAAAGTTGGGCAAAAGTGGAAAGAAATTGAGATGATAAATTATAATAAAAAAGAATAAATTTTGCTACTCTTTTGTTCAATAAAGATAAATCGATGATGGAAAAAATTGTCTTTATAACGATGTAAATATTTATAGTTACTAATTATTTTTATAGTCATTTCTGAGTTGACAATAATACTATACCTATTGTTTTATACCATCACACTGAAATTTCAATTATTTCAAGTAATAAATTTTCCATCACTTTATCATAACTATCATAACCTAGTTACAAATTCAAATTATATCGATTGATTCAATGACGTTTGTACTGTGCACATGTATATGTACATATGTAATATCGATCCAACACGCTTCACGAGTTAATCTGTAGTGTTATTGAGTTGTAACATTTCATTCTTAGGAGTTAGTACGGTAGAAACATGGACACGTACGATGTGATGGGAAATTTTAATACCATTTTTCGTGCATGTTCACTGTCGCGTGTTTCAAAGTTAAGCAATAATATAGCGGTAAAGAATATTACGATACCGGCTTTGATAACAATATTTTTTATAATAATTTCATCTATAAAAATACTGATAATATCATTTCAACTTCATTTTTTCACTAGTTATCCTGTATTAAACAATTTTGGCTGGATACATGCGATAATATCAAGGATACAAGTCGTTATTTTTGTCATTTTTGCTACTACAGAAAGTTGTCAAAGTATTCACAGATATTTTGAAAATTATAAAAAAATCGACAAACTACTGATAGTAACAATCCCCATGTATGTGAATGAAAGAAAATCATTTAACCAATTATTTAAGATTTTTATCTTCACATCAGTCTTTATTGTGTTCTTTGACATAATTTCACAGTACACAGCTTATGACATTGGAATGGTAGTCCATTTTCAATCATATTTTATAACCCAATTCTTTTTACAAGTACAAGATTGGAAGAGCATTGTAAATTTGAAAATATTCAGACGGCGTTTAAACATAATACTGAAAGGTGTTAATAAATTATTAGATGGATATGTTTATGTTCAAGATGAAGATATTGCTGATAATGAAATAATCGGTGAAAATAATGATATGGAAGCTTTAATTGAAATAAAAAAATTGAGAGAAAGCTATATGGTCTTAAGCGAGCAATGCAATTTATTTAATGGTGCGTACGGATTTCAGGTTAGTTCCATTCATTGGTTTATGTTTTTCTTTATTTTAATTTAAAACGAATTTAAATTTATATTATTCCTCTAATTCAATCTATAAAATATTTGAATATTTATTTTAGGGTTGATTAACTATTGAATGAAACGGGAAGTAATCTTTTTTTAAATCATCATACCAGGTATGAAGGGAAAGGTTGTTTGTTAACCCTTAGCCACCTACCACACATTTTTGTCCCTTAACTACCTACGTGCGGTCTCAGAGACTCTAATATTATATTCTCTATAATTTTGGTTTGGTGGTAATAATGAAACATGTGATTGAATAAAATACTTATTTATATTTAAAAGCTTCATATTAGACATACAATTACTAACAATCACATAAAAATCTCGAGATATCGATAAAATCTCTATAAAGTAACAATTATGGCACAAAAAATTACTACTCTAAGAAAATGAGATCTACAGCATTCGAAACTTAAATTTTTACTTCTTAGTATTCATTCTTATAAATTAAATATACAAACTTTAAAAAAAAACAACAAAAATAAACGTTATTTCGAAAAATAAATAAAACTGCAACGCCTAAACGTTTATATTTTTTCGCGGCAGTTACAGCACATTTTTTTCGAACACTCCAAGCAAATTGGTAACTTACACATAAAACATAAGTAAGCAGTCTTTCGTTTCGTTTTTGGATTACATGTAAAACATGTTTTACGAACTTCAAGTTTTTCGACATCAGAAGTGCTTGGTTTATCGTCCCCGATCTTTAGAATACGGCGAATAGAGTTCTTAAGATCTCTATAAATGTGATCATTTTTTTCGCGACGTTCCGTATGCGGCCTTGTAAGCTGTTCTGCTAGCTGTTTTAGAAATTTAAATCGACTTCTAGTCTTCTGTGCTTGATTGCTGAGGCTGATGACATAAGCATTTGAAGCAGAGATGTCCAAAATTCTGTAAAATATAGTTAGAGGCCATCTTCGCGTTCGACGAGAAGTAGAGTAATTTGAACATCTTTGATCCAGTAAATCGACGCCTATTTTTGTTTGGTTGTAGTATAAGATCATTTCCGGTTTCTTGCTACTTTCGTCAACACTAGCAGTATGATGCATACTTGAAATCATAACCACAGCTTTATTTTTTTTTGGTACATAAGACGATAAAGTTATACTTTTGGTAAAACCAAAGATTGAGGACTCGATTTGCTGATTTCTAGATGGTTTGAACTCAGGCGGTATTTCACGTTTGTTCTTTTTGAGTGTACCAACATAACTGAGGTGCTTCTCTTTCAAAATATTGACTAGTTCTATCGGAGAAAACCAGTTGTCAGCGGTCACGTTTCTATTACAATTTTCAATCGGTGCGATAAGACTTAGAACAGCTTGAGTTGGTTTTGATTGATGCTTCAGCTCTTGTGTCAAATTTTGTCCATCAGAATCTTTGCCGAGGTACATGTAAGCATTTAGGAGGTAACCGTTTCTTGCATCTGTAAGGCACATAATTTTTAGACCATATTTAGCTGGTTTTTTTGGCATATACATTTTAAATTTACAGCGACCGCGAAAAGCTGCAAGCATCTCATCTACACAAGCACAATTCCAATCGTGTACACTCTTTGACAATTTTGTATAAAAGACTGAAAAAGTTGTAGCAGACATATGGAGCAGAAAATTGGAGCAGACATATCTAGTTCACATCGTTGCTCTCTAGTTTCTGCATCATCAAATCGAATAGTATTTAGCAGAACTTCCAACCTATTCTTACTCATTATGCAACAATATATTTCTCTTCCGGTTCCATCAGTACTGTACCATGAAGTGTAGTGCTCGTGATTTTCTTTGAATATAGCTGTATAAAGCAAAAGCCCAATAAACGATTTTAGCTCTGTACGGTCCAAATCATGCACACAAGTCTGCTTTTTGTACTTCGGTCTGATTTTGCTTATTTTCTGATTAGTATGTAGTACTATTTTATCTAACATCTCATCAGTAAATAAAAGACTCCAAATATCCAGGGGCGTAGTAGTATTACTGAGAATCGCACGAAAAGCTGGCTTTACACCTTGTGTTTGTTGCACAATATTATGCTGTGGTGTCCTTGAACGAGCTATATTCGGTGTAGATGCACATCGAAAATGATTACTTCCAAAATAATTATATTTTCTTCGCCTACCTCCGGACTGCAAGCATGAAATCGGAATATTATCATCTGAAGAGTTAGTCTCTTGAGTTGACGTGTATGGAGATTGTGACCTTGAAGAGATTGGTGATATGGGCTGTAACGGACTCACAACATCTTCATTCTCACCCTAAACTTCAGACGCCGATTCACAGTCTTCAACCTGCACTAAATCGTCGCTTACATCAGGTTCCACGTCACTGCAATCCTCATCCGGTGATTCCTCCTCATCAGAAATTTCTTGCTGTAGCCATATTTCAATAATTTTGTTATTATTATTCATTTTGACACTAAAACAAAAAAAAAAAATAAGTACAAATAATCACACAACAACCTACGTGCGGTCATGGAGACCGCTGGCGAAATATTTTTACTTACCAAGGCTAGACTCGCACACATATTAACTCGCTGAGCGCAAGCGCGATACTGATTGGCGTGTAGAAAAGTTACATGGACGTGCGAGGTCATACGACACGCACACATAGAAAAATTTGAATTTAAAAATCCGTTGCGGTCTCTGAGACCGGTGGTAGGTGGTTAAGGGTTAAACACAATTTCAAAAATATATAATTTGTTTGTCTTGCAAATGTTTTCGACAATTACGAAAACTCTCCAAAACTGCTCTCCACTCGAAGCCGGCTCCGAAAATATTGGTAAAAAAAAAAAAAATATCGGGGACAAAGTAAACTTTGAAGGAAAATGGTGAAATTTACATTAAATTGTGATATCATTCTATTTTCACAAAAATCTTATCAAAGTTTAGATTATGAATCTTTTACCAAGTCAGTCGAATCGGCAGTCACCTTGGTAAAGTGAAAACGTATTGGGATGAAAGTTATGAAATTAAAATTTTATCCTATGACAAAATTAGAAATATATGTCTATTTTATCTATGTACATCTTAAACCCATAGTTCAAAGAGAGCTATGATTTTTACTATTTTAAACAATTTTCCATTTAACCTATTTTATAATGTATACCTATTTTACTTATTTTATAATATATAAGCATCATTCATCATCATACCTATTTTACAATATACAAGCATCTATGTTCAAATATAATTGATTGTGAGTGTAATTTTATTTTACATGCGGATCCAGTAATTTTTGGGTAAAACTGTAAACACATATAGTCAATAAGATATTGGCTCAAAGTAAAGTCTGATTTAATCAATAAGTAATTGTTAAAATTTCAATTATTAAACAAAAAAACAGTACTGAGATGAATAATTTACTCATTGAAACAATGCCATTTAGAAACTGAACATGGTCAAATATATCGCCCTTTTATTGGTTTTTGCAGTGAAACATAGAACCTGAATAATTTGGTAATACCTGTCCATCTACCTGTCCATCTCTCAAAGCATTATTGTTTCTATACTATCATACATCATGTAATAATATGTATGGCATTATCAAATAAATGTGCCATATAGAGATCTAAATTATTCAGTAGTAGTAATAATAAAACATTTGTTTAAGCGCCTCTCCAAACGCATAAGCACAGTGGTGAAAATACTTTCTCTACTCATTTCGTTGAGCTGAATATCATTGGAAAGGTTTTTAAAAAGGAAACTAAAATTCCACCTACCATTTTCTGATTCAAATCCTATTCAAAAAATGTTGTACTTCTCAGTATTTCGTTATGAATCCCCATCTCTTTAATTTTTCACTTTTGGGTCTGTAAAATCCTAAAATATATAGGTATTTGGTAGTTATTTTGTTTAATTTGCGGTTCAAAGATCAATTTGAAAAAAT
Organism: Druceiella hillmani; assembly: GCA_039881145.1. Taxonomy (NCBI): domain Eukaryota; kingdom Metazoa; phylum Arthropoda; class Insecta; order Lepidoptera; family Hepialidae; genus Druceiella; species Druceiella hillmani. Next base: position 113,631 of record JAYKKI010000069.1, on the reverse strand, counting down.
AAAGACAATTTTACTTATTACCTGTTCTCTTATACTTACGTCTTCGTTTTTTTGGTTAGTCATATTGTATAGTGTTCACAAACTTTTAAGGTTTCAATGGCACTTAATTTCAAAAGTAGACTGAAAAGTAATCATCAAACTTTTTCAAGCTTGTTTTCACCACTTGCTAAGAATTTAACCTTTTGCATTGTGAAAGGTTATTCACATTTCAAAAGCATGAAAACTGTAAGTGTATATAAAAATAATTTTTGCAACTTTGGAACGACCTGTTCTGCAGTGGATTGTTGCGCGTTATATTGAATTAGCAGTACGGAAAAGTAATTTACAAGTACTCATTGTTTATTCTTTAATTCTTGATAACACATACTAGCCGTGACTTTTGTGTTAGCTCTTGTGATGTCGGTAAGAGACATTGTCGTAAATCATTGCCTTGAGTTAAATGTGACTAATGCACACCCAGCATTAATTTTTTATCACCTGGATCCAACTATCATAATTTTACAGTTCCATAGGTTTCATACCTTGTTCCACTTTGCATTTAACATCTCTTCATTTTTGGACATGTTCAATAAAATAAAAACTTATTGCTATTCACTCAAATAACAAGGCACCCCTTTTTTTGAATTTATATATTTTATCAAATAACTCAATATTGTATTGACACTAACATCAAACAATGTTAATAATTCAATTGTAATATTTGATAAAGGTCCAACCACGATTACAATCTATTTATCTCAATTAACCTCAATCACCGTGTGCCCCTTTATCACCAAGCGTCCTTGTTCTTGAGGTTATGAATTGTTAAGCGAAAGTAATTCAATAAATAGCCTTTTCTTGTTTTGTATAATCTACACATACACTCTAAACCTTAATTCTAATATTTAATTAGATTTCACTAGCAATATTATAAAAAAACTGAGGTATTGTGTGATAAATTGGATTGAAATATAAATACATTATTTTCAAAATAAAAATATATTCTCATTTTGACTAAAAGTTATAAAAGAAAAATACTCTAGGCAAGAGAAGTAAAGAAGTATGAAAAATGGCAAAAATATAAAATCGGAAACTTTATATGTTATTTTAGTGAAGCCAAAACATTCATTCCAAAACTTATTCGAGTTTATTGCAAATGTAAATTAATGTAAATGAGGCACCATAAACCCGAACTTTTTATTAAATTAATAATTAAAATGTGAACTTTTTTGTTATGTTTGTTAATAAGTTGTGGGTGGGGGCAGGGGTATCGAGTATAGTATTTGAGTGCCTTTGTAGTCAAAGAGTGAAGAAAAATCAAAACATAGAAATTTTAGTAAGTGCTATTCTTTCATGAATACCCTTTCGAGTTAAGCAATATGCAACATATGCAGCATAGTAAGCATCCCTTTTAGTTATTTTATGTAAATAAATATTACTTAAAAATAGGGATGAACACATTTCCTCTGTTTAAAGAACCACGAAATATATGTAAAATTAGAAGCGTTCGAGTAGATCGATGTTTGCTTATGAAATTTTTAAAATTTGTTGGTTTCAGCTGCTTTTCACCCTTTTCCACATGAGTATCCATTCAATTTTTATTTGCAACCTAGTCATAATGTTCGCTTTGGGAAAACTGGTATGTATATATGTCGATAAATGTTTATATGTTGTGTTTTATTCACTGGAATATAGATAAAATGTAAGAGATTTATTATGAATAATTTTGTAGGATATTTATGAATGATTTTATGCCATTTCAACGTACTTCCCAAATTCATAATGCAACTACTCTAAATAACTGAAAGTCAAAAACATATCATTTCTCTCTACGTTGACTTTTTTCTAAGTTGCTACTATGTGAAAATACTTTTGGCCCTTAAAATTAAATGCCAAATGGCTAACACGGATTCCGCATAAATTCCTCCCTTCCATCTCTCTGTCCGTATAACAACGTCTTAGTTCTTTCAGACTAATAACGAATGTGATGAAATTTTGAGTGGAAGGTGTTTTAAGGCACGTGATTATATATAAAAAACATCCTTTGGTTTTTTGAGACCCAATGGGGTGGATATTAAGACAATTAAAAATGTCTAGTAATATTTTTATACGAACTTTCCTTTATGAGATACAAAGTTGAGGGTATTGTAGATTATAAGATATTACATATGGAAAAATTATTAGACACCTAATAATTTTTTAATAGTGCCTATATTTGGTTTTCTATAAAATGTGGGCCATTCCATTGCCCGTGAAAAATATTTTATATTTACACACACACATATATATATATATATATATATATATACATATAATTTGTGTGTGTGTGTGTGTGTGTATGTATGTATGTGTGTGTGTGTATAATCAAAAAGGAATTAAAAAAGAGATATGAGATAACTCTAAGTCAAAGTAAGTAGCTCACTCTTAAAATTTCAAACTTTTATGTGAACCTAAGTGGTGCGAGTTCTACTTGTATTTAAAACATACATTTAATAACAACGAAGGTTATTATTTCCCCAAAATTCCAAATATTGCTATTCACTAAAATTTCTCATGTTAGAGATTGATCACAAGATATAAATGTAATACAAAATATCTAATATTGCTCTAAAAGACAGATATATGTGATATTGTAGATATTAATTATATTTTCTATTTTTTTTAATCAATTATATATTGTTTTTGTGTACATATGTACCCAGTACTATTTTATTTATATTGCCGCTGCAATAATTCTTAAAATTTAATTAACCTTTGATTCATTTTAATCAACTGACACGCTTTTACAGAACATCACATCTTTTGAGTATTTAATAATAATAACTTTTTTGATACGATTATTGTATGGAGCTACATTATTAATTCTACTATTGAGGGAGTCGGTCATTGTACAAAGACTCAGATTCTATTTGCTGGTAATAATCGACCACAGCCGGGTAACTAATGACTATGGTAAGTATCATAAGCACATTTTTCACTTTTTAGTAGAATGTTTTCCAAAACTCAATCATATTCGAGTATTTTTGCAATACATAATTTCCAATAGCTTTTTTGATAAGATGATTCTAGAAGCCATAAATTCTAGTAATGTAACGCGACCGCACTCTTATGATGCTTGTTGGCAGCCATTATGCATACGTTTGTAGTTGGGGGCGCTTGTGATATAGAGGGGCGATGCATGGGGCCGTCCATGTGTCAAAACAAGTGGCAGCCGCACTCATAAGCATGAGCACTGAAATGCTGTTTGGATGTGCCCTGAAACGCTGCCAAAGTTTCAGGGCACATCCAAATAAGTTCACGATTTTTGTGTATAGTTTTGGTTGTTATTGTTAGTTTGTGATTGAAATGCTTACTAATTTGTTAATTGATATCATCTAGCAATTTGGATATTGTTTGGATAATTTTAGGGTAAATTATAACCTTTTACCGTAACAATAAATGTTGCAATGGAATCTGAAATACCGTACGTACATATGTGATGATCCTTGTCCACACTGGGTTGTCCCTATACCTCGAGATGATTCATGTTTGTTCTATTCTTTGTTATTCTCTATGTATAGGAACATTGAATCGTCGTATGACATTAGGTGTACTATAGAGTATGTGGTTTTGTAGAAATGATAAATAGTTCGTGTACCAACACGCACAAATATAGTTTGCGGCATTCTGAAAACAAACAAATAGAAATGAGAGGATAATTCCTTAAAAATATATTTTTGTAGAAACACTTTATGCAGTATAATGGAATTATTTAATTGTATCACGGGAGAATGTGTAAATTCAGTTCATTGATTTCTTTATTACAGTACACTCAAGATACATAATACCTAATTTCTCTCACTACATGTATCTCAAGGCGAGGTAGGTTATAGATCAACCAAATTATTTGAATCTTATATGAGGTTTAGTAGCTTGACAATTAAATGTGTCCTAACATGTTCAGTTTATACTATTATACAAGTAGTTATTCTTGCTCATCACGCGAAGAACTCCAATCTTTATACTTCCGCACCAAAGAGTCTCTAGACAACGTACTGTGATAAATTGTGATATCCTTTTCGGAAACACAAACAATTGTAGATAAATTTTTCCCAAAATATCTTCAATTACTGCCGTCGACTCTGATCTCATTTATATGCAATTTATTAATCAAATGAAATCAATGTATTTAATTTTGATTTACTATATATGGTCCTTTTTTACATACATAAGGCTCTGACATTATATTACCCTGGGTACGTTGGTAACTCACATTATGATCATATCACAGGTTTATCATATCAGGAAGATAACGTCAACTTTAACTAATTTTTCTTTATTTCTTTTTATTTAAGGTTCCAATCTCTCGGACACTTTTTATGAATTCGGCATCGTGGTTGCACACCAACCTTTAGTGTTCAGCGCAAAAGACTACATTAAATTAGATTATTCTTTTCTTTACAACATGTTTACTGCCATAATTAGTTATGGAGTTGTATTAACACAACTTAATTAGGAAATTAACTAGATAATTACGATTCAGTGTTGTTTTCCTCTGTAACTTGTATTTATTTTCAGGAACAATGTAAGATTAGGTTCAATGGAAAAGTAGTGCTTGAATTTAAAAATTAATTTGTCGCAGAATATAAATGTTTTATTTTAATATGTAGCCACTTTTTTCTTTCGAAATAATAAATTATTTGTGTTAAAATATTGCAGAGAATAATATGTTACTTATTAGTGCCCATAGTAAAATTATAAAAATCGGAAAAGATTACGTTGAAGCGTAATTGTCAGGCAAACAATTTTTTTAAGCAACTTTGAAAGTCCTGTTACTTTTAAGAACAAAAAATTTGACTCTTACTTTGACTGTTCGATTGCCAAATTTGTTATAGAGAATAGTAACTGTACTTGAAAAATGTAAAGCGATGTTTATTTCAAGTTGTATCATTATAATTATTTGAAAAATTATAAAAGAGTGTATACTTGATATTACACCTTTTCTCTTTTATGCACTGAAAAAAGTTCAAACTGTATTTGCTATATCAAAGTATAAGGATATATTGATATTCTCCATGATAAATTAGACTCAATAACACAATTAGTCTATGTGTTATTTCTTATGAACGACACATATTTGCTTATGTTACGTAGATTACTTAGAGTTGAGTAACCCATAATAAAACATCAATATATAATTAATACATTACACTGATGCGCTAGGCGAAAAGAACGTCCACATTTTGGAGGTTGAATATGTCTAAAGATTCATAATTTATCTTGAGGTTGTGACTGCTAGAGGGGGTTGTAGTTAATTAATTAAATGAAACATGGAAATATTTTATTGAAGAATCATTACCATTCAACCCAATTTTAAGGGTGACGGGGATTAAAAGTTTAAGAAATAACCACGATGATGACCACGGTGACTTTTCATTTTTGGGTTTTTGCAGGGTAGCAAGTCTTGAGAAGCTGAGAAACGTTTGAATGTATTCCTAGTTTAAGGCAAATTGTGGTAGGTTGATGATATAATGCATGTGTATCTACAGATGTCTGCAAAGTATCTAAAAACATGTGATATACATGTATTGACAAATAACGCTGATTAATCTCATAAATATGTACATAATTTTATTTCTAGTTTGCTTTTAACACAACTGTGCAAGGAATGGATTAGATTCTGTAAAAAGTATCTTTCTTTCCTTCAATATGTGATACTGAAAATATACATATCGAAACTTAAGAAGGGACAAATAAGCTAGTAGCAGGATGAGTAATGACGATGAGGTAGCAAGCAGCTTTCCTTTGTCAAAATTATTTTACGTTTTCACACAAGATTTCTTTACATTTCACACAAATTTATGATCTAATTAATGAAAAAAAATATCTACTTCTCTATTTTGAATTCCTTATTAATAAGAAATTTGCTTTACAGAGCTCATTGAACTGATCATTCCAGAGTATTGATTTATCGAGTAACCTGAATCTACGTATGGGTATAGAAGAGTTTATCTGTTCCTTAGAATTAAGAAAAATTAATAAAATTAATCACCAATATGTAGTAGAATATGGTGTTCAGTCTATTTTTCCACGTAATTTTATTAAGACAAATTTCTTGTAAAATAATTAATTGAACAGTTAAAACATAGGTTTTTATTATTGAAAGTGGAAGGTATAGGAAGTGAAAAGTATAAGAGTTAGACAAATTAGAACTGAATGTAGCAAAGAAAACACATCATGAACTTAGTCTTAAAGATTGATATCGGAAATAGCAAATTTTACAAATATAGCATTTTTGAACTCTGTGAGTCTGAGCTATTACTATGAATACCGTAAATCATATTGTCAGGTATGGCCAGTCTGAAAACTGGTCAAGTTATATTGTATAAAACGTGATGAACCTTTGTTATTGATTTATATTGAGGATATTTTTGGGGATATTTTCTAGGTTCCAAAATAACAAATAGTCATGCAAAAGAATTTATATGCATTGAGATATTATATTTGTGTATTTATTTACAGAGAAAGAAGAGAAGAGAGAAAATTTTAAAAAAATACTTCTAATATGCTCTTGCGAACTTGTTATTTTAATATAATTTTGGTGTAACTTTATTAGCATGAACGGTACCTTAGTTGATTTAGTTTTTTATTTTTAGTGTTCCACACCGATACGTCGGAGGGAACTTTATTGTTGTGATAACATTGTTCATTGTACCTTTAGTATATCAGATGCTGAAACATGATAAAGTCAAAATTTACACATAAAACGTAATTCCTTCGGTTAAAGCTAGTAAAAGTTTAAAATAACATATAGTTTCATTCCAAAAGGGGCTCCAAAACAAGTCAGTAAAGGGAAATTTGTTTATGTGTGTACATGGAATACCATTGAAAATATCTTTCAGATTAAATAGAAATGTGTTTTTCATTCATCAAAAATGTTACTGTTTTTTGTTAATAGTTTAATAGAAATACCATATACACTAAAACAAATATTCAATATAAAAGATATGAATTTAAAATTAAAGAGATCATTTTACTAATAACTACATGGGTGGTTGTAATTTTGACTGTTCATTTTATTTAATACCTTAATCGACCGAGTGGAACAGATTGAAATCTATAGTACCACAACTCAGAATACACCTTATCCAAGGTAAAGTATACATTTAAATAAAATCCAAAATGAATGCTACAGATAATGAGTGCTGACAGAGAGCTACTCGTATGAATTATTTTGTTTGTATCCTGCATAAATATCTCAGCGTCATTAATTTATTGCCGCATATAAACAGTCATTTGCATTAGAACCGTTAATTAGAGGCTTTAAAAAAAGATACAACCCACACAGTTAAATGTCAGTCAATAATAATGACGTTAGGTTGAATTATCTATTAGATTTATATAAATTGAAATATTATTTGGTAACAAGAACTATTTGAGCCACTCTAATTAATTGATTTTTAATGGGAACAGGGATAATGTGAGGAGGGAGAAGATGATCAAAATATGTTAAAGTAAACTACATTAGTTACCTTCGTATAGTGCATTAGTCACTTCATAAAATTAGTAAATCATATCAAAAAGTTGGAAACATATAGACAGCATTATAGATTCCTGATTATATATATTTGCACACAACTCTGCTTGGCTTTTTAATTAAAAACATGGTGTTTGATGAGAAATATTCTCTGAAAAATGGCCTGAATAAATGAAAGAAAATCTTTAATTAGTTTTGACGCCTATGAATTTTATTACAAACTGTACTGGTTGTTTTTGATAGCAATTTTTTGTGGAATTAAAATTTATTATTTTGCCAACAAATGGCTCCAAGAAGCGCCATCAAGTGTAATTTTTAATAAAACTTTTTCGTCATATTTTATTGTTCTTTGATCGAAACAATTTTACCAAATTTTACCGCAAAATGCAAGTAATAGATCTGACGTTACTTGTCGACCACAAACCAAATATACATATCAGCATGAAAGCATATAATAAGTTCATTTGCCTTCTTATAATAATTTTGACTGTTTTCATTAACATTTATCCATGTTATTTCACTGGTAACACGTGTTATTATTGGTATCATTTCATTGATATTTCTTTCTTAAATCTGCTTCAAGCAGATCTTTGCATTTGTGCGTATAATAAACCTACGTTATTTGTTAGTTGGGAATTATATGCAACAGTTAAGTGTACAAAAGTCATCTGAAGGTATCCGAGAATCTTCCGTGGATTTAAATGTTAGGCAAACCTCTTCTGGGACACATCTGGATATCAAAATCATTGATTTATACAATGTATGCTATAAGCTGATGAATGGATGTAAAATTCTAAATTTACTGTTTGCTGTTCAGGTAAGTGTGAATATTTAATCAAATTACTTTAAACAATCAATTAATTTTACCTTTAGTTTAATGCTTTAATTAAAACAAATCTTTACTTGTGACAGAACCTGCACCACAAGATTTCTGTGCACACTTAGACAAAAAGTATGTATGGTATTTCCGTTGAACTGTTTATGAATTTAAATAATATTTTCATTATTTCAATATATTGCGCAGGCACACTTTCACAAGTGCAACATAATCCTGCATTTCTCCATAATTATATCGATGATTCTATAAGATTTAAATTCATGGTCATAGTCTTTTGGTTAACTCTAAGTAAACTACTCATAACTCACTTCTATCATACTTTTGACTTTACCAACCGCAGAAAGAGGGGTAAGTATATTTTTCTTGTGGTCATTCTTAACAATATATCTAGAATTTATTTACAAAGAATTTTATTTTTTAATGAATTATTTTAGAATCTACCTTTTCAACTTGCTTTTTTTGATGTACCAAGTTATATTTGATATTTAAAAAATTGAGACTCTCGCAGTAAGAGCGCTCTGTCGCATTTGAAGAGTCACCTAAAAAAACTTGACTATAAGATAAAAAAAATTTATGTTATATATATATTATTATTTATTTCAGCATGAAATTTGCAAAGAGCGGTATTAAAAATATATTAGTTTACAGAGGAAGTTAATGAGAGTATAAAAAGTGAACAAGCGAAAATACGAATAAGCTAAAAATAAGTATGTAGTCGTAGAAATAGAGAAGTGCCTGTGATAGTATGCATGGAAATGAGCGGAATGCTAAATATATGTAATTCCAAATAAATATGACATTATCTCAATTACACTTATCAGCTTAAGAAAATGGCTAGAAGTTATAAATGCACAACACCAATCTGCTTCTCGTTTACTTTACGGTAACGTTTCTCTACACTTTAATATTAGTAAACCAGTTGGAGTACATTGGAAACCAGGTAAGATCTTTTTTTATTCTTTTACATTTCGTTATTGACTAATTAGTAATTGGAAATGGGTTTTCAATTAACAGTAGGAAATTTGCGTACGCATACATCTTTAACGTAAATATGAAGGGTTGGTGCTCGATACATAACACTAAGAATTTGGTTGCATGATCGGCCTTCTCCAATGCCATTGTTAATGTCTTTGGATGATTATAATGCATGTCACCGTAACGGTAAGCGCCTAAGAGTTCTAGTCATGAGACGTCCTTTTCTCTGGAATTGTTAACTTGTAATCTTATAACTCAAAATAAGATCATTATTAGAAACTAATTGTTTTGGTCAGTACATCTGGATTCATTATATAGCATGTGCACATCTAGTCATTATTCCATACTACTACTATAGAGAAATGATAAAATTAAATTATGGAAACATCTGTACTATTTTTTATATTGAAAATGGATTTTTCTAAAAGATTAGATTTTTAGTAGCATTATGGTTTTAAATGACTGAAATTCTGAAATGAAATTATACATTGGACTTAATATGTTCATCTTACTTAATTTAAAGTGATTTAAGTTATATTAAAATTCCAATTATATTACTTTGTGTAACTAGTATATCAATCAAAAAGTGTTATGTATAATTTTTTTTTGCAAATGACAATGTTCGGCCATGGATCCCGATTGGCTCATTTTTGTCATTAGCATTTTCATGCATTTCTGTTATAACTTAATTCTGTTATAACTTTCATAAATATTTGCATGTACTGTGTTTCCATATAGTAAGTTTTTCGGCATTGTGAACTGCAATTATAAGAGTACAACACTCCCTTATTATTTTCATACTTACATGATATCAGTCAGAAAAGAAAGACTTGGGAGAGAAACAATTGAAACGTAATTTTATATTGAATGTAATAAAGGTGTGCAACTCTCTTTTATTTCTCCTGTAATGTGTGTATGTATGTATGTATGTATATGTATATATATATATTTAATTTTTTTTTGCCCAAAGAAATCTTGCAACACCATACACTTGACACTTGGCGAGTAAATTTATTATGTATCTCATGTTTTGAGGTTATAACTGGACATCGCGCGAGCATACGATGCTTCGCACACACCGCTGTCAACATGGCAGTGCTACCCCCTACTTCTAATGCTATATATATATATATATATATATATATATATATATATATATATAAAAATATATATATATATATGTATATATACACATATATATATATATATATGTATATATATATATATATATATATATATATATATATATATATATATATATATAGATATATATGTACAATAAGTAATCCGTAAATTTCCCTCCTATTCATCTAATGACTGCAGATTGACCAGAGCTATGCATAAATTAAAACATAGCCACTCATTGTGATTATGTTATAGGATAACACAGAATGAAAATTTTGGATAATTTAGGAAAAATCAAATTTGGCATTAAAAAAATACACAATATCTTTATGTTATAAGCAAAATAGTGAACCTAGGATTATTTATTCTTTCGCTTGCCCTTCAACAATCATTTATAAAGTGAACTGTACACGTAAATTAGGATTTAAATATGTAAAGATCTGTATATCAAATAAAAAAGGCCTTTAAGGATATAAAACTTAAAATTGGAGCACAGCAAAATAGTAGAAATAAAAATTTTATTGAATTGTTCAACTGGACTCTACTAAATTGATTTAGCTTCTTTCTTAATGTATATTATATATATATATATATATATATATATATATATATATATAAATATACATTTACCGTCACAAATAGGATATCTTTTGATTTGCTTCTTTTTTTCATATTTTTCATTCTCAAACTTCGTTGGGAAGAGGAAGTTACTGATTTTTTCATATATTTTGATAATAAATTTAAGATTATGTAGATTAAATTAGCCTTTTAATAATGGCCTGTCATAAGATAATTCAGCTGATCTTATTGGGCCACTTTTAAGTTAAAAATCCTCCAATTCAAACAGATTTCTGATTAAAAATATAAATAAGTTTTTAATATAAAATAGTGCATATATGAAAACTCTACCACTGTGCTCAAAATTTTTAATTCATAACACCTTTTATTTATTTACACAAGATGTTTTGTCATATTTATTTAAGGTCAATGGAGGTGGATTTGATTTTGATTTTCTATTGTAATAATTGAGAGCATATTAAAATTCACTTTTGTCTGCATCGTGTGTTTTTACTCTAGTAATGTTCAAAAGGAAGCTCTCCACATTCAAACAACAACTAGTCGTCTTCTGGCACTGCAGAAATATGGTCAGTATGTATAAATGTATATAAAATCTATAATATGTAGTTTTGGCTACAGAATATTGGCAGACACAGAACCAATTTTACATAATAAATTATTATATATATGTATATAATTTATTTCTGGACACGATCAATCGTAGATTGATACATGAATAGCAACCAAACTCTTCAATGTTGGTTTAACTTAAAAAAGCTTCTTCGGTTCTTGCTTTCATCACTTCCAACATATCAAAAGACACAACAAAGGGAAAATACTAAACGCAAGAAAAAAATCCATCACAGTTAGGTCTCGTGACCTGGCACGTCTTTTGTATCATTCTAATCGACCCAGATCATTCTAGTCAAATTTGATATTAAACCTCCTTATGACCTCGTTAGTGGAGTGTGATGGATCTTCATGGTGCTAAAACTACCTATTTATCTTATCTCGTAGAGATCAGTTATCAATATCGGCATCAAGCATTGTTTTAATAAAATGTTCGTAAGAACCACCGTCAATAGTCTTCATAATAGTGTGGATATTTTGTAGCCGGCACCTAAAGTCTCATTGTGATTCACCGTCTTTGCGCTGGTAGGCATTAGCAAAATGTATTTCTTGACAATAAAAATTAAAATCATCCCCTAATTTTAATGAAGTCTTCATTAATATTTTCATATATGATGAATTCTGTGAAAAGGTAATCACAGGATACGACCCTGCTAATCAGGTTGTTTTTTCCTTTTATTGTTTGTAAATCGTACAGACAATAAAGCAACCATTTAAATTAGAATAATGATCAAGTATAGTTCTGATGACATCGGCCCATCGTCGGGGATCTCGGACATGCCACCAGAAGCGTAGATTATATTTCATATTCAATCACCAATAATTCATGTCATGGCACAGTAATAATACAATAGTGCAACATAGAGACTGACATAGATCTTTTCAATATTCGCATAAAGAAATAAACATATAATGACTTGTTATAACGCATCGAAACCAAGCAAATGAATACAAATGAATTCTGAGAATTAAGTTGGTCGACGGAAGAAAAAAATTGTATCTGCTTACTAAGGATTGATGTATTTAATTAACTACATGAGCTGCTCGATGAAAATATGTTGGAACGTAGTGTCATAACATGAAAAACTAAAATATCATAAAATTATGTTTAAATCAGTTGACACGTTGTTTCAAGTAAATAGATCTTAACAATTATGTAAACTCGGTCAAATAAAATCGCCTTTCCAAAATTATGTTCCTCTAATCACATCCCCATCTTCAAATCGTTTTACGGAATACCCGGGTGTACAAACTCCATAACCACTGATTATAGTTGATCCAGTAAACAAACTCAATCTTCATTATTTCAAAACATCAGTCCATAACACATAACTTGTCATTGTTTTGAAATTTCTCATCTAAGGTAAATTAATTGCCGAAACAAAGCAATTTTTCTTAATGAAATTGTATTTGCGTAAGAATATTTTCTTTTTTTCCACAATTAACCTACAACATCTAGGTGTTAAGTAAAAAGGTAGGACATTTGTTAAAATATCTCTACAGCAGATTCAAAATTAAAAGAAATAAAAGAATTTAATTTTTCCATCAAATACTTCTATACGGTAATCATTAAATCTTTTTGATGGATTTTTACTAAATCTTTTCAAAATACAAAAGAAATATTTTAAAGAAAATATATTAATTTAAAGTAATTAAAATAATTTTCCGTGTCACTTGGATAAGAGTAAAATCTCTGATCTCTTTTGGGTGAGCATGATCACTTTGTACTACAGAAATTAATTAAGCTGATGGAGGTTCACACCTTGGCAGAGGCTCCATCAGCTAAGTTTCTTCACTTTGGATTGTCAATTAGTCCTTAGCTACCTAAATTTATCTACCACATACGTCATAGTTCTGGCTCAGTTTCACAATATTCTATTTAATTGAATAAATTAGTGATTTATTTTTCAATTTTATTTATTTTGTGAAACGGAAATATTTCATGTATTTCTGTTCCTTAAATTATATAAAAGGATTATTATATGTAGATTAAATAATAGTTATAATATCTTATAATTAGTCTTAAATGGTAACATGGAGTTTCTTTACATAAAAAAGTCACCGAAATCAACTAAATGGTGTTGATTATAATAGAATTTACGTAACCATAATATGGTATATAGGTTTTATAGTTTTACGAAGCACCTAAGTTAAGTCACTGATTTTAAAACTGTACAAAATCAATATGAAATTTGTATCTGTATGTTAATCTAACATACACTTTAACATCTTATTTTTTTCTTATTTTCTTTCTTTTTCGTGGTTTATACATACGTTATCTCATGTAGTTTACTGATACCTAGAGTACCTCACAATTTCCATATATCGGATGACATACACTCGTTAATTTATTTTTTCTAAACTGACACTTTTTGCATTTTCGCACACTTGCGACACCTCTTTCATAGTATTGTATAGATTACCTAGGAAAAGAGGTTTATGGTCTATTTTACTTTTAGAATTGAATTTTTTTGTTTCTGCATGAAATACTGAGGCAGAAACCGGCTTTGTTCTCTGTTTTGTTCCCTTTAATGGTGCATATTTACTAAACAGGTTAGAAATTTCAAAAATAATTCACCATATCCCCTACATTGTCCTTACATAAGATCGCATTCCATTTAATAGACTCTGCATTCTCGGGAAAACATGGCATCAGCTAAAATTTCAACGATGTGCCATTTTGGATAACAATTTTTGACCATTAATGAAATTAGGCATACATGAAATTGAAAGAAAAAACCCAGAGTGGTATGTCGACCACAGGTGGAATAAAAGTTTGGGATTCACTGTTATATGATACTGTAGATATTTAGCTTACATTACTTAAACTTTATTTTATTTAACTCACCTTACCATGCTTATGTTGAGAAACTTTTACATGCTAAGTGAGATATTTTATTTTTCCTACATAGATATTTTTTACCATTTTGAAGCTTGTATTGCTATTATAAAAAAACAAGGTAAATTTATTGTAATATTGCTTGGTTTACCACGCTACGTAACAGTTGGAGCTTTGTTACTAGATTATGCTTTGTTACTGTTCCGTGATCTTTTTCAACTTTATATCAATGAAGGAATCTTCATGAAATATCATTTAGTATGAGAAGAAAATGAAATTTCAGGTTTTTACATATTTCATTTAGTTCCAAAATATCTCTAAACATATTATTAATTTGCCCATTGCGGTTTATGAAATTACTCGACAGCATATGAGGCATTCAGGGGCTTGAAGGACAGACAATATTTCTTATTACTTATCGTAAATGTGCTTTTATATATTTATTCATCCATTTATGAGTTGCATAGAAAATCCTTCTAGAAATTCAAGAAGTAAATGTACCTGCAAACACATTCACATACGCGAAAAAGATGCATAATTTCTTTAAAGGTATCGAAAAGAAAACAAAACGCCTCAATTATTTGCAGTGGTCTCTGTTTCACCTACTTCGAAAAATACACTTTTTATTCTAAGTGTGTAATTATCTCATATTATAGTTGTCATTTGGTTCTAAAATCTCTCTAAACATATTATTTTGCCCATTGCGGTCTGTGAAACTACTAGACAGCTTTTCATTCCTGATTCATTTGGCTTGAAGGAAATATAATATTTATTATTATTTACCGTAAATGTACTTTTCAATATTTATTCAATCAGTTGTCAGCTGTATAGAATACCTTTCAGGAAATGCAATAAGTGAATATACTTGCAAACACACTCACACGTGCAAAACAGATTGTACATAATTTCTATAAAGATATCGAAAGGAAAACAAAATGCCTCGTTTATCTGCAGTAGTCATTGCTTTATCTACTTAGAAAAATACACTTTTTTATTTTAAGCTTGCAATTCTCTCATATTATAGTTGTCATCGATATTGTTAGTACAATTAAATAACTCCCTTAGATTTAAATATTATTATTAAAACTAGAGCAAAATTTATTTTTAAGTCTCATTTTTGTTGACTACTTAAGTATATATGGGTTTTGTTTAGTTATAATATTAAATAAATAATATTGCAATTTTGACCAGTGATAAAAATATATTTTTATGGAAAAATCTTCAATAGTGATATGATGGAATATAAACGTAATATTATGTTAATTTATTTATGCATTATTTAATCAATGTTTATACAAGTATGTAAATTTGTTTATAAGAACAAGCATAAAAAGTAATGAATGTGGACCGCACTGTACTATACAAATTCATATCTTTAATTTTTTTGCACAAGAATATAATTGGATTTTGGGAATCTAACAAAATATGGATAGGAAAATATAGAAACTTTAACTCATTTTAAATTTAATTATATAGACTTATTTTTCATGAAATAAAACTGAAACATCACAATGAAATTTGAGGCGAGAAAACTTAAAAATTGAAGAAAAGTTGATGCATTCACAGGAAAAAGGCGAGCGATCTTGAATTCAGCAATGCCAGGTATAGACAAGAGTTGACACAAACCTTCCAATTTGGGTAGCAGTTCGGCAGCTGTAAACATTTTTTTTCAGGTAAATACAGTAAATACCTGACGTTATCAATATTGATTACTATTTCTGATAATAAAATTATTATTTTCATGTAAATATGGTGTAAAATGATTATCTGTATTATATTTTTACATTTAAACGTGAATTGGATTTTCTTCCAATGTTTGTCAAGGAAGAATTTCGTTTTTTAAATGTACATCAAATGCAAAAACACAGACAAAATTTTGACATGTTATATATTAATTAAAATTATGGATACTTATCAAACATGCAAAAAGTAGCATTTTTATACATACATATATATATATATATATATATATATATATATATATATATATATGTATATATATATATACTTATTACTTGCATTAGAAGCACAGTTTTAGTATCATTATTGGATTTTATCTTGAGTGATAATCTGCTAATGGCACATATGTAAATTAAATTCAAGTCCCTATAACGAAGTGACGTGAAATGGAACTTTGGAGCCGAAGTGAGATAGAGAAATAATAATGTTTAACATGTTTAGGTGAAATATGGTACATCTATGATGTTGTATATGGATATGTTTTCATGGAGTTGACTACTGAATAAAGAATAGTTAAACAAAAGTTGATAATTTAACTTCTTTAACAATGACTACGCAATCATAATTACTTTGGATAGATTATATATAGTAATTACGTAGGTTTAATACGTGCCATTAAGTATAATTGTTTTTAACTATTTAAATTTTAATTATGTGTTTTTAATTTTATTCAGCGTAAAGTCTGGAAGAAAAGGTAAAAAAGGAATCATAGCTGATAAAAGGACGTAGTCATCATCACTTATCCAGAGATAATGACACTCTATGAAGCAAAAGTACATCGGTGTGTTTAATGGTTGGTAAAAATCGTTGTGAAAAAATTAGCTAAAAATGAGTTGACCGCAACGCAACCTATTCGAACACTTTAATAGGTTACACTAATTTAGAAGTAATTTAAAAAAAGTACTCATTTTAATATATGTTGCATAGTTCATATAATATTTTTCGCAAAATCCTTGTAATGCGGAGCGTGGTCGAGATCTACTCGTAAATGTTTAGTGCTCTGGAGACTGCGGTTCTTACACAAACTAGTCTTTTCTGTAATCATTATGATTTAATTTTATAATATTACGCTGTTTTGAAATACTTATGGTAGTGCAAGAAGAGTGGAGCGATCAAGATGAGAAACATCGGACAACAGAAACCGTTGTACACACTAAATCATACAAGGAATGATGAAGATGCAAAAGTATGTAGTAACTACACATAAGAAGATAATGTCGAATTTCCTAATCACGCCAATAATATAATCACGGGATTTCATCGTCTCAGGATTCTGAGATGACACTAACACTAACACAATATTTTGTTTAGGTAAGGATAAAATAACAACAAATGGAGCAGTGACGTATTACAAACCGCAATAGGTGCTTTGAGCTGTACGTCACGAAATGTGTAGTTAAGGAAGTAACAAAAATGTATAGTTACGGTAGCTCCAGAATGTGTATTGAAATGCAGTTTTATAAATTTTGGTAACCAAAGAACTTATGCAAATCATGCTATGGGAAACTAAAAAAAAAAGTACGATGATTCCAAATGTGACATTTAACATTTTGAAAAACAATGAGTTGTAATCGTTTTCATTATTGTTTAATTACCCGTAATTAGATGAATTACTTGACAGTAAAAGAAATGCTTTGAAACATTTGCATCTGTCAGAAATTTAAGACATTTAGTGATGTCTACATATTATTCACTCACTGAATATATGAATAGCTACTTAAATTTAGAGGATGATTTGTATTCCGTTAGTACCGACTAGCGGAAAAACCTTGAATATATATGAATTGAAAAATTTTGTGTTGTGTGATTATTTACCTTAGGTAATAATCAGAAGAACACTATGGCCAAAATCTCAGTGATATTTTTATGTAATAATATTAACCCAATCAGCAAGAAATAACACTTTTGGTGTTTGGTATATTATAATATTATTAAAATACCTCTGTGTTACTGAAACAAATGATTATTAATTGGTCTATTGTCAATCCTAAACTGTACTTATGTGCCTCACAGGCATATTAAATTATCACCGTGAGTTTTTTCTTTTTTTGGATGCCTTTATCCAATTAATGTGAAGAATATATATGATCTACGTTCAGTTGTAGGAAAAAGTCGATTCAGAATGTATTCATTATTTTGTGTCAGTGCACTCGTTAATTTTGACTTTTTTTCCTTCTGCTAATTTGGCGTAGTTGTCTCAACATTTTTTCAACAATGAGAATTCGCGGCTAACTCAATTAACACTTAAGAGACTCTTCCACATTCAATAACAATTTCAGTTTATTATTATTGTTAGCTTTAGTTCCATACACTCACAAGATTCTTTTTCAACTCAGACTTACAAGATATAATATGAATTAGGTGTAGCCGTTTTATTTTTAGTACTTGCTCTGTGCATCTATCTGAAATTGTGTTATATTGGCACTAGCATGCTTTTACTTCTAGAAATGTTTTCATTATCAAAATAAAGAGTGAAATGTTTCTTATCCATAGAAGGAAATAAAACTAACCTTAAATATGAACACTACACATAAAGACAATTAATAACTGGTAAAATAAGCAAAATGACATAGCTCTAGAAAGCAAATTAAATTAGTCGTCGAGGTAGACAATATATAAGAATAGTGCTATAGTATAAAGTGACCAGTACGATAATTGATAAATATCTCAAGGACAATAAATCGACTTACGTATATTTTTAAACATTTCTATTTTTAGCCCAAGCGTCCGTGCAAAGTGAAGTCTCTGTGTAAGTTTACACGAAAAGCAATCCTGTTAAGTAATATAACCAAAACATCGACACGTACACTGTCAGTAAATACCGATCCGACTGAAATTACGGTGGAGTTGAAATTAATACACTGGTAGTAGATTAATTAAATTGTATAAAAGTAGTAGGTCAATTAAATTGTATAAAAATAGTAGTTTTTACATGTTTACTAACCTCCGAATTGGCACCATAAAAAACAAATCCTATAGCAACAAGTGCGCCCCCAAAATAATTTAAAAATACTAATAGAATCTGCAACAAAATAAAAATTATTTTGATGTACATGTAAATGTTACACAGAGATTTCGAAAGCACATGAACTTTTTTTCCTTTCACATATTAATCCGTACCAAAATTGTAAAAAAGAATAAAGAGCATTCTCAAAATATTTAATGTAAAAATAGTACTCTTATATATTTAAGAAATTTAAGTCTTTAATTATTAAATGCAAAAACATACAACTTAATAAGGAAGTAATTAAATTGGGTCTTACTTGCAAGTAGAAGGCATCATGTAAGAGAAAACAGACATCAAAAACTTTCAAGTATAATTTGATTATTTTATCGACATATACATTCAAATCATCCATTGTGATTGTCATTATGTCGTCAGCACTGCACAAACTAAGGTGGTCATCTACACTAAGTAGAGCGGAAAGTTGTAAATTTCCATATTCAATTCTTTTCAAAACATCATTGAGTGATGTGGAAAAAAGAACACGTTCAACATCGCTATACCAAAATATAAAATAGCCAAAGACGAATCGTAATTCAAAGTCGTGGGACAAATATACATAGAAAACCATTGAAAGGAAAGTTAAACATATTTTATAAAAATTTAAACGATTTTGTTTCCGTTCTTTTTCATATAATGAGCTCTTAATGTTATAATCCAAATAATTATCCAGCATTTCCATTTCAGCAATAAATTGTGGAAATTTATTCCAATCCAAAAAAGTAGTTGTGATAATGATATAACTGAATGCAGCTAAAAATGCTATGTGGTAAATTGTTTGCGGTACGAAGCTTTCATTTGACGTAAGACCAAAATATGGGTCCACAATTAGAAGCAGAATAAGTAGTAATAGAACTGTTGCTGCATATGTTATAGTTATGACACGTCTTATTATCATCGGCCACGGCTGAGAGAGTATTGTCTGTCTTTTAATTTCTGTGTTTCGTTTGATGCCCATTACAATTTCCAAATATTGCAAATATTTCCATGTATCTTTATAGCATATTTCTTCCATTTTCAAATGTCAGAAATTAGAGTAGGATTAACGTATAAATGGTTTAATTTTTAGGTTTCTGTATGTCTGGTGCTCCACTAAAGACAACCAGCTACAGGACTGATTAGCAGAAAAGTAGAATGCTACCAGAGTAATAGAGATATTATTGATTTTGCTTCATGACTAATTGTTATTAATGATGCTGCTAGATAGCAGACACATTACGGTGAGGATGGTATTGGGAAAGTTTTTAAATAATTGATTAGAAAAATTGATTTTTCTTTAACCCTTGGAAAAATAAGTCAAAGGTAACTCAAATTGAAATAACACAATTTTTAAATTAATTTTAATTTTCAACATAGGAAAATTCGAATTTTAAGGAAAAAAAAATTATTTTCTGAGTAAAGTTTTTAAAAAAATTTTCCACTTTTCAAAATGAAAAAAAAAACATCACAAAAATGATAAATTCTAATACAACCATCCAACAAAATTTAAAACATTCAAAGGCAGAAACCCCTCCACACTCACCTTATCCATTCAAGTTTGAAATATACCATATGTTATTTAATATTTCGTTGAAAGTTTACTGTTTGATTCTTTGAGGATTGGGGACTGTCGATGAATCGACCATTTCACGAATTCAATTTATCATATGTAATTTTTTGATGAATTAAGGTACATACCTATATAGGTATATATCTTAATTCATGAAAAAATTACATATGATAAATTAAATTATATCTGCCGTTGGTATTTTAACAAAACATGATAGATTTTTTCAAGTACATTTGTTTCGCCTAATTTGCAATACGTGTTTATACACACTTTTTTCTTTGTACGACTTATATCTTAACATTATATATTTAGATATTATTGCGTTTATCTTTTCATAGCTTCATCTATATTGTTTTTGATTTAACATGACCACTTTTATTTTTTGGAGACCAATACTAGCTCCTCCCCGCTGTACGTTTCTGTACAACTCGCTTGCTGAATGCCTATATTAGAGTATCATTCTTTAATAGCTCTCTATGATCGTTAATACGGATTTCTCGTTATTTGCTTGAACTAAATAAAATAAGTAATTTAAATGAGTGAAATTTCTTCTAGACTCCAGTACAACTTTAAATCGTCCACTAAGTATTATTACCAGAAACGGTCAAGGTAAAATTATGTAGAAAATAATACAAATGGGGTTAGTGAAATATTTTCACTTTTTCAAAAATATATCGTCACAGTTAAAGTAATAAAAATCCAGATGCCGCAAGAAAACTATTGAAAGATAGATAAAGCCTTTTTGCAAGGTTGGTTGGTTTATGATATCCGACCTATAAAAAATCTTTCGTAACTAGTTAAAAAAGCTTACATATAACTTCTTGGCTCCTGCTTGATAACATTATTGCGACATAAGTCCACAATTCATCGCCATTAAATAAATAATGTTATGTCAAATCGTCATTTTCAAATTAAAATTAGAATGATTATTTTGATCCTAATCTGTAAATATGTTTTTAAAACTAACACATAAATTATATTTTCTGAAAATATTTTCAAAGTTACCCAAAGTAAACTTTTATTTTAAAAATTATACATGCATCTTCAGAATAGTTAAAACACATTAATTTCAAAGTAGAAAGATGTGTTCACTTAAATTATTTTCATGATGTTAGTAGAATTTGTGCCCCCTTTTTAAAACTATTATGTTTCTGGAAAATAGAACAATGATCTGATGTTTAGAGGGATCATTTAATTGGATGGTATTCTTTGTGGGTAAATGACATGCTTTCAAAGTTCTTCCAAGTCTAATTGCAAAGTTATATTAAATACACCTGCATAAAATTAAACCATGACAGATATGGCAGGAAGACTTTTAATAAGGCATTTCAATATCCTGAGGTTATTTTGTCTTAGAAATGGGAATTTATCTTCGACGCTCAAATATTTGTGTTTGTATAAGTAAATCCTCAATTTGTTATTCACCGATCAATGTTCTGGAAGTATTCAAACTCATGATAATTTTGCATATAATTGTGGTGTAAAATCGTTTTAATTCGCATTATTTCTGGTAATATTTTCATAGTTATATGTCATCTCTTTGTGTCTCCTCACCCTCTTTTAATTAAAGCTTATCGTATGTTGTTTAATTCATGCATGTTACTTATTTGCATTGCCTTTTATTCATTGTTCATTTTACATTTGTTTTAATACCTTTGGTTTTGTTTTTCATTTCATATCCATTAACAACTTATGACGACACAAAAAGTTTACGTAGTAATGAATTTGTCTTCTAAGAAATAAGTATATTCATGTTTAGGGGGAATTCTACATAAATTAATTTAAAATTAAAATTATGCCCATATGAAATAGCCAAAAATAAAACTGTGCTGTCAAGGGACCCCTTTCAGGAACAAAGTTGCTTACATTATTTTTTTTACTCTAAACGTAATTTAATATGTAGATTTCTATTGATTATATTAGTGTATTGATTACGTTAGTGTACTTGTCACGCCGTACAAGTGCAGCCCTCTCTTGTTGTGTTCTCATTTTATTATTTTAAAATTTATTTATTAAATCAATAAAATTTTAAGTTTAAATTTAATTATCATAAAAATTTATATTTCATTATTTATATTTTTAAGCTTAGTAATTTTAATTTTTTTAATAAATTAATCAAAAGTTAAAATTACTTTTAAAATTTAATTATTTTAATTATTTTATTGTAAATTTAAATATTTAAAAAATTTAAACGAATATATTGAATTATTAAAACCGAAGCAATCTAAAGTTTAATTAATTAATGAAAATAAATGGATATGCCGACAATTTATTGTAATTTAATAACTTTAAGTATTTAATAAATAATAGAGTAATAATGAATTTATTTTCATTATTATTTTATTATTTATTAAAGAATTTGCCGAAAACTTTTAGTGGTTTATATATTTAGTAAATGATATAGTAATAATTTATAATGCAAATAAATACTTACCGAATTGTAAACAGTCTGACAGATGATTGACTTACAATAGAAAACCAGTAGAATAAAAAAAATAAATTTATATAATATTTACACATATTTAGAATTTAAGTTATACAGTTGATCATGCACCAATGCTTGCTGCTCGAAAGTCAATACTCGCACAAACACACACACACACACACACACACACACACAACTGTATATAATAGAAAGAGACAAAAAGAAAGAGAGGGAAAGGTCACCTGGAGGGGGCATAACGCTTTTTCCTTACATGAAGATTTCTGCCAGTTCAATCTACTGTAAGCCGCATAAAAGAACTTTGTTCCAAAAAAATTAGTTTAAATAATATTTACACATGTTTAGAATTGATGTTATACAGCTGACTGCGCACAATGCTTGATGCTCGAATGTCGATACTCACACGAACACACACACATACAACCTTATATAATAGAAAGAGAAGAGAGAGAAGAAAAGGTCGCCTGGAGGGGGCATAAAGCCTTACGTGACAATTTCTGCCAGTTCGCTCTACTGTAAGCTGCGTAAAAGAACTTCGTTCCAATAACTCTATATTTATTAACTTAGAATGTAATTAGAATCAATTTATATCTTACTCAGGAATTTATTTTTAGACCTGAAGCTGAAATCGTGGCAATGGACAATGATAGCAAAAAATTTTAAATGCTTTTGAATATTTAGTTGCATTGTAATTATTTGGCAAATTATTAAATTTAACATAAAGCGTTCTTTGAATTTTGAGAAGAAGTTTTCACTAAAAAAAATAATAATGAATGTTTAAGAAGAATTGCGAATTGTATTTTTAAAATAAATCCTGACCACCGATAAATTGAACCAATCCTTAAAGTCCTCCATATAGGTTATTGCTTATAGGTACCAATTCTCAAAGGTGACAGCAAATTATACATATAATATTAACTACTTGTAGTGCCCTCTCCAAATTGATTTACGCAGACATTAACTTGGACAGAAATAAGGGCTTCAAATCGAATTGACTTTCAAAAAGCTAAACTTCTACTTCCGTTCAGTGACATATTAAATATTTTACAATACTTAAGTCACTTAAATTAAATAACTGCAGATAACTACAAATTTTATTTCGATTGAATGACGCGAATAAGTTTTATTATATGGTTAATGATATAATAAAACTTATTTAAAGTAGATAACTACATTGTAAAAAGCACAGAGGTGAGAAATACTAACTATAGTCTAACTATATTAACTATATTTTTATGATTTTTTTGATATGATGGGTATTTTTGTAAAATGAAATTTAAATAAATTAAGTACCTGAAAAAAAATTTAATTACTTATATAGCAAGAGTTGCTGTTTGAAAGTATTGATTGTGAAGTTCAAATTTATGATTCTAGTATGTCTACAGGAATATACTGGAAAATATTAAAAAATTTGTTCTTTCCTCTTATTTCCAAAATTGTTTATTGATTTATTCAAAGGCTAGCAAACTGAGTTACAGTCGCGTAAGTGCATAATAAAATATTCAGAGTATCAAACTACTCGTAGACTATAATTATGCATGCACAAAATGATTAGACTATTTACATATACATTTTTAAGGGTCACTTGTGTTAGTGAATTTATTACATAATATATTGATCAATTAGTAACGCTAGTTTTAACTTAGGAGTTATCTTATTTTATACATACTGAACTTGTAATTAATTATATTTTAGCTGACTTTAATTTGTTCACAAAACAATATACCTTTTTATTTCCCTTTTAAATTTTAATGATTTCTGTTCAATAACGTACAAAGAAGAATGTTCAGGAACAAAATTTGTTATTCAATCGGCACATTCGTGTTATAGAGTTATAAAATAAATATTATTGTTACAAACTTGGAGTACAAATAATCTACGTGGGAGTTCATGGCACCTGAATCAGTTGTTATATTTGAGTAGAGTTAGGGACAGTCAACATGCAAATGTGTGATTTTATATAAATGAAATAGATCAGCGTTTTTTTTTGCGGCTAGTAATGACAAATTGAATCTCAGTACTTGGATTTTATCGGTTCTATATTCTCGTTCAATATGAAGTCTGTGAAAAAAACATTCAAGGACTTCTTTTGTAATTTTTCAATTTTCTCATTGTATGATGCGTATTACGGAGACCTATACCTATGAAAAATGAGCTTTTGGAAGTCTAAGTAAATATTATAGGCAAATTACAATGATGATTCTAAATGTCATATTTTTTAAGATATTTACAACAATATCCCCTAAACTTAAGATATTAGATATTTTTAAATATTTACTACTTTTGAAAGTTTATGTTAGTGATAAATCGAGTGAGAAAAAGAGTCAGTTCACTTTATACAAGGTAAGGAACCTTCAATAAGCGAGCCATACTTGCACTTAGATGATTTTTATTTTCATTTTAAGATATCAAAGTGAACTATATTACTGTTAGCTATTACACCTAACACAAAAATGTTTATGTCATATTACTTTAGCTTTAGCATCTGACAGAGTAAATAGTATTTCACGGTTATTATTATGGTGCAGTGTGCCTATAAAAACACTAAACTAATGTATTATGCTGGATATACTAAACTAATGTATTGTGTTGGATATTCTAAACTAACATATCATGTTGGGATTATTAAGCTAATGTATCTTGTTGATAATACTAAAGTCACGTATCGTATTGGAAATACTAAACTAACGTATTGTGTTGGAAATACTAAACTAATGTATCGTGTTGAATATATTAAACTAACGTATCATGTTGGAAATACTATACTGATGTATCATGTTGGAAATACTAAAACTAACATATTGTGTTGTAATTACTAAACTAATGTATCATGTTGCAAATATTGAAGTAATGTGGTGTGTTGGAAGTAAGTACATGTATGTAAATACTGAAGTAAGTAACATGTTGTGTTGGAATTACCAAACTAACGTATAGTGTTGGGAACACTAAAGTCACGTATTGTGTTGGAAATACTAAGCTAACGTTTTGTCTTGCAAATACTAAAGTAATGTATCGTGTTGGAAACACTAATCTAACATATTGTGTTGGAAATACTAAAGTACATGACAGTTTAGTAACTTTTGAATTCAGTTCCCATAAACATATCACTTAATAATTGATAGTAAAGACCATAATTTTTTAAAATATAAACGAACACTCGTACATTAAGGTGGTAAAATAAATTTTCTATGTTCTCGTTAACAAGGAACATTATAATATAAGCTCTAATTTGTGTAAGCCCATTTTCAGAGTCCTCAGCATTCTTTCTTGTAATGTTCTCCGAATTTCTTCCTTTATTCTTTTGATAAATATTAAAATGCAAATTAAAATGATTTTATACCACAATTATATGCGGAATTATCATACGTTTGAATACTTCCAGAACATTGACCGGTGAATAACAGATTGAAGATTTACTTACATGAGCCCAAATATTTGCAAGTCAAAGATAAATTCCCGTTTCTAGGACAAAATAACCTCAGAATATCGAATACCTTATTAAAAGTCTTCCTGCCATATCTGTCATAGTTTAATTTTAACTAGGCTCATTTAACGTAACTTTGCAATTAAATTTATGCAAATTTCAAAAGCATGTCATTTATCCACAAAGAATACCATTCAATTAAGCAATCCCTGTAAACAGCAGATTATTGTTATATTTTTCAGAATATTATGTTTTAAAAAGAGGGCACAAATTTTACCAACATTCTGAAAAAATGTAAGTGAGCACATCTTTCTACTTTAAAATTAATGTGTTTTAATTATTCTGAAGACATACACAATTTTTAATATAAAAGTTTGCATTGGGTATCCTTGAAAATATAATTTGTGTGCTAGTTTTAAATATAAATATAGGAATAGGATCAAAATAATAATTCTAGTTTTAATTTGAAAATGACGCGAATGACGATTTGACATAACATTAATTATTGAATGGCGATGAATTGTCGATTTATGTCACAAAAATGTTGTCGAGCAAAACCTAGAAAGTATGT
Organism: Druceiella hillmani; assembly: GCA_039881145.1. NCBI lineage: Eukaryota > Metazoa > Arthropoda > Insecta > Lepidoptera > Hepialidae > Druceiella > Druceiella hillmani. The sequence goes on along the minus strand of JAYKKI010000069.1, from coordinate 86,440 downwards.
GTAAGTTTTTTAACCAGTTACGAAAGTTTTTTTATAGGTCGCATATTGCAAACCAATCAGCCTTGAAAACGGACTGCCTATGTCCTTAAAAAGTTTTAACTAACACTAACTTTATTTGTATTATTTTCCACATAATTTTGCCTTGACTCTTTCTGGTAGTAATACTTACTAGACGATGTAAAGTCATACTTGATTTGCATGTTATGAATCCAGTAGTTTATGCTTCAAATGTTTAGAAGTGATTTCACTCGTTTAAATTAGTTTCATTAACCGAAATATTAAATAACAAATTCTGTATTTCAATACTTGAATCGATAAGGTGAGTGTGGAATAGGTTTCTGCCTTTGAATGTTTTAAATTATGTTGGTTGGTTATATTAGAATTTATCATTTTTGTGATTACTTTTTTTTCCATTTTGAATAGTGAAAATTATTTTGAAAAAATTTGCTTAGAAAATAATTTTTTTATATTTCCCTAAAATTCAAATTTTCTTCTGTTCAAAATTAAAATTCATTTAAAAATTGTGCAATTTCATGTTGACTTACCTTTGACTTATTTATCTAAGGATTAAAGAAAGTCCAATGTTTCCCATCTTGATCTCTCCTCTCTTCTTGCGCTACCATAAATATTTCAAAACAGCGTAATATTATAAAATCAAATCATAATAATCACAGAAAAGACTAGTTTGAGTAAGAACTGCAGTCTCCAGAGCATTAAACATTTACGAGTACATCTCAATCACGCTTTGCATTACAAGGATTTTGCAATAAATATTATATGAACTATACAACATATATTAAAAAGAATTGTTTTTTTTTTTAATTTCTTCTAAATTAGTATAACCTATTAAATGGTATGAATAGGTTTTGTTAATTTTTAACTAGTTTTTTCACAATAATTGCTACTAACTATTAAACATACTAATACACTCTTGCTTCATAGTATCATTATCTCTAGATAAGTTAATGGTGATAGTGACTATGTCTTTTTATTAGCCGTGATTCCTGTTTTACCTTTTCTCCCTGACTTTACACTCAATAAAATTAAAAACACATAAAATTATGCTTAATACGCACCATCCAAAGTAATTATGAATGCGTAATAACTGTTAAAGAAGTTAAATTATCAACTTTCGATACTATTCTTTATTCGGTAGTCAACTTCAAGAAAACATATCCATATACAACACAATAGAAGTACCATATTTCACCTAACTCAGCTCAAAGTTCCATTTCACATCACATTGTTGTATCGACTTGAATTCAGTCGACATACGTACTGTTACCAGATTATCACTAAAGATAAAAGCCAATAATCACACTAAAACTGTGCTTCTAATGCAAGTAGTAAGAGAAGAATTATATATTATTATATAAATTAAAACATGTACTTATTTGAAAATTTTTCATTTGTTTTAATAAATTTCTTAATAGTTAAAAGAAAATTTTACGCACAATAAATATAAAAATGCTATTTTTTGCATGTTTGATAAGTATTCATAATTTTAATTAATATTGGGGTATGAAAGTACTTTACATGTTCACATTTTTGTCTGTGTTTTTCATTTGACGTGCATTTAAAAAACGAAAATCTTTGTTGACCAACTTTGGAAGAAAATCCAATTCACGTTTAAATGTAAAATATAATACAGATGATCATTTTACACCATATTTATATGAAAATCCTAATTTTATTATCGTAAATGGTAATCAATATTGATTACGTCAGGTATTTATTATATTTACTTGAAAAAAATGTTTAGAGCTGCTGAACTGCAACCCAAATTGAAAGATTTGTGTCGACTATTGTCTATACCTGGTATTGCTGAATTCAAGATCGCTCGCCTTTTTACTGTGAATACATCAACTTACCTTCGATTTTTAAGTTTTCTCAACACAAATTTCATTGTGAGTTTCAATTTTATTTTATAAAAAATACATAATCAAATTTAAAATGAGTAAAAATTTCTAAATATTTTTCTATTCATATTTTGTTAGATTACCAAAACCTAATTATATTGTTGTGCAAAAAAATGAAAGATATGAATTTGTTATTTTGAAATAATAATAAAGTAAAAGTGACCGTGATAAGAACAACAGTAAATGCAAAATATTGATTTATCAGCTGGCACTTAGTTCACTGTATAATAAGCTTTATACATAAACATGTTTTTTGCTATGCTCTGAAACTTCCTTTAAAAATTATAATAGTGGGCAGAAAGTTCAAAAAAAATAGAGCATTATTACATACAAATCTTTTTGTGACCCTGGACGGTCGGTATTTAATGGTTCTAATTTTATGTTTGTACCGTGTACTATACTCGTATTCAAGAGCGTTCAACAAAGCATTGTTAATATTTTTGGCAAACATAATATTTTAATGTACATAAGCATTAGGCATAGTCCACAATACCACATGATGGTGGAAATAAAAAGGAAATAAACCATGTCTCGCAGTACACTAAAATTAAAAACGGTAATAGTTAAATTCTATCTGATTCAGATCTGTTTCGAGCGCTTTCCTATATGTATTGAAATATCAAGGCCCGCTGAGATTACTACTATAATATATGTACTCAAATCTGTATCATTATAGTTTTACTCGTTTCTTGACGTGAAAACGCCTAATCTTTCGTTAAGTATGTGATGGCCAGTCGAACTTGCTTGTGTTACATAATATGTATAGGTTTCAATTGCTAATAACTACGATACTAATAATGTGTTAAAATACTTTAACCTATAGCATATAGAGCATGTCTATTCGTGTAGCACTAGTTTTGCTTGTAACATCATTGGACTGGTATAGGTGCATGCGTGTGATTATTCCGAATAAGAGTTTTGCAAAAAATATATTAGTGTAATGTCAAAAAACGTTTAGCTAGGATCAGTAAATATTGTCACATTTTCTATGCCGGATGTCAATGCGCTTATGTCAATGGACTGTGCTACAGTAGACTATAATGTTATTGAATTTAAAACTGTACACGCAATCGAAGTTCGATGTGCTACAGCTGTGCAGGGCTCCCATTGAATATGCACTTCTAATATATCTATTGGGCGTGGCAAACCAAAGAGTAAGTGAACGCACTTTCTGGACATATTTGTACATAAATTAAATATTAATACGAAACACTTGATATGATCTTCTCCTGACATTTTCACGAAAAATCTATGGCGCAAACTGAAATGAGTCTTTCAGTGTTTATGTATATATATATATATAAATATATATATATTTATATATATATATATATATATATAAATATACACATATTTAAACACACATAATATAGAATATGTAAAAATATCACTATTTTATTATAAATTGGACATGATAATTTCCAACTCTAATGACCCTTTTTTGAATGACGTGTTAAGTGCATATATATGCAAACATCATTTATTGTTTAAAAGTTAGAGAGTGGTGATAGACAGATAGATGGGCAGCCGAGGGAGAGTAATAGAGCCCCGTTCGATACTTCTGATTGCGGAATTGTAAAATGAAGGAGATATAATGCAAAATTCACACCCATTTACAAAAATATTTTCAGTTGTTCCGTAAGAACTTTCAAGACTCTCAATGACTGGACGTATATTCATTGTTGTTTTGTTTAGGTACATCTAAATAAATGCAAGCGTAATATAATAGCAATTCAAAATATTTACTTTCGCACTTATACATTTTGTATTTATTTTATGGCGATCTTAATTTTGGATTTAATTTTTTAAAGAGCAAAGAAAATACTAGATTCTTTATGAACCATATGGGATATGATTTAAAAATGCAAGTTAGGTTAGGATTTTAAAATTATTCTTCTCAGAACTTTATGTAAGAAGGTTGTAAATTTCATAACTCTTGAGATATTTCCAATATTTTACGCCTATGACTTATAACTAGGCAATATATTTATACAGTGTATATTAAAATTAATGTTTGCTAATAATTAAATACTATCGAAGAGGTTTCTTAAACTTCAATAGACAAGTTTTGCAATATTTTATGTTATGGTGTGTCCTGTACAAAATATGATAAAGTGTTTTGCAGAGTATCGCTTCTGTCTTTTCTTGCGTACTTTTCCTTTTTCAATTGTGTAAACTTGCATTTCTCCCACTTGCAATGGGATTTTTTTCAAACTTCCCAGCATTTTTCAATCTGTTTTACAAATTTTACCTTTTTCACAGTATTAGTTTCTGTAAACAGACAAACATTACTCAATTGGTCCCGCTTGAGTTTTAGTCTTAGATAAGTTTTAGCATCTATCTTACCAATACATGATATTTGAAATATTGGAGATTAATTTCAGTTTCCCACATAATGCCATTTTTCAGTCAAATCTGCTAACAAAATGCATATAAAATGGTAATTTTGATGATATGAGAAACACTTGTTTTTCATCATTAAGTTATTTAACCGTTTTAGTGCTATTGTTTCTAATTCATATATACTTAAAAATGCCAAAGAAATCTTTTGTTTTTGATGTCATTTACCCTTGTCTCGAAAAAAAAACTGTATCTCTTCCAAAAATTAACCAATTTTAATAATGTTTTCAGTGTTTTCTTAATAAAAACTTGTACAAGGATAATAAACTACAAAAAAATTATTTAAATATATATTGTGAACAAAATTATAACAAAAACTGAAATCAAGGTCACATCGTCATTTTCGCAGTCCGGTACATCCTCCGTATAAGGAAAATAATTGTTATCATCGCCATCGCGCTCATGGCAAATTTAGTTAAGCGGTAGTAATGCAGTAGTAATGCGGATGAGCACGATGGCGCTCATCAACACTCAAATGGTAAATTAAAGAGCAAATATAATTTTATACAGCAAAGCAAATGTATGCAAATAATAAAATATTTAAACTGACTCAGAAGCAAGAAAGGAGAATAGTAAAAGCTCAAAAATTTCATAGGCTTTCAGACCCTTTATATGTGCATTAAATTCATTGTGGTTTTATGTTTATTTCCTTTTTCAGTATTACATATTGAAGGAAAGGAAGATACTTTTTTCCAAATCTATTCCATTCCTTGCACAGGTGTGTTAAAAACAAACTAGGATTCAAGTGACGAATGTACTTATCAGATTGATCAACGTGGTTATGAGTATTCTTATTTTAATTGCAATTAGTTTGTCAATATGTATGTATCACATGTTTTTAGGGTTCCATGCCTCAAAAAGAAAAAAGCGGAACCCTTATAAGGCCAATAACATGTCCATTAATCCATTGGTCTATCACAACCGTTTTTCTTAGAAAGCATATGAACATATTAACATCATACCTCATCCTGCATATATCATAATTGATGACGTTGCAAAATATTGTTATGAAAATTTTAGGTCAAATAAGAAACTTCATTTTTTATTTCAAGTACCGTATGAAATATTAATAAGCAATTTCTGTTCTTAATTATCATATGTCATTTTTATTAACTCTAGACAAATAATTCATTGCACTATATTGTGAGAGATTCTTTTGATTTCACTAATGTGTCAAAATACTTTGGAGACCTTCATAGATAACCATGCATCGTATCAGCAGCCTACCACAAGTTGCCTTAAACTAGGAATACATTCAAATGTTTTTCATTGCTGCCCTGCAAAATTGTGATGAATGGTAATAATTCTTCAATAAAATATTTCTATGGACTTACACATTCTATTTAATTAATCACCTACAACCCCCCCTAGCAGTCACAACCTCAAGATAAGTTTTGACTCTTTAGACATAATCAATCTTAGACGTAATTAGTGTTATGTATTGGTGTTTTATTATGGTTTACTCAACTTTTAGTAATCTGTGTGACATAAGCAAATACATATCGTTCATATGGGATAACACGTGGACTATGCTTTGCAATTGTGTTATTGAGTGTAATTTATCATGGAGAATATCATTATGTCCTTGTAATTTGAAATAGCAAATACAGTTCGAACTTTATTAAGTGCATAAAAAAGAACAGGTGTAATATCAAGTATACACACTCTATAATTTTTCAAGCAATTGTAATGATACAATTTGAAAAAAATATCGATTTAAATTTTGCGAGTACAGTTACTATTCTCTATAACAAATTTGGCAAATCGAACAGTAAGCTCTCAAGTAGTAAGAGTCAAACTTATTGTTCTTAAAAGTAACAGGACTTTCAAAGTAGTTGCTTAAAAAAATTTGTTTGCCTAACAATTATGCTTCAGTGTTATCTTTTCTGATTCTTGTAATCTTAATATGGGCACTAAAATATTTTTTAAAAGACAAACAATTCTCTCTGCAATATTGTAACGTAAATAAATTATTATTTCAAAAGAAAAAAGGTGGCTACATATTAAAATAAAACATTTGTATTCTGCGACAAATTAATTTTTATATTCAAACACTACTTTTCCATTGAGGCTAATCTTACATTGTTCCTTAAAATGAATACAAGTTATAGTTGATAGCAACACTGAATCTTAATTATCTAGTTATTTTCCTAATTAAATTGTGTTAATACAACTCATTACAAATTATGGCAGTAAACATGTTGTAAACAAATGAATAATCTAATTTAATGTAGTCGTTTGCGCTGAACACTAAAGGTTGGTGTGCAACTACGATGCCAAATTCATATAATGTGGCCGAGAGATTGGAACCTTAAATAAAAAGAAATAAAGAAAAATTAGTTAAAGTTGACTCATCAAACTTGTAATATGATCATAATGTGAGCTACCAACATCCAGAGTAATATAATGTTAGAGCCTTATGTATGTACAAAAAACTATAAATAGTATTATAGTCATTGATTTCATTTGGTCGATTAATAAATTTCATGTATATAAAACCAAAGTCGAGGGCATTAATTGATATTTTGGAACACTATAATTGTTTGTTTTCCTGAAAAGGATATCACCATTTATCACAGTATGTCGTCTAGAGACTCTTTGGTGCGGAAGGATAAAGATTAGAGTTCTTCACGTTATGAGCAAGAATAACTACTAGTATAATAATATAAACTGAACATGATTGGACACATTGAATTGTCAAGCTACTAAGCCTCATATAAGATTCAAATAATTGGATTGATCTATAACCTACCTCGCCTTGAGAAACATGTAGTGAGAGACATTAGGTATTGTGTAACTCTAGTGTACTATAGTGAAGAAATCAATGAACTGAATTTACATATTCCCCCGTGATACAATTAAATAATTCCTTCATACTGCATAAAGTGTTTCTACAAAACGTATCATACGTTTAAGGAATTATCCTCTTATTTCTATTCGTTTGTTTTCAGAATGCCGTAAATTATATTTGTGCGTGTTGGTACACGAATGACAGATAGGTCAGGCGGTAAACTAGACCCAGTACTATTTACAGGCACTACTAATCCAACAAAGGCTATACATAAACTAAACTCATTTAATAAGATCTGACAAGGGTTATAGAGGATAATTGTATATTGTCACGATTTCACCATTTCAAATTGAGCAATTTTGCTATTTCAAAATTATGGAATATGTAGTAATGGGCAAATTTATATTTACAATAACACTGATGTAATTTAATTTAATTTGAAGCATGTTTTAAGTGTTTAAAGTATTGAGATAGAATTAAAACTTGTGATTTATTGCGGGCATTTGAAGCAGGATATTCTTTGTTTCCGGCAATAGTATTCATATATACAGACTGTCACAAAAACTGTGATAACTCCATTTGGACTAAAAAGGATGGACGAACCAGTTATACTTGCTTATATGTGATGGCTATATTCAAATAAATTCAGAAAACAAGATAATCCAAACGATTATAAGGGGACTAAAAAGCGAAGGACATGAATTAGAATATTGTGCAAAACAAAATACCCTACGGAACATAGACAAAAGCCAATCACATTTCATATATGCTGCAGCAAAACACAAATAAACAGCACAATTTTTTTTTTCATTCACATTGAAATCTGATCCCGTAATCAGAGAAGTGAAAAATTACTTGATTTTTTTAGTTCCTACGACTTGTCCAAAATAATTTAAAGTTTTATTCTTATAAAATTTAACAATTTTCAACTTTCCAACATTACAGATTGGTTATTTTAATAGTTTTCCAATGATTTTTAAATAATGAGAAAATACAGATTTTTCTTTCTAACGCACCCATTTTATTTGCTCCATTTTAGTTATGTCGTGCTCTATTATGTTGTCAATACACTGAATAAAGAGAGCCATCTATGTAACTAATAACCGCATGTCATTTGAACTTAACCGGCACTGTTATAAATTACACATACACCATTGTCAATTAACATGCTTTGTATAGTAGATTTTATTTCAGCTGCGATCTGTTTTTTTCATGAAATAATGAAGCCCATCAAAAATACAAAATATAAAAGAATGCAAGTCTTGCAGTGCAATTCTCCTACCGTAAAAAGTTGTGAGATCTATTGTAAAACCATGTTGGTTAATTTATTCGCTTTTTTTCTGTGGGAGAATCAGTCGAACGGCAACATAATCACATAAGAATAGTCTACTATTTTAAATAGTCCTAATTCAAAATAGCAGGTCAAATTTATGCATACGCATGCATGTATTGCTCTCGGCATCACAAACGCCCTCAACTACAAACGTATGCATAATGACTGGCAACAAGCATCATACGAGCGCGGTCGCGTCGCATTATTTGAATTTATTTTTATTATGCATTAGGTATAGGCAGTAGGTATGTGCTGTTAATTTAACCAATATTTGAATACCATTTTTAACCTCAAATTATGTAAGTGACGAAAAATTGTATACTTGTATAACTTTTAGCTTTTAATCACATATCTATTTATATATTTATAAAAAACTTTTTGACGGCCATGAATCATTAAAATCGCCTAAGAAACTTCTAGAATCATTTTATCAATAAAGCTATTGGAAATTATAGTTTGCAAAAATACTTGAATATGATTGGTTTTTGGAAAATGTTCTACTAAAAAGTAAAAAGTGTGCTTGTGATTCTTACCATAGTCATTAGTTATCCGCCCACTGTCGATTTTTACCAGCAAACATAATCTGAGTCTTTGTACAATGACAGACTCCCTCAATAGTAGAATGAATAATGTAGCTCCATACAATAACCGTATCAAAAAAATTATTATTATTAAGTACTCAAAAGATGTGACGTCCTGTAAAAGTGTGTCAGTTGATTAAATTGAATCAAATGTTAATCAGATTTCAAAAATTATTGCAGTGAATAATAAATAAAATTGTACAAGCTACATACATACACAAAAACAATATATGAATAATTAAAAAAAATAGGAAATATAATTAATATCTATAATATTACATATATCTGTCCTTTATAGCAATATTAGATATTTTGTATTAGATTTATATCATACGATCGATCTCTACATATGAGAAATTTTACTGAAGGGCAATGTTTGGAATTTTGGAGAAATTAAAGAAATAATTATCTTCGTTGTAATTAAATGAACATTTTGAATACAAGTAGCAACTAAAAAAAAAATTTTAAAATACAACAAAGAGAGAAGTGGTATGTTTTTGAGTTTCAGTTGTCTAGAGTGGTTGCACTCTGAAGTTGGGAAGTACGTTGAAATGACATAAAATTATTCATAAATTTCCTACAAAATTATTCATAATAAATCTCTTACATCTTACCTATAAACATTTATCAACATATATACATACCAGTTTTCCCAAAGCGAACATTATGACTAGGTTACAAATAAAAATTGAATGGATACTCGTGTGGAAAAGGGTGAAAAGCAGCTGAAACCAACAAATTTTAAAAATTTCATAAGCAAACAACAGTTTACTCTAAAGCTTCTAACATTACATATATTTTATGTCTATTTAACCGAATCAAATAGGTTCATCCCTATTTTTAAGTAATATCTATTTACATAAAATAACCAAAAGGGATGCTTACTGTGTTGCATATGTTGCATATTGCTTAACTCGAAAGGGCATTCATGAAAGGAGAGCACTTACTAAAATGTCTATGTTTTGATTTTTCTTCACACGTTGTTAAATAAAAAGGCACTCAAATACTTCACTCGATACCCCTGCCCTCCTCCCACAACTTATTAACAAGCACAACAAAAAAGTTCAGATTTTATTTAGTATTTAATAAAAAGTTTGGGTTAATCTACATTTGCAATAAACTCAAATAAGTTTTGGATTTAATGTTTTGGCCAAACTAAAATAACATTTAAAGTTTCCGATTGTATATTTTTGCCGATTTCATGTTTTTTTACTTCTCTTGGCTAGAGTCATTTTCTTTTATACCTTTTAGTCAAAATGAGAATATGTTTTTACTTTGAAGATAATGTATTTATATTTCCATCTAAATTGTTCCACCGTACTTCAGTTTTTTTATAATATTGTTAGTGAAATCGAATTAAATATTAAAATTAAGGTTTAGGGTGTATATATAAATTATACAAAAAAAAAGATAGGCTATTTATTGAATTACTTTCGCTTAACAATTTATAACTTCATAAACAAGGACACTCGGCAATAAAGGGGCACACGGTGATTGAGGTTAATTGAGATAAATAGATCGTAATTGTGGTTGCAACTTTATCAAATATTACAATTTAATTATTAACATTGTATGATGTTAGCGTCAATACAATATTGAGTTATTTGATAAAATATATAAATTCGAAAAAAGGGGTGCCACGTTATTTGAGTGAACACCAATAAGTTTTTATTTTATTGAACATGCCCAAAAATGAAGAGATGCTAAATACAAAATGGAACAAGATATGAAATCTATGGAACTGTCAATTTATGATAGTTGGATCCTGGAAATAATGCTGGATGGGCATTAGTCACAAGTAACTCAAGGCAATGCCTTTATAGACTTACGACAATGTCTCTTACAAACATCATGAGAGCTAACACGAAAGTCACGGCTAGTATGTATTGTCAAGAATTGAAGTCGATATTAGAAAAATAAACATTGAGTACTGGTAAATTACTTTTCCTTATTGCTAATTCAATACAACGTGCAACTATCCACAGCAGAACAAATTTTTCCAAAGTTGCAAAAATTATATTTATTTACACTTACAGTTTTCATATTTTTTAAATGTGAATAAACCTTCCACAATGCAAAAGGGTAAATTCTTAGCAAGTGGTGAAAACAATCTTGAAATAGTTTGATGATTACTTTTCAGCCAAGTTTGTGAACACAATAAAATTTTACTGACCAATACACCAGTTTTCATTAAAAAATGAGAGAGCCTTAATAATTGCATTTTGTTGAGAGGAATCCATTTTCTCAAATAAAATGGGCGCAAGATCCAACCAAAACTATGTTTGTTCAAAAAACCGGTTAAATGCGTGTCAGAACAGGTAAAAAGTAAAATTGTCTTTATCTTTTCAAGTTGATCTTTGAACCGTAAATTAACCAAAATAACTTTACAAAATGCCTATATTTTTTAGGATTTTTCAGAACTAAGAGTGAAAAATTAAAGAGATGGTGATTTATAGCCAGACCCTTAGAAGTTTAACATTTTTTAAATAGGATTTAAATTCGAAAATGGTAAGTGGAATTTTAGATTTTAAAAACCTTTCCAATGATATTCCGCTCAACGAAATGTGTGGAGAAAGTATTTTCGCCACTGTGCTTATGTGTTTGGAGAGGCGCTTAAACAAATCTTTGTGTTATTACTACTACTTAATAATTCAGATCTCTCTATGGTGCATGTATTTGCATAATGCTATATATATTATTGCACGATGTCTGAAAGTACAGAAACAATAAGGATTTGAGAGACGGACAGACAGGTATTACGAAATTATTTCACTGCGGAAACCAATGAAAGAGCGATATATTTGACTATGTTGTTTTAAAAGGCATCGTTTCGATGAATAGATTATTCATTTCATTACTGTTTTTTGTTTAATAATCGAAATTATAATAATTACTTATCAATTAAATCAGACTTTACTTTGACCCAATATCTTATTAACTTTACGTGTTTACAATTTTAAGCAAACATTTCGGAATGCGCATGTAAAATTAAATTTCACAGTATATAGCTTTTTCTTAATTTTCTGATTTCAATTGTAACTTCCGTATCATTATTTTCGCCGATTATTTCATTATCAGCAATATCTTCAGCTTGAACATAAACAAATCCCCCGATAATTTATTAACACCTTTCAAAATCATGTTTAGACGCCATCTGAATATTTTCAAATTTACAATGCTCTTCCAATCTTGTACTTGTAAAAAGAATTGGGTTATAAAATATGATTGACAATGGACTACCATTTCAATGTCATAAGCTGTGTACTGTGAAATTATGTCAAAGAACACAATAAAGACTGACGTGAAGATAAAAACCTTAAATAATTGGTTAAATGATTTTCTTTCATTCTCATACATGAGGATTGTTATTTTCAGTAGTTTGTCGATTTTTTTATAATTTTCAAAATATTTGTGAACTCTGTGACAATTTTCTGTAGCAGCAAAAATGACAAGAATAACGACTTGTATCCTTGATGTTATCGTATGTATACGGTCAAAATTGTTTGATACAGGATAACCAGTGAAAAAATGAAGTTGAAATGACGCCATCAGAATTTTTATGGATGAAATTATTATCACAAATATTGTTATCAAAGCGAAAAATGATATTAAAATTACCCATCACATCGTATGCGTCCATGTTTTTACTATACTAATTCCTAAGAATTAAATGTTACAACTCATCAATACTACAGATTGACTCATGCAGCATGTTGGATCGATATTACGTATGTATATGTACATATGCACAGTACGAACTTCATTGAATCAATCTATTAAACTTAAATTTGTAACTAGATTATGACAGTTATGATAAAGTGATGGAAAATTTATTACTTGAAATAATTGAAATTTCAGTGTGCTGGCATAAAACAATAATATTATTGTCAATTCAGAAATGGGGATAAAAATAATTGGTAACTATAAATATTTACATCGTTATAAAGACAATTTTTTCCATCATCGATTTATCTTTGTTGAACAAAAGAGTAGCAAAATTTAATCTTTTTTAACATAATTTATCATCTCACTTTCTTTCTACTTTTGCTCGACTTTCACTTATGATATTATGGCTCCATAAATAAGAACAAAACATAAGAAATATAATTAATTCTGTCTTGTTTATGTTTTTTAATTTTTGATACGTTTTTGCTTTTAACTCATTTATAATGTTTTTATGTGCAATTTTTAATTCATTTTTAGTTCCTTTAAAAACTTGTTATTTCTTTGTACGTCATATTTATTATTTTTTCATTTCCTACAAAGAGTACATAATATTATTCAAACAGCCAACACATGAATATAAATCAATGCTTACTTTCTCTGTGGTTATGTTGCAACCTTTTTATTTTTATAGCGAAACAAACCGCAAACCAAAATTGGTCCATCCAAATTTGAAGGGCATATTGCTGGATTTTATACGGATTTAGAAAAGTTTGACAAAATTACAATTTTTTTGTATTTTCCCGCTGTCCCCGTTTTATAAATTATTTCAACACACAAAGTTAAAACACGCTGCAAAAAGCGAGGAAAACAAATTGCTAAACATTTTGTGGGCTCATTTCTAATGAAACTGACAATGTATCAAAAAATATTTGCTAAATTGTTGTTACTCTGATGGAACAGGGTGCGTGATTAACGAGATATTCTTTGATGAAAAATCCAGAGAAAGGGACATCGCAACTCTTAATGACTTCAAATGTAGAAAAGTAATTTCAACAATGGAATTGTGGTTTGTATACTTTCCACCATAGACCATACAGGTTTCATAGGGAAGGGTGACATTACCAAGCTTATATTGTGAGGTGTGGGTCATTTTCCCTTAGCAATTTGCACATTACATTTTTCATACATTACTGGACGTCTGTTGATATAATTACATTTAGATGCTCTTTCAATTTGAAAAATTTTTAAAAGTTGAAGTTGCAAGTGCTCAATATGAGATGGTGAGCTTGCACACCACGTGCATATTCAAAATTAAAATTATGCTGTAACTTATATCTCAAATTTTACAGAGGTATGCATACTCTTTGCAATTACAATTAACATTTTACACTCTACTTTTCACATTTAACATTTTCCATTTTTTCATTCTACTATCTTCATTTTGCAATTTCTATTAGAGTTAGTCATTCATTCTTATTCTATGCTTATGCGGATACATTCCTGTGTAATTTACATTACAACAGAGAGTTACGTATTGACTCTTTATTTTGTATCTACATGAACACATGTGATCATATACATAGGTTTTTCAATTGTATCTGAATTTTCTTATTCAAAACTCTGTTGCATATTTTACAGTCTACAGGAAAAGTTGGAAACGTGAACATTTATTTACAGATGTACGGGATTTACAGATGTACGGAAATTCAGATACAGAGCTAACATAGTGTATATTAAAATTAACAAAATGTTGACATTACTCTCGCAATTATTACGTATAATTAGACTTTTTGAATATAGACAATTGTGTTAAAATAAACATTAATTGCTAATTGTAACATGATTGTTTGCCGTTCCAATAGCTTCTTAAGATAATGTAAATTTTGCTCTTGTTAAGTCAATTGTGAACATATTTCCATATTGACTGTACACAAAATTTTCAACTCCATAATGTTTTCAAGAAATTTTCCCGTTACATATTTATATTAAATATCTAAATGTTTAAATAATTTGTCAAACTCACTGTTTTGATTACACTTATAGCACTTTTGTTATTGACATTTAAACACATAGTCCTATTGTAAAATTCAAACCCACATACACACAAACACACACACGCACTCATGAAGCCCCCCCGCCTGCACGCACTCCGGCCCACATGCCTGTATGCACGCCCGCACACATGCTCACACGTACAAAATATACATATATTTCATATATGTGTATATATATATATATATATATATATATATATACATATATATCTATATATTTATATATATATATATATATATATGCATATATATATATATATATATATATATATATATATGTGTGTGTGTGTGTGTGTATTTCAAACCACCTTCACCTATCTGTCTGCAAAACTACTAAATTCAAAATGCTCTAACACATTTGATTCACACACATCAGAAACTATTGACTTCTCGTAACTTATACTTTTATTCGAGGAATTATGGGAAAATGATTTTCTTCTTCAAAAATGTGAAATCCTCTTTAGAGTAACGATCATGTTACGGATTAATCAGAGAACATTAGAGTAGCGCCAATTTATTTAAATATTGACAGCTGTCATTTGTAGATTGTGACAAACTTTTGAAGTTTTACAAATACATTTATAATTATCCCTGTGAATTTTTTCAGTAATTCTAGTGATATTTCCTCTTTGATAAACATTTTTCCAGCCAACAATATGCCTACGCACACAGCCAAGTTTACTTCTCTCCGATAGCAGTATCTGACAAACCAGCTTTCTATTTGCGTCAATTAATTTAAGGTCTACTTCCTGTAATTCTTTACTTCTTGTAAATCTTTAGTCTAGTTACAATGAAATGTACATGTTGATAAAGCAAGCAGTTTTAAGATACTCTTTACTATTCAACCTTTTGCTTATGAATCTTTGAAAGGTATTGAGATTTCAGTAAATCACAGTTTACAGCATTTCATTATTAAGCCCTACAAAATATTTGAATCATACAAGAGAATATTCGCCAAATTCCTAAGCCCCCTTGATAATTTTTTTTCACTCAAGACCCATCTATGTTAACCCTAGTCTAATATATACAAACTATTTCAAGGGTTTAATCGAGAAGGCCGCCGACGTGCAAATCAATTAAATGTATAATTCTAGTCATGTACAAATATATAATTTTGTAGAAATATTTTCATAAAACAGATAATTTTAATATGTCTTTTATAAAAAAGAATGATATTTGTATACAATTAATATGTCTAATATTAGAAAAGGAAGGTTTCTCATGTGTAACTCATAAAAGATACAATTTTGCAAATAATTTTACTTAAAATTTTGGAGAGCATCAAACAGGTTAGGTATTGATGTAAATTATGGACAATTTTCTGCATACATATAAATTTTCCAAAGAAGTTATCATTATATCTTGAATTGCACATATATATCTTAATGCGGTATGTTGCTTTAACACTCTCAAAGACAATGAAATAACACGCTTTGGTAGTTTGTGAGATTAGTTTTAATAAATACGTTCATCAAATAACATTTCTTTTGTAATGGAAACAGTTTTGATCTAGAGTGTAGATACACAAATTTATTCATTCAAAATATTAGGACTGTATGAACATTTTTCCATACTTTATTAATTTTTATCTACGAGCATGATAATGTTATTAATTTTCTAATAATTACGTATAAATTAACTGCATACGAATGAATATAGCAAATAAACTTCTATGATAATGGTATTTCATGTATTGCGAATTTATTAAGCATGAGTCATTTTGTATTTTACATAAACAGCAACAATCATCTTAGAAATGATGATTCAATTGACGAAAATTCCTCCAGAGTTCATAGTGCGCGACTTGCTCTCGTTAAACTTCAAGCTATCTCATTTCACTACCTATTCTCAGCTACCTTAGTATCGCAGCTACTTACATCATTGTTGTTGTCCAACTCAGTAATGTGAAAATAACTTTAATGAACTATTAATAAATCTTTAATGTCAATTTACGTTGTCCATTAACGGTATCATTTGTATTTGTAGAATGAGATTTATTATATTACGTTGAATTATTTACAATACTTTAAAAATGTACACTGAAATATGGAGGAGGAAAAAAATCAACTATTAGTTCAATGAAATACTATTTAATAGACTTAATATAGAAATTATGCAATTCTAAGTTTTAACGTTGCACCTTAATAATTTGAGCCATTTATATTTGGAATACAAAAGGAAAAAACATTAATACAGAAATAATGACGTTTTAAGTTTTAAATCTATTTAGCATGTTATGGACAATCCCTTTTTTTTCTAAAAAGTAAAATTGTCGACTAATCGATAGCAATATTTTTCAATTAATTGATTAAAATAAAAATTGAGAATTTTGTAAATATATTGAAACTAGTATATGTGAAAAATATCATTTCTTATAGATTAGTGAACATGATAATGTATTGGATATTTATTTACTTTAGCCCACAATTGCATATATAGACAATCATATAGTTCTTATTTTTGCTTTTTAATATAAAAAAAAATATTAATATAATTTTAACCCGCAATGAGAATCATTCTTATATATTTTGTGGAATAGTCTTCAGTAATGACACAATTGAATACAGACTGATTGTATATTAATTTATTTATGCATCGTTTATACAGTTTTATATAAGATTACAAATTTGCTTGTAGGAACTAACATAAAGAGCCATGAATATATACACCTTACTATACATACTCAAATCTTTGCTTTTGCTGCAAAATAATACAGTTGGGTTTCCACTAATCTATTAAAATATTTACTCATTTTGAGTTAAATTAAAAAGACTTATTTTTCATAAAATAAAACTGAAGTAACACTATCAGATTAGTGGTAAGAAAATTCAAAAATTGGAGAAAAGTCGATGCATTCACAGTAAAAAGGCAAGCGATCTTGAATTCAGCAACACCAGGTATTGAAAAGAGTTGACACAAATAATCCAATTTGGGTTGTAGTTCAGCGGCTGTAAATATTTTTTTCATATTCATGTAGTAAATACATGTTTTGAATATTAATAAATTTATATGATAATAATATTTGATTTTCACGTAAATATATTAATATTCTAATGGAAATAAAAATTACTAAAAATTAGTAAAATACGGCTTTCGCGCTTTTGTTAATTAGCAATAAGTTTTGAGCAATTTTTTTTGGTAACAATTTTAATGTATGTTGTAAAGCCTACAAAACATTTAAATAGTCTACACAATGCAAAGCATGGTAGAGATGGGCTCATATCACTATAATGCTCTGGATATCGCTGTTCTTCCTCAAATTAGTTCTTTCTGTGATTCATTTGATACAATTTTATAATATTACACCTTTCTGAAATACCTATTATTGTATTATATAACCTATTGTATAACACCATCTAAAGTGCAAGTAAGGAATTAGGGACTAGTGACTGCCTTGCAGACGAATTCAATTTGGAGTGAGTGTCACTATCACTCCGAAGCAATAAGGGTGCATGTTGTGTATTATTTATGTGGTGCATTTATTTATGATAAAATACATGCGTTTTTTCAAATTTCTTTATTTATTCTGTTGTACCTAAAGCTTCTGCTGTACTTATATGATATATTGACTTAAAATTATTTATTGCTGAATTTTCTTCAGAGCGCAGCACCAACCATTGTATTCAACAAATAAGACAATGAATGATGAAGTAGATGAAGCTGTAGCAAGTGGAAGTAACTAACTGCAAGAGATTAACATTGAATTATCCAATCATGCCAAAAATCTTAACATGGGACTTCATTATCTAATTATTATGAGGAGGACGCTAACCCTGACCTTTCTCTTTCTTTATGTTTCAAAGAAAACAAAAAATGGGATATATATAATTAGTTATATAACCTTGTTTCAAACAATAGATGATCATGCCATTGAATAAATATATTAATAAGAACAATGTCCATTTAATTTATTATCCACACTAGAATACTCGTACATTGTATAACTTTTGAAAATATAATAAAAACTATTAACGTAAAACTTGGGAAAACCCACTCAAACCCCACTTTTCTTATTGTTTTGTATAATATTTAAATGCTGTTGGAAGTTTCTATAAATTATTCTATTCAAATTGTCCACCTAAATATGTTGTCATACAATGAAACTTAGGTTGTGGTCTTTAATTTAAATAAAGTGGATAAATACTACATCATGTAGTTTTATTTAACCCTTAGCCACCTAACGTGTATTCTAGTAACACATCCACTTAACGTTGGTCATGGTGATGGGTTGCATATAAGTACTATTATGAAGGTTAAAAAATCATAAATTGGCAAAAATGTAAACTACATCATTTTCTTCAGTTGTTTTTATTTTAAATTGTTTCAATAAACTCTTCAAATTAACACTTCTTACTTCTTATTACTATTAATAAAAGTTGACTTACAAATATTTTAACAAATTATAGGTTTTCTAATTATGGTGAGATCTAAGCAATAACAATCAATGAGACTACTTATTTTTAATTATTTTTAGTAAGTTAAATATATAACCTCTTATATAAAACTATCATTGGCAAAATTAAATCACAATAATTACAAAATTACAGCCCCCTAACATTTACAATTTCTCACGGCAGCCAACACACATTTTTTGAGAACATTCAACGCAAATTGGATTTTTGCACTGAAAACACAAATGAAATGTTTTACGCTTTTTTTTTGGGTCACACGTTGAGCAAGTTTTATGTGTTTCTAATTTGTCAGAGCTGTCTGCCAAAGATGTTCTGTGTTCTTTTTCTATTTTAAGAAACCGGCGAATAGCGTTCTGAAGTTCCTTTTGCAATCCAAACTGGTTCGCTCAACGTCTTAAATGGGGTTTGATAAGACTTCAGCCAGTCGTTTCATGAAATTCAGTCTGGGCACCTTTCTCTGAGATTGGTTCATGCTTCTGATGATGTATGTATTTGCTGCAGATACATCCAGCATTCTGTAGAAGACGACCATTGGCCAGCGCTGTGTGCATCGTGAAGTTGAGTAACTGGCACATTTTTGATCTAATGTATCGATGCCACCTTTGGTGCTATTATAAAAAGTTATAATTTCTGACTTTTGTATTGTGGATCGATGGTTGGTGAGTGATGCATGCTGGAGAGAACAAGCACGAATTTGTTTTGCTTTGGTACAAAAGATAACAATGTTGCATCTGACGTGAATCCAACAATTGAAGAGCCAACGTCCCGATGACGGCCAGGCAGAAATTGAGGAGGTACTTCTCTTTTATTTTTTTAAGGGTACCCACAAGTGTCAGCTGTTTTTGCTTAAGGATGTTCATTAGCTCCACAGAAGTAAGATGTTCATTACCAGTTAACAGTCATAACATTTCTGTGGGTTCCTTCAATCAACGCAACCAATCTCAAAACTGCTTGCGTGGGTTTGTTCAGTCTTTGGTATTCAACGGACAAGCCTTGGCCATCTGAGTCTTTTCCCAAGTATAGGTAGACATCCACAAGGTATCCGTTTTTGGCTTCAGTCATGCACATAACTTTTAACCCATATTTGTTGGGTTTTTCGGTATGTATATTTTGAAGCTGCACCTCCCACGGAAAGCCACCAACATCTCGTCAATACAAGCGTAACTGCCTATTGAACAAACTTCTTTGCAGTTTTGTATCAGCTTATCAAACAGCTGAGATATAGGTGCAGCTTTATCAGTGCTACGGCGTTCATCTCTGGTGCTCGCATCATCAAAATGAAGGCAATTCAACAATATTTCGAACCTGTTCTTGCTCATTATACAATGATAAATCTCTCTTCCTGTGCCATCTGTACTGTACCAACATGTGTAATGTGTGTGGTTCCCTTTGAAAATTGTGGTATAGTACAACATACCGATAAAAGCCTTTAGCTCCATTACATCGAGGTCTTGAACACATGTCTGGTTTTGATAGTTAGGTCTTATCTTTCTAATTTTTTCGTTAGTATGCTTTACGATTTCTTCTAAGACATCAGCAGTAAAAAATAACTGCCATAAATTGGATGGTGTTGTATTTCTGTTCAAAACAACTCTGAAATTCCGTTTCAATCCTGGAGGTTGTTGAACGATGTTGTGTTGCAAAGTCCTTGATCGCGAAACCGGAGGTTGAGATGACCAACGGAACCGATGTTTTCTGAAATAGTTCCGGTATCTTGCCAATGGAACTTCATCATCGGAAGATGCATCATCAACTGGCAGATCATCATTATCCTCATCTTCATTTAACTCGTCAATATCAATTTCAGAGTCCGATTGACACTCACCAACAATGACGTGGTCTAATGGTACATCTTCTAAGTCACTGCAGTCTTCATTTGGTAATTCCGGCACGTCCCTTTGATCCTCAAAATCTGAGTCACACTTTTCTAACCATCTACTGATATTTCGATCACGTTTAGACATGATAAACCTAAAAAACAACAACAAAATACACTAAAAGTAACGTAACAACCTAACGTCGGTCACCATGACCACATGTGAAATGTATTTACCTGTATTTTTTTACTGCACGCACGTGTCGCTTGGTCGAGCGTAGGGCGCAAACTGGGGAGGGAGGGGAAAGGTACATAGAGTCACAGGCGCATGGCCTGCGTAATAACGGAAATATTTGAAAAAATATATCGTCTGGAGTCACTGTGACCGATGCTAGGTGGTTAAGGGTTAATTGTGAATAAAAGTTAATTTGTAAAGAATTTCTTCTAAATTAACGCAAAATATATTGAACAATTAATAATTAATAATAAAAGAGAAATCATGTAGTTTCAGACAAAAAATTTAATTTATCGCCAAGACAAAGTAATATACAAGTAGGACAATTGATAAACTCATTATGTATGGTAAATTGACTTACGTATTTTTTTATACATTTTTATGTGAACAAAGTCATTCATCAGAATTTTTTGTGTAAAACAAAGTCGCTGTGTAAGTTTCTCACATGTGGTGCACATGATAAGCAATCATGTTAAGTAATGTGACCAAAATATCGAGGAGTACACTGTCAGGAAATATACATTGACCTGAAATAACAATGCATGTGAAATAAATATACTTGTATTATGATCATTAAATAAATTACATAAATTTGGTGTTTTTTGCCTTTTACTTACCTCCAAATAAGCAGCATAATAAACGAATGCGACAGAATAAAGTATACCTTGAAAATAAATTAGAAATACTGAAAGGATCTTCAATGAAATAGATTTAGTTACTCGGACTGCATAAAAATGATTTTGAATTTTAATAAAATTAAAGGAAGACATACACTTCAAGGTAGCTTCTTTGGGGTCTGGGGTGTTAAAGAGCGACAGAGGTGGAAAGCTAGGTAACTCCAAACTTGTAAGGAAGATTCATCAACTGAACAAGAATATTCAGCAGCTCAGAAGGAAATTAAGAAGTTTGTGGAAACCCATGTAGCGTAGTAATTCGGGAAGTTTACAAATTAATAAAATTAAAAAAATGTTACACTTTATGTTATGAAATACTTCATTTGAACATAAATCGCAAAATTATCTTCAAAAACAAACAGCAGCCTCACCTCCATATGATTCTAAAATGAAAGAATTTTATATGACCTTCTTTTATAATTCCCTAAAAGGTTATAAAAATTTGGCTAAAATTTTGAAACTGCCTTCAGCCCGAAATATAAATTGTTGTGGTACTAAGTTTCTTATTAAAACAGGTATAAATCATTTTATTATAGATGCCTTAAGCAAACAGTTTTATAATAAAAATGATGATGATAAGCTGGTAAGTTTAATTAAGCAATGTAATTTAAGTGATTATATGGTTTTAGGATTTGTAGATAATGGCCATATGAAAAGAAATATCCCTTCCTTCCTTCCTTTTTTCCTAAGTTAGTTTGTATGATAACAGGGTTAAAATTAAAATTTATGCAGGTTGGTGGTCATTGGTTGACAGCTGGGGGAGATAATAATTTCGATATGTGTAATGTAATAATGGAAAGTTTTGAAAAAATTTTACTTGTAGGATTAATAGCTAGGGCTATAATATATGATCAGAGTCCAAAAAATTAAGGATCGGCAAAAATATTATGTATTGATGTAAATAGGCTGTATTTTGTATATAATAATATAAAAATTATTTTTTTATGATCCCCCTCATTTATTACAATATCTTAGAAATAATTTAATAAAGTATGATTTAATGTATGAAGGTAATATTGAGAAATGGTTATATATTAAAGAAGTAGCTTTAGATGTTGAAGATACATTTAACGTAAAATTACTTCCCAAAATTAACCGTAATCATACATATCTCTCTAATTTTAAGTCTATGAAGGTAAAGTATGCAGCCCAAATATTTAGTGATTCAGTATGTACAGCAATGAGTATTTCAATAGCCCTCCATAAAACCGAATCGCAAGCTGTACATGTGGCCAATTTCATAAGTGATGTAAATAAATTATTTAATACTTTTAATAGGAATAATTATGGTAGGGGAAATAATTGCTTGCGATATGTTCTTTCACATAATAGTCCCCATTTTTTTTTTCAAATTTCTTTTCAATTGTCCAACAACAGAATGGTGGATGTCATAAATAATTCAATAGTAAGCCAGTTTGAATATTCCCTCAAATAGACACTCATCAGTAATGTATAAAAAATATGTAAAAATACCAGTTGTGAATCTTCACAATAATAATTATTTTCTTTTATGTCTTAAATCTGTTTTAAATCACAACATCCAACCTGTATTTAAATTTACCCCCATTCAATTTGATTGTGAAGTTTATCATTATCCCAAATTTCAATAAATCTTTAGAAGATATATGTTTATTGATAATTTAAAAGAAAACTTATATTGTTATTTAAAAAATATAATAATGAATGGCATATATATTGTACAGTAGATTATTCCAATTTGTTTATTAAACACTACATTAAAATGAATGTTGACTGGTCCCTCAGGAATTTAAATAGATTTAAAGAAAGCGAAGCGTTTGGGAAAGAAAATAAAAAATTACGAAATTTATGTAGCATGTAATAATTTCAGCCCCTCTTGTTGAAAATATTCTTTACATCTTAATGTTATCTACTGTTATTTATGTCCCAAATTATTGATTAACTTGCCTGAATAGCAAATTTTTTCATTTTCCAAACTTTTCTAACAGATTTAGGAAATATCTGCGTCAATATGGCTCATAAAGCACGCATCCAACCAGCCTCAGATATAGAACAGAGTTCTCATTTATGGGTAATTTTAAATTTTTAATAAAATTATTAGCATTGGAAATTATTGATCAATGCAGTTGTCGCAACTACAATCGGTTATTCTATATAGTCATTAATTAGTTATCCTTAAAATGTTTTAACTAGAGCAGAAAATCAGAAATATTATAATTTGATCATGTTCATAATTTAAATATTTTATCAATCGGAACATAATTCTTTGTAAACTTATGTATAGATTACAGAGTTCTTGTCTGATGAAATTGAGAGTGGAGTAAAATATTTCCGATATCCGTTTTACTTGAACCTGTCAAGTAATCAAATGAGATAATTTTCAATTCAGATGTAGTATTTTTATTTTATATATGTATGGGCATAGCCAGTGTTTGATAGTGTGGCACAGCCTCCACACAAAAAACTACCCAAAATAACTCAAGTTATATTGATAGAAAAATTGTTGAATATTAATATTGATGCATATTAATATTGACGCATGATTAAAGCAAATATTTTATGTTACATGATTTTTTTTAATACTATGTACATCTAAAAAATTAGATACTTGTGAACTAAATAATTTATTTTGGCTGCGCTGACTCCTGCTAGCCCTGTCCACAAAAAATACTGGTTACCTATGCCAATGTCTATATGTAAAGTTATCGTATTATGTGTTTCACTAAATTTTAATCCAACTCCTTAACCTAACCACTTTCTCTTCCTTTCCAAATGATGGAAGATACTCACCACCTTCCAGTGGTTTCCATTGAGTAATAACACTGATATGTGGGATTTTGAAATATATCCCGTCACAGAATATCATGTGTTATCGGCTAAGTGTGGGATTTTAACAAAAGTTTAAATATATACCTCAATCACTAATATATATTTTTATAATCAAGTTTGTCTTTGTGTATGTTTTTGCTTCTTTTCAGATGTTGTTCATATATGCAATTACCGCCTAGTTGATTCCAGAGTACTACCTGTAGAAGCCTGATGCTATTCACAATTGTATTTTTTTAAACTTTCTGGAATTGTATTTTTATAGTAATGATATTTAAAATATATTAAATTGTAATGCTATTTTAATATTTGCCTTTTGGGAAATATTTTTGTTATGGTTTTAATAAATAAATTTATGAATAAAAA
Organism: Druceiella hillmani; assembly: GCA_039881145.1. Taxonomy (NCBI): domain Eukaryota; kingdom Metazoa; phylum Arthropoda; class Insecta; order Lepidoptera; family Hepialidae; genus Druceiella; species Druceiella hillmani. Next base: position 61,388 of record JAYKKI010000069.1, on the reverse strand, counting down.
TTACTTGTTTGATAGTTTTTAAGTGTTGATAACGCCATTTATGAGCAATAGAGAGTAAGAGATTACGCCATGTGTGGGCATTAATAATAATTACATTTATTTAGTCAAGAGGGGTGAGGCAAGGAGAGAGCGGAGTTACTTTGATAGCTTTTGTCAACTTATAAAAAAGTGTGGGTCGTGTCCATTCTGTATGTGTCTGTCCTGTGGTCGATATTAATTTGCCGATACAGCCATATGTTTCGAATTTCGTACTTAAAAAACCCATGTGAACGCGGGATGGTGAAACAATTATTTGGTCTGTAGTATCGTAAGTGAGGCATAATTTATTAATTCGAGGTATTCCTGAGTTACATTTCATTCGTCAACTCGCCCTCAGCCCATCACACTTAGCTAATCTCGTTAGTTTCTTTCATTTTAGCGACTTTCCTCTCATTCAATTAAAAACAAAACGTAATTGGTTAGCATGACTTAAATTTTCAATAGTTAATTACGTCAACCTCAACATAAAAAAGTGCTATATGGAATCATTTTGAAATATCCACATTTGATAATATAAAAGCAATATGTATGTATTATAAAGAAAATGTGTACCGTGGTACCAATTCAAAGGGTTATAATACATCAAACTTATGGATTCACAGGAAGAGACATCATCAAAGTGAATTAGACATCCCTTCAGCTCAAAATCGAATAACGAGACAACAAGGTCTTGTTAATTGGTTTTGACCTGATAAAAATGGGGTGTGGTGATCTATAACCTAAGAGACAAGCAACTCTTACCGAGTTGGTCTATTAGAAATTATTTTTTAGCCATAGCGATATCAGAGTAAAACATATAATTCGATTAACCTAAGTATTCAGGTATCAACATAGCGTATAATCTTAACAAGGCTTTTTGAGATTGGAATATGCGATACAGAGTTCGACCCACAGTTCTGACAATGCTGTAAGCATGGATTTTGCTACCAGTATAATCCAGCAAATGAACGATGTAGTAAATATCAGATGTTTCGCTGACTGTTGGCAATTGGTAACCAAAACCGATCTTTTTAACTAATATAAGGTGATTGACATAATTGACAAAACAATGTCTGTCAAAGAAGATATTGAGAGATTTCAGGTATCTCCTCCTAATATAGAAAAAGAAGCAGATCTTCTTTATTTCTGGTGCAGAGAAGTTCCATATCCAAATTTCAAAATCATCATTTCACGCCAAGAACACTTCAGTTTCCAAAATAATTCTGTTTCACCACAGAGACTATTTTTAACAGCAAGTCTCATCTGAACTGATTTGGGAAAATGCCTTTCTCCACATAATTTAACGATGTTGTGCTTTCAAAGTAAAAATTTGATTAACGTAAATTTCAATTATTAACTTTTGGAAGTTAAATCATGTTCAATATAAAAATTCCTTTTTTTAAGTCTTCCTTTTTAATTCCTTTTTTTTTGAGTATAAATCGGCGAGTTTATTACCCAATCAGATACCCACGAGAGAGCACATGTTGTCGTGAATGGATGCCCCTAAGTGTTGTTTTCATTTTAAAATTGCAGTTGCAAATCTTAATTATACATACTATTATAATAATTTTGCCTTTACATCAACAGTATTTTGGTTTTGCTTTCGCAATGCAATTTTCATTGTTTTACTTGAAGGAATAATAAAATAACTTTGAGTTTATTTTAACAAGATTCCCTTTTTTTATTTTTGTGATTTTAAAGAGATGATTGTTTAAAACTTTTATTGATTTAATCCTAGGAATTACATACTGATTTTGACTTTAATAGTTATCTTTTTGGTTGTGTGAATTTGGGTAATAGATTAAGTTGGCATCTAAGATAAAAGATAGATATGTCTCTATCAAAGAAAACCAAGTACGAGCCCCATGATAAAATACCACTTGAGGAATTGAACTTCTTAACAAATCTATAGATTTCAATTCTACATTCACTTCTAGTATGTGACACCACACAAGCTTTGTTGTGATTTATGTGTCCTTTAAAGCCACAAAAAAGTAAAATGTTATGAATTATAGGTGGTGACTAAAAGGATAAAAATAAGAAATAAATAACTACCAGAACTAAAAGCACTACTGTATGAACTATAATTTAAAGAAAGAGGGATTGCTCTTTACTTTTGTTACTATGAATACTACTTATTACAGTCTGATTCAAGTTTTCAAGTGCATCATATCATAAGCTAAATGGATAATTTTTTTTATTAAATATTTATAGTAGTCGTGGGGCATTAGATTCAAATCCCTGTCATTCTATTACAGGCTCTATGATTGCTATGAAAGATTAATTAAAAAATTTATTTGTTTAGAGTATGTTATTCCAGATCTGAGAATTTGGACTAGAATTTAGGATATTAGGATTCTTAATCGCAAGTCTACTGTATCTCCTTGTTTTTTATTTCAGTTAAATTTTTTCATTGAGTCTCATTATTTAATTTTGTAATCATTTTCTCTAAAACTTAACAGAATTTAAACACATGATGTCCTTCAAGTACTAGATTTTTAAACATTGTATAAATTTCAAATTGACTTTATACACCTTATTAAAAAACATATGAAACAACATACGAAAAAATTATCAGTGTCTTTCGAAAATACATTGTCAGGAATATTTTTGCCGTTTGTGACATCGTATTCTACTTTTTGTATTTATTTTGTTCCAGAAAACGAAAGACACCATTGATTTGTAAGAACAAATTTATTTTAGAAAAATATTCTAAAATTTATTGTTTATTCTCTTGCATGTCAATCTTCATTGTAACTTTGCATGTAAAATCATAAGAGCCCGTTGTTGAGATTTCATTTCAAAATTGTTGAATAAATTTTAATCAATATTTTCATTGGAAGAAATAACAAAAAAATTCCACACTTTTTCTCCATTATAGCTAGAGATATATCATTCAAATTATAAAAATACATATATTAACATGCCAAAAGGGACAACAATGGCATTCATAATGTTTTACAACAGTGTCTACATGCCAAAAAACTGACTTAAAAATAGCTTAAGAGATTTACTTAAAAAACTTACATAGTAGCATTAACCAATTGGTATAGATCTTGATATAGTAGATCTTATCTTGATATAGTAGCATTAACCAATTGATATAGATCAAAAAAGAGTAAAAGCTACAGCAAAAAGCCAACAAAATCTGAAATAAAAATACAAAAAGGATGTAATAGAGAAATTTTATGAAAAGTTATATAAAGGTATATCAAAAGTTGTATATAGCTAATTTTAATCTAACAATACCTAGTAAGGACCACAAATTTAAAGTAAATATGATATAATTATTAGTAAATATGATATAATTATTAGTAAATATGATATAATTAAGTTAATATATATAATTTTATGAAAAGTTGTATATAGCTAATTTTAATCTAACAATACCTAGTAAGGACCACAAATTTAAAGTAAATATGAAATAACTAAAAATAAAATTAACAAATTTACATTTTTTTATGCCTGTAAATATTGGGAGCATTGGATTTTATTTATGTGAAATAAAGTAAATATTTTGGTTATTATTTTTCTCATACGTTGCTTGCACCATAATATCACTTTTGACTTCCATTCACAAATAAAGTAAGCTAAATAATTCAATATTATACAGTTTTATATTAAAATTATGGAATTATTTACAGTTACAAAAAAATTATTTTAGTATAAAAGTTGCCTGAATCACGCAATAAAAGATGAAAATGGTATTATTACAAAATCATAATGCTTTGTGAGTGTTCCTTTACTTTTCAAACCTTGCAGTCTGTTATTTAAGACTGCAACTAAAATGTAATAGTAGAATTATTAAATCTGTAACAACAAAATTATTAAATATATTGTTGCCACCTCATACACGCATTGTTGATTTTGAGGAAAACGTTAGTTCCTCATACCTTCACTTACGTTTTATAAATTTATAGATACCTAAGGTTATGCAACAGTAAAAATGTATGATGTACATGAAAGTTGACAAGGTAGGCAGAGGAATCATCTTTGGAAAAAGAAACAGGCAGAAGTAAGCAAGAACAAGCATCTTTGGTTAATAATAATAATAACATATTTAATAACTACTGCATTTTATTACCATGCTTGTGTGCAGTACATTAATTCCCATTTCTGATACATTGACATAATACAATTTGATTGATTCAATTAAGTAATTTACAGCAGACTGTTTACACATTTCATTCCAGATATTAAATGTATTCAATTTTTTATATAACTTCTTATATAAATAATAATTCTAAAATAATATTACATGTATTAATAAAATGAAATGGTACATTTTATTTGGCAATAGGTGTGTTTGTATAGACTTTACTTAAATTTATTTCGAAGTTAATATAATTTCGGTTTAAATAAAATGTCTATTACATTAAGTTCTATAGGTACAGAATGGCAAAATATTTTATTTAAGGACAAGAATATATACAGAACACTGAAATAATTTTAAATAAATTTATTATAAAGTAATATTTGCCAAAATTAAAAAAATAATATATAAGTGAGATTTAAATGACTTTGCTTATGAAAACTCTAAAATAGAAGCTTCTTTTAATTTAATTTTATTTTCAGTAAATAAATTCACATTTAGGAGTGTCAGAAACCTTCTCAGTGCGAATCTTCTCATCATTCGTGAAGTACTCACCTGGACATCGAACGACTGATTCAAAGATCGGCAGGCTTGAGACAGATTTTTATAAAACTCATGCAACTGAAATCTACTCAATCCCGAATTGTCTGGAGAATTCATTTGAGATTCTATTTTCACAGGTGCAAACAAATTAGATGGAAAACACTTCCCACATACTTTATCATAACATTTTAATTTTGTTTGTAAATTTCCATTTATCAAATGTAATCTTTCAATAACATTGAACACTAAACCCGCAAAATAAATAGATTCGAGATCCAGCAAAGCATATGAAATATAAGAGAAGAAATATTTAGTGACAAAATTCAATCCACCTGCCAACAATTCAACTGTAAGGTATGTGATATTAAGAAATAAAACGATTGCAAAGAGGATATTGTTATTTCTTTTAGATTTAAAGTATATCTGCCTTCTAAATCCTACACTAAAACATTGATCCATTTGATGAAGCCCCAAAAGTAATTCTTTATGTTCAAATGTGTTCCAAAAGATTTCAATAAAAGTTACATAAACTAAGAAAATATGTTCAAAAGAAAGATACATTAAAGCTATATAACTAGATTTTTCATCAACACTTATTTCTTTTGAATTAAAATAAATTGTATAGAATCCGTACAATAAAATTACAATACTGTGAATTTTCCACAACCATATTTTTAAAATATCGATTGATTTGTCTTCTAGTCTGTTCAATCCAAGATAAAATTCAAACAAATTAATTATTTTGTAAGTGTCATTAACACTGACTACATATTTTGTTTCACACTCCATTTTAGTTACATTTATATATTAATAATTTACATATTTGTAATAATGCTATATTAAGGAACACATGTCTATTCAATGACGAACTCTAATGTATACATCAGGAAAGCTGCTTTAGTCTTATCAATATCATTATCAAGTGTGAAAAGTGGAGTCGCGTGTGACTGAAATAGCAATTAATCAATACTACCTTACCCACTAATTAAATTTGTTTTCAATGTCAAACGGACATAATAATTTAGGGTATTTCCTAATTATCAATGAAATAATTTTCCGAGTCATTTTCCTAATTGTCAGCCAAAGCTAATTTCGTCAATGGGACAAGAAGAAAGCCGTGAAAACTTGTTTTAACTGACTCATTTATGACCTTCAATTTAACCTAACAATTCTCAAATATCTAATTACAAATGGTTTTTGTTTATTTTAATTGACAGAGGGTTTTTAATAAAATTAATTCTATAGCTTAAAAGAGCTAATGCTTCATGGAATAATTTTCCTCTTGAAGCATTCTATTTAGATTAGATTGCCATACTCTACTCGATAATAATGAAGATATAAATAAATATAGCAATCCTAACCGTATATGCGTATACGTGTTGGTAATATATTAACAACTAACCTCAACTATTACCTAGAAACATAACACGTGGAAGAAAATTTTCATATACAATGTGGATAGCCATTCACTTGATTTTTCTAAATTTATCACCAAGTAAAGGTTTTTAGGTAAAACAATTTGCATGGAAGGAAAAAATTAGACGGTTCTATTAATTTGAAACTTCATAAATGAACTCTGGAAAATAAAATATCAAAGTAATGTTGGAGTAAATTGTTTCAACAGCGCAATTAACTTGAAGGTTCAAAATTTTCTTTTCATTTGTTCGAAAACTATTCCAAAAAATAAATAATTAAGCTTAAAGAGATGAAACCTAACTAAGAACCTACTTAAGCAAAACGATAGCAAGAAACAGCTTATCGTAATTTATCAATACTAAATACGTTATAGTAAATGGTGCAATATACAATTTAAATTTTACTATTATTTAGGTTCCATAGATCTATTTAAAATTTATCTATACACTTTCAACTTACATATGATTTTTAAAATGACTATAATGTTAATTTACCTGTAACAGCATGTATTAAAGACTGTCCAATAAAATACCTTCGCTTTACACAGAATCTATCAAATGGTCTTTTTGTTGCTTACCTGTCTCACGGGAAGTAAAATTATCAACATATCAACATACTCAATTGTGTCTCAGAAAGGAACCGAAAGCTAGATACACTGATACAACAAAGGGCTAGATACACTGATACAATAAAGAAGAGCCAATTTAGACAGGCTCTGAAAAAATATGTAAAAAATTTGAATAAATAAAGCAACTCAAAAATTATCAAGAAAATTATTGCTGATTATCAGAAGATATATTCTCAACTGCATGGGCAAGCTGCTGCTCATCATAGTGCATAGGCTGCTGCGCACCCTGAAGAGTACGTGCTCCACATAGTCAAGTACACAGGCATGCTAAGATTTTTTATCAGCATAATCGCAGCTATCGTGGTCGGACTGCATTTATTGTGTTGAATTTATCCCTTAATCAAGCAAATATAAAGATACCCCTATATTTCGAAACTGAACAATCTTGCCAAAGAATTAAGAAAAAAATGAAATCACAAATTTCTTAGCAACATTATGATGTGATTATCCAGAAACACAATTATTATTCAAAAGCAGATTAAATTTATGGAATATGCTGATAAGTTATACGTCATTCCGGTCAGTGTTTATAGTCATCCCAGATAAGTTGATGGCTATCGTGACTATAGTTCTGGAGCTAGCAGCAAAAATTTATCCAGACATTGCTCAAATACAGAATGGAATATGGAATAGTCGTGTGATTTTGACTCCAAAAAAACCTAGCAACACATTGTACCTTTATACATGCTTTGAAAATAATTTGAAAAGTATTTTACACGTCTATTTTCTTCTTATAATTTAAATTTCGATTCAAATTGATTTTAATTTTATTAAAAGATGCAAGAAAATCATGGCACATAACACTAAACTGGAAAGTCTTTTTGGTGTCACCATGCTTCAATATTGCTTTTTAATAAATATATTGCTTTTTAATAAATTAATATTGCAATTAGCTTTTAATATTGCATTTATTTACATCGAGTTTACGGGTTATTTTACTTTTCAATTTTGTTATCAAATTTGGAGTTAATTTATTTTGTTGGATTTTAAATACTTAAGATTAAACGTTGTTCACTGTTATTTGAAGAACGTCTTAGATAAATTTGAAAGTAATCAACATAAATAATTCAAAAGCTGTGTGGTACGTGATTCATACTGTCCCAAAATAAAGTATTTCTATGGTAATACCATAAATATGGGTCATTTGCTGAAAAAAAACCTTAGTTGTGAGGTTAAAACCTAATGGAAAACGTCCGATCAAAGAAGTTAATAATTTTTTTTAAATTAAATCTAATAACAATCTTTCAGGTTTCATTTTATTTTGCTACTGCACTTATAGCTTTACTAAGTATAACCTGTGAAATGCTTTTCACGGTAAGAGATGATGAAAGTATATTTTATTTTATAGACATTTTATAAATTTTTTTGTCATTACCTCTCCTACTTGAGCACAACAATTTGCATTTTGTAATTTATTTATTAATTTTTTGATCAAATTAAACTGATGCTAAACTTAATCAAACTTTAAAAAAAGGCTATCAACAAACCTTCTCTTTATTTTATAGTGTTATTACACTAATCCAGTGTAACTTTTTTTTTTATAAAATCGTTATGCAATTTCAAACTCACTGTGAATATTAGTGTTACATTACATTTTCATATTTTGTTTAAATTATTTCTTCTAATTTTATAAAAATGGGCTAGAAATGTCTATACTCTATCATAAGTATATTACAAAAATTAACTTTAAATTGTACATTGTATTTTTTTCCTTTTATTTATAATAATTCATTAATAGCGGAATTAAAATTGCTTAGTCTGACGGAACTAATATAAATATAAATAAGTGGGAATGAACTGTTACTACTTTGCCTTCTTCCAGGGTTTTTATTTTATTTTCAATGAACCACATAGAGATCATGTCTCATAAAAAGAGTGCACGGAGCTCATCATTTACAAACAAACTTGCAACTAAATTCACGTAATGGAAACCCACATAATATTACTGTGCTCTAATTTTTCTTATATACCACAAAGATATTCAGAGGTGGCCAAAATGTAGTTCACGAAATAAATAACATTGTGGTAATACCAAAAATGTTGCAAAGAATCACTCCGGAAAAATGTGACGTGTATTGCATGTATACAAATTATATGTATGTTACAAGTCTTTTTAACCTACTCCTTTGTTTTTAAACCTGGTATGTTGATTAGTGATAATAGCTACATTTGCTAATATAACAAAGGGGATGCAACAGTTTCAGAGTTTGTTGAAGAAAATCTTTCACTGTTATCAATTGATATTCATTGGGAAAAATTAGGCTATTTTTTGTGACAATTTTCTTAATAATTAAAGAAATATAGTGAAGGAAATTATAAACAGCATGTAATGTTGTCACAGCTACGGTACAACATGAGATAAACAGCGGCACAGCAAATGTATTAGTGAAAAGCCTAAACTAATTTCATTATTGAAAACATAAAGTAGCACATTTAGGTATGTGAAGTAAATTGCTGATAGTATAAGTATAAGAAAATATCTTTATTAAAATCTTCAAAATGTCATAAAAAGTAATATACAATAGTAAGCTTTTATAAAAAGTATAGACCGGAAGCCGACAATAAATATGTTCACATACCACAAATCGCCAGGATACTACATGCTGTATAATAAGAGTGCATCTTATACATAGTGGAGCAGACGTAGTGATACAAAGTATGTCAACTGTTAATTGCCAGCTTATCATTGAAAGAATTTAATTTATTATTTCTTAGGATATGTTGTTGATCATTGTAATCAATTATTCGTCATCAGGATTTTTCAAATTTTGTTCACTACACCGTTTAGAAATATGTGGTAAGAAGAAATTAATATTAGATACTATATTCTAATATGTTAAGTTCATGATAATTGACTTCAACATATTTATATATTTGGCAAAGTTATTCAACTACACTTGAACCATATTATCCCTTCAACTAAATCACAAGCAGTTAAGAACTTGGTGTTGTGGAATTCTGCAAAATATAAAAATTAATAATAAAATGAGTAATCATGTTTGCCCTAATAGTAAATAAATTTTAAATAATTTAGGCACCAAAATATATAGGGGAAAGGGATAGAATGAGAAAACAAGGAACAGGGTTGTGATAGGAAATATAGGTTAAAATATCTTTCTCTGGTGATTTTTCAAAGTGTAAATTTACAATATGTTTTAATATCAGGATTAGGTTTATTTCAGGGTTTAGCAGCGTGTATAGTGACGGAATAATCATAGAAAATAGTTTTATGCTTAAGAATAAAGAAAGCGAGGAGAAATTTAGAATACTATACTATTTCATGAATCCCTAGGGCTTTGAGACTAGAACTGAGATAAAACGGACTACAATTTTTTTCTGTGGTCTTCACATTATAACTATTACCAAAAGTATTTCGTATTTCTTGAAAGTCTCCTGATCAATTCAATTATATTATTATTATTTTACCCTAATAATTTACATTAAGCCTGATAGTCCATGCATTGTTCTGAAAATAAATAAATTGCAAGAACAAAATTTGGCCAAAATACGCATGAATTTGAAAACCTATTCTCACGGTGTATAATAACATTACATTACATTTATATAATATATAATATAATTTTTTAATTTAATATTTAATATTATAATTAACATTTTATCATTATTACGTCTTCAAACATACAGCGGAGTATGCTAGAAATTAAAAAGTTATGTTAATTTTTTGAATTTTTTCACTATTGAAAAGAGGATATTCTCCAGATAGACCATAGGATATATTTTATTAAGCTGTAACATAATGACTGAGCAGCAAAGAGAGCGGGCAGAAAACAAAGGCTGTGGCTAGTTGTACATATTTTACTTACTTTTACCAAACTAAGTTTCAAAGTGTTTTTAAGTTGTATGTAACTTATATTTTTCAAATTTTCTAGAGGGTTTAATATAAGGCATGATTATAAGATTTAATGTAAGACGTGGCGACAAGTCTGCAATATGAATATACAAAGTATGAAGATATGAATCTAACCTATTTGTAAAAACTACTAACTTACAACCAGTAGGAAATAAACTATTGAATACTTTAAGGAACTAATCTAATTAAGCCTAACTGAAGTCACAAATCGCCAGTAAATAGTCTATTCTGACCATCCTAGTATGTGGTGCATAGCACAGTGAAGTGAGGTGAGGTGTAGTGGGGTGAAGTAAGGTGAGGTGAAGTGAGGTGAGGTCAAGTGAGGTGAGGTCAGGTGAGGTAAGGTGAAGTGCGGCGAGACGAGGCGAGGCATGGCGGGGCGCGACGGGGCAAGGCGGGACAGAGCAAGGCGAGGTGAAGCGAGGCGAGGTAAGGCTGGGTTACACCGGGCTGAGCCGTGCCGGATTGGGCTGGGCTGGGCTGATAAACTTATTTATGCTTTTTATGCTTTTTTCCACCTTTTCCATTTTTTTTTTCAATTTTTTCAACTTTTTCATTTTTTTTTCACTTTTTTCATCTTTTTCAACTTTTTCATTTTTTAGGTTAGGTTAGGTTAGATTAGGTTTTTTGACACTTCCTAAGATTTTTAGACATTTTTTGACATATTTTGACGTTTTTCGACATTATTTGTCATTTTTAGACAATTTTGGACATTTTTGGCATTTTTTGACAATTTTTGATTTTATGTATTTTTTTCTTTAATTTTTTTATTGAATTCGATTAGGCTATTTAAATTAGATTCTAATGAATTTTTTTTTTAATTTTTTTCCTGTTTTTTTTTATATTTGTAAATTTGTTTATTTGAAATTTATTTTTGCTTTTATCGCATATTGATCACTTGTACAATAATTTCAGCCATTATAACTTTTCACCTCCGGCCCCCCCAAATGCCTAATTTCCGACACTCCTCGTCTTAGAGTGAAAACAAAAAAAAATTCGTGAAACAAAACTTATTTTTTCTCGTCTCATCTCGTTAGTCGTCTTAACATCGAAATAAAAAAGTTCCCCAAAATTTTTCGGTCCCAGCTTTTTTTTGCCCCATTTACCCCATTGTTTACCCCCTCTTCACTGCCCTCCCTCTCCTCCTTTCCCATTTCCCCCTCCCCTTTTTCACCTCTTGCCCACTTTGCTTTTCGTACTTTCTGACAAATTGTAACACATTGGGACACTGTGTCACTTTTTTCAACTTTTTATAACTTTTTCAACTCTTTTCATTTTTTAGATTAGGTTTTTTGACATTTTTAGACATTTTAACACATTTTAACGTCTTTTGAACGTTAAGGTTAGGTAAGACTAGGTTAGGTTAGGTTAGGCCAGATTAGGTTAGGATATGTTAGGTTAGACTAGGTTAGGTTAGGTTAGGCTCACTGCAAAAGGGTAAGCCAATCTACACTAACATAATCTGACCTAACCTAACCTAACCCAACATAATTTAACCTAACATAACCTAACTTAACATAAACTGACCTAGCCTAGACTAATCGAAGCTAAGGAAAACTCAAAAGTCAAAAATGGTAAAAATTATTTGAATAGGCACGAAATAGTGGAAGATTGCACAAAATCAGAAAAAATGGTGAAATCGGCGAAACACGGCGAAAAAAGCAAAAAATTGCCAAATTAGTCAAAAATAGCAAACATCAATGCAAGAAGCGTAAGTAAAATCTAAACTAACCTAATCTGACCTAACCTAACACAACTCAACCTAACCCAACCTAACTTAACCTAACCTAACCTAACTTAACATAAGCTGACCTAGCCTAGATTAATCGATGCTAAGGAAAACTTTAAAGTCAGATATGGTGAAAACTATTTAAATAGACACAAAATAGTGCAAAATTGAACAAAATCGGAAAAAATTGTGAATTTAAAAAAAAAACTACAAAATATGAAAAAGTGGTGAAATCTGAGAAAACGGCGAAAAAGGCAAAAAATGGTCAAATTGGCCAAAAATAGAAAAAATCCCTGCAAGAAGCGTGAACTAATCTATACTAACCTAATCTGACCTAACATAACCTAACCTAACTTAACCTAACCTAACCTAACTTAACATAAACTAACCTAGCCTAGACTAATCGAAGCTAAGGAAAATCAAAAGTCAAAAACGGTGAAAATTTCTGTTTAAATAGGAACAAAATATAGGAAAATTGCACAAAATCGGAAAAAATTGTAAATTGTCAAAAAAATTACGAAGTATCAAAAAATGGTGAAAACGGCGAAAAAAGCAAAAAATGGTCAAATAACCAAAAATAGCAAAAATCACTACAAGAAGCGTAAACTAATCTAAACTAACCTAATCTATCCTAACATAACCTAACAAAACCTAACCTAACCAAACCTACCTTAACATATATTGACCTAGCCTAGACTAATCGAAGCAAAGGAAAATTCAAAAGTTAAAAATGCTGAAATTTTTTGAATAGGCACAAAATAGTCTAAAATAGCACAAAATCGAAAAAAAATTGTGATTTTTCAAAAAACTTACAAATTATCAAAAAAATACGGGGAAAAGGGCAAAAGAATGCCAGATTTCCTAATAATAGCAAAAAATACCGTAAAAAGCGTAAGCTAATCTAAACTAACGTAATCAGACCTAACCTACCCTAACCCAAACTAACCTAACTTAAAGTAAAATGACCTAGCATAGACTAATGGAAGCTAAGAAAAACTCAAAAGTGAAAAATAGTGAAAAGTGTTTAAATAGCCATAAAAAAGGGAAAATAGCACAAAATCGGAAAAAATTGTTAATTATCAAAAAATGACAAAGTAGGAAAAAATGGTGAAATCGGCGAAAAAAACAAAAAATTGCCAAAATAGCAAGAATCGCTGCAAAAGCGTAAGCCAATCTAAACTAACCTAATCTGATCTAACCTAATCTAATCCTAACCTAATCTAACCTAACTTAACATAAACCGACCTAGCCTAGACTAATCGAAGCTAAGGAAAACTCAAAAGTCAAAAATGGTGAAATTTGTTTGAATAGGCACAAAATAGTCTAAAATTGCACAAAATCGAAAAAAAATTTTGATTTTTCAAAAAAATTACAAATTATAAAATAATGGTTAAATCAGCGAAATACGGGGGAAAAAGCAAAAAATGTCAGATTTCCTAAAAATAGCAAAAATTGCTGCAAGAAACGTAAACATATCTAAACTAACCTAACCTATCCTAACCCAACCTAACCCAACATAAAATGACCTTCAATCGACTAATCGAAGCTAAGAAAAACTCAAATTCAAAAATGGCGAAGTGTTTAAATAGTGGAAAATAGCACAAAATTGGAAAAAATTGTGAATTATTAAAAAATGACAAAGTATCAAAAAATCGGCGAAATTGACGAAAAAAAACAAAAAACTGTGACATTGGCAAAAAACACTGCAAAAACGTAAACCAATCTAAGCTAACCTAATCTGACCTAACCGAACCTAAACCAAGTACGCGCAAAATAATGAAGAATTTCAAAAAATCGGAAAAAATTATGAAATTTTTAAAAAATTCACCAAAATTTGAAAAATGGCGAAATGGGCGAAAAATTGCGAATAAGGCAAAAATGGTCAAATTTGGCGCAAAAACGTAAAACCAATCTAAACTAATCTAATCTGACCTAATCTTACCTAACCCAACCTAACTTAACTTGACATATACTGAAATAGCCTAGACTAACCGAAGCCAATGAAAACTCAAAAATCAGAAATGGTCAAATTACGTTTAAATAAGCACAAAATAGTGAAGAATTTCAAAAAATCGGATAAAATTATAAAATTTAAAAAAATTTACCAAAAATCGAAAACGTAAAGCCAATCTAAACTAACCTAATCTGACGTAACCTAACCTTACGTAACCTAACCTAAATTAACTTAACTTAACCTAACTTAACATATACGGACTTAGCCTAGACTAATGGAAGCAAAGGAAAACTCAAAAATGGTTAAAACATGTTTAAATAAGTACAAAATAGTATATAATCGCAAATAATTGGAAAAATTGATGAAGTTTCACAAAATTGACTAAAAATCGACAAATGACGAGACTGGCGAAAAAAGGCGAAAAAGGCAAAAAGTTGTCAAGCTGGCCAAATATAACAAAAATCACTGCAAGAAGCGTAAAGTCAATCTAATCTAACCTAATCTGACCTAACCCAACCCAACCTAAACTAACTTAACTTAACTTATCCTAACCTAACCTAATTTAACATATACTGACATAGCCCTGACTAATCGAAGCTAAAGAAAACTTAAAAGTCAAAAATGATTAAAATATGTTTAAAAAGCACTAAATAGTAGATAATTACAAAAAGTCGGAAAAAATGATGAAATTTCATAAAATTAACCAAAAATCGACAAATGACAAAACTGATGAAAAAAGCAAAAAATTGTCAAGCTGGCCAAATATAGCAAAAATCACTGCAAGAAGCGTAAAGCCAATCTAAATTAATCTAAACTGACCTAACATAACCCAACCCAACCTAAATTAACTTAACCTAACCTAACTAAACATATACGAACCTAGCCAAAACTAATCGAAGCTAAAAAAACTCAAAAGTCAAAAATGGTTAGGTTAGGTTAGGTTAGGTTAGGGTAGGCCAGGCCAGGCCAAGACAGGCCAGGCTAGGCTAGGCTAGGCTAGGCTAGGCTAAGCTAGGCTAGAATAGGCTAGGCTAGGCTAGGTCGGGTCGGGTCGGGTCAGGCTGGGCCGGGCTGAGCCGGGCTGGGTCGGGCTGGGTCGGGCTGGGTCGGGCTGGGTCGGGTTGGGTCGGGTTGGGTCGGGTTGGGTCGGGTTGGGTCGGGTTGGGTCGGGTTGGGTCGGGTTGGGTCTGGTTGGGTCGGGTTGAGTTCGGTTGGGTTCGGTTGGGTTCGGTTGGGTTCGGTTGGGTTCGGTTGGGTTCGGTTGGGTTAGGTTGGGTTAGGTTGGGTTAGGTTATGTTAGGTTGGGTTATGTTAGGTTAGGTTCGGTTAGGCTATGTTAGGTTAGATTAGGTTAGGTTAGGATAGGTTAGGTTAGGTTAGGTTAGGTTAGGTTAGGTTAGGTTAGGTTAGGCTAGGCTAGGCTAGGCTAGGCTAGGCTAGGCTAGGCTAGGCTAAGCTAGGCTAGGCTAGGCTAGGCTAGGCTAGGTTGGGTCTGGTTGGATCGGGTCGGGCTGGGCCGGGCTGGGCCTGGTTGGACAATTTCAGTAGTTGCATTGAAAGTGTAAATTAAGGACATGTCTGAAGAATATTTTTAGTTGTTCGAATTTGTGCTCGATGTGGAATTTAATTTATTTGACTTTATAATGGCGCAAAAACTAATTTGAATAATTTAAATTACAAATGAGTGTCGCACAAATTGATTAACAAGAGCACAAAAAAATGATTTTTGGATGCCGAATGAAAACAAATAATTTTTACGTGATATGTGCGTATATATATATATATATATATACATGCATTTTTCATAAGTAATTTATATTTTGCATATAGTATTCGTCAACGATGCGGCCTCACGATAGTTTACAATGAACAATGTCTACTGTTTTAGTACAATCAAACTAAGTAGACAATCAGTAAGTATAAGTTAAATGTGGCGAAGATGACCATGCGGGAGAGACGGCCAATCGATTTAATTTAACGTAATCAATCAGTTGCCTGTTAATTACCCGGTGAGGTATTTATGCTTTATAGTCGTTTTATAATAAAAATGGTTCGCTTTTGCATAATTAGCATGTCGCAATTTTCTTCGGCCGAGAATTAAGATATAGACATAAACTACTTTCGGACTGCTACACGGCTAAATAAATTTGACACGATAATTAAAATTTATCAATGTGTAAATATATATTAGACGCTGTACTACTCAATGTACTACATTATTAAGCGCAGTCCACACGATTACGAAATTTTGTAACGCGAAAATTAAAAACAAACAAACGATACGGCGATCTGCACGTGATATATAAGATAACGAACGAGAGCAATTAAGATAACCGACGTGAAATATCGATTGGTCATCGAATCAAAGTTCGAACACGTTCCATTAGATGGTAACAATTAGAGATGGAAATAACTGTTATTTCCCCATACCTATTATAATGAATAACATCATTATTCAATAACATGGTATCATACCAGTTAAAAAATAACATGTTATTGGACATTATTGACAATAACATTTGTTCAATACGTTCTTAAACTATATGTTCCATGAAAATAATTTTCCTTCTGCGTGTGTATACAAAATATGTATAGTACATGCGTACTATAATCGCTATCTATATTGAATACTACTGGAGAAACGCTAGTTCAATTTTAATTTGGTTTTTGATAGAATATAGGTATTGTTTTGTAGACGGTTTCAATCTACATTTGATTAAATTATGTTAAAAGAAAGCCAGGCAATGACAAAATTACATTTCGAACCACATAGTATTTTCCTAGTTCGATAATTTAAACAAAATGAAACAATAACGCATAGAAATTGCAATTAGTTAGCGATCAACAGTGAATTTTGAATGAATATAACATAAACAAAATTCAAATAACAAGTATAGATTTGAACTTTGTAGTAATTAATTGTTTATTATCGTTCGGTAAAAATGCCATGTCATTCGGTAATGTTCCGTCAATACGAAACAAAAGAATAAAGCATAAAACAATTAATATATAAAACAATCAATTGCATTAAGAAAAGGAACGTGCTATTTCTTGCTCTTTTTATTCAGGCGACGAATGACATCCGCTCCTTGACAATAATGCAATATAATATTTTAACATGTTACCAAGCGTAATGTTCTTAATAACATAATGCGTTCTTTTCAATCGGTAATAGGTATGGATCACATAACAGGTATGAATTTCAGAACGTTCTAATAACAGATTATTAATCTTTCGGTAAAGTTCGGTGTCATTCGGTGATGTTCGGTAAATATAGAACGAAGGCCAAGACGAAAAGAAACGTGCTGTCTCGCTCTCACTTTACTCAGCGAGTGACGGCCATTGTACGGGCGCTGCTTGACAACACGTAACATAATATTTTAACATGTTAGTCAAGCGTATCGTTATTTAATAACATAGTATCTGTAAATCGCAATAATTTAATATATTAATTTCCATCAATATTATGTTATTCATACCTGTTACGTTATATTTCTGTCATCGCTAGTAACAATGATATTATATTAATTCACCGAAGTGAAATGTGAATCCCCTGATTGGTTTATTAGTCATTTTTTACTTTCATGTGATGTGTGCAAGCACGCACGTATACACACACACACACACTCGCACACGCACACATAAGCACTTTAGCGTTGTTCGAAATATAAACCATATAGAGAAAGACTTTACCTTGCATCGAATGTTATTACCGTACGAAGGGCTAAAAGGAACGTTTAATGTTTTATAAGTTAATTCAGTTTTACAGTTGTTTTTTAAAAATAATTAATAGTTTACACGAAATTGTGATTACAATACTGTTAGGTGTGCTAGTTGATGAAAAAAAATTGCGACTGACGCCAAAGAATAACGGTTAGGTATATAATATTCCCGCTCAAACGAATTGATCGCAAGGCATACGGCGATGGAGACCGGGGTTCGATTCCCGACCGCTCATCGAGCGTGGTTCTGATTATTTTTTTTTCTCCCTTTCTGAATAGACTTTTTTTAAAATAAATTATAATAATGTACTTAATCAAGAGCGCAAATTATTTTAGGTAGATACGTCACTTTTAATGAATACCTTACCACCTAATACACAATATTTAATGAATTAGTCTCGCAAAAATAAATTACAATACTTACGTCAATCGAAATTTTGTAATTTATGCAAAATATGCGAGTTATAAATATTGAAGGAAAAAAAAATGTTATGACTGTATTGAAACATATAGGTCGGTGTCATTGATAATTTTACTTAGACGTTATCGAAAGCGTTTTTTTTATTTTAGATTTTTTTTCAATTTATCCTAAGTGTTCGTTTTATTTTATTCAGTTCCAATGATTCACATTCTGTCTTTTGTGCGTGTTGAGTGTGTGACGTATAACGTTTTAAATTCTTCGTGAAACTAAAGAAAAACAGTTAGGAACAAAAAATAATTTGGACACGTTTCACGTTTAAGTAATTTTTTTTTCAAATCGTCTTTTTATTATTACGATAATAATCACGAACGGCTACGCATTCGATACGTCAAAGTCCTCTTTCACGTATCCCCTTTCGTGTCGCTTCGAGAAAGTTTTCTATATATCATTGGCGCTAAACTGTACTTGTCCCGAATTTCAAAGTACAATGTCTTCAGTGGATTTATATTAAGTACATTTAAATGAATATTTTAAGTTCATTTAATCGTTCGAACATCTAAAATTGGCACAAACGAATTCGAACAAAACCGAAAACTGTGTGACCAAACAGGCTTACGTGACGGACGGTCACCTGAGCGAATACATGAATTTATCTGTGTGTGTGTGTGTGCGTGCGTGCGTGCGTGCGCATATATATATATATATATATATATATATATATTTATATATACATATACACATACACATACATACATACATACATACGTATAAGCACTTTAGCATTGTTCGAAATATAAACCGTTTAAAGGATAGAATGTTTGTCCCGAATGTTTTACAAGTGAATTCGTTTATAACGTTGTTTTTTTAAATATATTAATAGTTTACGCGAAATTGTGA
Source organism: Druceiella hillmani (assembly GCA_039881145.1). Lineage (NCBI taxonomy): Eukaryota > Metazoa > Arthropoda > Insecta > Lepidoptera > Hepialidae > Druceiella > Druceiella hillmani. The sequence goes on along the minus strand of JAYKKI010000069.1, from coordinate 42,096 downwards.
CTACTATACTAAGGAGTAAGGAGTGTTTGCCGTTAAAAAAAAATGCGAAATACGTCAAAGAACAAAGGTTAGGTACATAATATTCCCGCGCAGGTAAAATCATCCATGTATGCATTTTTTTCAATACATCCTGACTTTCGTTCATGTACTTCTTCAAACTTCAAGTGCATTTAATTTTAACAACACCGAGTCGGTTACGTAATCACGTAACTTAAACCCATAAATTCTATCCTTGTTACTTTATTGGAATATCCGTAAATATATATATATATATATATATATATATATATATATATATATATATATATATATATATATATGTATATATATATATATATATATATACATATATACATATATACATACACACACTTATCAATTTCTGGCTACTGAAACATATTAAATAAGCGTCGTCGCGGTGGTGTGTTGGATTGATCACAAGGCATACGGCGATGAGGACCCGGGTTCGCTTCCCGACCGCTCCTCGAGCCTGGTCGGACTGGTGTTCTGATTAATTTTTTTTACCCTGTCTAAGGAGACTTTTTTTTTAAATAAATGATAATAATACATTTAATCACGACCGCAAATTATTTTAGCTAGGTACGTCACTTTTAATGAGTACCTTTTCACTTAATACGCCATACTTAATGAATTAGTCTTGCAAAAATAAATTACAATGCTTTCGTTAATCGAAATTTTTGTAATATATTCAAAATGGGCGAGTTATAAATATTCGAAAAAAAAATGTCATGAATTAAAGACGTAAAATGTATTGAAACATATCGGTCGGTGTCGTTGATAATTTTACTTAGGCATTATCAAAAGCGTTCTTTTTTAATATTTGTCACTTTTTTTATTTATCCTAAGTGTTCGCTTTATTTTATTCAGTTCCATTGATTTACATTCTTTTTTTTTTGTGCGTGTTGAGTGTGTGACGTCTAACGTTTTAAATTCGCCGTGAAACTAACGAAAAACAGTTAGGAACAAAAAACAATTTGAACACATTTCACGTTCAAATAATTGTTTTTCATATCTTCTTTTTATTATTGTGATAATAATCACGAACGGGCTATGCATTCGATATGTCAAAGTTCTCTTTCACGTATCCCCTTTCATGTCGCTTAAAAAAAATTGTCTTAATGATAGCATTTGCGCTAAGCTCCAATTCTAACGTACAATGTCTTCAGTGGATTTATATTATATACATTTAATTGGTATTACAATTTTGGTACAGTTCTCTTGCAACAAAACCCAAGGCAGTTGTGGCTAACGTCACTACAGCTATGTATAATTAATAACAAACATGATGACAAAAAACCAGAGTGATAAATAATAATAAAGCAGGTTAATTATATTCATCGTATGATAATAAAAGTGTATTTTTATATCTTTACAATTGGCTTCGCTTTTTATCCGACGATTAGTTCTAGTAAATCTGGCGACCACTAGGTTGTTAGCAAGCATGTGTTATTTATTCGCTTATACCTTAGGTTAAAAAATATACTTCGCCTTGTACTGATCGATTCGATTATTAAATATTAAATAAAAAAAAACGTTCGCGGGATCCAGGGACGATGCGGAAGTCCTAAATAAAATAACAAGAAACACAAAAATTACGCTAAAGAATAAAACTCCAATTAATCTGAATTCAGACAGTTTAATCGACAGCTGTCAAAATATTAAGCTCCTTTTCAATGAACTCTCATTAATGTGAGAATATATCGTGATATTTTTATTAATAAAACATGAATTATTATTATGTTTAGTTTAATCGGAGTTTCAATAAATTCAACATATATTTTTACCGTTTTAATATGCTCCGTTGTTAAAAAAAATTATTTTCGTGATAATTTTATTACTTGCTAAACGATGAAACGGAATGCAAACAAACGACACGTATGCCACCTGTCGCAAGTACAAAATTAGTTACCTTGGCAGTTGAATTCTAAAAAATATCTATATGGTGTCAAATAGAAAATACTTTAAATACGTCCTTTACACGTTCCACATTCGAAAATATTATGAAGTTAACCTAAATAATTTATTTTCGTGAAATAAAGCTCGTTAAAAAGTGATATAATAGCCTTTTTATTGATATTTATCTCCAAATCAATCAATCTCAAATGATACTTGTGGCGACATCTATCTCTGCTAAATCCGTACTATGTCCAAAATGTATTGGGTTGACAGTGATCTTTTCATAATGCGTGATGAATTAGTCTCGCAAAAATAAATTACTATACTTACGTACAATAATCGAAATTTTGTAATATATGCAAAATGTGCGAGTTATAAATGTTGAAAAAATAATAATGAATTAAAGACGTAAAGGTGTTGAAACTCGTGAGTCGGTGTCAATGATAATTTTAATTAGACGTTATAGGAAGCCTTTTTTTTAATGATTTCTGATTTTTCATAATTTGTCACTTTCGCTTTATTTTATTCGGTTTCTTTTGTACGTTTTAAGTGTGTGGACGTCTAATGTTAAATTTGTCGTGAGTCATTTTTTTTTTAAATCTTATTTTTTATTATTAATAATCACGAGCGTCTATTTATTCAATATGTCAAAGTCCTCTTTCACGTATTCTCTTTCTTGTCGCTTCGAAAAAATTGTCTGAATATCGTTGGCGCTAAATTGTACTTGTCCCGAATTCCAATGTACAATGTCTTCGGTGGATTTATATTATGTACATTTAAATGAATATTGTAAGTTCATTTAATCGTTCGACCATTTAAAATTGGCAAAAACGAACTCGTACAAAACCGAAAACTGTATGAGCGAACAGGTTTGCGTATATATATATATATATATATATATATACACACACACATATATATATATATATATATACATATATATACTTAGCATATACATACACATACACATACACATGCATATGCGTATGGCATTTTTGAAATGTATTTATGAAATGTATAAATTCGCATTTTTGAAATGTATAATTGTTGTCGCAGTGGTGTGTTGGGCTGTTAACTAGTCATAGGGCGACGGGGACGCCGGTTCGATTCCCAATCTCTTGTTGGACCTATATTCTGGGTTTTTTTTTCACTTTCTAAGGAAACTTTCTTTAAAATGAATTATAATAATACATTTAATCACGACCGTAAATTATTTTAGCTAGATGCGTCACTTTTAATGAATAACCTACCTTTTCAGGCAATACGCGATACGTAATGAATTAGTGTCGCAAAAGAAAATTGCAATACTTACGTTAATCGAAATTTTGTTAGTGTATGCAAAATGTGCCAGTTGCAAATATGAAAAAAAGAAAAAAAGTAATGAATTAAAGCCGTAAACGTATCTGAAACATATCGGTCGGTGTCACTGATCATTTTACTTAGGCATTATCGAAAGCGTTTTTTTTGTTTTTTAATTATTTGTGATTTTTCTAAATGTATCCTAAGTGTTCGCTTTATTTTATTTAGTTTAATTGATTTACATTCTTTCTTTTGTGCGCGTTAAGTGTGTGACGTCCGATGTTCAATTCGTCGTCTGTCAAATGAAGTGATTGAATCTTTCAGAACCGAGTGTAAATATGGCCAGTTACTAAATATATTTACATTGCGGTTTTAGAAACTGATAATACCAAAATAATATTATCGTGTCGGTATTATCGCATATATGTAAGTACCTTATAAGTTACGTTAGGTTAGGTAATGTTATGTTATGTCATGTTATGTTATGTTATGTTATGTTATGTTATGTTATGTTATATTTTGTTATGTTGGGTTATGTTATTTTACGTTAGCTTTGTTTCGGTTCGGTTCGGTTCGGTTCGGTAACATAGCCTAATCTAACTGTTAGGTTAGACTAGGTTGCGTTGCGTCGCGTCGCGTTAGGTTGCGCTGCGTTGCGTTGCCCTGCGCTGCGTTGTGTTATGTTTTTTTAATGTTTTGTTATGTTATGCTATCTCATGTTAAGTTTTGTTACGTTACCTTACGTTACGTTACGTTATGTTTTGCTTTGCTTTGCTTTTGCTTTTGCCTTGCTTTGCTTTGTTCTTTTCTGTTTTGTTCTGTATTTTTCTGTATTGTTCTGTTTTGTTTTGCTTTGTTTTGTTATGTTATGATTTGTTAAGCTATTTTTTTTTGTTATTGCATGTTTTGTTATTTTTTGTTACGTTATGTTATGTTCCGTTGTGTTGCGTTGCGTTGCGCTGCGTTGCCTTATGTTTTATTTTGTTATATTTTTATTAGTTTACTGCTACCTTTCGTGTTTGTGTTTCGTCCTTCTTCCGTGTTGTGTTGTGCTGTGTTTTGTCGCATCGTTTCGTGCCGTGTTGTGTTGTGTTAAGTTTTTGTTACGTTCTGTTTTATGGTAGAACATTTTAGGGCATGTTACGTTAGGTAGTGTGTTTTTGCTTATTTAGGCTGTGTGTTTATTAGGTTAGGGTGTGTTTTTGTTATGTTACGCTGTATTTTGCTGAGATTAGGGAGTGTTTTTGTCATGTAAGGTTGGGTTTTTTTTATTATAGAATCTATTTTGTTGTGTTCTTATTCGGTGTTTTCGTAAGTTTCTGTAGTTTAGGCTGTGTTTTGCTTATGTTAGGATTTATTTTTGTTACGTTAGGCTGCGTTTTTTTATGTTAAGCTCTGTTTTGCTCGGGTTAGGGTTTATTTTCCGTTTTGTTTCATAAGAATGTTTTTCTTTTTAGGTTTGGCCGTGTTTTAGTTAATGTTTGTTACTTTACGCTGTAATTTGCCTACGTTAGGGTGCATTTTTGTTATATTAGGCCGTTTTTTTTATGTTAGGCTCTGTTCTGCTTAGGTTAGCGTTTATTTTTGTTTCGTCAGGCCGCATTACGGTTACGTTGCGCCTTTGGCCTAGGTAAGGCTATGTTTCAGCTTATACTATGTTTCCGTCACGTTAGACTCCGTTTTGATGTGTCTAGGCCAAGTTTTGGTTAGCTTGGGCCAGGTTTTGGTTGGCTTAGGTCAAGTTTTTTGTTGCGTTATGTTGGGTTTGTTAGTATGGTTTGGTCCTCAACGCCAAGTGGACCAACGAAAGACGCGTCGAGTGGAAGCCGTATCAAACGCGGAGCGTATACGTGGGGGAAAAGACGATGAGCGCGGCGAGACCGTTTCGAGTGCGGGCGGGGTCGAGGTTCTCGTGTTTTGTATTTTTCAATACGCATACCTTTATACTCGGCTGCCGCTTTGTGACGAGCCTCGCTTCGCGGTTCAATCAGGGGGAGAGGGGGGTGATGGGATGGTGTGATGAGGTGGGTGGTGGTATGGTGGTGGTTTGTGGTATGGTGGTCATCCGGAGGCGTGTGTATCGTCTCCCGGTTCAATTCGCCGCCGTAGCCGCTGCCGCCTCTTCTTCTCTCCGGAAAGGACACAATCATCATCGTCGGCTCGCCCGGAGCGCACCGCGAGGCTTTCGACGCGATATTTCTATCGGGGTCGAGATGTAATAAATTTGATAAAGTTTTTTTTTTAATCTTCTCTAGACCGATACATTCGCTCTCCGCTTCCGAGCGAATTGACAGAGTTTACGACTTCGTCCGAACATATACGTTCGACAACGTATAGCATTGTGAACGTACAGACGAGTTGTGAACGTTAAATTTTGGCGCCGAAAACTTCGGTTTCGGCGACGCGAAGCCCTTTCCTATCCGCCGCACTGGACGGCTGTAGAGACCCCACCCCGCTCCGCGGAGAGGGGATAGGGGGGTTGTGAAGGGTGACGCGCGCGTCGACTTAAATACCACCTACGCGCAATAAAAGGCGCACGCGTGCGCGCGTTACGCTCCTCGCCGTCTCGCGGACCGTCTCTCGGTTCGTCGGGCGGCGCGTGGCTGAACGACGACGCGTCGGGAGAAATGTCTCTCCTTATCTCTCTCACGTTTAGACGAGATAGCTCCCTGGTTGATCTTGCCAGTAGTTATATGCTTGTCTCAAAGACTAAGCCATGCATGTCTCAGTGCAAGCCGTATTAAGGCGATACCGCGAATGGCTCAATATATCAGTTTTGGTTCCTTAGATCTTACTCAGTTACTTGGATAACTGTGGCAATTCTAGAGCTAATACATGCAATCAGAGCTCCGACCAGTGATGGAAAGAGTGCTTTTATCAGATCAAAACCAATCAACGGAGGCGGCCTCGGTCGCCGAAGTCGTTTCTTTTGATGAGTCTGGATAACTTTTGCCGATCGCACGGTCCAGTACCGGCGACGCATCTTTCAAATGTCTGCCTTATCAACTTTCGATGGTAGTTTCTGCGACTACCATGGTTGTCACGGGTAACGGGGAATCAGGGTTCGATTCCGGAGAGGGAGCCTGAGAAACGGCTACCATATCCAAGGAGCCTTCCTTAGCAGGCGCGCAAATTACCCACTCCCGGCACGGGGAGGTAGTGACGAAAAATAACGATACGGGACTCTTTCGACGCCTCGTAATCGGAATGAGAACACTTTAAATATTTTAACGAGTATCAATTGGAGGGCAAGTCTGGTGCCAGCAGCCGCGGTAATTCCAGCTCCAATAGCGTATACTAAAATTGTTGCGGTTAAAAAGCTCGTAGTTGCATTTGTGCGCCGCGCTGTCGGTTCACCGCGTCAGCGGTGAGTCTGACACGTCTGCGGAGCATATCGTCGGTGAGCTTTCGGTAAAACGGAAGTTCAATATCAAAAATCCTATCGCGGTGCTCTTCGTTGAGTGTCGAGGTGGGCCGACAATTTTACTTTGAACAAATTAGAGCGCTTAAAGCGGGCTCAAAATGCTGCTTGAATATTGAGTGCATGGAATAATGGAATACGACCTCGGTTCTATTTTGTTGGTTTCCAGAACTCCGAGGTAATGATTAATAGGGATAACTGGGGGCATTCGTATTGCGACGTTAGAGGTGAAATTCTTCGATCGTCGAAATACGAACATCAGCGAAGGCATTTGCCAAAGGTGTTTTCATCAATCAAGAACGAAAGTCAGAGGTTCGAAGGCGATTAGATACCGCCCTAGTTCTGACCATAACAATGGCTCGGCGGGCGGCTTCCGGGAAACCAAAATTTTTGGACTCCGGGGGGAGTATGGTTGCAAAGCTGAAACTTAAAGGAATTGACGGAAGGGCACCACCAGGAGTGGAGCCTGCTGCTTAATTTGACTCAACACGGGAAATCTCACCAGGCCCGGACACCGGAAGGATTGACAGATTAACAGCTCTTTCTTGATTCGGTGGGTGGTGGTGCATGGCCGTTCTTAGTTGGTGGAGCGATTTGTCTGGTTAATTCCGGTAACGAACGAGACTCTAGCCTACTAAATAGGCGTCGTCATTTCGGTGCGCGCGACTCGCTCGCGCAACTCACTGGCGGCGTAATTAAATTCTTCTTAGAGGGACTGACGGTTTCTAGCCGCACGAGATTGAGCAATAACAGGTCTGTGATGCCCTTAGATGTCCTAGGCCGCACGCGGGCTACACTGAAGGAATCAGCATGTTCTCTCTTGCCTAGAGGCACGGGCAACCCGCTGAAACTCCTTAGTGCTGGGGATTGGGGTTTGCAATTATCCCCCATAAACGAGGAATTCCTAGTAAGCGCTAGTCATAAGCTCGCGTTGATTACGTCCCTGCCCTTTGTACACACCGCCCGTCGCTACTACCGATTGAATGATTTAGTGAGGTCTTCGGACCGACACGCGGTGGTTTCGCGGCCGTCGGCGTTGCTGGGAAGTTGACCAAACTTGATCATTTAGAGGAAGTAAAAGTCGTAACAAGGTTTCCGTAGGGGAACCTGCGGAAGGATCATTAACGAAACTCGCGCTCGTTCATCGGTGTCGACAAAACGTGTCGAGACGGAATAATCGTATCCGAAAAAACAGCGGCGGGGCGCCGCGTGTGTGTGTGTCGACAATACACACCAACTTCGCTTAGATGGGCGTCAAAACCCGGTCGGAGCGAGGCAAACGCGCGCGCGCCCATCCCTTAAAACAATTAAATACAAGTGGACAATTTTTGTATTACCATCAATGCGGGGGTAATAAAATGCACATTGTGTGTGTGCGCAGAGCCGACGGGAGCACCGCGCTCTCGGGACTAAGTCACAATCGATTGTTCGTTGTGAGTTTTTGTCTCGATCGCGCGGGGCGAAAGTCGGCTTTTTGTTAATACAACAAAAAAAAATTTACTTGAGAAACGTGAGGGGGAGGAACGACGAAAGCCGCGCCTCTCCCCACACCGCCACAATGATTACCCTGAACGGTGGATCACTTGGGTCGCGGGTCGATGACGAACGCAGTTAACTGCGCGTCATAGTGTGAACTGCAGGACACATCTGAACATCGACATTTCGAACGCACATTGCGGTCCGTGGAGACATATCCTGGACCACTCCTGTCTGAGGGCCGGCTGTAATGAACCGAAGACGGGCACGCTCGCTCGGCGTCTGACCGTTCGGTCGGTCGCGGTTTATGCCGCGCACCGTCCCGTCGGTTTAAAAATTTCTTTAGACTCTCGCTCGACGAAAGCACACAACACACGCGCACACGCGACCTCGCTCGTGTTGCTCCCGGGGATTCCGGGGCGTGAGCGCCTTCGTGCCGCTAGTGCTGCGACTCGTTGAAATTGTTATTATATTAAGGCAATCGATATCGAGTTTTTCGCTTGCGGCCGCGGACAGTGCTCCTAGAAAGCGCCTTCAGCCCTCCCCCTCAGCTGCTTCCACACACGAGTGCCGTGCCGTGTGCGGCGCTGCTGTGCGTGTGCACACAGAGTAGGCGGACTTGACGTCCGAATCGGCTCGTCGGCGCCGCTGCGGCGCCGCCGCGTCGCCGTCGGATATCGCGTCTGCCTCGATCTTATCGTTGGCCTCAGATCAGGGAGGATCACCCGCCGAATTTAAGCATATTAGTAAGCGGAGGAAAAGAACCTAACTAGGATTTCCTTAGTAGCGGCGAGCGAACAGGAAAGAGCCCAGCACTGAATCCCTCGGTCGTAACGGTCGACGGGAGATGTGGTGTTCGGGAGGTTCAGCATTCTTGCGGTCGCGCTTCCTGTCCAAGTTCGTCTTGAACGGGGCCCATTTCCCGTAGAGGGTGCCAGGCCCGTAGCGACGGACGCCGGCCGCGAGATGGATTCTCCTCAGAGTCGGGTTGCTTGAGAGTGCAGCCTTAAGTGGGTGGTAAACTCCATCTAAGGCTAAATATGACCGCGAGACCGATAGCGAACAAGTACCGTGAGGGAAAGTTGAAAAGAACTTTGAAGAGAGAGTTCAAGAGTACGTGAAACGGTTCAGGGGTAAACCTGCGAAACTCGAATGAACGAACGGAGAGATTCATCGTCACTCCGCGGAGCGGCGGGAGCGGTGCGATGTTGCCGGTGCGCTTGCGCTCCGGAGGCACGTCCGCCTTCGCCGGCGCCCGCGGACGGCGTGCACTTCTCTCTCAGTAAGCCATCGCGACTCGTTCGGTGTCGGCCTAAGCGCCGCCCTGGAGCCCGCTCGTCGCGTTCCAGGCGGCGTTCGGACAGTGGCGGATGCCGACCGGCTGCCGGACGGTAGAACATACGAATCGCGCACGCGCTTGTGCGCGTCCGGCCCGACGCAAGGTCGGGCCGCCGTCGACCTCCTGCCCGAGTGCGGTGGTCGGCCCGGTGCGCCTCTTATGTCGCAGCCGTGCAGTCTCGGACCGTGCGCGTCTCGGTCGGCGATGATTTTATTTCGGGCACTCGCAGGACCCGTCTTGAAACACGGACCAAGGAGTCTAGCATGTGTGCGAGTCATTGAGACATCACAAACTAAACTTAAAGGCGTAACGAAAGTGAAGGCGCGCGCTCGCCGCGCGCTCGGGGAAGATGGAGGCCGGTCCGTCACGGTCGGCCTCTCGCACTCCCGAGGCGTCTCGTTTGCAATCCGTCAATGTAGGCGCGCTCAGAGCACAGATGCTGGGACCCGAAAGATGGTGAACTATGCCTGGTCAGGTCGAAGTCAGGGGAAACCCTGATGGAGGACCGTAGCGATTCTGATGTGAAAATCGATCGTCGGAACTGGGTATAGGGGCGAAAGACTAATCGAACCATCTAGTAGCTGGTTCCGTCCGAAGTTTCCCTCAGGATAGCTGGTGTTAGTGTTGACAGTGTCATCCGGTAAAGCGAATGATTAGAGGCATTGGGGCCGAAACGACCTCAACCTATTCTCAAACTTTAAATGGGTGAGAACTCCTGCTTGCTCTAACGATGAAGCCGGAGCGTCTGATGATAGTGCCAAGTGGGCCAACTTTGGTGAGCAGAACTGACGCTGTGGGATGAACCAAACGTAGTGTTAAGGCGCCTAAAGAACGCTCATGGGACACCATGAAAGGCGTTGGTCGCTCAAGACAGCAGGACGGTGGCCATGGAAGTCGGAATCCGCTAAGGAGTGTATAACAACTCACCTGCCGAAGCAACCAGCCCTGAAAATGGATGGCGCTGAAGCGTTTTGCCTATACTCTACCGTTACGGGCACTTTGGGCGCGCGCCTCAAAGGCGCCGCGTCATTAGGGCGTAACGAGTAGGACGAGCGCGGCGGAGAGCGCAGAAGGGTCTGGGCGTGAGCCCGCTTGGAGCCTCCGTCGGTGCAGATCTTGGTGGTAGTAGCAAATACTCCAGCAAGGCCCTGGAGGACTGACGTGGAGAAGGGTTTCGCGTGAACAGTAGTTGCTCGCGAGTCAGTCGATCCTAAGCTCAAAGAGAGATCTTATGTCGAAGCGGCGTGTTATATGTATATATAATATATATTACGCCCGTTGAGCGAAAGGGAATCCGGTTCCTATTCCGGGACCCGGCAGCGGAACCGTTTCAATATTCGTTCCCTCGTTTTTTAAGCGAGTGTTCGACGGGGCAACCCAAAGTGGCCTGAAGACGCCGCCGAGAGGTCCGGGAAGAGTTGTCTTTTCTGCCTGAGCGTTCGAGTTCCATGGAATCCTATAGAAGGGAGATATGGTTCGGAACGCGAAGAGCATCGCATTTGCGGCGATGTCTGGATTCTATCTGCGGACCTTGAAAATTCAGGTGAGGGATGTACGTGGAGATGTCGCGCCGGTTCGTACCCATATCCGCAGCAGGTCTCCAAGGTGAAGAGCCTCTAGTCGATAGAATAATGTAGGTAAGGGAAGTCGGCAAATTGGATCCGTAACTTCGGAATAAGGATTGGCTCTGAGGACCGGAGCGTGTCGGGTTTGGTCGGGAAGCGGTTCTGGCCGAGGCAGGGTCTGGTCGAAGCTCGTGCGTTTCGGCGTACGGGCGGAATCCGGACCCGAGTCTCGGCGTTCGCGGATCTTCCTCGCCGTAAGGCCGTCTCGATTGCGTCTCGTGCGCGATCGGGGCGGTTCTGTACGACCGCCGTTTAACGGTCAGCTCAGAACTGGCACGGACAAGGGGAATCCGACTGTCTAATTAAAACAAAGCATTGCGATGGCCCTCGCGGGTGTTGACGCACTGTGATTTCTGCCCAGTGCTCTGAATGTCAACGTGAAGAAATTCAAGCAAGCGCGGGTAAACGGCGGGAGTAACTATGGCCCTCCCAGGGATCCTTGAGTGCTCCCTGATTGAACAGAGAGCATAAGATCTTAGGAACGGCAGGTAATCTGCCGCTTGCACGCAAAAAGGTGTCGACACGGCGACACCTAGAGCCGCACGGACCCCGAGGCAGCGGGTTTCCAGGGTGTGACATTCACAGGGGAGTCGTGCTGGGGCCTTGGCCCTGAATTAATGGCTCTCCTTTCGAAAAAGGGAAGATAACCTTAAGTCGCATATCCCAAAGCCAGTGCCTTCTACGACCGGTGCGGAGAATTCTGTACGGAAAGTCTAGGAGAGCGCGGTTGTGCGCGTTGGGTCGGAATAAAACGGATTAGTTGTCATCTGACTCAGTTGACAATGAGCTCCGGGGTTTCGCCCCACACCAAGGGTAAACGTGTCACTTGGGGAGGGGGAGTGACACGCACATCTTCTTCCCAACTCCAGTCTCCAGCTGAGAAGCGGCGCCTCGACTTACCAAATCCGTTGTAAGTAAATCGGAGCAGGGGGGGGGGACCGGCACCAGATCCTCCTGAGCGGGGAAAATGGGTAAAGTGCACCCCTAAAAACGGACGGGCCCGAATAGGTTGGCTGGTGTGAAGGCTCCAATAACGGACCAGAGCACTTCATACCGGCATGGGATCGTCCCTGTTTTTGCAGGGCTGATCCTAGCCGAGTGGTTGTCAAGTGGCTAACCTACTGATTTACCGACAGCAATTGCTATAATGGTAACTTAGAATCCACCGGTGTCGCCGGGCGGGGGGGGGGTTCATAGTTGCAATGAGCTCTCCTGTCTCCCTCTTAAATCCCTCCAACCAGCCAGCGGCAAGAGAGCCTTGTTAAAGGGGCAATGGAGGGGGGTAACAAGGGATGTGCGGGCCAACCACCCGTACACCCCATTTCTAATGGGTTCCAAATAACGATAATAATATAGACCAAGGTCGTCCTCGGTTGCGGAGGCCTCCGGCCGAGGAACCCAAAGGAAATGATAGGGGCGGGGGCACGGACATTGTCCCCTCAGCCGATGCTGGAGAGTTCCCGTGTGCGGTGTGTGAGCGAGCGAGCCTTTGCCACAAAAACCGGACTCGGAGTGCATCGGAGGCGAGCCCATCCGGAATTGTCCAATGCACAGGCGGCTCCGCCGCGAGTGAAGGTGCGCTGGAGTGAAGAGGAGCTTCTTCTGATGGCGAAGGAGGAGGCTAGAATTGTGGCTCTTGGGAAACGATTCGTGAACCAAGAGCTGCTCAAGGTTATACCCGACCGGAGCCTTGAGGCCGTCAAAGGTGCTCGGCGTAAAGCCGAGTGACCCCTTCGCCGTACAACTCCCGCGTGATCCGGTTCGAGGACACTGCCAGGCGGGGAGTTTGACTGGGGCGGTACATCTGTCAAAGAATAACGCAGGTGTCCTAAGGCCAGCTCAGCGAGGACAGAAACCTCGCGTAGAGCAAAAGGGCAAAAGCTGGCTTGATCCAGATGTTCAGTATGCATAGGGACTGCGAAAGCACGGCCTATCGATCCTTTAGTATAAAGAGTTTTTAGCAAGAGGTGCCAGAAAAGTTACCACAAGGATAACTGGCTTGTGGCGGCCAAGCGTTCATAGCGATGTCGCTTTTTGATCCTTCGATGTCGGCTCTTCCTATCATTGCGAAGCAGAATTCGCCAAGCGTTGGATTGTTCACCCATCATAAGGGAACATGAGCTGGGTTTAGACCGTCGTGAGACAGGTTAGTTTTACCCTACTGATGGCTCGTCGTTGCGATAGTAATACTGCTTAGTACGAGAGGAACCGCAGTTTCGGACATTTGGTTCATGCACTCGGCCGAGCGGCCGGTGGTGCGAAGCTACCATCCGCGGGATTATGCCTGAACGCCTCTAAGGCCGTAGCCAGCCTAGCCGAATCCGGCAAGGATACACTTACTGTGGAGCCCCGAGAGTCGTGAGGCTCTATACAATGTGACTTTACTAGTCGAACTTTATTCGTAAGGTTCGACGTCGAAGCCCACTTGGACCTCGGAGATCGGTGCTAACCGCTTAACGCGTGCATCATGGCTTCGAGGGTCCGAAATTATCTCAGTTCGATGTCGGGGCTCGGAATCGTTTGTAGACGACTTCCGTTCCTGGCGGGGTGTTGTGCTCGGTAGAGCAGCGTCGTGCTGCGATCTGTTGAAACTCAGCCCTGCGCCAGGTGATTCGTCCGAGGACGATGAGAAGAGGACTCCTCTACACCACCTCTACTACACTTACCACCCACTATATATAATGTGTGAGAGAGAGAGAGAGAGGTGTGCGAGGAGAGAGAAACAGAAAGAGAGAGGAGAGAGCAAAGAGGACGACGACGTTGCGTCGTTGTCGCCGCCCTCCTCTCTCTTTTTTAACTTTGCGCAGAAACGACAGCGCGAACCGTCGTCGTCCTGTTTGGTGCTGTTTGGCAGTTTGGCGGTGTCGTCCTCCCCGACAACAACGACAACAACGACAACGGCGATATGGCCACTTTTAATTTTGGATGAGAATGGTGGCGCGAACCGTCGTCTCCCGACCGTGCTTAAATAAGTTGTAACGTAAAATCGTAAGACGCAAGCGGACTCCGTCCGCTGAAAGTTGCGCATTTTATTTAGTTTTTTAAAATTTTTTTTTGACTTGCCTTCGTGTTTTTTTCCGTACATCGGTTTTCACCCCACCCACTCCCTCCCAAACACACAGGCCCCAAATATAGAGTGAGTGTCAAAATGACCAGACCATCCACAAATGTCGTATTATTTTTTTTAAATCGTGTAACATCGACAGATATAAAATATTTCTCTTCGTTTGACGGCTTCATTTCCATTATTACACTATTATTATTATCGTTATTATTGTCGTCATTGTCACTATTATTCTAACGCACAATAAACGATTAAAGACAACTAAGTACTCTCCCTAATTAGACTGTAAAAGCAACTAGAAGTTCGATAGCGACTACCGGACCGTGGACTAGGGGATACCACGAGATAAAAAAAAACGCACCTGGCACTCGACCTCTCTAAGGTGGCGTGGAAGAGAGTGCATACACTTACCAGAGCAATTGCTCGAAGTTTTTTTTTATTTTATTTTATACACATATATATATATATATATATATATATATATATATATATATGTATATACTTTTTTTTTTACTGACTCAACTACGATATTTGCAGCGAACACTTCTATCGAAAATTTGACAGCGTTTCCGAGATATTTGCATATTCTTTTTTTTCTCATTTTTCTTTCTTTTTTTTGACTTTTTTTCCTTTCTTTTTTTGTCTTTTTTTCTCCTTTTTTGTCTTTTTTTCGTTCTTTTTTTTGCCTTTTTTTCTTTTTTTGTCTTCTTCTTTGTCTTTCTTCCTTCTTTTTTTGTCTTTTTTTCATGTTTTTTTTACATATTTTTGTCTTTTTTCTTTTGCTTCAAATCGAAATGGAACGATGAGAAATTAGTTCGATTCAAAGAGTTCACTCCGTATATGATACACCAAATAGATGCGACGCTTATTTTTATACGCGATATTTTTGACGCCCTCAGAAAGTATAGCACGTGTCTATGTTCGCTTTTGTTTATGCAATACAAAAAATTTAAGAGAGGCATTTCTATTGAAAGGTCGTTTTGTTGTACTCTACGCAATTAAACTCGCCGATATTATCGATTACTTTACGAGCATATTACATAAAAAAGATTGTGAAAATAAAAATTCTCTGCTATGGACACGGGCTTTAAAACCGTTTTAAATGTGACATTTACTTTAATTCCCAAACTAAACAATAAAAGGAATTCCTAATAGTAAATATAAAAGTAATTTATCCTTTAAAATCACGAAATAATTACCGAAAGCGCCACTACATGTATCCCGACACACCAATAAAACGTACCATTTATTTAGTGACTTGCAATATTTGGGTCCGTAAGTTTTATTCGCGTTCTGATTATTACTTTAAGGGAGAATATTTTAATTTTCGACCTTGATTCAAGTCTATAAATCCCCAGAAAAGAGTAATAATGTATAATTGAGAAGATAGCAAATTGACGAAAGCAAATATTTACATATGAAATATTTATAGGTACTGTTACTGAAAAGCGAACATCGTAACGATGAAACCGAAGTGTTTCTGTACAGAGTAAAGTACAAGTAGAAGAAATGGGCCTGATAGAAAGGAGCGACGCCTTACGGGCCTTGACTGGCGTTACGTTGCGAATAAAGTCAAATTCCTGTAAGAATATAGAACGTAGGGATCTAGCTGTATGAAAGATGTGCAAAAGAGCGGAAGTGTTAAATGTTTCAATTATGCGTATTGCGAAACTGTATGCGGATATATTTCGTGTGTGTGTGTGTGTGTACATATATATATATATATATATATATATATATATATATATATATATATATGTATATTTATATATATATATATATATATACTTAGGATATAGAGTAATCCAGAAGGTCCATACGCACAAATCTCTTCGCGGAGAATAAATTTACCCACGAAGATTCAGGAAATCGACGTATATAAATATATTTGCTTGCAGCAGTAGGATTCACATTTGTATCAATTTGTATGGTCACGGCTTGGCTTATACGAAGTATTGTTAAAAAATTATTTAAAAACTTTGTCACGTTTTACCATTTTATTCATGACTTAACAATTTTAATACAAAAACGAAACAATTATCTTAGTGTCTCAAAGTAAAAAGAGATATGAAAAAGGCATATGAAAATATTTTTGTATTAGACTTTGATAACGGGCGAAACGTGTCGAGACTTGCACAGACCGAGCGACTGGGGCGAACGCGTTCCATTGCGCGGACATCACATTAGACGGAGGCGGCGTTAGTTAAAATAGTAAAAACCAAATTCAGACGGCTGTGTGACCGTTTACTAATTCTATGTACATAACCACCGGTCGGCCCGTTTAATAATCTGCATGAGCGTTTCGAAAAATAGATCGTTCCCTATCAATAATTACAAATAATAAAAACTGCACTTGCATATGATGGGTTTTCTAATTGTACGCACGCACGCACGCACGCACGCACGCACGCACGCACACACACACACACACACACACACTTTTATGTCTGTATATATATATATATACTTGTATACTTCATCCGTTATTCACCCAAGCATATAAGATTATACGAAGAGTACCGTTTTGTTTATCGTTTCAATGAATTAGTATGTTTTAATTGTGTCAATTACGTTGTATGTTTTGTGATAATATAGCGAAAAAAGAGCAAATAAATAAATAAATAAAATTTTAAAATATACGTTTTCAAACTAAATTTTGAAGACACACACACACGTATATATATATATATATATATATATATATATATATATATATATATATATATATATATATATATTTATACGTATGTACACATGTTAATAGTAAATTTAATCATACGTAGGTAATACATCACTTAAACTAGGAAAAGTTTCGACTAATAATAACAATATAAATAGCACCACAAATTACAACATTAATTATAGTGAACTTCTATCAAATTAAAGCCAAATATGTTCAACAATTCAAGTACGTAAATATCTAGAAAATATCTTTAATTAGAAAATATCGTTATATCTTTTCGACGTTGCTATATACAAATATTATTTTATTATTACGTATAACATAAATACACTGAAAACCACAATGGGCTACATGCTGACGGAAATAAATGTGAAAAATTGACAGTCGTTGCAAAAAATGTATACTAACGTTTATCTTGATTAGGCGCAGGTGAAACAACTACGGAGAGTCTATGTATCGCCGCTGACAGATGACGGCGATGAATTCACAGCAGCTTCCGTTTTCAAAGGATATAAAGGAGTATAGCAGCTGCAGGACTATATGTGACTATGCTATGTCTTCTGGCTATGTCTTCTGCCAGATAAGGCGTATGCTATTGGTATCGGGCTTCCCAGTCACGAATCCTTACCGCGCCGGTTCGTTCCCTAGAGGAATTTAATTTTGCTTGAGGAATGGGCTTGGAATAAATAACCATCTACGGATTTATTTAGATATATATATATATATATATATATATATATATATATATATATATATATATAAATAATATTTTTCTTTTCTTTTTTTCAGTAGTTGCATTGAAAGTGTAAATTAAGGACATGTCTGAAGAATATTTTTAGTTGGTCGAATTTGTGCTCGATGTGGAATTTAATGTATTTGACTTTATAATGGCGCAAAAACTAATTTGAATAATTTAAATTACAATAGAGTGTCGCACAAATTGATTAACAAGAGCACAAAAAAAATGATTTTTGGCAATAACGAATGAAAATAAATGACAATTTTTACGTGATATGTGCGTATATACACATATATATATATATATATATATATATATATATATATATATATATATATATATATATACATATATATACATATACATGCATTTTTCATAAGTAATTTATATTTTGCATATAGTATTCGTCAACGATGCGGCCTCACGATAGTTTACAATGAACAATGTCTACTGTTTTAGTACAATCAAACTAAGTAGACAATCAGTAAGTATAAGTTAAATGTGGCGAAGATGACCATGCGGGAGAGACGGCCAATCGATTTAATTTAACGTAATCAATCAGTTGCCTGTTAATTACCCGGTGAGGTATTTATGCTTTATAGTCGTTTTATAATAAAAATGGTTCGCTTTTGCATAATTAGCATGTCGCAATTTTCTTCGGCCGAGAATTAAGATATAGACATAAACTAATTTCGGACTGCTACACGGCTAAATAAATTTGACACGATAATTAAAATGTATCAATGTGTAAATATATATTAGACGCTGTACTACTCAATGTACTACATTATTAAGCGCAGTCCACACGATTACGAAATTTTGTAACGCGAAAATTAAAAACAAACAAACGATACGACGATATATAAGATAACGAACGAGAGCAATTAAGATAACCGACGTGAAATATCGATTGGTCATCGAATCAAAGTTCGAACACGTTCCATTAGATGGTAACAATTAGAGATGGAAATAACTGTTATTTCTCCATACCTATTATAATGAATAACATCATTATTCAATAACATGGTATCATACCCGTTAAAAAATAACATGTTATTGGACATTATTGACAATAACATTTGTTCAATACGTTCTTAAACGATATGTTCCATGAAAATAATTTTCCTTCTGCGTGTGTACACAAAATATGTATAGTACATGCGTACTATAATCGCTGTCTGTATTGAATACTACTCGAGAAACGCTAGTTCAATTTTAATTTGGTTCTTGATAGAATATAGGTATTGTTTTGTAGACGGTTTCAATCTACATTTGATTAAATTATGTTAAAAGAAAGCCAGGCAATGACAAAATTACATTTCGAACCACATAGTATTTTCCTAGTTCGATAATTTAAACAAAATGAAACAATAACGCATAGAAATTGCAATTAGTTAGCGATCAACAGTGAATTCTGAATGAATATAACATAAACAAAATTCAAATAACAAGTATAGATTTGAACTTTGTAGTAATTAATTGTTTATTATCGTTCGGTAAAAATTCCATGTCATTCGGTAATGTTCCGTCAATACGAAACAAAAGAATAAAGCATAAAACAATTAATATATAAAACAATCAATTGCATTAAGAAAAGGAACGTGCTATTTCTTGCTCTTTTTATTCAGGCGACGAATGACATCCGCTCCTTGACAATAATGCAATATAATATTTTAACATGTTACCAAGTGTAATGTTCTTAATAACATAATGCGTTCTTTCCAATCGGTAATAGGTATGGATCACATAACAGGTATGAATTTCAGAACGTTCTAATAACAGATTATTAATCTTTCGGTAAAGTTCGGTGTCATTCGGTGATGCTCGGTAAATATGAAACGAAGGCCAAGACGAAAAGAAACGTGCTGTCTCGCTCTCACTTTACTCAGCGAGTGACGGCCATTGTACAGGCGCTGCTTGACAACACGTAACATAATATTTTAACATGTTAGTCAAGCGTATCGTTATTTAATAACATAGTATCTGTAAATCGCAATAATTTAATATATTAATTTCCATCAATATTATGTTATTCATACCTGTTACGTTATATTTCTGTCATCGCTAGTAACAATGATATTATATTAATTCACCGAAGTGAAATGTGAATCCCCTGATTGGTTTATTAGTCATTTTTTACTTTCATGTGATGTGTGCAAGCACGCACGTATACACACACACACACACTGGCACACGCACACATAAGCACTTTAGCATTGTTCGAAATATAAACCATATAGAGAAAGACTTTACCTTGCATCGAATGTTATTACCATAAGAAGGGCTAAAAGGAACGTTTAATTTTTTATAAGTTAATTCAGTTTTATCGTTGTTTTTTAAAAATAATTAATAGTTTACACGAAATTGTGATTACAATACTGTTAGGTGTGCTAGTTGATGAAAAAAAATTGCGACTGACGCCAAAGAATAAAGGTTAGGTATATAATATTCCCGCTCAAACGAATTGATCGCAAGGCATACGGCGATGGAGACCGGGGTTCGATTCCCGGCCGCTCATCGAGCGTGGTTCTGATTATTTTTTTTTCTCCCTTTCTGAATAGACTTTTTTTAAAATAAATTATAATAATGTACTTAATGAAGAGCGCAAATTATTTTAGCTAGATACGTCACTTTTAACGAATACCTTACCACCTAATACACAATATTTAATGAATTAGTCTCGCAAAAATAAATTACAATACTTACGTCAATCGAAATTTTGTTATTTATGCAAAATATGCGAGTTATAAATATTTAAGGAAAAAAAAATGTTATGAATGTAATGTATTGAAACATATAGGTCGGTGTCATTGATAATTTTACTTAGGCGTTATCGAAAGCGTTTTTTTTATTTTAAATTTTTTTTCAATTTATCCTAAGTGTTCGTTTTATTTTATCCAGTTCCAATGATTCACATTCTGTCTTTTGTGCGTGTTGAGTGTGTGACGTATAACGTTTTAAATTCTTCGTGAAACTAAAGAAAAACAGTTAGGAACAAAAAATAATTTGGACACGTTTCACGTTTAAGTAATTTTTTTTTCAAATCGTATTTTTATTATTACGATAATAATCACGAACGGCTACGCATTCGATACGTCAAAGTCCTCTTTCACGTATCCCCTTTCGTGTCGCTTCGAGAAAGTTTTCTATATATCATTGGCGCTAAACTGTACTTGTCCCGAATTTCAAAGTACAATGTCTTCAGTGGATTTATATTAAGTACATTTAAATGAAAATTTTAAGTTCATTAAATCGTTCGAACATCTAAAATTGGCGCAAACGAATTCGAACAAAACCGAAAACTGTGTGACCAAACCGGCTTACGTGACGGACGGTCACCTGACGAATATACACGAATTTATGTGTGTGTGTGTGTGCGTGCGTGCGTGCGCATATATATATATATATATATATATATATATATATACACATACACATACATACATATATACATGCGTATAAGCACTTTAGCATTGTTCGAAATATAAACCGTTTAAAGGATAGAATGTGAAGGATAGAATGTTTGTCCCGAATGTTTTACAAGTGAATTCGTTTATAACGTTGTTTTTTTAAATATATTAATAGTTTACGCGAAATTGTGACTACTATACTAAGGAGTAAGGAGTGTTTGCCGATAAAAAAAATGCGAAATACGTCAAAGAATAAAGGTTAGGTACATAATATTCCCGCGCAGGTAAAATCATCCATGTATGCATTTTTTTCAATACATCCTGACTTTCGTTCATGTACTTCTTCAAACTTCAAATGCATTTAATTTTAACAACACCGAGTCGGTTACGTAATCACGTAACTTAAACCCATAAATTCTATCCCTGTTACTTTATTGGAATATCCGTAATTATATATATATATATATATATATATATATATATATATATATATATATATATATATATATACATATATACATATATACATATATACATACACACACTTATCAATTTCTGGCTACTGAAACATATTTAATAAGCGTCGTCGCGGTGATGTGTTGGATTGATCACAAGGCATACGGCGATGAGGACCCGGGTTCGCTTCCCGACCGCTCCTCGAGCCTGGTCGGACTGGTGTTCTGATTAATTTTTTTTACCCTGTCTAAGGAGACTTTTTTTTTTAATAAATGATAATAATACATTTAATCACGACCGCAAATTATTTTAGCTAGGTAAATAATTTGCGGTCGTGATTAATGAGTACCTTTTCACTTAATACGCCATACTTAATGAATTAGTCTCGCAAAAATAAATTACAATGCTTTCGTTAATCGAGATTTTTGTAATATATTCAAAATGGGCGAGTTATAAATATTCGAAAAAAAAAATGTCCTGAATTAAAGACGTAAAATGTATTGAAACATATCGGTCGGTGTCGTTGATAATTTTACTTAGGCATTATCGAAAGCGTTCTTTTTTATTATTTGTCACTTTTTTTTATTTATCCTAAGTGTTCGCTTTATTTTATTCAGTTCCATTGATTTACATTCTTTTTTTTTTGTGCGTGTTGAGTGTGTGACGTCTAACGTTTTAAATTCGTCGTGAAACTAACGAAAAACAGTTAGGAACAAAAAACAATTTGAACACATTTCACGTTCAAATAATTGTTTTTCATATCTTCTTTTTATTATTGTGATAATAATCACGAACGGGCTATGCATTCGATATGTCAAAGTTCTCTTTCACGTATCCCCTTTCATGTCGCTTAAAAAAAATTGTCTTAATGATATCATTGGCGCTAAGCTCCAATTCTAACGTACAATGTCTTCAGTGGATTTATATTATATACATTTAAATGGTATTACAATTTTGGTACAGTTCTCTTGCAACAAAACCCAAGGCAGTTGTGGCTAACGTCACTACAGCTATGTATAATTAATAACAAACATACAAAAACGACAAAAAACCAAAGTGATAAATAATAAAAAAGCAGGTTAATTATATTCATCGTATGATAATAAAAGTGTATTTTTATATCTTTACAATTGGCTTCGCTTTTTATCCGACGATTAGTTCTAGTAAATCTGGCGACCACTAGGTTGTTAGCAAGCATGTGTTATTTATTCACTAATACCTTAGGTTAAAAAATATACTTCGCCTTGTACTGATCGATTCGATTATTAAATATTAAATAAAAAAAAGCGTTCACGGGATCCAGGGACGATGCGGAAGTCCTAAATAAAATAACAAGAAACACAAAAATTACGCTAAAGAATAAAACTCCAATTAATCTGAATTCAGACAGTTTAATCGACAGCTGTCAAAATATTAAGCTCCTTTTCAATAAACTCTCATTAATGTGAGAATATATCGTGATATTTTTATTAATAAAACATGAATTATTATTATGTTTAGTTTAATTGGAGTTTCAATAAATTCAACATATATTTTTACTGTTTTAATATGCTACGTTGTTAAAAAAAATTATTTTCGTGATAATTTTATTACTTGCTAAACGATGAAATGGAATGCAAACAAACGACACGTATGCCACCTGTCGCAAGTACAAAGTTAGTTACCTTGGCAGTTGAATTCTAAAAAATATCTATATGGTGTCAAATAGAAAATACTTTAAATACGTCCTTTACACGTTCCACATTCGAAAATATTATGAAGTTAACCTAAATAATTTATTTTCGTGAAATAAAGCTCGTTAAAAAGTGATATAATAGCCTTTTTATTGATATTTATCTCCAAATCAATCAATCTCAAATGATACTTGTGGCGACATCTATCTCTGCTAAATCCGTACTATGTCCAAAATGTATTGGGTTGACAATGATCTTTTCATAATGCGTGATGAAATAGTCTCGCAAAAATAAATTACTATACTTACGTACAATAATCGAAATTTTGTAATATATGCAAAATGTGCGAGTTATAAATGTTGAAAAAATAATAATGAATTAAAGACGTAAAGGTGTTGAAACTCGTGAGTCGGTGTCAATGATAATTTTAATTAGACGTTATAGGAAGCCTTTTTTTAATGATTTCTGATTTTTCATAATTTGTCACTTTCGCTTTATTTCATTCGGTTTCTTTTGTACGTTTTAAGTGTGTGGACGTCTAATGTTAAATTTGTCGTGAGTAATTTTTTTTTTAAATCTTATTTTTTATTATTAATAATCACGAGCGTCTATTTATCTACGAGTAAGAAATATATAGAGGAGTAATGTGTATGAATCTATCAATTCGAAAGTGAACCCACATGTATACAGCGCCACCTATCTGCAGTTGTTACACTAAAGGTGCCATCTTGCTCTGGCCGCGATACATACGTATTTTGTTATCTTGCTCGCACCCCCACGCCATCATATATATACTGCCACATTCATTTCCATATGTATATTAGACAAATCTGCGAAGCACGCCATGCCAATTTGACTTTTATTTCAGCATACATAGATGTGAAATTACAGTGCGAAGCATATATCTATAATAAGCGTTAGGCAAATAAAGGTAAGCACGTACTAAATTTTTTTCTTATAATTAAATATCACTTAATTGTAATATAGATTCTTGCTGGTTTTTACTTACACGCAATTTTTTATTTAATCCTTAATCAACCTTTTTTTCTTGACAATCGAATACAATATATGTGCATATATTTCTTATTTGAAATTAATTAAACTAAAGTTTAATTAAATTCAAATAAGAAATATATATTTTTTATTTCGCTGTGTACCACTTGCATTTTATACACTCCTGATGTTAAATTTACTACACCAACTTATGCTACACGAGTTAATGCTTGCATTAACTCGATTAAGACAGTAAATGATAGCGAAATGTCACATTGGGTAAATCGATTAAAAGATTAATTTGGGCTGCAGCCCGATTAATAAAGTATAATTAAAATATAAAATTAAACAAAGAATAAGTAGCTACATTGATTCAAATAAAATAAGATAGTGAATCGAAGGTCAGAAATGAAGTGGTAACTGAAACGATGGCTGGAGCTCTATAACAAGGACTAGGTTGCTTGGCATTTTCTGAAATCATAAAACAGACAATTTCGGGACGGACACGAAGTCGTCACAAATAATTTAGAAACAAATATATATGTTGTGTGAAATGAGAAATTATTTCTATGTTTATGATATCTTTTAAATTATTAATTCAACCGTAATATATATTTTTTGTTGTTGCCAACTAATTAAGTGGTTTATTTAAAATTAACAAAAAAGGTATTGCTTATTAGGAATTAACGCTAACTTTTCAAATGTTATTTTAAAGAGTTTCTAATAATAACAAAGGCTATACAGCCTAGTGGTTGATAAAATAAAAATATATCTTTAATTGGTTTCATTTTGAGGAACATAAATTGCAACATATCAATTTATGTTCCTCGAAATAGCACCATTTTATTAAACACTTGCCTTTTACTTTTAATAAACGATTGTTTTGTCGCGACATAATGTAAACGGATTTTTAAATATTCTTCAATTACTGAAGATCCGTGGAATTTAGATAATTTTAAATCGTTTTAACATAATTCTATACCTTTTGATACGCTTTTACTAAGCAATTGAGTGGCTAACTTAACATTCATTATTTGGTTTCGGAATTCTAGATGCTGTTTAGTTAGTTTATTAGCAAAATTTAATCCCAAAGATTCTTGCAAATTATGTAATTCTCGAAGAAACCGCCATTGTATTGTATTACCATTACCGTCAATTATATTTTTTTTAGATTCAAAGGTGTTTCTAATAAGTTTAACCATATGACACGGGTCTAAAAATATTACGACATTTTTACCGTTTGAAGGGTGTTTAAAAGAAGTTTTTAAATTTTTTGCGTCTTCCAACTTGCAACCTAATTCTTTCGCCGCTGCTAAATTAGAACTACATCCGTCAAATGTTAGGGATACGACTTCGGCATCAACTTCATTACATTTTTCTAAACATATTTTAATTAAATTAGCTTTTCTCTCACCTGATAAACCGTTTATCAAAAAATATCCCAATGGCAATTTCCAACTATCATTAATAGGTACTAACATTAAAACAAACGCTTGTGTAGCTATCTCGTTGATAGCTTCATCATACGTTACCAAACCTTCAAAATATTTACCATTAAATAATTTGTGGTGTCTTAGACCTATTTCATCTACAATAAGAGAGCAAAACATTTTAAATTTACTGTTTTGACATTTTTTTTTGAAGAGCAGAAAATGCTTCACTAGTAAATCCTGGATTAGCGTCAATACTTTGATACCATTTAGTTAAAGTGGATGGATGGGGTAAACATTTACCAAAAACTGACCTTGCGTAATTATAGCCTGTGGGAGAATAGTAAATTATTATTTGTTTTGTGTGAAATTATATTATCCATTTTCTATTTGTTTTGTGATTTTGAGGAATTCTACAAATAATTATTAAAAAAATTACGTTTTATACATAAACAAATACATACACATAAAACAATTTATAAAATACACAAAAAGTTACTAATAATACTTTAAAGATATATGCTTCAGTACGTCCTTTACCTTTATATTTAGTTACGGCGTGCGTTGTCCGTTTATCATTAATTTCAAATTGGTTTAAACTTAAACAAAATAATTTTCTGACCTGTGAAATGTAATCCCATTTGACCTATTATGTTTATGGGATGCACTTAAACAATTTTTTATAATACAGGATGGCATTTTAACGTGTTTGTCGATTTAAAAAATAAAATCTACGCTGTGTCGTCTGCCGTCAGGCGTCTAGCAACAGACTGATAGAAGCGCGGCATAATCTTGCAAGGCGGCATCATTTTAGCGGGGTCACTTTTGGGTCGAACATTACTCCTCTATATATTTCTTACTCGTAGCTATTTATGCAATATGTCAAAGTCCTCTTTCACGTATTCTCTTTCTTGTCGCTTCGAAAAAATTGTCTGAATATCGTTAGCGCTAAATTGTACTTGTCCCGAATTCCAATGTACAATGTCTTCGGTGGATTTATATTATGTACATTTAAATGAATATTGTAAGTTCATTTAATCGTTCGACCATTTAAAATTGGCAAAAACGAACCCGTACAAAACCGAAAACTGTATGAGCGAACAGGTTTGCGTATATATATATATATATACATATATATATATATATATATATATATATATATATACACACATATATATATATATATATATACATATATATATACATACACATACACATGCATATGCGTATGGCATTTTTGAAATATATAATTGTCGTCGCAGTGGTGTGTTGGGCTGTTAACTAGTCATAGGGCGACGGGGACGCGGGTTCGATTCCCGGTCTCTTGTTGGACCTATGTTCTGGGTTTTTTTTTTCACTTTCTAAGGAAACTTTCTTGAATATGAATTATAATAATACATTTAATCACGACCGTAAATTATTTTAGCTAGATGCGTCACTTTTAATGAATAACCTACCTTTTCAGGCAATACGCGATACGTAATGAATTAGTGTCGCAAAAGAAAATTGCAATACTTACGTTAATCGAAATTTTGTTAGTGTATGCAAAATGTGCCAGTTGCAAATATGAAAAAAAGAAAAAAAAGTAATGAATTAAAGACGTAAACGTATCTGAAACATATCGGTCGGTGTCACTAATCATTTTACTTAGGCATTATCGAAAGCGTTTTTTTTGTTTTTTAATTATTTGTGATTTTTCTAAATGTATCCTAAGTGTTCGCTTTATTTTATTTAGTTTATTTGATTTACATTCTTTCTTTTGTGCGCGTTAAGTGTGTGACGCCCGATGTTCAATTCGTCGTCTGTCAAATGAAGTGATTGAATCTTTCAGAACCGAGTGTAAATATGGCCAGTTACTAAATATATTTACATTGCAGTTTTAGAAACTGATAATACCAAAATAATATTATCGTGTCGGTATTATTGCATATATGTAAGTACCTTATAAGTTACGTTAGGTTAGGTTATGTTACGTTATGTCATGTTATGTTATGTTATGTTATGTTATATTTTGTTATGTTGGGTTATGTTATTTTACGTTAGCTTTGTTTCGGTTCGGTTCGGTTCGGTTCGGTAACATAGCCTAATCTAACTGTTAGGTTAGACTAGGTTGCGTTGCGTCGCGTCGCGTTAGGTTGCGCTGCGTTGCGTTGCCCTGCGCTGCGTTGTGTTATGTTTTTTTAATGTTTTGTTATGTTATGCTATTTTATGTTAAGTTTTGTTACGTTACGTTACGTTATGTTTTGCTTTGCTTTGCTTTTGCTTTTGCCTTGCTTTGTTTTGTTATGTTATGATTTGTTAAGGTATTTTTTTTGTTATTGCATGTTTTGTTATTTTTTGTTACGTTATGTTATGTTCCGTTGTGTTGCGTTGCGTTGCGCTACGTTGCCTTATGTTTTATTTTGTTATATTTTTATTAGTTTACTGCTACCTTTCGTGGTTGGGTTTCGTCCTTCTTCCGTGTTGTGTTGTGCTGTGTTTTGTCGCATCGTTTCGTGCCGTGTTGTATTGTGTTAAGTTTTTGTTACGTTCTTTTTTATGGTAGAACATTTTAGGGCATGTTACGTTAGGTAGTGTGTTTTTGCTTATTTAGGCTGTGTGTTTATTAGGTTAGGGTGTGTTTTTGTTATGTTACGCTGTATTTTGCTTAGATTAGGGAGTGTTTTTGTCATGTAAGGTTGGGTTTTTTTATTATAGAATCTATTTTGTTGTGTTCTTATTCGGTGTTTTCGTAAGTTTCTGTAGTTTAGGCTGTGTTTTGCTTATGTTAGGATTTATTTTTGTTACGTTAGGCTGCGTTTTTTTATGTTAAGCTCTGTTTTGCTCGGGTTAGGGTTTATTTTTCGTTTTGTTTCATAAGAATGTTTTTCTTTTTAGGTTTGGCCGTGTTTTAGTTAATGTTTGTTACTTTACGCTGTAATTTGCCTACGTTAGGGTGCATTTTTGTTATATTAGGCCGTTTTTTTATGTTAGGCTCTGTTCTGCTTAGGTTAGCGTTTATTTTTGTTTCGTCAGGCCGCATTACGGTTACGTTGCGCCTTTGGCCTAGGTAAGGCTATGTTTTGGTCAGCTTATACTATGTTTCCGTCACGTTAGACTCCGTTTTGATGTGTCTAGGCCAAGTTTTGGCTAGCTTGGGCCAGGTTTTGTTTTTTTTTATGTTTTGGTTGGCCTAGGTCAAGTTTTTTGTTGCGTTATGTTGGATTTGTTAGTATGGTATGGGCCTCAACGCCAAGTGGACCAACGAAAGACGCGTCGAGTGGAAGCCGTATCAAACGCGGAGCTTATACGTGGGGGAAAAGACGATGAGCGCGGCGAGACCGTTTCGAGTGCGGGCGGGGTCGAGGTTCTTGTGTTTTGTATTTTTCAATACGCATACCTTTATACTCCGCTGCCGCTTTGTGACGAGCCTCGCTTCGCGGTCCAATCAGGGGGAGAGGGGGGTGATGGGATGGTGTGATGAGGTAGGTGGTGGTGTGGTGGTGGTTTGCCGGAGGCGTGTGTATCGTCTCCCGGATCAATTCGCCGCCGTAGCCGACGCCGCCTCTTCTTCTCTCCGGAAAGGACACAATCATCATCGTCGGCTCGCCCGGAGCGCACCGCGAGGCTTTCGACGCGATATTTCTATCGGGGTCGAGATGTGATAAATTTGATAAAGTTTTTTTTTAATCTTCTCTAGACCGATATATTCGCTCTCCGCTTCCGAGCGAATTGACAGAGTTTACGACTTCGTCCGAACATATACGTTCAACAACGTATAGCATTGTGAACGCACAGACGAGTTGTGAACGTTAAATTTTGGCGCCGAAAACTTCGGTTTCGGCGGCGCGAAGCCCTTTCCTATCCGCCGCACTGGGCGGCTGTAGAGACCCCCCCCCGCTCCGCGGAGAGGGGATAGGGGGGTTGTGAAGGGCGACGCGAGCGTCGACTTAAATACCACCTACGCGCAATAAATGGCGCACGCGTGCGCGCGTTACGCTCCTCGCCGTCTCGCGGACCGTCTTTCGGTTCGTCGGGCGGCGCGTGGCTGAACGACGACGCGTCGGGAGAAATGTCTCTCTATATCTCTCTCACGTTTAGACGAGATAGCTCCCTGGTTGATCCTGCTAGTAGTTATATGCTTGTCTCAAAGACTAAGCCATGCATGTCTCAGTGCAAGCCGTATTAAGGCGATACCGCGAATGGCTCAATATATCAGTTTTGGTTCCTTAGATCTTACTCAATCAGAGCTCCGACCAGTGATGGAAAGAGTGCTTTTATCAGATCAAAACCAATCAACGGAGGCGGCCTCGGTCGCCGAAGTCGTTTCTTTTGATGAGTCTGGATAACTTTTGCCGATCGCACGGTCCAGTACCGGCGACGCATCTTTCAAATGTCTGCCTTATCAACTTTCGATGGTAGTTTCTGCGACTATCATGGTTGTCACGGGCAACGGGGAATCAGGGTTCGATTCCGGAGAGGGAGCCTGAGAAACGGCTACCACATCCAAGGAAGGCAGCAGGCGCGCAAATTACCCACTCCCGGCACGGGGAGGTAGTGACGAAAAATAACGATACGGGACTCTTTCGAGGCCTCGTAATCGGAATGAGTACACTTTAAATATTTTAAGGAGTATCAATTGGAGGGCAAGTCTGGTGCCAGCAGCCGCGGTAATTCTAGCTCCAATAGCGTATACTAAAATTGTTGCGGTTAAAAAGCTCGTAGTTGCATTTGTGCGCCGCGCTGTCGGTTCACGGCGTCAGTGGTGAGTCTGACACGTCTGCGGAGCATATCGTCGGTGAGCTTTCGGTAAAACGGAAGTTCAATATCAAAAATCCTATCGCGGTGCTCTTCGTTGAGTGTCGAGGTGGGCCGACAATTTTACTTTGAACAAATTAGAGTGCTTAAAGCGGGCTCAAAATGCTGCTTGAATATTGAGTGCATGGAATAATGGAATACGACCTCGGTTCTATTTTGATGGTTTTCAGAACTCCGAGGTAATGATTAATAGGGATAACTGGGGGCATTCGTATTGCGACGTTAGAGGTGAAATTCTTCGATCGTCGAAATACGAACATCAGCGAAGGCATTTGCCAAAGGTGTTTTCATCAATCAAGAACGAAAGTCAGAGGTTCGAAGGCGATTAGATACCGCCCTAGTTCTGACCATAAATATGTCGATTAGCGATCCGCCGATGTTACTACAATGGCTCGGCGGGCGGCTTCCGGGAAACCAAAATTTTTGGACTCCGGGGGGAGTATGGTTGCAAAGCTGAAATTTAAAGGAATTGACGGAAGGGCACCACCAGGAGTGGAGCCTGCTGCTTAATTTGACTCAGCACGGGAAATCTCACCAGGCCCGGACACCGGAAGGATTGACAGATTAACAGCTCTTTCTTGATTCGGTGGGTGGTGGTGCATGGCCGTTCTTAGTTGGTGGAGCGATTTGTCTGGTTAATTCCGGTAACGCACGAGACTCTAGCCTGCTAAATAGGCGTCGTCATTTCGGTGCGCGCGACTCGCTCGCGCAACTCACTGGCGGCGTAATTAAATTCTTCTTAGAGGGACTGACGGTTTCTAGCCGCACGAGATTGAGCAATAACAGGTCTGTGATGCCCTTAGATGTCCTAGGCCGCACGCGGGCTACACTGAAGGAATCAGCATGTTCTCTCTGGCCTAGAGGCACGGGCAACCCGCTGAAACTCCTTCGTGCTGGGGATTGGGGTTTGCAATTATCCCACATAAACGAGGAATTCCTAGTAAGCGCGAGTCATAAGCTCGCGTTGATTACGTCCCTGCCCTTTGTACACACCGCCCGTCGCTACTACCGATTGAATGATTTAGTGAGGTCTTCGGACCGACACGCGGTGGCTTCGCGGCCGTCGGCGTTGCTGGGAAGTTGACCAAACTTGATCATTTAGAGGAAGTAAAAGTCGTAACAAGGTTTCCGTAGGGGAACCTGCGGAAGGATCATTAACGAAACTCGCGCTCGTTTGTCGGTGTCGACAAAACGTGTCGAGACGATTCCGTCTCGACACGTTTTGTCGTTCGATCGGAATACGATTATTCAATCGTGATACGATTATTCAATCGTATCCGAAAAAACAGCGGCGGGGCGCCGCGTGTGTGTGTGTGTGTCGACAATACACACCAACTTCGCTTAGATGGGCGTCAAATCCCGGTCCGGAGCGAGGCAAACGCGCGCGCGCCCATCCCTTAAAACAATTAAATACAAGTGGACAATTTTTGTATTACCATCAATGCGGGGGTAATAAAATGCACATTGTGTGTGTGCGCAGAGCCGACGGGAGCACCGCGCTCTCGGGACTAAGTCACAATCGATTGTTCGTTGTGAGTTTTTGTCTCGATCGCGCGGGGTGAAAGTCGGCTTTTTTTTTAATACAACAAAAAAAAATTTACTTGAGAAACGTGAGGGGGAGGAACGACGAAAGCCGCGCCTCTCCCCACACCGCCACAATGATTACCCTGAACGGTGGAACACTTGGCTCGCGGGTCGATGAAGAACGCAGCGAGTGTGAACTGCAGGACACATTTGAACATCGACATTTCGAACGCAAGACGCGTCGAGTGGAAGCCGTATCAAACGCCGAGCTTATACGTGGGGGAAAAGACGATGAGCGCGGCGAGACCGTTTCGAGTGCGAGTGGGGTCGAGGTTCTTGTGTTTTGTATTTTTCAATACGCATACCTTTATACTCCGCTGCCGCTTTGTGACGAGCCTCGCTTCGCGGTCCAATCAGGGGGAGAGGGGGGTGATGGCATGGTGTGATGAGGTGGGTGGTGGTGTGGTGGTGGTTTGCCGGAGGCGTGTGTATCGTCTCCCGGATCAATTCACCGCCGTAGCCGCCGCCGCCTCTTCTT
The DNA here is from genome assembly GCA_039881145.1 of Druceiella hillmani. Lineage (NCBI taxonomy): Eukaryota > Metazoa > Arthropoda > Insecta > Lepidoptera > Hepialidae > Druceiella > Druceiella hillmani. The sequence continues at coordinate 9,712 of JAYKKI010000069.1, read as the reverse complement.
CTCTCCGGAAAGGACACAATCATCATCGTCGGCTCGCCCGGAGCGCACCGCGAAGCTTTCGACGCGATATTTCTATCTGGGTCGAGATGTGATAAGTTTGATAAAGTTTTTTTTTAATCTTCTCTAGACCGATACATTCGCTCTCCGCTTCCGAGCGAATTGACAGAGTTTACGACTTCGTCCGAACATATACGTTCAACAACGTATAGCATTGTGAACGCACAGACGAGTTGTGAACGTTAAATTTTGGCGCCGAAAACTTCGGTTTCGGCGTCGCGAAGCCCTTTCCTCTCCGCCGCACTGGGCGGCTGTAGAGACCCCCCCCCCGCTCCGTGGAGAGGGGATAGGGGGGTTGTGAAGGGCGACGCGCGTGTCGACTTAAATACCACCTACGCGCAATAAAAGGCGCACGCGCTGCGCGCGTTACGCTCCTCGCCGTCTCGCGGACCGTCTTTCGGTTCGTCGGGCGGCGCGTGGCTGAACGACGACGCGTCGGGAGAAATGTCTCTCTATATCTCTCTCACGTTTAGACGAGATAGCTCCCTAGTTGATCCTGCCAGTAGTTATATGCTTGTCTCAAAGACTAAGCCATGCATGTCTCAGTGCAAGCCGTATTAAAGCGATACCGCGAATGGCTCAATATATCAGTTTTGGTTCCTTAGATCTTACTCAGTTACTTGGATAACTGTGGCAATTCTAGAGCTAATACATGCAATCAGAGCTCCGACCAGTGATGGAAAGAGTGCTTTTATCAGATCAAAACCAGTCAACGGAGGCGGGCTCGGTCGCCGAAGTCGTTTCTTTTGATGAGTCTGGATAACTTTTGCCGATCGCACGGTCCAGTACCGGCGACGCATCTTTCAAATGTCTGCCTTATCAACTTTCGATGGTAGTTTCTGCGACTACCATGGTTGTCACGGGTAACGGGGAATCAGGGTTCGATTTCCGAGAGGGAGCCTGAGAAACGGCTACCACATCCAAGGAAGGCAGTAGGCGCGCAAATTACCCACTCCCGGCACGGGGAGGTAGTGACGAAAAATAACAATACGGGACTGCGGCACGTCCGCCTTCGCCGGCTCCCGCGGACTTCGTGCACTTCTCTCTCAGTAAGACATCGGCCTAAGCACCGCCCTGGAGCCCGCCCGTCGCGTTTCGGCGCGGCGTTCGGACAGTGGCGGATGCCGACCGGCTGCCGGACGGTAGAACACACGAATCGCGCACGCGCTTGTGCGCGTCCGGCCCGACGCAAGGTCGCGCCGCCGTCGACCTCCTGCCCGAGTGCGGTGGTCGGCCCGGTGCGCCTGTTATGTCGCAGCCGTGCAGTCTCGGACCGTGCGCGTCTCGGTCGGCGATGATTTTGTTTCGGGCACTCGCAGGACCTGTCTTGAAACACGGACCAAGGAGTCTAGCACGTGTGCGAGTCATTGAGACATCACAAACTAAACTTAAAGGCGTAACGAAAGTGAAGGCGCGCGCTCGGGGAAGATGGAGGCCGGTCCGGCACGGTCGGCCTCTCGCACTCCCGAGGCGTCTCGTTTGCAATCCGTCAATGTGGGCGCGCTCAGAGCACAGATGCTGGGACCCGAAAGATGGTGAACTATGCCTGGTCAGATCGAAGTCAGGGGAAACCCTGACGGAAGACCGTAGCGATTCTGACGTGCAAATCTATCGTCGGAACTGGGTATAGGGGCGAAAGACTAATCGAACCATCTAGTAGCTGGTTCCGTCCGAAGTTTCCCTCAGGATAGCTGGCGTTAGTGTTGACAGTGTCATCCGGTAAAGCGAATGATTAGAGGCATTGGGGCCGAAACGACCTCAACCTATTCTCAAACTTTAAATGGGTGAGAACTCCCACTTGCTCGAACGATGAAGCCGGAGCGTCTGATGATAGTGCCAATTTTGGTAAGCAGAACTGGCGCTGTGGGATGAATCAAACGTAGTGTTAAGGCGCCTAAAAAACGCTCATGGGACACCATGAAAGGCGTTGGTCGCTCAAGACAGCAGGACGGTGGCCATGGAAGTCGGAATCCGCTAAGGAGTGTGTAACAACTCACCTGCCGAAGCAACCAGCCCTGAAAATGGATGGCGCTGAAGCGTTTTGCCTATACTCTACCGCTACGGGCACGTTGGGCGCGCGCCTCAAAGGCGCCGCGTTATTAGGCCGTAACGAGTAGGACGAGCGCGGCGGAGAGCGCAGAAGGGTCTGGGCGTG